>CM063525.1:40219487-41552987 GCA_032199755.1 Ambrosia artemisiifolia
TATATATATTTATATTGTTGTTTCATGTTTGATTATGTCACAATGAAGTAAAATATAAGGCTATTTAAGTTTGATTCTAAACAATTTTATGCATTCATTGTTAAACAGTTTAAGGATTCAAACAAGCTTCAAAAAGCATAGAGGGTTCAACTTTGTCGAGGATGCAACCAAACAAGAGACGGAAAACGCTCTTCGAGGTCTATCAAACACTCATTTATATGGATGTCATCCGGTATGCTTAATGCCGATATTATTTGAATCATAGGTGGGACAATGGGCAGGGTAGATCACAGTTCAAAACTTCTAATCTTTGGTATGACTTGAAATGGACATAGTTGGGTTGACCCGGAAAACTTTTTATTCAAATATTTGTACTTTTTTGTTAATAATGAATAAAATGTTAGAAACCCAAAATGGGTTGTGATTCGTAATAAATATTATAATTGAATCCGACATCAGTTAGAGCACTCGCCGCAACGCGCGGGCATTCCCACTAGTTGCATAGTAAATAAATAGTAAACAAGTCGATTTTGAGCTGACTATGACTTACAAAATTCTATATACTAACAAATATGAACGTGAACAGTACTAACATTTTATTGGACCACTATATCTACTATACACAATAAACCCTATTCACCTACTTTATTGCTACGCGCGTGTCATTTTTTAGATGAGTTTATTCTAATTATTTCAAAGTAAGATAAACACAATTCACAGACATAAACGAACATAAACCATTTTGAAAAAAAAAAGTAAAAATAAAAAAAACCAACATTGATTTCAAATCGCAGTTTTTCTCTTCCACCCACAAGTGCTTCATGTACATCTCATCTCCTTTTACTTTCAATTCTCTTCTACCCACAAGTGGTTCATGTACATCTCATCTCCTTTTACTTTCAATTATGCGAACACCTTCTGAATCGCTTTTCTTTTCTTCTTATTCCTCCATTTTAATAATCTTGTAATCGGAGACGATATCTAGCAAACATTCATTTCCATTGCTTGACAACGTGCCACTTTACTTCCCATCTTTTTGTTGCAACCTTGTCGGTGTGGTGCATGACCTTGTTGAGCTCGTCATATACATTGAGGTGGAGAAAGTTTCTTGTGAATCCATCCGTTGAGCTTATAGAATTTCTCGACTCGGATGCTTATTTTTTTTATTTTTTATTTTTTTAATAACGAATTACTATCTCCCATGACGAAGAGTGGGGGAAAGGTTTTGCAATAAACGTTTTTGTGTAGTCTTTTAAGACCGCCTTGATTATATAGTAGCCTCATCAACTCCACTTGGCCAATTGGCAATTACGAATCTATATAATGTTAAAATTAACAACCAATAACTTAAATTTCAATGTAATAAAAACACCAACATTTAATATGCAAAAAACAATATAATTGTTGTTAGATAATAAGTCAACATCAATGTCAAAATAATAAGTCAAACCTGGTCAAGGAAGTTTGAGGGACCAGTTGTGACAAGTTTCAAAGTTTATTACTGCTTAATAAGATTCTGGTTAATAATAGGTCTGTTAGAGTGAAGGGGCTAATCCTGACAAGTCTGAAAGTTCTAACAGCTTTTAACGAACCAAAGAGGATTAGGGCTATAAATCTAGGGTTAGATTCAATTAGCTTGATAACTCGTTTTCTTTTCCATTCCTTTGTAATTCTCATTCGTTTTCATCAATAATAATAACCGAAGCATTTGTTTGTGATTCTTGGTTCAATTTCATAGTTAATTTTACAACAATTGGTATCAAAGCCTCGTTGCTCAATTCTGTGAAATTGGTGATTGTTATCCGTGTGTAAAGATCAAGAATGGTGACAACAAATTTCGAGTTGGAGAAATTTGATGGGAAGAACGATTTCAGCCTGTGGAGGTTGAAGATGAGGGCATTGTTGGTCCATCAGGGTGTTGTTGATGCTTTGTTGGGTGAAAATAACATGCTTTGTTGGGTGAAAATAACATGCCTGGTGGATTGACAGAGAAGGAGAAGAAAGATATGTTGGAAAAGGCCCATAGTGCAATAATTTTGAGTCTTGGTGATAGAGTTCTCAGGGAAGTGTCCTAGGAAACAAGTGCAACAGGTATTTGGGCTAAACTTGAGTCATTGTACATGACTAAGTCCCTGGCCAATAGGCTGTATTTGAAGAAGAGGTTGTATACATTTCAAATGGGCTATGGGAAGACAATGGAAGATCATACAGACGAGTTCAATAAGTTGGTGTTGGATCTTGAAAATATTGAGGTTGAAATTGATGAAGAAGATCAGGAAATAATCTTCTTGACATCATTGCCTGAATCTTATGAACACTTTGTAGATACCTTGATGTATGGGAGAGAAACTCTCACCATGGATGAAGTTCTTGCAGCCCTGAATTCAAAAGAGTTGAAAAGAAGGGCAGAGCCTAAGGAAGAAGGTGGAGAAGGACTTTTGGTGAGGGGGAAAGGTGATAAAAGGGGTTCTAAGTTCAGGGGAGAATCAAGATTCAAGAGAAGGTGTTATGTATGTCATTCAGAGAACCATCTGAAGAAAGATTGCCCTGAGTTGAAGAAGAGAAAAGGTGAACCGAGCAATATGTGCGATCACAGTCCACAAGATGATTCATCAGAAGGTTATGAGGATTCTGATGTTCTTGTTGTTACTTGTGATGATTTCTGTTCAGAAAGATGGGTGATGGATTCAGGAGGATCTTTTGGAATGAAAAATGTTGAAGGGTATTTCAGTAATTTAAAATATGATAATCTTGGGGTAGTCAAGGTTGCTGATGGCAGAATCTGTGAAATTCTTGGACTTGGGACAGTTACATTTAGAATGGATAGTGGAATGATGATGGACATTCATCATGTAAGGTATGTTCCTGATTTGAGAAGGAGTGTTTTGTCATTAGGTTGTTTTGAAAGAGAAGGCTGTCATGTGTTGTTGAGGGATGGTAAAATCTTGATAATGAAAGATTCTGTGATAGTAATGATAGGAACTAGACAGAAGAATAATGTCTATGTTTGTGATGGTCATGTGGTGGATCATGACATAGAGTCAAATGAACGGGAGATGATTGAAGTTTATGTACAGATTGGTTATGGTTCTGAGGTGATTCAATCAAGTGTTCATGATAATATGTGTGAAGATGATCTTCTGATTAAAGGAGATGTGTTTCTAAGAGGGGTAGTTTTGGAAATGTTTGGAAGATTGTTTGGCTTTGAAGAGGAGGATATTTTTAGCCAGGTGGAGTTGATGAGATCAAGAGCAGGTGGTCATATGTTCTTGAGGTATTATGAGGTTATGGAAGTGTTTAGGATATGTGGTTTAGATGTTGAGAAGCCAAGGGTAGGAAGTAGCAGGTCTGGGCTATGTTTAAAGAATATTTGGACTGAGGTGGAGCTTGTACAAGTAGAGGTGACGTTTGTTCAGATTCAGGTGGAGTCTGAAGATGTTACAGGAAAAGATTCTCAGTTGTGCAGTGTTGTTTTTTGGTGAAAAACTGTGCTGTGATAAGGACAGGTCAAGATGGAAAGCTGGGAAGCTTTTGGCTTGTGAAGATTTTGAAAAACCAGCTTATATGGACAAGTGGTGTAATGGAGTGAATGAGGGATTGTATTCATTATGGGGTGATAGTGCTTTGTTCATGGTGGTTAGGCCTGAAATGGTGGTTAAGATCAAAACTGGCTGCACGGGTAAAAAGGTCATGTTTTGGTGTGATTATGAGTCTGCAGAAGTAGTAGACTGGGAATGGGTCAAAACTGTTGGTGTTTATCAGGTCTTGGAGCGTTGTTTGAGCTTGGAAAACAAGATGCAACATGGGTCAGACCTGGATAGTGTTGAATCAGAAGCAACAGTTATGGCAGATGGTTTAAGGAAGGGCAAAATGGTCCAAGGTGAATCTGGTTTGTATGCTACTGTTTTGAGGTGTTCAAATCAGTGGTGAAATGGTATTTGATTCATGTTTGGATGGGTGATAAGATGGATGGATGTTTGATTGTTGATTTAAGGTGGAGATTGTTAGATAATAAGTCAACATCAATGTCAAAATAATAAGTCAAACCTAGTCAAGAAAGTTTGAGGGACCAGTTGTGACAAGTTTCAAAGTTTATTACTTCTTAATAAGGTTCTGGTTAATAATAGAAGGTCTGTTAGAGTGAAGGGGCTGATCCTGACAAGTCTGAAAGTTCTAACAGCTTTTAACGAACCAAAGAGGATTAGGGCTATAAATCTAGGGTTATATTCAATTAGCTTGATAACTCGTTTTCTTTTCAATTCCTTTGTAATTCTCATTCGTTTTCATCAATAATAATAACCCGAAGCATTTGTTTGTGATTCTTGGTTCAATTTCATAGTTAATTTTACAACAATTGTAACAACTTAAAATATAGATAAAAAATATCTTTTGAATGTGCATGAGACCATGAGTTGAACTTGCTCATATTTGTATCTGAATCAATCCACTTCGAATGACTTGATCAATGGATCAGTTGGTTCCACCAAGTTGGTTAATATAGTTCTCGAGAATCTGACGCCAAAACGAAGTGGACTTTTGTTGATTTCCGATCCTACATAAGGTTCCTTCCTCTGATCCTCGTCTACCTTTCGTTTCCAAGGCGCCTTTTTGAGAAATTTTGTGTCGGTTCAAATTCTTCTTCTTTCTCTTCTTCTTCGTCATCTGAGTCAGGAACTACATTATGGGTTGGGTCATAGGTTTTGGTAGTGGGATTGGGTCACGATACACGTAATGGTAGATGTCAGTGACAAACAGTGGCGAATCTTGACCCGAAACTTCGGGGGGGGGGGGGGGGTCGGAAGTCACTAGTTTCGGGGGGTCTAAACCTTATATACCAAAAAATTTCTATACGAAAACTATATAATCGAAACTTCTAAGCGAAAATTCGGAGGGGGGGGTGTCGACCGCCCCTCCCCGCCCCTTAAAAGGATCGCCACTGGTGACAAATTGAAATAATTCGAAGCGATATAGATATTGTCATGTTGGATTGGGCATAGTATAGTGCATATTAGGTTGGGAACACTTGTGTTTGGTGTGGTTCGTCTTCTAAAAGAAATGTACTCAGTTTGTTTTGGCTAGCACAAACCTTCAACCTATACGGGTTTTCTTTGTAGCCAACGCCTTTTTGCTTGACGGCTCCATTTGATTATTGTCTAACAAACGTTGTAGTAGAAAAGTATACAAAATATTAAATTGCATGAGTATTTATAGTTTGAAAATGTAGTACGATTTTAAAATTTTAACAATAAAAAGAGCGTTGAGAAACAATCATCATGGCTCAGCACGCACCAGTTAATTGTCATGTTGTAGTCTTTAATTTAGGGTTTTCTTGATGGTAGAGGGGTTTCATTCGATCCACTTGGCCAATTGCTAGGCTATATAACTAAAATCAAAAGTTAATAATTTACATTTTTTATATAAAAACGTAACAACTATCTTTTTTTTTTTTGTAAAAATAAATAATTTACCTTTCAAACAAATCATTTATTGAACTAATTTATTTTTCTATTTAAATCCATCCCCTTCAAAGTCACTTGATCCAGATTTTTCAAACCATGACAATTTTTTTATGACACGCACTTTTAAGTGTCATAAATGAGTGCGTGTCATAAAATGTGTGTCAAGATAGAGTTATTTTTCTAGTAGTGTAACCAACCCAAGATTAATCCCATCACACGCGACGGAAGGAGTGGCGGCATTGTTCCCGTGGAACCCAACCCAAGGGCACCCCAGGCACCCTTAGATTGTTTCAAAATCTTATCAAAATATAATAAGACTACATAACACGACCTAGTGTGTGTATTTTTTTGTTTAAATTTGGGAGCGTTGGTTTTTTTATATTTTGATACAAATGTATCTTTGTCTTCAAACTTTTTGAAGTATCTTTCTCACTCGACACTTATTCAACTACATTTGCTAATAATTTTGAAACCGAATACATAATTGGTAGTCTATAAACTAGTTTATATAACAAACTAGATTATACCCCGGGAACGTCCCGGGGTTGAGAAATCTAATATGACATATTAATTTTACATATGAAATAAAATGATTCACTTTACAGTTATATGCAATAAAGCTTCGGGTAGCACCTAACCTAAAACAATTAAAAATGTATCTCCAATGTTAACGCCTAACCTTAAACAATGTATAACTATAATATTAATATCTAAACTAAAACAATGTATAACTCCAATGTTAACGCATGTTGAAAATAAAATTCATATTTACTAATTTGAACATAATTAGTGACTTGCCTATGTATGATTAATGATTTACCTGAACACTTTGTGTTTTTTTTTCCTGTATGTACAAAACCCCACAAAAAATAGTCTTTTTTTCTCCGTTTTTTATATAGCACTATGGTACTCGTTGGAAAGATAATAAAACGCTTGTTAATTTGGTGTAGTTTTTTTTCTTTAAAAAATCTCATATATAAAACATATTAATGTTTAAAAATTTATGTGAGGAAACATAAGAGAGAAAAATTCAATTTTATTTTTAAATTTTTTTTCCTAAAATATCTCAATGCCACATGTAATGACACATGACACACTTAAGGAGGAGAATGACTCTTTGAGTGTCATGTCATTAAAATGACTTTGGTTGTATCTCCAATGTTAACGCCTAACCTTAAACAATGTATAACTTTAATTAATATCTAAACGCCTAACCTTAAACAATGTATAACTTTAATTAATATCTAAACTAAAACAATTTATAACTCCAATGTTAACACATGTTGAAAATAGAATTCATATTTACTAATTTGAACATAATTAGTGACTTGCCTATATATGTGAATAACCTGAACACTTTGTATTTTTTTTCCTGTATGAACAAAATCCCACAAAAAATAGTCGTTTTTTTCTCCGTTTTTTATATAGCACTATGGTACTCGTTGGAAAGATAATAAAACGCTCGTTAATTTAATGTAATTTTTTTCTTTAAAAAATATCGTATATAAAAGATATTAACGTTTAAAAATTATGGGAGGAAACATAAGTGAGAAAAATCCAATTTGATTTTTAAAATATTTTTTCCTAAAAAATCTCAATGCCACATGGGATGACACATGCCACACTCAAGGAGGAGAATGCCTCTTTGAATGACATGTCATTAAAATTGCTTTCTTTTATTATATATATAGATGATCTTAAAAAATGTAGATTTAGAATTTGCATAATTTATTTTGGGCTCCACCTCACGGTTACATAAGTACTAAAACTACAACGAAAACCCAATATGATAATGGGCCCATACGTTTCTACAGTTCGACTCTTAAATGGCTTTTCCATGTGATTAGAAAATTTAGCATATACATAATAAATGAAAAAACCCTAATCAACTGTTACACTTTTTGTATACAAATGAATTTTTTTTACCATTAACGTAATATGCAAAATATCATTTTATGAAAATAAACATCTTTTTACCATTCACGTAATATGCAAAATATCATTTTATGAAAATAAACATCATAGGTTGATATCAAATTTATTAATCTCAAATGTTGGCTAGTGACAAGTAAACATGTTCAGTTAGTGATCAAAATTACAAAGATAGTATATAGTAGTTATACACTTAGAGCATTCACATCTCCTTCATCAAATCCTCTCCATTAAATTACACTAAAAAAATTACTCAACCCCTAAATCTTCTCTTTCCTAATTAAAATAATAATATTTTTTCATACTTTTATTATAATATTTTCTTTCTCCTCACCCACAACCACTTACAAAAATATTAAAATATATATAGGGGTGAACAGTAGTTTTTCAAATATAGATGTGAACATTGCTTTCACCAATTTTTTTCTCTCTCCCCCACTCATAACCACCCCATATAATTTAAGAGAACCCATCACATAATTTGGTAGACGAGATGTGAATGCTCTTATACTTCACTCAAGGTTGAGTCATATTACCTCATACAATAAACCTTTCATCCTTCATCTATGAATTTCTTCCAAGTAATTCATTATTTGCTCATCTATGCCTTTATTTCACTAAATCATAATAATTTTTTACTTTATTTTTCATAAGCAAATGACTTTTATAATAAAGTATACGATTTCGTTTCATATAAACAAATATAACTAGTTGTATAAAATCACGCGCGTTGCGCCTTTTATAATCGAGATTTAGATGAGGTGTTGATCAATCAATGAATTATACAATCGAGATTCCATTTTGGTTGTAAATGTTTAAAAAAAAAAAGAAATCTACACATAAGGTAACACATGAAATTTGTAACGAAATTACATAATATTATGTTATTTATATTAATAGTATATAATATAATAATATTAAAACTAATATAGTATAGTGTTTGAATAAAATAATAATATAATACTATTCATTAACTTTCTGAATTTTAGTTTAATACTATTCATTAACTTTCTAAATTTGTAAACTAATATAGTGTAATATATTTTTTATCTTTACACAAATTTTTATTTTTTTTAACAATTTAAATTACATCAAATTCGTCTTCGACAAGGCTTGAACCATTAATCTCAATGGGAGCAATACCTTAACTCCAATGACTTTGCCAATTAAACTAAACTCTCAGTCTAACGACTACATTAAAATTTTAGGCCCCTAAAAAGTAAAAACTAGGGGGCCTAAACTAAGAGCATTTTCAAGACAAGAGTTTTTATGTTGCATGTATATATTGTATGTTTGTACTTTGCAATAACTATATATATTGTTTGTTTGAACTTTGAATGGTCGATGTAGGTTTATATTACATGGATGGTTTATGGTTTGGACTAAATAGATTTGCTCTTTTAATCTTATTCTTAAGAAAACTAAAATTTATAGTCAACCCTTAATTGGTTTTTTAAACCCAATTTGTGGATTTGTGATGGTTTTCGCAAATCGGGTTGCCTGTTTGACTACTTAATTAAAACCTTCAGTTAGAGTTGTACAACGCACCCTGTGACGCAGGAATTTCAGACCTAATCCATTAAAGTGAGGTCAATCGAGCCAAATCCTCACTTTATAATAATCGTTATTCAGATTTGGGGGTGCAATTGCTAGCTTTTGGGTCGTCGTTTGATTTGGAGTTGCAATTGCAAGATTTTATTCGAAGTAGTTCTAAAAATTCTAATTTAGCCTGTTAGCTTTTTGGACCATGTGTTAAAGAGACAAAATGTGCATAATATTTGTATTTTCATACCAATTACCAAAGAGGGTGTTTGGGATTGATTTTTCAAAACAAATTATGCGTTTTGGAAAAGCAGGGTTGGAGCTGCTTTTAGAATATTGCGTTTTGGTAGCCCAAAAATCCATTTTAAAACTCAACCCCTGTGACACCTGGCAAACTCC
Source organism: Ambrosia artemisiifolia (assembly GCA_032199755.1). Lineage (NCBI taxonomy): Eukaryota > Viridiplantae > Streptophyta > Magnoliopsida > Asterales > Asteraceae > Ambrosia > Ambrosia artemisiifolia. Next base: position 40,228,820 of record CM063525.1, read on the forward strand.
GGTAACTAACTTTTTGAAAACTTAGTAAATCTACCTTAGCGAGTCGCGCATACACTACACATAACAGGGTCAGTCGAGTCGAGTCGTACATCATTGGGGTTTTAACACACGCAAGTCTCGAGTCCCGGGAATTGGTGAACGAGTGTGAACGTGTTTGTTTACATGTATTATGTGTTTATAATCATTATGTGACTTGTCGGTATGTGAAAACGTGTTAACGTATAACGCGCCAAAAATAGGAAGTAAGCTGCAGGGGGGAGAGTAGGGGGCTACTCGTGTGTATCAGGGGGCGAGTAGGGGGCTACTCGTGTGTAAAAGAGGGCGATTAGGCCTACACGTGTGGCCTAATCGTGTGCTGCTAATCCCTAATCGCCTGTTGCAGCCCTGACGACTAGAAACGCCTATAAATACCACCCTTGACCTCTAAAACACCATTTGTGCAACCCTAGCCGTCCCATAACCTATCCCAACTCACAAACACCCTCTGGAACTCGTTTTTACATCAAAACAACCATTTCCAAGCTTTATCCATCATTATCTCCTAAATCCAAGGTGTGTTCTTCAAACCCAAACCTTTAAATGATTATATTTTGTTCCCTAAAAGTCCAGACCTGGCTTTTAAATGTTTTTGTCTTTGAAAATCCATTAAAAACCGTTTTTAAACAAACCCAAACCTTTATGCGTGTTATATGTGTTTTATGTGTTTAAAGGTAGGATTTTTAGGATTGAAACATGATTGTTCTTGTGTTATTAAGGTGTTTATGGCTGTTATGAGTTAGTATGATGATGTTCTAGGAGTTTGGATGGTTTTGGTTGCGTATTGTTGATGTTTGATGTTTTGACCCATTTGAATGATTTTGAATGATTAAGGATGTTATGAGGTGTGTTGTTGATTGTATGATGTTAGGGTTTGCTTTAGGTTGATGCTAGAGCAGTAGGATACTATCGGACAACGTGGTTACGTGATGAAATCTGGATATTTGCTATTTAGGGCAAGTTCTTGCATGTTGATGTGATGTTACGTGATGAAATCTGGATATTTGCTATTTAGGTCAAGTTCTTGCATGTTGATGTGATGTTTACATGTTAAGGTTACTATTTTGGGAAAACGCTCGCATTCGGGACTGTTAGATTTATGATAACTTAGGGGTTTTGCTTGAAATATGTTTGTTAATGTGTTAGGATTGATATTGGGTGTTTACACATGTTTCGGATCTGATCTAAAGGGTTAAACGCGCGAAAAAGTGGCACAGCCCTGCAGGGTGCGATTAGGAATCCTAATCGCCTGATGCAGGGGACGAGTAGGAAAGGTTAGGGGCGAGTAGACCCCTAATCGCCTGATGTATCAGCCAATTAGCCTCCTAATGGCTAGTAGACCATCCTAATGGCTAGTTGACAATCCTAATGGCTAGTAGACCATCCTAATGGCTAGTTGACCATCCTAATGGCTAGTTGACTTTCCTAATTGCATGATTAATGTCTAAGCACGTGATTAGCTGATTTAAGCATAGTTTGGCATCCCGAACATGAAACGACACCTAGGAACATGCTAGGAACCCCGTGACATGCCTAGTAACATAGTAACACGTGTTTGGGCTTATTGTGCGTTATTTGACCTATGTGTTAGACTCGCTGAACTTTAACACATGTTAAATACTAAGTTGCATGTTTTGTATAAGTTTGTGTGTGAGATGAACACGTGGAATGTCGGGTCACCAACGGGATGTCGAGTCTTGTCTTACGTAGTCTGGTTGTCGGTCAAACACGTTTTTCAAACACATCATGGTCATGGACTGGACTTAGGGACTAATGAACCCTGCGGGTTATTAGTCTAACTTAACACATATCTTATGATAGGTCGCCACTAGTTGGGGCTATCATATCTTACAAACGGTTTACTCATATCACATAAACGGTTTACTCATTAACGGAAGACGCAACCTAAGGTGAGTTCACGGCCTCACATTTTACGGTTTTTGCTTTCGGGGGAGAAACATGCTTAAAACTCTTTTATGACTTATGGCTCTTTTTCATGTTATACTATGGCTTACATATTATTACTATACGGTTCATCAAAAAGTCCCTTAGAAACCACTAACATGGGAATATGGCGGGGAAATGTGGATAGCGCTATTGGGAACTGACAAGCCCCACTCGACGGCTGGAGGCCGGGCGGGTGCATATTGTCTCTAATAAAACAAGGCCTACCAGTGATGACGGTAGTCCATAGGAAAATAAGGGTCAGTAAACGGCATAGTCAGCAATGGTTTCACCCGTATGAGTATCTTATTCTGCGCCTAGCTAGCGTTCTCACAAGCATAGTAGTAACAGTGATGGTAACGGTTTTCGAAGGATCACTTTAAACGTTTAAATAAAACCTGTGAACTCACCAGCATTATATGTTGACTCTTTTAGCATGTTTTCTCAGGTCGCTAAGGTAGCAGCTGTCAGATAGGCGCACGGAGTCGCACTGCAGTCGTCTCGCGTCTAGGGTCTCATTTGCATGTTTTGGGATTGTTAACTTTTGAACTTATGTTTTATTTCTGCATGACTTTTGTAAACTCTGAATGCTTCCGCACTGTCGAATGTTGGTTTTAATATTATGCATGGTTTTTTTTTGTTTACGTATGTTTTTACATTTAGACGTCGTTTATTGTGACCGTTGACCTGGATCCTGGTGTGTCACACGTCTCGCGGTAGAACTCCGCATGTGGGAATTTGAGGGTGTGACAACCCCAAACAATGAAAACTGTTTATTTGCGTTTTCAAAACGCAATAATCTAAAAACCCATTTCACAACGCAATCCCAAACACCCCCTAAATGATAATAACATCCGTATAATTAATCGTTTTTAAATATTCCAAAGGAAAGAATATATTGAACAAATATTTAAACATATCCATATCTTGCTCGTCGGAACGTAAGAATATAATACATGTTACATGTAGCCGTTAGTATTTGACATCACCAATTCTAGAAGGACAAAGGCATTATACTACTATACGTTTACAATAGGGTCTTAGCTACAGTGCTAAGACCCGATTGGTCCACGTGGCCGCATTTGGTTAGCCGACTTTACTTTTCACGTAATTACGAAAATGCCAGCGCTTTACTTTTATTAGTAACTCCTCTTTTTCAAGCGGTTTAGGCGCTTTGCTTGGTGCAACGCGCACCGGCTACCGACGAAACAATGCGACTCTCTACGTTGTCTTATCCGATTAGCACACCCACGCAATACCGTTGGTGTAACTCCGCTGTTAGTCGGAAAAATCTGTAGCTTCTCAGGAATCGGCGCCGGTTATGTTTCTACGCCGCGCTTAGCGCGGCGCGGACCGGTGCCGTTTGCGTGCTGGCACTGGCAACTCCACCGCCGCGAAGCGGCGGGGATTTTTACTAGTTATATACGTTAAATAGATTTATTAACATTTTATTGAAATAAAAAAAAACAAGTAATTAACAAAAGTTTATTTAACAACATGATTAAACAAAAGCCGACTTTTACTAACTATAGTAATCATTCTCCATCATGTTTTAAAAATTACATTTTCTATTTGGGGTTGGCTAAATGCACCCCCTTTTTTACTTTTTTTTAACGCCCCAAAACCCGAATTTGGAACTTTAGTAGCATGTTTTAATGTGTTATGGCATGGGGTGAAATAACTAAGTATCTAAGTTAGTAGGTGCACAAGTAAATGGAAATATAATAAGGTTTTAGTCAAAATTGGAGGGGTGTCAAACATGAAGGGTTGAAATGGTGAAAAACCCAAAAACCCACTTGTGGTGGGTTAATATGTACGATATACACACACACACTTCAGGAGGTTTTTGTGCCTAGTGTGTGTGTATGTGTGTGTGGGTGTGCTTCTACCCCAAATCAAGAGAAAGAAGAAGCCAAGATGATGCATGAAGCTAGTTATGGGTCATCTAAGGTTTACATACATCAAGGTACCTTTAATTTGGCTTATTATGAGGTTATGTTTGTTTTTGAGTGTGGTGAAAATCTAGGGTTCATGTGAAAACGTGAATCAAGGATGGATGAAGGTGTCTAGAGGTTGATAGACACTAAAGGATCTATAATTTGTGATACTACATAAAGCTATGCTTGATTTATGTGCTAATTAGGTTGTTTTACACCTATGTTGGAAGTGGGTATTGGCCTTGGGGTAATCCAAGACCATTCTTAGTAAATTAGTTGTGGATTCATGTAATTGTAAGAATAATGTGTAGTAGATGACATGCATGTGGGAAATTGTGGTTATGATTGAAGGTGATTACTCATTTGGTGGAATGTGTGCATTAGGAGCTTGTACATTGAGCTTAGAATGTTGTATGCACACCAAGTGTTTGATGAAATGTCTAGACTAATATAATGTGTGAATTTGTAGGTAAGTCTTGACAAATGTGAAGTAAGGTGATAGTAGATATGCTTGATGGTAGGTTGACATAAAGATTGTGTCTTAGAAAGTGTTCTTGTGTGAACTAGTTGATTGTATGTTTTGGTAGGAAGTACGCATTAGTAGTGTGTACACTCTAATGCTTAAATACTATGATTGGAATGATGAATAATCTTGCATGATAATGAGATAGGAATGTGATGTTTATGGTGTGTTTTATGTGATCTAGTCATCAATGTGAACATATGCTCTAAGTAGGAAGTTTGTATATTTGGAAGTTGACTTTCTGAAAAGTCAACAATGGATGACGAACATGGTTATGTTTGCTAATATGATTGTGGGATTTAGGAAATCATGTGATATATGTTAGATTATCTAGTTGACCTACTTGATGATATGTTGGATTGCTTGATTGATAAACAATGTGGTAGTTAATCATGTGATTTGCATATTAGTAGTTGACCAATGATAGTCATGGGAACGAATAAGTGTAAGACGATTGATAGTATGCGTAGTTGTGTATACTAACGGAATGGTGGGGATGATGACATGAATGCGTAGGCAACATGGGCTCAAGCACAAGTGGCTAATGGGTCAAGTGGAGGCAAGTAGCAAGCATCAACTTGGAGGACATAAGGTAAGTGATTCCCAAACTTAACACGCATTTATGATATGGAATTATATGTTCATGTAGAATGGGAATCTTGAAAGAATAGGTAACTTATAGTTGTGTCAAGGATCATGAAGAAGAATTTCAAGGTATAGTAATGGGTCAACACTACCCGGTAAGTACGTAGATTAATAGATGGCCCTCGGGCCAAGAAATGCGAGATAACTAGTAATCAAGGAAAATATCGAAATGAGACATGGTAATTTATATGGGATGATGTTTGTAATTTAACATAAGTTAAATGAGTTGATGATTGGGAAGCTATTAGGTGTAGTGCCTAAAAGCTCTTAACGGGTCGAAATGGACTCGCATACATGGCTAAATAATTACGAATGTTAGAGACCGAATGGGACGATAAAATCTGTCCTTGGAGGCTTCAAAATGGCTAAGTTAAGTGTATATTGCTTGGGGGTATCAATATCTTTAATTTCGTGCAAAATCCGCAAGGTTAGTAGCAAATCCGGTCAGGGGCGCAAGCTGAGAGCATCCCAGCGCACCTTGCGCTGGTCCCTTGTCAGCTTGCGCTGACCCTTCTGATGTGGTTAGATAGGGGCGCAAGGTGGCCAGCGCAAGGTGCGCTGGTGTGCACCAGCTTGCGCCCCACTCCAATACATTATTGTTTTTCGTTGCTAGTTGTACCATGTGTTCCCAACTCTTGTTAACTTAAAGTTTGGCATGTTATGCTCGGGTTAGAGGAAGAGAGTTACTTGTATGTATGGTGGTATCGTAAGTGGACATTGTATGCTTGTGGTTATTGTAGAATCATATGAAGGACTTGTATAATTGTATGTATGGTGGTATTGTAGGTGGAAGTTGTATACTCGTATGTATTGTAGAATTATGCAAATGAATTGTATGCTTGTATGCATTGTAGTATTACATGTGGAAGTTTATGTTTGTATGAATTGTAGTAATACATATGGAAGTTTACACTTGTGTGTATTGTGGTATCATATGTAGGAGTTTACGCTAGTAGGTATTATGGTATAGTAGGTGGAGGTGTATGCTTGTATGCATTGTAGTAATACATGTGGGAGTTTATACGAGTATGTATTGTAGTAATACATATGGGAGTTTACACTCGTATGTATTGTGGTATCATATGTAGGAGTTTATGCTAGTATGTATTATGGTATTGTAGGTGGAGGTGTATGCTTGTATGAATTGTAGTATTACATGTGGGAGTTATACTTGTATGTATTGTATTGTATGTATTGTAGTAATACATGTGGGAGTTTATGCTTGTATGTATTGTAGAATTTGCATGTAGGGGATTATATCCTTGGATATACATGTATATATAATGCGAGGTTAATAACCTTTGTTATGAGAATGATATGAGATGCAGGTATGTAAATACGATTGCAAGAGACATGGAGGTTCGGATCGGGGTAACCCACCTGAACTTGAGAGAAGGATTACAGACAGGATCTCAGAGTATCGTGGGATGCTACTTCGTGTTATGAGTAGATTACATGAGGTCACTCATTGAACTAACGTACTGGTTATGTGGTGGATGCAGGTTGTCTGGGTTACCTAACTTCTTTAAGGGAAGGATGGAGATCGAGCGAGGAGGCGGATTGTACGTGGTCACGGATACCTAACCAATAGAGTTGAGTCCTGTTGAATGTATTAAGAAATAACTTAAGATGTAACACCAAATTCCTTAGTAGAACCGGTTTTCTAAACAATTATGATTGTTTTATAAATGAATTTTTCGGTTGGTATTTTTCCGCTGCGAGTTTTCGGTAAACTAGATTTAGGGTGTTACAAGTTGGTATCAGAGCCCTGGTTTGAGTGAAATCTAGTACAAGGAAGTATGTACTCGAACTCAAACTTGTGTGCTCCTGAATGAAATGACCCGTACAATCCAAGGCTCGATCAAGACCCAAAGGATGAATTTAATATTAACTCACATGACATGTTAAAAGCTAATTGTGGTGTTCATGTTAAGGTGAGCCTTTGTGGATAATGAAGAGATCTCAAGGACACGATCCAAGATAGATCGCGGAAGTTGTAGATAAGATGTGACAATCACAGGTACGCGATAATTGACTATTTATACCGGGGGGAGGAAAATCCTCAGGGATGGTAAAACATAGAAGGAAATTGAAATGTGGCACGAGGCTGAAAACCAGTCCCCAGGCATAAGGTAATGATTACATGAAGGCACGTGGATAACATGTGGACTGTACACCTGGCCAGTGCACAAGAAACATGCGACACACGTGAGACCATGAGAATCATTACAGGTATGCCCGGTGGAATTGGAAAGTAAGTAGTCGTGTGGGTGAGTGGTTGGAATGAAAAGTTTGAGTCCGTAGACAAGTACGGATCAAATCAAAATAATAGAAATACCCTTTGTGGGTTAAAGTGGTGAATGACCTTAATGGGTCAAGTGGTAGAATTACCCTTTATGGGTTAAAATAGTAGAAATTGACCTTAAAGGGTCAAATGGTGGAAAAGCCCGTATGGGTTAAAATAGTAGAATTGACCTTAAAAGGTCAAATGGTGGAAAAGCCCGTGTGGGTTAAAACAGTAGAGTTGACCTTAAAAGGTCAAATGGTGGAAAAAGCCCGTGTGGGTTAAAATAGTAGAATTGACCTTAAAAGGTCAAATGGTGGAAAAGCCCGTGTGGGTTAAAACAGTAGAGTTGACCTTAAAAGGTCAAATGGTGGAAAAAGCCCGTGTGGGTTAAAACAGTAGAGTTGACCTTAAAAGGTCAAATGGTGGAAAAAGCCCGTGTGGGTTAAAACAGTAGAATTGACCTTAAAAGGTCAAATGGTGGAAAAAAAAAAAAAAAAAAAAACCTTATGGGTTAAAATGGTAGAATGACCGGGATGGGTCAAAATTGTAGGAATACCCTTATGGGTTAAAATGGTAGAATGACCGGGATGGGTCAAAATTGTAGAAATACCCTTATGGGTTAAAATGGTAGAATGACCGGGATGGGTCAAAATTGTAGGAATACCCTTATGGGTTAAAATGGTAGAATGACCGGGATGGGTCAAAATTGTAGAAATACCCTTATGGGTTAAGATGGTAGAATGACCATGGTGGGTCAAAAAAAAAAAAAAAAAAAAAAATTGTAGAAATACCCTTGCGGGTCAAATTGGATGGAAAGACCTTAGCGGGTCATAAGGGATGGGAGAACCTTAATGGTTCTTAGGGTGGAAATCATGTATGATAGGTTGGAGAACCCTAATGGGGCAAGGTTGGAAGGACCTTGATGTGTAAGGATGGGTAATAACATACGGTAGATAACGATGAGATGATCGGATTAACGTTCCGAAAGGAAGATTAGTGAATTCGGTTGTTTATGATTGTCAAGTAGGAAATTGATATGACGAATAGTACCCCCGTAGGAATTTATGATATCTTACGCATGTTGTGGCTTGAATTGTTTGACCTTTAAAGGTCAAGAAAATAAATGAGTCTTAGCATTGGACTCGGTGTTGTTAAGCAAATGACATACGTGTCGACAGTAGACAGTGTGCGAAATGAACTAACAACCAAATATGTATGAATAGAATGACTCTAAAACCTACCAGGAAGGGGTGGGGTGAGTATGATAAATATATTTGTCCCGTAGGGGCTATAGGATGATGTCGGACTCTCAAGTCAAGTATCAATAAGGGAAGGTGAAGCAGTAGCTAGGTAGTAGTAGTGGGTATACTTGATAATTGCAAGAAGGCTGGTGTTAATATTAGAAGGTGTGGACATATAATTATGTCTAGTCACGATTAAAGTGGTAAATGTGGGCTTGTGACATGGCATGAATCTCGAATGTGAGAAAAGAGTAGATAAATAAGTGGAAATAATGCTGGATAAGTGTTTAGCATTATGCGAAAATATTAGCTTTGAATGGCTAGGGTGGATGCCTAAGGGCGATGATAAATTAGGTTGCGGGTAATGAAAGAGGTTTCGGGGACGAAACCTTCTTTAAGGGGGGTAGACTTTTAACGCCCCAAAACCCGAATTTGGAACTTTAGTAGCATGTTTTAATGTGTTATGGCATGGGGTGAAATAACTAAGTATCTAAGTTAGTAGGTGCACAAGTAAATGGAAATATAATAAGGTTTTAGTCAAAATTGGAGGGGTGTCAAACATGAAGGGTTGAAATGGTGAAAAACCCAAAAACCCACTTGTGGTGGGTTAATATGTACGATATACACACACACACTTCAGGAGGTTTTTGTGCCTAGTGTGTGTGTATGTGTGTGTGGGTGTGCTTCTACCCCAAATCAAGAGAAAGAAGAAGCCAAGATGATGCATGAAGCTAGTTATGGGTCATCTAAGGTTTACATACATCAAGGTACCTTTAATTTGGCTTATTATGAGGTTATGTTTGTTTTTGAGTGTGGTGAAAATCTAGGGTTCATGTGAAAACGTGAATCAAGGATGGATGAAGGTGTCTAGAGGTTGATAGACACTAAAGGATCTATAATTTGTGATACTACATAAAGCTATGCTTGATTTATGTGCTAATTAGGTTGTTTTACACCTATGTTGGAAGTGGGTATTGGCCTTGGGGTAATCCAAGACCATTCTTAGTAAATTAGTTGTGGATTCATGTAATTGTAAGAATAATGTGTAGTAGATGACATGCATGTGGGAAATTGTGGTTATGATTGAAGGTGATTACTCATTTGGTGGAATGTGTGCATTAGGAGCTTGTACATTGAGCTTAGAATGTTGTATGCACACCAAGTGTTTGATGAAATGTCTAGACTAATATAATGTGTGAATTTGTAGGTAAGTCTTGACAAATGTGAAGTAAGGTGATAGTAGATATGCTTGATGGTAGGTTGACATAAAGATTGTGTCTTAGAAAGTGTTCTTGTGTGAACTAGTTGATTGTATGTTTTGGTAGGAAGTACGCATTAGTAGTGTGTACACTCTAATGCTTAAATACTATGATTGGAATGATGAATAATCTTGCATGATAATGAGATAGGAATGTGATGTTTATGGTGTGTTTTATGTGATCTAGTCATCAATGTGAACATATGCTCTAAGTAGGAAGTTTGTATATTTGGAAGTTGACTTTCTGAAAAGTCAACAATGGATGACGAACATGGTTATGTTTGCTAATATGATTGTGGGATTTAGGAAATCATGTGATATATGTTAGATTATCTAGTTGACCTACTTGATGATATGTTGGATTGCTTGATTGATAAACAATGTGGTAGTTAATCATGTGATTTGCATATTAGTAGTTGACCAATGATAGTCATGGGAACGAATAAGTGTAAGACGATTGATAGTATGCGTAGTTGTGTATACTAACGGAATGGTGGGGATGATGACATGAATGCGTAGGCAACATGGGCTCAAGCACAAGTGGCTAATGGGTCAAGTGGAGGCAAGTAGCAAGCATCAACTTGGAGGACATAAGGTAAGTGATTCCCAAACTTAACACGCATTTATGATATGGAATTATATGTTCATGTAGAATGGGAATCTTGAAAGAATAGGTAACTTATAGTTGTGTCAAGGATCATGAAGAAGAATTTCAAGGTATAGTAATGGGTCAACACTACCCGGTAAGTACGTAGATTAATAGATGGCCCTCGGGCCAAGAAATGCGAGATAACTAGTAATCAAGGAAAATATCGAAATGAGACATGGTAATTTATATGGGATGATGTTTGTAATTTAACATAAGTTAAATGAGTTGATGATTGGGAAGCTATTAGGTGTAGTGCCTAAAAGCTCTTAACGGGTCGAAATGGACTCGCATACATGGCTAAATAATTACGAATGTTAGAGACCGAATGGGACGATAAAATCTGTCCTTGGAGGCTTCAAAATGGCTAAGTTAAGTGTATATTGCTTGGGGGTATCAATATCTTTAATTTCGTGCAAAATCCGCAAGGTTAGTAGCAAATCCGGTCAGGGGCGCAAGCTGAGAGCATCCCAGCGCACCTTGCGCTGGTCCCTTGTCAGCTTGCGCTGACCCTTCTGATGTGGTTAGATAGGGGCGCAAGGTGGCCAGCGCAAGGTGCGCTGGTGTGCACCAGCTTGCGCCCCACTCCAATACATTATTGTTTTTCGTTGCTAGTTGTACCATGTGTTCCCAACTCTTGTTAACTTAAAGTTTGGCATGTTATGCTCGGGTTAGAGGAAGAGAGTTACTTGTATGTATGGTGGTATCGTAAGTGGACATTGTATGCTTGTGGTTATTGTAGAATCATATGAAGGACTTGTATAATTGTATGTATGGTGGTATTGTAGGTGGAAGTTGTATACTCGTATGTATTGTAGAATTATGCAAATGAATTGTATGCTTGTATGCATTGTAGTATTACATGTGGAAGTTTATGTTTGTATGAATTGTAGTAATACATATGGAAGTTTACACTTGTGTGTATTGTGGTATCATATGTAGGAGTTTACGCTAGTAGGTATTATGGTATAGTAGGTGGAGGTGTATGCTTGTATGCATTGTAGTAATACATGTGGGAGTTTATACGAGTATGTATTGTAGTAATACATATGGGAGTTTACACTCGTATGTATTGTGGTATCATATGTAGGAGTTTATGCTAGTATGTATTATGGTATTGTAGGTGGAGGTGTATGCTTGTATGAATTGTAGTATTACATGTGGGAGTTATACTTGTATGTATTGTATTGTATGTATTGTAGTAATACATGTGGGAGTTTATGCTTGTATGTATTGTAGAATTTGCATGTAGGGGATTATATCCTTGGATATACATGTATATATAATGCGAGGTTAATAACCTTTGTTATGAGAATGATATGAGATGCAGGTATGTAAATACGATTGCAAGAGACATGGAGGTTCGGATCGGGGTAACCCACCTGAACTTGAGAGAAGGATTACAGACAGGATCTCAGAGTATCGTGGGATGCTACTTCGTGTTATGAGTAGATTACATGAGGTCACTCATTGAACTAACGTACTGGTTATGTGGTGGATGCAGGTTGTCTGGGTTACCTAACTTCTTTAAGGGAAGGATGGAGATCGAGCGAGGAGGCGGATTGTACGTGGTCACGGATACCTAACCAATAGAGTTGAGTCCTGTTGAATGTATTAAGAAATAACTTAAGATGTAACACCAAATTCCTTAGTAGAACCGGTTTTCTAAACAATTATGATTGTTTTATAAATGAATTTTTCGGTTGGTATTTTTCCGCTGCGAGTTTTCGGTAAACTAGATTTAGGGTGTTACATTTTTACACTCCCCTTTCTAAAAATTTAGTTTTAAAGTTGTCAAATCTCATCCCTATAAAATTCCTTATTTTAAGTTCTAACAATATTACACTTTTTCCTTTCGTATATATCCCACATTCAAAACTTTATTAACAAATAATTTTAAATTCTTTATATTATTCAATAAAAATATAATATTTTTAATTTACTTGCCTATTTGTTTATCAATCTCGTTTTCAATTACTATATATTAAAATCAATCATAAGACTTTATCACTATCTAAATCTATTTAATATACTTTATAAATGTTACGTTAAGAAACTTTTTTTTTTTGAAATTACGTTGAACAAAACTAATAATATGTGTAGTAACTAATTTCCCAAAACTTATTTACATTACTCTAAAAAACTGGAACCTCATTCGCATGGAATATTTTAATAATTTATATAACTATATTTAAGGTTTGAGTTTTCAGCTATCACATAAAAATTCAAAATTATAAAAATAGTTCTATAAATAAATAATGGATACAAGCTTGATGTATATAAAATTTTGGATAACTTTTGGTTATATAATTTAATTATCTTTTTAAACAGGTATAAAATCTTAAATTAGATGCAACTAAAGAAAAATCTAAAATAAAAGGTTTGATTGTATTAATTTAAAAACTTTAAGGGGGGAGTGTAACCAGTAAAAACTAAAAAAAGGGGAATGCATTTAGCAACACCCTTTGTATTTTTACTTTTATTTTTTATAACGTTGTCATGTTGATTAAATTTTATAATAACTAGTGGGTATCTGAGTTGCGCGTTGCGCAACTGTTGAAGATGGTTGTTATCGCTATTCGTAGCGAGACATAAATGGGGATCGGGGTTTAATAGGAGATCGAAGTAGAAACACGACATGTAAATAGAGAGAAAGAACATACTACTGATGTTCTGAAGGGTGGACAAAACATGAAATAGTCTGCAGCAATAGCCTAAAACAAAGCATCATGAGCATGATGACAGTAACATTCTTACAAACCAAAAAGCACTAAATTTAAGCGTTTCTACAGCTAACTTATATGCAGAAAAGACAGAGTTCAGCAGTGTAACATTCATAGTATGTTCCTTTGTTTTTCTTCCTGGTTAATTTGCCCTCACCACTGTTTATCACTGCAAATTAGAATGAAATAGACAGAGATTAGTCCGAATTAGATTGAAATAGAACACGACATTAATCCAATTTCAATTCAATATTGTTAGTTATATAGAAATAACAGAGGAAAAAAAAACATTACCTCCTCAACTTTAACATAATGACATGGAAATTGAACCCAACTCCACGTACACCTGTCCATCACATAAAAACCGTATTACCACTGTCGTATTCAACAAAATATGAACTTATCGATACATTATAGCAATGACAAAAGCATCCTACAAAATTAACATGACACTCACAAAAGTATAATAGTAAATAAAAATATACTTGAAGCATCCTATTACCTCTTCAGATAACTTGCTGGCCTTCCTTTGTGGTTCTTAGTAGATGAGTCTGCATCGGCGGTTCGCGGTCCCATCGTTCCAGTCATTAGAAGACTCCAAATTTCAATCACTATTACCATCAACATCAATATAATAGGAAAGAAGCCACAGTAAGAAAAGTAATTAACAAAATCTTTTTTTAGGTGCATAATATAATGCAAAGAGAAACGAAGACACCATACCTGTAGCAATTTGAAGCTAATAAAACGAAAAGAAGTAACATTGAATAAACAAAGAGAAGCAGACAACCCAAATCTATTACAATTAACCAATAAGTAATAGTTCGTTGAATTAAGTAAGAACTATTTTAAGCGATATATGTAGGGTGATTTCATAATAGTAAATCATATAAGATGTGTTATTACTATATGCACGCCTCTGTAACATGTGGGACAAAGAAGTATTACTACCATGAAAACAATCCATAGGCCAGCTGATGGTTGCATTATGATTAAACTTCTAATCAAATCGCCCTCTTATCATCCGGCCATCACAGTGTTCGCAAAACATTAAAAGCCTCTCACAAAGAATTTTATCAATTGTAACTTTACCATACATGAACACTACCACAGCCATGTCAATAAATCTTCGATGGAAATGCACCAAATATAGCATAATCGGAGACCAAGATCATCTATAGTCATAACCAAAACCGTCTTCGATGGATATGCACCAAATATAGCATAATCAGAGACCAAGATCATACATAGTCATACCCCAAACCGTCTCGAATTGTATAGGGAGCAAAGTAACAATAACATCTAATGCCTTGCAAGATACAAAATACTAATGTATTTCGTCCATGGCTGCATTAAAGCCCACATGCACAACAGACAGCGATGCAAATCAGCAGGTCGCGTTATGATAAATTAGCTGGTTGCGACGTGATTGAATTGTTAATCATGTCGCCCTCACAGCCATTGCAGGTTCATAAGGCAAACAGATGAATATTTATTGGTTGAGAGGCTGGTAATCCGATAACGCTACACATCAACTGGTTACCACATCAAACTATGGGTTGCCCTGCCAAGATACGGAATATCTCATAAAGATAAGTCCGCCATGACTGCATGCCCATCAATTACGTAGGAAACCGAAGGCAAGGGTAACAAAAACAACAACACTATCTGTACTGGAACGTTAAATATTCAAACCAAACAACATATATAACCTTATAAACAGCTAAGGAAAACACTATTCATGAAAGTTCACAAATAAACATATAGCATAATTTATTCAATCATCCAAATGGGTTCGTATCGATCGGTTGCGCTGTCATAGCGCCATCGCAATCGACATCCACATTGTATTTGCAATCATGATGCCCAAACCATGAGCTAGCACAAACGCGGCCAACACCCAGGAACCATGGGATTGTTTGCCATTCCGAGGTCATTTTTTATCTGATGAAAATCGCTATGGCAAATACCACAACATATGACCTTAATCACCATTAGGAATATGCAAAATGGAAATCAAGAAATCAAAGTAACAGATAGATTAGATTAGGTGGGAATTCGATTATTTGTTTTTTTTTTCTTACTTTTGATGATCTTCCTAACAGTTAAACAAACAATAACAAATCAAAGATCAAACATTGTGTCGGTGAATTCAGTTATTTGTTTTTTTTTTACTTTTGATGATCTTTCTAATAGGTAAACAAACAATAACAAATCAAAGATCAAACATTGTCTCGGTACTTAGATCCCTCCAAATATACATAGTTAATAACTCAGATGTTTGCACATATATTAGACAAATGGCCTAAAATTCCAAAAAAAAGGTGCCTACATATTTTCACACTTCAACCTTCCTTTTATTTATACCCTTTTCATTTTCCCTTATTTTGACCTGACCTATTCCCTTTTCTCTGGTAATTTCGTTTTCTAAACCATTTTTTTTACTAAAAAGCATTCCACCACACATATCCTTCCTGAAAAGAAGCAAAGCTTTTGCTTTAAGCCTTTTTGGTTTATGTATAACACTATTAAATTAAGTAAATAAAGATGTAATATTCGTAAGATAGTGTTATCTGATGCAGCAATCATCGACATATTTGTTTATTGTCTACGTTTATCAATTATCAATCATCATCATCATCACTCATTGATATTAAAGAAGTAATCAACCAACAGTCAGAGAACTCACACACACAAACACCTTAAACCAATAACATTTCCAGTACCTTTAACCTTTAATGGCGGCATCAAGTACTTACGTCGGTTGAGACAACCACCGTCACCGGTACTTCTCCGGCGACGGTCAGACGTTCCAGACGTAGATCAGGCCGACAATGACCAACCCAAATCCAGGTCTTGGAGAAGGAAGACTAAAAGCGAAAGACCTGCAAATCGTTGTTGTTGTCGGGTCAAAACCCTAGATCTCCACCGGAACCGAACCAACGTTGTTCCATGTTACCGATGTAGACTTAAATCACCATGAATCGTGGTCGCAACCCACCATTGAGGACCTTTCGAGCAGTAGATCACCATGAATCGTGGTCGCAACCCACCATTGAGGAGGTTTCGAGCAGATTTGAAGGAGATGAAGCAGAGAAAAAGAGAGGGTTGTGAGGAGAGAGAAAGAGGTGGGTTTATATGGGAGAATATCATGAGTCATGGACACGTGTTGACTATGTTGACTATACAGCTGTACAAGGACAAAAAAATACCCAAAAATTTGCCTCCTTGCAAGAGTCGAACCCGCCCAAGTTTGTTAAGACAACAACAACCACACCATCTGTACTGGAACATATTTTGGTAAAATGATCAAACCAAACAACATATATAACATTATAAACAACATGGAAAAACACTATTCATGAAAGTTCACAAATTAACATATAGGATAATATTAAAACACATGCAAATTTGTGAAGGGCCAAATTTGATGACTCAAAAGGGACTTGGATTGAGAATTATATGTTTGTATTTTATGTTTCGTTACATATAGCTGGCAAATTGTTATTAAATAACTATTTATATGTTTCGCCATATTTTTATATGCAAAGATAAAAAGAAAAAAACATTATAATCACGTGAGTTTTTCATGTGTTGGTTTGTATTTTCAATAAAAGTATACTGCAGTGTTAAGTGGACACAAAACATCTACGAGTCAAGGCTTTTACAATTTCAACTGAATTGTAACTGTTAGGATGTACGTCCAACTTACGGTGTACGCATATAATGTATATATGTGTGACCTTCGGGGGGTAAAAGTAAAGTTGTACTAGTTTTAACGTTATTTTACTAATTTCGTGAAAATAATGTTAAAAACGACGGACGGTTAATCATGCATCATGTGGTGGCGTTGATAGCCAAAAGACAAGGGGGTACATGCAGCAATCGAGTTTGTCCCGATTGCTAAGTGTTATGTGCCTTATGTCCAAGGCTTGATACAAAACCAAATCGAGCCGGGGGTCTCACTGGAAGCAGCCTCTCTATTCTCAGGGGATAGAGGTAAGGCTGTCTACATCTTACCCTCCTCAGACCCTACCTTAGCTTTGCTATAGGTGGGATTAACTGAGTATGATGATGATGATGATGTAACTGTTAGGATGATAAAAAAAACCTCTATATTGTATATGTTAAGAGTACTAATTTTACAAAAAAAATAATAAAAGCGTACAACAACGACATCACACGACTTCTGTAAACACTATTACATTTGACTAAGCATTATGATAGTGGGGCGGTACCGCAAGGTGCGGATGTAGAAGGTTGGGAGTGGGGGGGGGGGGGTTGTCTCTGCGTTTCGCAAAAAAATGTTGTGGAGAGGATCGATATTCGTTCCTTACGTCATGAATAAAAAAATAAGAAAATAGAAGGATTAGGATGATGCAGGGAAGAAAGCTGACATAGAGGTGAGTGATGATGACATGAAAACCCCTAATGGAGGACTGAGGGAGAAGCTAGGAGGTGCCACCAATACAATACCCATCCTTAGGGTAGAGGGTATCTTACCCTAACTTCCCAAACTCACCACAACCCCTCTATCATTCACATCAGTGTCACATTATATTTTTATTTTATTTGCCACAACTTGCTAGATCACCGATATTCCTACACATTTCGTACGCTTCCATGCCACAACCAATTTTTAAATTAAATTAAAGAAAATAAACTAACAAATACATGATGGTTAATTTTGAAGAGGTCCAACTCTCTCTCAAGGTTTCATCGGCATACACATAGGCAGCCATGCTTAATCACACTCACCGCACCATACGGTATGCTTTTGCTGACTTTCCAAACTTGCCTGCTATTGCCTCATATAACTTGCCAATAAGATTTCGTCTAGCCTTAGGGTGCAAGGTATCTTTGACGTACTTGCCAAACTCACCACAACTCCTTTCTCGTCCATATTAGTGCAACGTCAACTTTTTCCACACTTTTTCTTTTACTTGTCACAACTTGCTTATAGGTTTTATACGATTCCCACGCCACAACCAATTTTTAAATTTAAGTCTAAAACAAATTTTAATAACTCAAAATACCTATTTGTTTAAACTTATTTATTTAAAAAGGATTAATAATATTATTTTAAATAATATTTAAACTTAATAAATGACTAACTAGTAATAACAATTACTTTAAACAAAATAATACACACGATCACTGATCTTTGGTATGTGAGTATGAGAAATATGCTCCACGAGAGCTGCTCGAAGTTGGAGATGAGTATCTTCATCGCGTTACACATAAATAACATCATTGTCAACAGCTTCGGTAGTCTCGACATCCTTTTCATAGTCCAGACATATCGGACAACCGCCATCCTGATGGAATGGGTAATGAATGTTCGATAATGTGTTTAACCATGTGTTTTTATGTGGTTTTGATGGTTATATGATGAATAAGATAATTACACAAGTTCGGAATGTTTCAGGTTTAATGACGATTTTGGAAGAAATTAGAGCCAAGAATGTGAAGCATAGTGGTGGTTAGGATCAAATACACAGTGAAAGAAAAATAGGAAGTCATAGAAATGGTATCAAGCGGACCTCGATTGAACTCATTCAAGCGGTATTGGAACCGTTTCATCGAACCCTACGATGTTAGTTTTTAAGTCTTCGTTTTTGGGGGATTTTAGCTGGTAGTTTTAGAATATACATTATATCATTGTGTCTTTTATGTAGCATTGTGTCTTTTTCTTATTTTCATCATTGTGTCATTTTTTCAATTTATTGTGTCTTTTTTCTTCAGCATTGTGTTAAATTTTTCGGCACTGTGTTAAATTTTATGGCTTATTATGTCATATTTCATGATCTATTGTGTTTTTTGTATCATTTGCCAGATGATACCCAATTTTAGCTTATGTTTGTTATAATTAGGATCTATCTGATTTCTTTGTTTTTTTAACGGTATATATTTGATCTCTAAGAAAAATATATACAAACAACATAATTTTATTTTTAACAAAATATACAAATTACCATGCCGACAAATAATAACCCAAATATGTCTACAGGAAATAATCAAATTCTCTCTCTATGCATTTTTTCAAGGATGATCTTAAATGTTTTAAATACAGTTTGGTACTTTAGGAATTGAACAAATAAAAAAATTCATCACAACAAAAAGGATAATGAATCTGGACCGCTAGTCGAAAGTGATATAGGTAAAAGAACTCCTTGACAGGACCAGAATTTGAATAATAAAACAAGAACCCAGTCGTTTCCAAATAATTAATTGGCAATGGGGGGCTCATTGTCGTTGAAAGCTATACATCTTCACATAAGAGATTGGTCAAGAAAGAATCATGTACATGCTTAATATAAATGGTCACAAATAATGTTAGTAATGGATATGGAGGAACGGCCCCTACCACAATATTTATCAGATTGTGACGATTCAAATTTATTTTTATTTAAGTGAATGCGATGTGAAAGTATATCTCAAATTATTATATCAAATCTACACAAAATGTTGACATCGACGCTCTAATGAACAAGTGTTGGTAATACTTGTAGGAACCGCTCGTATATAAAATAAATAAAACAAATAAAATTACGATTACAACTAAATAAGAAGAACGAAAGCAGAAAATAACAATACAATTACAACTCAAAGAAACAAATACAAGAAGAAATAATAAACAGAAATAAACAGAAGGCTGAGGATCGTGTTGAACACGGGGCCCTTAAAACAAATTCCGAGTCTATTATCAAAACTCGTTTTGTTTCCCAGGGTACAACAGCCGGAACAGCAAGAGTGCTGCCGGAGTTGGCTCTGACCCGAAATGTACCTGAACAGCAGAAAGAAACACGAACAGATTGCTGGAGAAGACAAGAGAGGTGATTTCAGAACAGTGTGTAAAGGTGTGTCTCAACCAAAGGTCTCCTTTGGTATTTATAGAGTCCAGTCTTCAATCAGTTTCGGAAAGCATTAAAAACGAAAATAAATGTCATTGAACGTCTTCAATGGCATTTATTACGTTCTTAAAGTTTCAGACGAAACTGCTTGACTGGACAGTTACACTTCTGATCTGATGCTGCTGAGGAGCTGGAGTCTCCGCGCGCGCGTGTCACCTGCGCGCATGCGCACCCTGTGAAGCCAGGACGCGCTACTGCGCAGAACGTCTTTTACGTTCTACGTAACTCGAGCGCCTGCGCGGAGACATCCGCGCAGACCAGCCAGGGCGCTACCTGGTGCTCAGCTCGTACTCGCGCGCATCACCTGCCACTGATCCTAAGCTAAGGACCACGAGCAAAGTGCGCCATCAAAGCGCCACATTGCGCCCATCGCCCACGCCACGCGCGTGTGCGAGTGCGTGTGCGAGTGCGAGTGCGAGTGCGAGTTAGGGTGCTCCGCACCCTTCGCGAGTTCCACAGTGTGAGATCCCATGAAACAATTAGGAAGGAGTGTTCCTCCTTTTATACCACTCATGATATCATCACTCTTCCTATGTGGGACAAGTTCCACTTTGTTTCATTTCAGCATTAAGTGCATCATTCACCAATCTTTGAGCATCGATATCTCATTCATCTTAGCTCCGCTTTGGACATGGTTTGGTTCGTTGCGAAGCTCTCACAACATAGAACATAAACCCACAAAGAAATATATAAATAAACATCTGTTTCAAATATATATTTTAGTCCAAAGTTAGGAAAAACTCATTTTCCTATATTTTGTGAAAATAGCATTTTCACTACATTTCCAACAATCCCCCACATGAATGGAGATCGATCCGTTCTTACAAGTTCAACGATACATTCGACAGCAGAATGTTGCAGGATAGGTAGGTTTTGCCTTTGAACCTTCCTTTGTGAAGCATACTTAGCTTACTAGCGGTCAGTAGAACTTGATGTCTTTGAACTGACCCCCGTTTGTGTAAACGACAATACACTCCACACAACACCCCACTTGGTTTAGCCAACCCCTCATTGTCGTGTCCTTTATGGTCATGGACACTCCTGGTTCTGCGAGAGCTCTAGGAATTGCGCCTCCCCACAACTCCATTCGAAGCGACCCTACTTCTCTCTAACATAGGTGATTCCCATGAATCATTAAAAGCAAAAGTTAAATTGATTTACCACAATCATTAACTTGTATATGCTTAACCTCAACACACTGTCACTGATTTGGAATGGACTAGGAAGTATAAACTCCCTTTAATATTTTGGGGTGCCCCCCACAGTGACTCCCTTTGGTCATATGATTAAGTTGTCCTATTGAATCTAGATCTTGGGATCTCCAGTCAACTAGATTAGGTTTCCCTCATACTCCCTTTTTGCGTGGGCTTTAGTCCCATTCCTCTTGACGACATATATACTATCTCTTTGCTTAAGCCTTTCGTTAACGGGTCCGCAATATTATCCATTGACTTCACATAGTCAATCGTGATAACACCCGTTGAGAGTAGTTGTCGTATTGTTTTGTGTCTACGTCTTATGTGCCTCGATTTGCCATTATACATTGTGCTTTGGGCTCTACCAATTGCCGACTGGCTGTCACAATGTATGCAAATAGCTGGTAAAGGTTTACTCCATCTTGGAATATCCTCCACAAATTGACGTATCCACTCCGCCTCTTCTCCACATTTATCTAAGGCGATAAATTCAGATTCCATCGTGGATCTTGCTATAACAGTTTGCTTCGAAGACTTCCAAGATATAGCAGCACCCGCAAGTGTAAACACATAACCACTTGTTGATTTGGAATCTTTTATATCCGAAATCCAGTTCGCATCAGTGTATCCTTCAACCACTGCTGGATGACGGGTATAATGCAGTCCATAGTCCCGTGTGAATCTTATGTATCTAAGCACCCTTGTTATACTTTTCCAATGTTCATCACTTGGATTACTTGTATATCTACTTAACTTACTCACTGCGTATGCTAAGTCGGGTCTAGTACATGTCATTAGATACATTAGACTGCCAATGATCCTTGAGTACTCTACCTGAGCAACACCCTTTCCTCTATTTTTAACTAGATGGTGGGTGGTATCAATTGGAGAACGAGCAATAGCCTTATCTCCCGAATTGAATTTTTCAAGGATTTTATCCACATAATGAGATTGAGTTAGAATAAGACCATATTGGGTTCTAAGGATTTTTACTCCTAGAATAACATCCGCTAGACCCATGTCTTTCATGTCAAATCTCCCTTTCAACATGTCTTTAGTAGATTTAACCATCTTATCATTACTCCCAACGATAAGCATATCATCCACATATAGACATAAGATCACATAACCTCCTGGCGTGTCTTTGCAATAAACACACTTATCGCACTCATTTATTTTGAAACCATTTTCAAGCATGACTTGATCAAATTTATGATGCCATTGTTTTGGAGCTTGCTTCAAGCCATACAAAGACTTGACTAATTTACATACTTTGCCCTCTTGACCTGGGGCAGAGAAACCCTCGGGTTGCTGCATGTAAATTTCTTCTTCTAAATCACCATTTAGAAAAGCGGTCTTAACATCCATTTGGTGAACATCCAAATTTCTCAAAGCCGCAATAGCAAGAACCAATCTTATAGAGGTTATTCGAGTTACAGGCGAGTAAGTATCAAAATAATCTAGTCCTTCCTTTTGTCTAAATCCTTTGATCACTAACCTTGCCTTGTATTTATCAATACTTCCATCAGTTTTCATCTTCTTCTTGAATATCCAACGATATCCAAAGGGTTTGCAACCCGGTGGAAGATCTACTAACTCCCAAGTATGATTTTGCAATATAGAATCAATTTCATTCTTAATTGCTTCTTTCCATTGAGGTCCTTCTGATGAGGAGACCGCTTCGCGGTAGGTGTTGGGCTCACCCTCAACCATATAACTCAAGAAGTCTGGACCAAATGATTTTGCAACCCTTGGTCTTTTGCTTCTTCTAAGGTCACCATCCTCAACCTCAGGTCGTTCATGTATTTCTTCTTGAAATTCATTGTCAACCAATGTTGATGGGCCTGCTTGGTCATCGTTAATTGGTATTGATGATCTAACAAGTGTTTGTCCTAGCATAGGAAACACATGTTCAAAGTACTCGACAAAATTAGGATTTACCTCCATGAAAGTGTCTTTGAGTACATCGGGATTCTTGGATTCATATACAAGAAAACGATGCGCAGTACTTTGATGTGCATAACCAATAAATATGCAATCAACAGTTTTGGGGCCTATCCTAAGAGCCTTAGGAGGTGGTACAGTCACCTTGGCTAGGCACCCCCACACTTTCAAGTATCTGTATGAAGGTTTTCTACCTTTCCATAACTCATAGGGAGTCTCGTCCCTAGTCTTTAGAGGTATCCTATTCAAAAGATAATTAGCCGAAAGAATGGCATCCCCCCACATTTCACGGTTCACTCCCGAACTTATCAACATGGCATTCATCATTTCTTTCAATGTGCGGTTCTTTCGTTCCGCGGTGCCATTTGATTGTGGGGAATAAGGTGGTGTACACTCATGTATTATGCCACTTTTTGCGCATAAATCCGCAAAAGGTGCAACATATTCACCACCTCGATCGCTTCTTACGGCCTTAATTTTCTTTTTAAGTTGATTCTCAACTTCATTTTTGTATAAGGTAAACTTATCTATTGCCTCATCCTTACTTTTGAGTAAGTATACGTAGCAATATTTGGTGCAATCATCAATAAACGTGATGAAATATTTATTCCCACCAATTGTAGGAATTGCCTTTAAATCACAAACATCGGTGTGAATTAAATCAAGAGGTTCGGTTATTCGTTCAACCGATTTGAAAGGTGATCGTGTTAGTTTGGATTCAACACATGCTTCGCATTTAGAATCGGATTCAATATGGAATGTTGGTATGCTATCCAATTTAATCAAACGACGCATTGATTTAAAATTTACATGTCCTAGTCTACCATGCCAAACATTTGAAGACTCAAGCATATAAATAGAAGTAGTAGGAGTTTTATTCATTGAATTGTTGACAACCATTACATTCATTTTGAACATACCATTAAGGGCATAGCCCTTTCCTACAAACATTCCACGCCTAGAAAGAACAAACTTGTCCGATTCAAACACTAGACGAAATCCAAACTTGTTGAGCATCCATCCCGAGACGAGATTCTTGCGTATGTCTGGCACATACAACACCTTGCTCAACGTGAGGTCCTTCCCCGAAGTCATCCTCAAGATCACATCGCCTTCACCCTTGATGTCGGCAGTAGCTTTATTTCTCATGTAAAGCTTGTCATCACCCGCAAGTTCCTTGAATATAGAGAAAAGAGCCTTGTCTCCACAAACATGGCGGGTTGCACCAGTGTCAACGAACCATCCAGGTGGGTTGTCGCCCACCACGTTGACTTCATCATCAACCATAGCACCTTGCTCAGTTATCATTGCTACGAGAGGCATGCCATCCTCATCCACCATATGCGCACGCTCACGCTTAGGCTTCTTGCATTGGTTGGCGCGGTGGCCTGTCTCTTGACAGTTGTAACAAATACCAGAAAAAGGCGCAGGCTTCTTTTTCACAGCCCCCTTTTTAGGTCCAAGATCCACCTTCGCTTTCCCTTTGTCCTTTTTCCCCTTATTCTTGTTGCCCTTGGAGGATTGCCCAACTTCCACAACATTAGCCTTAGCCGAAGCTTGAACAAGGCTACCTTTTTGAGCAATTCTATTGTCCTCTTCAATCCGAAGACGAACAACAAGTTCCTCCACAGTCATCTCCTTTCGTTTATGCTTAAGATAATTCTTAAAGTCAGTCCACGAAGGAGGTAACTTTTCAATCATTGCTGCCACTTGAAATGTCTCACTAAGTATCATGCCCTCCGCGTAGATTTCATGAAGTATAATTTGTAATTCTTGGACTTGGTTCATGACCGTTTTAGAGTCAAGCATTTTGTAGTCCAAGAAGCGGGCTACAACGAATTTCTTCGTTCCAGCATCCTCCGCTTTATACTTCTTGTCTAAAGACTCCCATAATTCTTTGGCAGTCTTTATTGTATAATAAACATTATACAAACCATCTACTAGGCCGTTTAACACATAGTTACGACATAAGAAATCCGAATGCTTCCAAGCATCTAACGCGCTCTGAAATTGAACGTCGTTCTGCCCGTCCGTAGGTTGGGGAGCGGATTCCGTTAAGAACCTCGCAAGGTTCAAGGTGGTCAAGTAGAAGAACATCTTCTGTTGCCACCTCTTGAAGTGCAAGCCCGAAAACTTTTCGGGTTTTTCAGCATGATTTGCCACAGTGGACGCTCCCACTGTGTTGGCAGGCAAAGGGGTACCAAGAACAGCTTGGTTCACGTTGTTGTTGTTGTTGTTGTTGTCACTAGTCGACATTCTGAAAATTTTAACCAAAACACGTTACTATTTTCAATTTATAAAAACTCTACACGTTTAAATAAAATTATGTCAACTTTTAAGACAAAATAATAACAAACTGTGGCTTCTAAGTCCAACTTTGAAGTCCAACAGAAAGTTTTTATTTCGTTTTTAGACAAAGGTTTTAGATGTAACCGAAATGTTTTCTAACAAAATAACACACCGTAGGCTTCTAAGTCCAACTTTGAAGACGAACAGCAAGTTATAATGATTCGAAAAACCAAAAATTATGTTTTTAAAAACACAAACTAAGTGAGACAAAACTGGTTTGAATCACAATTAGAATGGTTTTGTTATACACGAACGGTTTTAAAAATTTGTTTTAAGATTGTAGGAACCGCTCGTATATAAAATAAATAAAACAAATAAAATTACGATTACAACTAAATAAGAAGAACGAAAGCAGAAAATAACAATACAATTACAACTCAAAGAAACAAATACAAGAAGAAATAATAAACAGAAATAAACAGAAGGCTGAGGATCGTGTTGAACACGGGGCCCTTAAAACAAATTCCGAGTCTATTATCAAAACTCGTTTTGTTTCCCAGGGTACAACAGCCGGAACAGCAAGAGTGCTGCCGGAGTTGGCTCTGACCCGAAATGTACCTGAACAGCAGAAAGAAACACGAACAGATTGCTGGAGAAGACAAGAGAGGTGATTTCAGAACAGTGTGTAAAGGTGTGTCTCAACCAAAGGTCTCCTTTGGTATTTATAGAGTCCAGTCTTCAATCAGTTTCGGAAAGCATTAAAAACGAAAATAAATGTCATTGAACGTCTTCAATGGCATTTATTACGTTCTTAAAGTTTCAGACGAAACTGCTTGACTGGACAGTTACACTTCTGATCTGATGCTGCTGAGGAGCTGGAGTCTCCGCGCGCGCGTGTCACCTGCGCGCATGCGCACCCTGTGAAGCCAGGACGCGCTACTGCGCAGAACGTCTTTTACGTTCTACGTAACTCGAGCGCCTGCGCGGAGACATCCGCGCAGACCAGCCAGGGCGCTACCTGGTGCTCAGCTCGTACTCGCGCGCATCACCTGCCACTGATCCTAAGCTAAGGACCACGACAAGTGCAAAGTGCGCCATCAAAGCGCCACATTGCGCCCATCGCCCACGCCACGCGCGTGTGCGTGTGCGAGTGCGAGTTAGGGTGCGGAGCACCTCTTCGCGAGTTCCACAGTGTGAGATCCCATGAAACAATTAGGAAGGAGTGTTCCTCCTTTTATACCACTCATGATATCATCACTCTTCCTATGTGGGACAAGTTCCACTTTGTTTCATTTCAGCATTAAGTGCATCATTCACCAATCTTTGAGCATCGATATCTCATTCATCTTAGCTCCGCTTTGGACATGGTTTGGTTCGTTGCGAAGCTCTCACAACATAGAACATAAACCCACAAAGAAATATATAAATAAACATCTGTTTCAAATATATATTTTAGTCCAAAGTTAGGAAAAACTCATTTTCCTATATTTTGTGAAAATAGCATTTTCACTACATTTCCAACAATACTAATGTATAAAATGTGTAGTCTAGCTTGACTTATAATTGAGTCTAGTTACATCAGAGTGATTGTAAGGTGACAACGTCTACTTAGTTAGACCTCGTGCTTGTATTAATACACATAAAGATACAAACATTAAATTAGATGTCGATTTCAAATGAGGCCCGTCTTTTTTCTTGATTTTCTTTTGGGATTTAGAGGTTGACTATTTGACTCTACTAGAAAACAAGGCTTCATCAACGAACACAACTATCGGAAATCATTTGGCTGAAATAATCAAATTGCATTACAAAACTGCAATATGAGCCAATTAATTTCTTGTGATGAACTTGTGATCGATTGGCCTTGTTTCTTCATATGATTTACATATGTATTCGATATTGGATTTAGTCCTACAATTTAACGAAAAGAATATTAGCATGTTTATAGAAATTTCGACAACGTAACGACCATAAATCGAACATATCCACTAATTGCATGCTTTAAATAAGTATAGTTTTATACACACATTGTCAACACACATCTATATCATCCGCCTTATGAACATGATAAAGTCATAACCCACATAGAGTAACATTGCAATTATTGTAAATATGTACGTACGTACATACACACACACACATAATTTGGAAATCTTACCGGCACTCCACCCGACACCATATTATATCTTTCGCCTTTCTTCATCATTGTTCCACCACATATACTATTTAGCCAAGAATCCAAATCTAATCAGGCGCCCTTGCTTGTTATCGCTACGCGCCTTAAACTTTAAATACAAACATTTTGAACAAGGACACATAATACACCTATATTCGTCATTGGAGTAGGAAAATGTTGAAAATTATCCGCTCCATCCATTGATAAATTCATCAGTACTACACTCATGTCTTCATTCTTTCTATACATCCTTTCTTTATTTGTTGTATATATCGATATAAATTCTACAATAAAAGTCATATATGAACATCATACACTTAATCAATGTAAACACCATCCATATAAATACATAAACATACTTATATAAATAAATAAATATAACTTTCTATTGCCCGTCTACCTTCTATTGTGATGTAACTTTCGTTTTAAATAAAATAAAAATATTTTTATGAAAAAAAAAAAAAAAATTTACATAAAAAGATCATACTTTCAACCCTAATTTCAGTTGCACATGTGGTAAATGTGTCTTTTACTCACTGGAAATGAAGAGTGAGATGACATCAAAGTGGTTGTTTTGGTTCACGACAATGACACGGAGATAGTGGTGAGTGGTTCGCGTAGCCTTGATACTTGCGGTAGTGGGGTGTGTGAAGTTTGGACATAGTTATTATTGGGCAGGCTCTTGTGTTTTTAAATTTAAAATTACCGATAGACACTTACGTCAGTTTACTGTAGGTATATATTATTATATTTTTATTAATTATTTTATTTTTAACAAATCTATATGTTATTAGTAAAAACCAACTATATGTAATGTGTTATGAATGTGTGTGTGCATAAGAATAGGTGTATGTGAAAGTGTTTGAGTGTATATTATATGTGTATATGTATCCATGTGAAAGTGATTTAATTAAGGTGACAAGGTCTACTTAGTTAGACCTAGTGATTATCATCATTGTATTAATACACATAAGAATACAAACATTAAATTAGACTAGCAGGGAACCCGCGCGTTACGGCGGACTTGACAATACAGGGCAGAAAAATAATTCAAACCTTAAAGCAATTAAAAGAATCAATATACAAGATGTATGTTTGTGTGTGTCAGCACCTGTGCTTCGTAGTGGGATAGTTTTTTAAAGTCTATAAGGAGACATGATAGCATGCTACGTTCTATAGACCATTTGCAATTTGACCTACATGTCGGTAAAAAAAATGGAAGTAGCGGTTTGACTCATTAGCAACTATTAATATACTAATAGTCCCACTCAATATATTGAAAGTGCCAAATCTGGAGAGATTGCCGAGGAGAAGAAAGCTTTATAAGATCCACATTCAGAGGATGTTGGAACGACTCATATGTAATCAACCTGCAAAGAAGCATGCCCCTAACTTTTTCCACATGATAAAAGCAATGCAATAAAACTTATAGTCAAGTGCACCATAAATTTCTATCAATGGCATCGAAAAGTGAAATTGAAAGTTAGGTTAGTTGAAAATATTCCACATAAGACCTCCCAGCCTAAGAACTTTTTAGACGTGCACGGATCGGTTTTTTTCTAGGAACTGAACCAGTTCCAAACCGGTTCATGTCTGAACGGGTTTCGGTTCGGTTCGGCCCCGGTTTTGCCGGTTTGAAAGACCGGTTTCGGCTCGGTTTGGATTCGTGAACCAATTCATGCGCACACTTTTTTATGAAAAGGCATCACAATTATTTTTTTTTTACGTAAAGTTCGACTTTTTTTATTCTTACAATTTTTTAAAGGTGTATAGGTATATATTTGTATGTGTAGAAACTTTTTTATATAATTTTGTTATATATAATTTTTTTTATATGAAATTGCAATTTTTTTTTTAATAAAATGTAGTAATTACTTAATTTTGTTTGATACCATTCTCAAATGCTTTATAATATAATATAGATTATAGATATAGATTTATGGTAATTGATGGTTATGATAAAAGAATATGTACAAGTAGGTTTGGCATGAAGGGTAGAAAGGGGAAAAATTACATGATATTTGGGATTTAAGCATGAGACTTTTTCTATGTCATCTTAAAATTCATGTAAAATGACATTTGTAGACATCTCTCCTCCTTTATAATGTAGTATAGATATAGATATAGATATAGATATAGATGTAAATTTTAAATGAGGCCCTTCTTTTTTCTTGATTATCTTTTAAGATTTTGAGACTCTCACACTACTAGAAAACATGGTTTCATTAATGGACATATCCGTAGGAAATCATTTGGTTATAATCATCATCGATAAGAATTTATAAGTGATTATCTATGGTATATTGGCCGCCGGTGATATACTTTCCGATAAAAGACCAACGGATTTTACAAACGGGTTCACCGATTGTAATTAGCCTTGATTAGTTTTTTTAATTTCCAGAAATAAAAGTAAAAATATTTTTACAAATTAAATATATTCCTGTAATATGATTACAAATTCTCAAATTTAAAATTACAAACTACACAATTTCAAATTGCATTACAAAACTGCAATATGAGCCAAATTTATTTATCATGATGAACTTGTGATGGCTTGGCCTTGTTTCATCATATGATTTCGTATGTATTCGATATCGGATTTAATCCTACAATTCAACAAAAAGAATATTAGCATGCTTATATAAAGTTCAACCATATAACCATCATAAATCGAACATATGCACTGATTGCATGTTTTAAATATGTATAGTTTTATTTACACATTATCAACACATCTATATTATTCGCCTTATGAACATGATCAAGTCATAACCCATATAGAGTAATGTTACAATTAATGTAAATACGTCATCAAGACGTACATACAATTTGGAAATCTTACATGCACTCCACCCGACACTATATATATTGTATATATATCTTTGGCCTTTGTTCATCATGATTCCATCACTAATATCATTTAGCCGTGAATCCAAATCTAATCAGGCCTATCTTGCTATTGCTATGCTCCTTAAACTTTAAGTTCAAATATTTTGAACAAGGACACGTAATACACCTATATTCGTCATTGGACTAGGAAAATGATGAAAGTTATCCGTTCCATTGATAAATTCATCATTACCACACTCATTTCTCCATTCTTTCTATACATCATTTCTTTATTTGTTTACACAGAAAGATCATACTTTCAACCATAATTTCAATTGCACGTGCGATAAATGGGTGTTTTACTCACTAAAAATGAAGTGGGAGATGACATCAAAGAGGTTGTTTAGGTTCACGACAATGACGCCAAGATTCTGGTGAGTGGTTTGTGTGGCATTGATACCTGCGATGGTGGGGTGTGTGAAGTTTGGACATATTGATTATTGGGCAGGCTTCTGTCTATTTAAATTTAAAGTTACTGCTGGATACAAACGTCAGCTTTCTGTCGGTATATATTATTATTTTTTTATTATTAATTATTTTATCTAAGACACACACACATATATCATGAATGTATGTGCATTTGAAAGTGTTTGAGTGTGTGTGCGCAAAAAAATATGTTTATATGAAAGTGTTTGAGTGTATATAATATGTGTATTAGCATGTCTATGTGATGGGTTGGGCTATTTTCAAAGCTTAACAGGTTTAATCTCAACACTTAATGTGAAATCGATTTTTAGAATAAATTACATTGAGATGGTTTAAATTTTGCCGGAATTGACAGGTTTAATGTGCATTTTAGAAGCTTACTGGGGGTTTTGGGATGAAGTTAGTAAGAACGGGAAAGTAAAACGAGGCAACGCGAAGGAAACATCAGGTTTAGCATTGATGACACCAATGTTGGCGTCTTTACGCTGTTGGCTTCAGAGGGGGGGGGGGGGGTCACAAACCGTGTATGATATAACACCCTGGCATTAGAAAACTACTGGTGGAATCAAAGACACCAATGTTGGCGTCGCTAATGGCAAGTTCAGTTTCAGTTGCAGATTTTTAGGAAACTAACAGTTTTAACCAATTTACTTGTGTGTTTCGCCTCGCATTCGAGATATTGAGTCTTGGGGCTTTTTGAGGGTCTTATGTGGCATCAAAACAACTACGAAGCATCTAATTGGAGAAAATCATCCTAAATTGAACCTTAAGATGAAATTCATATTTATATTTGGCTAATACCCATGTGATCATCCCTGCGTACAGGATTGTAAGTTCTAAGGTTTATGTTTACACAATTAGGTTTGAAACATTGTCCTGGTTTACTTTATGATTAAGAATGTTTGTTTGATTGTGGGTATTATCACAAACTTGGGATTTTTAAGGTTTTTTTACGCCATCGATGTTATGAGATAACAACTGCTTTTAAGTTTCAATTTAAACTAGGGTTTATTCATACTTCTTGGTTTACAAACATACATTTGTCAGTTACTTGTGTAGTGAAGGTCATTATTGCACCATTTACATATGCTAGATGATTGTTGATGTCTACAACTAGGTTTTTATTAACACATCCAAGAAATTATTGTGTTTTCAAGTAAAACCCCAAATCCTTTGTGTTGATGCACTTTATGTGGACGTCACTGTCGAATAGACTAGGGTTGAGTCGTGTATTGTATTACATGAGATTGTGGTGATCCATAAGGGCATTTTATGGATCTGATGCATTTGTTAATATAGACCAAAACATAGTTGTTCATTCGAACCTTACGAGGGCCGAACCTGCAGGTTCGACCTCCTCATAGGGGCGAATGTGACTTATGTTGTTGGACTATAAATAGCAATCTCAGGTGTTGGTTTTCATTTAAGATTTTGAGTTTGTGCTTTGAATGCTCTCAAGGGGGAGGTCATGCCCGACCTCCCCCAGCCCCAAGATAGATGTTTATCCTACTGATGACAGTGCCTGTAACCGTTTCTGATGAAATACAAATCTATGATGACATTGTTTTCGTCGATTTCTGTCTCGTCTCGTATCTTCCGTCTGAAACCGAGTTGTTTTTGCTTAATCGATCCATGGATTCGGTTTTTAACCGGATTCTCACTTTGTGTAATATTAACCCTAATAGCTTGCAAATCCAAAACTTGGGCTTCATCTGTTTTCTTATTATCGTTACTAATGGATTCAATCATTGTTATTCAAATTATGAATTAAATAAAAGCTTCTGTTCGTGTTTTTACAACTCAAAATGGGATATTAGCTTAATTCCAAACCAATTCAAACTTCAAGATAACTAGTAAACTATATAAGATTTAGAAATCAATAAACTTAGACCACCACCACAAACTCATTGTGGTTCTACACGTTTTTTTACCACAACTAACTAGTTAAGGGTACCAAGGAACACATTTGAACTCTATCTTTGACTAGTCCTTTAATGACGATTAGTATGCATATGTATTTGTCCATGAGTGTGTATATGTTATAATTGTTTGTGCATCTATATATTATTTGGCGTGTGTATGTTAAGTGTGTGTGTGTGCATGTATATGTGTATTTATGTGTAAGTGTATGTACGATTAACCATGTGATATGTGTATGAGTACGTATATGTGATACAAACTCATATAAAGATTAGCTACGCTTAAATATGTCGTCATCATGTATATACAAATATTTTATATATCAAAGAGTTATGTAGTAATTACATTACATTTGTAAATTTGATATTCGTAACTTTATACAACATCAACTAACTTGTGCTATTTATTTCCTATTTAAGTAATATAAACTTAATTTTATATTTCATAGAAACTAGTCCCCCAACCAATACCTGCTAATAGAATGCAAACACTTCTACTTTGCGTTGTTTAATTATACGATCGACAAGCTTGTGGCATAAGTTATACATAATATGCGCACATGGAAGAATCACCCACACATGGTAACTCCATACCTGGTACAGGGCCGCATGCTTGTATCAAGTGTTGAGGAATCCTACTGGCTTATTTCATCAATACTTAGCCCTACTTCGATTAGCGAGCTTGCCAATAAAGGATTTCATGTAGGGCTAGATTTACACATACACTAGTATACCTTTTCTATGTTTCGAGACCGTGAATTCCCACTAACCCATTTGCAGCATGTTGATGCTCATGGATAAATTTCAAGTTGCATTCATCATATTTTAACTGTACAAGCCATCAATTCCTACCTGTAAGAACCCAAGTAAGTCATGCCATGATATTGTTAGCTTTGCCCGTCCAAGAACTGATGGTTTTGTTTTCAGCAACGAGTTGCTTTCCTAGGCAAAATGTGTTGTGCTAGAGAAGGTTTCCACCCCCTTATAAAGAGGGTTTCATTCTCATTCTGAACCGATGTGGGACTTACATCTCCACCCCTTAGGGAGCCCAATGTCAACGTTGGCACACCAGCCCAACCCCTGGCTCTGATACCATCATTAACAACCCAAGTAAGTCATGCCATGATATAGTTCATTTTGGCCTGATAGGAACACAAGATTTTGTTTTCACTGGAGGATTTGTTCGCTCAAGCACACGTCCTGGACTCCTAGCTAGTAGAGAAGGATGACTAGAACAATTAGCAGTCAAAAACCATAATAGAACATGGTCGAAAATCAAACCTAGAAAAAGGTGGCCGAAACCTTATGAGTCTCTTATTACCAATTGAAACTTAGAGTATCATATGTTTCCGTTAGGTCACAAGCAGTTCTGTTAAATCTGAAAAAAATATATGAAAATTTTTTTTGCCATCCTGTCGGTAATTGTCACACCCTCAAATTCCACATGCGGAGTTTTACCGCGAGGTGCGTGACACACCAGGATCCAAGTCAACGGTCACAATAAATGACAACTATATGATATGAAAACAACGTAAACCACTCATTAAGTTTTGAAAACAAATCCACAACAACGGAAGCATAAAGTGTTATTACAACCCAAAAGTAAAAGTTTAAAAGTCTGATAATGTTCAAAACCATGCAAGTGAAATCCTAGACGCCGTGAGACTCCGTGCGCCTATCGATTGCTGCTACCTTAGCGACCTAAGAAAAACATGCTAAAAACGTCAGCAAATAATGCCGGTGAGTTCACAGGTTTTTATGAAAAACGACTCCGAAAGTTCCAAAGTATTCCTGGCCAAACCAGGCTATATGTATACTAACCAAACGAATACCAATGAACACCAATGAATACCTGTCACTACTACGATTGGAAAACCATTACTGGACACGGATGCAAGAATACATGAATACACCAGCCCGAATACACGAATGCAAGAATACAAGAATACAAAAATACCTGAAGAGACAACATGCACCCGTCCAACCTCCAGTCGACGAGTGGGGCCGGTCACGCCCAAATAGATCTATCCACATTTCCCCCGTTGTGCAACCACCGCACATTCATGGTTTTCCCCGGGACTTTAACAAATCGTATAGCAACCCAAAAGACTACCCCAATACGTAATGAATTCATGAATACCAGTACGTTATACCATATAGTAAACAACGACTACCTCGTAAGCTTTACAAATACGAATACTTAGCAAAACACAGGTTTTATGAATACCAAAATGTGGTTTGACACATCTTTTATAAAAACGTAAGTTGACACACGTTTAAAGAATACAAGTACACAGCATGTTTTCTCCCCCGAAAGCAAAACCAGTAAACAGTGGGGTCGTGAACTCACCTTTGATTGCGTTCTTCTTAATAAACCACAGACAATGCAATGACAGTCCTAGTTTCGGCAACCCATCACTAAATGCATATGAGTACCCGAACTATTGACCCGTAGGTCAACTAGTCCCTAAGTGTCCAGACCATAACCATTATACGTTTGAAAACATGTTTGACTGATAACCTGACCACACAAGACAAGACCCGACATCCCATTGGTGACCCGTCATCCCACACGTTAACTAAATACAAGAAATCAAGCAATCATGACAACTATGCACTTAACACGCATAAACATTCACCAAGTCTATCATACAATCCATATAACGCATATACGAGTCCAAACGCGTGTTATCAGGTTATTAGGCATGTCACGAGGTTACAAACGTGTTCCTAGATGTTAAACCATGTTTCGGGATGTCAAAACACACTTACAACAGCAAAACACACGATTAGGAATCAAACATGCAATTAGGAAAGCTAATTGCCTCTACATCAGGCAATTAGAGGGCTACTCGCCCCTTATAGCAGGCGATTAGGGGCTACTCGCCCCCTCTATAAGTCGAGTAGGCTTCCTACTCTCCCCCTGCAGTCCAATGGCCACTTTCCGCGCGTTTAACCCTCTAAATCAGATCCGAAACATGTAAAAACACCCAATATCAAACTCAAATCATTAAACAACCTATTCCAAGTAAAAACCCCTAATTTATCTTCATTCTAACAATCCCAATTGCAAGTATTTCCCAAAATAGCATAATATTATGAAAACATCTCATCAAAGCATGCACAACTTACCCTAAATGGCAAATATCCAGATTTCATCACATAAAAACGTTGCACAACAACATCCTACTGTTACTACATCATCCTAGAGCAAACCCTAACATCATACAATCAACAAAACATATCATAACACCCTAAATCTTCCTAAATCACTCAAACGGGTCAAAACGCATATCTTCATCAATACACAACCATGAACCTCCAAACTCATAGATAACCATCCTAACAACTCATTTATATCAGAAACACATCAAACGCATAGGAATCCTCATGTTTTAACCATAAAAATCATATCTTGCATGATTACACCACATAGAACACATAATGAAGGAGTAGACTTGTTTAATAACTGATTTCAAAGGTTTTCAAAGACACAAACAACACAAAACCAGCTCTGGACCTTTAGGGATAAATATAATAACATGATAAAGGTTTAGGATGGATAACACACCTTAGGTTTTGCTAAAGAATGATGTGTAAAGCTTGAAAGGATGGATTCTAGGGCAAAAACGTGTTCCAGAGGTTGATTATGGTGTGGAATAGCTTTGGGGCGACTTAGGGTTTCACAAATGATATTTTACAACACAAGGGTTGTATTTATAGGTGTTCCTAGTCGTTTCTGAAGTTACAGGTGAGTAGAAGCTGCAGGAAGCAATTAGGAGCTCCTAATCGCCCCTGTTACAGGCGATTAGGGCTTCTAATCGTCCCTAATAGTGGCTACTCGCCCCTGTTGGGGTGATTAGGATCCCTAATCGCCCCATGCAGGTGTTTTTGGGTTTTTGGCGCGTTAAACACTATTTTAACATATATAAGCACGTATTCACATACCGACAAGTCACATAATGATTGTAAACACATAATGCATGATAACTAACATGTTCACATTCGTTCACCAATTCCCGGGACTCGAGACTTGCGTGTGTGCGTTAAACCCGATGATGCTACTAATCACCAATCCTTGTACACATGGTTATAGACCGACTCCCAATGATCCCGTGGGTCATTGTAACGACTCCCGATGATTCCCAGAACCATCCTAATGACTCAATTGACCCAGTTAAGTGTAATGTATGCATGACTCGCTAAGGTAGACTTACTAGTTTGACAAAGGTTGTTAACCCGAGTTTGCCGGGTGTTACAGTAATTCCTGCGGCTTTTTACGAGGGAAATTTTTGTTGCTAAGACCATGTTTTCTTGGAGTTTACATGTATTATACGTATAAAGAAACTTGCTTCAATTATGATGAATTACGGTAAAAAAAATATTAAATACCATGATTAGTTACAGAAATATATAAGATTAAAAATCATAACCTATCATCTAAAGTTTGTAAGCGTTCTTTAGGCCATCCATAATGCTTAGTCAATGTGAAAAAGAATGAAGCTAGGTATGAAGGAAGGGTCTCACACTTACTAAAGATGTGATGGGTTTTAGTAGGAGATGATAGATGTGTAATAAACACTTGATATTTTCTTATTGGATAAAAAATATGCCACCCGACGTTTGTTACCATGCTCATAAGAGGGACGGTCATACCCCCCTCATGTCACTGTAGCATGTGGTTCGCAATCGTGGAGGTTAGGTGGCATAACCCACCTCACGCTCACTACACCATAACTCATGGTCTTGAAACCAATGAAAGACATCACCATAACTCATTTAGACCATGGCCATGTGGTATGGAATCATGTCCACTGCGTGACGACTACCCACGTTAGAGCCACATCATGCAAGCTAGCATGTCCCCTTGATGCCTTCCCTCTCTACCCATTTAAACGTGAAAATGCTCATGCTCCCCCTCCACGCCCACCTGCACGGTGTTTCACTCCCCATCCACGCTCATTTCAAGCAAAGGTGGTTCCACACCACGCCTGGTTTGATTCCTGATCACCTCGGCTTGGAATCACAATACTCAGTTTAAAGAAAAGTTGGTGGAGAGTTTGCTGGCTAGCAATTAAAATAACCTGTAAGGCTAGCGTAGAAATAACTAGAAAATCTAAAGATAACAACGAAACTTGATAATGGACGAGTTTTGGAATGGACCATATCAATTTTTTTACGAGAAAGTACGATGTTAATTTCGAATTTTTTTCATGAGTTCAGAATTAACATTAAACTTATTTGACTCTAATAAAACCAGATATATTATATATATTGTTTTTAAAGAGTAATAAATTATGTGAAATATGTGACTTTCTTAATTTCCTGCATGCGTCGTACGATTAAAGTTATTTTGATACTTAGGTTTAGGTACCATGAACGAGTAGTAAGGGCCACATTTGTGTCATGTTGAAAGATAAAATGATATTAGGTTTACAAATTTAATACATAAACCTGAACACAATCCATATATATATTTGTATCGCGTTTGACACAATAAAAATCATGTTGTACGTGTAACTTCGTATTTCGGATAGACTTTCTAATGTTTATCTATGAATGCATGTCATATTCTATTACCTTATAACTAATTGAATATATCTATCTATATAATAAAATAGTAACTAGGGGGTGAGGTGTCCCCTTCTTACAGTGCCGCATTATGCTCTAATTTTATGCCACCCATACCCATTAAGCTTTAACTTGACCCATGTTTGAATTTTCAAATTTCAAAACAAATTTTGAATTTTGATTAAGTTTAAATGTGGTAAATTATTTCTTAAAATATATACATTTAATTGCAATAACCAACTTTCATTTTCAATATTTTATTAAAACATTTATTTTACTATTTATATCTTACTATATATACATGTAGAAAGTTTATCATCAACACATTTAACTATATACAAAACTTCATTTTTCACACTATCTCATTTTCATATCCTTTGAATATCATCCTTGCTAAGTATTTAAGGTATGTTTTCGTAATAATTTCATGACTAATGTCATTAAATTAAAATCGTTTAGTTTGTTTTTCTTTTTTGGTGAACATAAATCAAGTCGTATGCAAATTGAATCACAATTCTACCATTTCAATTTACAACTATTGATTTTGTTTTATTTGTATTTATTGGTAACCATCTTATATAATAACCATGTTATTTTGGTTCCTGATTTAGTTTATTTTTCTATATGTTCCTGTACTTTGTTCTAAGAAAACAAATTCACTATGGTTTAAAATCTAAAAAATATGAACATGGTTACAAATTTGCACTTCTTTAGTAGACCATTAGTTAAACTTTGAGATAAGATGTTTTAAATATCAATTATTCAGCGTTTGCTTTTGACAGTGTAAGCAAAAGTGTACGTTTTTTGTAATTTTATTTTATTAATTTTGTTTTAGTTCTTGAATTTTTTTCGTATAAGCTTTCAAATTTTTGTTTGGAGGGGCCACAAATATTTTTTTTTGTTGAACTTTGAATTTCAGGGCCACAAATAATTTACTTTCTGCTTACGAACTAACCTTTTAGAAACCTCTAGAAGTTGAAAACAAAATCATTCTATATTAATCAAATCAAGATGTTTTAAAACCATTTTTCTCACAGGTTATGTCATCGATTGCTTATTTGATGGGAATTTAAAACTAATTAGTGATCTTAACATTGTTTCTGATGTTGTTTTGTTGTATTGGAAGATTTGTTATTTGTTAAGCTTCATTTTACTTTGATCAACTGCTGTATTTTGTTAATTGTATCCACATAGTGAGTTATATAATTGTATCCTCATAGTGACTTAGAAATATGAGAATAATTAGATTTTATAACTATAAGTATTTTTAATATCAATGCAAATACAATGTCAATACATTCTCACTTTTTTTTTAAAGTTTATTTCACAATAATCTAATATTTTATAACTATAAGCATTTTTAATTGCATTTTTTGTGTAATTTATGTAATATGTTCCTTTATATGTATTTCATAAACTTTAGCCGTTGTATTTGTTGCACTATTTGCTTCTACATTTGGTGTTTTATCATCTATTTTTGCGGTTATGTTTGAGATGTGAGTTTGTCAATTATTTATGAAACATGAATAGTATCTTGCTTTAATGTTCAGGGAAATATTTATTATACGGAAGACAAAGAAAAGTTTTACAATGTTAGAACCACCAAAGTATGATTTAAGTTTACCAAAATCTAAAGTTCCTAACATCAGGCGTACCTCTACCGGTAATGAATTAATATTATATCTTACATTCGTTTATTTATGTATAAATTTTGTTATATTAACAAATATTATAAAATATCTATGCAAGTTTTGACACTTCAACACCTTTGTCTGACATATCAAATGGTATGTAATTTAATAGTACGTAAACTTATAAATTAATGTTGGTGTTCCGGTAATGTTACTCAGAAACATCGATCAGAAAAGTGGTTTGTGTAATGGGAGAAGATTACAAGTTGTTAAAATGGGGAAACGTGTTATAGAAGCTAAAGTAATTTCAGAAAATAACATTGGAATGCGAACGTTTATCCCAAGAATTAGTTTCTCCCCTTTTGATAAGAAAATTTCTTTTAAATTTAACAGAAGACAATTCCCACTTGTTGTGACTTTCGCAATGGCAATAAGAACAATCCTTATCTAGAGTTGGGATGTATTTGAAGGATACTGTTTTTTCACATGGGCAGTTGTATGTTGCGCTATCAAGTTTCGAAAGTCGAGATGGACTGAAGATGGCAACCATAGGGACAAAACATCAAAGTTGTGTACAAAGAAATATTTGAAGCTTTATGAATAACTTTATAAGATTTTGATTTCTCAGTTTTTTATTTTATTTTAGGTTTATTAATGTTGCTTTAAAAGTTTGAATAGTGAAATTTTCTTTATTATTTTCAATATTTATGAAAACTACATTTACCTTCCAAAAAATGAAAACTATATTTAATCACTTTCAATGTTCATGTTGATAATAAATCTATTAGAATAAATACAATATTATTCATTTGATCTCATTCTTTGTTTATATTATTGTCAAATTAAACTCTACTTAGTCGATATATCCATCATTTCAATACATTAAACTATTAGATGACATTTTGCATTTAACATCAAAATTCATACACATTGCATATCAAAAATTTAGTAACCAAAACAACTTGCATACCACAATTCTTATTTTCCTATTTTTTTAATTTTATTTTACTTTTGGATAAACCATGGTATCCACGGTTCTCTAACTTAAATAAAAAAACTCCATATCAAATTAAGAAAGTTTTTTTTTGAAAGGTATCAAATTAAGAAACTTGGTTTACATAATTAGCTCGATTACGAAAGGATAATAAGTAGTTGAATTAAAAAGTTGTCTTAAACCATGGTTCTTTATAATGAACTAAAATCGTTTGTAATCATGATTTACCATGGTTCTTTATAACGAACTTAAATCTTTTGTAACCATACAGTTTTGGCTTTAATCCCGGCCTTGGGTTGGGCAAGAATTGTCTGCGGACAGGATTGCCTTACTCAAGGTAATTGGTATGCCGGTCTGTCTACGTGAATGTGAAAAGTATGACAAAGTAGGGGAACTATTTGGCTCTGTTGTTTGGCCATCGGAATTTTCATGGCTGTCCATGGATAACTCAGCCGGCTTCGTATACGTTCTCACTGACAAAATGGCTAGGATTGACGAGGTAATCCCGGTCTGGTGGAAAGGCAGAGCGTACAACGTCTGGGTCGTTGAGGAATGCACCTCATGGATTCCGGAATTCGAGTCCTCTGATCACTCATCGGATGATGATGAGGTGGAAGAAGGGGAGATAAGGGACGGGTTTGATGGGGCGGAGTCGGAGGATGACGGTAGCCCGGAGAATAGTGATCGGATGGATTCCTCCGGTGAAGATGAAACGCCACCGGCTGACTCGGGCAACATGCATGGGGAAGATGACCATGCATTAATTGTAACAAACACAATGATGGGAGACGTTTCGGTTCCTTGTACTAACCCAGACATTCCCTTGCCAAGTGGGGTCCCACAAGCTGCCCTTGAAAAGTATGCACCACGTGATTCAAATGCCCAGCCCAATGATAATATCTCAGTCCAATCAACTCCAAACACCATCTTGGGCCGGCCCACCCATGTGGAAAATACTACCAATAGAAAAAGGCCCAGAATGAGACTTACACCCTCATCTGATGAATTGGCTAACAACAACCGGAAAATCCCAACCATGGCTGAACCACACACCGGTCCCCTTTTTCTTGACTCCCCAATAAACTCCTCTGGGACTGTGGAACCGGAAATCACTGGCAGGGGCGAAGAGCTCAATATTTCTTCACCGGCCGCTGATCCACCAGAAGATGAACGTATTTCGGATGTCGATCTCAACCAGGTACCAGTTGATGTTCAGTCGGAGGCGGTGGAGATTAATGGGGAAGTTGATGCTACCATTCAGGTAGGAGGTTTGGTTGGTTTTAATTTGAACGGTTGTACAGGCTTGGTGGCTAATGAAGTTGTCTCGGAGCTGGTCTCCGAGGGGTCGTCATGAACTGTCTTTCGCTTAACGTTCGGGGAGCACGAGGGGTGGGTAAGGCCGGGTGGGTTAAGGGTCTGAGGTCATCTTACGGGATCGACTTTATTGCCCTACAGGAGACTAAGATTGCGGACCCAATGGGTTGGTTTTTGTCACAATTTTGAGGGATTTCGAGGTATGAGACGGCGGTGGTTGATTCGGATGGCAACGCGGGTGGTCTAATCTGTTGGTGGGACCCAACATGTTTTCGTATGACGAATGTTATCAAGACGAGGCACTGCTTGATTGTTTCTGGCACTTTGATTCATCATGACTTGGTGGTAAACTTTGCCAATATACACGCACCCAACGATGCTGTCCGAAGAAGAGAGTTCTGGACGCAGCTGCTACAATTCAGACAACAACTACCGGGGTGTTGGGTTCTATTGGGCGACTTCAACGAGGTTCGCACATCGGAGGAAAGGATGAATTCAGAATTTATTCCACAGTATGCAGCTTATTTCAATGATTTTATCCGGGAAGCCGAGTTGTTCGAGTACAACATGGGCGGCCATCGATTCACGTATAAAGGGGCAGGCGAGAAACTAAGCAAGTTAGACCGGTTCCTTGTATGCCGTAATTTCCTAGACCGTTGGCCGGGGGCAAAATTGACCGCTCTGACCAGCTTTCGTTCGGATCATCGGCCTGTTTTATTGTCTTGTAAAGCTTCGGACTTCGGTCATACACCCTTCAGATTTTTCAACTCCTGGCTCGAGATTCCCAGGTTCGCCGATTATATTAATTCTATATGCGATAATTTTGTGTTTCGTGGACCGGCAGATCTGGCTCTTGCTGCAAAATTGAAGTGGCTTAAAGGAAGAATACGCCTGTGGGTTGCGGCTGAAAAGATCAAAACGGATAACCGGGGTACGGAATGCTTGAAGATTATCGAATCGATTGACAGAATTGGGGAGAATCGGTCGTTAAGTTCGAGTGAAATTGATACCCGGCTCGCTGCAAAAAAAGGACCTGCTTGAATTCGAACGGCTTAAATGTTTGGATGCAAGACAAAAATCGAGATCGAGATGGGCCCTAGATGGTGATGAAAACTCGAAATACTTCCACAATATCTTGCGCATCAACACGGCTAGCAATCGCATACACGGGGTAAAAGTGGGAGACGTTTGGGAGACAGAACCGATTGCTATAAAGGAGAAGGCTGTGGAATTTTTCTCAACAAAGTTTATGGATAATGTGACTCACAGGCCTGTTTTCGAGTGTCCAGGAATTAGTAAGATTAATGATGAGGACCGGGAAAGACTTGAAGTACCTTTCACGCTTGAAGAAATTAAATGTGCGGTGTGGGATTGCGAGGGCGACAAGGCACCGGGGCCTGACGGGTTCAACTTCAAGTTCATTAAACACTTTTGGGAAAGTCTAAAGCTGGATTTTCTACACTTATTTCAGTCGTTTTATGACACGGGCCAGATCACGAGTGGGTGTTTTTCCGCGTTTATTGCACTTATCCCAAAAGGAAACGACCAAATATCATTTGCGGATTATCGACCGATTAGCCTTGTCGGATGTATAAACAAGGTGTTGTCTAAGGTTCTTGTCGCGCGCCTTAAATCGGTCATGCCGAAGCTCATCTCGGAAGAACAAAC
The DNA here is from genome assembly GCA_032199755.1 of Ambrosia artemisiifolia. Lineage (NCBI taxonomy): Eukaryota > Viridiplantae > Streptophyta > Magnoliopsida > Asterales > Asteraceae > Ambrosia > Ambrosia artemisiifolia. The sequence goes on from CM063525.1 coordinate 40,272,991, forward strand.
GGCTTTCCTCGGAAACAGGAACATTCTTGACGGTCCAATTATGCTAAACGAAACCATCGCATGTATGAAGAAGAACAAGGCGCAAGGTATGTTTTTCAAAGTAGATATCGAAAAAGCATACGATTCGCTTAATTGGGACTTCTTAGATGACATGTTAAGCCAAATGAACTTTTCAAACAAATGGAGGGGCTGGATATTGTCGATTGTGAAGAATGCCCGCACTTCCGTCCTTGTTAATGGGTCACCAACGTACGAGTTCGACTGCCAACGGGGCCTTCGACAAGGAGATCCCATCTCCCCGTTCTTATTCATCCTTGCTATGGAGGCCCTCACTTGCATTATGAAACGGGCCACTTTTCTCGGGGTTTTCCACGGGTTGAGGGTTAATGGTAATGGACCGATCTTATCACATTTCATCTACGCGGACGATGTTGTTTTTTGTGGCCAATGGTCCGTGTTTAACGCAAAGAACATTAAAAGAATCCTGCGGTGTTTTTACCTCGCCTCCGGATGGAAGATCAATCTTCGGAAATGTAGCGTTTATGGTGTGGGTGTTGGTGAAGGTGAGGTACAAAACTTGGCAAGTATCCTTGGCTGTAGTGCGGGCTCTTTTCCTTTCCTTCATCTAGGAATTCCAATCGGCGCTAACATGAGCCTAGTCCGAAATTGGAACCCGATTGTCAACAAGTTCAAAGAACGGTTGTCCCTATGGAAGTCGAAGACCTTATCATATGGTGGCAGGATTACCTTAATAAAATCGGTGCTAAACTCGCTGCCCCTATATTACTTCTCACTGTTTCGGGCGCCTCAACAAGTTCTAAAGAGTTTAGAAAGGATCCGAAGAACATTTTTTTGGGGCGGTGATAATGACGCGGATAAATTAAGTTGGATCGCTTGGGAAAACGTGATCGCCCCAACCGAGTATGGTGGTGCCGGCCTTGGTTCACTTAGAGACGCCAACCTTAGCCTCCTATCCAAATGTGGTGGAGGTTTAAAGTTGACGACTCCGGTTTGTGGAGAAAGGTTATTTGGGCAATCCATGGGGGTTCTAGAGGCTGGAACCAAATCCCAGCTTTGGTGTCTGTTCGTGGTCCGTGGAAACAAATTGCTGCAGTACCCGGGATAATTGAGAGCCTAAATGTCGATACCCGTCATTGGTTCAAGGGCAGAATCGGGTGCGGTTCTGGTATACGGTTTTGGTTAGACTTTTGGATCGGAAATGAAACTTTGGCTACATCGTTCCCCTCCTTGTTCGCATTGGAAAGAAGCCAACGTTGCTCGGTTGCTGATCGCATTAGAATGGGTCCTAACGGGGTGTCCTTTACATGGAGTTGGAGACGGATTGGGCTTTCAGATCTGGAGGCTGCCGAATTGTATGAACTGATGGTCTTCCTGGGCGATGTAGCGCTGAATGCATCAAAAGATAGGTGGACGTTTACTCCCAACGGCTTATGTGGATTCTCGGTTGGCACAGTCAAGCGCTTGATCTCCGAAAACAGACCTTATCAACAGCAACCCCAGTTCGATTGGTCTAGATGGGTCCCGAAAAAGGTTTGTGTTGTGGCTTGGAGAGCGAACCTAGATCGTCTTCCGACTGCTGCTGCGCTTCAAAGAAGAAACATTCCGGTTGTGAACGACCTGTGTCACTTCTGTCAATTACAACCTGAATGTACCGAGCACATTTTCACAGGTTGCCCTTTTGTTGGTGACGTTTGGCTGCAGATTTGGCAATGGTGCAAGCTCCCGGCTCAAGTTATTTTCCATGTCAGCGATCTACTGGGTTTACACAAAACGGCCATGTCCGGGCAACGTCAAAGAGAGACTTTGTACGCGGTTGTCTTAACTACCGTTTGGAGCATTTGGCGGGCCAGAAACGAGGCTGTCTTCAAGCACAAAGAGCCTTCTGTTCTCGCGATTATTGAAGAGGTAAAGGTTATGAGCTTCTTGTGGATTCGTAATCGGGCAGTTATGGGAAACATGACATGGGAGGCTTGGCGGAGATTCGATACGAGTAAGATGGATAGATCGGTATTACGGCTTTAATCCAGCTCACTGGATAGTTACTTTGTTTCCCTCTGTTTGTTTCTTAGACGTGTTTGTTCGATGTTAATTTGTATTCGGTTGATGTAATCCGGACATGTACTATAATCACTAGCGCCTTGCTAGTTGTCGGGAATAAAAGTTTGGTTGGCCGTTCAAAAAAAAAAAAATCTTTTGTAACCATGGGTTTTCTCTAACCAACTAACCATGGTTAACTCTCCCTCCATTTCCCTTTTAAAGCAACCTCATCATCAACACAATCAACACACTTTCTACAAACAAAATCAAGAACAATAACAATAACACCACAACCCAAACAACAACAAAAACCCTAGCAAAAACAGCTGATTTTAAACCATCAACTTAGTTATGGCGTTCTACATGGATGAAGAACAAGTATGGAAGTGTCACAAACATCCATCCAAGCGTAGGAAGACAGGAATATGCCCCAAATGCCTTCGTGATCGCCTCGTTACCCTCTGTCCGAACTGCGCCCGCCCTCGCCCTTGCGCTTGCTGTCCCGCTCCACTCGACTCACCATCAGCTTCCTCCTCGTCTTCCACCTCGTTTTCGCTCTTTTCGTTCTCTAGAAATGGTAGTCGCCATGATACCAACGGGTCTAGTAACCTTCAAGTTGATCCCACGTTGCGCAAATCGCGATCAGTGGCAACTTCGTTCCTCAGATCGCGATCGCGCAACGTAGGAACCCGAAACAATGGATGTGAGGTTGAAACATCTATGAAAAATAATAATTGTTTACCACCGAAGGTTAATAAGAGTAAGCTTAGTTTGTGGTGGATGTTTAATAAGAGTAAGAAGTGTGATGTGCATGATGATGATGGAATGGACGAAGATTTTAATAATTATTCGATGATGATGAGGTCTAGATCGGTGGCTGTCGGTGCCGGAAACCGGTTAACTCAGGCGAGTTCGAAGCAGAAGGGATGGTACTTTCCAAGTCCGATCAATGCTTTCCGGCATTCGAAATCTCCTCGATCTGTACCTGTTGCATAGCGGTCTATCTGTGTAGAATCGAATACAAACGTTATACTTTGAGTTGCTAACAAGTAACTCAGTGTTATTATAATATTAACATATAATAGCACTGAGTTATTTTGTTATCAACACTGTTATTTATAAATAACATTTTGGTTTTCATAGTTTTATAAAAAAAATATGATTTGTACCGGAAGTTCGATCTGAACCATCCTCGCGATTTATTATGATTATAAGTTGATAAAATACTTTTACTTATTTCTTATATTTTGCTATTTTTTTTTTAATTTTAAATAAGTTTGGATTTGTGATAACTCAAGGCTATGTATACAAATAATTATTGAATTCAACTATTGATGAAGTTGACAGATGATATTAACATGACAGGAAAATAATTAGATTTTTGATTAATTAATGTATAGCTTAAAACGACCTATTAGGCCATAGGGAATGATATTCACACTCTTATAGGCTGTTTGGTTGATTAAGTGTTAAATTATTAAGAGGTTTGAATGGTTAAGATGTCTAAATGGTTAAGTGCTGAATAATTAATTTGGATCTCTTAATGGTTAATTTTCTTGTCCCACATTCTCAGGAGAGTCTCATTAAGGTTCAGCGTAGTTCAGTGCTTAATGGTTCTGCAACATCCCAAATCTTAATGGTTCAGTCTTATCCATTTCATTCAAAAGCTGAAACAAACGCGATGAATGCTGAATTATTCAGCACTAAATGATTCAGAGCCTCACTAAGAGGCTTACAAACAACCGCTTAGTCATCATAATTACCCTCCACGTTATCGTCAAATTATTCTATTCTCCATCATCACCCTAGGGGTGTGGTCACTACCCTCCCCTCTTTTTAACGTTTTTTTTTTAAACTAAATTAAATTAAACTTATTTTTATAAAACAAACAAATGTACCTTTTTATTATAAAAATATATAATAGTGACGTTTCATTAATTTAAAAATATAACTACATAAAATAAAACCCAACGTCTCTTTTGGTGAGATGAGATGTCCGTGCGTGTATGTAAAATGCCAAATTCTGTTTGAAAAAATAAAAATAAAACCTGGCGTCTCTTTTCAACGGCTAGTTCACAATCCCCAAAAATTTTTTGTCCATGACGATCGTGGGGATGCTCAAGCCCTAGCATAGTATAGGTGTTTGTACGTTATTTCGGTTGTGTTTAACATGTTTTTAGATGTAAGGGTATTTTGGTAATAGTACAGGGCGACTGGGTCTGACCATACACGACTAGCTTAGCCAGTCATGTGGCAGACACCCAACCGTCCCCCTGCAAGCCAGTTGCCCCTAAGGCCCCAGGGCGAGTGGCATCACCTATATATAGTTGCAATCATTACCCAAAATACCTAGTTGTCATTTCAGAAGGTTTAGTGTGTGTTTTGTGGTTAAATTCGGTTGTAAGCACTTGAGCTGTGTTTTATTAATCGAATAACCATTTAAACCATATATGGCATCTTATTTTATTGTGTGTTTAATATATTTGTTACTTAAACCACGACCCGAGGATTCTGGATATGGTTTAAATGGTTTAGTGTGTGTTTTATTCAATTAATAAAACAAAGCTCGAGTATCTACAACCAAATCAGACCACAAAACACACAGTAAACCATTTAAACCATATCCGGCAATTCGTTTTATTGTGTGTTTCATCTATTTGTTACTTAAACCACGACCCAAAGATTCTACACTCGTGCTGTGAGGAAACCTGTGATATCTGGATATCATGCATGACGGTCCTATACTAACAAAGTACAACTGAACTACATATTAATTAATATAGTGTCACATGAGCTTGTAACTATATATTATTGTATTGACACGTAAATTTTTAAATAGTATGTATCTTACATAAATTAACATCTACCTTATACTTGTAGTTATATCTGTTTTTATCTCTCTAGTTGGAACCCATTATTTACATCAAGTGTTTTAAATTAAAAATTAAATATTAAAGAAACATTTTCTTCATCTTTGTCAGTTTGCTCATACAGATAAATCAAGGATTTTTGTCAACAATGAAACACTACAAGTCTACAATAGGTTGAGTGTCTGTGGAGCAGAATTTGGAAGTCGTTATATGTGAGATAGAATCCATTGACTCGATTAGTTGTACCTAGGATATATCCTTTTTATAATTTCATATTATATTAACATGTGGCGACTAAATATATGTAGCATGCTACAATCATTGAGTACATCACATATTGCAGTGCAGATTAGGTTTAGCATGTGGTTAATATTTTTTTAACCACATTATTATATGAAAGTGAGACTTGTTTAAATAATAGTATTAAACTATAATGAGATCTTGTTGGCGTTTTTTGTTTTTTGACACTACGTAATTATCATCAAATTCCCTTCGTATTTTATTAAATAAACCAATGATATGATTTTGATTGTTAAATAATAAGAAGGTTAATGATATGTATTTGTTACGTTTTATTTTGTTTTTTTTTTTTTTACAATTTAACGTCTTTTTATACTCCTTTATAAGTGTCTCCTGTTGTTCATTGAACTTTTAAAATGTATTTTACTATAATAGTCTATATTACCTCTACAATATTTTAATGAGTAGTATAATGTTTCAAGAAATGTTAAAATGAACCGAAGTAGACCCATAACCACTTCGGTTGGCATAGGTTGAACCGAAACTGGTTGAATCGGTTTTAACTAAAATAAATTTGTGAAACTTGTATATTCCTTTTAGATTATAAGATTTAAACTGATCTACTTGTTATATATCCTGATAGCTAAATAGCATACTCTCCCTAGCTCTTTTCAATATGTTGTTTTAATTTTTAAATAAAAATTTATTTGAATATTTTACATACAAATTAGTATATTTAAATTTCATGTAATATACATATATTTGTAAAGTTAATTATATGTCGTTGTTCGGTTTTTAGTGCAGTTCAGTCGATCCAAACCTGTGAACCACTAGTTGGTTGGATTACCGATTTCTTTTTCAAACATTGATTATAAGGAATCATTTGCAAGAATGGATGTTTTATGGTTTTGGAAATTATAATTGGTTGGTAAAGTGGGAATATTGTAAAAATGGTGATGCCTTAGATTGAAATAAAGGGATTACCCTAGGCTTCTTTCCCAATCATTAGTAACCTGACCATGTGAAGCTTTTGTCCCCTTGATGGCTTAGATTGAAACAAAGGGATTGGTGATGCCTTAGATTGAAACAAAGGGATCAAATGATGTCGCCAAACCACTCTAAGGCATCAAATGAAGTCGCCAAACCATTCTAAGGGATCATTCACATTGTCGTGCAATATAAATACCTCATCAGATTTCACATTCTCTTCATCCCACCCACAATTATTTTTCCAACACAAACAAAATACTAATCAAAAGATGAGGTATAAGTGTTTTTACACAATTGTTTTGGATGGCAGGGTTTTTTAGTGATATTGGATTGATGTTACATGCACATGGAGATATAATAGTATTGGGCGGGGAGTGTTTGTTTTTAAAGTTGTATCATACGTGCTTGAAGGCATCATCTCTTGTTTCATCCCCCGCCTTGCATCGCTTTTCTGGGGTCCAAAAAAGCGGTGTCTTTGGATCGGTGTTACATCCACATGAAACTACATGGATCGATGTTACATCCACACGTGGTATAACACGTGTAGAATGCAACATTGTTATTGTATAATATTAGAGAGTTGGTTTGCGTTGGTGGTAACAATCTCTAGTGTTGCACCCCCAGGCATGCCAATAGACTCTTTAGGAGGTTCAACCTTCCAGGCAAAGCCTGGTTTTTTGCCAGGGTAACGTGCCCTACCAGTGGCCCTTCCATTACCAATGAGATTGAAATGTTTCAAGATGAAACTTTTCTAGGCAAAAATTGGTATCTTTTGGAATCTGCCCTGGTACTCTTTTAAGATGAAAGTTGAACACGTTCATCCGACAAACCCTCCGACGTCGAAGAAACACGCTCGGTCATTAGCGACGTTGGGGATATCGGATGCTCTTGCTCCTGCTTGTGCTCCTCTTGTTAGGGTAATCTGGCATAGTTACGTAGATACCCTTGATTTGGTACCCATGTTCAACAAATCGATGAACTTAAAGATTGGGCCAAATGGGTTTGAATTTGAATGCGGTCCTGAGTTTAAGGATTGGGAGAATGTCGAGAGAGAATATTGGAATTGGTGTTCTCGGAAATAGATTGTTTTGTAACTCGGTAGATTGTATAGTTTGACTAGTTTGAAAAAATTGTTGTAAATAAATTTGTATTATTCGTTTTAAATAAATTTATCATTATTACATTTATTTACTATTATTAAACATTAAAGATTATTCGTTTTAAATAAATTTAGTATTATTAAGTAATTTAATAATCCTAAATTATTTAATAAAGATACCATTAACTGATTCAGCGGCATCATAGATGCCTTAAACTGATTCAGCGGCATCAAAACTGACGTGTCTGATCTCTTGGTTTCATTCAGCAGCATCACCAATACCTTTAATTGGATCTAAGGCATCAAGGGGACAAAAGCTTCATATGATCAGGTTGCTAATGATTGGGAAAGAAGCCTAGGGTGATCCCTTAGTTTCAATCTAAGGCATCACCATTTTTACAATTTTCCCACATTGCCAACCAATTATAATTTGTAAAACAATAAACCATCCATTCTTGCAAATGATTCTGATTATAAGGTTTACGAGTTAGGCTGCATGAAATAGAATCAGGATATCAGTATGTAAATGTTACATTTCATTATTCTTAAAATTGTTATAAGAAATATATAATTTAAAATGGTTTAGATGATATATATCATTTGACTTCTAAACTGGTGAAGTTCTCTAAACTATTTGATGTACTATATTAGCAACTTGGGTCTTGGCCCAGTAGTAGTAGCAATTTAGTGCTTATGGGAGAACCCAGTTTCTAATCATGGGGTATGTAAATATTTGATGTAAAAGGGGTGCAAGTTTGGCTATTAAAAAAATTGATGTACTGGATTCAAGGGTGCATAGTTCTATGTTGATCATGAGAGCACAGTATCTTTTGTTACATGCACCTCAATACTTTTCTTGAACGGATGCACCTCAATACTTGAACTCTTGAAGTGTTTCTCCCTTTATATTACAACATACATTAATACCCCGATCTAGCTACTTTATGCATATGCAATTATTATGGTACATCCTTATTGAAACTTTAAAATATTTGCCTTAAAAAATATGGTGTGAGTATTTATGTATCATTAGGGAGGAAGGGGCATAAGCCCCATGTAGCCTGGGTGCACCAATTACACCGCGTCACATTATTTCAACCCCAAACTAGCCTAAAGTAGCTCAAATATTGGAAACGCCAAGTCTAAAGTAGCCTGGAACCAAGAACCCTACCATTTTACCATATCCACCTATCACACACACCTCATGAGATGGTCCCCACCCAAAAACCCCACTTTTTCTTCTTCTTTCTTGGGCTTCTCTCTCCTCTCTTCAGCTTCCACAAGCCCCATTCGCTAGCCGATTTCCCAAGCCCACCAACCCGGAACCGTGTAGCCGAGAGGCTACTTAAGCCCCATGGCCTTAGCCGTTGGTACTACGTCCTACCTTATGTAGCTTGAAGTTTCAAAAACAAATAAATAATAAAATAAAATTACGATGTAGGCAGGTATGTGTATACGTCATGTTCTTATATGGACCTACTCACGAGATCTAATAAGAATCAAAGAAAGTTTTAAAGTTTAAACACTATAACAAGTAAAAAGAAAAAAAAAAGATACTCTTGTTGGGTCAGGTAGATGTCATATTATAATAATCATGATTATAGACAACTTAATAGTTTTAGTACTCAATATAATTAAAAAAAACGATACAAAATATTAAAATTTCATCTTTTTAAAAGAAAAGTTTAATTCAAAATAAATCAATCCTTTTCAAAGTAGTTGCAATTTTTAAAAGATAATTAAAAAATGAAATTCGCCTTACGTACATAAAGAGTTTGAACACTTAAGATGAAAGTTATAATATCAAGGGGGTAAATGTGTAAAGTTCGTAAACTCAGCTTAAATACTTGGATCTTTAGGAGGTTAGACCACTTGGGAATGGTTTTAGAGAAAACCCTCCTTATTTGGTAAACTCTGGAAACTCTGACTTCCCAATATTTTTTTTTTTGAAAAAAATAGGGCAAGTAATATACATGATTTTAAGCATTTTGGGCCAAAAAAATTAAAAAAGCGCCGAGTAGTTTTTTTTAACAAAAAAATAAAATTTTGACTAACACATGTTAAGCGCTAATAACAGGTGTTAACCATGTGTTAACTATATGTAAAAAGTAGACGTTTTTTATTTTAAAAAAAAAAAACCGTTCGGCGCTTTTTTGATTTTTTTGGCTCAAAATGCTTAAAAAAATGTATATTACATACCCTATTTTTTTCAAAAAAAAAAAAATGTTGGGAAGTCAGAGTTTCCAGAGTTTACCAAATAAGGAGGGTTTCCTCCATATACTTTACCTAGACCACTTTTATCTATCTATCTATACATATAATAAACCAAAGCCATTTTAATGTCATGGCACTCAAAGAAGCATTCTTCTTCTTGAGTGTGCCATGTGTCATCCCATGTGGCATTGAGATATTTTAGGAAAAAAATATCTAAAAATAAAATTGGATTTTTCTCTCTTATGTTTCCTCCCATAACTTTTAAACGTTAATATATTTTATATAAGAGATTTTTCAAAGAAAAAAATTACACCAAATTAACGAGCGTTTTATTATCTTTCCAACGAGTACCATAGTGTTATATATAAAAAACGGAGAAAAAACGACTATTTTTTGTGGGGTTTTCTTCAGAGTTATACATTGTTTTAGGTTAGATATTAATATTAGAGCTATACATTATATAAGGTTAGGCGTTAACATTGGAAATACATTTTTAATTGTTTTAGGTTATGTGTTACCCGAAGCTTTTCTTGCATGTAACTGTAAAGCGAATCATTCTATTTCATATGTAAAATTAATATGTCATATTAGATTTCTCAACCCCGGGACGTTCCCGGGGTATAATCTAGTTTATAGTATTTAGAACATTCACATCCCCTCATCAAACATCCCTCCATACTAAAATTTAAAAAAACTTACTAAAAACACCCTACATCCCATCCATCATTTTATACCTCATCTTTATATTTTGAAAAATTCATCTTCTAACTTTTTATATATAAGAAGTTACTATTCATCCCCATCAAATTATTGTGAGTGAATTTTAACGAGAAATATAATAAAATAATTGTTTGTAAGTAAGATAAAGGTAAATATGGTGGATGGATGTGGAAGGTTTTTTAAAATGAGAGATAAATTTTGAAAAATATGATTTTTTGTTATATTATAGGGTATAAAATGGTGGAGGGGATGTGAATGCTCTATCAAATTACACTAAAAATCACTATCCCACCCCTAAATCTTATTTCTCCTAATTAAAATAATAATACTTTTTCATACTTTTATCATTATATTTTCTCTCTCCTCACTTATAACTACTTACAAAAATATTAAAATATATATAGGGGTGAACAGTAACTTTTCATATTTATGGTGGAACAGTGCTTCCACCAAATATTTTCTCTCTCCTCCACTCACAACCACTTACACTCACCCCATATAATTTTGTGGACACGCTCACATACATTTGATGGATGGGATGTGAGTGCTCTTACAACTCATCAATCAAACCTTCACCATCTTTAAAATTTAAAAAAACTTACTAAAAATCAGTGTCGAACCTTCCTTCTTCGAGTTGGGAAAAATGGTTCGATTTTGATGTTCTAGACTTGTTGTAGTTCGTGTTCTTTTTGGTGTTTGGTGTTTTCAGTATCTTGCTGGGCTATATATATATATATATATATATATATATATAGGGGAAAGTTAATTTGAGAACACCTATATTTCGTGCGAACCGTGAGAACGGCATCTAAAACCATTCAAATTCAAAATTTCTTTTTACATTTATCTTTATTACTAAAATACAATCCCAAAAACATAATTTACGCGTAAAAATTCCAACGTATATGAAAAAAAATTGTTTTTACACATGTGTAAATTTACTGTTTATACATGTGTAAACTGTTTCATTTACACATGTGTAAAAAGTTAATTTGAAAGTATTTTTGCAAGAAAAGATGAATTATTTGAAAAGAACATTCATTTATTAATGTTGTATTTTGATTATAATAAGTTTTGTATTAAAAAAAATTTGATTTTGATTGATTTTTTTACTTGTTCTCACGGTTCTCACAATATTTAGCGTTCTCAAGATAACCCTCCCCTATATATATATATATATATATATAATATATATAGGGTTAGGGTCCGTTGAGAACTCGATGAGTTGTGAGAACTCGCGAGAACTCAACGTAAAATGCGAATTTTTTTTGCACACTGGTGTAAAAACACGTAAACCCCGCTGTAAAAAAAATAAAAAATATATAAATTTACGCCAAATTACACCGGTGTAATGGATTTTTACCCCGTGTAAGTATATTAATATTTTATTCATTATTTTATTGTTGTATAATTCTAGCCCACATATTTAGTTTTTATTAAAATAAGTGTGTGGTTATAAAGTGAGTTCCTGAGGTCTCACAACCCAGAGGAGTTCTCAAATGATCCGGATCCTTTATATATATATATATATATATATATATATATATATATATATATATATATATATATATATATATATATATATATGCCCCTGCTCGGTAGTTCCGTAGCATGTTTTTTAAGAAGCGCTCTTCTTTCTCCCTTTCTTTCCGTTGGTTAACAACCAACAATATATATATATATATATATATATATATATATATATACTAGATTATACCCCGGGAACGTCCCGGGGTTGAGAAATCTAATATGACATATTAATTTTACATATGAAATAGAATGATTCGCTTTACAGTTACATGCAAGAAAAGCTTCGGGTAACACATAACCTAAAACAATTAAAAATGTATTTCCAATGTTAACGCCTAACCTTATATAATGTATAGCTCTAATATTAATATCTAACCTAAAACAATGTATAACTCTGAACAAAACCCCACAAAAAATAGTCGTTTTTTTCTCCGTTTTTTATATATAACACTATGGTACTCGTTGGAAAGATAATAAAACGCTCGTTAATTTAGTGTAATTTTTTCTTTGAAAAATCTCTTATATAAAAGATATTGACGTTTAAAAGTTATGGGAGGAAACATAAGAGAGAAAAATCCAATTTTATTTTTAGATATTTTTTTCCTAAAATATCTCAATGCCACATGGGATGACACATGGCACACTCAAGGAGAAGAATGCTTCTTTGAGTGCCATGACATTAAAATGGCTTTGGTTTATTATATGTATAGATAGATATATATCTATATATGATTTGGTTCAAATGAAAACCATTGGCCAAATTAAGAATTGAGAGAACCATTCTGGACCACAAATTTCTCTAAGGCAAAAAAAAACTTTTTTATTTTTTCTAATTTTTTTTCAATATACACATGTGTATAATTGCAATATACACATGTGTATAATTGCAATATACACATATGTATAAATGAAATATACACATATGTATAGCTGAAAATGTAATATAAACATATGTATAATTGCTATATACACATATGTATAAATGAAAAAAAAAAAATTTTTTTTGCCTTATAAGAAATATGTGGTCCAGAATGGTTCTCACAGTTCAAAAATAGAAGTTAGTTCTCTTATCATCTCTACCCTATATATATATATATATATATATTTGCCGTTTAAAAAAGGCTACAGAATTATGATTATCAATTGTGTGCAAATTACCAATCTTTTATCTGACCGCCGCCATGAAACTTATGTTGACTATGACCACCATCTAATATTTTGTTGAAAAGTTCCATAATAAGTCCAATGATAGTATATGCTTAGAGCATTCACAATAAATGTTTCATAATAGTGTGAGATGTGACTTTATATTATATAGAGTGGGTATAAATGGTTGTTAGTATAGGAGAGAGAAAATATGTAGATGAGACACTGTTCATGTCACACCCTCAAATTTTCACTGCGGGGTTTTACCGCGAGGCACATGACATACCAGGATCCCATAGCCATAAGTCATATGAACGAACTCTAAATGCCCAAACCATTTAGTTCGTTTTCAAAAAACAAGTTTAGTTAAGCTGCGGAAGCGTAAACTAAATTAAAACCTTTTAGAAACCATGCGCAAAACAACGCGCCCAAATTAACACCATATAGAAATAAACGTAAAAGCATGATATGTAGTTTACGTGTATGCCCAAGACCCCAAATGCAGTGAACGTGCAGTGCTTTCTAATCGTGACACCGGAAGCTAACTACCTGCAAAAGCATGTATATGGTGGGTCAACAAACAATGTTGGTGAGTTCACTAAGTAAAGTAAATGAGTGAGTAAACGCGTAGGTTTCCAAAAACCACGTAACCAAGAAAAAGCGTAGGTCCTCAAGACCCAAAAGTTCCAGTGTTATCAGTTTAAGCTTGTCAGGGGTAGCTAGCCCACTCATTGTAACTAAACAGTTGATTATTGGGAACATACAGAAGTTGTTATAAGTTTTGCCTAAGCACTAGTGTCTATCAACACTAGCAGTTCAGCTCCTTTAGAGCGTGGTCAAAAGTTCATGCCCGTGACACAAGCACCTCAAGCATGAGGTTGCTGCACAACCTAATAGCGCTATCAACTAATACCCCGTTCGCCTACAGCGATTAACCCAATAATATGCAAGGACTTCAAATGATAGAATGTGTTTAGTTCACAAAGGACCGTTAAAGTTTTAAACTGATAAAAGCGTAACTCACACAAGGAGTCCAAAACCCGACCCACACAAGGAGTCAAAACCCGAGTTGCAAGAGTAGTCCCAAACTGGACCAGAAAATGTTTACCAAAGTTGTCTCGACCCGAGACGCATGCTTTCGAGAAAAAGTAGTGAAACTCACCTTAGGTTGCAAGGAAAATTATCCAAATTCCAAAACAATAGGGTGCTACCGACTCCCTATTACAAATGTCACTAAGTGGGTATATGTGTATAACCAATACACCATATAACCCGTTTGTCCAAGACGTTTAAATGTTCAAAACCGTGTAAGTGACACCTAGTGATTCTACATGCATAAGTAAACCCTACGGACCCGTTGGTGATCGTAGTGATTATTATCAGTTTAGTACCTCAATTACACCACATACAAGTGTCCATACAAGTTCATGTCAAATACATACCATATAAGACTCCAAATAGGCACATAAAGATCCCGTACACAATCTGCGTTTTTAGGGCAGATTGTGCGCTGTGAAAAACGAATTATTTAAAATACTTAACGAATGAAATAAAGTCCCAAATTTTTACTGAGTATTCATTGGGATTCAGTTGATAACCATTATTTTTGTTTTGTCTTAAAACCAAACACAAAAAATATTAAAATTCGTACAACACAGCCATGTCCAGAAAATTTCCACAACAGGTCTGTTTAGTAGAAAAATTTCCCAAAATTGTGTATTCATCCAAACGGGATGAATCCACTTAGAAAAGCCGATTTTTTCCAATGTCGACCTACTGTCCAAATTTCAAAGCTTAACTTTTTGTAAAACTCAAGTTATGACGATTTAAAGTTGACCCAATTTACAACTCCGAAAATATGATATGACCTCTGATCAAATAAAATTCCAAAACCACTCAAACGAAGTTCAAATCAGATGATTTTGCCCATTATGAAAAGCTAAGACCAGGTATAATACAACCATGTAAAGAAATCATCAAAACCATCATGTTTAAGTCACGTAACTGACCCTACAATTTGACATTCAGATTCTGTCCAGATTTTAATCATGCAATGTTATCAATTATATCAAACCCTAGTTGCATATTATCAATCAACAAAACCCAACAAACATCATACACATTAATAAGAGCCAAATCTGATCAAAATCCTAAGGATACATCATAATCATCATCATTCATAAACCCTAGTAGCCTAAAACATCAAGAACATGCGTAATCATGCAAAACACATAATATCAATTACATTACAACATGATTAATCCTTTTAATCTCCATAAGTATCAAGTTTTAATCTTTATAAAAGTGTTTCAGACCTGGACAAACATGGTTATGATGTTTTAAAACATATTAAGGAAGATTAAAACACAAAGGGTTAAACATTATACCACAAGCACTTCAGAATCACCAATCGATTGCTCCTAACGCTTCCCAAATGGTGTTCTTGAGCCTTAGCAGGTGTTAGGGGTTGATATTTTCGTAATAGGGCAGTAGGGGGCGATTATGGTTAAGTTTATGGGGTTCTTGGAGCTTAAGATTGCTTAAATAAGGGATTAAGTCGGTTTAACCACGTCAGCGTGTTCCGAACACCCGTTCGGAATTGTGAACACCCGTTCATAATTGTGAACACCCGTTCGGAATTGTGAACGGCCGTTCGGAATTGTTTAATCCGTTTCGAGCGGCCCAGTTCGTTGTATAGCCTGTTTTCTTTGATGTTTTCATTATTTTGGGCCATACCAAGCGTAACCCCATGTATTTAGACCCCAACCATCCTAATGGTTCATCGATTACAATTTTTAATAACGCATTTGGTTTACGTTCATGTAATCACATACAATTTGCACATAGTTTCACAGAAACACGTAATTGCAATCAATCTCAATCAATTAATCCACAATTATCTAATTTCATAATTCACCAACGTTCGGGGTTCACTACTCATGTATGTAGCTTGGTAATTCCTCGAATTACCAATTCATGCAGTTATTAACTTATAACTGTGCAACGTGTGACTTGTCTAGCTAACCCTAGTTAAGTAGAATGTAAAGAATGTAAGTACAAGTAACTAGAGTTTAGTCAAAGTAAGAACCTGAAATTGCGGGGTATCATAGTTCATCAGTAAATTTGGAGGAGACACTATTCACCCTCCAAAAAAAATTAATATTTTTAAAAGTGGTTGTGAGTAGAGGAGAGAGAAAAGATAATGATAAAAGTATAGAATAAGTATTATTAAATAGAAAAAGGAGAGAGAAAGATAGTGATTTTTAGTGTAGTTATAGAGATGGAGATAAAGGATTTACTGTGAATGCTCTTAGTGAGTTTTCTCTATTTCATACATATACACATATATAGAGAGAGAGGTAAAGGTTCTTGTACAAAGATCATATTTCGTGAGAAGGATCAAGAACTGATATATATATATATATATATATATATATATATATATATTAGGTAGAAGATCATGTAGGAAAATTGATTTGTATAGGAAGTGTAGGAAAGATTTATGGCCATAAGATCAACTTTTGATATTAAGGGCATTTAAGACTTTTTCACCAATTTTTAATTTTTTAAATCCCACTAATTTAGCACATTCAATACAAATAAATTATCTAGTCATTTACTCATTCAATATCAACTTTTATCAGATCATCACCCTAAAAAACTATATTATATCATTACCAATTTATAAATCAAATTTTCACCCACGATCCCCATAACCTTTTTTCGGTTCTTCATTTGATACGATCCCCATATCCTTTTTTTATGGGTGTTGTCCATACATATATTGATATCAAGCATTATTATGAATTGAATTTTGAATGTCATATGAAAAATACCAAACATTTCACATCAGGATAACAACATGAGTGTTTTTAACAGATGCGAATCATGAGTGTTTTTTAACAGATACGAATCAGTAGTGTTTTAATTTTTTTTACTAAACGAATCAGTAGTGTTTTTAAAACGAATCATGAGTGTTTTTTTAAAATATACGAATCATGTTTAGTAAAAAAACACTATTATTCGGTTAGATCAGCAAAAAAAAAACACTATTATTTTAAACCCACTACCACTGAGCTTTAAAACACTATTAGATCAAAAAAACACTATTATTCTACCGATAAACAATATCAGCCCATAAACAATCATATCCCAAAAAACCCACTCTCAAGATTCTTAAAAAAGCAACAAAAATTTAATTAATAACACAAATAATCAAAAAATTGAGCTTTGTTATAACCGCAATACACTGTCAGTTTATCTATAGGGTTCAATGGTGTCTGATCGTCTTGCATGTATTTTGTTCGGTTAATGGAGTTTAAAGAGGTTTAAAACACTGATAATCGAATGTTTAAAACAAGAGTATAAGATGTGTTGAAGATGATTATAGAAGATGAAGACTAACCGGTGCAAAGAAGGTTTTGTGGCTCTGTAGTTTTTTTCTTTTTAGAAGATGAAACAAGTTTGAATGTAGGAGATTATAATCAATAATAATATTAAGATTAAGATTAAGATGAGAGAGAAAGATGCGTGATTTAAGGGTGAGAGTCAAATGGTTTCTATATCAAAGTACAAGAAAATGACATTACTACCCTCATTTAAAACACTTTCTTGGACCATCCTACCCTTAACTATTAAAATATAACTAGGGTGTATCCCCCGCGTTGCGGGGACGGGGTTTGTAAATACGTGCATTACAAATCTGTATATGTGCATCAAATATAAAAGGGTTTACATATACAAGTACATTAAATTTTTTATTTATCAACTTTGATCTCAATTCTTACAACAACCTGCCACCATTTTCTCAACATCCAAAACCCAATGTGGGAAACACTAAAAACCAATGAAATGCGGAATGTAGTTCAAAAATTCCTATATGCACAAAAAATATAACATGGTTTGTATGCTTATGGTCAAAGAAAGCCAAGCGTCAAAGAAAGTCAAACGTATTTGAAAAGTGTGTGAACAACCTAAAAAAATCCAAATAAGACGACAACCATTAATATGGTTACTATTACAATAATGACATTCAAAACAAAAGCCAACGATTAATAGGCAGCAACATTACATTACAAAATTGATATTATACAATATACAACTGGTTTTACATTACACAATAGGGCGAGCTTAGTCTACGACACGTGCTTTTGGGGGCTGAAGTTGTCATTCCGCTTTATCCATATTTTTTTACTTTAAAATTTTAGCACACCTTGTAGGGTAGGCAGAGGTACTTCACTTGACTCTGCATTATGGTTTACTGATGATAGCGTGTTTTCGCTCCACTCTGCATTGTGGGTCAATGTTGCTATCGCATCTTCCTTCATCCGTACATCTTCAAAAGCTACTTTAGATGACGATGCAGCCTGCAGATCACAATCCCAATAGAAAGAAAAGATAAGAGCATAGTTTAACCTCTTTAGTAGGATTTTTTTTGCTAGTTAAATGCATACGACCTATAGCAAACATTGTATGCAGAAGCCACAATTTATAAAAAAACTGTCTAAATGGTATTACTATGATTATAATGAACCTACATCATACAAAACATAAAAAATTACCTTCCTCATGTTTCATGATTTGTTACTACTTGGAGAAGAATCCAGAATTGTCTTGTATTTTAATTTGAGGAATTGATTTCTTTCTAAACAGCTAATGAAGCTCCTCGTCACGTACATGTTTGTTGCGCAAGTTTAGCATACAATATATGACTTTGGGTCCTAAGATTTCCATCCCACTTTGCAAAATTTCCTAAACAATAAAAATGTTAGAAAATTCTATTAATTTTATGTATATAAAATAAATTTAAACCGGTAATAGGAAGAATTGTACAATTTATTTGGACAGTGGAAAATAATTAAACTGACCTTCATCATATTCCAAGAGTTGTTACTACTTGGAGATGAATCAAGAACTGCCACATACTTTATATTACAAGACTTGTTAGTGCTTGGAGATGAACCTAGAACCGCCTTACAGGTAGGGGTTGCCATTATTACATGACTTGGTACACATGAAAGCCGCATTAGCAGCCAAGTGGATATCTCTAACCTTGTATCCAACGTATAAAGAAAACCAAACAGTCGTCCGCCGCGCGAGCTTAGCCTACGATACGTGCTCCCAGGAGCAGAGAATCTCACCCCATTCTGCAAAATTTCCTAAACAACAAAAACAAAATAAAGGTTTATTAATATCATGTAGAATACAAAGCCAAAAGAACAATCGCTACATCACCATCGCCCTGATTTATGGACCTCATTGCCAACACTAATGTCATCACCATCACCACCATTAACGGACCTCATTGGCAACACCAATTTCATCACCATCAACACCATCGAGGGTAAATTTGGCGGAAAGGAATACAGAAGAAAGAATGTAACCTGTACACTAACATTATCATCCTACACGTACCATTTCAATTGCCGTGACATCATCATCACAGCATGATCACCACTTGTAACACCCCAAATATGTTAAAGTAATAATAGTATGGTGGAAATTGATATATATATATATATATATATGCGTGTATATATATGTAAGTATGAGTATGTATGTATGTGTGAATATATGTGTATGCATAGGTGCACCCCTAGTTGTAAGTAGTGCATTGGTAGTTGTACATTTAACAAAACATAAAATTACCAAGCTAGCTACTTGGGTAAATTGGTGGAAGTCTAGTTGGTAAAAGGGAAGGGTTAAACATGGACCATTATCTATCTTGAGGGGTGGGTTTTGGTAAAGCTAGAATTATAATTAAGTTAAGGGGGTAAATTGGCACAGGGTGGTCTTGTGGGAAAGAAAAGAAATCGCAGAGAGAGAGAGAAAGAGGCAACAAAGAGGAATCTTCACCTCCTCCATCCAAAGCTGAAAATTAGGAGTAGGAAATCACCTCTAATCCCCTGCATGTTCTCGAATTATTAGCCATCTTGTGGTGTTAATCTCATTGGTAAGTTGTAGAACTAGTTTTAGTAAAGTTTGGAAGTAGTATGGTGGGATTTCAAGATCATGTTTTGATAATTACTTCTTGTGGCTTGGGAAAGCATGATTACTATGTGTGGTAGTATAAAATTGCTGAGATTGTATGTTAAAATTGGGTGTGTTAGGGCTGAATTGAGAATTATCAAGTGGGTGTTGGAATGAAGATTCCTGTTGACTTTTTAAAAGTCAAACAAGACCTTGATACCATGAAAAACTCACTTGAACATGCATTGTTGTATGATATGAAAGTAGATTGTAAATGTTAGTATAGAAGGGGAGATTTTGCATCATGGGATGATATGATAACTTGAATATATGGTAATGCACACCAAATGTATGATAAAATGCCTAGCACTTTAGAATAGGTGAAATTGTGAGAAATGAATGATATATGTGATGGTAGAGTTGTAAGTATGAAATCATGTTTGGTTATCCACCTTGAACCAAGTATGGTAATGGGTAAAAGTATGAAAAACTAAAGTATGGATTTCCTTCACTATGTAGGTGTGAAGGTTGAAGGTTCAAGTGGTCAAAAGGAGCAAGGTGCACACGACAAAGGTAAGTTGGTTACTACCAACTATTTAGTTTAATGAACATATTGGTCATAATTGTTATGTATGTATTTGTTGTGGTGGAACTTGATGGAATGGAAGTGGTATGAAGTACCTTGTGGCTACACAAGGGTGCAAATTAGTAGAATGGTATAGAATGGTAGAAGTACCCTTAACGGGTCAAAATGGTAGAAGTACCCTTAACGGGTCAAAACGGTAGAAGTACCCTTAACGGGTCAACATGGTAGAAGTACCCTTAACGGGTCAAAATGGTAGAAATACCCTTAACGGGTCAAATGGTAGAAGTAAGGATTTTATCATGGTTCCATGGATTGCTTGATGTTCCATGGACAAGATGATGATATTGTCTTTAACATACTAAATGTTTGCTTGTTTAAATTGTTAATAGGTAAAGCTCACGAGTGAAGATCAAGTCTCAAGGAGGGTCGAATTATGCACGCTCAAGTTCTTTTGGGTTGGGTCCCATGGTAGTATTAGGATCTTTTGAGTCATATAAACAAGTTGTTAATGTTTTGTACATGGTTTGAATATGGGTCAAAGTTCACATGGTAGCCAACTTGGGCATTGTCTTTTGTAAATTTAGCTAATGTCGCCAAGGTTGTTGGTATGTCGTTGGACAAGATGTTATGGGTATATATATATATATAATGGGTGTTTATATATTATGTATATGTTTAAAAAAAACAAGTCTTACACCACTGCCATGTAGCATCCATATCTGATATCATCAGCACTGCCAAGTCATCGTCGCTTTCTACATGCACCAGATGAAGAACCAAGACCAGCATCATCGACTGTAACAGCTGAGTTCGATTTGTATACAGAGCCCGACATATACGACGATCCATTGGTAGCGTAATTAGACGCCAGACAGTTGTGTACAATCCCTTTACCACTCCGTCTCCCAAACGGCAATACAACAGCACTAGACGCCACTATCACCTGATCACTCCCTTTACCATTACACATCCCACCCAACGACAATGAAGACACTATAAAAGAACCTACATTACAATCATGCAGCTGCTTAACGTTTTGAGTAGCGCTTAGAAGGTGGGGGTGATGACAGCTATAACGCCATAAAAACCAGGGGCGGTTAAGATTAGTTAACATGAGACATTTCAATACAGCATTAGACAGAATCGAAATCTTACGTAGGAAGGTGGAATACGTATCTATTTGACTTGCTTTCTTATGCAAACTAACCACCTATCTTCTGCTCTCCCTAATTTTTGCCTACATACTACGCAACCATTTGACTCACTTTCTTATGTGAACTAACCACCTATCTTTTGCTTTCCCTAATTCTTCTCTACATGCTACACAACAATTTTTAATGCCTTTAGCAAACAAATAATGACCACGTTATTTGTTTTGTAGTATCATCATCTGTAATTAAACACACTAATAAACCTTCTAATATAAATATATTATTGTCAAATATACTGCTAAACAAACTTAGCTTTAAAGACATAAGATCATTAATAGCCATTCTGGCAACAGATATCAACCAACAGCTAATACTTATCCAACAATAACACCAATAATGCACCTAATTGATATCACGACACAAAGCTTTACCAAGGATGATAAACTTATATTTGTTGGTAATAGCCCGCACTATTAATTCATCAAAGTCTTATGATCTTGTCCCACTTACTACGTCTTTACCCTTAAACAACCATATGACTGAAAGTATAAAATCATACCAAACATTCTCATAAGTCTTACACTATAAACACTCCACAACACTACGCAAACCCCCATTATAAACCTACCTAACATGCTATATGTACTATTTATCGCTAAATAATTAATCTTTATCAAGCACGGCTTCATCCTAACCCCTGACCACAGAAACCTCTATTATCAATCTAATATATACCCTACACATAAACCTCTATAAAAAAACAAACGTAACTACTACTCTATATAACTACATAAACCTTTATTATCAATTTAACGCCTTCACTATATATACCCTACATCACCACACAGACCTTGATCAACAACAATGACATCCGCATCCCCTATATAACATTCCTAAACTTATCAAACGTAAACAAAGAAATACAAATTAATATCAAGCATACGAAAACCCGAATCAATATAAAGCTAACAAACAATGAAAAGCAATGACCAGAAAACAGTAGCCTTACATCAGATCCTTCAAAAAACATCTTGTCCGTAACACAACCACCGGAACCCGGATCTACCTGCGTAAACAAAACAATAAACAATCAGATTTATCCACACAATCACAATGCATGCAAACGGTTTCAACAAACAATAATAATAATAATAACAATAATAATAAGAAAACATACCATTTGAAAGAGAAAACGTTACACCATAGACGGCGGACGGCGACGCCTGAGATAGCAACGAACGGTGGTAGTAATCACGGCGTACGACAGACGGTAACGATTGAGATAGCAACGAACGGTGGTAGTAATGGCGACGGATGGTGACAGCTCAGATGGCAAGGAACAGTGGTAGTATGGCGACGGACGGCGGGAGTATCAGCAGAGACCGAGAGAGAAAGGAGATGGTGTGTGTGTGTGTGTATGATCGGTTATAACAATACATAACGTTATATGTGGAAAGTTTTTTTTTTTTTAAAAAAAAGGGAAAAAACGGAGTCCACCTGACTCGAACCCGGGTGTCACACAAACACAAACAACACCCACACCAACTGATCTGCAACATCACTTGTTTATTATTCCTAATCTACTATATAAATAACCTTCTAAATAAGGTGGGCCAGGCCTCATAAATACAATCACTGTTCAATAAGCATAGGTATTAATATATTTATAATTAGTAGAATGTTAACAAACTCAAACTTTTAATTCTAACCATCCATTTCTAGATTCAATGGTTAGAAACACTTACTACGCAAATCAATTTTACAGAAACCTTACCATATATATATATATATATATATATATATATATATATATATATATCCATTTTGATTCCATTAGTAATGAGGATTCGGAATATAACACATTGCTCAATCAAAGAGAGATTCAACAACTAAAAGAAAGATCGATTCTTTGGGATCCTTCCTTTCGTCAAACGGAAGGAACAGAGATAGAATCAAACCGATTCCCGAAATGCCTTTCTGGATATTCCTCAATGTCCCGGCTATTCACGGAACGTGAGAAGCAGATGATTACTCATATGCTTCCGGAAGAAATCGAAGAATTTCTTGGGAATCCTACAAGATACGTTCGTTCTTTTTTCTCTGACAGATGGTCAGAACTTCATCTGGGTTTGAATCCTACTGAGAGGTCCACTAGAGATCAGAAATTGTTGAAGAAACAACAAGAAACAACAAGATCTTTCTTTTATCAGGCAATCGGAAAATAAAGAAATGGTTAATCTATTCGCCGTGCATGAGACTTTCATCTCACACGGCTCCTAAGTGATAAAAGAAAGAAGAGGAGTTATATATATATATATATATATATATATATATATATATATATATATATATATGCGTGTGTCTGTTTTATACTCTTACCTATTTCAATTTCAAATATCACTACAAGAATCTTATTTTAAAGTATTGGTACAAATTTTTGTTTATATGGGATTTCATTTTAGGAGCAGGTTCACCATGTTTGACGATCCTTTCAATTTATTTTCAAAACTACTTAACTTGTTTTATTGGTCTTAATTAGTTTAATGCTCTTATTTTTTTTTAAATTAGGGTTGTAATGAATTTTCTAAAAGGATGCACAAAAGATTGATTACAGTATTGAATATTTAGGTATGCTTTTGTGATTTGTGGCAACTAATTATTGCTATAGCTATATACTCTGCATGTGGCTTTGCCTAACAATTGACAAATAAAAACAAGGTTGTAATAAATAGTTTTTGTTTCTTAGTTTGAACTCAAATAAGGCTTTTGTTTCTTTATCTGGATTTATTATTTTTGAAAAGTTTATCTATTTAGTTAATTTTGTTCTTAACAAAAATCTTCTACTTATTATCATAAAGCACTCTTTTAGAAAAAATTAAGGTAATGATTCTTTTACGTTTTGTACTTTAATTTGTTTCAATATTTATTGGCTAACGAGAATTTTCAACACAACAAGATGTAGATTAATTTAATACAACATAAAATAATTATTTGCTTAAGTGAAAACTGTCTTAAAACATAAAATAATTATTAGCGACATAACATTTCTGCAACTATATTAGCGACCATAGATCTCAGCGGCTATATGAGACAAATTTGCAACATAACATTATTGCTATAGATTTTTAATGTATGAGACATATTTAGCAAGGCTTTTTCTAAAA
The DNA here is from genome assembly GCA_032199755.1 of Ambrosia artemisiifolia. Taxonomy (NCBI): domain Eukaryota; kingdom Viridiplantae; phylum Streptophyta; class Magnoliopsida; order Asterales; family Asteraceae; genus Ambrosia; species Ambrosia artemisiifolia. The sequence goes on from CM063525.1 coordinate 40,297,728, forward strand.
GATTTTCGAACATTTTTTTTGCTACAGTTTTACGACAGATATTTATTGTGACTCAATTTGTGCTTAGTAGTTACTCCCTCCGTCCCAATTTAAATGTTCCATGTCTAAAAACACACATTTTAAGAAATTTTTTGTTTGTATGTGGTAAAATGACAATAATATCTTCAAAATGGGTGATTGTGTTTTGTCTTTTATGGGCAAAACTGAAAATTACATTTCTATTTTTGGAAAGAGACATTTAATTTGGGACAAATAAAAAACGAAAGAAGGACATTTAAATTGGGACGGATGGAGTATTAGTTTAGATTCATGAATGATATAATAATCATTTACTATCTACTATTATTAGGATCAATGTAGCTCTAAGTACAATTATTAAAACTTAAAAGAGGATTTATATTAGCTGCTTTATCTCCATCTCTATAATTATATTAAAAATCACTATTTTTCTCTCTCATTTTCTATTTAATAATACTCATTCTATACTTTTATCATTACCTTTTCTCTCTCCTCTACTTACAACCACTTTTAAAAATATTATAAAATTATGGAGGATAAACAGTGTCTCCTCCAAATTTACTGGTGAACAGCGTCTCCTCTAAATATTTTCTCTCTCCTCTATTCACAACCACTTATACCCAGTCTATATAATATAAAGATCACACTCACACTATTATTGGGGAGCTAATGTGAAATCTCTAATGCAACGGAATATAATTGAATAACTGATACTCACATATTCATACATATAATTTGAATGCTCCCCCTCAGAATATACTCTCACAACAATAATAATACAAGTGTAAACTATGACAATAGATAATACTTTCAAACACTCATAGATTATCAGACACGAGTGCATGTCCAAAGGAACATTGCACCTGTATTTATACACATTTTTAGGCGTGCATTATAGAATGTAAACCTTTTACTGACAAATGGAATTATGAGCTGTAACTTCTGATCTTGATCAACTTCTGATAAGTAAATCACCAGAATTTGTTTTTCACGTGTTGTAACTTCTGATGAGAATAATCTCTGATGATGGAAGCATCTTCTGATGACTTATAACATCAGAAGTTGTTCTTCAATAGTTGTACATCAGGAGTTGTCTTGATCAGGACTTGCATTATGTTCTTCAGTAGTTGCAACTATTCTTCTTCAGTACTTGTCTTTTACTCTTCAGTAGTTGTCATTATACTTAGTTGTTTATTCCTAAGGATAATTATTTAAGGTTTAAATGCTCATCAATTCTCTTTAACCCAACAACTATGAATATAGAGATATAGTAATTAATAAACTTTAACAAGATACCCTTGAGGTTATTCTTTATTACTATAAAATCTTATCAAAAAGTATTTGCAAACCGATTCATTCCTACATTGGTGATTAAACTCCCTGATCAATAAAACAGTTTTATTAAACCTTCATCACCACTATTTTATTAATTTTGAAACTTTAAAATACTTGATAATTACAAAAGATGCCATGACCTATAATATAAGGGATCTCTTGACCCAAAATTCTAAAACTAGAACTACATAAATATTAACTCCTCAAATGAGTAACCCAACTAAGGGGTTGTTTGTTTGCATCTATTTGGGGTTTGATTGGCACAGGCGTTTGACTCGGTAAGATAAGCGCATTTGGTTTGGCACGTCTAAACGGGCCAAGGATCTGACCCAACCACTTACTCGGTCAGATTTGGATTCAAGTCTGACTATCTCAGACTTGGAAACAAGACCCATATACCCTTCTTTGTTCTCTTCGTCGATGAACCATTCAAATGTGAACTATGCATCTTCCTCGATGCCACTGGTGGGTTAATGCCTAACGGTGGTTGGAGATCCACTTGTCTTCGACTCCAACTTTCCCTTCTCTCTCTTTCTTCCTTTCCTCATGGTTCTCTCTCTATGGTAACGTCTGTAGGTATGAATATTAGGTAGATGAAGGGTGGTGGTGGTTTCTCTGTCACGGTGTCATCGTGTATGGTGGCCAGAATCCCGCAGGTTTCCCCCTCTCTCTCTTGGGTAGTCCCCCCTCTCTCTATGGTCTGTGGGAGTGTGTGATAAAAATGGGAAAAAGGAAAGCACAGTTTGGGAATTCATATCATGTGGGAAATGTTGATGGTTTTTAGAAACCATACATAGATCGTTTTTAGAAACCATACAGTTATCAGGTATGATACGGGGTTCCTAGCATGTTCCTAGGTGTCAAATCGGGTCTCGGAATGTCAAAATGCACTTACAGCAGCAGTACAGGCGATTAGGAAAAGTCAACTAGCGATTATGAAAGTCAACAGGCGATTATGAGGGCTAATCGCCTATACCATAGGCGATTAGGGTCATGTGGTATGCAATTCAGGTGTTATCAGGCGATTAGGGTCGTAAGACATGTAATTCAGGACTTAACTAGCAATTAGGATCATAATCGCATGAAATGAAGGCAATTAGACCCCCAATCGCCTATACTATAGGCGATTAGGCTTCCCTATCAGGCGATTGGGCTCCCAATCGCCTATAGCATAGGCGATTAGGATCCCCAATCGCCTTCAGTAGCTCTGTTCCGGTTTTTCGCGCGTTTAACCCTCCAAATCAGATCCGGAACGTGTGGAAACACCAAATATTGATCATACAACATTATCAAACATATTTCAAGCAAAAATCCCTAGCTTATCATCGTTCTACCAGCCCCGGATGCAAGCGTTTTCCCAAAATAGTATACTTAGCATGAAAACATCACATCAACATGCATAACTTTTACCCTAAATAGCAAATACTCAGATTTCATCATGTTACCACATCATCCAATCATCCCCTACTGTTCTAACATTAATCTACATCAAACCCTAACATAAAACAACTAGTAAAACAACTCCTATCATCCAAAATCATTCAAAGTCATTCAAATGGGTCAAACTACTCAATATTCACAATACACCTTCAAAACCATCCAAACTCCTAAGACATCATCATCCTATCATAAACAAGCTGTAACCACCTTAATAACATGATAACAATCCATTTTGAATCACAAAAATCCTATCTTTTAATCATATTTAACATATACAACATGCATAATGGTTTGGACTTGTTTAGCAACGTTTTTCATAGGTTTTCAAAGACACAAATGTTTATAAATCAGGTCTGGACCTTTAGGGATTAAAACACAATCATTCAAAGGTTTGGGAATGAAGAACACACCTTGGTTTTATGAGGATTTGATGTATAAATCTTGAAAATAGGTGTTTTGATGCTAAAACGTGTTCCAGATGGTGTTTGGGAGTTGGGATATGTTATGAGACGGCTAGGGTTGCATTAGAGGTGTTTTGGAGGTCAAGGGTGGTATTTATAGGCGTTTCTAGTCGTTTAAAACACGTCAGGCGATTATGCAGCTATTTCAGGCGATTATGGCTCCTAATCGCCTATAGCTATAGGCGATTAGGGCCTAATCGCCTTCAGAAAAGCCCTACTCGCCTTCCCTATAGGCGATTACAGAGGCTAATCGCCTTCAGCCTCTGCATAATCGCCTATAGGGTCTGTTCCTGCGTATTTGGCGCGTTAAACTCCGTTTTAACATATGTTAACACGTTTTCACATGCCGATAAGTCACATAAAGATTATAAACACATAATACATGTAAGCAACCACGTTCACACTCGTTCACCAATTCCCGGGACTCGAGACTTGTGTTCCTACTAAGGTTTGACGATTCCACGAATCGTTAATCCTTGCATACCTGGTTAAATGGCCGACATCTAACGATCCTCTAGGTTGTACTAATGACTCCCGAATTATAACACGACTTAACCGACCTAGTTAAGTATACTGTACGCGTGACTCGCTAAGGTAGACTTTGACCCAAACCATGTTATTAACCTGAGTTTGCCGGGTGTCACATCATCCCCACGTTAAAAGAATTTTCGTCCCGAAAATTAGCACAAGTCAAGAAGAAAACAACAAAAGATAGAAACCAGAAGAGAGAATTTACCCGAGTTGTCACATCATCCCCACGTTAGAAGGAATCTCGCCCCGAGATTCATTCAGCTGCAGTAGTAACATGTCTCGATTCGAAAGCGCGCTTAGGAAAGAGGTGAGGATACTTAGACTTCATCTGATCCTCGCGTTCCCAAGTGAATTCCGGTCCACGGTTCGAGTTCCAGCGAACTTTAACGATACGGATTTTACTCCGATGAAGGCTACGAATCTTGTAATCAAGGATCTCAACAGGTTCCTCCACAATGCGAAGACGATCATCAACCCTGATCTCTTCTAGTGGAACAATAAGAGATTCGCCAGCCAGGCATTTCTTCAAGTTAGACACATGGAAGACGTTGTGCACATTACCGAGCTCCGCCGGTAGATCAAGTCGATATGCCACCGGTCCAATCCGTTCCAGGATTGCAAACGGTCCAACGTACCGAGGGTTAAGTTTGCCACGTTTTCCAAAGCGTATGACGCCCTTCCATGGTGAAACTTTCAGAAGCACCCTGTCCCCAACTTGGAACTCTAGAGGTTTGCGACGTCGATCAGCATAACTCTTCTGCCGATCCCGTGCCGCTGCCAAACGGTTACGGATTTGTACGATCTTTTCCGAAGTCTCGTACACTAGCTCAGGCCCAGTGAGTTGACTTTCACCCACCTCAGCCCAACAAAGAGGAGACCGGCATTTCCGCCCGTACAGTGCCTCGAACGGAGCTGCCTTGATAGTCGCATGGTAACTGTTGTTATAAGAAAACTCCACTAACGGCAGGTGAATCTCCCAACTTTTGCCAAAATCAATCACACATGCCCGAAGCATGTCCTCTAAGGTTTGAATTGTTCGTTCACTCTGCCCGTCAGTTTGTGGGTGGTAAGTTGTACTCATGTCCAACTGGGTACCCAAAGCCTTGTGCAAGGACTTCCAAAAATGCGAAGTGAAGTGAGAATCACGATCCGAAATGATAGAAACCGGCACCCCGTGCTTAGAAACAACCTCCTTAAGGTATAGACGAGCCAAACGATCCATAGTGTCGGTTTCTTTAATGGCAAGAAAATGGGCTGACTTCGTCAACCGATCCACAATCACCCATATCTTATCACAACCACTAGGTGACTTAGGTAATTTAGTGACAAAGTCCATCGTGATCCTTTCCCACTTCCATTCAGGAATTTCTGGTTGCTGCAGGAGACCAAAAGGCTTCTGGTACTCCACCTTGACCTTGGCACAGGTCAAGCATTTGCTCACGTAGGAGGCAATGTCAGCCTTCATGTTTGGCCACCAGTAGAGTACCTTTAGGTCTTGGTACATCTTGTCTGAGCCAGGGTGAATGGAATACCGGGATTTGTGAGCTTCATCCAGAACAAGCTCTCGAAATCCCCCGAATAACGAAACCCATATGCGTTCTGTGAAGTAATGTAAGCCGTCAGGCCTTTGCTCGAGGTGCTTATCAGCACCGTGCATGGTCTCAACTTTAAGGTTTTCCTCCTTCAAAGCTTCTAGTTGCGCAGAACGGATTTGGTCGGGGAGAGAGGATTGGATAGTGAGTTGCAACACCCGAACGCGACGTGGGTTTGCTGTTTCCTTCCTGCTCAAGGCGTCTGCCCCCACATTCGCCTTGCCAGGATGGTACTTAATGGTGCAATCATAGTCGTTCAGGAGTTCAACCCATGGACGCTGTCGCATGTTCAGGTGTTGTTGGTCGAAGATATGCTGGAGACTCTTGTGATCGGTATAAACGGTGCATTTGGTACCGTACAAGTAATGCCTCCAAATTTTCAATGCGAACACCACTGCACCCAACTCCAAGTCGTGGGTTGTATAGTTCCTCTCGTGAACCTTAAGTTGGCGAGAAGCGTAGGCAATCACTTTCTCGCGTTGCATTAACACGCAACCGAGACCCCGAATCGAAGCATCACAGTAAACAACGAAGTCCTCAGTGCCCTCAGGCAAAGATAGAATGGGAGCAGAACAGAGTTTGGACTTCAGCTTTTGGAACGCTGATTCTTGCGGTTCACCCCAGTCGAATTTTCTGTCCTTCTGAGTAAGAGAGGTGAGGGGTTGAGCGATCTTCGAAAACCCCTTAATGTAACGACGGTAGTAACCCGCAAGACCTAGGAATTGCCGCACCTCAGATGGCGTCTTTGGTGCTTCCCAGTCTTTAATTGCCTCGATCTTAGCCGGATCGACATGAATCCCTAGTTCATTAACCACATGCCCTAGGAATTGAACTTCACGTAACCAACAGTCACACTTCGAGAACTTAGCATAAAGCTGTTCCCGTCGCAAAAGTTCCAGAACTAAATGCAAGTGTTCCTCATGTTCAGCTTTGCTCTTGGAGTAAACCAAGATGTCGTCAATAAACACAATGACTAACTTATCAAGATAAGGTTTGCACACGCGGTTCATCAAATCCATGAAAACCGCCGGCGCGTTACTGAGACCAAAAGGCATGACCAAGAACTCGAAATGGCCATAACGTGTACGAAAGGCAGTCTTCGCAATGTCAGCTTCCTGCACGCGTAACTGGTGGTAATCGGACCTTAAATCAATCTTGGAGTAGTAGCTAGAACCCTGGAGCTGGTCAAAGAGATCATCAATGCGAGGAAGAGGGTAACGGTTCTTGATGGTCACCTTGTTCAGTTCTCTGTAATCCACACACATCCGAAGGCTTCCATCCTTCTTCTTCACGAACAAAATCGGGGCTCCCCAAGGGGAAGAACTTGGTCTGATGAAACCCTTATCCAAGAGTTCCTGTAACTGGCTAGATAATTCCTGCATCTCGGGAGGTGCAAGACGGTAGGGGGCCCGAGCGATAGGAGCTGCGCCCGGTACAAGATCAATACCGAACTCAACCTGACGATGGGGAGGAAGACCAGGTAGATCATCGGGAAAAACGTCAGAAAAGTCACGAACCACTGGGATATCCTCGATCTTCTTCTCATCGGTAGAGGAAACAGAAAGAAGTGCCAAAACGGCCGAACAACCCTTACGAATACACTTAAGGGCTTTCATGCTGGAGATGAGACTTAGCGGAAAACCGCTCTTCTCACCACGTACCAAAAGAAATTCTCCGTCCGAGAGAGGGATCCGAATATCCGCACGATACAACGATAACCAATCCATGCCTATAACGACATCAAAGCTACCCAAGGGTACATGCATAAGGTCAATGGGGAAAGACAAACCCGACAACTCTAGGTGACACTCCCGAAGGACACAAGTCGCCTCAATCTTCTTACCGTCAGCCAACTCAATCAAATACTTAGCCTCTAAAGGACAGGCACTATATCTAACAATCGGCTAACTTCCAAAGATATGAAGCTTTTATCGGCACCGGAATCAAACAAAACAGTAACAGAGCGATTATTGAGAAGGAACGTACCGGTAACTGTGTCGGGATCCAGTTTAGCCTCAGCGGCTCCAATGACAAAGGCGCGTGCGTTCCTGCCACCGCCCCCACCATTCTCGTTACCGTTCCCGTTCTTCACATCCCCGCCCTGCTTCAGTTTCGGGCAATCCTTCTTGAAATGACCAGCCTCACCACAATTGTAACAACCCTGCTTCCCTGAAGTCCCCTGAGCAGTAGGGGTAGGGACAGCAGCACGACCCTGAGAAGACGAAAGATTCACCCTACAATCCTTGGCATGATGCCCCAGCTGCTGACAACGGTGACAACGTGCCCTATCACAATTCCCCGGATGATGAAACCCACACTTGTTGCATTTAGGATGCTTCCCAGCATAACCACCCTGTTTAGAACCCGAAGAAGAAGAACCCCCAACATCATACTTCTTACCCTACTGTGCCGGAGCTGACGCTGAACCCTTACCCACATTCTCCCACTTGCGCTTGTTACTCTCTGGAGCCTTAACAGTCGAACCACGGGCAGGCAGAATACCCTCATTCACCTTCAAATTTGTCATCCTATGAGCCGACCGAACCACATCTGCATAGTTGGGAAGATTTCCCGCAGCCACTAACCCCGCTATCTCTGGTACTAACCCCGAAATGTAGTGCTCGATCCTCCTGTATTCTGGTACGTGTAAGTCAGGACACAGCACTGCCAACTCGTTACGCCTCACAGTGTACTCTTCAATCTCAGACCCAACCATCTTGAGGCTCCAAACCTCATGTTCCAATTTCTGAATCTCTTCCCTGGGACAGTACTCCCTCTTCAACAGCTGAACAAAATCCTCCCATGGCATGGCATACGCCTCTCCCAAACCCATATTCTGAGTAATAGAGTTCCACCAGGTCAAAGCAACATCCAGAAAGAGTGCGGCAGCATACTTGACTCGATCCTCAGGAAGACAGTTACACATCAAGAACACTGACTCCACCTTCTCTAGCCACTTGAGCAAGCCTACAGCCCCTTCAGTGCCAAAGAACTCATGGGGCTTACAGTCCCGGAACATCTTGTACGTGCACATGGCTGGGGGTGGATTAACAACACCACCTGAAACGAAACACGTAAGAAACCACAAAAGAAAGATACCATGCTCACAGCAAGGCAAAGCTGATAGGATCAACTTACCGCCATGGGCATTATGTCTTGCCTGAAAGGCAGCCTGCAGCAAGTTGTTCAGATCCTCCTGAGTTAGGTTCACACCTCCACGACCACCTCCACCAGCGCGTCCACCAGTGATGTATTGTAAAATACGTCTATTTCCAGTGTATAGTTTGTACAGTTTTCGAGTCGTTTAGATAGTGTTTTTATTAGTTTTAGGCTTGTACTAGTCTATTTTATTTATTATAGGCTCTTATAGATTTTTATTAGTTTTGTGTCATTTTTTAGTATTTATGTATTTATTTTATATTTTTGTAGGTGTTCGTGGACGTTGGAGCGTAAATGAGCAACTTTGGTCAAGTCAAGAACATCCGAATCAAGAGCACGGAGCTAGACTGCTATATATAATAATAGTTATAAATAATAATAATAATAATAATAATAATAATAATAATAATAATAATAATAATAATAATAATAATAATATAAAAAAGTGGAACCGTGAATTTTGTCAAAAAAAGGCCCAAAGCCCACAAAGGTTGACATAAAACAATTATGAGGGCTCTTTGGACGGAGGCAGTTTATTATTTTTTGGAGATATCGAATAGAGGACAGGAGCCGTAAATAACATCACAGGAACAGCGAATTCTTGGGACGAGGACAGCAGCAGGATATTTGAGAGTGGTGGTCAAGGGTTGAAGCACTGGTGCGAGCACGGGTCGGTTCTAATTTAATTACTTTATTTATTTATTCTATTGAAACCCGTTGTGAACACCATGAATTTGTCTTGCTTTTATTGTTTTGATTTTATCATGACTTTTAGAGGCTAGACTTTTGATACTACCTAGGTTAAAGATGATTGCACTTGTTTGATTTGTTTTCTTTTGGTTTTGGAACTATTTGGTTGTGGGTGAATTTTAAAGTAAAGAACTTTTTATTTTCTGGTTTGATGTATATGCGTATTTAGTTTTGTCTAATTAATTTTTATAAACTCCACTTGCGTTTTTGTGAATGTCTTTCATGTATGAATGTGGGTTAGGTTGCAGACTGTGTGTTAGCAGCTAGTTTATGGTTAATTGCCTAGGGTTATCCATAGGAGTTGTGATTGTTAGTTAGATAATTCTAAGTGTTCTACCAATTCTCAATAGCTGTAAGGTGCGAGATTGTTGGTCGGTCTGGGTTGTTAAATTGCTAGATCTAGAGGCTTTGTGAGAAGATCTTCCTAGTTTCCCTAGCATTCCTTGTAGGCCAAGTCTTATCAGAAATATTGTAGTTACCCCTTGCACTTTTTGGTGTATTGTGACTTTCGCGCTGTGAGGTAGACTGTCTAGCGGGTACTCTAAGATTCGAGTAGGTAAGCCTGTGAGGGTAACCTCTCAACCGGTGGTTTAACAGCACAACAGTATTCTAGGGTTTCCCCTTGAGAAGGGTCGAGGGTGTCTAGTTTATTCTTGATGTTTAGTATTTTAAGATCCCGGTTCCACACCAGTTCCATAGCCGTTAGAAGATTTTCATTCATGTGTAGGATTCTAGCCTAGGTAATGCCTTCCCATCATCTGATCTCAGTTGCAGTTTCCAGCTTGTGTCTTTAGTTATTTTAGTTTTATTTTATTTATTCGCATTAGTTTGTTAGAAACCCCCCTTTAAGCAACAAAACATTATCAAGTCAGTTTGTAGATAAGTAGTCGAGTCTAGTTTACGTTTTCCAGTAGAGTCTCGTGGGTTCGATACTCGGACTTACTTTAGCTGTACTGCATTGACCGGTACACTTGCCGGTTGTGTGGTTTAGGTTTAGAGAGTCTTAGGTTATAAATTTAAAACTTAGAGTGTCTAGTTTATGTTAATTTAGGTAGTTTTTATTAAACCACTTTGAGCACATCAAGTTTTTGGCGCCGTTGCCGGGGACTCTTGGCGATTGCGTTTACTAGCTTTGATTACACTTATCTGCTATATCTGTGCTACTTGTGTTTTGTGTTGAGTCTGTCTTTTTGTATAGTGAGTCGTAGGAGTCTAATTGTTTGTGTATTTTATTTTTGTCGAGTCTGTAAATATGTTTGAAATTTGCGGAGGACCCTATTTTACCGTTAGATTTCCACAAAATGCGGGGTCCTCTGCACATTATTATGCTAATTCCTTCGTGCAGCCGCCACCATGTTATTCACAGAGATATCCTGATTATTATGATTGCCCGTATCAGCAAGCACATTTTAATCAGTATCCTGATCAATTTTCTGGAAGCAATTCTCATGAGCATAGTGATAATGATTGGAGTAAAATAGAGAGTCTGTTGACACTACTAGTTGCTAAGGATGAAAATACCCAGAAAATGTTAGCAGAGCACGACGTTCTCCTGAAAAACCGACAGGCTGCTATTTTAGATCTTCAACAAACATTAGAAGATATATCTAGGAGATTAGATGAAGAAGAAGAAAGAGAAAAAGTTCAGCAAGAGCAGCCGCCTAAAGTTGGTTATACATATGATGAGGAGGGCAACTACCTTGGTTACATGAATGCTCTGGGGGAGTTGTTCCCAACGTTTCCAGAAGAAGGTAAAGAGCCGATCATGGAATACGAAGATGAGTCAGATGAGGAGATCATCCCAATCACGGAGACAAAAATGGACGTTGAAGTCCCACCTCCGGTGCCACATGTTTCGATATATGATTTTGGGAGTGACTCTGACGATGAAGACGACGAAGAAGAATGGGCGGCATATCAGAGGTCGTTAGTGAAAAAAGAAGTTATAGAAGAAGAAGTGGAATTGGGAGATTCCATTGATATGATGTTTGGTGCAGAGGAAGACTACGAGGTTAGCGAAACATTGTTGTCTGAAGAGGATGAGTTTTTAGATCTGAAGTTAGAGAGTTCGCCTGTTTATGAAGAAGCAGGGGAGTCTGAGCCCGATGGCGATATGGCATACCTGGATGCCCTACTCGAAGGTGAACCGACAGACATGACTGAACCTGCACCAGATGAAAGAAATAAGTGTGGGGATCATCCCATGGAAACGGTGGTAGAAGAAGTGCACCATAGCTGGCCCGTGGTAATAGATGGAACTTCTAAATCAAAAGCATCACGGGAGAGGGCAAGGAAGAGAAAAAGAAAGGATCGAAGCCGGAAGAGGATCAAAGACTGGTATGAGTTGGAGAAGAAGAAGCCAGTGAAAGTCAAGCACGATCAGTCTTCTTACTATATGCCACGTATCCGATTCATTCCAGGTAAGTTTAAATTCTGGTGGTTTGACCCGTTAAAAATTCTTAAATTATTTTTCACTCCAACTAATAAATATTCAATTGTTAATAAGAGTCGGGTGGAATTAAACGGGTTAGATCAGGTCCAGATAAAAGAGAAGCCCCCTGATAAAGTTTAAGTGTGGGGAGGCTCTGTAGAGTTTGTAAATTTTTATTTATACTTTTTTTTTTCTAGCTTTTCATTTTTTTTATTTGTGGCCCGTCCTTCGTTAGTTGTTCATAGGTTTTTATCATTCTATTTTATCTTTGTTTTTGTGTCTGAGTCTGTTTGTAGGTTTTCGTGTTTGCTTGGGTGGATGAACTTTCACCATGAGTGGATCCCATGTATTTATCTTTATATATCTTTTATGATTGGGAGTTTTGGTAGAGGTTTGGGTAATAAAAGATAATTTTTCTTAAAAAAAATTAATTAACTTTCTGTGAAAAAAGACTTTTCATGTAATGTGAGGAGTCTGGGCTGACCTGTTCGCCTCATGCGACCAGCTATTACCCCGAAAAGTTATATTTTTTTTTTTTTCGCTTTCAACGCATGTTGTGATCACCAGTGTCCTTCACGTTGAGCGAAAACCATATTTTTTTTTCTTTCTACCCATTTGGTTCTACCACCATTCACCGCCATTTTGCCAAGCATGTACGTCTTCTTGTTTGTTGTTATATTATGAGTCTAAGTTAGTAGTTTGAGTCTTTTTATTTTTGTGTGGTTCGGTATTATGCTCGGGTTTTGTTTGTTTCGTTTTGCGCAGGTTTGGATTGCACGGCCCGTACTCAATCTCCATTCGGGCGATTCCGGAGCTGTTCATTATGTCGAGGGCAAACCCGAGAGTTTATCATTGTGTCAGAGCCGATCGCGAATGAAATGCTATACGATCGAGCTGGATTGGACTAAAGTTTTTGGAGCTTACGCGTTAATAAACCAGCTAAGTCCTTTCCAATTTTCCGTTTTCTTTTTATTTTTGTATTCGGAATTATTTTTTTTGTTTTGAGTCGTTTTCTACTCCTACATTGAGGGCAATGTAGAGTATAAGTGTGGGGATGGGAAACTGTCGTTTAGTCTGTATATAAAGTCGTTTCAAAAAAAAAAAAAATTGAAAAAAAAATCGAAAAAAAAAATGAAAAATGTCCCTGATTTTGAAGTTTGTATTATATAAAATATGGAAGATGATAGGTAAAGTTAGGTGTCCGGTTTTCAAATAGTATGTATAATAAGATATTAAAATTGATTGAAAACGTGTCTGACTTGGGATATGTGGGTAGGCTCTGCCGGTAGATAGGTTTCCTTTGAAAATTAATAAATTAATTATGTTAGGCTATTTTGTGGGTTCTCATCTAGGAGAAACGGGGAGACCGAAACCGCCAAAAATAGTATAAGAAGCACCGTTATAAGTAGAAAACCGTTAGAATTTCTAATCATTTAAAAAAAATTAAATTAGAAATCAAAGCGAAAATGCTGAAGCTTAAGGTGACTGGTCACTGGGATAGCGACTTGGATTGGCCACACCCTCTGAGTTAAGTATGCTGAGATGAAAAAAAATGCTGAAGCTTAAGGTGCCTGGCCACTGGGATAGCGACTTGGATTGGTCACACCCTCTGAGTTAAGTATGCCGAAAAAAAAAGAAAAAGAAAAAAATAGTGATTTTAAATTCTCTTGGTTTTCTACATAAGACGGTTGGGAAATGGTCAATTGGTCGTTCCTTTAGCTTCATAAGCTTGAGGCGGGATTAGGAGGAACTGTGGCTTCCTTGGAGTGAGACCCTAGATAGACTAATCAACATGAACTTAACATAAATAAAAAAGGGGCTTGGAAACCGGTTTGGGTTTAAGTGGATCAGTATACCTACAATCGCGGTCAGCACGTTAGTAGATTTAAAACTAAGTAACCTATGTTTTGAAACCGGATGTAAACCTGACTGTGATTCCATAGCATAATTCTTTTTCAGGGACGAAAAAAAGATAAGTGTGGGGATATTTGATGTATTGTAAAATACGTCTATTTCCAGTGTATAGTTTGTACAGTTTTCGAGTCGTTTAGATAGTGTTTTTATTAGTTTTAGGCTTGTACTAGTCTATTTTATTTATTATAGGCTCTTATAGATTTTTATTAGTTTTGTGTCATTTTTTAGTATTTATGTATTTATTTTATATTTTTGTAGGTGTTCGTGGACGTTGGAGCGTAAATGAGCAACTTTGGTCAAGTCAAGAACATCCGAATCAAGAGCACGGAGCTAGACTGCTATATATAATAATAGTTATAAATAATAATAATAATAATAATAATAATAATAATAATAATAATAATAATAATAATATAAAAAAAAGTGGAACCGTGAATTTTGTCAAAAAAAGGCCCAAAGCCCACAAAGGTTGACATAAAACAATTATGAGGGCTCTTTGGACGGAGGCAGTTTATTATTTTTTGGAGATATCGAATAGAGGACAGGAGCCGTAAATAACATCACAGGAACAGCGAATTCTTGGGACGAGGACAGCAGCAGGATATTTGAGAGTGGTGGTCAAGGGTTGAAGCACTGGTGCGAGCACGGGTCGGTTCTAATTTAATTACTTTATTTATTTATTCTATTGAAACCCGTTGTGAACACCATGAATTTGTCTTGCTTTTATTGTTTTGATTTTATCATGACTTTTAGAGGCTAGACTTTTGATACTACCTAGGTTAAAGATGATTGCACTTGTTTGATTTGTTTTCTTTTGGTTTTGGAACTATTTGGTTGTGGGTGAATTTTAAAGTAAAGAACTTTTTATTTTCTGGTTTGATGTATATGCGTATTTAGTTTTGTCTAATTAATTTTTATAAACTTCACTTGCGTTTTTGTGAATGTCTTTCATGTATGAATGTGGGTTAGGTTGCAGACTGTGTGTTAGCAGCTAGTTTATGGTTAATTGCCTAGGGTTATCCATAGGAGTTGTGATTGTTAGTTAGATAATTCTAAGTGTTCTACCAATTCTCAATAGCTGTAAGGTGCGAGATTGTTGGTCGGTCTGGGTTGTTAAATTGCTAGATCTAGAGGCTTTGTGAGAAGATCTTCCTAGTTTCCCTAGCATTCCTTGTAGGCCAAGTCTTATCAGAAATATTGTAGTTACCCCTTGCACTTTTTGGTGTATTGTGACTTTCGCGCTGTGAGGTAGACTGTCTAGCGGGTACTCTAAGATTCGAGTAGGTAAGCCTGTGAGGGTAACCTCTCAACCGGTGGTTTAACAGCACAACAGTATTCTAGGGTTTCCCCTTGAGAAGGGTCGAGGGTGTCTAGTTTATTCTTGATGTTTAGTATTTTAAGATCCCGGTTCCACACCAGTTCCATAGCCGTTAGAAGATTTTCATTCATGTGTAGGATTCTAGCCTAGGTAATGCCTTCCCATCATCTGATCTCAGTTGCAGTTTCCAGCTTGTGTCTTTAGTTATTTTAGTTTTATTTTATTTATTCGCATTAGTTTGTTAGAAACCCCCCCTTTAAGCAACAAAACATTATCAAGTCAGTTTGTAGATAAGTAGTCGAGTCTAGTTTACGTTTTCCAGTAGAGTCTCGTGGGTTCGATACTCGGACTTACTTTAGCTGTACTGCATTGACCGGTACACTTGCCGGTTGTGTGGTTTAGGTTTAGAGAGTCTTAGGTTATAAATTTAAAACTTAGAGTGTCTAGTTTATGTTAATTTAGGTAGTTTTTATTAAACCACTTTGAGCACATCAACCAGTACGACCACCACCTCTACGTTCACCGCGAATTCCAGACATGATTCTGGCAACAAGAGCCAAGGGAAATTCAGATTCTCAACTAGTGATGACCACTAGTGTTCACATACTCAAGGCTAGATCTAATCCAGGACCATCCCTTCAAACCCAGAGCTCACTAGGGCTTTCACGCATTTCGGTTTATGATTTCGTGTGCACCCGAAATGATAAACCGCTCTACATGGTCCTCCTAGCGTTCTCCTAGTCTAAAGTTCAAGTCACCGAACACGGATGCTTAGCCGTTCACCACAATGACATAAACGTCACGGCAGTTCAGGGGCGAGTGGGTTTATTGGAGTACGAAGGGGAGATGTCCGAGCCTTGGACAGATCTCAAAGGTAATAAACCACTCCAATACACCACACTGCCTACGAAATTAACAGTCAAATACCCATAAGAGCGGATGATGTAACACAAAGAGTTCGATGATTTAAAGACACCTCGACAAGCCCATATGTTACCCACTATGACGTCTAGTACCATGTGACCGTCAAGTGTGTGTGCGACTCGGCTATAGACTAGACTCTACATGCAGTCCTAGTTCACTATAACCTGGCTCTGATACCAATCTGTCACACCCTCAAAATCCACCTGCGGGGTTTTACCGCGAGGCGCGTGACAAACCAGGATCCAAGACAACGGTCACAATAAACAACACTATATGAACACATGCATATTTAAAAACATAAGTTTGAAACCATAAAACAGTAGCGGAAGCTTTGTTACAAGTTCAAAATCCAAAAGTAGTTCCAACAGTTCAACATAATAAAGACATGATCCTAAACTAGACGCCGCGCAGACGCGTGCGCCCTATTCCTCGTTTGCTACCTTAGCGACCTGAGAAAAACATGCCAAAAGTACGTCAGCACAAAAATGCCGGTGAGTTCACAGGTTTTAATAAAAGTTACCAAGTGATAAAAGTGTACCAAGTTCCACCTGTCCATACTATAAAACGTTCAACCAAAGTACGCTAGCTAGGCGTATGTTTTGTTACTACTACGACTGGAAACCATTACTAGACACGTCACAAGTTACCAAAGTTACAGCCCGAATAATGTCACAAGTCACAATGTTACAAGGTCGAGACAACATGCACCCGCCCGGCCCTCCAAGCCGACGAGTGGGGCAGGTCACGCCCAATAGATCTATCCACATTTCCCCCGTTGTGCTATACCGCACCTTCATGGTTTCCCCGGGACTTAAAAGATCGTATAGTAACTCACAATAAACAATAGTATGACAAAAGTTCTCAAACCATAATTCTACGCATGTTTTCTCCCCCCAAAAGTAAAACCAGTTGAAGTGGGGCCGTGAACTCACCTTAGGTTGCGTTACTTCGATTAATGAATAAAATCAGCAAGCTATGCTAGTCCCGTAAAGCGGCGACCTAACATATAACAGTTACACGTACTTAGACTAATAACCCGTAGGTTAGTTAGTCCCTAGATGTCCAGACCATAACCAGGTTCGTTTGAAAACACATTGACTGTTAAACTGACCCAATGTACAAGACTCGACATCCCATTGGTGACCCGAAACTCCCCGTGATATACTTGCACTCTCAAACATACAATCATGCAATCACACTTAACATACGTTAAGGTTCAACAAGTCTAACACATAGTTCAAACAGTACACAAATAAGCCCGAGCACGTGTTACCAAGTTATCAGGTATGATACGGGGTTCCTAGCATGTTCCTAGGTGTCAAATCGGGTCTCGGAATGTCAAAATGCACTTACAGCAGCAGTACAGGCGATTAGGAAAAGTCAACTAGCGATTATGAAAGTCAACAGGCGATTATGAGGGCTAATCGCCTATACCATATGTAACATTCTGGTTTTAGAATATAAATTAGATAATTTGATCTATATACTGAATATTGTTAAGCGAGTCACGATTAGAAAAACGATTCAAAATATGAGAAGTCTGTACGAGTAATTGGTATTATAAAATACCATATATATCTATACACATATCCCGTTCTACGTATAAATAAAATATTAGTTGTACAGTTACATATATTCAAAGTATCTCTAAACGACCATTTAATAGGCAGTCATTTGAATGGTGAAACGATACAATGACCGTTTATGCTTATTCAACATCGCTTAAGGTGTAAGGTAAATATGCGACGTACCCGAATGCTACCTTCATGATAAATATTTACTTACCTTAATGTGTAATTGTATTTTATTATATGAATTGTATCATATCGGACATCGCAAACCTATTTAATATAGTTGGTTTTCTTATGTAATTGTAGTTATAAAATATATACGATGTCTAAATTTTTGTACTTCGAATTTAATTATAATATCACGTAAGATGATCGGTAGATACTAACATAAATTGTTGAAACAACATATATGGATATATGTGTGTAATATACTAGTTAAAGTTATATAAAAAAATAATAATAATAAAATAAAAATGTAGGTATATACGTATGTGTATATGAACTATTATGTTGCCACTTATTTTCTTCAATTGCCACGTATAATGGTATTAGAGGGCACATGGCATATTGTCAACATTTTTGTACGTAGACATAAAGTCTTGTAACTTAACCTTTAAGAATTTGTAGATATGTATCATATGGATATGTATATATAAGGACAACACATAAGTCTTTGACTACACCACGTTTTATTTTGTGCAACACCTCATAAGAACTTTGTTTAGCCCTGAAGGAAGCAAAGTAGTATATACGTACAGGAGGCTTAGTATATACCTACACCTAAGTATATTACCAAGAAAAGAGTGAGATAATAACAAGTATATTTACGAAGGGTGACGTGCTATTCAACAATTAAGAAAGTATTAAAAGTTCTAAGCTGTTACCCAGCCTACTGCTATTAAGGTGAATACGTTTAACTCTTTTATAAAGTTTAAAGTGTTTTACTTTATGAAAAATGGCATGAGTTTATATTAAATATGTTGAGCATGTATAGTATGTTTACTGAAGCATTTGGAACACGTGAGTGTATTTGTATTTGATCAAATGGGTACATGTCGCGAAACTGTAAAACCGAGTATGTAATCACGGTAGGTATTTGTACGTAAAACCGAGTATGTATTCACGGTAGTACTTACGAGCCGTAACGCTCGCCAAATGTGTAGCTTACTAGTATGTGCAAATTAGCTTTAATATTGCTTATGCCCTATTTGAAATCATGGTCGGTTAGATGTTATTCACCAGCTTATCGCTGACGTATGATTTTTAAAATGATTTCAGGTAATCATGAATAAATATGATGATAGTGATAGTGCTGAAAGGAGGACGATTCCCTAGGCACTAAGGAACCTCGTGGCTGAGGAAATTTTGTAAAACTGTCGTTAGACAGAAGTTTTGATCACCATATATATATGTGAAACGTTTTGTATGATCAAACGGGTGTTTAATTCTCCGCTTATAAATATATGTTTTTATATAAATGAGGAGTTGTTTAAATCTCTAAATAAATACAAATGTTTTCCGCTGCGTGTTTATTCAAAACAGGTACCAACAAAACGGTCGCACACCCGGGGTGTCGAAAATCCAGGGTGTGACACCATAGGCGATTAGGGTCATGTGGTATGCAATTCAGGTGTTATCAGGCGATTAGGGTCGTAAGACATGCAATTCAGGACTTAACTAGCAATTAGGATCATAATCGCATGAAATGAAGGCAATTAGGCCCCCAATCGCCTATACTATAGGCGATTAGGCTTCCCTATCAGGCGATTGGGCTCCCAATCGCCTATAGCATAGGCGATTAGGATCCCCAATCGCCTTCAGCAGCTCTGTTCTGGTTTTTCGCGCGTTTAACCCTCCAAATCAGATCCGGAACGTGTGGAAACACCAAATATTGATCATACAACATTATCAAACATATTTCAAGCAAAAATCCCTAGCTTATCATCGTTCTACCAGCCCCGGATGCAAGCGTTTTCCCAAAATAGTATACTTAGCATGAAAACATCACATCAACATGCATAACTTTTACCCTAAATAGCAAATACTCAGATTTCATCATGTTACCAGGTCATCCGATCATCCCCTACTGTTCTAACATTAATCTACATCAAACAACTAGTAAAACAACTCTTATCATCCAAAATCATTCAAAGTCATTCAAATGGGTCAAACTACTCAATATTCACAATACACCTTCAAAACCATCCAAACTCCTAAGACATCATCATCCTATCATAAACAAGCTGTAACCACCTTAATAACATGATAACAATCCATTTTGAATCACAAAAATCCTATCTTTTAATCATATTTAACATATACAACATGCATAATGGTTTGGACTTGTTTAGAAACGTTTTTCATAGGTTTTCAAAGACACAAATGTTTATAAATCAGGTCTGGACCTTTAGGGATTAAAACACAATCATTCAAAGGTTTGGGAATGAAGAACACACCTTGGTTTTATGAGGATTTGATGTATAAAGATTGAAAATAGGTGTTTTGATGCTAAAACGTGTTCCAGAGGGTGTTTGGGAGTTGGGATATGTTATGAGACGGCTAGGGTTGCATTAGAGGTGTTTTGGAGGTCAAGGGTGCACTACGTCAAAACTGGCCTACGGCCACACTTTTTAAAAATCGCCCTGTCACACATTTGCTTAAATGTGTGGCTAAACATCATTTTTAACATTTGAAAAACTTCCAACCCACTTTTCGTCACACATCTTACGTACTAATGTGACTAGTGAATAACAACTCAAAACATTTAGCCACACTTCAAGAAAAAACTGTGACGTTTACTAGCCACATTAAAAAAATTGTGTCCAAATGTGATCTACGGCCACAATATTTGTTTGATGGTGTGGCTAAAAGCTAAAACATATGGTCACATTTATTATTGTGTGACCAAAGGCTAAAAAATAGCCACACTTAAAATCACAAAATTTCGTGTGGATTTACATAAACATTCGTCACACTATGCTAAATTTATTTATTTTTGTGTGACGAAATGATAAAAAACGTCATGGAAAATATGTGTGACTAAAGGTTATATAATAGTCACACTTAAAGTGACAAATATTTATGTGACTTTACATAAGTATTAGTCACACTATTTTTCTCTTAAAATTACAAAATTTCAATTTCCCTCTTAAAACTCCCCCCAAATATTTCATCCAAAAACTTCCCTCTAAAAATTACTCTTATTTAAAAAAACTAGATTTGTTAACATAAATACAGATTGTATGAAGATCAATGGATTTACTTAATATTAATGTTGATACACTTACGGCTCTAATTATGATATGTGAAAAAAGATAACAAACAACAAAAAGTAAATTTTTTGACTTGCCATTACAATGTTATGTTTTAAAAAAATTCAGGTGCCAAAATAATGCTAAATAGGGTCGAACCCGGGTGTTACGTGTATCAGAAATGTAAACCATCCAACCACGTTGCAAGCATTGTTGTTGTAACATTCATAAAAAAAATAGTTATAAACATTCTTAAACGGTAAAGAAAAAAAACCAATGAGCCACTGCCACTTGGCAGTGACACTATTCATGAACATTCAAAAATTAATATATAGGATAATATATAAAATTATAAATTTTCATTTTATTATATTAGTAATTTCTTTTCACACTTATATATATTTGTCGTTGTAACTAGAGATGAACTTGGTACTGATACCAAAAATATCAATACCAAAAATTGTAAAACAATAGGTACCGGAATTGCTCGGTACAGCATGGTACAGTACCAGAATTTTGAGGGTAAAAGTGCTAAAATACTTATAATATACGAAACCGGTACTGAAAACGCCAAAAAGTCAGTACCTGAAAATGATTCGGTACACCATAACATTTACTTATCTCTAGTTGTAACTAGTACGGTACCGGTACCATTTATCCAATATGTCTTTATTAACAATATTGAGCCTTAATGGATCATGATGGAATGATGGATTATATATATATCTTAATATACCATATTGGGCCTTGATGGATCACAATGGATAATAGTACATCATACATTTCTTACTGGACCATATTGGGCATTAATTGATCACAATTGATAATGGTATATCATACAAGACTTAATGGACCGTATTAGGCCTTATTGGATCACAATTGATAATAGTAGATCAAACATGTCTTAGTGAATCTTAATGGATCATAATGGACAATGTTAGATCGTACATGTCTTAGTGAACCATACTGAGCCTTAATGGATCACAAAAGGCAATAGTAGATCACATATGTCATAACAGACCATATTGGGTCTTAATGGATCACAATACAAAATAGTAGATCATATATGTCTTAATGGACCATATTGGGCCTAAGTGGATGACAATGGACAATAGTGGATCTTACTTAATACACCATATTGGGTCCTAGTAGATCATAATGGACTTTAGTAGACCATATTTCTCTCCAAGTTGGGCCATAATTGGTCACATGGGAAATAATAAATCATATATGTCTTAATGGGCCATATTAGGCCTCAATGGATCATAATGGACAGTAGTAGATCATACATGACTTAATAAACTATATTGGGTCTTAATGGATTATAATGGAATTTAATATACCATATATGTACTAATAAGCCATATTAAGTCTGAATGGATCACAATAGACTATAGTTTATAATATATGTCATAATGGGTCATATTGGGCTTAACGGATCACAATACACAATAACAAATAATACATGTTTTAATAGGGCATATTGGACCTTCATAATGGTCAATAGTAAAAGACATGTCTTAACACACAATACACAATAGTAGATCATATATTACTTAATGGGCCATATTGGGCCTTAGTGGGTCACAATGGGCAATAGAAGATCATAAATGTCTTTATTGACTATATTAGGCCTTAATGGATCCCAATGAACGATAGTAGATAATATATGTCTTGACTTATATTTTTCTTTTTTTGAGTTTTGTCTCAGCTTATATATATATATATATATATATATATATATAAAATTTTCTATAATTTAAAATGACGAACCAAACTACAATACCAACAACATCAATATTGGTATTCGTTTACCAATTTTCCTCATAATTCCTATCAATGTTGTGACGAAACACACCTAGTCCGGCTGAATAACACCAATGCTGGTGTCGGTAAAACTGTTGTCGGTTGATACTATTTATATCTGCTATAAATTTAGTAGAAAATGGAGTTGTATTTGCACTTGTATTTTAGAAGGATTTGAACTCTATTTTCCTGTCTTTCTGGATTTTAGAGAGAGAATCTATCGAAGTGGTCTGAATACCAATACTGAATCAATGCCGGCAAAAAACCGCTGCGAAGCTCAAGGAAACCCAATAGTTTATTAAAATTTAGAAAAAAATTTCCCTCTTAGCATTTTCACACCAAAAAAAATTGCCTCCTAAGTCCTAACCTAATCCCGCTTCTAATTTAAACTCCACCAAAAAAAATTGCCTCCTAACCTAATCCGGCTTCTAATTTAAACTCCACCAAATAAAAAGTTCATTAGTATTCCTCTCCAACCATTTTATTCACTCACTTTCCTCGCACAACTCTTCTATATTCTTCATCTCAAAACCATAGCTCTAGATCCACGACGAATCAAGCCATGCTTGAGGGAGGCAGGGAACGCTGCGGATTCACATTTAGTGGCCGTAGCATCATGCTCCTGAATGGCAAAAGCATCATGCTACGCTTATTGCTGTGACACATATAGCTGAGGGATGCTCGAAGGTAGAAATGTTATTAAAATTTATTTATTGTGGGTTGGTCTATGTTTAATTAGGTAATTCAGTATTGGTTAACTTGTAGATAAGTCCATTTGTATATATTGACTTGTTTGCTAACATGACCATATGAGCCACATTTACCTTTTGATTTTTTATCTGCATAATGTTTGTGCTTATTACATACTATGTTATATGAAGATGTGGTATTTTGTTTGTTTCTCTCTGTTTACAATCCATGGTGTTTTGTTGGTTTAAGGTTCTTGAAATGTGTTGTTATACAAACTATTTGGGAGATCATGTCCTGTTTGCTGATTGAAACTTTTATTTCCCCCCTTTTTGATGTGTGATGAGTCCTTCTGAAATAAAGGTTGAAGAGGTAAATTCCTCCCAATATGATTTTGACTTTTAGATGTTAAATACTTTAGTGGTGAACATCAATTTGAAAAGATACAATGTTTTTCTCTTACAAACATCATACGAGACTTTAAACTATGTCAATTTTTTTTAATATTCTGTATAAACTGCTCATATTTGTCATTTAGGGAGAATTTGATGATCGAGCATTAGGGGATCATGTAGTACTAGAAAAAAAAAGTTGTTCATTGAATCTTTAGTTGTTTGAATCTAAATTTTATGTCAGTTTAAACTAAATTTGCATTCGCGTTAGATTAGCATTCAATGGTAGCGTCAGGTATATTAGCATTTAGAGCTAGGGGGCTCCACCACCAATTGAAACATTTGTCTTACGCAAGTGGATTCCAGACATCAGAGACAACTAAATTCATTTTTAGAGGTATTCCTAAATCATTTGAGCATTTGAATTATGTAATGTATGTCACATATTCTGACAGTTCTTTATAGAATTTTAGAGACATTAAAGAAACGTTATTGCCACTTACACATTAAAATGAGATATGGTTACAAACAAATATCTATAGAATAATTAGAACCAATGATATATTAAAATTTTTTAGTATCCGCTTGTATAGTTCATATATTTGTCTTTAGTTTAAGTATGTATCCCTTTTAGAAGCCCAAACACCAACTTCATATTCATACTGAAATTTTTTGTTAAAGCCACTTTATATGATTTGTTATCATTACTTGTCTGACTTAAATTGTATATCACATAGTTCTTGCACTTGGCACTTCATTAATTAGGCTTTAGTGTGTAACCATTTACAAATAGCAAGGCTAACAGACATGTTTAAACTACATTAAGCTTAAGGCTAACAAACATGTTTAAACTACTTTAGGCTCAAGGCTAACAGACATGTGTAAACCAGCTAATAACTTTTGGGACACTCTTTTGATGTTTGCTGTCAAACAATAACATGTTCAGACGTTTTAATGCTGGAATGCAATTCGCACAACACGCGGAAGGGAATGTTAATAGCCGAATATGTAATTGGGTAATGGTGCTGTTGGTTTCATTCTTTTGCAGTAACAACGGACACAGTCCAAGAACTTGCCCTGATTGAAGCGTGAACTTCATGAACCACCGTGATTCGCTGGACGATTATAATGCGGCCGCTGGCAGGCCTGTATCTAAAGAGCTTGCTGTTGGGTCGTCTTCGAGCCGTGAAGTGAATAAAGGTTAAAGAATTCATTGGTTTTTTGTTATGTAAATTTTTGATCCAAGATATGATGAAATTTAATATGATTCTAATCTTTAATCTTGCATTTGTGGAACATTTTGTTTTCTTTGTTATGTAAATTTCTGATCTGGCGACTTCGAATGTGTTTGTCACTGTTTGGTACTAAATTTGGATTTATTGATTTTGAAATTAGTAATATTGAGTTTGTTTTAATTGAAGGAACCACCATTAGAGAGGCTCAAGGGACACAACTCTAGTGATGAAAACATTGGCACCTTTCAGCCATGGGCCTTTCCAGAAGGCATTGTTCCTATCCGAAGAACTACCGAAGGCGATGTTCTACGGGCAGGCATTCTAAACAATTTGGAAGAAAGATCAAATGGCGTGTGAGGCATGGCACAATGAGCAGCGGTAAGGAAGTTATCCAGAGAATTGGTGCATTTCCCTCTCCGGTAAGTTATGCTATTTAAGCAATTTGTTTTCAAGATATATTCATCTGTAAACGTACTATTACGAGGGTGTTGAGTTTGCTTTCAGAAAATGATTGTGTTATTAAATTACAACCAAAGAATCAAGTGTAATGGAATCTTTTAATAACTATTACAAGTATTTTTGGTCTTGAGGCATTGTTTCTTGATCGAAGATTATTGCTCTACTACTAACAATGGCAATGTATATTGCAGGTCGATTTTTACTTTGGATATTCTATCTCGTCTTGTGAGCAAGCCGGTGAGAAATGTTTAAATATACATAGTAGTGTTATCTTACGCCGCATAGATCCAATTCGAAGAGAAAGGTAGCATGATGTCCAGGCTCACAATAGCAATTCTTTATGCTTTTGAGCCATTCACCCAAATGGAAATGATTCTTTTATATTGTTCTTACAGTATGCTATGATGTTTACTCTGGATACGTTTACTGTAGCAGTTCTTCTCAATAACTCATGGATGCAAATTTGCAACACTTTCATGTTTAGAAGCATCGAGTATATGAACTTGAAGAAAACAACCTAGAAATAGTTCATAGTTTATGTGTACAATCATTTCATTTGCAACTTTTGTAAATAGGCTTTAATTAGAGATTTATGTTTTTAGTATTTAATTTGAATACTTATGTATTTACTTTTCATTGGTCATTGATTGAAACAGATGACAGAAAAGGTGAAGAACATACTGCAAAATGCGCGAAACACGCCATTGAATGGTCTTCTCAAGCATTCCCATACGCTTCTCAGATGAAAACTGATTTAGTTTGAACGTTGAAATGGAGTTTTGCTCGAACTTTAGCCTTGGAGTTGAAGCTTGCAACAGTACAGAAATTCATGCATCACACCTAGCTTGTTTCTTTAGTCAATGAAATTCTTTGATTTTTTTTATTTGTAAATAGAAATTAACTATTCAATCTATGTAAATTTATGCCAAAATTGGCCTATGGTCACATTTTTTTTGTGATGGAATGACAGCAATTGACACGGGTAAAATGAAATACGTGTGATCAAATGTTGGATAATAGTCACAAATAAAATTACAATATTTCAAGTGGCTTTATATAATCATTAGTCACACTATTCTCCATTTGTTTTTTTTGTGTGACGGAATAATACGAAATGTCATGGACAAAATGGATTATGTGTCACCAAAGTTAGGCAATAGCCACACCATTGTCACTTTTTTTATGTGACGGAAAAAATAGCAAATGTCATAGGAAAAAAAATATGTGTGACCGAAAGTTAGAATATAGTCACACATATAATTACAAAATTGTTTCGTGTATCTATAAATAGTTTTTAACCACATTTACAATAAATTCATGTGACCATATTATAGAAACGGCCACACTTACAGTGAATTCATGTTGCCATTCCTACCCTTTAGCCACAGTTAATAGATGGAAAGCTTATTAAAACAATCATTTTTGCCACATATTTTTTTAATTGATGTGGCTAAAACAAAACTTTTAGTGACTATATAACTAAAATGGCCACACTTAGAATAATTTCATGTAGCCGTTACTACCCTTTAGTCACATTTAATAGACAGAATGCTTGATTTCAAAAAGAAATATTGGTATCCTTTAGCCACACTTTTTAAGTGCTACGGCCACTAAATGTGAATGTGGCCGTATGATACCTACGATGACTCGACCTATGGTCACACTTGAGCTGGAAAAAAAAAGTGTGGCGAAAGGCATATGGTCACACTTTTTTTGTGTGGCCGTAGGCATATTTTGGCGTAGTGGTGGTATTTATAGGCGTTTCTAGTCGTTTAAAACACGTCAGGCGATTATGCAGCTATTTCAGGCGATTATGGCTCCTAATCGCCTATAGCTATAGGCGATTAGGGCCTAATCGCCCTCAGAAAAGCCCTACTCGCCTTCCCCATAGGCGATTACAAAGGCTAATCGCCTTCAGCCTCTGCATAATCGCCTATAGGGTCTGTTCCTGCGTATTTGGCGCGTTAAACTCCGTTTTAACATATGTTAACACGTTTTCACATACCGACAAGTCACATAAAGATTATAAACACATAATACATGTAAGCAACCACGTTCACACTCGTTCACCAATTCCCGGGACTCGAGACTTGTGTTCCTACTAAGGTTTGACGATTCCACGAATCGTCAATCCTTGCATGCCTGGTTAAATGGCCGACATCTAACGATCCTCTAGGTTGTACTAATGACTCCCGAATTATAACACGACTTAACCGACCTAGTTAAGTATACTGTACGCGTGACTCGCTAAGGTAGACTTTGACCCAAACCATGTTATTAACCTGAGTTTGCCGGGTGTCACATATAAGTATTAGCTCTCAAGCAATTTCTCACAACCACAGTACCCCCAAATTCTCCCACTAGCTATCTGTTTTTCTCCAACTCTGCCACATAACCCTCACAAACCACCATCTTTGCTTACACTCATGCCTTAGCTGTTGCCTTTGATTAAATTGAAAAAGGCTCCTGAAGAGAAAAAGAGGAATGTTAACCCACCTGATCACCTTCTCTTTATCTGTCCTAATAATTTGTGAATAAGAAATAAACTTTGGGGCTGCAGTTGTTGACTAATGTTGTGAATGGTTACAAATTGGGGCAGTAGTTCTTCAAACACAGGTATGATTTATCATGATTTTTTTTATTATCTCAGCTCTAGACGTGTGCCCTTTCTGCAATGCATACTTAGAGAGGGCTTCAGCGGTGTGGGAGATGGTTGCGGGCTGGGCTGGGCTTCCGAACTTGGCGTCCAGTTGTCTTATACAACTCTTATAATGTCCGCAAACATGGCCCCTTGAAAAGGAGAAAAAACTTTTTTTAATTGCTGTTATATATATTACATTATGGGTAACATGGAAACAAGAAATTGGAAGATTCTTAACAGTTCGTGTTTGTCTCCAAGAAGCCAAGCAACTATCCTCTCTATGGATTACTAATACGTGTAAGAAGTTCTCTAACCGTTGGATAGAGTGGTGCCTATGCTGTTTGTAATGAGTTGATCCAAGGATGAAATGTATTTGGCTTACTCACTTGCTAGCCTAATGCTAATAAAATTTCTATGCCGTTAAAGAAAACATGACATAATAAAGTTTTAGAAATTTTGAAGTTTGTGATGTATGAAGGCATATGGCTTTTCGGTATTTGTTGATGTGGATTCCTCAAATTAGATAAATCATATACACACTCATGTATATAATGGCAACATAACAAGGAAGCACTAAGGCTTAGAATAAGCTTGCACTGGTAACAATTTTTATCTTAAATATACCCACATTCTGAAACGACTTGTCTTTTAGATAAGTTGCTTTATTTTCTTTGACCATTTTTAGATAGGCATCCAGATCGTTGCTATGCTTTTGGTAACTCCAACCACGTGGATGAGGCGAAGATGAAGTCCAGGCCATACAAGAGTGGCAGTTTATACATTTAACTTATAAAATAAACGTATCTTGAATGAATTTGTAGTTGGCAAGGTATTTGCTTATAGCCGGAACAATTATATTATTTGTAATTAGATTCATTTTTGTATTGTACGGAACATTTGAAGTTTTTCTTGTTGGGTTAATAAGATCTTGACCAAGTTACTTTCAAATTTGTTTTTGATAGTGCTTTCAAATGTCAACAAAACATTATGTACAATGTAGGAGCTTATGACAGTGATGATGATGAAAATGTAAGGTCCCTAAAAAGGATTTCATACGCAATAAAACATTATGAGACTTCCATATTTTCTTTAACACCATGGGAAAAAATTAGATAAATATTACTATTCCATATGACGGTGCATGGGAACGGTTTCACCAACAGCTACAACACTTTCCTACCTGTGGAAGTGGAATGTCATATGAATTTCTTTTTTTTCTTTTTTTTTATGCTTCTTTTTTATTTTAGTGCCTGATTGATAACACATAATAAACCAAAGCCTCTAAATGGGCGGTATAAATGATAGAAAATTACCGTGTTTAACCTTCTTTATTATGGTTTTTGTAAACTTGTAAAACCCATATGCTTAGTTTCCTTTTCAGTTTTACTAAAAATGGGTTTGCCTGGTCTCGAAGCTCGGAGGGAAACCAGTATATTGAGTTTTAATATGAAAAAACTGATCGTATTGGTTTACGATTCATTTATATTTTATATATATTGATAAGTTTCGATAACAAGTTTTCTTAATTTTTTGAAGTTTTTAGATCTTGAATTTTATTATTTACTCTTATATTT
Organism: Ambrosia artemisiifolia; assembly: GCA_032199755.1. Lineage (NCBI taxonomy): Eukaryota > Viridiplantae > Streptophyta > Magnoliopsida > Asterales > Asteraceae > Ambrosia > Ambrosia artemisiifolia. The sequence goes on from CM063525.1 coordinate 40,327,217, forward strand.
TAGTAGGGTCCATGGGAAGAGAGAAACCCGCGGCAACGCGCGGGCATTCCCACTATATATATATATATATATATAGGGAAAGGATATTTTGGAAACCCACTTGAGTTGAGAAAACCTTTGAAAACCCATGTAAAAAACCATTATTTTTTTTTGAAAAAAATAACCAATGTAAAATACATGTTTTTAAGCATTTTGAGCAAAAAAATAACAAAAGCGCCGATGGAATTTTTTTTTTAAAAAATAAACAAAGTTGCTAAAAAAACATATGTTTTCAGCTATTTACCTATGTTTTTAGCAACTTTGTTTATTTTTTTAAAAAAAATCCCATCGGCGCTTTTTTTATTTTTTTGGTCCAAAACGCTTACAAACATGTATTTTACATTTGTTATTTTTTACAAAGAAAAAAATTGTTTTTTTACATGGGTTTTCGAAGGTTTTCTCAACTCAAGCGGGTTTTCAATTTATAATTGACCTATATATATATATATATATATATATATATATATATATATATATATATATAGGATTGAGATCAAATAGGAACCACTACCCTAGTTAGGAACCTTAGGAACCAATCTAAGCCATCCATTTTTGATCTTGATCATAAGGGTAAAAGTGTAAAATAACAATCAAATCTTTTAATTATTTTAATCAAATAATTAATTTAATAATCAGTTACATATTTACAAATACTCTCTCCTAATCAAAACCCTAATTCATCTTCTCCATTTAAAGATTCAGCCATTTCTTCTCAATACACGTATTGCGACTAATAAGTCAAACATTCTTTTAAGCACCTATATTCAAAGCATTGTTCACAGTTTATCCACTATTTCAGTTTATCCATTATTTCAGGTACTCCATATATATTCAGCCTAAAGTTTTTGTTTTTCTTGTTTAACTTTGTGCTCTTCAAATGGGATCTTAATTTCGAACACTATGCATTTGTAAAAACTAAAAAATTTCAGCGATTTCAAGATTATTAATTTTAACTAGGTAGTACAGTTGAAGATTATTAAATCAAAAAAAAAATCCAAGATTTTTTCTAGTTATAATTCTGATTCTTTCATTGTTTCCATGATAATTTGATTCCCCCAATTCTCTATTGAAATTGGATTTATAATCAAGATTCTGTTATTAAAGAAAACAATGTTTTTATATTATTATTTGATTAACACTTTTCAAGTTGTCATAATTAATAATATTATTTTATTTTGGGTTTATTAAGGTTGACTGGGATCGAGTGATCGACCATGATTCAAGTTTCATTTTTTACTGTTTTTAAGCTTATTTAGTGGGTTGTTGGATCGAATATTCGTATGTAAAATTATTTGGGAATACTAATATGTTTTATACCAAAACTAGAATTATTCAAGATTTTTAATTCTCTTGTTTTTATGCCAAATTTGTTTCTATTGCAATTTATAGTTGCTAATTCTTGTACATATTTTCTATAAATTTGCAGAAATTGATGCTTTTTATTGATTATTAATCAACCAAAAGATTAAGCTTTAGAGTTTGAAGGAAGTGATGGCAGATATACATCAATGTATATTTCGTTCATATACAAAAAGGAAGAAACCTCAATATCTATTATGGTGTATACACTGATGTATTTAATTTACATTTATACATACAATCATGATGTTACTGGTATGTGTTGATGATGATGATGGTGTAATCAATAAAAAAACTGATATGCACCAATGTATATTTGTGTTGGTGATGATGATGAATGAAAAAACAAATATACACCAATGTATATCTGTGTTGATGATTTAGACAAAGATATACACTAATGTATATGTGTGTCCAAATTATAGTCATGTAAGCTGAAAAAAAAATGAATATACACCAATGTATATCTATCTGTGTTGATGATGAATGAAAGAATAAAAAGAAACTGATATGCACCAATGTATATCTTAATATACACATGTGTAATGTCTGTTCATATACATCTTTGTACAATTGCAATGATCAAAGAGGCAAAATAACTGCTTTGCTAAAATAATGGGATTATATTGAAAATAAAAGGAAACTAATTAAACATGTGTTGTTAATAGTCAATATACAATTACCACATTGCCCCTTGATTTAATTAAAGATTTAATTAATGTTTTACTTATTTACAATCATGCCATTAGAGATCAATGGCTAAGATTGGTTCCTATAGTTCCTACTTAAGGTATGGTTCCTATTTGAACCCTACCCTATATATATATAGGGGAAGTATATGTAAAAAACCCACTTTAGATGAAAAACTCAAAGAAACCCAATACTTGGTCCATATGGTGCCACATCATCCCACCCACAATCACTCTATATTATATTAACAAGGGTATAATTGACAATTCAACTTCACCCCTTCTCTCTCTCCTTATATATATGTTTCCCCCCTATCTCTCTCCCTATTATGTTTCAAAATTAAATTCAAATTCAGATCTCTCTCTCTCACTACCCTCCCCTCTCTCTATCACTCTCTAGAAGATGAACCACCACGACCTGACACCACCGTCGGTCTCACCGGAAGTTTCTCCGGCGATTGACAAACCAGAAGGTGGTGCTGGTCTTTTTATGTGTAACATAGCTCACAAGAGTTAATAACTTAGTATGAATCTTATTATCAATCATTTTAACTTGCAATTACTATTTCCGAGGGTCGGATTAGTTAAACAAGTGTTTGATTGGGTAGAAGCCACTTTTGCAGAGGTGTTCTGTTCCACCGATGATATTCCTCTCTTTTTCTTTTTTGTTATACTAACATCGGCACGTGACATGTTTAGATCTAAACTCCTCCTTGTGCCATTCCAGTGATTCTTTTTTGTTTACTGTATTTTTGTATATATTTTTCTCTGTAACTTTTAAATATTCATCACAGCAACAATATGATGAGAAGAATATCCGTAGACGGGTGTATGATGCGCTAAACGTTCTCATGGCTATGGATATTATTTCTAAAGATAAAAAGGAAATACAGTGGCGGGGTCTACCTCGAACCGGTTTGAACGATATCGAAGAACTAAAGGTCTCAGTTTATTTTTTTTTACTCAATAACTGCAGAGGTGTTAAATTGATCGGGTTGGGTTATGGGTTAAAGGCGAAACACTTTTTGTTCAAAATTTATATTTTTGCAAACAAATAGTGTCAAACAATTTTTTTATTTATTATTATTATTTTGTTTATGTTAGATTTTTGTTGGATTGGATTTTGGGTTTTGCTAGAATAATAATACTAACAATTTTGGGGATAGTTTTTGTTCGCATACCAAGTGTTCGATCAAATGCTCGAATGAAAAAAAAACTTATGTTTAACCTTTTTTATTTTATTTTTTATTATTATTATATTGTTTATGTTAGATTTTTATTAGATTGAGGACATGGGGTTGATAGATCACATGTGATTGATGAATAATTTTGTAGTCTTTTTTATGTTATTATATGCTAACACATGTTATCTGTTCCAGTGTCGGTTTTCACGAGTAGGCTATTTGAACAAGGCGGCGTTGGTGATGTGGCTGTGGTAAGTGATGTAATTGATGAATAAATGTGTAATCTTTTTATGTTACTATATGCTAACACATGTTAGTCATGCCCATTATGTGTTTGAGGATCCTAACTAACATATGTATCTGTTACAGTGTTGGTTTTCACATGCTAGTATATACCCAACTAACACATGCTAGTATATACCCAACTAACAGTTAGTGATGCTCACACATGTTAGTGATGCTAACACATGCTCACACACGTTAGTGATGCTAACACATGCTACTATATACCCAACTAACAGTTGTTAGGGTCCATATGACATACGCTATTTTCAGTAAAACATATGTTTTAGAATATGCTAACACATGCTACTAATGTCTTTTATCATATTATATATTTCATGAATATGAGGATAAGTTTTTGGTATATGGATTTGGATTGGTTATGATTTGATTTTTTAAATTTATTATTGTTGGATTTCAAACACTATTAATCGTATTTGAGTAGTTGTATTAACATAGTTGTAAAAATCGCGTTTAGTGTTGTTTATACACATGTTTGAGTATTATACACTTGGCACTTCAAATTGAGTACGATACACATGGCATTGCAGATTTGGTATTGTTTATACACATGTTAGTGATGCTAACACATGCTAGTATATACCTAACTAACAGGTGGTAGGGTTCATATGACATACGTAATATATGCCTAACTAACGTGTGTTAGGGTTCATATGACATATGTTATTTCAGTAAAACATATGTTTTTAGAATACACTACACATGTTAGTGATGTCTCATTATATGTTTCGGAGAGCCCAACTAACACGTGTTATCTTTTTTTTTGTAGGTGAAGAGATGTTTTGTGTTAAAGATGAAGATGGGTATCAAGAACGAAGCATAGCTAGATCTTTTTTATGTTGTTATGATAGTTTTTTATCATTCACAAATAATTATGTATGTATAAAAACTTTTTTGATACATTTTTAGTATTGATTGTAATGATCGTTTTTATCATTTATTAAATAAATACACATTTTATGTGATCTTTTATTATGTTCTTTTAGTATATGCCTGGTAACACATGTTAGCGATGTCTCACATGAGGTCAGAATTTTGCATCACAACACTAACGTACGTTAATATTGGTGCTGGAAAAAGTGTCATAAAGTAGGAGAGAGGTGACTTGACAAGGGTCAAATCAAGCTTTTTAAACCTATGATTCAGAAAATTAAAGTGGCCCACTTGCTTTAGTAAGATTACCATATTGCCCTTAATTCTATTTTATATTATAGTGGCCCACTTGCTTTTTGATTATTAAATTGAAATTAATCATGGACCATTGATCAAACTTGATCAATGGTCATGATAGAGTTTAAGGGGTTTTTTATGAAGAAGGGGTTTCCCCTTAATCCATCCCCATATGATCCGGATATTTTGAGAACCAAGGTGAGTTGTGAGAACCATAGGAAGTCACTTTATAACCACATACTTTTTTTAATAAAAAATGAATATGTGGTCCATAATTAATCAACAATAAAATAATGAATAAAATATTAATATAGTTACACGATGATAAAAATCCCTTACACCGGTGTATTTTGGCGTAAATTAATGTATTTTTTTGTTTAATTTTTTTTACAGCGGGGTTTACGTGTTTTACACGAGTGCAAAAAAAAGAATTTTTTTTCGCATTTTACGTCGAGTTCCTACGAGTTCTCACAACTCGTCGAGTTCTCAAAGTATCCTAACCTATATATATATATATATATATATATATATATATATAGGGTAGGGATCCTAAGAGAACCAACCCCTATTTGAGAACTGAGAGAACCATTCTGGGCCACACATTTCATATAAGGGCAAAAAAAAAAAAATTTTTTTTTTTTTTTTTTGCTTTAATCGCACATTTTTATGCAAGGAAAAAAAATTTTTTATTTTTTTTGAATTTTTTTTTCATTTATACATATGTGTATATAGCATTTTTCAGCTATACATATGTGTATATTTCAGTTATACATATGTGTATATTGCATTATACATATGTGTATAATGCAATTATACACATGTGTATACTGAAAAAAAAATACAAAAAAAATAAAAAAAAAATTTTCTTACATATAAAGCAGCGATTTTTGCAAAAAAAAAAAAAAAAAAAAAAAAAAAAAAAAAATTTTGCCTTAGAGAAATGTGTGGCCCAGAATGGTTCTCTCAGTTCTCAATTTGGGGAAAGGTTCTCATTTGAACCAAATCCTATATGGTTCAAATAGGAACCAACCCTTAAGTAGGAACTATAGGAACCAATCTGAGCCATCCATCTTCAATGGCATGATTGTAAATAAGTAAAACTTTAATTAATTGTTATTTTAATAAAGGGGTATTAATGTCTTTTGTTCAATATCATTGTTATTATAATTAATAAGAAACTCCTGTATATTTGGAAACAGCAAATTAGTGTTTATGGTATACCCAAACGTATTTATTGAATATATAATATTAAAATTATATCTCGGTATATATACAACAGTGTACATTTGTGTATATAAGTTTTTTTGTTCATTCATTATCGTCATCAACACATATATTCAACGGTGTACATCAGTTATACATTGATGTATATCACTTTTTTTCTTTTCATTGAACATCATCAACACAGATATACATTGGTGTATATTCGTTTTTTCATTCATCATCATCACCAACACAAGGATATACATTGGTGTATATTGAGTAACACACAGGCTGTATCATACTGCACATTTCAGTTTTCCTAATGAATATATACCTGTGTATATTTGACGTAACATTTAGAACGTCATTTACCTACTATAATACACTTGTGTATAATAATTAATAGATATGTTGTTATACACTGGTGTATGACAACTAACAAACTAACAACAAATCTTTTCATTGCTGTACACCCAATAACTACATATAATACACCAGTGTATAACTATATCGTCATTCCAATACTGTACGTAAATATGAATTCCAGAATACAACACAAACTTTTTCAAAAGTCAAAAATAAAACCAAACTATACGGCTCATCCAATACAAATCACAAAAAACGTAGGAGAACACGAGATACAGTTAAAAAAAATAAAAAAAAATATATAAATACTTTGATTATCCATAACATGGAATTATGAATCGTATGACGATTTTATTTTCTTTTTAATCGCAAGTTTTTTCAATTCAATTGAATTAAATCTTCTAATTGCTATGAACCTGATTTTTATGATTAAGGAATTAGAGATGATAATGGTTGAGAGATTTAAGGAAACTCAATAACTATGGCAGGGAAATCGCATGAAGTCAAAATAACTGCCATATATAAAAATTTTAATTAAATTAAAAGATAATATTTAATTGTCTAATTACATAACTACCCCTAGATCAAGATCAAAGATGAATGGCTCAGATTGGTTTCTAAGTTCCTAACTAGGGTATTGGTTCCTATTTGATCTTATTTCTATATATATATATATATATATATATATATATATATGATTAAAGGGTAAAACAGTCATTTAACGTAGTTATTCAGAGGTGCAACCAAACAACACATATTGATTCAGTACTTAACCATTCCGAACCTCTTACCCATTCAGACCTCTTATTGAGTCAGCACTTACCCATTCAGAAGTTTCCAAACGACCTCTAAAAGACACTTATACCCTATAAACTATTAGACTTTGGAATACACATCAACTACAATCGTAGGTAACCAATGAACGTTATCCATCAATTCGTATAGTAACATCTATCATGTACGTTGATCGTGATCTCCAACATCACATGAACATCAGAGACTACCTAAACTTCGTCAGACAAGCTTACACCGCTATCAGACTTCTTCTCTACTAACTTTTTCGCGCTCACATGTTATAACATCAAATCATTATAAGATTTCGTCAATTCCCCAACATGGAAATCAGCAAATCATCAAACATCAAAACATCAATCATTTAAGGATTCAAATAAACATTAGTAAGTAATTGAATAACGTTGATTAATAATAGACATGTTTTGTTAATCATTTAATTATCATGTAGTATCTAACTCTTACATTGGTTCGTAAATCTTTCATATCTGTGAAATTATTCGATCCTTTGAAATCTTTTTCAAATTAGACCCGACAATCATAGAGAAAAAAACTGCAAAATCTTATAAACTCTAAATGGTAGACATCAATGATTTGTAGGCGTTACTTTCTCAAACATGTATAAAACCATTCACGATTTCTTATAATTCCAAGATTTTTTGTAAACATTTATGTAAGCATGTATATAAGCCCAAAATGGTAAACAATATAAAAATGTGGGCATCTAGAACTAAGTCGGTAACTATATGCTATCGCGCTTATGGTCAATCAGACATTACTGAATCTGCACGAGGTTAAAGCGCATAAACCTATCACTTTCTAATACTCATCACTAAGAGTGCTACCATTTGGTGACATTGAGAGTGTCACCAAATATACCAAGAGTTTAATTAAAAGTGTCACCATTAGTGTCGCCGAGATAGTCAAATTTAGTGTCACTATGAGTGTCACCAAAAGGGTCTCCAACTGTGTCGTCTGGCAACGTGCTAGTGATGGCTTATAGTCTATATGTCCGCTAAGGGCGGCTCTTGACGGTGTTGCTAGCCTAGTGTCACTTGTGTTAGGACTTACCCTTGACCTTTTCCCCACGATACTAAGTGTGTCGACAACTGGTGATACTAGTTTGTCGACAATAAGTAACATTAGAGTGTCGCCAAATTGGAGACACTAGAGTGCCACTAGATTCATAGGAGTGTCATCACCTTCATGACTAGTGTCGCCAAATTCATCCTTCTTACCCAACTAGATCCGTTTTCGGACCAAAATCGCAACTTTTTACATCCAAAACATTTTTTTAACATCCTTGAAGCCAAATCCATGATTTTTAGGCATCCTAACATGTAAATTTTTTATTATTATGAAGAAAACTCATCTTTTACCTAAAGCTCCGCTTTAAACCAAAAACTTAGATTTAAAGGTTGATTCTTACATGTTTCTTGTTCCGATTGATGTTATGATTTTCCATAACCTTCCAGGAACCGTTATATAGCTTCAAATCAAGGATTCCTTGACTTTGATTTCAAAATCACCAATTTCAATCTCCGAAACCCCAACTTTCTCTCTCTAGAATGATGAAGAAGATGATGGAAATGAGGCAAGGGTTTCCACTTTTTTTCTTATATAATAAGGTTTGAGCCTATAATCCCCTTCATGGACTTTCCATTCTGGACCTAATTTATCCTTAAAACTAAAACGTATAATTGAACCTACCTTATTTATTTGAAATTTACTTAAACTTATTAAATTTTGGGATTCCTTTACATATCTAGAACTATGATATTTGGGGTGGTTCACCTGCTGTTTCTGGATTTGGCTATCGATAGCTTATCAGATTTATTGATAATTTTAGTCGTTTTACATGGATCTATCCGTTGACTCGGCATTCTTAGGCAGTTGATGCTTTTCGTTACCTCAATCCACTTGGTGAGAACCTTTTCTCATGCACCATCAAACATCTTCAATGCGATGGTTCTCCCGAGCTTATTCATTGGCCTTCTGATTCTGGTATCGCTTATCGTATTTCATGTCCATATACATCCCAAGAAAATAGGGTTGCCGAGCGAAAAAAATCGTCATCTTTTTGAGGTTGCTCCTGCACAATTCTTTAATGCTCGTTTATCAAATAAATTTTGGTATGATACTTATGACATTGTTGTCTCTCTCATTAACTGGTTACCTTCTATTCTATTCGTGACCAGATAACTCATTGCTTTGGACCTTTGGGTAGGGCTATAAACGAATCAAACGAACACGAACAAGGCCTTATGCGTGTTTGTTTATTAAGGAAATCATGTGTTCATGAACTGTTCATGAACACTTACCGAACGAGATTTCATGTTTATGTTTTTTTAAGGAAATAACGTGTTCACGAACTGTTCATGAACACTTATCGAACGAGATTTTCTGTTCGTGTTCATTTTCTAAGGAGATGAACGTGTTCGTGTTCTTTTGTGTTTATTTGTTAAATTAAGGTACCGGGAAAAAGCGAAAACAAACAAACACAAATGAATATAAACCAACACAGACAGGCATTCATGAACAAAACCAGGGACAAACTAACACATATTAAATTTAGAGTAAAATTATCATTTTTATCACATACATCGTCACCAAAATATACTAACCCAATTACCAAAAAATACTTGATATAATCTTGATTACATAATTACCATAACATAATGTCTCATAAAAATATAAATTATAAAATTATCATATTTAACTTGGAATCCTTATTTTAATCTACCCAAAATAATAGTTAATCAAAATAGGTGAATTAATATTAATATGTGATACAATAATATACATTAAATAATCTATAATGAGAAATTGAAGTACTTAAATTAAAAATAAAAAGTTAGAAACTCTAATGAACTATCAAACACAAACATAAACGAACACGTTATCAAACGTTCACGAACATAAACGAACGAAGGCGGCCTCTGTTCATGTTTGTTTATTTAAATAAACGAACATAATATTTTGTTTGTGTTCGTTCATTTATTAAACGAACGAACACAAACGAACTTCCCGCCGAACAATTCACGAACTGTTTGCCGGACGTTTGGTTTGTTTACAGCACTACCTTTGGGTGTTTGTGTTATTCGCTTCTTGGTGATACCCTACTCTCACACAAATCTACTCTTTGTATCTTTATTGGTTATGTTCCTTCTTAACTTCAATATTTTTGTTATTATCCTCACTCGTCTCGCACTTATACTTCTTGACATGTTTGGATTTTTTTTGAAATGAGTTTTTATATTCCGGGTAGTTCTTCTTCTCCCAACTTTCGCTCTACTTACCCTTTTCCTCCACCTTCTTCATTTCTTACTTCTTTTGTTCCTTCCTAGTTCTTCTTCTTTTTCATCTTCTCATCCTTACTCTCCATCTCATGTTTCTTTGTCTTATCCCCCCACCCCCATCTTTCTCATATCCTCCTACTTTAACATCTTCTCCACTCCCTCAACCACCTTCTGTTTCGACTCATCCTACGGTCACAAATTCTCGCGATCATACCCGGCAATCTCGCCAATTTCCTAATCATGTTTCTATTGCTCCCGCCACTAAGCCTTGCACTTTTTGATAGGCTCAGTTGTGGTCTGTTTGGTGCTTTACGTGCCAACCAGACATGTCTTCGGGTTTCGGCTCCCAATCATGCCAACACTGTTAATTGTAAGTGGGTTGAAAGGATTAAGCATAATCTTGATGGTTATGTGAGTCGACATAAAGCTTAAGTTGTTGCAAAGGGATTTCATCAGACTAAAGGTGTTGATTATACTGAGACGCTTAGCCTTGTGATTAAACCTACAACTACCTGGCTTGTTCTATTTGTTGCTTTTTCTTGCGGATGTGCTATTATACAGGTTGATGTCAACCATACTTTTCTTAATGGCGATTTATCTGACACTGTGTATATGTCATAGCCTCCGGGCTTTGTTTACTTTTCCAGACCTCTTCATGTTTGTTTGTAGAGAAGGTTATTTATGCCCTGAAGCAGGTCTTCGAGCTTGGTTTTCCATGCTATCCTCAGCTCTTGTTTTGGTGGGTTCTCCCGTGTCTTTCAGATACTTCTTTCTTTATCTATCGTCGAGATATGATTGTGTATTAGGATTTGGTTTATGCTAATGATATTATTATTACTGGGAGCTCTTCTGAGTTCATTACTTGATTGATTGAGCGCTTACATTTTTAGTTTGTGCTCAAGGATTTGGCATTTTATCCAAGTTTTCAGGTATGCATGCTACTTTCAGTAATGATGTTCTACGTATCTCCTAGTAACGCTAGTCTTCCTTTATCTACTCATGATTCTCATGGATTGTGTATTTGTCGATCTGATAGTATTGATCTTCATGCTTATTCAGATGTTGAATGGGCTGGGTTCCATGATGATCATTAGTCGACTACTAGATATTGTGTTTTTCCCAGGCCCAACCGTATCAGTTGGAGCTCCAAGAAACAACATATTGTTTGCCTGCTCTAGTACACAGGTTGAGTATTGCGCTTTAGCTCATACCGCTGTTGCGATAGGATGGGTTATGTCATAATTAAAGGAGCAACATCTTACTGTATCATGTCCACTATCTCTTTGGTCTAATACTCCTTCCGTCCCAATTTAAATGTCATGGGCCCACAAACACACATATTAAGAAATGTTTTGTTTGTATGCTGTAAAATGACAATAATATCCTCAAATATTTGATTGTGTTTTGTCTTTTATGGGCAAAACTAGAAATTGCATTTCTATTTTTGGAAATGGGCATTCAATTTGGGATAACCAAAAATAGAAAGATGGACATCTAAATTGGGACGGAGAGAGTAATATTCGTGTTACTTATCTTGCTGCCAATCCAATATTTCATCAGCGCACGAAACATCTTGATATTGACTTGCATTTTATTCGTGACATGGTGTTGGCCCAGTTTTACGTGCTCATTATGTGTCTACTTTATTACAGCTTGCAGATATGTTGATCAAAGGGCTGTCTTCGGCTTGTTTTGACACTCTACATTCCAATTGTCATGTTGTTGCGCCACGTTCGGCTTGATGATATAATTCAGATGAGTTTGAGTCTTATACCATACTCTTTACTATTGTAAAGAGATATTTGAAACTACCTCATAATATAAGAATGGTTTGGATGTGAAACACCTTGTTAGACCATGTGTAGTGGGGGGCTCCATATATGGAGCCCCCCATCCTGATTGGTCCACGTGGCTGCTGAGTCAGCATGGTGCGTTATGTCAAAATGGGGTGTAGTGGGAGGGGGAGAAAATGGGGCGCTATATAAAATAAAAAAAAAAAACACAATAACCTGCACCTTCTTCATCATCACCCCACCTTTCACCTTCTTCTCATCACCACCACCACCACCACCTTCTTCTTCATCATCACCACCACCATACCCACCACCTCGTCGCCGCCTTCATCATCACCACCACCACCACCTTCTTCATCATCACCCACCACTGTTCACCTTCTTCTTCATCATCACCCACCACCTCCGCCGCCGGCTTCATCACCACCACCTCATCTTCTTCATCGTATATCATCACCACCACCACCACCGCAGATCATCACCACCGCCACCCTCCTTCATCTTCTTCATCGTACATCATCACCACCACCATCACTATCGTCGATACACCACCTTCACCATCACTGTGAGAGAGAGAGAGAGAGAGAGATCAGAACAAGGGGTGACGTGGATGAATTTTATTGGTGGTTGATTGTGTGATGAAGCGCTATAAATATGACGCCAGGAGAAGTTTTTGATCGATGGCACCATTGTGTACCGGTGTAGCCGGCGTTATTTTGGTTTATAGCGCCGGGTAGCGCCTCCACTACACCCGGTCTTAGGCCCAGTTACTTTGAATCATAACATTGATAAGTGTTGTCATGATGTGAGTTGTGCGTAGACCAATGAAGATAAGATGGACCCATACTCCCATTGACCAAGCATGTTACACGTACATGCTTTGTAAAGGGGTATAAATCTTTTTAGTATTTGTGGCTGACATGTATTGCTTATTATTTGTGAATCTTTAGCTAATTGGTGATCATTTCAAGTCCATGTGCGTGACACCCTGTTCACATATTTTGTCATCACTACCAATATATGTCTAAAGTCACAAAACGTCGATTTAAGTAATTGCACATACAACAGAGCGCCTCATACAACAATATTCGAGTATTAAATGGTTTAAGTCTAGTAAATTTTATAGTTAATACTTAAACCTTATAAACTACGGCATATCAATAATAGATACATCCAAAACCTTTATTTCAAATTCTGAGTTCAACAAAAAGTCAACTTTGTTAAACAAGAAAGTCAAACTTGTTAAACTCTCTAAATTATACTCATAGTAGGTTGAAGAGTTCGAAATAATATTTCTATTGTACCAAAATATATATATTAAGAAAACTCTTCTACATCTAAGGTTTACAAAATCATTAGCTTCTAGTTCTATTGTACCAAAAATTTACGTAACACAGACAAGTTTCTTTACAAAGAGAGGCACAAAACATATTTTAGAGCGACTTATCTAAGTTGTTATTCCAAAATTACCAATTCATCTATTTAGACCATGTCCAATGCAAGATGTTTATTTTTATAAGAAAAAAAAAAGTCATGTCACCTAACTGTTCACTCTTTTTCCTCTTTCTTTTTCTTCATTTAATTTAAAACCTCACTTTTCCTTGTTTGGTCCGGGCAGGGAGGTTAGACCGGGAAACCTTTGAACCGGCGTTGGACGGGAAAACCGGTTGGTTGAATCGGAAAAATTGGCGTCGGACCGGGAGTTTAAAGAATTTTATGGTTTTGTTGTTGGCTCGTTGACCGGTTCTTTGAACGGGTCGGACCGATGACCTAGTGAGGCTTCTAGTCCACTTATGAATACATTGCTCACAACTCACAATTTCATTCTCTCTCCACAAATGCATGTTTTTAACCAAGAAGTTTTCTCTTCTCTCTCTTCTTTCTCTCCTTCAATTCATCATCCATATCACAAATGCATCTTAAATGCATTGCATTGGTTAAGGTTTTAATTACACGGCTACTAGGGGCGTTTAGGGTTCGGTTTCAAACCGCGAAACCACCCAAACCGGTCATTGGTTTGGTTTCATGGTTTTTTATTTTACTTATCTTTCGGTCAGTCGGTCGGTTTCAACATTTTCAAACTGCAACGAACGGTTTTGGTTTACAGTTTATACCGAAAACCAACCTTATAAAACCGGACCGAACCGTAAGAATTTATTCTAGTATATTTAATGTTTCATATTATATATAGACATTAATAAAAATAAATCTATTATAACCTATATGTAATTTAATGCAAAACAAAAGTATGCTAAGTCCATTTCACATTATATGAGTTTTTCTGTTTTTCTAAATTCTAAATTTTCAACCACAACTAACACCTATGTATGGATGTATTTAGAGATATTTTTATATATTTGGACTACATTTATGTTAAACAACTTAAGTATTGTCGGCAATTTTATGACGTCTTACTATTTAGACATTTTTTTGCGAAATCGGGACAGTTTGTACACATAACGGCCCAACAAGCCTAAACCGTGAAACCAAACCGTTTCTAACGATTTGGTTTGGTTCGGTTTAAAACTTCTATGGTTCGGTTTTGGTTTAGAAAATTAAAAAACCGTTACTAACGATTTAGTTCGCGGTTTAAACTAAAAACCGTGAACTCCGGACCATGAACACCCCTAACGGCTACGATTTAAGTCTTAACTACATAAATGTATCTTTTAGATGATATATGATATTTCTACCCACCCATTTCGAGCTTATTCTTAAAAAAACAAACAATATTCAAACATTTATTAGCATTATTTCGAACACGTCCTTTCACATTCAAATATCATCAGCCACATCTAATTAAGTCATGTCTAAACAAGATTTTATCAAGACACCATCAACAATTATATTTTGCCTACTTAATCATGTTGTAGCCTTATAACCAATACATATATGTTAAAGCACTCCATCAATTCAATTTTAGTTCATAGATATTTTCTACTACATTACACACTTATTCATACATAAATATTGAGGGCTTATTTAGTTGTTTTTTTTTTTGAACGGCCAACTAAACAACGCCGGGTACTTCGTACGCGGCCCCCCAGTGGTAAAGACAGGGGCACAGCCCGGCCCACCCCGGACGCACGAAGCCCCTAGCCCGCCCGACAGCCCGCTTCCAGGGAAAACCCGACCCACATACCCGCCCGAAGGCACGACAGTAGTGAACCGGTAAAACCTGGCGAGATCAGGACTCGAACTCATGACCATAAGCCATGAGTCATCCATCATTTCTCATTATGTCCTTCGTGGGAATCGAACCTGAGACCTCCAAGAGAGATCCCTGGTCCATTCATCAACTGAGCTATCCGTGAAGGACTGCTTATTTAGTTGTTTAAGTGCCGAATCATTAATAGGTCTTAATGGTTAAGAGGTCTCGTTAAGGTTTAGCCTAGTTCAGTGTTTAATGGTTCAGTAACATCCCAAATCTTAATGGTTCAGCCTTAACCATTTCACTAAGAAGATGAAACAAACGCGCTAAATGCTGAATCATTTAGTGCTGAATGGTTAAGAGTCTCATTAAGAGGCTTACCAAACAGCCCCTAAGTGACATATAATTCACAAGTCCCAGGGACATTATATGTATTACCCGTTATTTAATTTGTTATTACCAATCCGAGTTTATCTCATATGCATAAGGTACTATACGTATTTTAGTTGTGACCATAGTTATCAAAGCCGCTAGGCGCATAGGCCTTGCCTGAGGCCTAGGCGCAAAAAAGCGAAAGCCTGACATAAAAAAAGCGAACAAAGAAAAAAAAAAGAAAAAATATATTATGCAGTAGAAAAATGATACTATTATTCAAATAAAATAAACAAAAGTATATAACATTTAATATCATCTATTTAGTATCAAAAGTGTTAAAATATTAGTGTATAAAAGTATTTTTTTTTTCTTATAAAAAGTACAAATTCGGCTGGAATCAGACCATAATTTAGAGAATTTGGCTAGAAACTCTCCAGAATTTGAGAATCTCGCCAGAATCTGCACCTAAACCGTCACCTGGAGAATAAAAGCACAATTGCTTCGACTTAAGGCGCAATTGCCTCGCCTCGCCTGAAAAATGGGCATAGGCGCAAGATGCGATGACTTTTAACAACTATGGTTGTGACTCAACTTGTTTATATCATTGCGTATTGCGTAAACTGTTATACGTGACGATTGTACCCAACATGACTAAATATATTTCATGAGACAGTAGACCATGGGATGTACTTCGTTACTTTACAAAGACTGTACACTTCACATTTGCTTTTTATAACCGATATATCATTCAATCAAGATTGACCACAGTGGTTCTAAACTCGTGTTTCAAATATCTCATCGTCCAACCGCTTTGATTATCTATTTCTATTAATGTATTATTTTGTTTCTGGACAAGAAAAACCAACTTCTATACATGTAAATTTCATTAATGACATCTTATATGTCATTGGCTACTTAGAGAGTAATTAACACAATTTAAAAACTATTTCAGGAATTTAAGCTTTTGTAGCTTTTGGTTACTTACCAAGTTACCATACCAATAGAGCCAAAATCATGCTAAATAATCTGAATTCAGTTGATAAATTCAGTGTGTGTGTGTGGGGGGGGGGGGGGGGGGGGGGATATTTGTCGAAGGCGTATGAATTATAAAACATTTGTGTTCACTTATCATAACTTGACATGCATCTATTACCAAAATCTTTATTGAAATTTCTTTAAATTGTTTGTAGTTTGTTAAATATATCTACAAAAAGATATTGATACTTAGAAAGATTTAGGTTCCTGTATAAATGTCATGTTTCGTGAGAAATATGAGAAATATTAAAAATTGACATGTAGGTATCATGTTTTGGATTTAGTCATGAAGTGTTGGGTTAATTTGCATAAAAAAACACCAAACATGACAATCTAAAATACAATGCAATGTAATATAGCCATAAAATTAAAACATAGCTAAAACACATTGATTAACACTTAAAACACATTGTTTAATTGTCTTTGCTTGGAGTTTTAAGTTTTATGTTTTTAACTGTTATCTTTGGTGTTTTTCAAGTCAAAACAATCCAAAACATCATGACTAAGTCTAAAAAATGATGCCTGCATATTAATTCTTAATCATTCTAACATTGTTACGAAATATGGCCTTTATACATTACCTTCTCCCTCACCCTAATTAAATAAAATAGAACTTAAATGAATTTCATAGGATATATATGATACTAGGTTTGAGAACCGTGTGTTACACGGTTGATCTAAACGTAAAATGAAAATTTTTTTTACCATTATTGTAATATGCAAGTTGTTTTATAGAACTTATGAGTCATGTTACACAAAGGTCACAAAATATATCCTAATTAAAATGTCATTGTTACTCCTCCAATCGCTAACGGGCAAATTCTGATTCTGGATCATGAACCGGTATGCATTGATATTTTGTTGCTGATTGTTGCCGCAACTACGTTTCTTGAGGAAGATCCCTGTCCCGATAGGAAACTCAAGTTTGGAACCCCACATTATGGTGATGGCAACTTGTTAGTAGAAGCATCCTCTTTTCCTGCAGCACTTTCTTTCTTACTCTCAAAAGCAAATGTGGAAACAATCACCTAAAACAGCACATGTGCCAACAATCACCCGGATGAGCCAATCAAATATTGAGCATAAAGGCACGATGCTATGAGATAAAGCAAGCCTACTAGGAGATAGTGAGAACGTGGCTATGTTAATGCAAAAGCATGCACTAAATGAAATCCTACAAACATGCAATAACTTGAACGTGGAGTTGGGAGTTGGGAGTGGGTCACCACGGGTTGGATCATATCAAAGTCTAATTCATTTATGCATTTTTTTTTTGTTTTTTCTTTAATTTCACATTAAAAATAACCAAGTTACATCTGGATAATGGGTAAGCGAGCAACAAGCTACGCCGCTATCCCTTTTTGAATCGCAAAACCTATTCAACTAAATACAAACCCTTGGTTCCTCGGGCTTTGCGAGTCACTGTGGACCACCTTCTACACCCGCTCCAAAAAGCGATCTGCCTCAAGGGCAAGGGATCCAAAAGTGTCGAAGGCAAACAGAATGAACACATGCTGATTCTCTAAACACGCTGCCTCGTGCTTAGCAACCTTCCTAGCTTCCGCCTTCAAAACCGCCTGTCCCGGAACGAATCCACTATCTCTCAGCCCCACCAGTGGGGACACCCCAGTGAGGTCAACACACGCGTGCTTGCCCCCTGCCCAGCCAAACACAAGGACGTCCGCAGGACGCAGGGTAGATCTTCCCTCTCGTGGGTCAGACAGAAAGTTAACAGGGGCTTCTTTCTTGGCTGAGATCCCGGCATGCCTAAGCACATCCCATAAAACATCTCTAACCCAGTCATGACGATACTTAAACCCCGTCAATTCCTTACAGTGGAGGGCATGCTCGCCAAATCTATCCAAACAGGCTTTTTTACAGATGGGGCATGAGCCGTCTGGCGGAAAAAGGGGAATCATGAGACGGTATTTAAGGATGGCTCTGTATTCAACTGCTGACATCCGTTGCCCAAGACCTTCAATGGGTGCAACGGTCAAAAAATCCTGGGCATGAGCCCCTTTGAAGCAAGCCAAAACTGCCTTTTGACGCGGGGTCATATCGAACCGCTCCTCCATATCTTGTGCGTGTTTACCATAAAGAGCACTCGCCAAAGTTTGTTGAGGTTTCTTGGGGGCGGTCTCCTTATCGGTAAAACCACCTAGATCGAGGTCCGGAAGAGTTGTTCCAATATTACCAAGCGCAAGGGAGTAGTCAGGATCCACCCCCACAACACCAGCGCTTCGCAAGATGTGGTCCTGTAATTTCCACGACTGGGCCCTGGACGCCACAAAAGCATATGCGGAGACGTCCTCCGCCGAGATAAGCCCTAAGCCCCCGCAACGCATAGGGAAAGAAGCCAACCTCCACTGAAGGTCCCGAAATGCGGTCCCCCGCTGACAACAATGTCTTCAACTGCCCCTAGCATGCCTGCATCAAAGATAGGCACAGCCTCTTTGACATGTTCGGGAATCGGGTTGACAAGTCCGGAGCCCAAACACTAATTTAGCAACCCCCATGCACGAGCGCAATAGGAGGAGCTCACTTTGGTGGTCCCTCAAGTCCGGCAGCCGTTTCATAAGATCAACCGCCCGAAGAGCTCTTCTAGATGCCAAAGACTGAATAAACCCTGCATCCCGACTAACCGCCCCCCCGAGGAGTTTAACCCCCTCTGCGGGCCTGCTAACCTCGCTTGGGAATAAACCCGGCACTTTCTTCGAACCATTGCATGACGGCCAAAAAATCTCCGTTTTTCGAATATTAAGCCTAAGCCCCAGAGGCGCCCCCTCTGAACGAATAATGTCCAACGCCCTAGCAACTTCCTCTGCCTTACCAATGATAGTGCCATCGTCCAAGTACCAAGCATGGAAATGCAAGGAACAGGCGCCCTGCACACGAAGGATCAACGGATGGAGAACCAGCGCAAAAAGAAGGGGGCCGAGGGGGTCCCCTTGCTGCACCCCCGTGGTAGCCCCAATATGAGTATCCCCCACATATAACCTTGCGGGTTGCGCATACAAAAACTGGACCCACGGGAAGATAGATGGGCATCTGCAACTAACTTCCCTGAGAAGTGCCGTACGGTCCACCTCGTTGAAGGCATTAGAAAAATAAATAGTGAGCATAGCCAGGGACTCGTCAGAATGGAACGCGCTCAGAACCCTGTTAGCGCTGTGCAGCACCGCTTCTGTCCCATTAGGGACCCCAACCCCAAACTGAAAAT
The DNA here is from genome assembly GCA_032199755.1 of Ambrosia artemisiifolia. Classification (NCBI taxonomy): domain Eukaryota; kingdom Viridiplantae; phylum Streptophyta; class Magnoliopsida; order Asterales; family Asteraceae; genus Ambrosia; species Ambrosia artemisiifolia. The sequence continues at coordinate 40,347,195 of CM063525.1, forward strand.
CCCCCAAATAGCCTGCCATCTCTTTACCCACTTTACGCATAGCGACTTTCGACACCAATCTTCTCCAAATGGCCCCCACCGCAATAGGCCTAATGCCGTTGTCAGGCTTTAACAGGGGGGTCAACGGTGCCGAAGCAATGAACTCCGCCGGAACTTTAGGACAAAGCCCCCCAAGCCACAAGTTGACAACATCAGTGATGGCTTTAAGGAGCCCGGAGGCAGTTGGAGACCCCTGGCCACAAAAGGCGTCTAAAATATGCTGAGCCCGCAGACCATCCCTCCCACAAGATGTCCCTTTCGGGAACGTTTTAATACATTCCAACACGCAATCAACGTCCACCTGTAAGGCTGGCTCCAAAGGCAAGGCGGAGGGCATGCTCGGGGGGTCCACAACAGGGTGTTTATCTATCAAGGCTCTCAAGGTGTCCCCCCCACCCATCAGGCGCAACCCCAGATGAGCACAGAACCTTAACGGCCGCTGTATAATGACCATCTGCTACCTTTCGTAGGCACTGCTTATGCAAATGAACGTTAATATCGTAGCTTCATGCAGGTTGGCCCTATTGCCTTAGCAACCTATATAGGCTAAGGCCTAAGGCCTCCGAACAGTAAGGGCCCCAATTTTTTTTCATGTATTACATTTGTGTTGGCCCAGGTGAAAAATAAACAAGTATTAAATGATTGAATCTGTAATATTTGCTATTGCCGATTGTTGATTGATAATTTTTTTAGGGTTATCAAGTATTGAAGTCTTGCAAAAGCGATTGGACGATATAATGTTCATCTATTTTCTCAACCTAAGTAGATGCTGAGAAAACCATTAAATCAAGCACCGAGGATATATAGTAAATTATAGAATCACGAATGGGCTCAAAATTTAAATTGAAAAACATCCTTAATTTGCAATATATCTAGGGCGTAACTAGTTAAAATGAATACAAAACAATTTAATCTGTTAATAGTTACCAGAAAGGAGATTGTAATGTTCATCTAGTATAAAGATTTTTTTATTATATATACAAATATAGGATTTGATTCAAATGAGAACTTTTTCCTAAATTGAGAACTGTGAGAACCATTCTGGACCACAAATTTCTCTAAGGCAAATTTTTTTTTGTGCTTTAATCGCTGCTTTATATGCAGGAAAAAAAATTTAGTTTTTTTGTATTTTTATTTTCAATATACACATATGTATAATTGATATATACACACATATATATATATATATGAAAAAAATAAAAAAAAATCTTGCATTAAAATGTGCGATTAAAACAAAAAAAAAATTTGCCTTTATATGAAATGTGTGGCCCAGAATGGTTCTCTCAGTTCTCAAATAGGGGTTGGTTCTCTTAGGATCCCTACCCTATATATATAGGGTATGGATCCTAAGAGAACCAACCCCTATTTGAGAACTGAAAAAACCATTATGGACCACACATTTCATATAAAGGCAAAAAAAAAAAAAAAAATATTTTTTTTTTTTTTTTTTTGCTTTAATCGCACATTTTTATGCAAGGAAAATTCTTTTTTTTATTTTTTTTGAATTTTTTTTTCATTTATACATATGTGTATATAGCATTTTTCAGCTATACATATGTGTATATTTCAGTTATACATATGTGTATATTGCATTATACATATGTGTATAATGCAATTATACACATGTGTATACTGAAAAAAAAAATACAAAAAAAATAAAAAAAATTTTTCTTACATATAAAGCAGCGATTTTTGCAAAAAAAAAAAAAAAAATTTTTTTTTTTTTTTTTTTTTTTTTGCCTTAGAGAAATGTGTGGCCCAGAATGGTTCTCTCAGTTCTCAATTTGGGGAAAGGTTCTCATTTGAACCAAATCCTATATATATATATATATATATATATATATATATATATATATTGTGAATTATTAAAATTTAAAGGGCCCAGACTTTGCAGTTTGCTTATCGCCTATAAAAACTTTGAACATCATTTTCTGAATCATGTTTGAAATTTGGATCTTGAACTTAAACTAGATCATATGTAGAGTTCCATCTGGTAGGTCAATCAAGACATAAAAATATTTTTGGAACATTTTTTTCCTCAGCAACTTAAGATCTAACCCTAGCGAGTATAGTGGGAGATTGTGTAACATGTCTCACTACTAGAAAATTGGCTATTTGCTACAAAAGTTTTCTTACGGAAAAATATGCGTCACAATTTTTGACAAAGTTGCTACGCATTTGTGACGATAAAAAAACTCTAACTTTTTTAGCAAATTTGCTACACAATAGAGACAAATACTTATAAAATTGCATATGAAATAGCGTTGGAAATGTGTCGCAAATTTCCTACACCATATATTCGTAGGAAATGCGTTGAAAATTGCGTAGTAAATGTGTAGTAAATGGTTTCCGACGAGGTTTTTTACAACATCAAGATTTCGTTGTAAATGCGTAGGTTTCCTAATTTGCTACGCATTTACAACGAAATCTTGATGTTGTAAAAAACCTCGTCGGAAACCATTTACTACACATTTACTACGCACTTTTCAACGCATTTCATATGAATATATGGTGTTGGAAATTTGTGACGCATTTCCTACGCCATTTTCTATGCAATTTCCTAATTATTTGTCTCTATTATGTAGCAAATTTGTTAAAAAAATTAGAGTTTTTTTGTCGTCACAAATGCGTAGCAACTTTGTCAAAATTTGTGACGCATTTTTTTCCGTATGAAAACTTTTGTAGCAAATAGTCAATTTTCTAGTAGTGTCTAACAGCGCTACAATTATGCTTAAATTCCAAATATATGTATAGCACCCTCACCAAAAGGAGTATCCTTGTACAAGGAGTGTATATGGAAAAAGATATATCAAAGAGTGTAATTTGATCTTTCACATTATCCGGGTTTAGCTTGCATACCGACATACCATTGAAGTGTCATTTCATTTTATGTTGTTTCTGTAACATGGATCAATCCTCTGGAACATGGATCAATCTTCTGTAACATGGATCTATCCTGAAAGCAATGTTGCACCTATGACCTATTTTTTATTTTCCCATCGTCATATATCATTAAAGTTTCCATATTTCTGTCAATTATTAATATATTTTACTTTTCTTTCCGCTTACTGTGTACGACTACCATACGTACGTGTACGTATGTATATATGTATGTATGTAGAGTTAGTAAGGGTGTGTATTGTGAGAATGCTAAGAATTGTTTTTAGCCATTAGATCAATAAATGGATGGTGAACATTGATAAAATTGTGATATGTGTTATAATTTCAATTGAGTGATTGACTAGATAGGGGTATAAAAGTAATATGGTCTGTTCTAAATTTAAAAAACCCACATGTAAGGCATATTTAACTTCCTCTCGTCTTTTTTAAACGTCAAAAATTTCTTATACATAATTATTTAAAAAGAAATACACCATGATAATGAGCGTTTTTTATCTTTAACATGGGTACCATATTGTTGTGTGTATACATATAAAAAGTTACATTTAAACTTGGTTGGATGTATTTTGTTTTGTAAAACACAATAAAACTAATCTAATTCATTTAAAACAAAGTAAACAAGTCTAATTACCTGTAGTGAATAAAAATAAGCTAGAGGGTTTTATAACAATCACTTAATAATTTGTTATGTGGGTTAATTGTAGTGTGTTCTACATGAATTGGATTCGTTGTCAATATCATGGTTGGTGTTTTGTATCAATCATATGTATTTGATGTGTTTTATCAATTACTTTAATACTCTCAATCTTTAAATTTAATGATTGTCACGTGTCAACATCAAAATCCTTCTTACCATTCTCAAAAAAACTCACCATATATATATACACACACACCCACCAAAAAATTACCTAAATCGTCCTTTATGTTTACATCGTTTTTCAGTGGTTCTCCTTTAACTTCAAAATTGATGAAAATTGTCCTTTATGTTGTAAAATCTTGCACTGTTTATCCTTTAGCACTATTTCAATCAATTTTCATGGTTAAATCTGCCCATGTGGACCCCACATGAGGGTAAATTAGTCTTTTTACTCCTTAATCAAAAAATATTTTAACATAAAACAAAAAGAATTAAAAATTAATATATGTATATACACACACACACACACCTATCACTGTCATCACCTCCACAACCTGCAAGCATCATCACCAACGTCATCTGCCACTATCACAACCCCATACGAACACCACCACCTACCTACCACTACACCACACCCATATGAAACCCTCACCATCTCTGGTTTAAGACCCTAACTCCCTCCAACAACAACCACCGCTACGATCGTCGGCAAACCTGAACACCACTACCTCCACTGTCATCTAAGCCTCAACCCTAACCTCCGATAATAACCATCACTCATCTTCAGATGCTGTTAGGTTCTTCTGCAACATTGGGTTTGAACTCCATTGTTGTAAATTGGGTTGACTGGATAGATGAAAAAGAAGGTTAGATTTGGGTTGTAAGGCCCCGCCCATTTAATATACATTAATTATAATAATTAATCACGATTTAGGTCCCAGATTTGCGTAACTTGTTTTTAAAGAACTTTAAATCAACTTGGCACGTCTAGATCATTTGGTGATCCACGCGTGTTATTCGTGAGTCGATCTATCAAAGACTCACGCGTTCGCATAGCTACTTATTTTGTACTATTGAAACTATTTTGTACATCACATACTCATGACATCGTTTTTAATTTATTAAAATGCCCCACACGACATGCGGAGATGAATTCATGTCTTTATCCTCAACGGCATTAATGGTCTCAAGCGTGTCCGACTTCGTGCTTAGTCTGTTTCGCATCTGGTGCTGCTCCTAAGTCATTCCTACCACAAATATACACGATAAACGATTAGTATTTGGGGTTAATGGGTCAAGCCATTTCAAAGGAAACGAAAATCCCCATCTGATTATTGGTCGCACCACGTGAAGCCCATGAGGCCCACCTTCGCGTGACGCGACGGGTAATCTAACAGAAACATCAGCAGCATTTTGCTTTAGCCATTTTTTACCTGTTTTCCTCAACCTTAGGCTGCATTTTTTCCAAGGTTCAAGACCATCCCTAAGGACCCTTAAGGACATGTTTAACATCATTTTAACATGCGTTCAAGGTACCAAGTCTCATGCTTAGGTACCCATTTGGTTCTTTAAATGTCTTTGCCATTTTTACCCAAGTTGACCCGTTAAGGGTCATGAGTTATACAAAACATAATTTGACCATTCTAGAGTTAAAACAACCATATTCTCAACTCATTTAGCATTAGTTAAACTAAATACATTATCTGAAATATCATGGCTCGGTCTTTACAATTCGACCCTTCGCCAACATCAAAATTCCCAAAATGCCCTTATAAGGCATTATCTCCTATTTGGTCACATAAAGGCGACACGACTTGGTTAAAACTTATTGCTTTCGACCTATGAACTTTTTTAAAAACCTCTAAGACCCTACGGACTTAGTATTTCACCAAATTTATTTGTTTCTAAGCGTCTAAGTGTGTATTAATCATAGTTATGAGATGACTTACCGATTTGACATCCACACTTCATGTGGATTGTTGTTACCATGCATTTCTTGGCTCAAGGGCTGTATATTTATCTACGTACTTATCGGATAGCGTTGACCCATTACAATATACCTTGCAATTCTTCTTCATGATCATTGGCATCAAGTGCCAATTTTCCAATATTCTTACCTGTAGGAAAACTTACTTCACACGCATTAATTTCGCGGGATTCACTTGGCGAAACATCACCATTTGTCGCATTTACTCATAGTTCAATTATTTCAATTTCAAGTGTTGGGTCTAGAGATAACAACCTCATTCGTCCCATTTGGTTTATACTCCAAGAATCTCCTCATAATAAGATCATTATTTATCAAAGGATACCGTTCCCACTCATGGTGTTCACCATGGGGTCTCTTAAACTTAGTACAACATTTTCGCTACATTTTTAGCAGCTTTTTGCTGCACTTTACTGCAGAGTTTTTGCTGCTTTTTTAGCAGCTTTTTGCTTCATTTTCTGCAGCATTTTCGCTGCATTTTCAGCAGCTTTTTGTTGCATTTTCTGCAACGCTTCCGCTGCATTTTCAGCAGCTTTTTGCTGTATTTTCTACAGCGTTTTCGCTGCATTTTCTACAGCGTTGTCGCTGCATTTTGTGCAACGTTTTGCTGCATTTAGTTTTATTTTCAAATCTTAAGGTGGAAAGTATTATGAGAAAGATACATTTCATGACGCCTGATTATTAAGTATGATTTGAATGGTTGTTTATATGCCTTAAAACATGATTGGGTGGTTTGTTTCTTTGTACCCGTTTATATAAGCATCAATCAAGGTCCTCTAATAACATATGTTTTCTTCACATCATATAACGTTTATATAAGCATCAAACAGTCTCTGCTAGAAACACATTTTTCAATATGTTGCTACAACAAATATTGAACCAACGTAAGTACAGAGTCCCACAGTGATAAAAGGGTTAAAGGGTTTAATTTCACCAAACGCAGGTCGTGGTGTCCATCTTACAACGTAGATGGAAGGTTCAAGAGTTTTGCTGTTTTTATTGTTATTATTCTGATTTGGGATTGACCCAAAGTCAGAATATTGTTTATAACTTTAGTGAAGTGTTTAGTGAATTAAAGAAGATATCATACGCGAAGTGTGATAGTAGAAAGGAATAGAAGAGTGTGTGTGTGAGGAACAATCAAATCATTTGATGGAGTGTCTGAATTATAGAAGAGGAATCTTCTATATGAGGAATATATAAACTCTTTATCCAAGTAACAACTAGGGACTTTCCACTTAAGCCAATAAAGGCTTCAGACCTGCGGTTAATGGGGTGTGACTCCTCCACGTTCAGAGTGTGATCAGCTGGTGGAGTCAACCGAGGAAAAGTGATGACAAGACATGTCATTGATTTTGTTCTTTCTGCTTGGCGGCAGTACTTGTTGCCTTTTGATCCCTTTAAGTTTTCAACCTTTCAAACAGCCTAGTGTACTATGATTGATTTGTTTAACCTTAAACTACCCACGTCATCAGCCCCTTAAGTCAGAGGTGTTTGTGGCATAGCTCAAAGGCTTCTGACTTATTACACAGCTTGAAGTGACCGCTGATGTGACACGTGGCAGCCTTGTCAAGGGGTGGTTATTAATATTTACTTAATCATTTTTTGTTTGGCATTTCAGATCATTTTCACAAATCATTAGGGTTTTCTTTCGCCTTCCTTCAATCAGGTTAGTCTTTCTTTTTTTTCTTTCATCCGATCATCCCTCCAAGCATCGACGGGTGCTAAAACGGATATGGCCGTTAGTTACTCCTCTCTAACTCAAGAGGAGGTTGAGGCTTTTTGCTTTGAATGGGAATCGACTAATCCTTTAACCTTGTTACTCCATGGCTTGATAAATCAGAAGATCAATGTCCGAATGGTTCGATTACTTTATATTGTCGTCATTTCAAATTTTCTAACCTTCGTCACCCATTTTTTGTTTTTCTCTTAAACGTGTTACAGTAGTATCGTGTTTCATTTGGTCAATTACAACATCGTGGGTTGTCTAGGGTTTTGCATTTTGAAATACTCTGTCGTGAACTTGGTTATGATCCGACTCTTTTGATGTTCCGTTGGTTCTTCCGTTTGGCCAAAAATTGAGACTTGTATACCTTTGAGACTTCTCAAATTCATGTCGGTTTGATATCTTCGTATGTAACCACAGTTGGTGTGTGGAAGACTAAATTCTTTTGGGTTTCTGAATCAACTGTCCCATTTAAACTAGTTTGGAGACGTCCTGATGCTGTTCTAAATGAAATGGTACCATTGGAGTCTGAGTTGGACAAAAGTTTTCTTGAGGCGCTTCGTGAATGCCCTTCGAGGCTTCGTCCATTTCCTGAACCCTTTTTGGCTATGTCCGGTATTAGCACTTGTTAGGATAAACAAGATCGAGATCCAGTTCCCATGAGGGATGGTAAGGGTAAGAATCTTTTTTTATTACATTTATTGTCTCTACTTTGTTTGATCCTGATATTCTTATTTTGTTTGTTTTGTAGTTATGTCTGCCTTAGACTTTGTCAATAGCGACGATGTTTCAGATGTTATGTTTGAAGATACCGAAGCAACTCCGGGGGAGGATGTGGTGGTAAAGTATGAGAAATGCAGGTTTGACGAGGTTAACTATACCAATGTCCCCAATGTGAAGGGTTTCACGAAGCCAAGTTCTTCGAAGGCTTCAACCAGACGTTCTAGCCGCCGTTTGTTAAAGAATGTTAGCCAGCCGAGCAGTTCTGAGCCTGTTGAGGTTAGTGATGAGATTGAGGGTTCAAAGGATCAGGAGGATCATGAGGAGGTTCAAGTGGATGCTGTGGAGAAGCTACCAAGTGTTTCGGTGAAGAAGGGAAAAGGTAAAAAGGTTTCCAGTTCCAAGGTTGCTACTTTGAAGAACACTAGGGGTTCTGCTAGTGTTGAAGGCAAAGGTGTTTATGTACCTGGATGGGGTGTGAAGGTTAATGATAGTTTCAAGTCGTCTGCTGTTTGTGAGGAGGTGTTGGCTCATTTTACCCCTCCAAATGTGAAGGATTCATTAGAGGCTATGGAGGATGATCTTTTGCTCTCGAAGATGGTAATGGGAGCTTGTAATCTTACTGCTATGCTTCCTGAGGGTGTGACGAGATTCAGGAAGAGGATGTCTGAGTACCAAGATTTCACAAAGAAGAAAAAAAATGAAGGCTTCCCTTGCCGCCTTAAAGAAAGATGCTTAAGAGTATGTTGAAAAGGAGAAGACTCTTACAGGCTTGATGGATGAGCTGAAAAAAGAGCATGAAGCGAAAGGGCTAGGTGTGATTCTGCGAAGGCTAAGGTGGAAATGGATAGGGCTGCATTGGAGGTTCAAAAGAAGGCTTTTGAAGACGAAAAGAGAGGGTTAAAGGCTTCACTCACTCATGCTTCTGAAGATAATCAGTGGTTGATTGAGCACGGTTTTCAGCAAGTGGTAACTTACCTTCTTCATTCATTTGAGTTCAATTTTGCATTAGGGGAAGTGTATACCAAGCTGATCAACCATGGGAAGCATGTGGGTTATCTGCCTGGTTACAAGGTGCATGAAGCCGGGAATCCATTAGAGCAATCCCCTCTTTTTCAACCTAAGGCAATGGATATTTTCAAGGAATCAGTGTTCAAGATGGAACGCTTGACTTATCCTTATGTTGCTAAGGTATCGTCTTGCTATGGTAAGCCTTTGCAGGAGTTAAAAGAGTTGAAGCCTCCAGGCCTTAACGAAGCGGTTTGTGCTAAGGTTCTTGGGTCCCTATCAAAGAAAAGATCGTACTCAGGTGACAGTGAAGAGAATTTGGATGTTGGGGAGGAAGGCTTGAAAGATGCCAGCTTGGATGCTTCTGAGGTTGCTGGAGATGGTGGTGGAAAGAAGGCAAAGAAACAGAAGAAGGTTAAGAAGGCCAAGACGGGTGAGACAGCTGCGAAGGAGACTGAAGCTTCAAAGCCTTCTACTTCCGACAATGTAGCTTGAATATTTTATGACTTCTTAAATTTGTAGATTTCTTAGCGTGTGGTTTTTAAACACTTTTAACTCTTTTGTTGTCTTTAGACAATGTCTCAGTAGGGAACCTGTTAAGGTTCTGTGTGTTATGATTGGCTTGCTAAAGCCTCTAAACAATTTGTAGGACTGTGGCCCTTAAGGCCTTTGCTATGATGGTTGAATGTTGGCCTTTAAGGCCTTATATGTATGCATGTTTGTTTAGCTTTTTTGTTGTTTTTGTCTTTTCTTTGTGTTTGCGTATTGTCTTTCTATTAGTTGGGGAATGTATTACTAATATCACCTTAAAAGGTTAAGTGCTGCAGTCACTTAGCCTAAGGTAGTCTAGGCAAGCAAAACACTGCCTATCCTATGTACACTACTCAGTGTTTTTTGTATTTCGTAAGTTTGTCTAAGAAACTTAAGGAACAGTTGGTGTAGGCTGTTCAGACCCGTCTATGAGATATGTAAAAAAATTGTGTAAGTCTAATGGAGTTGTATTGATCTAGGAACTCACCCCTTATAGAGGTTCATTCAACCCTTGAACCTATTGAGCGATATGGCCTGGGAGCTCATCCCCTTACATGGCCCGTGCCATGGAGTTTCTTGCAAGGTTCTCAACCTGATGATAAGATAGAAAGAAAAGTACCAAAAGAGAATCACTAGATTCATTCATTGATCATTTTGATATTACATTAGATAGACCAGTCTTCTTTTGACAACATACTTTCCTGACTTAAGCTAAACAAAGAAGCGTTTAAGGTTTTTGCCATTCCAGTGATGAGGAAGCTTTTGCCTTCTGCATTGGCAATCTTGTAGGATCCTCCTTTGTGGGCTTCAAGGATGGTGTAAGGACCTTCCCATTTGGGTCCAAGTTTTCCCTGGTCCTCCTTCCGGCTTGCTTCATTGTTCCTTAAGACCAGGTCACCTGGCTTGAAGTGTCCGTGCTTGACCCGAACATTGTAATATGACTCCATCTTTTGTTTATACTGAGCTTATCTGATTGTAGCTGAATATTCGGGCTTCCTCCAATAGATCTAGGTTTAACAGCATTTCTTTTTTGTTTGCTTAGACATTTACATTAAGGGTTCGAAGTGTGGTAACCCCTATTTCAGCAGGAATAACGGCTTCCGATCCAAAGACTAGACTATAAGGTGTTTTTTTTGTGGCTTGTTTTCTTTGTCGTCCAGATTGCCCATAGGACGTTAGGAAGCTCGTCAAGCCATTTTCCTCCTTGTCGGCCTAGTCTACCCTTTATCCCTTCAACGATACTACGGTTCATTCTTTCCACTTGACCGTTAGATTCAGGGTAGGCCACCGAGCTAAACACTTGAGTGATTCCGTATTCTTTGCACCGGGAGTTGAAAGGCTTTTCAGCAAATTGCTTGCCATTATCGGTGACCAATACTCCGGGAAGGCCAAATCGACATATTATGTTTTCCCGTACAAATTCAATGATTTTCTTTCCGGATATCTTCCCCAAAGGTTTCACCTCAGGCCATTTTGTGAAATAATCCACGGCCACAAGTAGAAACTTAACTCCCCCCTTTGGCTAGAGGGAAAGGACCAATTATGTCCATCCCCCAGTTGTGAAATGGCCATCCTGAGTTGATGAGAACCATGTCGTGTTTTGGGCTTTTGGGAACGGGGGCATGAATCTGACAGGCTTCGCATTTCTTTAACTGCTCGGTTGCATCGCGGTGCATGGATGGCCAAAAGTATCCAAGGTTCATGAGCTTGGTAATTACCGTTCTTGGACCACAATGAGCTCCACATATTCCTTCATGAATTTCCTTGATCAAATACTAACTTTGTTTCGGACGTACACATCGAAGCAATGGAGCTAAGTATCCCTTTTTATAAAGGATATCATCTTGCAACACATATTGCCTGGACTTGAACCGAACCCTTTTAGCCTCGATCAGTGTAATCTTGAGGTAATTCACCATTCTTCAGTAATGCTATGAAAGGAGTCATCCAACTTGATCCGAGTTTAGTGATTACATCTTGAACCTCAAGCTCCAGAATAGAAGGGGATTTGAGCACTTCTACTAACACCTTCTTGGTGAGGTGGGCAAAGTTTAAGGAAGCAAGGTTGCTTAGTACATCTGCCTTCTTATTTTGTGAGCGAGGAACCTGCTTGATTTAGCAAGATTGGAACTTGTTCACGATTTCTTTTGTTTTTTCTCTGTATTTCTTCATGTTGGGTTCCTTGGCAATGTAGCTATCGTTCACTTGTTTTGAAACCAACAATGAATCGGGGAAAACTTGAAGCCTTTGGACATTCATCTTTTTAGCAAGCTTCAACCTTGCTATCAAGGCTTCGTACACTGCCTCGTTATTAGTGGTCTGAAAATCAAGTCGAAGAGCATATGTGAATTCTAGCCCTTCAGGGTTAATGAAGACGAGACCGGCCCCTGATCCTTCGATACTGGAAGCTCCGTCAGTAAAAAGCTTCCAGGCTTCAGGGTCATGGGGTTCATCAATAGTGATGTTAACCTCAACCACCTTTTCCTTTGGAACTTCTACAATAAAATCAGCTAGTACTTGTGCTTTAACTGCCTTTCTTGGGACGTAGGTGATTTTGTGTTCACCTCATTTGACAGCCCATTTAGCTAATCGTCCCAAGGTTTCAGGCCTTTCAAGCATATTCTTTATAGGTTGATAAGTGACTACTTGTATTGGGTGTGCTTGAAAGTACCTTCGAAGCCTTCTGGCTGTTTGCACCATGGCCAGGGCTAACATTTCCAAAGGAGGGTACTTGACCTCTGCTAGTTTTAAAGATTTACTGAAGAAGTAGACGGGTACCTGGGCCTTGTCTCATTCAATTTTGAGAACAGATCTGAGGGCCTCTTCAGTAACTAATAGATAGACAGAGATCGTTTCACCAGGTTCGGGAGCTGCAATGGTTGGAATGGAAGTAAGATGTTGTTTCATTTGGTTGAAAGCTTCCTCTGCTTCCTCGGTCCATCTGAAATCTTTCTTGTTAGTGCATCCTTTGAGGGTTTTGAAGAAGGGTAAGGATCTTTCTACCAACTTGAGAAAAGAATACAAGGTCGCGGCCCCACGGTGGGTGGCAACTTGTTGCTACAACAAATGTTGAACCGACGTAAGTACAGAATCGCACAGTGGTAAAAGGGTTAAAGGGTTTAATTTCACCAAATGCAGGTTGTGGTGTCCCTCTACGTTGTAAACGTAGATGGGAGGTTCAAGAGTTTTGTTGTTTTTATTATTATGATTCTGATTTGGGATTGACCCAAAGTCAGAATATTATTTATAACTTTAGTGAAGTGTTTAGTGAATTACAGAAGATATCACACGTGAAGTGTGATAGTAGAAAAGAATAGAAGAGTGTATGTGTGAGGAACGATCAAACCATTTGATGGAGTGTCTGATTTATGAAGAGGAATCTTCTATATGAGGAATAGATAAACTCTTGATCCAAGTAACAACTAGGACTTTCCACTTAAGCCAATAAAGGCTTTGGACCTACGGTTAATGGGGTGTGACTCCTCCACGTGCAGAGTGTGATCAGCTGGTGGAGTCAACTGAGGAAAAGTGATGACAAGACAAGACATGTCATTGATTTTGTTCTTTCTGCTTGGTGATGCGGTACTTGTTGGCTTTTGATCTCTTTTAGCTTTCAACCTTTCATGCCGGCTAATGTAATTGATTTGTTTAACCTTAAACTACCCACGTCATCACTACACATCATAAATAGTGATGAACCATATCTTAAACAATACATAAACTTATTAATATGTTCAAGTATGTATTCAAAAAAATACAACACATATTAACCCATTCCATTACTCTCATTTACCCCTATCGTGGTAAAAGAATATGTAGCTAAAATAAAAGGTTTTACAGTACAATGCTACTAAACATGCGTCCCCCACCCCATCTCCTCTAGTGGTGGACTGGCGGAGCTTGAAATTCTTTTTTGAAGGGGCCAAAAGTTATGAGATCCTTAAAAACGGTGGGGCCTGGATTCAATACGTGTAAATTTTTCGAACGAAAACGCGTAAATTTACACTACTGAGAAAAAGATAGTAAGACCAGGATACCCCTCGGCCCTCTAAAGTTTCGCCCCCGATCTCCTCACAAACATGAAAGTGGGGGCCATCATTAAAACTCATTTTTCCTTGTCATGGGGAGGGTATATATTATGTTGAAAGGGAAGGTTTAGACATAACTTCACAATATAGGAGCAACTTTATGGTGACAATGTACAAACGCAGGTTGTGGTGTTCCTCTACGTTGTAAACGTAGATGGGGGAGATTCAAGAGTTTTGTTGTTTTTATTGTTATGATTCTGATTTGAGATTGACCCAAAGTCAGAATATTGTTTATAACTTTAGTAAAGTGTTTAGTAAATTAAAGAAGATATCACACGTGAAGTGTGATAGTAGAAAGGAATAGAAGAGTGTGTGTGTGAGGAACGATCAGATCATCTCATGGAGTGTCTGATTTATAGAAGATGAATCTTCTATATGAGGAATAAATAAACTCTAGATCCAAGTAACAACTAGGGACTTTCCACTTAAGCCAATAAAGGCTTCGGACCTGCGGTTAATGGGTGTGACTCCTCCACGTGTAGAGTGTGACCAGCTGGTGGAGTCAACCGAGGAAAAGTGATGACAAGACATGTCATTGATTTTGTTCTTTCTGCTTGGTGGTGCAGTACTTGTTGTCTTTTAATCCCTTTTAGCTTTCAACCTTTCAAGCCGGCTAGTGTAATGTAATTGATTTATTTAACCTTAAACTAACCACGTATCACTACACATCATAAATAGTGATGAACCATATCTTAAACAATACATAAACTTCTCAGTATGTTCAAGTATGTATTCAAAAAAATGCAACACATATTAACCCATTGCATTACTCTCATTTACCCTTATCGTGGTAAAGGAATATGTAGCTAAAATAAAAGGTTTTACAGTACAATGCTACTAAACATGCGTCCCCCCACCCCATCTCCTCTAGTGGTGGACTGGCGGAGTGTGAAAAACTTAGACTAAACCACAATAAAATCAACTCACAACACCACAAACATTCAATGCACAAGAACAATCAGAAATAGTGACAAAATCAGGCGACAAAATTTTATTATTTACCAACCCAAAAAATCACCCAACCATTCACCCAAGAAGTTCTTCTAATTAGAAGAACTATAAAAGTACATAAGATGATCAACTGATTAATATCAGTTGATCTAAGTCAAGAACAATACAAATACAAGGAAAACTAGAACGATCTTACAGACTTTAAGACTAAAACAACAATACAAAGATAAGACTGCTATCAGGATCCTTCAACACCTTGTTGATATGAAACCCTAATCGCCAAGACTGAGAGATTTGAGCACAAAGTGAAAGTGAGAGAGAATAATGCAGCTAACCCTGAAACGAGAAGAGAAACAATCTATATATACTGTCAATGGAAGGTTCCAGAGAGAAAACACAACACAAAGCTTTCTCCACCGTTTGATTAGAAACATCACACGGATCACCAAATAAACGATCAGGATTCTCCCTGAATAATACAACACAAAATGGGCCAATGCCAAGGGCCACATAGACCAATACAATGATGTGCTATAATAAGCCCATTGGACTTACAATACATTTAGACTAATCAATAACCAGCCCAACATATCCAATCAGATCAAAAAAACATACTTGTAACAATTATTTGTCAATTGTCACAAATTTATAACCATGAAATTATATAGCAAGACACAATATTTTTACTACATATTTTTAACATCCCCCCTTAATTTTATGGTTAAATAAATCTATCATACCAAGCCTTGAACATAACTCATTTTGTTGAGCCTGTCCTAACCCCTTGGTAAGAATGTCTGCAATCTGATTTGCAGACTCAACTTTGACAGTTTCTAAAAAACCTTTTGAAATTTTTTCACGAACAAAATGCAAGTCAATTTCAAAATGCTTTGTTCTATCATGTAATACAGGATTAGCAGCTATGGATATAGCTGCTTTACTATCAGAAAATAACTTAACAGGCAATTTAACCAGAACCTCCAACTCATGTAATAAGTTTGTTATCCAAACTAACTCACAAGTTGTTGTACACATAACTCGATACTCAGCTTCAGCTGTTGATCGTGATATAGTGTTTTGTTTTTTACTTTTCCAGGAAATAAGTGATTTCCCTAGAAACACACAATACCCAGTAACTGATTTTCTTGTTTCAAGACATTTTGCCCAGTCAGAGGCTGAATAGGCAAAAAGCTCAAAACAATCAGATTTCCTAAACATAATTCCCTTTCCAGGACTAGACTTTAAGTATTTTAACAACTTTAAAGCCACCTGTAAATGACCTTTACAGGGCTTATGCATGAACTGACTTAAGTACTGTACAACATAACTTATGTCAGGTCTTGTTAGGGAAAGATAAATTAACTTCCCTATTAACTTTTGATATCCAGTTATATTTTCCAACACCTTATTATTCTTAAGATGTTTCATGGACACAATATAACCGGATTCAATTGGTGTATTAACAGGTTTACACCCTAAGTAACCAAAATCATTTAATAACTCAAGACAATATTTCCTTTGGTTAAGACAAACACCTTCATCAGTGACTGCCGAATCGGAAAATTTGGGTGCTATCATATAGCTTTGTATCGGCTAAGTATAATACTTCAATGCCAAAAAAAATACTTTAATTTTCCTAAATCCTTAATTAGAAAATTTTCACTTAGACATTGTTTCACCTTTGTTATTTCTTGTTCATTATTACCAGTCACAACAATGTCATCTACATATACCAACAAGACAATGAACACATTATTCATAGACTTAACAAAGCAAAGAGTAATCACAAATACTTTGAACAAAGCCCATATCAATCAAAACTTGAGTTAATTTCTCATTCCACTGTCTAGGGGCTTGTTTAAGCCCATAGAGAGATTTAACCAATTTACATACTTGATTCTCTCCATTGGTATAATAACCTTCTGGAGGTATCATGTATACATCTTCAGTTATAGTGCCATACAAGAATGCATTGTTGACATCTAACTGAAATAAAGGCCAGCTATTTTGAACAGCTAAGGAGATAACAGTTCTCACTGTCACCATTTTTACAACTGGAGAGAAGGTTTCACCATAGTCAATACCTTCTCTTTGGTTGTATCCCTTAGCAACTAGTCTAGCCTTATACCTATCAACCTCTCCATTTGACTTGTACTTTATTTTATAAACCCATTTACACCCAATGGCTTTTCTGCCTTTGAGAAGACTAGTAAGAATCCAAGTGTTATTCCTATGCAAAGCCTCCATTTCAGCATTCATTGCTTCTACCCATTTAGGGTCTCTAGAGGCTTCTTAGTAACTACTTGGTTCTATCAACTTATTTAGACTAGAAACAAAACATTTGTTTTCAACAGACAAGTTAGAGTAGTTTACTACTCTTTCAACACCATATTTTACTTTGCCCTTTACAACATACTCATTAAACCTCTTTGGTAACACAGATTCCCTATGAGACCTTCTAAGACTAGACCTATCTCCCTCAGGGGTATTGAACTCATCAGTTGAACTATCAACATCTAGGCAGTCAGTCCCCCTAGTTCTATCCTCAGTGTGCTGATCAGGGATATTCTGATCTACCCTCCTGGTTGATGAACTAGGGTCATCTGCCTGTCTACCAGGAGATTGTTCTAGAGTATCAGTAGGGCCCCCTTCATCATTGGGAGGTTTTGAAGTTGTCTCACTTTGTAAACCATTTTCAGACTCACTATATAGATCAAAAAAGTTAATATGATTTATTTCATTTGAAGAAAAACCACTTTCAGTTTCTAGTTTAAAAGGAAATATGTTTTCATAGAATTTAACATCCCTATAAAACATTTCCTTTTTTTTATCTAAACTCCACAACTTATATCCTTTTTTAAAAACAGAGTAACCTATTAAAACACACTTTTATGCCCTACTAAACAATTTATCCTTTTCATTTAAAACTGTTTGAAAACATAGACAACCAAAAACTTTTAAGTGAGACAAACTAGGGGGAACCCATAAACTAACTCATAGGGACATTTACCAGACAATACAGAAGAGGTAGTCATGTTGATAAGATAGGCAGAAGTTAGAACACAGTCAGACCAGAACCTAAGTAGGACACCACTCTGAAACAGAAGTGACCTAGCTATGTTAAGAAGATGTCTATGCTTTCTCTCCACAACACCATTTTGTTGTGGAGTGTAAGCACAAGAAATTTGGTGAATTATACCTTTTTTATTACAAAACTGTTTCATTTGAGAATTCACAAACTCAGTGCCATTGTCACTCCTAAACACTTTCACTTGTTTTTTAAATTGAGTATTTAACATTTCATAAAAAATCTCAATATTTTCAAACACTTCATTTTTTCCTTTTAACAAATACACCCATACAGATCTTGACCAATCATCAACAACTGTAAGAAAATATTTATACCCTTCTCTACTGGTAACCCTATAAGGGCCCCATACATCTAGGTGTACTATATCTCCTACTTCTTTGGTCTTATGATCACTCAAGGGAAAAGGAACCCTAGACTGTTTAGCCTTGTGACATACCTCACAAGGATCTGAACTAGTCAAATTCATTCCTAAAGACTCTTTTAACTCAGCTAAGGCCTGATCAGAGGGGTGCCCAAGCCTAGAATGCCACAAAGTGGTATCAGACACACTATTAAAACACAAGTTACTAACACTTAAATCAGTACCAGCAACATACAAACCATCACACTCTTTACCAGTCACCAGGATTCTCTTGGACTTGGAATCCTGAACATAGCAAGCATTTTCATCAAACAAGACTTTCAACTTATTATCTTTAGACAATTTCTGAACAGACACAAGATTAGCACAGTATTCTGGTATTAAAAAAACATCTTTAAGAATGACTCCATCAGCAAGTTTAATGTCACCAATTTTAGTCACCCTAGCACTAGTTCCATTTGGGTGTTTTACCAAAATATTGTACTTTGAAACATCAACACAATTAATCATTTTATCACCATTACTGACCATATGTTGGTTTGCCCCTGAATCCATTATCCAACCAGATTTAAGGGCAAATTTAAGAAAATTTGAACAACTAGAAAAGTTACCAAAAATATTATACAGTTTGGACAAACAAACATACTAGAGAAACCATTAAACACACGGCTCTCACCTCCAGCATTGGAGTTCTGACTTGGACCTTCACTTCCAGACTTATCACTTATGAGATTCATTAGTTTGCTAATCTGTTCAGAAGTGAAAGGCAAGACAGTAGAAGAAGAAACAGCACTACTAGACCCACTTATTTCCAGTAGTATTACCCTTAAATCCTTGATTAGGTGACTTCTTTCTAAAACCAGGACGATACCCTTCCAATTCATAACACCTATCCACAGTGTGTCCAATCATATTACAATGTGTGCATTTTAAATTTGGATTTGGACCTCTGTTAACTCTTTTATTATTATCAGAAAACTGATTTCCAGTAGCAACAAAAGACACATTTGACCCTTTCTTATTTGAGTTGGAACCTCTATGAGATTCGTCTCTTGAAATAATAGAAAAAGCAGTCTTAACACTTGGTAGGGGCTCCCTAGTTAACAATGTTGTCCTAACAAGCTGATATACTTCATCAAGCCCCATTAGAAACTGCATTAATTTGATTAATGTACTCAAACATTGTAGTCCTTTGAGGCTTGACAAGTACAGGCTGGTAATTGTATCATAGAATCAAACTTTTTTCCACAAAGTGTTTAATCTATGATAATATTCAGCCACACTACTACCATTTTGAGATATTGAGTTAATTTGTTGATACATATTAAACACAATTGACCCATCAATTTTATTATATGTTTCATCTAATTCTTCCCAAACATCTTTAGCAAGTTTGGAGAAGACCTGCCCTAGGAACAACTCTTCACTAACAGAATTTAACAACCAAGATAACACAACTGAGTTACACCTATCCCATTGACTCTTTAGGACATCATCATTTTCTGTGACGACCCGGAAAATTTTTCTTCTTATTTGTTCTCTCTCTTCGACTTCGGGAAATTTTCGGGACGAAAATTCTTTCAACAGGGGGATGATGTGACACCCGGCAAACTCCGGTAACTAACTTTTTGAAAACTCAGTAAGTCTACCTTAGCGAGTCGTGCATACATTACACCTGACAGGGTCAGTTGAGTCGAGTCAAGTCGTGCATCATTGGGGTTTTAACACACGCAGGTCTCGAGTCCCGGGAATTGGTGAACGAGTGTGAACGTGTTTGTTTTCATGTATTATGTGTTTATAATCATTATGTGACTTGTCGGTATGTGAAAACGTGTTAACATATGTTAAAACGGGGTTTAACGCGCCAAATACCCAAGACCAGGCCCTGCAGGCGATTAGGGAAGCCTAATCGCCTACAGGAGGGCGATTGGCTGGGCTTATGGGGCGATTGGGCTGGGTTAAAGGGCGATTGGGGCTAATCGCCTGACGTGTTTTAAACGACTAGAAACGCCTATAAATACCACCCTTGACCTCTAAAACACCATTTGTGCAACCCTAGCCGTCCCATAACCTATCCCAACTCACAAACACCCTCTGGAACTCGTTTTTACATCAAAACAACCATTTCCAAGCTTTATCCATCATTTTCTCCTAAATTTAAGGTGTGTTGTTCAAACCCAAACCTTTAAATGATTATATTTTGTTCCCTAAAAGTCCAGACCTGACTTTTAAATGTTTTTGTCTTTGAAAACCCATTAAAAACCGTTTTTAAAAAAACCCAAACCTTTATGCATGTTATATGTGTTATTTGTGTTTAAAGGTAGGATTTTTATGATTGAAACATGATTGTTCTTGTGTTATTAAGGTGTTCATGGCTGTTATGAGTTAGTATGATGATGTCCTAGGAGTTTGGATGGTTTTGGTTGTGTGTTGTTGATGTTTGATGTTTTGACCCATTTGAATGATTTTGAATGATTAAGGATGCTATGAGGTGTGTTGTTGATTGTATGATGTTAGGGTTTGCTTTAGGATGATGCTAGAGCAGTAGGATACTATCGGACAACGTGGTTACGTGATGAAATCTGGATATTTGCTATTTAGGGCAAGTTCTTGCATGATGATGTGATGTTTACATGTTAAGTTTACTATTTTGGGAAAACGCTCGCATTCAGGACTGTTAGAATGATGATAACTTAGGGGTTTTGCTTGAAATATGTTTGTTAATATGTTAGGATTGATATTGGGTGTTTACACATGTTTCGGATCTGATTTGGAGGGTTAAACGCGCGAAATTGCATTGTACAGCTGCAGCAGGTGATTAGCCACACAATCGCCTGCTGTGGTAGGCGATTAGGCCCCTTTAAGGGGCGATTAGCCTCTCAATCGCCTGCTAAGGTAGGCGATTAGCACCCTAATTGCCTGTTGACCAACCCTAATCACCAGTTGACTTTTCCTAATTGCATGCTAAGTTCCTAATCGCGTGTACTGCTGTTATAAGTGTATTTTGACATTTCGAAACCCGATTTGACACCTAGGAACATGATAGGAACCCCGTGGCATGCCTAGTAACATAGTAACACGTGTTTGGACTTATTTGTGCGTTATTTGACCTATGTGTTAGACTCGTTGAACTTTAACACGTGTTAAGTACTAAGTTGCATGACTTGTATATGTTGTGTATGAGATGAACACGTGGAATGTCGGGTCACCAATGGGATGTCGAGTCTTGTCTTACGTAGTCTGGTTGTCGGTCAAACACGTTTTTCGGACACATAATGGTCATGGACTGGATTTAGGGACTAATGAACCCGACGGGTTATTAGTCTAACTTGACACATATCTTATGATAGGTCGCCACTAGTTGGGGCTATCATATCATACAAACGGTTTACTCATTAACGGAAGACGCAACCTAAGGTGAGTTCACGGCCCCACTTTTTACTGGTTTTGCTTTCGGGGGAGAAACATGCTTAAAACTCTTTTATGACTCATGAATCATTTTCATGTTATACTATGGCTTACATATTGTTACTATACGGTTCATCAAAAAGTCCCTTAGAAACCACTAACATGGGAATATGGCGGGGAAATGTGGATAGCGCTATTGGGAACTGACAAGCCCCACTCGATGGCTGGAGGCCGGGCGGGTGCATATTGTCTCTAAAAACACAAGGCCTACCGGTGATGACGGTAGTCCATAGGAAATTAAGGGTCAGTAAACGGCATAGTCAGCAATGGTTTCACCCGTAGTAGTAATCTTATTCTGCGCCTAGCTAGCGTTCTCACAAGCATAGTAGTAACAGTGATGGTAACGGTTTTCGAAGGATCACTTTAAACGTTTAAATAAAACCTGTGAACTCACCAGCATTATATGTTGACTCTTTTAGCATGTTTTCTCAGGTCGCTAAGGTAGCAGCTGTCAGATAGGCGCACGGAGTCGCACTGGAGTCGTCTCGCGTCTAGGGTCGCATTTGCATGTTTTGGGATTTTTAACTTTTGAACTTATGTTTTATTTACGCATGACTTTTGTAAACTTTGAATGCTTCCGCACTATCGAATGTTGGTTTTAATCTTATGCATGGTTTCTATTTACGTACGTTTTTACATTTAGACGTCGTTTATTGTGACCGTTGACTTGGATCCTGGTGTGTCACACGCCTCGCGGTAGAACTCCGCATGTGGGAATTTGAGGGTGTGACATTTTCAGATTTAAGACAAGTACCATCAACAAAACCAAACTTATTTTTAGCTTACAAAGCAAGCTTCATAGAATTAGCCCAAACAGTATAATCATCTGTTCCTTTTAGTTTTATAGAAGTAATTGTAAGACTACTAGTATCACTAGGATGCAAATATAAAGGATCACTAATATCCAATTTACTGATAAGAGATCCTACAACACCAGTTGGGTCAGCAGCTCCTGACCCTGCTGGTAATGGTTGAGGTTGGGGTTGAGGAGTACCCATCCAACCTTATACAAGAACACACAGAAAAAAAAAAACAACAACAAAATATCAGACACACAAGACAGACTTCTAAGGCGAAGCTGTGACAGTGGTCCAGATCACGGGTTCGTCACTCTAGGTGCCCGTGCAGGTCTTATCACAGGAGCCTGTTCCTAAAGACCAGACAAGAATAAAAGACAATACAAACAAAGACCAATACACATAAAATGAACAAGCAAGAAACAATACAAGCAAATAAACAGCCAATCAAGAACAATACACAGACAGACAAAACCAATTATTGAGCCTACTCCGGTCCACCCTAACCCGGACAGTGCTCCTAGACACAGACAAGAACAAAGAGACTTATAGTGAGCTCCAGCAGCCAAGCAAAGCACAATACAATGAACTAATAAAGACTAGGGAAGAGAAAGACTTACTGGTTGCACAGCAATCCAATAACAAAACCAAGATCACTTACAACCAAGTGATCAAAGAACCACAGATCCACTGCCAACAAATAGTTGACACCAAATCCCAGACAACCTTCACAAAACCAAGACAAAGAAATAATAGACAAGAGATCAGACAACAGATCTGGATGATAGATCTTTGTAAAACTAAGATCTAAACATACAAATCTAAACAGAAAACACAGATCTACAGCGGAATACTTCCAGAACCAATTATTTTTCTTGAAAAATAAGAGCCAATAGCTCTGATACCATGTGAAAAACTTAGACTGAACCGCAATAAACTCAACTCACAACACCACAAACATTCAATACACAAGAACAATCAGAAATAGTGACAAAATGAGGCGACAAAATTTTATTATTTACCAACCCAAAAAATCACCCAACCATTCACCCAAGAAGTTCTTCTAATCAGAAGAACTATAAAAGTACATAAGATGATCAACTGATTAATATCAGTTGATCTAAGACAAGAACAATACAAATACAAAGAAAACTAGAACGTTCTTACAGACTTTAAGACTAAAAAACCAATACAAAGATAAGACTGCTATCAGGATCTTTCAACACCTTGTTGATATGAAACCCTGATCGCCAAGACTGGGAGATATGAGCACAAAGTGAAAGTGAGAGAGAATAATGCAGCTAACCCTGAAACGAGAAGAGAAACAATCTATATATACTGTCAATGGAAGGTTCCAGAGAGAAAACACAACACAAAGCTTTCTCCACCGTTTGATTAGAAACATCACACGGATCACCAAATAAACATCAGGATTCTCCCTGAATAATACAACTCAAAATGGGCCAATGCCAAGGGCCACATAGACCAATACAATGATGTGCTATAATAAGCCCATTGGACTTACAATACATTTAGAGTAATCAATAACCAGCCCAACATATCCAATCAGATCAAAAAAACATACTTGTAACAATTATTTGTCACAAATTTATAACCATGAAATTATATAGCAAGACACAATATTTTTACTACATATTTTTAACACGGAGCTTGAAATTCTTTTTCGAGGGGGGCAAAAGTTACGAGATCCTTAAAAACGGCGGGGCCTGGACTCAATACGTATAAATTTTTCGGACGAAAACGCGTAAATTTACACTAGTGAGAAGAAGATAGTGAAGACCGGGATACCCCTCGGCCCTCTAAAAGCTTCGCCCCCAATCTCCTCACAAACGTGAAAGTGGGGGCCATCATTAAAACTCATTTTTCTTTGTCAAAGGGAGGGTATATATATTATGTTGAAAGGGAAGGTTGACATAACATCACAATATAGGAGCAACTTTATTGTGACAATGTACAAAGAGGTTGTGTAACACACAACACCCCCACCCCCCCCCCCCCCCCCCCCTCTCCCCATCTCCCTTCATTGTTAGTCCACGTCTAGAATATGTTTAAATTATGATAGAACAATATGAGAATGTGATTCTTGTAGAATATAATATAAAATTATGAAAAGACAATATGGGGATTTGAATCTTCGTTTGACATGTTAAAACCAATTTATCGCATCATTAGTAGCTACAAAATCTATCATAAACCATCGTGTGAAGCTTATAGCAACACATCGCGCAAGAAAAAGTTTTAAAAAAAACAGTTAAACTGAAACCAAAATAAACATATTCGGTTCGGTTATGTTCTTGGTCTTAATTTTGGGGTTACCTTGAGTTTGGTCATGTCCGGTGGTCAGTGTAAAAACCAAAATATGAAATGTTTTTGCATTAAAAAATTATATTCGGGATAGGGTAAGGTTATGTTTTAACCCGACCCACGCCTACTTGCTATATAAAAATACACTAATGAGAAAAAGAGTAAAGATCTTGTACAAAGTGTTTTTTTTTTATAAGAACTGTGAGAATTAAAGGAGGGTATTTTTTTTTTTTTAATTTTTTTTCCCATATTATTAAACATGTATTATAGTATTGAAAACTAAAAAAAACAAAAAAAAATTGGTGTAGAGTAATTACATAATTACTCTAGTGTAAACTAATGTATTTACTTTAATGACGTAATTGAACTAAAAAAATTGTTTTAAAATTTTTTTTTTTGGTATTATTCATCTAAGAAGTATGTGTAAGCACATGGGAAAAAAAATTTAAAAAAAATAAAATTTTTTTACCCTCTTTAATTCTTACAGTTCTTACAAAAAAAACACTTTGTATTTGATCTTTACTCATGAGAAAAATTGCATATTTATTTTGGAAAGAAAACATAGATGTCATATTCATGATGTTGATGTAATCATTTACAATAAAGAGTGTTTGGGACATGGAAAATCAAATTTCCCAAACTACTAAGGAAGCAAACAAATATTCATACCCCCATTCAAATTCCTATCCACTATGAAACCTATATCCATAATAATTCCAAATCAATAAACCAAACATACACTAAATGAAGAAACAATAATTGATAGAATTAATGTAACTACAAAGTAATGACAAACTTTTTGACATACAATAGTTATAGGTTAACAAAAGTAACCAAAAATATCCAAGAGTACAGATTAAAGACCAAAAAACATCAACCTAGATACCAAGATTACATATCAAAAGTTCTAATTTCTAAATGGGTTTGAGCCATACTATCTCGTGGACGGTCTTTGATCATCATCATCTGAGTCATCTTTCTTGGATCTTTTTCTCTTCGGCGGGGCTTCAACTTTACCATCGTCTTCTTATGCCTTTTCTTCAGACTCGCCATCCTTATCTTCGGGGTAGCCACAGGTCTTACGAAGTATTCGGTTGGGGCATCCTCCTAGTTGCATAAGTTCATCACATGGTCAAAAACACTAGACAGAACCAAAATACAGAACAAAAAGATCCAGAATTATTTTAACTTTTTAGCTCCAAGACTTGGATCGAAAAATAAAAGTGGCTAGCTAATACAACTGCCTGACCGACAAATATGAATCAATTCCCATAGCAAATGGTCAAAACAAAGCCATAATATAGTACATACGGATCCATAATAGTTGAAAGGTAAGCAACTTTGGTCAACAATCAAACAAATTATCGAAATAAAACGCCAGTTTAAACCATTTGATCAACAAATATGAACCACCCTCAAAGCAAATGGTCAAAAACACCAAACAAGCCCATAATATATAACAAATCAAATGTAATTTATGATTTTCAAACATTTTTTTTTAACTCATTAAGATGCTATCAACCAAATCTATTGAACCTCCATACCCAATTCTACTCATCAAACACCTAACCAAAACACTCCAAATCCCTTTATCAGGACAAAAACCATCATAAACCATCTTCCTAACCCACTCCTCCCCTCTTTCCACACCATCCAACCCACACGTCCCGTGCACAAGACTCGTATACGTAACCAAATCGGCCCGTAAACCACTTCGGCTCATGGATTCCAAAAGTTGACCAGCAAGGTCAACCTTTCCAGACTTGCAACATCCATTGATAATTATGTTGAAAGTGATCACATCCGGTTTCACTCCTTTCACCACCATCTTAGCCACAACCTTTAAACCTTCAGTTACCATATTGTTACCACAATACATGTTTATTAGTGTGTTGTATGTGGCCAAATTAAGCCCGATTCCACGTCGTTCCATCTCGAGTATGACATCAGACGCGGCCTTAAAGTCGTCGACTTTTGAAAATCCCTTTAAAAGCTCGTTATACGTCGTCGAATTAGCCAAGTTTCCCATTTGAAGGAAAAACTTCATTGCCGAATCAACCTTTCCGCAAGAACAAAGACTTTTGATGAATGCATTAAAGGTTGCAGCATTTGGTGGACAGATCATGCTGTTCATAAGGTTATACGCTTCGTCAAACATGAAATTACTACAAAGAACATCCACCATGGATGTGTACACCACCACATTAGGCTGGCAGCCCTGTGTCATCATCTTGTTCCATGTTTCCGTTGCACCTACAACGTCCCTGCACTTTGCATAGCCGTTGATCAACGTTCCATACGTTGTCACATTTGGCGGGCATGCTCCTCTTTCCATTTCATCAACAAACGACATAGCTTTCTGCATATTCCCAATAGAGCAAAACCCGTTAATTAGCATGTTGTATGTAACCACATTTGGTAAAACGCCCTCTCGGGTCATTTTGTTGTAAACTTCACACGCGTCTTCCATTTTCCCTTTCGCACAATAACCCTTTATCAAAGAAGTAAAAGTAAACACATTCGGTTTGCAGTTTCTCAACACCATCTTAGCCAACATAGCCAACGAAAGCTCCATTTCCCCAACACCCGAGAGCGTGTCAATTACCGTAGTAAACGTAATCACATTCGGCACAACCCCATCAACATCCATCTTTTCCATCACTCTAAACGCCTCATTCACATCACCATCCCTACAAACTCCCAAAATCAACGCATTACACACCGAAACCATCTCAAACCCCCCGACAACACTCTCAAAAACCTCCTTCGCTTCCTTAACCAAACCCAAATCACACAAGGAACAAACAACCGTCGTGTAACTCACCTCATCAGGCGGACACCCTCTCTTAGACATTTCATCAAGCACCTTACGTGCACCATCAACCCGACCATTCCTACACAACGCCTTCAACAAAACATTATACGTATACTTATCCGGCTCCAACCCATCTCTCTTCATGTTAACATAAACATCCTTAACCATATTAAACCTATTCTCATCCAACAAACCATCCAAAATATTATTATACATCTTAACACTAACTTTACACCCAAAGTCTTGAACCCTATAAAACATTTTCAACCCTTGATCAATTAACCCAACCCTTCTGTAACAACTAATCACACTAACAAACAAATCTTCAGTACAATTAACACCCTCTAATTTCATTTGTTGTAAAAGGTACTGAACAGTGTTTAAGTCAGATTTAAGACATAATTTATTTATTATTGTTTGGTATGTTAGAGGTGTGTGTTTGAAATTGTGTGAATTGGGTATGGATTTAAAGTATTGGAGAGATGAATTAATGTTTTGTTCATTGTTTAATGTGTTAATGACTTGAGTTTCTGTTAATTGGGTTTTTTTAGGGTTTAAAGGGTTTGTGTTGAATATTATTAAAGGGATTGAAGGTTTGGGGAGTTTGAGGAGTAGAGAAGATTGGGGTTTTAGATGCATATTGTTATAGATTGGGATTGAAGATTAATAATTTATGGTAGCAAAACTTTTAAATGTTATGATATGAATGTTTGATGAAAGGGGAGAGAATAGTAAATTAAGAAGTGCAATGGAATGTGAAGGGAAGAAAAGCAGATAATTGAACATGTGGTGGGTATTCATCTCCAAGGTTAATGTGGTTTATTGGAAAACATAAGGTCTTCTCCATTCATAATTTCATATCCAGTCACATAAGAGGTTACTGTAGTTTTATGGTGACATTGTGGAATGGCAATCCACATCCCACCTTTAAATACAACTTTTACAGTATAGTAGGCATTAGGCAAGCCAACTTTAGAGTCTAAGAACATAGGAAGTGGAGGGGGTGAAGCGTTATGTGACACTTGTGGGATCCATTGTGGAATGGCAATCCACATCCCACCTTTAAATATAACTTTTATAGTATAGTAGGCATTAGGCAAGCCAACTTTAGAGTCTAAGAACATAGGAAGTGGAGGGGGTGAAGCGTTATGTGACACTTGTGGGATCCATGTAGGGGGAAAAATTGTGGGGAGTGGAAAGGGGAAGAGGGGGGAAGTGACATGTGGAATTTCTTTTTTTTATAAAAAAAACTTTAAATATATTAATAAACATAATAATAATAATAATAATAATTTAGACCGAAAATTTATTAAATTAATAAAACAATAATAAAAAAATAATTAATATTAAAAAATAATATTTATTAAAAAAAATAATAAAAAATTTATATTCAAACATTTGAATTTCAAACGGTTACTGTTCCAAACCGTTTGAATTTCAAATTTTCCACCTAAACGTTTAAATTTCAAAGTTTAAATTTAAAACGTTTCCCCCCAAACGGTCATATTTCTAACCCTATAAATACAACACCAAAACTCATTCTCAGTCATAACTCCTCCTCCTCCTCCTCCAACTCCTCAAAGCAATGAATAATATGGGTGGCGGTTTTGCACCAGGAGCTGTCGGACCGCCCGGCGACTACCATTCTCCTCCTCTCCTCCTCATCCTCCTCCCCTGCTGCACAACCAACTTTCTCTCCTCCTCCACAACCTTGGTTCTATCCTCTTCCTCCTGCTGCTCCATAACCAACCTTCACTCCTCCTCCTCCTCCTGCTGCACAACCAACTTTCTCTCATCTTCCTCCCCTGCTACTCAAGCAGATGATGACTTCACAGATGAGGAGTTGGTCTGGGCCGTGGATTATACCATGGCTCTTAGGGAAATGGACCGACTAATGTTGTCGGCACCCACCCCCCGGTGTAGGGAGAGTGCACCCACCCCCCACCACCAGACTACCCCCACCCCCCACCACCAGACTATCCCCACCCCCCCCCCCCCCACCACCATACTACACCCACCCCTACCACCAGACTAAAAGTATTGATTGTATTGATTATGTGAATGAATGAATACAATAGGTTATGTCCCTTTATATAGATAAGAGAGGGAGCATAAACCCTAGAGATAAATTAGGAAAAGATATACATGACTAACAACCAATATCTATCTCTAATATAATATCTATCGCTAATATCCCCCCGCAGTTTGATCGGTCGTAGGACAGACGGTCAAACTGGATCTAAATGACTGAAAGAGCTGACGAGACAAGCCTTTGGTAAAGATGTCAGCATACTGAAATGAGGAGGGAACATGCAGAACATGAATGTCACCAACGTGAACTTTCTCCCGAACAAAGTGTATGTCTATCTCAATATGCATGGTGCGCTGGTGCTGAACTGGGTTGTCTGACAAGTAAACCGCTGAAACGTTGTCACAATAGACAACCCCTAGCTCGCTGTAAAGGAACCCGAAGCTCTAAAAGCACATTGCGGAGCCAAGTTGCTTCTGCCACTGCATTAGCGACCCCCCTGTATTCGGCTTCCGCACTAGACCGTGACACAGTTGGCTGGCGTTTGGACGACCATGATATTAAGTTTGCGCCTAAAAACACACAATAGCCGCTAGTCGAACGCCATGAATCCGGACAACCACCCCAATCAGCATCAGAATACGCAGTTAACAAATGCGTATTTGAGCGAACTATTCGAATACCATAGTCTAGTGTCCCCTGTATATACCGAAGTATGCGCTTCATAAAAGCAAAGTGTGGGTCACGGGGTTCATGCATGAAAAGGCAAACCTGTTGAACCGCATAAGAAATGTCTGGGCGAATAAACGTCAGGTACTGAAATAGAGAACCATCTGTGGCACTGAGCTTAGAAGATAAGTCGACCGGTGTTGCACACGGTTTACATGCAGACATAGATGCGAGGGCCAGAATCTCTTTGGCATATTGGGCCTGATCCAAAAACAGCCCAGTCTGTTTATGTGTCACTTTTATACCCAAAAAATGATGAAGAGTACCAAGATCCGTCATAGCAAACTCTCGTGAGAGTTGCCGTATAATACTATCAAGCAACGTAGTGGATGACGCAGTAAGAATGATATAATCAACGTATAACAATAAATAAGCACTATCACCACCGCGCGAGTAAATAAAAAGAGAATTATCGCAAGCACTACTGCGAAATCGGTGAGAAAGTATGTAAGTGGCAAACCGGGTATACCACGCCCGTGGGGCCTGCTTAAGCCCATAAAGCGATTTCTTCAACCTGCAAACATGACCTGGAAATCGCCTGTCAACAAACCCCGGGGGTTGATGCATAAATACTGTCTCATTCAAATGCCCATGTAAAAACACATTCTTTACATCCAGCTAATGGATTGGCCAACTCCGTGACACAGCTAGAGAAAGAACGGTGCGGATGGTAGCCGATTTAACCACCGGACTAAAAGTATCCTCACAATCAATGCCCACTGTTTGGGATTTCCCATTAACGAACAAACGTGCCTTATAACGCTCCAAAGACCTATCCGCCTTAAATTTATGACGGAATAACCACATACATCTAATCACCGGCCGGTCAACCGGTCTAGGGACCAATTCCCATGTTTCATTTTCCTGTAAGGCCGTAAACTCAGCCTGCATAGCGCGCGACCAATTCGAGTCGGTTAAGGCATGGTTGTAGGACGGTGGTATTGGCGAGATGGTAGAGGTGTGGAAAGATTGTTGTGGTGGTTTTAGACTGCCCGTTTTGGAACGAGTAGACATAGGATGTGTTGGCTGAGGAGGTGTGGGAGCGGGTGGACGGGCTGGGGGACAGGCTAGTGTGGGGCCGATTGTGGGTGCAGGTGGGAATGGGCCACGGGAATGAGAGGTTTGGGCTGGTCGAGTGGCTTGGGCTAGTCGAGTGGCTTGGGCTGGTCGAGTGGCTAGGTAAGGGCCGGGAAAGAAGCCAGGAGGGACAGAGGGTGCCGAGGGTGGCTAGGAGGTTTTGGGCCGGCGACTGTATGTAAATTGGACAGGTGGAGTTGGTGTAGGGTGTAGTGGAGCGGTATTGTTGGGTGGCGGAACGGGTGGTGGAGATGGGACAGGTCGCGTGAATTAGAAACCGGGTGGTGGTGGTTCGTCAAGGAATTGGTATGATGTCGGATGGGTAGGTGTGGCATATGGGAAGGTGTGTTCGTCAAAGGTCACGTGTCGGGAAATCGAGACCTTGCCGGTGGTCGGGTCGAGGCACCGGTATCCGCGGAAATCGGGCGGATAGCCCAAAAAGATGGACCTCATGGATCAAGGGTGCAACTTATGAGGTTGGGTAGCGGATGTATTTGGGTAACACTCACAACCAAACACCCGAAGATGATCGTACGTAGGGTGTCTGAGGTAAAGGGCAAAAGTGGGGGTGAAAAAGTTAAGGCGTTTTGTGGGTAAAATGTTGTGTAGATAGGCGACTGTGTGAAGGGCCTCGACCCAAAATGGTGGGGGTGGGTGAGCATGGATAAGGATTGAGCAAATGATATCGTTGAGACGCCGAATCATCCGCTCGGCACGACCATTTTGTGAGGAAGTTTGTGGACAAGCAAAGCGAAATAGAAGGTCGTGTTGTGTGGCGAATTGTTTAAATGCATTATTGTCGAATTCGCCACCCAAGTCACATTGGAAGGTTTTAATGTTTCTGTTAAATTGGGTGTGTATGAGTTTGTGAAATTTGACAAAGGTGGGAAAGGTTTCTGACTTAAATTTTAATGGGTAGACCCAAATAAAATGGGGAAAATTATCAATGAGAACCATATAGTATTTGTACCCTGACTTGCTGGGTACAAGTGACGTCCAAAAATCACAATGAACAATATCAAACGGGGCAAAAGTAAATGAATTAGAATCATAAAAAAGTTGTCTTTTACAGTTTGACAATTGACATGAATGACAAAGACTAGATGCTTTGTTTTAATTACAATGAAAATTGAAAGTACGACTAAGAATGCTTAAAACTTGAGCGTCGGGGTGGCCAAAACGTTCATGCCAAGTTAGATAAGTGGTGGTAATAAAGCTTGCTTGAGGTGGAAGTTCAGGTGGAGTGAGTGGATAGAGATCCCCGGTGCTATTGTGGCGGGAGAGAAGGTGCCCAGTTGGAAGGTCCTTCAAAGTAAAACTAAAAGGGTCAAATTCTACAGAAACATTGTTATCTCTAGTGAAACGACGAACAGAAAGTAACTTTTTAATTATTTGTGGGCAATAGAGTATATTGGATAGGACATAGGTGCGGTTGGGTATGTAAAGGTAGCCTGTTCCAGACCCATGAATTGGTAAAGTCGCGCCATTACCGACTAAAATCTTACTTGTTACAGGAAAAGAATCAGGGATTTGAATCATACCTTGCTCGTCTGACGAGTGTGAGGAAGCACCGGTGTCCATGATAGTATTCGGGTCAGGATGATTGAGATTGAAGCTGGCCATCGCTGCACTGAGATCTGACGGGCTCAAGGTGTCATAGGCATGAGGCTGAGGGGGCAGGCTGCTGTAATGGGCCTGATGTGGGCCGTAGGCTGCAGGAAGGTAGGGAGCAGATGGGTTAACAGGCTGATAAGTGGGCTGTTGGTTTGATGGGTATTGGGCCGGTTGTTGTTGATTTTGGGGTGGATTTGGTTTGAAAGCGGGCTGGGTCGGGTACGGGCATGGAGGAGTATTCCACCATGCCCACTGCGGGTGAGAGGGTATGTTCGGGTTTGAAGAGTAGGGAGAGGGGGTGTACTGGTTCGGGTAGTAGTTCTGGGGGCGACCATTGCCGCGGCCACGGTAACCACGATCACGGCCCCGACCTCGGCCACGGTTTCGGGAATAAAATTGGTTCGGTGGGGGCTGGTTGGAATAACCAGTAGCAGGGTTGTGTTGAGTAGAAGGGTTATGATTGTTGTGGGTATTGGTTTGAGCCATCAACACCGAAGCGTTGGTCTTCTTGCGTGCGTCGAGGCGAATAACTTCATCCTGTAACATACTTCGTGCTTCATCCCAATCAACATTGTTTGCATTAATGAGGGCCGCAGTGGTGTCATACTCGGCAGGAAGTCCCCGCACGAGTTGGAGGACGAGTCGGTCCTTGGTGACTGGGTGATCAATGTCCTCTAGTTGATTAGCTAATTCCTTTAACCGTTGGCAATAGTCATCCAAAGACGCACAAGCCGATAACGTGAGATTACAGAACTGGGTCTCCAAGGCTCCCGCACGAGCCTTTTTATTGCTGAGATAAATTTTCTCTAATTTAAGCCAAGCGAGACGAGCAGTGGGATCTGGGCCGATATCGTGGACACGAGGTAATAAATCGTCTGACACGGTGCTAAAAATCCATTGTAGCACCAGTGCATCAAGCTCCTTCCAGCCGGGGTAAGTGGGGTCAGTCTCGGGTGGGGCGGGTGTACCATTGATGTGGGAAAGAACCTGGTAAGCTGTAAAGTGTAAGCGAAACAGCTTGGTCCAGGAGGTATACGTGACTTTCTTGCCATCGAGGGTACGAACTTTGGAATTAATATTTGTGACAGAGTAGGCTGGGTGTAGAGACTGTTTAGGGGTGTTGTTGGCTGGATCGGAGGCCTCGGCTTTGCCGGTAGTCATGGCCGAAGCTGTGTATAATAGCCGAAGCTAGGGTTGAGCGAAAAAATAAAGGAATCAAGAGCCAAGGCTCTAATACCATAAAAGTATTGATTGTATTGATTATGTGAATGAATGAATACAATAGGTTATGTCCCTTTATATAGATAAGAGAGGGAGCATAAACTCTAGAGATAAATTAGGAAAAGATATACATGACTAACAAACAATATCTATCTCTAATATCATATCTATCGCTAAGACAGACTACCCCCACCCCCCACCACCAGACTATCCTCACCCCCCACCACCATACTACACCCACCCCCCGTCACTGGGGGGAGCCAACCGAGGAGGACTTGGAAGCACTTAGGAAAGCGATGGAAGAGGAACGCTTCTACAATTATTCCCCTCCTCGTGAGTACTGCTGGATCTGCGAGGATGCGAGATCCGATGGTCGCGATAGCGATCGTTCTGTGTCCCCCCCGTACTACACACTCGAGGACTGGGACAATTACTCTCCATAGTGGAAGGTTTAGGTTTAATTATGTAATGTTTAGTAGTTTAATTATGAAATCTTTTAGGTTTAATTATGTAACGTTTAGGATAATGTAATGTAATAAATAAATTAGGACTATGTAATGGTTTTATTTAATGTTTTTATGTAATGTTTTTATTAATTTTAATATGGTTAATTATGTAATGTTTTTTTCATTTTTTTTTATTTTTTATACCCAATTTAATTTTATTTATTTAATTTGTTTTTTTAAAACCAACCGGCCAAAAATCAATTTGTATTTCTTTATGTTTTTTATATAAAACTCAAGACCCAACCTAACCAATCAACTTGTGCCACATCACCCTCTCCACAAAGCCCTACGTCGGTTGCCTTTTCCCCGCCCCTCTCCACCCCACCCGGCGGCGGTGTCCCCCCCCCCCTTCCCACCCCTTTCCCCGCCCCCACTACGGATGGTCTAAGGAGTGAGGGGAGGGGGTGAAGCGTCATGTGGCACGTGTGAGGCCTACGTGTGAAAGGTGAAAATTGTGGGGAGTGGAAGAGGGGGGAAGAGAATAATATTATATTGTGTTAAAGTTATAAAAAAAATTCAGCCAATAAGAAACCTCCACGTGCCTTCCTCCTCCCCCCACGCCCGTCGGATTCCCCCCCACCCCCTTTCCACGCCTCTACGGGGCGGTGTTCCCGCCCGTGAAGCCATCTCCCGCCTCACTCCGTGAAGCCTTAGAGTAAACGGAGTGGGGCTGCAAAGGGGGCGGGAAAGGCATGTTCAAGCCCTCCACACCACCCCGGTTGGGCGTGGAGGGGGGGGGAAGCCCCAAGGGCGGGGAGAATTCGACGGCCGTGGGGTGGGACAAGCTTTTGAGGTGTGATTTTTTATTGGCCAATTTGGTTTTCTTTTTTTTTTTTTAACTTTAATACAATATAATATTATTCCCTTCACCCCCCACCCCTCTTCCAGTCCCCACAATTCCACCCCCCCCCCCCCACATAGGTCTCACAAATGCCACATGGCGCATCATGCCCCTCTTCCCCATCACTCGTTACAGTCTTAAGTTGACATTATACAAAAGAGGTTACTTAAGCTATGTTTTATGGAATAGTGTCTCACATCTCTAGGGACATAAAAGAGGGCCGGCTCCACCTTTTTGTAGGCCCCAAACGACCTTCGAAAAAGAAGCCATTTTTAAAGTTCTCTAACACAGATGGATCAGGTCGGGTCAAGTAGTGGGTCTTAATAGGCTTGGGTTATAAATGGAGTCATTAACCAAGATCATATTAGCAACATCAAATGATCAAAACGACAAATTTGATCTCACATTGTCATAAATCTGAAACAAAAAGCTTCTAAATTCTTTTTCTAAAGCAACCATTGTCAAAAAAAATTTACCTTGATCATACATCAACCGAGTAGAAAAACAAAAAAACAAAGCTGAGACTAGAACTAAAGCTTTGATTCATATTATAAACGTGCATCACTGGTTATTTACAACACTAAAATGTTGACGTTTTAGGCTTGGAGGCCTATTTAATACTTCAATGTTCCCCATCTTTAGCAATTAATAATACAACCACATTAGTTGGGATCGATCCCAAGTCCCCACGAAATAATAGTAGAGTTATCACCACAAAGTTGCAGCACTATTACTTGTTAGTGAAAGCCAAAACAAACATAATATATAGTACAAATAGATTTTTTTTCATGGAGCCCCAAAAATTTGGTGGTTCTAAGCCTTAGCTTTGGTTTGGAACACATATGAGCCGACCCGGCGTAAAGGAAGAAGGTGTATGGGCGTGAGGGAGAAGGGGTGGTGGGCCATAAGTCCATAACCGAGAAGATACTCTATTTGTTTCCTTTTTATTTAACTTATTTTAAAATTATATTACTTTAATGGATAGTTGATAGTAAAACTTGAGAAATGATTTAGCCCACGGCTCCACGTCTAGAATATATTTAAATTATGAAAAGATAGTTCACGACTCCACATTAAGATAAAGAAAAGTGAATGAAAATTCATGCGCCATGCGTATGTAGCAGTGATATGTGAGTCAATTTATGACGTGGCAATGCAGAAAACGGGAAACCATACCGAATACTCTCGATTTATTCCACGACTCCACGTCTAGAATATATTTAAATTATGAAAAGACAACGTGAGGATTTGATTCTTCTAGAATATTTTTAAATCATGAAAAGACAATATAGGGATTTCATTCTTCTTTCCACATGCAAGACTATCCGGTGTGGTGACGTGGAGATGGGGGTGAAGCCCCTCCAGGCCACCTACACCACCCCATATTGTGGCGTTCCAATGGCGTAGGCAGGGAGCTTGGAGTTCTTTACAAGCTTGGGGCACTTGGGGAGGTGACGTGGCGAGTTTCCATTGATTAAGTTTATGTCGAGGTTTTGTGAAAGGGGAGCCGTTGGCGTGTAAGAAGGTGGAACCACCCTGTAGTTTTTCGCGTGGAAAAAGGTGGGACCCCCTTTATTGACGTGGCAGACACGTGTCGTTCCACGCCCTCTTCACCCCTCTTACCGCATTGTGCTGCCGAAGATCATTCATATCCCTCCGTTGTCTTTTTACCCTATGACTTAAGTAAAACTCATATTTTTCAAACACACGAATTTATCTATACTATCTTATAAAGCATTTCACAAGGACCTCTTAATTTTTAAGTAATACAACAATAAATGCTTAAAGTACAACACATAATGCATGTAGTAACTACTTTTTGAGGACATTTATGTCTTTTCAAACATAACCTGCACATATACCCCTTATTAGTTACAGTTTTCGCCCTTATCTATCTATACTATATTATAATTTTATACAATATTTATATATTTGCCCCCATCAACTTTACTCATTTTCTGTTTATTTAAATAGTAATTACACTTTTACACCTTTATTTTAACCAACTACCCCCACGATTTTTAAACGTTCATAACTTTTTCAGACGGTAATATTTTCTTAATATTATTAAACAGTATAAAAGAGCATTTTATACTCTTTAGTTTGAGTATAGTATTGCTATAGTTTTTTAATTTTTTTTAAAAAATATACGTTATGGTTAAGCAATAACCGAAACGATAACAAAAGAAAAAAAAACGAAAACGAACTGAAATCATCTAAACTTTAATATAATACATTTCCCAATGATCTCCTATAATTCAAGTTTTACAAGTATATTGATTAATTAGAGTACAAAACAAAATGCAGATATTAACTACTTTTTTAAGGCAAACATGTATTTTAAAAAATACTTACACATGTGCCCCTCCATCTTTACTCAACTTTTTTTATTTAAATAGTAAATACACTTTTGCACCATTAATTTAACCAACTACCCCCATGATTTTTAAACGCCCATAACTTTTTCATGCGTGAATATTTTCTTAATATTATTACACCATATAAACGGTCTTTTTATTCTTTT
This sequence comes from Ambrosia artemisiifolia, assembly GCA_032199755.1. Lineage (NCBI taxonomy): Eukaryota > Viridiplantae > Streptophyta > Magnoliopsida > Asterales > Asteraceae > Ambrosia > Ambrosia artemisiifolia. Next base: position 40,385,181 of record CM063525.1, read on the forward strand.
TAATTTGAGTATAGTATTGGTGTAGTTTTTTATATAAAAATGATATGATAGGTTTAAGTAACAATTGAAACGAAAACAAACCTAATTAGACGAAAAATAATAGTTACATGTTTTCCTTGTTTTAAGAAAACTACCCCCACGATTTTTAAACGACCATAATTTTTTCATACATTAATAATTTTTAAAAAATTATCATAAAAACGAGAATTTTATTCTCTTTAATTTGAGTAGCAATGCTAATATTTTTTTTAATTTTAAAAATTTGATGTATTATGTGATTTAAGGCTAACTTGACCATTTTAGGGGCCTAAAACGAGATTTAAATTTGAGGCTCTTTTAGCATTACAGAGACCACAATAAAAAAAATCTTATCATTGAAGGGATTGAGTACCAAATCCTCACATGAATTGGCCTAACCTTAAACACTAAAAACAAACGATATAAACAAAACAAAGAGTATATGACATCAAAAATGATATAAACTTAAAACATAATATGAATATCGAAATTTAAGTATTAGCTATGATTATAAAAACATAACCATAACGGAATTTTAATCATAATTTTTAATTCCGATCTTTATTTTAATCGCATATAAATATCAGTAAAGATATAGCATTTTATTTAAAACATGAATTAACATCCACATTATGTCATATTTTATTTGTATAATTCAAAAATCAACAGTTGAGTAGTAAAAGTTATAGATTGTCAATTTACCTTCAAGGGATGCGAACCAAATTTACAATTTTGATTGACGATTTCGAATAAACTAAGTCGCTAACTACAACACCTTAGATTTTGATTTTAATTTTAAAAAGAATTAGAGCAAGAATGCAACAGAAGATAGTTGGACTTTGATGATCGTGATTTTACGATTTAGGTGTACGACCTTTCATCGTTACTACACAATTCGATTTTCATTCCTCACTATCCCGCTTTCATTTTTAACCTAACCGTGTTGCCTCTTTTTTTGGAATGAGCTATGATTCAATACTACATAAACAAGTTCGATACAAATATAAAATAACATCATAGAATGGGGCCTAAAAAAATGGGGCATTAAGCCCATGCTATACTTATACTGTGGTCAAAGTTTAGTTTTGGTTATTAATAAAATTAACTTAACCGGACTGAAAAATGACAATTTAATCAAATAAACCGAACCAATAATAAGATTGTTTAACTGTTGACTTTTGTTTTGGTTGAGGCTAATAACTGAATTGAACCGAATTATGCATAGCCGTAAAAGTAGCTATGTTTCCCGCCGCATCGCGCGGGCATACTACTAGTGATCTTAAACGAATTCGTTTCGAATTCGAGTTGCTAATATGAATTCGAATTGAGTTTTTTATTCGAATACGAATTCGAATCGGTCAGCTTTTAATCGAATTCGAATACGAATTCAGTAAAAAAACAATATTCGAAAAAACTGATTCGATTAATTCAAAAATTTGTTATTTGATTCGATGAACACCCATACTTTTTATGTAGTATTGTATTTTTCTTATTTTCATTATTGTGTCATTTTTATGATTTATTGTGTCTTTTTTTTCAGCATTGTATTATATTTTTTCAGCATTTTGTCAATTGGGGGGGGGGGGGGGGGGGCACCGCCCCGCAGGGGCGTGGAGGAGGGGGCGGGGAGATGAAGTCGGGCGTGGGGGGGGGGGGGGAGGTGAAGGCCACGTGCTGGGTTTTAAAAAGCGCGCCTGAGGCGCGAGGCGCATCAAGGCTCAGCCTAGGGCGCCTCAGGGCTTTGCGCCTAGTCTTATTCCCAAAGGCGCGCGCCTCAGGGGATTTTTTGTCAAATTTCAGGTGCTTTTCTCCCTGAGGCGCGCGCCTCATCTAACCTGGGTATTTTTTATGCATAAAAATGTTGTACCTTGGTGTTTTTGACTTGTACATATAAGTAAAATCACATAAAAACCTTATTTATAGCTATATTTTGGGTAAATGAAGCTAAAAACTCATGGAATATATACGGGATATATAAAAAAATTATATAAATAGTGTGCGCCTCGGGTACGAAAATCCCACGCTTTTTGCGCTTTGCGCGATGCGCTTAAACCTCGTCGCTTTTGAACATAGACATCATATTCATGATGCTAATGTGATCGTTGACAACGAGTGTTTGGGACATGAAAAAAAAACAAATTACAAATTTCCCAAACCACTAAACCACTGATGAACCAAACAAAGGTATTCATAGTTTCATACCCAGTAAAATTCCCATTCACTATGAAACCTTTATCCATAGAGACTCCAGATCAACAAACCAAACAGCATACACTAAATGAAGACACAATAATAGAATGCATGTACAAAGTAAGAACAAACATTTTGACATACAACAGTTATAGGTTAACAGTAGTAACCAAAAATATCAAAGACTACAGATCAAAAAAAAAAAAAACATCAACCTAAATAAAATCAAAAGTTCTAAATGTTCAATCTTATACAAAACTAGATTATGAGTAACTTATTTATCGATCTAATAGTAACTGGGTTGTAGATAACATATAAAATGCTTGAGACAGAGATGGTTGACCTGTATTCTTGGGTCATGTTTTGAGCCCAAGAAATGGGTTCAAGCCACTATCTCTTGGACGGTCTCTGATCATCATCGTCGTCACCACCATCATCACCATCATCTGAGTCATCTTTCTTGGATCTTTTTCTCTTCGGTGGAGCCTCAACCTTACCATCGTCTTCTTCAGACTCGCCATCCTCATCAGCACCGTTCTCCTCTGGCTCAAAATCACTAGCTTCCTCCTCATCTTCGGGATTAGCCACAGGCCGAACCAAGTATTCAGTTGGTGCATCCTCCTAGTTGTATAAGTTCATCACAAGGTCAAAAAACTAGACCATATACAGATCCACAACAGTTGAAAGGTATGCAACTTTGGTCAACATAAAAGAATTATCAAAACAAAACACCAGTTTGAGTCACTTGACCAACAAATATAAATCAGCCTCAAAGCAAACAGTCAAGAACCCGAAATATAGCACATACAGATCCGGAATAGGGTAAAGGTATGCAACTTTGGTAAGCAATCAAAAGAATTGGCGACATAAAACACCAGTTCGACCAACAAATACGATTCAACAACATAGCAAACGATTAATAATTACACTATACAAAAACCAGATGTTCCATTTAACCTTATTCAAAAACTACTAAACACTCATTAGGAGGCTAAGATGAAACTTTAAAGCAATAAAACACAAATTATCAGAATATCATCATGAGATAATAAAGCCTGGAACTGGTTAAAGTCTTTCGATACCAAATACTTCAATTATTAGCCATTAGGTTTTGCATTCTGTTAATATCACCAGATCTGGAAAAGTATAAGTATAAATCATAGATCAATTAACTTGCAGAAAAATAACTCAAAAATAAGAAATCAATCATATCACATGAAAATCAACAAAAAAAACTACTACTAGATTGCATATACAGAAAAATAAAAAAAATTAAAAAAAAACTGTAAACTATAGATGCAAAAATTAGAGCAATTCACAAAAATTTACTAGAAAATTCACATGAAAATCAAAAAATAAAAAATAATAATAAAAAATAAACTATCGATGCAAAAATTAGAGCAATTCACAGAAATTTATTTCATACACACAACAGAAACCAAAAAATTGTAAACTATCGATGCAAAAATTACTAGAAAATTATACCTCATCGTCTTCAGCGTCTTCCTCCTCATCATCATCACTATCATCATCACCGTCATCATCTTCACCATCATCATCATCATCATCATCATCCTCTTCGTCATCATCTTCATCATCATCTACCTGATGTACCTGTGGAACAACCTCCTTTACATCATCATCTTCCTCTTCTTCCTCTTCCTCATCATCTTCATCATTATCATCATCTTCTCCATCATCAGGTTCTTCCACTTCACCTTCAGTGTCTATTCCTTCAATTTCCTCCACAGTTTTTTCTTCTATCTCTTGTATACCTTCAATTTCAACTTCTTCTTCACCCATCAACATCTTCTGAACAGAAATCAAAAACAAAATTGAAAGACTATTGGATTGAGTAGAGTGAGAGAGGAGATTAGAGAGAGAGAACAATGGTTCTTCAGAGTAGCTATACGGGAGGAGTCATCTGGACCGTTGATTGCTTTGATGAGAGGGATTGATGACGTGGCGGTTGATCGGACGGTTGTAGTGATTCGACGCGGTTCAACAGAGCTTCTTTCTAGAATAAAAATGTTTGTTTATGGAATTTTTATGTCACGTGATATGAGCGTGATGTGCCTAGGGTTAGTAAGGGCTTTTTTGGTATTAAGTGTTAGAATCGGGGTAGTTTGGTCAATTGGTACAAGTGACACCTGTTTGTTTTTTATTTTTATTTTTTTAACATCACATGTTTATTTAAGAATTATTTATTTATATAAATTATAGGTCGATTTGGATAGCAACTCTTTTCAACTATAGTATAAACCAATTACGGTGGGATGTTAAAATTTGTGAGGCTTAATTTTAACGACTACAAAGAAAAAAAGAATGAATATTGTCTTTACCAATTTTCGGTCTGTACTGGCTTGATTCTTTACCGTATGGCTATTTCGCGTACAACTGTGTTTACAACAAAGTTTATATTAGAATGTCGGGAAACAATATTAAACGCAACCACATATCTAGTGAGTGAAACACACGCGTTGTGACTGGATGTTAAAATTTTTAAGACTTGGTTTAGACGTCTAATAAAAGGTTATTTACAACGGTATTATTATTACACAAAAGTTGTATGATGTAACTCAAATAATAAAGTCGTGTTTCATCATACCGATACCTTTATTTAGTTTATACCCAGTAGCTTTGTTTTTCTATTGTAACTTTCATTTGTTAGCTTTTTTACTATAAACTAAAGGTGACGAACAGAGTTGGTACTGACCAAATAGTCTTAATATTACACAAAAATTGTATGATATAACTCAAATAATAAAGTCATGTTTCATACCTTTTAATGTCCGGCCAGTACCAACTCAGTTCGTCACCTTTAGTTTATAGTAAAAAACTAACAAATAAAAGTTACAATAGAAAAACAAAGCTACTGAGTATAAACTAAATAAACGTATAGTAAAGTTTAAAAAGAAAAAAGTCAAAGTAATACACATTTTGTAGAGACTTTGTAATCGTCATACTTTTTTTCTTATACTTTATAGGCTTGCGCTTGTTAAATTTTTAAGTAAAAAGGACTAAAAACTAAACAAATGTGTTTATTTTTTTCTCAATATTACGACGATGTATTTTACTGAAAACAGAATAGTATCCATAATAAAGTATTTTTTGCTATTGTAGACTACACCGGATGTAAAACACGTATTCTTTTATATATATATCACAACTTTATTTTTGTTAGAAGTATGTCCAATACTCATCAATTAATGTTGATATTTCGATACAATCTAAAGAGTTACACTTTTGAGGACAAATAAGAAATAAATATATATATTGTTAAATATGTATTTATAACAAGAAATGTGGTTTTATTATTAGGAATAATAAATTGGGAAAGGGTTATTTTTATTAGAGAATAATAATAATAATAATAATAATAATATGTGTTTTATTAAAGGTTAATAAAATACATAATGTGAAATATTATTATTATTATTAGATAATAACATATAAAGGAGAGTCTTAATGATAAATGTTATATAATTAAATATTTTCTTGCAGGACAAGATAAAAGATTAGGGGTGTGATTTGTAAATAGTTTAACTATTTAATCACCTTAAGTTTTGAGACTTAAATCTAATCACAAAATAACAAAACCCTATGTAGGATCGAAACAATAATTGAATATCGCGTGTGTATCGGATCGAGGGCGGAATCAACGATCCGGTTAGTTGTTATAGGTGAGTGTTCATGGATTTGTTAATAGAAATGACAAAAGTTACAAATAAGCTAAGGCATGGGGTACTTATACTACTCCTCATATACCTCAATATCATGCACTATGGCCTTCATGCATGTGGGGGGTACATGTATGACCCTCATACATGTGGGGGCACATGTATGAGATAAGTAGGAGGTGTATGTTACATAATAAAGTCCCAAAATACCCCTAAGCCTATAAAAACATATAAACAACCCTAGAACGTGTTCAAACATGATCTGATAAACATATCCAAGCTAGGGACACAGCCAAAGGGTGCATTTACAGACTCTCCCTGGACCTAGCTGGATAGTTACAAAAACATCTAAACAAACACCGAAACATAAAATAAGCAAGTTTTCTCTTGAATAACCAGCAACCATCTTCATGCTTGTATCACCCGTAGCTTGTTCCAATCACAACCAGCATGGATTTTCTTTGCAGCATAATACATGACCATCTTCTGAAAACTGACAGCTTGATTAGCATCCCCGTCTTTGAAATGGGTCGGATTCTTCTTAAACGTTTGCATGTCCTGTTCAGAAAGATTCATAAGCCACACTGGATCCCAAATCCTTATCTTCCTGCATATCTTGGGATCATAATTCAACACAATCACTAATTCTGAAGTTATGTAATCATAGTACCAGAAGATGAACTTATCAGTGAAATCTTGTTCCATCGGAATAAGTGGAATCTGTGTCATGATTCTGGTGGGGAGATCTTATGTTTCCAAATGGGCTTACTAGTGATATGATGTAACTGATCAGTATGGTAGCTCTTTGGATATTGTGGCTGAATGTACTCCCATTTTGATCTGCTTTCCTTTCCAATAACCCTCTGTACATCTTCAGGGTGTTAGAAGTCTTGACCGGCTTCAATTTGACAAGATCACGAACGTACCAGTATGGTAAGGACTTGATCTTATAAACACTGGCGAAGTAGAGAATGTCGGTCTCGAACTTAATACCAATAGCATCAAACTGAACCATATGCGTCCAGCTAACAATATTACTAGGCATGAGATTCCATCTCTGTTTAACCTTTCTGGCTTGGACTGGCTCTGGTTTCTTCCCGGAGAACCATGCTTCACATGCTGCTTGTACCCGTTTTGTTCATTCAGCGTCTGTCTTGGGTTTATCTTCAAGTGGTTGATCCTAAAACCATCGATCAACTATCTCAAAATCATTATTATTTGGAACAGGGATGTCAACTCTGATCTTTTCTGTTTCATGCACATAATCGGGGCATTCTTCTCTTGTGATATCTTCGATCTCGACATCATCCAACGGATCATCTTAATTTAATGATTCAGATGGTACCGAAGGATTAAACGGTTCATAGGCTATACCCAAGATCTGGGAAATCTCTTCTTTGGATGGCTCTGGAGGTATATCACCTTCTTCCAAATCTATATACGGTTTAGTAACTGGATTCTCGTCATCATCAGTGAAGAACATGTTGTAGTACATTTCGGTCCATTCCAGAGGCACCGACTTGGAAGCGACAACTTCCCTGAACACCTGTAAGTCTTTTTCAGTTGGTTCGGGTTGCGAGGAAGATTCTCTTGCACTCGAACTACAACAGTGATCTTGATCTTTCTTTGCATGCCTTTCCCTAAATTGTGCTTTGGCCGTTTTCGTTTGACAGGCCGCAACATCACCAGAAGCACCCGGATCCTCCTCCTCATCATCCCCCGATCGGTCTTCACCAGACTCGTGATCGTCTTCCCCATCATCCTCTTCATCCTCATCATCATCATCATCATCATCACTGTCATCACCATCCCCAGAGGTGAGTTGCTTATGCTTGTTCAAGTATCAGTCAATTTTCTTCTTCAACTTCTGATTTTCTGACTCGACAATGACAAGACGATTCCGTGTATCATCTCTTGATTCTGTTAGTAAACGGATCTCTTGTTCATGGTTGGATAGCTTCTTCATCGTCGCTTCAAGTGTTGTTGAAATTCTTTTATTCTCTGACCTTGTTTCATTGATAATAGTTAGGAACTGGCGATCTCGGTTTTCTGCCTCTACTATCCTCTTCTGGTTTTCCAAGTTCTGTGTAATTTGTAAGTGTAGCATACTCACAAGATTGTTAATTTGGGATTATAAAGATGGAGCATCTGATGTGGTTGGTACTGGTGAGATAGATAGCATGAAAGGCGTGGGTTGAGCTAGTTGGGATGTTTAAAATTGAGGGACTCTGATTTGAGAGAGTATTCTCTGAAGGTCAGAGTCGATAGAAGGTGTAGAGGTGACGGTTTGAACAGACACTGTAGCTGAGCTTGGCTCAGTGAAGACTAGGGGTGTTCAGAATTCGATTCGGATTTGAAAAATTCGAAATTCGACTTAGTTCGATTTAATTACCAAGATATCGATTCGATTATTATGAATTCGAATTGAATTCAAGCCCCGCAAATCGAATACGAATCGAATACGAATTTATGATTTTAAATTCGATTCGATTTGAAATTCGAATAAAAACTGTACATGTATATTTTTTAAATATATATACACACATACACATTATTATATACACAAATTTACACATTGAAAAAAAAAAGAACTTTTAAATTTTGGTCAAACTCTAAGAACCCATAGTGTTAACAACTTTCACCATAACCATAGTTTACAAGTTTACCTTATACATCACAAAACTCTAACAACCTATACTCTCTACTATTTGTACTATTCCCGCATTTGACATATTGTTGGTTGTCAGTTTTGTAGATTTGTATTTTATATGTTAAAAATAATGAGTTTGTATTAGTTTTAAAACTAAAAATAAAACAGTTTATTATATATGGTGAATTTGAACTAAATCGAATTTATTCGAATTCGATTCGAATTCGAGCTTCTTATTCGAATCGAATAAGAATCGAATAAATTGAATTTTAAACGAATACGAATCGAATACGAATTCAGGTAAAAATATTAAAATTTCGATTCGAATAATTCGAAAATTCGTTATTCGATTCGTTGAACACCCCTAGTGAAGACTGGAGGTTGTTCGGTAACTGGTGTGGGGATAGGAGTTATGGTAGCAACTAAAGTGGTTATGGTTGTGATTTCTGCGAGAGAGGTTGTTGTGGCTGAAACAACGGTTTCTCGGGTTATTCTAGACTTGGTCTTTTTTTGGGTTTTGTGGTTTTGGTTTGTTCAGATTAGGTGGTTGGCTGAGTTGGTTCTTTAAATGAGACAGATTTGGCATTTAAGGTTTTTCGGGTTTTCTTTGGTAGCTGCTTCATCAAAGAACCGTTCGAGCTACAAGCTGCCCATTTTCCGGAGGGCCTATCTTCTTCTAACTGAGCATCCAACTCTTGTAGATCCACCGAAAAGTGCGAATCCTCACATTCTTCTTTTTCCTATTGTAGTGCCGCGCGTTGCTATAGGGCAGCAGCTTCACGGGCCTGCCTTTGGGGCTCAAGTTCTTTTCCTTCTTTAGCTAACTTTTTCATCTGATGCGCTTCAGGATCAAGATCTTCATCTTCTGATTTTCACTATCAGATCCTTCGCCAGATTGTTCAGTTGTTGGAGCCTTCTTTGTTGTAGGTTCTTCGCCAACAGAAACTATCCCCTTGCCTTTGTCAGGACGGGATCCAGATGCAAAACATACCCAAATTATATATTTTTTTCATTCTCTTTCCTTTTAAATAGAACTACTAAATCACAATTTTTCACTTTTATTTCATTATTTCATTTTTTTTTGTATTCTATTTTTTTCTTGTATCAGCAACCACTTATATTTTACTAATCCAACTCAGTGCATTGCATATGTTATTAACTTATCTCAAATAAAAACAAAGTACAATGCTATAATAAATAAAATGGTAAATCAAAGTTTATTCTTTAATGACTTCTTGTCGAGTGTTTGTGCTAACCGATTATAACATACTTTTTCAACCCATGTAAGACAAGGGTTTATTCAGCTCGTGCAAATATATAAGATTTTTAAAGATATAACCATTTTATTACGTGTATATAAAATTACATATATTCAATCCATATAATATACGGTTACATCCTAGTATAATAATAAAACAATATTAGTTATTCTTTGTAGGGACAAAAAGGATTGAAGAAACCACTATTTGATAACCTTAGTCCAAATCATATTCTGCTAAGTATGGAAGGAACTACTGAAGAAGAAAACACAAAGTGCTGAAGAAGAAATCAACATAGTACTGAAGAGCAAACTGATCAGTAGTTCTGAGGTCTAACCAGACACTTCACTTCAGAACTACTGAAGACAAAACTAATCATCAGTAGTTTGTCCTCTCATTAGCAGTTTGTTGATCTTATCTTCTAACCGACTTAGACTTCAGTAGTTTAGTATAATATTGTTTTGTTAAAGTCTTTGAACAAGTTTCAATGCTACAGCCTGTTGTAAGCATTATCCTAAGTAAAATATCTTAGCTAAATATCTTGTATTACTTAGTACAACAGTCTTGTATATTCGTCTATAAATAGATGAGTTTATTCATCTATTTTAGACATGTGATAACATTGATTTTAATTGAAAATCCTTCAAGGCTTTTATAAACTTATTATCTATTTCACATCTGAGAATCATTCAATACTTGCTTAACTGCTTTATACTTTCAATTGCTTTTGATTCTCATTAACTGCCTAGTAAAGGGGGAGTAATAACTCCTGTAAAAGTGATACTTCATACTTAGAACATTTATCATTCCGCTGTGCAAATAACTATGATATAACTGCAAACACATAAGTGTTCTAATACTTAACTACTATAAGAGACCACCTGATCCAACAATTGGTATCAGAGGTTGGTATCAGAGCAACTGGTTTATCTGATCAAATATCAATCTAACAAATTGAGAATCAGACACAGGCTCTTATTGATATCCAATAAAGGATTAAAAGGTTCACTTTTACGTTTTCATCCATCACTTTAAAGAAGTATTGACAAATCCAAACTTCTTAAAAATGGATCCTTACAATACTGGATCTGCCAATAAACCTCTGTTGGATCAGTGGCCTCTATTAAGAACACTTATGTGTATCAGATTTATGTAAGAGTTAATGAGCAGCGGAATAACAAGTGTTCAAAGATTAAAAGATCACTTTTAAGAGGAGTTATTACTCCCCCTTGACTGAATAATAAATGAGAAACAATAAATACAGTTCAAGTATAAAGCAGTAAAGCAATTTATGTTTCTCAGATGTGAAATGGATAATAAGTTTAAAGCCCGAAGGATTTCAATTTATTTCAAAGGAAATACAAAATATCACACATAAAATAGATGAACAAACTCATCTATTTATAGACCAATATACGAAACCGTTGTCTGAAGTTATCTAAGATATTTAACAAAGATATTCGGCTAAAGATAAGGTTACAACAGTCTGTACATCGAAACTTGAAATCAAGACTTTAACAAAACAATATAATAATAAACTGCTGATCTTCAGTCGGTTAGAAGCTTCTGATCACAAAGTGCTGATGAGTAGTTTGTCTTCAGTAGTTCTTCAGTGTAGTGTCTGGTTAGACTTCAGAACTTCTGATGAGTTACTCTTCAGTACTTTGTACATTTGTTCTTCAGTACTTCTTCTTTGTTCTTCAGCAGTTGTTTCCATACTTAAGCAGAATATGATTTGGACTAAGGTTATCAAAAGGTGGTTTCTTCAATCCTCTTTGTCCCAACAATCTCCCCCTGGATTGATGAAGCCAAAACCTTATCCAATCTTTATTGTTGATCATTTCTCTCTTCTAGTATCCTCCAGATTTCTGCTGTCATCCGGGTAGTAAGAGTACATCTTTGTTGCTCAGTGAGAGGTCCTAATTCAGGTGTTAGATGTTGAATTGTGAGAAGGTCTTTGGAAGATAAAACACTCAACTCCTTTGAGTTTCTGTAGACCTTACTTGAACGATCTCTCCTGGTCACAAGTACTGAGTTGGAATCAGTAAATGACCATTTGATAATATTTACCTTTGACCTGTCAAAGTCAGAGGCATAGGAAACCAAGCCTGTTTCCTTAGGTAAACCTGAGGATGATTGAGGAATGTCTTCAATTTCAGTGACTCTCAGGTGAGATTCTTGACTACCTTGAAGTTCAACACCACTTTGAATAGGCATGTTGGGCAAGTGATGTTCTGTTACAACTCTTGTGTGTGTCTTCTCTTGAATGGATTGTTGTAATTGATAAGCATAAGTAGCCTTGTCTCTGAATTATGTAAGGAGGGGTTTTTCTTCTACATCAAAGTCACCATGCACTAACTGATTTCCTTCCAAGAGTACCATCTTGAAATCAGTTTTCACAATGGGTTCTCCCTCTGCTTTTCTCTTTGTGGCAGGCTTCCTTAGTGCACCAGAAGATTTCTTTATGATAGAAGTTGGTTGGACTTCAGGAGTTTCAAATCTCTCTGGCTCTGCAGCTTTGCTGGCCTTGTACTTCTTGTAAGTCTCATATAGTGTTTGTTCTTTCCATTTTGAGACTGAGGCCTTTGAACCATAGCCATTTGCCACTAATTCATCTATAATTTCTGCTCTTTTGGCTTTTCTCTCATTCTCTGTTGCTAACCTATCAGATAGCATTTGAGCTCTTCTTGTCAGTTCTTGTGTAGAGAGTCTTTTGAGAGCCACTTGTTTGGATTTGGAGTTCTTTGTGATAAATGTGATCAGCTGTGCTCTTTTGTCTTCTTCTGTAACAGCTTCAAGTGCTCTCTCTTCAGCCTCAAGCTCATCAAGCTTTTCTTGATACTTGATCAATTTCTCTTGAAAGTTCAGATCATCTTTTATTTTAAGGCTGTTCCATACTTTGTCTTCCTTAGCCTTCTTTGCAGCCTCTTTCAAACTCTTCTCCAACAGTTCTTTCGACATAGCAATGGGAGTAGGGTTTAAAACAGTTGTGGAAGTTGTTGTTGGCATAGGAATGGAAGTAGGTTCTCTATCAGGTGCCTTAGAAACTTCTGATGTTGGTTTTGGAGGTGAAACTGCTGATGGTTTGTCTGTCTTCACAACTGCTGAAGGATTGTCTTCAGTAGTTTGATAAGTCTCTTCAGCAGTTCCTTCTTGTGCCTTAGATGATGAGAACTCTTGTGCTACTTCTTTTCCTGGTCTTTGTATAGGCTTTTCAGCTTCAGGATTTTCTCTTGTTCTTGTAGCAACTTCAGTAGTTTCTGGTTCCTTAATCTTCTCCCCCCTTTTGGCTTCATCCACTTCTGGAAGCCTTTTTCAGTGAGAAGTTGCAGCAGACAACCTTGCTAGTTGATCTTGAGTTTGATCCATCTTCTTGTTCAACTCAGCAAGTCTGGAATTTATCAACCCAAATTGGTTGTTAGCCTTTAACTCCCAAGCAGTTGTGAATGTCTTGAGTTGATCAGTGATAATTTGTTGCATTGTCTGGAACAGGGGACCATCTGGGCTGCATAGTTGGTTCAAGTCTATGCCAGTGAGCCCAGAGAATTGGGTAGGTTGTTTTTGTGAAGGGGGTGTTTTTGGGTGATCCTCAGATTTCTCTGAAGATGCCACTTGTGGGGATTTTTGGGCTAAGTGGTCTTTAACCTGATCTTTGGTGACCAGCTTCTTGAGCTTGGATACCTTAGATGCAGGACCTTCAATGTCAACCGTCAATTCTGTTTGTGGAATGTTTGATTCATCATCCAAACTAATGGAATCATCTGAATCCCTGATAGTGTCCTCAAAGAGGGCAGGATCAGTTATATCATGAGCTAGTCCCAAACTAGTCTTCTCATGAACCTCTTTGTCTTGGAACTGAGGTTTTCCTACTTCAGGCACTAGGCCTTCATCAGTAGTTGCCAAATTTGAGGTCTTAATAATGTTACTACTGTCCTCAAGTTCACCACTGGGTGATAAGTGAGTAGTAGCAGCCTCAAAAGTACCAAGAGTTTCTAAGTTTGGGCTTATAAACTCTGGTCCATCCTCATCTCCCTGGTTTGGGCTAATAAGGTCCACATCCATGTCAAGTGGAGAAGGCATCTCCCCAATTTGATGTGTTGCTGGGGGAGTGACATGTGTTGGATGGGATCCTTTTAGTCCTGAGAGAAGTTGGGCAATTTCAAAGGTTGTGTGGGAAGGTTCAGGTTCAGTAGTTGTAATGGGTAGGTGTTCAGTAGTTTGGATTGGTTCAGGTTCAGTTTCAGCAGTTTCAAAGGATGGATCAGTAGTTACAGGTTTCTTAAATCTTTTTCTTTTGAAAATAACTGTAACTGGTTTTCTTTTAGGAGGTGGAGAAGGTGTGTGCTGAGAGGATGTTTCAGCCACATCCTTATCAAGTGCAGATTGCACATTAGCAGTTTCAGGGTTCTCCACATCCTGAACTGTCTTTTTCAAAGGTTTGGTTGGTTTTTGTTTTTGCTGTTTTGGCTTTTTGGTTTTCTTTTTGGGTTTGGAAGATGTGAGTTCCTTAGGGATTGGTTGTTCTTCCCCTTGGTCATCTTCTAGCATAAGTGTTGGTTTATTGTGCCTAGAGAATACTTGTGAAGCCAGTGGGTTTAAAGTTGTTGACTCACCCACAAGTACTCCCTCTCCAAGTTCTTTGATTATGCATTGCATAACAAATCTTGGGTACAGTAAAAACTTCTTTTTATCATTATGATGGTGTAGAACCAACTCATTGAAAAACAGTTTAGATGCCTTAAAAGGAGTTTCATTTATTATAGAATGAAAGATTGGTTGAAAAGTAGAAGGCATCTGATCAATAGACCCAGTTTTTGGACTCAAGCACATAATTATATAATGAAAAAGCAGTTTATATTTTGGGTCAAAATATTTCTTATAAACTGTTGTTTGTGCCAAAGTACCTTGATAACCACATTCTGTCATGGTTAGATGGATGTCAGAATTTGGAATATGCTCAGGAGCATTAGAATCCTTCAAACCAAGCCTGATGCTTAGTGTTTCCGGTGATATGGCCATCAGTTTCCCTTTTATTGAAGATTTGAGGGAGATAACTTCATTATTAACTGTCACCGTCTCTGTGTTAGCCCAGAACTCATTGAGAGTTTCTTCATGAATGGGTGGATCGATGGTGAAAGCTTCATAATACTGGGATTTCATGATGAGATCAATGATTTCATCATACTGGGACCAGGCTTCATCTTTCTCAAAGTAGCCTCGCTGATTATGTCCCTGTTTTAGAACGAGAGCCATGGTTTGTTTGATCGAACAGTATTTTTAGGTTAGAGAAGGGGTTTTGGTTTTGATTTGAGAGAGAGAGAGGGAATTTTGCTTTTTGAATGGATAAGTGTTTGAAAAAGGTATTTATCAGAAGTTTGTAACCGACTAGGTCAAACTTCTGATGAGTGAAAAGTCTGTTTTACCCTTTTTAATGAAACTGTTGATGAAGAAGGTTTCTTCATCAGTGGTTTTGGTCATCTCTTCAGCAGTTTTCAACTGCTGATGAAAATGACTTTTAAAACACTTAAATAACTTCTGATTCTCATCAGTAGTTATTTCCATTTGAAAATTTCCCATTTTGATGTTTATCAGTAGTTTTTCTCAAAAATTGTTCATCAGTAGTTTCTCTTTCTCAAATTTGGTCTTCAGAGGTTTGTGACAGATAAGTATGTAAGTGAAAATAAAATATGTGCAGAACTAAAAAGTGAAACACTTACAGACTTTCTTCCAAGTTTAACATCCCAAGCATGGATACTAACCGCTGAAAAGTTGTTGAATCAAGGGGTTTAGTGAAAATGTCAGCTATTTGATTAGCTGTTGTGACATGCTTCACCTCAATCTTGCCTTTTTCATAGCAATCTCTTATGAAATGATACCTGATTTCAATGTGTTTAGTTTTTGAAAACTGAACAGGATTTTGAATGATGCTAAGGGCAGATTTGCTGTCTACTAAAAGTGGAGTCTTGGTCTCTTTGATTCCATAATCAAGCAGTTGATATTGGAGCCATTGTATCTGTGAAGTACAGCTTGCAGCAGCAATGTATTCAGCTTTAGCTGTTGAAGTTGCCACAGATGTTTGTTTCTTTGATTGCCAGGACACCAGACAGTTTCCTAAAAATTGAAAACCACCAGATGTTGATTTTCTTGACATCTTGCACCCTGCATAGTCACTATCTGAAAAAGCAGTTAACTTGGTATTGCTTGAAGCAGGATACCAAATTCCTAAAGTAGGAGTTCCTTTCAGATATCTGAAGATTCTTTTGACTGCAATTAGGTGTGATTCTCTTGGTGCAGATTGGTATCTAGCACAGACACAAGTTGAAAACATGATATCTGGTCTAGAAGCAGTTAAGTACAAAAGAGAACCTATCATACATCTATACATGGTTTGATCAATATGTTTCCCTTGATCATCTGGTTCAACTTGTGTGATTGGTGTCATGGGAGTGGAACATGTTTTACAGTCTTGTAAAGAAAATTTGTTTAATAATTCTTTAACATATTTTGATTGATGTATAAATGTTCCATTTGATTGTTGCTTGATTTGCAGTCCCAAAAAGTACTGCAATTCTCCCATTGTACTCATTTCAAATTTTGATTGCATGAGTTTCTTAAAATCTTCACACAGTTTTGAGTTTGTTGAACCAAATATGATATCATCAACATAAATTTGAACAAGTAAGACATGATTTCCAACATGTTTTATGAAAAGAGTTTTATCAATGGATCCCCTTGAAAAGTGATTCTTAAGTAAAAAGTTTGAAAGTGTTTCATACCAGGCTCTTGGAGCCTGTTTTAGCCCATAAAGAGCTTTGTCAAGTCTGTAAACCCAATCAGGATGAGAAGGATCCTCAAACCCTGGAGGTTGACAGACATACACTTCTTCTTTTATTTTTCCATACAAAAATGCACTTTTGACATCCATTTGATAAACTTTAATGTTGTTGGAACTTGCATAAGCTAAAAATAACCTGATAGCTTCAAGTCTTGCAACTGGTGCAAAGGTTTCATCATAATCAATTCCTTCCTCTTGAGAATAACCTTGTACTACCAATCTTGCTTTGTTCTTGATGATCATACCAGCCTCATCTGATTTGTTTCTGAAGACCCATCTTGTTCCAATTGGTTGCTTGTCTTGAGGTAAGGGACAAATTTCCCAAACCTGTTGTTTCTTGAATTGAAGCAACTCTTCTTGCATTGCTTGCACCCAATTGTTGTCTTTGAGGGCTTCTTGATATTTCTTTGGTTCCAACTGAGAAATGAATGCTGAGAAGAAGCAAAAGTTGGAAAGCTGGTTTCTTGTAAGTACCCCTGAGGCAATATCACCCATGATTTGATCCAATGGATGATCCTTGTGTTCAATCAGTTGTTGTAGACCTGTACTAGAGGATGGCTCTACTGGTTCTTCAAATAAACCACTGAGATTGATAATATCTGGTTCAGCTGTTGTTTGAGTTTCAGGAGTTTTAGGTTCAGCTGAATCAGTACTTTCAAAATGTTCATCAGTAGTTCCTGAAGTTGAAGCTATTGAAACTTCTGAAGGTTTAATAGTTGATCTTCTGACTGTGTTTGGAGTCCATGGTGCAGGACTATCATCTTCAAATCCTTGAAAACCATTTTGAGGAGGTTTGGATGATTCAACAGTCTTTTCAGGCCCGAAATGAAAGTTATCAAGATCAAATAATTCAGCAGGATTTGCTGGAATAAGAGTTTGTTTTGATTCATTGAACTTGACATTCAGTGTTTCTTCCACTATCTTGGTTCTTGAATTAAAAACTTTATAAGCTTTTCTTAAAGGAGAATAACCAAGAAAATAACCTGTATCAACTTTTGCAGCAAATTTTGAGATAGAGTCTTTGATGTTGAGGATAAAACATTGACACCCAAAAGCCCTGAAGAAGGAGACAAGGGGCATTATGCCATGAAGAATTTCATAGGCAGTCTTGGTATGTCTCTTGTTGATAAGAACTCTATTCTGAACATAACATGCTGTGTTGACTGCTTCAGCCCAAAAATACAAAGGTAGGCCTGAATCAGCTAACATTGTTCTGGCTGCTTCAATTAAGGTTCTGTTCTTCCTTTCTACCACACCATTTTGTTCAGGAGTTCTGGGAATGCTGAACTGTCTAACAATCCCTTTAGACAGACAGAATTCATCCAGAGTTTTGTTCCTGAACTCTGTCCCATTGTCACTCCTGATGACTTTGACAGATAGAGAATATTGCTTCTCAACTTGTAGAATGAAGAACTTGATGATTTCAGCTGCCTCATCCTTGGAATATAAGAAGAAGACCCATGTGAATCTTGAGTAGTCATCAATGGTGACCAAGCAGTACTTCTTCTTACCAAGGCTCATTATCTTGACTGGTCCAAATAAGTCCATATGGAGTAGTTGAAGACATGCAGTTGTTTTAGATTCTTCAATAGACTTATAGGAGGACTTATGTTGTTTACCTTTAAGACAGGAAACACAGTGTTCTTTGCACTGATATTCCTTCAAAGGTAGA
Organism: Ambrosia artemisiifolia; assembly: GCA_032199755.1. Lineage (NCBI taxonomy): Eukaryota > Viridiplantae > Streptophyta > Magnoliopsida > Asterales > Asteraceae > Ambrosia > Ambrosia artemisiifolia. The sequence goes on from CM063525.1 coordinate 40,403,485, forward strand.
CCCCTGACCAAGCCCATTTTTGTGACTTTATTGATGGTTTTAAAGTTCACATGGCCAAGTCTCCTGTGCCAGAGATCATTTTCTAAAGTTGATGCCTTTGAGAAGAAACAGGCAGTCTTGTTCAATACTTTGTCTTTTTCAATGTCCATTGCATAGACATTGCCATACCTTTTGGCAATCAGCAAAGTATGATCTTCAATAATCTTCTCTATCAACTTCTGGCCATCTGGTGATATGATCTTGCATGTTGTCTTGGTGAAAAAGGAAGAATATCCTTTGTCACACATTTGTGAGACACTCAGCATGTTGTACTCAAGGTTTTCAACCAGATTGACCTTGTCAAACTGCATTCTGCCTGAGGATACATTGCCATATCCTAGCACATATCCCTTGGCATTGTTCCCAAAGGACACAGATCCTTCTCTTTGACTGATAAAATTGTTTATCAGGTATCTGCATCCAGTCATGTGCATTGAGCCTCCACTATCCACATACCATATGCTATTCAAACCTCTGGAGACCCTCTGCACAAGATAGCAAATTAGTTAGTTTTGGCAACCCAAGCCAGTTTGGCTTTGGGTTTGCTCTTGAGAACAGGTGCAGCTTGTTGTGGACCAATTTTAGAAATCCATGTCTTTTTGGAAATGGATTTGTCATTAAGAACAATGGTGGGTTCTTTTTGGTGTCCACCATCAACTTTGGTCATCAGAAGTTTAACCATGTTTATCAAATTTTTAACTTCAGCAGTTTGTGAAACTGCTGATGAGTTCGGTGTAACTTCTGAAGATGAACTTTGAGAAGATGACTTTTGTTGAGATAAAAGCCTCTTCTTAGAAAGGTTTTTGTTTGATTGTTGTTTGTTGGGAAAGAAAGTATTTTCAAAGTTTTGTTTTATCTGTTTTCCCACAATCAGTTTTTGTCTTTGTTTGTTTAACTGATTTACCTTTCTATATCTGCAAAGTTCAGTTATGTGGTTAAACAGACCACATATTTCACATGCTTTTGCCTTCTCTTTCTTTTTAGATAAATCAAGAGAGCTGGAAGGCAATTTACTGACAATATCAGCATTTTGAAATAGGTCATCAGCAGTTTTCAGGATCTCAACTCCTGATGTAGTTGAAACTGCAGATGGCTTATTGTCAGTAGTTTTAACTTCTGCAGTACTTTCCTTTTTAAGAAAGTTCTGATGGTAGGATGTGCATTCCTCCATGTCAGAAGTTTGAATCAATTTCTTCCCATCATTATCAGTTTTGTGGGTGAAATCTGTTGGTGATTCAGTGTGGGTATACCCAATGCCAAACTTAACATTTGCTGCAGTTTGTTTGTTAAGCAGCATTTGATACCCTTTACAAGACTCAACCCATTTTTCACAATCAACCTTGGTGTCAGCAAGCTCTTGTCTGACTTTTCCTAGGTTGTCTATCATTGTTTTAATTTGTGCTTGGGTTTCAATGGATTTATCATTCAGTTTAGAAATTTCTTTGTTTTTCAAAACAATTTTTCTTTCTAAATCACACTTCATCTGTGTGTATTTTCTCTCCATATCATTGGATTTGCCTTGTAAATGCACATTTGTTTCTCTTATTAAAGCAAAAGATTCTTTGCAAGAGTTAGAGCAAAGCTTTAAAAGAGATTGTTGTGATACCTGTGTGAGTGCAGAATTTGAAGAGTATCCTTCAAAAGCCATTAAGGCAAAGTTCTTTCTGCCATTATCAGGTTCTCCCCAGTTGACATCATAGACCTTATTGTCTGCATCCTGACTGCATTCTGATGTGTCATAAGGAAGACTGCTCCAGTCAACATACCCTGATGTAAATAAGCTTTGTTGCTGAGGGGGTTGTTGAGTTTGTGCAGGTTGTTGAGCAATTGGAAAAGGAGGCATCAGCTGCTGTTGTTGCTGATTAGGCATCTGGACATACTGTACTTGTGGCACATATTGAACTTGTGGAGCTTGTGCCTGTACAAAATGAGCACTCCCTTGAGTTCCATTATTCCTATTATAAGAGGGGTTAAATTGATTTCCAGACATGGGTTGGTTGTAGCTAGAGCTTCTACACTCTCTAGCAAAGTGTCCCAACTTTTGACACTTGTGACATCTAAGTTTAGATTTGTCAAAACCAACTTTTGTTGAATTATTAAGTCCTGGAAATTTCCTTCCTGACCTTTTGTAAAATTTGTTAGTTATTAAGCTTAACAAGGCCAGTTGGTGTAATATCTCCATTTCTTCTAAGTCATCACTGCTAAAATATTTTAAATCATCCATGATGAAACACATGTTGTCAGCAGTTTGACTCAGTTCTTCATTGTCAAAAGCTGGGAAAGATCCATCTGATGAGATCCCAGCTGTTATGTCAATGTGGTCAAAAGAACCAAAATTATTAGAACAGGATGGTGAGTCTTGTCCTAATAAGGCTGTGCTACCTGGAGTATAGTCATCAGCAGTTTTACCAGATTCTTGTAACTTTTTCTTTTGATTGATTTCTCTTTCAAAAGTTAGTAATTTTCCATGTAACCTTGTTAGGTTCAGGGTGTTAAAATCTGGACTTGTTCTGAGGACTATAGAGTAAGTTTCCCATTTTGAAGGTAAAGACCTTAAAAATCTATGTAACATAGACTCATTTGAATAGGTCTGATTATTAATTTTTAACTCAGATATGAGTGAAGAAAATCTTTCAAATTGTTGTGTTAAGTTTTCACCCTCTATGTGAGTAAAAGTTTCATATTGTTGAGCCAATATTTCTCTGATGTTGGCTATCACCTCAGCAGTTCCTGCAAACTGCTCTTTTAGGCAATCCCATAGCTCTTTGGCACTTTCACAATGTAAAAGCCCAGCATATATTTCGTTTGGGAGAGCCATAGCCAACATGGAGAAAGCTTTTGCATCAAGCTCAAACTTTTGGAAATCTTCCTCCGTGTAGTCTTTTGGATCTTTTGGTCTTTCAGTCTTTCCCTCTGGATCAGTTATAACTGGTTTGTGAGGTGCAAAAACTACAGACCTCCAACATCCAGTATTTGTTTGAGAAATAGTGTGTGCCAACCTTTTAGACCATATGTTATATTCATTTCTGACTAACATAGGAGGCTTGTTGGCAGATCCAGTATTGTAAGGGTCCATTTTTAAGAAGTTTGAATTTGTCAATGCTTCTTTAAAGTGATGGTTTAAAAAGTGAGCCTTTTAATCCTTTATTGAATATCAATAAGAGCCTGTGTCTGATTCTCAATTTGTTAGATTGATATTTGATCAGATTAACCAGTGCTCTGATACCAATTGTTGGATCAGTGGCCTCTATTAAGAACACTTATGTGTATCAGATTTATGTAAGAGTTAATGAGCAGCGGAATAACAAGTGTTCAAAGATTAAAAGATCACTTTTAAGAGGAGTTATTACTCCCCCTTGACTGAATAATAAATGAGAAACAATAAATACAGTTCAAGTATAAAGCAGTAAAGCAATTTATGTTTCTCAGATGTGAAATGGATAATAAGTTTAAAGCCCGAAGGATTTCAATTTATTTCAAAGGAAATACAAAATATCACACATAAAATAGATGAACAAACTCATCTATTTATAGACCAATATACGAAACCATTTTCTGAAGTTATCTAATATATTTAACAAAGATATTCGGCTAAAGATAAGGTTACAACAGTCTGTACATCGAAACTTGAAATCAAGACTTTAACAAAACAATATAATAATAAACTGCTGATCTTCAGTCGGTTAGAAGCTTCTGATCACAAAGTGCTGATGAGTGACAAACTGCTGATGAGTAGTTTGTCTTCAGTAGTTCTTCAGTGTAGTGTTTGGTTAGACTTCAGAACTTCTGATGAGTTACTCTTCAGTACTTTGTACATTTGTTCTTCAGTACTTCTTCTTTGTTCTTCAGCAGATGTTTCCATACTTAAGCAGAATATGATTTGGACTAAGGTTATCAAAAGGTGGTTTCTTCAATCCTCTTTGTCCCAACAACCTCCTATGCTAGTCAGAAATGAATATAATATCTGGCAAAGAAGGTTGGCACACACTATATCTCAGACCAATACTGGGTGTTGGAGGTCTGTAATCTTTGGACCTCACAAACCAGTAGTAACAGATCCAGAAGGTAAAACTGAGAGACCAAAAGACCCTAAAGACTACACTGAAGAAGATTTTCAAAAATTTGAGCTAGATGCAAAAGCTTTTTCAATGTTGGCTATGGCTCTCCCAAACGAAATTTATGCTGGACTTTTACATTGTGAAAGTGCCAAAGAGCTGTGGGATTGCCTAAAAGAACAGTTTGCAGGAACTGAAGAAGTGATAGCCAACACCAGAGAAATCCTAGCCCAACAATATGAAACTTTTACTCATGTAGATGGTGAAACATTAACTCAACAATTTGAAAGATTTTCATCACTCATCTCTGAGTTAAAAATTAATAATCAGACCTATTCAAATGCATCTATGTTACATAGATTTTTATGGTCTTTACCTTCAAAATGGGAAACTTATTCAATAGTCCTCAGATCAAGTTCAGATTTTAACACCCTGAACCTAACAAGGTTACATGGTAAATTACTAACTTTTGAAAAAGAGATCAATTAAAAGAAAAAGTTATAAGAATCTGGTAAAACTGCTGATGACTATACTCCTGGTAGCACAGCCTTATTGGGAGATGACTCACCATCTTGTTCTAATAATTTTGGATCTTTTGATCACATTGACATAACAGCTGGGATCTCATCAGATGGATCTTTCCCAGCTTATGACAATGAAGATCTAAGTCAAACTGTTGATAACATGTGTTTTATCATGGATGGCTTAAAATATTTTAGCAGTGATGACTTAGAAGAAATGGATATTTTGCACCAACTGGCCTTGTTAAGCATAAAAACTAACAAATTTTACAAACGGCCAGGAAGGAAATTTCCAGGATTAAACAACTCTACAAAAGTTGGTTTTGACAAATCTAAACTGAGATGTCATAAGTGTCAAAAGTTGGGACACTTTGCTAGAGAGTGTAGAAGCTCTAACTATAACCAACCCATGTCTGGAAATCAATTTAACCCCAATTATAATAGGAATAATGGAACTCAAGGGAGTGCTCATTTTGTACAGGCACAAGCTCCACAAATCCAATATGTGCCACAAGTACAATATGTTCAAATGCCTGCTCACCAACAGCAACAATGCCTCCTTTTCCAGCTGCTCAACAACCTGCATAAACTCAACAACCCCCTCAACAACAAAGTCTATTTACATCAGGGTATGTTGACTGGAGCAGTCTTCCGTTTGACACATCTGAATGCAGTCAGGATGCAGACAACAAAGTCTATGATGTCAACTGGGGAGAACCTGATAATGGCAGAAAGAACTTTGCCTTAATGGCTTTTAAGGGATACTCCTCCAATTCTGCTCTAACTCAGGTATCACAACAATCTCTTTTAAAGCTTTGTTCAAAATCTTGCAAAGAGTCTTTTGCTTTAATTAGAGAAACAAATGTGCATTTACAAGGCAAATCAAATGATATGGAGAGAAAATATGCACAGATGAAGTGTGATTTAGAAAGAAAAATTGCTTTGAAAAACAAAGAAATTTCTAAATTAACTGATACATCCATTGAAACCCAGGCACAAATTAAAAGCATAATAGACAACCTAGGTAATGTCAGAAAAGAGCTTGCTGACACTAAGGTTGGTTGTGAATAATGGGTTGAGTCTTGTAAAGGAAACCAAATGCTGCTTAACAAGCAAACTGCTGCAAATGTTAAGTTTGGCATAGGGTATACCCATACTGAATCACCAACTGATTTCACCCACAAAACTGATAATGATGGGAAGAAATTGATTCAAACTTCTGATATGGAGGAATGCACATCCTACCATCAGAACTTTCTCAAAAATGAAAGTCCTGCAGAAGTAAAAACAATTGACAATAAGCCATCAATAGTTTCATCTACATCAGGAGTTGAGACCCTGAAAACTATTGATGACCTATTGCAAAATACTGATATTGTCAGTAAATTGCCTTCCAACTCTCTTGCTGTATCAAAAAGGAAAGAGAAGGCAAAAGCATGTGAAATATGGGGTTTGTTTAACCACATAACTGAACTTTGCAGATATAAAAAGGTAAATCAGTTTAACAAGAAAAATCAACAACTGGTTGTGGGAAAACAAATTAAACAAGATTTTGAAAACACTTTCTTTCCCAACAAACAACAACCAAGTAAAAACCTTTCTCAGAAAAAGATTTTATCTCAACAAAAGCCTTTTTCTCAAAGTTCATCTTCAGAAGTTACACCTAACCCATCAGTAGTTTCACAAACTACTGAAGTTAAAGATTTGATAAATTTGGTTAAACTTCTGATGACCAAAGTTGATGGTGGTCACCAAAAAGATACCACCATTGTCCTTAATGAAAAATCCATTGCCAAAAAGACATGGATTTCAAAAATTGGTCCTCAACAAGCTGCACCTGTTCTCAAGAGCAAACCCAAAGCCAAATTGGCTTGGGTTGCCAAATCTAACTAATTTGCTATTTTGTGCAGAGGGTCTCCAGAGGTTTGAATAGCATTTGGTATGTTGATAGTGGAGGCTCAATGCACATGACTGGATGCAGATACCTGATAAACAATTTTATCAGTCAAAAAGAAGGATCTGTGTCATTTGGGAACAATGCAAAGGGATATGTGCTAGGATATGGCAATGTATCCTCTGGCAAAATGCAGTTTGACAAGGTCAATCTGGTTGAAAACCTTGAGTACAACTTGCTTAGTGCCTCACAAATGTGTAATAAAGGATATTCTTCCTTTTTCACAAAGACAGCATGCAAGATCATATCACCAGAAGGCCAAAAGTTGACAGAGAAGATCATTGAAGATCATACTTTGCTGATTGCCAAAAGATGTGGCAATGTCTATGCAGTGGACATTGAAAAAGACAAAGTATTGAACAATACTGCCTGTTTCTTCTCAAAGGCATCAACTTCAGAAACTGATCTCTGGCACAGGAGACATGGCCATGTGAACTTTAAAACCATCAATAAAGTCACTAAAATGGGCTTGGTCAGAGGTCTACCTTTAAAGGAAAACCAGTGTAAAGAACACTGTGTTTCCTGTCTTAAAGGTAAACAGCATAAGTCCTCCTATAAGTCTATTGAAGAATCAAAATAACTGCATGTCTTCAACTACTCCATATGGACTTATTTGGACCAGTAAAAATCATGAGCCTTGGTAAGAAGAAGTACTGCTTGGTCATCATTGATGATTACTCAACATTCACATGGGTCTTCTTCTTATATTCCAAGGATGAGGCAGCTGAAATAATCAAATTCTTCATTCTACAAGTAGAGAAGCAATATTCTCTCTCTGTCAGAGTCATCAGGAGTGACAATGGGACAGAGTTCAGGAACAAAACTCTGGATGAATTATGTTTGTCTAAAGGGATTGTTAGACAATTCAGCATTCCCAGAACTCCTGAACAAAATGGTGTGGTAGAAAGGAAGAATAGGACATTGATAGAAGCAGCCAGAACTATGTTAGCTGATTCAGGCCTACCTTTGTATTTTTGGGCTGAAGCAGTCAACACAGCTTGTTATGTTCAGAATAAAGTTCTTATCAACAAAAGACATACCAAGACTGCCTATGAAATTCTTCATGGCATAAAGCCCCTTATCTCCTTCTTCAGGGCTTTTGGATGTCAATGTTTTATCCTCAACATCAAAGACTCTATCTCAAAGTTTGCTGCTAAAGTTGATACAGGTTATTTTCTTGGTTACTCTCCAATGAGAAAAGCTTACAAAGTCTTTAATTCAAGAACCAAGATAGTTGAAGAAACACTGAATGTCAAGTTCAATGAATTAAAACACACTCTTATTCCAGCAAATCCTGCTGAACTCTTTGACCTTGACAACTTTTATTTCGGACCTGAAAAGACTGTTGAATCATCCAAACCTCCTCAAAATGGTTTTCAAGGATTTGAAGATGATGGTTCTACACCATGGACTCCAAACACAGTCATTAAATCAACTTTTAAACCTTCAGAAGTTTCACAAGCTTCTACTTCAAAAACTACTGATAAACATCTTGAAACTACTGATTCAGCTGAACCAAAAACTCCTGAACCTCAAACAACAGCTGAACCAAATATTATCAATCTTAGTGGTTTATTTGAAGAAATACCAAAGCCATCCTCAAGTACAGGCTTACAACAATTGATTGAACACAAGGATCATCCATTGGAACAAATCATGGGTGATATTGCATCAGGGGTGCTTACAAGAAACCAGCTCTCCAACTTTTGCTTTTTCTCAGCTTTTATTTCTCAGTTGGAACCAAAGAAGTATCAAGAAGCCCTAAAAGATAACAATTGGGTTCAAGCCATGCAAGATGAGCTGCTTCAATTCAAGAAGCAACAAGTTTGGGAAATTTGTCCCTTACCTCCAAACAAGCAACCAATTGGTACTAGATGGGTCTTTAGAAACAAATCAGATGAAGCTGGTATGATTATCAAGAACAAGGCAAGATTGGTAGTACAAGGCTATTCTCAAGAAGAAGGCATTGACTATGATGAAACCTTTGCACTAGTTGCAAGACTTGAAGCTATCAGGTTATTTTTAGCTTATGTAATTTCTAACAACATAAAAGTTTATCAAATGGATGTCAAAAGTGCATTTTTGTATGGAAAAATAAAAGAGGAAGTGTATGTCTGTCAACCTCCAGGGTTTGAGGATCCTTCTCATCCTGATTGGGTATACAGACTTGACAAAGCTCTTTATGGGCTGAAACAGGCTCCAAGAGCCTGGTATGAAACACTTTCCAACTTTTTACTTAAGAATCACTTCACAAGAGGCTCCATTGATAAAACACTTTTCATCAAACATGTTGGAAATCATGTCTTACTTGTTCAGATTTATGTTGATCATATCATTTTTGGTTCAACAAATACCAAATTGTGTGATGAATTTAAGAAACTCATGCAATCAAAATTTGAAATGAGTACAATGGGAGAATTGCAGTACTTCTTGGGACTGCAATCAAGCAACAATCAAATGGAACATTTATACATCAATCAAAATATGTCAAAGAATTATTAAACAAATTTTCTTTACAAGACTGTAAATCATGTTCCACTCCCATGACACCAACCACACAAGTTGAACCAGATGATCAAGGAAAACAGATTGATCAAACCATGTATAGATGTATGATAGGTTCTCTTTTATATTTAACTGCTTCTAGACAAGATATTATGTTTTCAACTTGTGTCTGTGCTAGATACCAATCTGCACCAAGAGAATCACACCTAATTGCTGTTAAAAGAATCTGCAGATATCTGAAAGGAACTCCTACTTTAGGAATTTGGTATCCTGCTTCAAGCAATACCAAGTTAACAGCTTTTTCAGATAGTGACTATGCAGGGTGTAAAATGTCAAGAAAGTCAACATCTGGTGGTTGTTAGTTCTTAGGAAACTGTCTGGTGTCCTGGCAATTAAAGAAACAAACATCTGTGGCAACTTGAACTGCTGAAGCTGAATACATTGCTGCTGCAAGCAGTACATCATAGATACAATGGCTCCAATATCAACTTCTTGATTATGGAATCAAAGAGACCAAGACTCCACTCTTAGTAGACAGTAAATCTGCCATTAGCATCATTCAAAATCCTGTTAAGTTCTCAAAGACTAAACATATTGAAATCAGGTATCATTTCATAAGAGATTGCTATGAAAAAGGCAAGATTGAGGTGAAACATGTCACAACTGCTAATCAAATAGCTGATGTGTTCACCAAACCCCTTGACTCAACAACATTTCAGAGGTTAGTATCCATGCTTGGGATGCTAAATTTTGAATAAAGTCTGTAAGTGTTTACACTTTTTAGTTTTGTACATATTTTATTTTCACTTACATACTTATCTGTCACAAAACCTCTGATGAAGAATTAAAAGAGAGAGAAACTACTGATATTTTGAAAAACATCAAATTGGGAAATTCCAGAAAAGAAATAACTACTGATGATTATCAGAAGTTATTCCAGTGTTTTGAAAGTCATTCTCATCAGCTGTTTCAAAACTACTTAAGAGATGACTAAAACCACTGATGAAGAAACCTGCTTCATCAGTAGTTTCATTAAAAAGGGTAAAACTGACATTTCACTCATCAGAAGTTTGACCTAGTCGGTAAAAACTTTTGATAAATACCTTTTTCAAACACTTATCCATTCAAAAAGCATAATTCCCTCTTTCTCTCTCAAAGCAAAACCAAAACCCCTTCTCTAACCTAAAATTACTGTTCGATCAAAGAAACCATGGCTCTTGTTCTAAAACAGGGACATAATCAGAGAGGCTACTTCGAGAAAGATGAGGCCTGGTCCCAATACGATGAAATCATTGATTTGGTCGTTAAATCCCAATATTATCAAGCTTTCACCGTTGATCCTCCCATTCATGTAGAAACTCTTAATGAGTTCTGGGCAAATGCAGAGGCGGTCACAGTGAACAATAAGGTGATTTCCCTCAACTCAACAATTCAAGGGAAGCACATGGCAATCACACAAGAGTCACTGGGAATAAGGCTTGGCCTTAATGATACTAATGCTCCTGAGCATATTCCCACTTCTGACATTCCTCTAACCATGACTGAGTGTGGTTATCAAGGTACTTTAGCACAAGCAACAGTTTATAAGAAATTTTTTGATCCACAATATAAACTGTTATTTCATTATATTATAATGTGTTTAAGTCCCAAAACTGGATCATATGATCAGATGCCTTCAACCTTTTAACCTATTTTTCATTCTATAATAAATGAAACAAATTTTAAGGCATCTTCATTATTTTTCAATGAGTTGGTGTAGCATCACCAAAATGATAAGAAAAACTTTTTGTTATACCCAAGATTTGTTATGCAATGCATAATGAAGGAACTTGGTGAGGGAGTACTTGTGGGGGAGTCAAAAACTTTAAATCCATTGACTTCACAAGCATTCTCAAGGCATAACAAACCGGCACTTTTGCCAGAAGATGACCAAAGGGAACAAGAACCAGTCCCTGAGGAACCCGCATCTTCAAAACCCAAGACTAAGAAAGCCAAAAAGCCTAAATAGCAAAAACAAAAACCCACCAACCCAAAGAAAAAGGTAGTTCAGGAAGTGGAGATCCCTGAAACTACTGATGTGCAATCTGCACTTGAAAAGGTAGTGGCTGAAACATCCTCTCAGTCCACTCCATCTCCATTACCCAAAAGAAAACCAGTTACAGTTATTTTTAAAACAAAAAGATTTAAGAAAACTGTAACTACTGATGCTTCTTTTGATCCCTTACCTATAGATGCTGAACCTGAACCCTCCCATACAACCATAGAAATTGCCCAACTTCTTTCAGGACTAAAAGAGTCCCATCCAACTCATGTCACTCCCCAAACAACACATCAAACAGGGGAGATGCCTTCAGAAGTTGACATGGATGTGGACTTCATTAGTCCTAACCAGGGAGATTAGGATGAACCAGGGTTTCTAAGCCCAAACTTAGATACCTTAGGTACTTTTGAGGCTGCTACTACTCACTTATCACCCAGTGGTGAACCTGAGGACAGTAGTAACATTCCTAAGACCTCAAATGTGGCAACTACTGATGAAGGCTTAATGCCTGACGTAGGAAATCCTCAGTACCAAGACAAAGAGGTTCATGAGAAGACTAGTTTGGGACTAGCTCATGATTTAACTGATGCTGCCCTCATTGAGGACACCATCAGGGATTCAGATGATTCCATTAACTTGGATGATGATTCACATACTCCACAACATGAATTGACGGCTAATGTTGAAGGTCCGGACTCTGATGTCTCTAAGCTCAAGGAGCTGGTCACAAAAGATCAGGTTAAAGACCACTTAAACCCTGATTCCCCTAAAGTGGCATCTTCAGTACATTCTGAAGATCACCCAAAAACACCCCTTTCACTTAAACAACCTACCCAATTCCCTGGGCTTTCCAGCATAGACTTGAACCAACTATGCAGCCCAGATGGTCCCCTATACCAGATAATAAAAAACATCATCTCTGAGCAACTCAAAACCTTCACAACTACTTGGGAGTTGAAGACAAATGAACAATTTGAGGTGCTGAATACTCAACTTGCAGAGCTGAACAAGAAGATTGATCAAAACACAAGACAGCTTGCATTATTATCTGCTACAACTTCTCAATCTTTGAACCTTCTAGAAGTGGATGAAGCCAAAAAGGGGGAGAAGATTAAGGAACCAGTTGAAGTATCTCTTGAAGCTGAGAAGACAACTCATAGACCAGGAAAAGAGATCCTTCAAGAGTTTAGACCATCACCAAGGCAAACTGAAGAAACTTCTGATGACTATACTCAAACTGCTGAAGACAATCCTTCAGTAGTTGTGACTAGAACCAGTCCAATCAACCCTTCAGAAGTTTTAACTTCCAAGACTGGTCAAGGACAGTCTTCCAAGGCAACTGATCAAGAACCAACTCACATTCTAAAGCCTGCACATGTAACTACAACAACCATTTTGAACCCTACTCCAATCTCAATGTCAAAAGAATATTTAGAGAAGAGTTTAAAAGAGGCTCAAAAGAAGGCTAAGGAAGATAAAGTATGGAATAGACTGGAAGCAAGGGATGATCTAAGCTATGAAGAAAAACTTATTAAGTATCAAGAAAAACTTGATGAGTTAGAAGCTGAAGACAGAGCCAAAGAAGCTGTTGCTGAAGAAGACAAAAGAGCACAGCTCATGCAAATGATTATGAAGAACTCAAAGGCTAAACAAGCTTCTCTGAACAGACTCTCCACAGAAGAATTGACAAGAAGAGCTCAACTTATGGCTGACAGGTTGGCAACTGAAAAGGAGAGAAAAGCAAAGAGAGCTGAAATAATTGATGAACTTGTAGCAAATGATTTTGGTTCAAGGGCCTCAGTGTCAAGATGGAAAGAAGACACTCTTTATGACACTTACAAGAAATTCAAGGCCAGCAAAGCTGCACATCCAGAAAGATATACAACTCTTGAAGCCCAACAAACTTCAGTAATCAAAAGATCATCTGGTGCACTACAGAAACCTGTTACAAGAAAGAGGAAGCAAGAGGAAAATGTAAAGACTGCTTTCAAGATGGTGCTGTTAGAAGGAAATCAGTTAGTACATGGAGACTTTGACATAGAAGAAAAACCTCTGCTCACACAATTCAGGAATCCTGCTAAATATGCTTACCAGATACAACATACAATCAAAGAAAAATCTCACACCAAAGTTGTAACAACACATCACATACCCAAATTTGCAACTCAAAGTGGTGTTGATCTTGAAGATAGCAGAGAATCCCACCTGAAGGTCACTGAAATAGAAGACATACCTCAATCATCAGGTCAAACCCAGGAAACTAGCTTGGTTTCCTATGCCTCAGACTTTGACAAGTCTAAGGTGAATATTGTTAAGTGGTCATTCACTGATTCCAACCCAGTGTTGGTGACCAGAAGAGATCGTTCAAGCAAGGTCTACAAAAATTCAAAGGAGTTGAGCATACTGTCAACTAAAGACCTTCTCACCCTTCAACATCTTGAGCCTGAACAAGGATCTCTCTCAAAGCAACAAAAAGATATGCTTACTACCAAGATGTCTGCAGAAGTCTGGAGGATACTAAAAGCGAGAAAGAATGAAGAAAAATAAAGATTGGATAAGGTTTTGGCTTCATCAATCCAGGGGGAGATTGTAGGGACAAAAAGGATTGAAGAAACCACTTTTTGATAACCTTAGTCCAAATCATATTCTGCTAAATATGGAAGGAACTACTGAAGAAGAAAACACAAAGTGCTGAAGAAGAAATCAACAAAGTACTGAAGAGCAAACTGATCAGTAGTTCTGAGGTCCAACCAGACACTTCACTTCAGAACTACTGAAGACAAAATTACTCATCAGCAGTTTGTCCTCTCATCAGCAGTTTGTTGATCTTATCTTCTAACCGACTTAGACTTCAGTAGTTTAGTATAATATTGTTTTGTTAAAGTCTTTGAACAAGTTTCAATGCTACAGCCTGTTGTAAGCATTATCCTAAGTAAAATATCTTAGCTAAATATCTTGTATTACTTAGTACAACAGTCTTGTATATTCGTCTATAAATAGATGAGTTTATTCATCTATTTTAGACATGTGATAATATTGATTTTAATTGAAAATCCTTCAAGGCTTTTATAAACTTATTATCCATTTCACATCTGAGAATCATTCAATACTTGCTTAACTGCTTTATACTTTCAATTGCTTTTGATTCTCATTAACTGCCTAGTAAAGGGGGAGTAATAACTCCTGTAAAAGTGATACTTCATACTTGGAACATTTATCATTCCGCTGTGCAAATATCTTTGATATAACTGCAAACACATAAGTGTTCTAATACTTAACTACTATAAGAGACCACCTGATCCAACATTCTTATTGATAACGGAGTTATTATTACTATCAAAACAACAAGAATTAGTAGCAGTATTGACAGTTTTACACCATTTAAAACTAAAAAATCTATACATCTAATAAAACAAAGTCATTTATGACACATGGCACTCCCATATTGCACCTTCAATTCTCTCTCTTCCCATTTTGTGCCATGTGTCTCAACCTTAGAATTTATAAACTTTTCTATTTTTTTTAATCCAAAATTCAATTAAAATATAAATATGGTCAAAATATGTGAATTAATAACCTTCCTAATCTCCAAAATTCAATTAAAACATAAATATGGTCATTTATTTCTTTTGTTCAAAATTGGTCAAGAGTTTTATTGACTTTCCTAAATCACATGGATCCTCATTACCACCATTCCTAAAACACAATGAAACCCATTAAATAAACCGATTATTATACATTCAAACCTTAAACCAAATAAAATCAAAAATTCGTCTCCTTCATCTCCTCTCCGGCGTTTCAGTCCTCGCGTGTCCGGCGTCTCCTTCGTCTCCTCTCATTCAAGGTATTATCCCTTCCATTCTTCTGTAACGTATTCGTTATTCATCTATCACGTTCCTCTGTTTTTTGTTTTCGTTTTTTTCTGATATGATTATATTCTTAATCTTTCGTTGCCGATTAATGTTTTTGTGTCTTTCTTTTAACTGATTTTCGTATCTACTTCCATCTGTCAACAACGATTCTACATCTTCAAGATATATTGTTTCGCAAGATAGATTATTAATTGCAGGTAAGTCAATCGATTTTAATATTTTTCTTTCCATTAATCCGATTTTGCATCTTGACTATTTATATCTTGACTACTTACATGATTATTTGCTAATTTTCACGTATTAATATTTTTCTTTATCCATCTATAAGAACAAAAGAGGTTTTGATAGATCACTATACGTGAAACAAGTAATTTTTATTTAGGAACAACTGATGAACAAAATACTTAAATTATTAATACAAAACGGTATATGCGGACAAGGATGGTATGATTCATGGCATTATTAATAATTAATTGCTATTACTTTTTTATGTTAGTATTTTACAATTGACATCACCTTTTGTCCTTTCAGTATAATTTAAACTAATTAAAGAGAGGTTACCTATTATGGTATAGATTCATGTTTTCATCATGAATCGTTTATTGATGGATAAATCGTTTAATACACGAGTTTTTTCATCTCGATATACAGGACGGGCGATTATTAGCTTCAATCCCAGAGACGGAAAAACCTCACGGTAAGAGTTTCTAATCTTTTTTATTTAGTTGCTCATCAATATTTCCCATGCTCATGTATTTGATTACCATTTCATTAATAACCTTTAAACACAAAATTATTAATCATATATAAATATAAAGATATTTATTAACAAAGTTAAATTTGAATTTTTTGATCACAATTGATACGCCTATTTTCATTTGAATTACTTTATTTTTAAACATTCAAAATAATTTTTTTTTAAAAATCCGGTTTTTAAAATTAAAGACATTTAAACACAAAATAAATGCTTAATTATTTGATTTGTCACATTACTATTTTTAGCGTACAATTAGCATTTATCATGATTTACACAATATTGGAAACATCTAATGTTAATAATTATGATTACCATTTCATTAATAACCTTTAAACACAAAATTATTAATCATATCTAAATATAAATACAAAGTTAAATTTGAATTTTTTCATCACAATTAATACGTCTATTTTCATTTGAATCACTTTATTTTCAAACATTCAAAATCAAAATTAAAAAAAAATCCGGTTTCTAAAATTAAGGACATTTAAACACAAAATAAATGCTTAATTGTTTGATTTGTCACATTACTATTTTTAGCGTATAATTAGCATTCATCATGATTTACACAATATTGGAAACATCTAATGTTAATAATTATGATTACCATTTCATTTATAACCTTTAAACACAAAATTATTAATCATATATAAATATAAATACATTTATAAAACAAAGTTAAATTTAAATTTTTCATCACAATTAATACGCCTATTTTCATTTGAATTACTTTATTTTTAAACATTCAAAATAAAATTTTTAAAAAATCGGGTTTTTAAAATTAAAGACATTTAAACACAAAATAAATGCTTAAGTGTTTGATTTGTCACATTACTATTTTTAGCGTATAATTAGCATTTATCATGATTTACACAATATTGGAAACATCTAATGTTAATAATCATGATTACCATTTCATTAATAACCTTTAAACACAAAATTATTAATCATATATAAATATAAATACATTTATAAAGAAAGTTAAATTTGAATTTTTTTCATCACAATTAATACGCCTATTTTTATTTGAATTACTTTATTTTTAAACATTCGAAATAATTTTTTTAAAAAAATCGGGTTTTTAAAATTAAAGACATTTAAACACAAATGGTTATACATTCATGGTAATGGCAATCTAACTTGGAATACACATAACTAGGGTAAATTCAATAAGTACTAATTACACTTTGCTAAGTTGTTTATATATATACTACTAGGAGGGTGTTTGGGATTGAGTTTGGAAATGCAAAAGTGCTTTTGGTCAAAAGTGTTTATTGGCTTATGACTTTTTGAAAAGGAGTTTTAAAAAAAGTGTTTGGATTAGCTTTTGGAATGAGAAAGTCAAAAAGTTAATAGATTATTAATTTTTTAAGTGTTTCGCTTAACTTATTGTGAATATTGGTTGTATGGGTGGTAGATTTGTAATTTTTTTCCAAAAGTCAAAAGCCAAAAGCTAAAAGCCAGGATTTCTAACTTTTAAAAAATAGTTTTTCCACCCTTAAAAGCTAAAAGCCAAAAGTCAAAACAAAAAGTGCTTTTGCGTTACACAAACATCTTATTGACTTATTGGCTTTTCCAAAAAGCCAATAAGTCAATAAGTTGGTTTGAAACTCAATCCCAAACACCCTCTAGATCTCTATATAATCTTACGTGTTATTTTTGTTTTGGGTTTTGTTTTCATAACCATCAATGTGAGAAGGAGTGCTAAAGAGAAGTAAGAATTAGATTGAGCAAATGCACTTTGTTTGACCAAATGGTTGAAGAAACCAAATGGTAAGTTGTTTATTACTGCATTGTTTTATGTTTGAATGATGAGATTGTTTATCATTGTTACATAATGTAGTCAAAGTAAGCGTTGCCTCAGACTATTTTGCAACTACATTATTTTAACTATTTAGATATTTTATTTCAATTTTGTGAGTTGACTATTATTTTGTTTCCTCTTTTTTTTAATTATAAATGACAGGTCGTAAAATATAAAGAGTGCTATAAGCAATGTGGTGCATAGGTGGTCATGCCATGAATACACTACAAATATATACAAGTACGATGTTATGTTAAATATGTTGATGCTTTATTCATTTTTATACATCAGTAGCCATGCATACACTGTAAATATCATGGACGCATCAGGTCTAATATGGTAAGCATATATTTTCAAACATACATTAAAGAATTTTCCTTTTATTTCGTTCGCATAAACGTTGTTAAGCTGTTTCTATAATTTATATTATTTTTTGGTTAGTAGGTTGTATGCATTAGAGGTACATTTTGTAAAAGTTTTGTCCAATTATTCCGCTTAGCACTAAAGGTGGGTGTACCTGTTATGTTGTTGAGAAACATAGATCAACAAAATGGCCAGTGCAACGGCACAAGATTAAAAATCACAAAACTTGCAAACCGTGTTATTGAAGCCGAAATCATATCAGGTGGAAACATTGGCACCAAAACTCTTATTCCTAGAATTAATATGATACCATCTGATAACAAGATTCCAGTGAAGTTCCAAAGGCGTCAATTCCCAATATCCGTAGGTTTCGCAATGACCATCAATAAAAGCCAAGGACAGTCTCTATCGAAGGTTGGATTGTATTTAAGAGACCCTGTATTCTCACAAGGCCAACTTTATGTCGCATTGTCAAGAGTTAAAAGCAGGGCAGGAGTAAAATTACTTATACTTAATGGTGATGGGAATGTCAAAACTAAAACAAAAAATGTGGTGTATAAGGAAGTATTTAGTGATATTTGAATAAAATGTGTAGTCGTTGGTTTTAAATTTTAATAAAATATTTCTACTGTAATTTTCTTATACGTTATATACTACTCCAAATAATCGTACGTTGGTGAACCGCGTGTTCACGTGGGCAAATATCTAGTACGAAATAAAAGAGAATAGAAAAATGAAAAAGGCTTTGATGGTAATACAGTAACACTTGACATGTTTAATTAAAGTTTGGGCTACGCCTAAATATAGAAAGACATTGCTAGTTGGGCTAATTCTTAAAGATCCATTAGAAACCCAAAATCTACATTGCTAGTTGGGCTAATCGTTTATCATACAATGAAATAAATAAACAAGTATGCATGTATAAATACGATTCTTAAATGATAGCCGTTGGTCTATTGTCGTATTCATAAAGATGTTTACGATAAATAGTATCACATCTACAAGTTTAAATGCTAACATGGGGCTAGCCACTTGATAGAGGCGTATGCCTCTTACATAGAAGATCTATGGTTCAATCCTTTGCAATACTCTAATTTAGATTTATTAGTGTAATTTTATCTGAGATTCAACATTCGTCATTCAAAAAAAGGTCGTGTAGTAGATATAGAAAAATGACAGCTAGACACTAGGTAGACACTATCGACTTTATTAGTGATATGCGTAAATTAGTATTATATTTCTTGTGGTCGTTTTCTTTTAATTTTTTAGTTGCGTTATAGGTTTATTTGATTTTAAAAAAAGGAAAGATCGATTGAAATTTTGTTCTCAAAATAATTAAAAAAAAAGTATCTTTTGTTCTGGAAGGCATACATAAAGGATCAAAACTTTTGACATAACTCTAAAATGGAGAATTTGGATCAATATGTCGAGTCTCTATTTTATTTTAATTTATTTTTAAATTCCCATTTAAAGCAAAAAATACAACTAAAAAGCAAAAATATTCGAATTCATCTTAAACAAATTCCCTTTGAAATAATAATAATAATAATAATAATAATAATAATAATAATAATAATAATAATAATAATAATAATAATAATAATAATAACAACAACAACAATGATTATTATTTCTAATATAATTTATATAAAAATTTAAAATTAAATTTACTTCAAGAAAATCACTAGTTTTTAACATTTGTCAATTTATAATAAATTAATAATTTATAAAATTTCTTTTTTATTATCGTACAGCATTTGTTCTCTACCAACATGGTACACACACTATCATATAAATACCGAAGAAAGAAACGAGAGAGGAACGACAACAAATTTATGTGCTTGTATATGATACGAGAGAGTTCACATGTGTGTTTTTCTATTTAATTTTCTGATAGGAATGATCAAATAATCGAATTAACTGAACTAGCAAAATTAAGTATACACAACAATTAATTAAAGGGTTTGGTTTTGTCATACCCGGTTAACCGAAAATGTGACTCTTTACAGTTTTGGTGTATGACATAACCGAATTAGCCAAACCAAACCGATTATGCATAATCACATAATCATCCAACTAGTTTGATAACCAGACTTACCAGAAAAACCAATGATTAACCAACTAATGCTTAACAATCATTGGTTATAGTTATGGTTATGGTTATAGTTAAGTAGTCTTCCATAACAAATCTAGGAGCTAGAAAAATATAAAACTTTAATTATTAAGTTTTTATAACCCTTAATTTTACTCCATAAAAAGATCTTTATTTATATCCTGTTCATCCAAATATATTTAAAAAATTTCTTATTTAATGTTCAACATGTTTATTTATTTCCATTTATAATCAAATTTCAACCGGTTAGCTTTAACTCAACTAGCATTGGAGGGAATTGGAGATTTTGGCTGAACGTTCACTACTAGAAAATTGGCTATTTGTTACAAAAGTTTTCCTACGGAAAAAAATGCGTCACAAATTTTGACAAAGTTGCTACGCATTTGTGACGACAAAAAAGCTTTAATTTTTTTTAACAAATTTGCTACACAATAGAGACAAATACTTAGGAATTTGCATAGGAAATGGCGTAGGAAATGCGTCACAAATTTCCTACACCATATATTCGTAGAAAATGCGTTGAAAATTGCGTAGTAAATGTGTAGTAAATGGTTTTCGACGAGGCTTTTTACAACATCAAGATTTCGTTGTAAATGCGTTGCAATACAAATTAAAAAAATTAAAGTTTTTTTGTCGTCACAAATGCGTAGCAACTTTGTCAAAATTTGTGACACGTTATTTTCCGTAGAAAAACTTTTGTAGCAAATAGCCAATTTTCTAGTAGTGGTCAAAAATATCGAGTTCGAATCCGATCACAACAGTGTTTTACTGCAGTAGGCCTTCACGCGATGGGTTTTTTCTGAAACTAGAGATGGTGGACTTAAGTTACCCAACACTGTTTGCGATCGTGGGTATATGAGGTTGCCTTATGCAATGTGTTTAACCCGAGTAGCTGGACTTTTATTTATTAGCCATTAAATTTATTTTTTCATAAGTTAATGACGATAAGGATTTTAATCCACAACTTCTACACACTTTCAAAATTAGTTTTGTATGAAAAGTGTCCAATAATTGCAGGAAAGATTGAAGAAATAATATTCTTAGCATGTGATAGATTAGATACCCTATGAAACAAAAATAAAATATTTTAAATATAATAATTTTCGCTTGTTTGATTAATTTTTAGGCCCAATCATCTTAAAGGTAAAAGAATATTCAGTTGTTGCATGAAAGAAGAAAGTTTTGAAGAACATTTGTGGTCTTTTCATGCTTCCTAACTTTTGATTTTGATGGCCAATCTTTCTTCATACAATATCTTGTTCCAAAACAAATAGTATCAAAAGAAACATCATTATTCCATTATTGTTTTGTTATTATAACTTGTAAATAAAATAATTATGAAATTTGCTTACTACGTACTAACCAATTGTAAACAGTTTTAACTTAAGTTGATTTGATTAAATAAGCAAAGACAAAAAATGAATTCAAATTGAACTTAGTATAATGAAAATTCCGTGAAACTCCGTATTCTCACTATTTTATAAAACTCCAAACCGATTAACATCCAAAACACAAACATCATACTTAGATAGGATACTAGTAAGTAGTAAGCAACCGATTTTCCAAGTTCGTCTTTTACGTAGATGACATATATAGCTAGCTCCCGGCCAAGAGACAATGTGTAAAAAGTACCAAAAAATTAAAATAAATCCTTATACATCATATTTTTAAACTTACAAAATAGAAACACGATGTTTTCACCTTTAAGTAATCTTAATAGCCGATCGAACATCTTACTTACGTCGTGACAAAGCTTTGTGTTGTAACAATTAATCCGTTCTTGATCAACTACGCAAATTTCTATGAATTTACCCATTGAATTAATAACGAATAGTGATGATTAAAGATAAAATCAATATTTAAGTCGACGACAACATCACCAATTAACTTCTCCTCTAAGGTTTTTGTTTATTAGGGTATAAGGGGCACTCCTAGAAAAAATATTTTCTTTCACTGATTTTAACCAGTTATACATTGCCACATCACTTTACTGATTTACTTCACTGAAACACTTTTTTGTAGGCAGCACTCTACTGATTCTTTCATTATATTTCATTTAAATTTGAGAAAACTAAGCGTTATATATATAGGCAGACGGTCATTAATTTTGTTACCGTTACAACCATTTGGAATCTGTACCGTTCCGGTTTGGTCTATAAAAACACCTTAAACTTCAATACAAAAAATCACACAATAAACCGGTTATACTTTAATCGTTTCGTAAAAATGGACCCGTGGAATGCAAATGAGGATATCGCGTTAACGAGGGCATACATGATAGTGAGAAACACATGGGTTCATGAAGTCGATACCTCAATTTCGTTTTGGCACCGGGTGTCGGGGATATTCAATAATTTAACCGGCACAAATGACCGCTCCAAGGATTCGCTCGTTCGTAGGTGGATTCTTCTCTGGTCCAGGTGTCTCCGTTGGAACGTCCTCTATGAAGCCACGATGGAGAGGCACCGTAATGTTCAAGAAGACATTGCAATCCAACTCACTCGCAGCGACTACTACCGTGCACAAATGACTAATTTCACCCATTTTGCGTCAGAGCGAATGTTGCGAGATTTATTTAATACTTAATGTTTACGGTTGTTTAATGTTTATTGTGTAATGGTGTTTAAATTTTTAATGAAAGTTAACCGTGTCAATTATTTTATGTGAATGTGTGATTTGTATATGGGTAAAACATAAAACAAGGTCAAAATGTAAACGGTCAAAAAATAAAACACGGTCAAAATATCACGGTCAAAGGTGAAAGAAAAACGTGGCATATTATCATTGGTCAAGAAAAGGACCATTTCTTTGTACCAGCACGGTAACACGAACCAGAAAACGGTTCATGAGAACCCTACCAGCACATGTGGCGGCGGTATTACCGTGCTTGTAATGGGGTACCCGTACCCAATTCTGATAGCGTCCCGTCCCCCTTAACTATTTGTATGTTTTTAGAAATATCGGCTAAACGTACAACCAATTGAATATATGCATTTCATAAGTGTTAGTGCAGAAAAAAAATGTCATTTAGTTAGACTTGTACAAGTGATATAATTGTATGACTATATTTACATTTCTAAAATTATTTTTTCATAGAAGTACATAAAAATCTTTGCTTTACAGTAGTTGAGGGTTTCACTAAAGGGTCTATGAAAACAAGTCGACAAAAAAAAAAAAAAATCAAAATCTATACCTACAACTTTTATTTGAATATAAATAGGTGTTTACCGACAGCATCTTAAATAATAATTACAACATTTTTTATGTAGGTTAAATACTAAACGACAATTTTCTTCAAATGAAAATAATGGCTTATGATTTATTGCTTTGCTTCCACATATATTATTGGGTATTCTTTTCATATATGATTGTTTCTTTTTTTAATATTCTTGCTTCTCTACCTCTCTTACTCTATGTTTTGAATCCGACAAAGAACCCGGATTCACACTCTTCTTAACGTGTAATGTACGTTTCCTATATGGGAACTTTCTATTATGGATTGTTGTCATCACAATACTTTTAATCTATATAAGTTAAGAAGTAACCTATTGTTTTTTAAATGAAATCTATATAGAATATGTATTATTGCTAGGTGTTTATGAACTATTAAGGTGGAGGGTGTGGTAGCCGGGTACCATCTCAGGTAAGGGGTATTCAAACGGCTACACCACCCCTTGTGTCTCGAACATGGTGGGGCGGGTAGAGTTCTCGGTTGATATCCCAATGTATATGTGATTGGTGGAACCTAGCTAGGGTAGTTTAGGTGACCAATACACCCTCCACTAAAACACAAATGAATTCTCCATAGGCATGCTCAAGGATATGATAAAATTACACCGTTATCATTCTATATGTTTTTGTTATTGGAGACTTTGTCGTTCCAGGCTTAAAAAAATTACACCCAAGTGTCATAGGAATAGGAATAGTTGCTTCCACCATTTCTTTTAAGTTTGTTCCCTAATATGTAGTTGTGATAATCACGTAGGTTGCGTACTGAGAAGGCATATATAGGTGCTAATATACACCAATGACTTTTTAGGGGAACGGGAATATAATTTTATTTCTAAAATCTAAATCACTATTCACTATAAGTGTCGAACATTTTGACCTAACGAATGACTTTTTTTAACGGCCAATTGGAATCACTCACAGACCATTAGTATCATCATGCTACCAGTGTTACCACGTGATCATATTCCACCACCAAGTCACCAATTTTGGAGGAAATTCATAATTATGAGAAAGCCTCCTAGTGAGATTCGAACCCAGGACCTTATAGTCCCTACGTCTTTTCCCTTCACCAAGGTGTTGCTGGGCTATAATGCCTTTGGTGTCATGAATGACTTATGTGTGTCGCTATTCTAATAAGAAAAATAAAATAGTTAAAACTACTAAGATTGTAAATTAAAGTTATCCGATACAAATACTATTAGCATTAAGTGACACTGTTATCACATTACCTTTGGACTTTGAATGGCTTGTTGGATATATACTTATAATTACACTTTTATTGTTGTTTAAAGGGTTCCAATAATTTTAATACAAGCATTCCAATCTTGATAAGGTGTATTATACGTTTCTTTAAATCTTTGACGCGTGTTATGTTATGAATCATTGTAAGTTGATTTGATCATATATGACAATATAAATATATGAACGATAACAAATTCTTAATTGATTTTGAAGAACAAAATATTGTGATATCATGATATATCTAGAGTTGTCGGATGTGAATTTTTTCAGTCAAGTATTTGGATTAAAAATAATAATAATACTACAAGTGTTAGTCAATATGTATTATTGTAAATATATCTCTTTATTTAAAAGAGATATCGCCAATGATCCATAGTCCAGTTGGTTGGGCTATGGTGAGGTGTGCAGGTTTTACTCCACAGGCGGAGGTTCGACTTCGGTTTGTGACGGTTTCCTGCGCTGGGTGGTCTGGGGTTCGTATCCCACGCGTCTTTACGCGTGCTGGCAAACGTTGCAGCTGGGGATCAAACTTGCGCGGTTTGGGTGGTCTTTAAGGTGGTTCTTCGTTCCGTTAGGCTAGTCAAAATTTTTTTTTTAAAGAGATATCAATTTGGACAAAAAGAAAATACCAGGAGAATAATGATTTAGTGGATTAGTGTGAATTTCCAGTCACTATAGTCAAGTATTTGGATTAATAATAATAATAATATTACAAGTGTTAGTCAATATGTATTATTGTAAATATATCTCTTTATTTAAAAGAGATATCAATTTGGACAAAAAGAAAATACCAGGAGAATAATGATTTAGTGGATTAGTGTGAATTTCCAGTCACTATAAATTTAAATTTATGTCACGTAATTTTAGTGAATGATTCAGTTGTAAGTACTAATATATAAGAACGGGAAGAGATAACGTATAAAGCGTCTAAACGTACGAAGCATAAGAAGCATTCTGAGCCATTGGATTTAGACGGTGGTAAGATGGTAATTAACAACCCTAATCATACTTCAGTTAAGCTAACCAGGGGTAAATTAGGGAAACCGTGTTTTAATTTGCGGAAATCGTAACAACAGAGATTCAACAATTGATCGAAACGTAACATCAAAACAAAATTATTTCAACGATTAAACAAATAATTGAAACCGATTAAATGTTCAGAATCATCAAACAAACAAAAACATTGAATTGAATCATAAACAGTTCGTGATTTGCAGAAAAAACAAAAAACAGACGCACTCACTATAATGTTTGGACACACTTTTATTTTTTGAGTGCGTTTGAATTTTGGAACTCACTAAAATTCATCATCACCATCATCATCAACCCTCTCCATACATACATGAACCACAATCCACACACATTACAATGACAGACAACGAAAAACCCACCTCTTCAACAGCCTCTCAATCCATAACCAAAACCATAAACGGGTCCCACCATTTCATCATCCAAGGCTATTCCTTAGCCAAATGTATGGGGATAGGAAAAGACATAGCCTCTTCGTCTTTTACCCAGATGGGAAAAACCCATCGTAACGCCTCTTCGTCTTCCATCGAGTGTCGACTGCTGTGACTACCACCGCCCATTGCAAGGTAATTTCATAACTAAAAAAGATGCTTCAATGCAAACGAATAATAATAACAATCAATTAATAATAAACAATAACAGTTAAAGATCTGCTGAAAGAACAGAATCAAGAATTAGGAGGATTAATAATAATAATAAGTATAAAAAATAGTTGAAAATTGAAATGGTAAAGAATAAAAAGTGTTACTTTGAAGCGTAGATCAGTCTGAAAGATGGATTGCGACAAAAAGGGGAAGAAAAGATTAAGAGTCAAAGGGTTTGAAAATTAACTATCTTTTTTGGATGCACTTTGAAATTATAGATGGCAAAATTCAGACGCACTTTGAAAGAAATAAATATAATTTGGACGCACTTAGAAAATTTTGAGATACACTTCAAAAGCACTTTGAATAAATTGAGACGCACTGTGAAAAAATTGATTATCATTTGGACGCACTTTTGAAAAAATTGAGACGCACGTTTGAAAGAAAAATCATCATTTGAGATTTCAGACACACTATAAACAGAATATTGTCCTCATTTTTTTGCTGAGTGAATCATGCTCTGTTTTTTGTTTAAAAACAGAGCATGTCTGTGTTCGTTTGTAATCGAAGGCAACGACTGTAATTTTTTTTTGCTGGGTGAATCATGCTCTGTTTTTTGTTTAAAAACAGAGCTTTTTTTTTGCACTGTTCTTCATTTACGTTCAGTTTTTTTATTTTGTGTGCTTGATTTGTTTGTTCTTCGAATAATGTGTTTGATCGACTGATGTTGTATAATTCGAATTCTATTTTGAAATCGTTCACGTATGTTATAAAATCGTTTACGAAAAAAGAATGTGATTGTAGTAATCAGTTACAGAGAAAAAAGTCTGATTTGCCCTTGGGTTTAACTGCAATTGAAGTTAATTAGGGTTTGGTTAAGTTGGCACGTGGCATCACAAGGTTGCTTCTTACACTTCTTAGGTTAAGAAACTTTATATCATATACTTTTTCTATAAGAACATATAACTGATGTGTCATTTTATTTAGATATGGGGAATTAAATAATATAAAAATACAATGTTATCTTATAAGCTTTAGTTTTCATGGAATTGAATGCGCAATAATATCTCTCACATTTACATCTTGGATTGACACATGACATGTACAGCCACGTATTACAATATATTTCCAGCTAGGGTTGGTTAAGCCTGGCTTAATAATGCAACATAGTTGCAAACTTGCAATGTAACATAGTTGTAAAACAAAACCCAAACTTCATTTTCAAATTTAAACATTTTATATTCAACTTAAAACAACTTCTTTGGTTATTCGTTGACATAATCTTGAGACTGCTAAGCGCTCCAAAGAAATACCCGCCAGGGCTAGCAAGAAAACCAACCAGTCCAAGACTACGACACATCTACCCATTGATGAACTAGATTCCCAAACTACTCATCACATCTTCTTCTGATTTGCTTCTAGAGTTGTGCTCAAAGCCCTAAATCCTTGAGGGTCTCAAGCATAAAACCTTGGGTGGTGACAATCATCACACTGCCTAGTTACTTTTATTGATGGTAATTACATGGATACAGTTAGGAGCTAGTGATCGAGAGCTAAGTGTTACAAGTAGATTGCGAGAGTGTAAAGTGAGTGCCTAAGTTCAACCACCGAGCTCTATTTATAATAAAAAGTAGCTAACAAACCATCCTATTATCTGGCCTTTTATCGAGTCTTCATAGCCAGCCGTTAACCTTCAATTAACGCACCTTTATGATTCGGTCAACAACTAACTCCACGTTTATTTCGCAAGACCAAGTCATCAGCCATTTAAAGGAGTAGTATACCTGTGAATAATAATCAAAAGACAAGAGAGATCACAACGGTTAGAAATAAAACTCAGGATACCGAGACTAACTAAGATACCCAATTATCCCTATACAAAACTCGGCCAAAATTGTATTTTTGTGTTGTTTGGCCCAACCCTTTGTAGATTAACCCTTTTTTTCCTTTTCTTCCGCATTTCCATCAATCCATATACAAAATTTCATTTTGGAGCGATTTGGCCCAAAATGAAGAAATAAGTACCTAACTTGCTGATAACTTTTAAAATGGAATATCTCAATAAGCTTTAAAAAAACAATCCCAAACATTTGTTAGATATGTATTATATGTTAGACATAACATAATTCTTATTTCCATATTATATCATAGTATATCCTAAGTATATATTTATATCCTAAGTTTAGTTAAGGGTCATGTTAGTTTGTTAATGAACCGACACGTCGGTTAGTATCAAAGGGGACACACCCCTTCATATGTATAAATACCCAAACATTTGTATCATTTGATATATGTATTGATTTCTTAGTTTCACATATTCTCTCTCAATCCTTTTTCCCTCAATTCGGTCCTGCGAACCTTTATTTGGCATCAGAGCATCAGTTTATTAATCATTCCATCGTTTACATAAGAACACGAAGAAGAAGATCGATCCCCGTTTCTTGTTCAAAACAGAGACACACGAATTGATCATCATACGTTGGAACAATCATATCTAGGCCATATCAGGATCAAGAGAAGATCAATACACAAGAATATAACCGTTCGAATAAGAAGATAAAGAACCGGACAATTTTTCAGGCGAAACTTCATCTTCTCCGGCGAGTCACTGGAATCAAGAAACGAATCATTTAATCACATCAAAACGGTTATATCTATCCCTGCCCTATTAGTTTATCATAATCGAATACTTTAAAACTTAATCCGAATCAGAAATCAAATTTTTTTCGTACTCTGTTTTCTTGTTTCTGTTCGAAGGTATATATTTTTCCCGCCAAAATTTTTTTACAATCAAAATCAAGTTTTATACTTCAAAACTTATATTCGAACAATCGTTGATACCAAAACAGAATCATTAGTGCAAAATTTTATCAAAAACATTAAAGTTTATCAAAGGATTAAGATTTTTTTTCGGAATCAAGAACTGTTTTTTTTCTGAAACCATTCGTATTCGATTATTAGAACAAGTTAGTAGAACTTGTTAGAAAGGATCCGACATCATCAGAAATCAAATCGGATCATATAAACACAAAGATTTGGAGTGTGATTTTATCGGGCAGTAAAGAAAAATTTTCGTGAAGGATTTGACTTGTGAAAAGTCAAACGCGAAAATAATCTTATATTTGAGGGATTATTGTATAGTAAGTTGTAATCAGTGAAAGTTTTTGGGTTCTGTTCACTGATCCGAAGACAACTTTTGAAGTCATAAAGTTTTTAAACAAAGTAGGTTTGTTTATATAGAGGGTGTTTTATAGATTGAGTGTTATTTGAAGAACACTAATCAAATTGTTGGAGGATTAAGTCAAAAGGATTGACTTTAGAATTTGGAGGAACATCATTGATACACAAAATATTATAACGAAGTTCTTGATACTTTGTTAAGGCGCCTAAGAAATATCAAAACCTTTGTTAACCAAATAATATTTTAGTATATCGATTTAAGTTTGACGATTTGTCGAACAAAGTTCCTAAAGAAGCGTGGGTAGTCCATATTAGAATTGGACAATAGGGAAGAAAAAGAACAAAAGTCCGCAGAAGACATCCACAAAACCCACAATGTCGAAAGAAATAGTAACGAAAGAGACAGTCGCAAAGGAGACTCTCACTTTCAGCCTCCAAACACTGATGTTGACATCTACAAATTACACGATTTGGGCTGTTCGTGTAAAGGCAATATTGAATGCCAATGGCCTTTGGGAAGTAGTGAAACCCACAGAAGGCACGTCGACAGTAGATGCAAAGAAGGATAGGACAGCGATTGCCTATCTCTTCCAGGCAATTCCAGAAGATATGGTGATGCAAGTGGCGTCACATAATACAGCGAAAGAGATTTGGGATGCATTAAAGACAAGATTTATTGGAATTGACCGAGTTCAGAAAGCAAGACTTCAATCATTACGCACAGAATTTGAGATGATAACAATGAGAGAGACAGAAACCATAGACCAGTTTGCTGGTAGGTTAAGTGCGATTAGTACAAAGTCAAAAACCCTAGGAACAAAAATTGAAGAGTCAGTCTTGGTACGAAAATTGCTGGACTCCGTACCAGAAAGGTTCCTACAGATTATTGCGTCCATAGAGCAATATTCAGATATAGATTCCATGACGTTAGATGAAGCGCTTGGAAGACTTAAAGCTTATGAGGAACGCCTTAAGTCAAGAGATGAGAAGAAATATGGACCAGCCGGTTTAGAGAAGCTGTTATTCACAAGGCAAGAGAGAAGACCTAACAGCAACTACAAGAACTACAATCAGAATCGAGGTAGACAGAACTTTAGGAAGTTCAGCAAGAGTCATAGATATGAGAGGAAGAACTTTGACAGAAATGGCCATCAAGATCAGAGAAGTGATCAAAATCCCACTAAGAATCGTCATGACAACAGTAGTTACAAGCCCAGAAGAGATGGCAACAGTATAAGATGTTACAACTGCAATGAATTAGGACATATAGCTCCCAGATGCCCTAAACCTCGAAACAAGCAAGAAGAATCTCACCTAGTAATGGAAGAAGAGGATCCTACATTACTTATGGCAGTTGGTGAAGAAAGAAGTGTAGTTCTCGAAGAAAAGAAGATAATACCAGAACGCTATCACAATGAAGAAAATGTAAATGAAGTATGGTATTTAGACAATGGCGCAAGCAATCATATGACAGGAAGACGCTCCTATTTCATAGAGTTAGACGAAAAGATAGCAGGAAGCGTAAAATTTGGAGATGGATCGTGTGTTAACATCAAAGGAAAAGGCTCAATACTATTGGAATGTAACAATGGAGAACAAAGGTTAGTCACAGAAGTATACTACATTCCAACACTCCAAAGCAACATCTTAAGCCTCGGGCAAGTCACAGAATCAGGTTGCAAAGTAATTTTGGAGAACGAACATCTATGGATTTATGACGCCTACAACAACCTATTGATGAAAGTCCCAAAAGCAAAGAATAGACTCTACAAGGTAAAGCTCAGAATAACTAGTCCAATTTGCTTACAAGCTAAAATAGATACACCTGCATGGCTATGGCATGCACGTATGGGACACGTGAACTTTGATTCACTAAGACAATTGAGCACAAAAGGAATGGCACATGGATTGCCAAAGATCCAGCACCCATCTCAAGTATGTGATGCATGTATTACGGGAAAGCAAAGCAGACTTCCGTTTCCCTCTCAAGCAAGTTTTAGAGCTACGAGACCTCTAGAACTCGTACATGCAGACTTATGTGGACCGATTACACCCACATCATTAGCAGGCAACAACTATTTCTTCCTGATAGTTGACAATTATTCGAGATATATGTGGATCTACATGCTTAAGTCAAAAGATCAAGTTTATGAAAATTTCAAGAAGTTTCTAAGCGAAGCTCAGACAGAGACAAGTTACAAGCTCAAAAGACTAAGAACGGATCGTGGAGGAGAGTTTACTTCTAAAGCTCTTACCGCATATTGTGAGGATAGAGGAATCCTTAGACAGCTTACAGCACCTTACACGCCTCAGCAGAATGGTGTAGTAGAAAGAAAGAACCGTTCAGTAATGAGTATGACCAGAAGCATGTTAAAGGCTATGAACGTACCACAGAACTTATGGGCAGAAGCAACAAGACAAGCAATTTATATTCAGAATCGGTTACCTACCAAAGCACTAAAGGGAATGACACCCTACGAAGCAGTAAAAGGCAAAGCACCCAATATCAAGCACATTAGAGTATTCGGATGCATAGCATACGCTAAGAACGCCCTACTTAAAGAAGTTAGAAGATAGAAGTAAGAAAATGGTACATCTAGGAAACGACAATGGTTCCAAAGCCTATAGATTATATGATCCCATAGAAGAAAAGATACACATTAGCAGAGATGTCCAATTCATAGAAAACGAACCATGGGATTGGAACAATTATCTGAAAGAAGGAAGCAACGACGAACCATCTTGGACAAGATTCGAAGCTTATGGAGATCACGAAAGTGAAGCTGTACAAGAGCAAAGTAATGAGGACAATGAAGATCAAGATAGTGAAAGTGACAACGAATTCTTTAGTAGTCCAATCACAGCTACACGAACTCCAATAACAATTCAAGAAACGCCGACAAGTGATCCAGTAGCTGAATCAAGCACTCAAGAGTTAGAAGACTCACCAGGCTCCCAACATAGACCAGTACGAGCCCTTAGATCACTTAATGACATCTATGCAGTCACACAGCCTCTTAGACCAGAAGAATATGAACATCTGTACTTAGCTTACGATGAAGAACCTGCAACCTACAAAGAAGCAGCAGATTACCCACAATGGATAGAAGCAATGAAAAGCGAAATAGACTCTATAGAGAAGAACAACACTTGGACACTGACTACTTTCCCCTCAAGTCAGAAACCAATAGGTCTAAAATGGGTATTTAAGGTCAAGAGAGACGCAAGTGGACAGATCACCAAACATAAGGCCAGATTAGTAGCAAAAGGATACGTACAACAAGAAGGTATAGATTACAATGAAGTATTTGCACCCGTTGCAAGAATGAAAACAATCAGGCTACTATTAGCATTGGCAGCACAGAAAGGATGGCAAGTACATCACTTAGATGTAAAATCAGCATTCCTACATGGTGAATTAAAAGAAGATGTCTACGTTTCACAACCAGATGGATTTGTAAAGAAAGGAAAAGAAAATCTAGTCTACAAGCTAAAGAAAGCTCTATATGGTTTGAAGCAAGCACCAAGAGCATGGAACATAAGGCTGAACAACATCCTAAAGGAAATTGGATTTAAAAGATGTCTACAAGAGCAAGCAGTATACAAGAGAACTTCAAAGGAGTCAACAATAATTATAGGAGTTAATGTCGATGACATAATAGTGACAGGAAGTTCAATCAAGGACATATCAAGCTTCAAGAAAGAAATGCAAGGCAAGTTTGAAATGAGTGATTTAGGACCACTCACTTACTATCTAGGGATAGAAGTACGCCAAACACAAGGAAAGATACAATTGAAGCAATCAGCCTACGCGAAGAAAGTTATCAAAGAAGCCAGACTAGAAGACTGCAATCCAACAAAATATGCAATGGAATCAGGTCTAAAGCTCACTAAAGAAGATGAAAGTGAACCAGTCAACGAGACAGAATATAGAAAGCTAATCGGAAGCTTAAGGTACCTTACACATACCAGACCAGATATCACCTACGCAGTTGGATACATTAGTAGATTCATGGAGAAACCAAAGACAACTCACATGAAGGCAGTCAAACACTTGATAAGATACATCAAAGGCACATTGAATTATGGAATTCAATACAACAGAAGCAAAGAAGCAGAAATCACTGGATACAGCGACAGCAGTTATGGAGATCAAGACGACGGAAAAGGAACAACAGGAACAATATTTTTTTACAAAGATTCACCTATCACATGGACAAGCCAGAAACAAACTACAGTAGCACTATCCTCATGCGAAGCAGAATTTATGGCAGCTACATCAGCAGCATGTCAAGCAATATGGCTACAAGGAGTACTCAGCGAACTCACAGGTGAACAACCAAAGAAGATCACACTACGAGTAGACAACAAGTCAGCAATACAACTTATGAAGAACCCAGTATTTCATGGAAGATCAAAGCATATCAACATAAGGTATCACTTTATCAGAGAATGCATAGAGAACGAGCAGATACAAGTTGATCACATCAGTGGAGAAATGCAGAAAGCAGATATACTCACCAAGGCACTACCAAGAATAAAATTTCTCGAGATGCAAAGTCTCATAGGAGTTGAAGACCTTGGGGAAATCAAGAATTAAGGGGGAGAATGTTAGACATAACATAATTCTTATTTCCATATTATATCATAGTATATCCTAAGTATATATTTATATCCTAAGTTTAGTTAAGGGTCATGTTAGTTTGTTAATGAACCGACACGTCGGTTAGTATCAAAGGGGACACACCCCTTCATATGTATAAATACCCAAACATTTGTATCATTTGATATATGTATTGATTTCTTAGTTTCACATATTCTCTCTCAATCCTTTTTCCCTCAATTCGGTCCTGCGAACCTTCATTATATCTTTAATTTGAGGCGTCATGAACAAAAATACCTAAAATAAAAAAAAAAGAAAAAAAAAAGAAAAATGAGTGACTTAGTGGATTTTTAATGTGTATGGAGTCTACAGCGATGGTATCAAGGATATGAGCAAGCAAAATCTGTGGGGACAACTTTACGTGTTGTGCATAACTATGGATATGGCTTATATGATATATCATAAAAATGGGATAAAGTCGAAATGGTACAATTTGTGCCCTACCTTGTCTGTGAGAAACTAATAACTACATATATTAGTATGTGTTTTCTAGTTAGTATGGACAAGAATCTGCAGTCGGGCATCCATTTATGTTTGCACTGATTTTTATTTAATTAGTCAATGTATAAAATACGGTGAGATAATTTTAGAAGTTTTCAGTATCTGATGTTGGTAGATAAACGGCATGTATATGCATGCAAGTGTAATTGTGATTTATAATAATCAATGAAGCCATTAATTATTGTATGATGGCAAGACCATAACTTTAAAATCGGGCAGGTCTGGCTTAGAGGGAGCTAGGTAGGTCGGGTGACGACCCGAAGCCCAAATTTTTTGTTATAGAAAGTACGTAGAGGATTTAAGCTTTTTTATACATATTTTAATTTTTATTATATATTTTAAGCTTTTTTATATATACATTTTAAAAAATATATATGATTTTTATAAAACATATTTTTTAGGACCCTATTTATACTACTCACCTGGCGCTCAAAGATATTTTAGGATTCTCAGGAGCGGACACTGTAGTCCGGATTATTATAAGGTTCTTATGTCTACTTGTTACATAGAGGTCTAACTCATGTTTTCTTTTTAAAGTTCATATTTTATATATGATCAAAATCCAATGAGTTCTGCTGATCATTGAATTGCTCTTGACCCTTTTGGTATTGGTCTTATTTATTGAGGTTTGAAATCGACCTATATGGCTGTATCTAATGCATACATTCACTTTCATTTGTAGATCATCCCTTTTGGTTTTGGTCTCCCTTTCATACGAAGGTACTAATGTGTCACGTACACCACGCTCAAAGCAACTGGCTAGAGCAATTCTCTACTGCTTACAACGAGGTCACTATTCATACATACAAGCTTGGATTATTATATAGAATAAACATACCGAATCAAGACCAAAAATACCAAATTTTTCTATAGGGCATACACTACACAATAAACTTAATTAATTGTAAGTGTCTTTTTCAATAGCCTTAATGGTTAGGGCCATTTGGGAAAACTTGCGGCTTGAGTACAACTTGAAAAAATAACCCCGGTTTGTAAAGGAGCCGAGCCTCATTGAAGGTAACCTTGCTTGTTAGTTGGCTAAATGTAATTAAAGCCAAAAAAATTTACATATATGAAATATAACGCAAAATTATAGCCCAATTTACATCTGTCAAAAATTATGCATTAAACATGGATTGTAAAGTCTATAGTTTATATATTTTACTTTGTGTGTTTGATAAAAATGTTAGTTTTTGTTTTTTATATATATGCATAAAATACTAGAAATATCTAAGACAAACCTAAAAAAATAAACGAGCTGACTAGAGCCTTTTATGAGTTGAGTTTGAGCTCAACATTTCAGTTTGTTTGATTAGATATACAAACCGAGTTGATCTGGCATGTTTAACTTTCATCTCGAGCATATTGGTTTGACTCCTTTACACACGCTTGCAAGACTATAAAAATAAAATCAAATCACTTTGATTAGATATACAAACCGAGTCAACATTTCAGTTTGTTTGATTAGATATACAAACCGAGAGCATTAACCATTACTCATGGTCTAATGATATAAGTGTGAAATGCTCAATAAAATCAATTCTTCCATGCAAGATTGAGAGTTGACTAAAATCAGTGTTTAATCATGGCGTGCTAACGAAAAATAAAAGCACAACAATCCGATATATATATAAAGATGCTTGTTAGTCATAGCATACATATTATCAATGTTGCAAAACTCGCTGCGCTCCCTAGTCGGAATCGGGAGTACTCGGGGAGTTCTCGGTCTAGTCGGAGAGTACACAGGGAGTACTTGGCCTAGGCCTAAAGTACTCTGGCCTTGGCAACCTACCTTGTAGCGATTACTCGGGAGTACTCGGCCTCCGAGACCTTGTTTTACAACATTGCATATTATGTATGTACCTAAAGGACATTTGTGATGCAAAAAATATTGTTGTACTGTCAACTATACCTGATTTGATAACCATACGGAATAAGAACCTTTAAGTGAAATATATTATGTACAAAATCATATATGCCCTAAAATCCCCATAGATATGGGAATATCTGGCAAGTAAAACGAACAAACGAAAGAACCAACATCAACAAAGCCACCCCTTCATAATTAGCTAGCTAAAAAACTAAACAAAATAAAATCAAAATCTATTCATTGTACATCAATTGATGATCGAAAGTCGCTACTTAACAATGAACCGTGTGCTTCTAATCACCTAAAAATAGGCAATTAACACGTAAAAATGATCATCGCACATTGTTAGTACATAAGATAATAAAGATTATTCAAAAGTAAGTTTTTATGGTATACCATTAATTTTGTTCTTCTTTAGGCTTATCTTTCTGAAACTGGAATTGG
Source organism: Ambrosia artemisiifolia (assembly GCA_032199755.1). Classification (NCBI taxonomy): domain Eukaryota; kingdom Viridiplantae; phylum Streptophyta; class Magnoliopsida; order Asterales; family Asteraceae; genus Ambrosia; species Ambrosia artemisiifolia. The sequence continues at coordinate 40,440,253 of CM063525.1, forward strand.
ATAACATCCTCAAGTAGTCCATGATCCCTAAGCAATGTAGAAGAAGATGAAGGGCAAAATTGTCTATCTTGAAGTAGACGGGAGAATGATGATGGATGGGCACTAGCATTAGTGGTGTTAAACCCTAGAGAAGATGATGGTATTGTATGGTTATGGAAATAAGGTAGTAGTTGTGGTTGTAGGTGTTGGTTGTGAGGTTGTGTAAAAAGAAAAGAAGTAATACCACTACAACTACCACCACTAAAACCACCATGACCGGTGGGTTCCGATAAGATCTCAATGTTTCCTCTAGGTGTCATCGGATACGGATGAGTGTGGGTACCTTCATAAGTTGTGACCACAATCGATGGATCATCGGACGATCTTTCAACTCGCTTCTTCACTCCGCAAGCCACACTTGTGCACCTATGGTAACTCCTATTTTGTACAATAATAAAATTTGGTTCAATCTTTAACAAATATGATTGATGATTGTTTGTATCTATGTGTGTTTAATTATATTGATACCATGTCAATTTGAACATGATGTGTGGTTATATTGACACCATACCAATATCAACTTGAATACGACTCGTTTAATTGGTAATAACAATATACTAACAATCTTTAATTACATTGTTAGGGCAACACAAGAAAGGGTGCAGAGAGAGAAAGAGATGGAATCCAGAGAGAGAGTATACCTAGGAAAAGGGCTGTTTTTCACAGCTTTCTGACCGTACTTTCTCCATCTATAACCATCATCCAAGTGATCGATATCAGTCTTAGTCATGAATGCAAATCTTGGTCCCCTTTGCTTTTTTGGGTTCTTCTTTTTGGGTTTTAACCTACACAATGCAATGAAACAGCTAGACTTCAGTTCAAGAAGTGAATAAAACACTCACACACACCCACATATATAATAATTATATAATTAATCAGAAAAAATAAATTCTTTTATAAGAAATAATATAATATAGAAAAAAAAAAGAATAAAGATCTATCAAATCTAGAATACTAATGCACCACATAAAACCTGTTCATCAAATCTTGTTTTGGGTGTGTATATGTGTGTGAAAAGGACCTAATTATTCTTGGTCAAACAAAGATCTTGAAGAAAACGTGTATGTGTGAAACTAGAAATTAATGATTTTCTTGGGTCAGAAACCACTGAATTAATACGTGAAAATTACTCAGGAATTACATTTATCTTGTGGAATATAACTTTTATTGATTTCATTTATTAGCAATTTTGAAGAAGGAATGAAGAACTCATAAAAACTTTTATTGATCTCATTTTATATACTCTATTTTCTTGTGTGTGGAAAAAATAGAATATATAAAAAATGAATTGGTAAATATCAACACAAACACACAAAACACCCATAAGTGTGTGTTAGTTTTTGTAAAAAGATGTTTTCTTGATATCCATTTAGCATGATGGATCTAATGAAGAACACATACGACATACAAGTCCATATGTGTGTCTAAAAAAACACACTCAAGAAACACCAAACGCACACATACAACCATAAGTGTGTGCTAGTTTTGAAGAAATATATTATCTTGAAATTCATTTAGCAATATGGATTTGATAAACAACACACACAAACTCATATCAAATCATGTGTGTGTAAAAAACACACACACAAGACACAAAAACACACACACAAGACACAAAAACACACCCAACAGTGTGTGTTAAAAAGTAAAACAAACTAGGGTTCTTACAGTTTATTAGTAGTACTCTTTTCTTGATCATCATCACCATCATGAACATCATCTTCCTCATGAACAGATCTGCTTTTATTCTCCTGGTCAACATCGTTTGAAGAACATGAGATGGAAGAAGAGTTCTGCGTCGGTGTATTCACCATCTCCACCGTCTCCTGTATGGTAGACACCGGTGGCAGAAGATTATTATTATTATTATTATTATTATTTTGTTCCGGTATCAAGTCCGGCTGAAGAGTAGGTTGTTGAAACAAATCGTAAAGACCCGCGCCACCGTCTTCCTGATAAGCTAACATATCAAAAAAGGCACCACCACCATAGGCTGCCGGAATATGATCGGAATATGTTGTGCTTGTCATTATGTTTGAATTGTCTGAGTTGTTCTTGGAGTCTTGTTTTGTTTCCATGGAATGATCAAAGGCATCGATTCTTCATTTGCAAGCTCTCCATATGCATATATAAAGAGAGGGGAGGGGGGGGGGGGGGGGGTATGGTTTTGAGTATAGTGTGAAATGTGAAGAGGTCTTTTGGTAGTATAAAAAGTGGAGAGAAAGAGAATACAAAAAGAAGAGTGATGTTGGGGGTGGGTTACTGTTTGGGAATTTAGGGTGGGGTCAATTACACCTTGCTTCCCTAAACTCCCAATAAATTGCATTTGATACCTTTACTACTTTTGAGTTCAATTCTATAAAATTATTGAGGCACATTCATCTCAATCAAACCAAAGTTGCATTGTTTAATGATTCTCTAAAACATTGTTAGTTATGAACTTTTTAAGTTGTTAATTGATTGAAATTTACAGCTATCCCAGACGAATGGAAATTTCGACACATCTCCGATGAATAAGAAAAACCTTAGCCATGCAATAGAAGCACCACATACAAAATAAATAACAGCGTAGGAAAAGTATGCACGAATACCATCGGGAAATTACGACTCATTTTTTACAAAATATACTAGGTTAGAGTCCCGTGGAGACCCACGGTTCACCCGAAAGTAAAATGAAAAAAAAGTAGAAAAATAAGAATTGTATTATGCAATTTGTTTTGGTTACTAAATGTTTGATAATGCAATATGTATGAATTTTGATGTTAAATGCAAAATGTCATCTAACAGTTTAATGTAACAAAATGATGGATATATCGAGTAAGTAAAGTTTAATTTGACAACTGCAAACTACATAGCATACTATCACAATATCACACATTATATCATTTGGGTAATATCTATATTCTAATCATAACTAAGCTTAAGCATAGAACACTTATCATTTAGTTGGGGCTTAACGAACTTCAACCAATATCACACATTACATCATTTGGGTAAGGGTAATATCTATATTATAATCATAACTAAGCTTAAGCATAGAACACTTATAATTTAGTTGGGGCTTAACGAACTTCAACCAATTGTCCATTTTCATTACTTCAATCAAAATCTTTCAACTCTTGCTCATTGACAGTTGATTTTTCACCTTCGAAGTTGTTATCATTGTCATCACGATCCTAGGAGTGCAGCTCATTTTCAATAATTTATGAAAACCTCCACCATTGTATTCCATATTTGTGTTCTACATAAAATATAGTTGTTGTAAAGATATGGATACGGTGATAAGTAAATCAAGAAACAATCCTTAACCCACTTACTTGAATGGGTAGCTTAAATTTTCATGTTATCTCTCCAATGGTTCAAACCGATTACATAGCTAAAAAACAACTAATAAGAAAATGGGTCCAATGTCACATGCTGTAATATAAATTTCCTATATTTTATTAAAAAATAGACACCAAAAGGATCAACCCCAGACCCATTTCAACATGTAGCCAAAAGGACCCATTGTACACACACTTTAGGCAACTTTTGACATGTTACAAAAAGCCGCCAAAAAAACGTCATTATTTAAACTGTGTAAATATAGTACTTAACAATTAAAAATCTTAATAAATAACATCAAAATCATGATCAATCATTCAAATCAATGACATTAAAATAATCCGCATCTGAAATTGACTTACCCATTATATACAAATTATTATTAACATCTTAAAATTAGCACACTTATTGAAATCAAGATGATGATTATCGTTTAGTTACAATTGATTAAAGGAAAGTCGTAATATCAAAATGAAAGTCGGTCAACAATGTTAAAATGAAATTCGTAATATTAGTAACATCAATAAATAATATTAAAAATCTTAATAAATAACATCAAAATCGTAATCATCATTCAAATAAATGACACTAAAATCATCCGCGTCTCAAATTGCCTTACCCATTATAAACAATTTATTATTGACATTTTTAGTAATCATTATTAGTTGTACAGAAAGTAACATTTTGAAAATTTATATTATCATTTAATTTCGTTGTTAAATTTGGTATGACGATTAAATGATTTTATTATTTGTTAAGGTTTATATAGTATTGCTGTCTCTCGAACAATTCTGCAAAATCGGAAATACTGTGCCTCGATTGACGTGATCGAGTAGGAATATTTATTTATGTATTTGAATTAAAAAAATGGAAGGATTGGTAATTGATGTGAATTGGTCAACAACGCTTAAAATTAGCACAATCAAACTCAAAGACATAAAGTCAAATAATTGACCTCCATCAAATTAACAAAAGCGTAAAAAGTTTTTACTCAGATTTGGTCAAAAATATTAAAATTAAGGTCGTAATATTAGTAATAACATTGAAAATTATCTTGAATACATTATATATTTTAGGAAACTGTTAAATAGATTTAAATTATATTTATTATTAAAAGAATAATAAAAGTGTAGGAAAATAAATGTACACTCCTATCTTCGGATTATATTTAAATTATAAACTGTTAAATAGATTTAACACTGTTAAATAGATTTAAATAAATGTTTAAAAGAAAGTCGTATATGTCTAAAAGAATATTGTTTCATGACAATTGATTAAAGGAAAGTTTTTGAATTATGAAAAAGGGAAGGATTGGTAATTGACGTGAATTGGTCAACAACGCTTAAAATTAGCACAATCAAATTCAAAGACATAAAGTCAAAGAATTGACCTCCATCAATTTAACAAAAACGTAAAAAAGTATTTACTCAGATTCGGTCAACAATATTAACATTAAGGTCGTAATATTAGTAATAGCATTGAAAATTATTTTGAATACATTATATCTATTTTAGGAAACTGTTAATTATATTTAAATTATATTTATTATTAAAAGAATAATAAAAGTTTAGGAAAATAAATGTACATTGTTATCTTCGGATTATATTTAAATTATAAACTGTTAAATAGATTTAACATTGTTAAATAGATTTAAATAAATGTTTAAAAGAAAGTCGTATATGTTTAAAAACATATCGTTTCATCACAATTGATTAAAGGAAAGTTGTAATATCAAAATTAAAGTCGGTTAACGATATTAAAATGAATTTCGTAATATTAGTAATATCAATAAATAAGATTAAAAATCTTAATAAATAACAACCAAATCATAATCAATCATTCAAATCAATAACATTAAAATTATCATAAATAACATTAAAACTCTTCATAAATAACAACAAAATCATAATTTAAATTTCAAAATCAAAAACATCTTGTGGTGAAACCTTAGTAACAAACATTTTGTGCTCGATTGAACACCATTTGAAGACACAATATTCGCCAATGTAAGTATCTTTTTATTAAAGCAAACCAGGTCATCCAATCACAGTAAACCTTTACAAAAGAATTAAGTATAGAAAATTTAGAATATGTAACTAATTATAAAATAAGAATATTGTAAACATAAATGTTGAATATGCAAATAACAAACCTAGCGACTTGTGAAACAATTTCTGCACGTAATATTAGTATTAGTAATATATTCGTAAATTAATTCGGTCAATAATAAATAAATGAGCTTAAAAATCATAATATATAACATTAAATTCGGTCAACTATTATTAATGTCATTAAAACTCATAATAAATATCATTAAAAAATAAATAAATCCTATTAATTGCAGGCAAGACAAATAATAATTCGAATGAATAGTAATATAAATAATATTAAACATAATTTCATAAAGATAGATTAAACATAATTTCGTAGTAATATTAATATAAATAAATGAGATTAAAAAATCATAATAAATAACATTCAACTCGGTCAATTATTATTAATGTCAATAAATAACATTAATTCTAACATACTAAAAAATACATTAAAAATAATTAAATCTTATTAAACATAAATTTGAAAAAGGTACTATAAATAAATGAGATTAATAATTTTAATAAATAACATTAAATTCGGTCAATTATTATTAATGTTAATAAATAATATTAAACATCTTAATAAATAACAATAAAAATGAATAAATCTTATTAATTGCAATCAAGACTAATCATAATTCGAAAACATAGTAATATAAATAAATGAGATTATAAATCTTGATAAATAACCTCAAAATCATAATCAATAATTCAAATAAATTACATTACAAACATAAAAAACCGTAATTTTAATTTGAAAATCAATGACTTCTTGTGGTGGAACCTTTGTAACAAACAGCCTGTGCTGGATTGAACACCATTTAAAGACACAATATTTGCCAATGGAAATATCTTCTAATTGAAGCAAACTAAAATCGTAATATTAGTATTAGTATTAGTAATTAGTAATATATTTGTAAAAATACTAATAGTTTATTTTAATTCGGTCAATAAGATATAAATGAGATTAAAATTAAAAATCGTAATATTAGTTTTAGTATTAGTAAAATATTCATAATTTAATTCGGTCAATAATAAATAAATCAGATTAAAATTAAAAATCGTAATATTAGTATTAGTATTAGTAATATATTCGTAAATTAATTCGGTTAATAATAAATAAATGAGCTTAAAAATCGTAATAACACTAAATTCGATCAACAATTATTAATATCATTAAAACTCATAGTAAATATCATTAAAACTCATAGTAAATATCAATAAAAAATAAATAAATCCTATTAATTGCAGGCAAGACCAATAATAATTGGAATGAATAGTAATATAAATAATATTAAACATAATTTCATAAAGATAGATTAAACATAATTTCGTAGTAATATTAATATAAATAAATAAGATTAAAAAATCATAATAAATAACATTCAACTTGGTCAATTATTATTAATGTCAATAAATAACATTAATTCTAACATACTAAAAATACGTTAAAAATAATTAAATCTTATTAAAAATAAATTCGAAAAAAAGTAATATAAATAAATGGGATGAATAATTTTAATAAATAACATTAAATTCGGTCAATTATTATTAATGTTAATAAATAATATTAAACATCTTAATAAATAACAATAAAAATGAATAAATCTTATTAATTGCAATCAAGACTAATCATAATTCGAAAACATAGTAATATAAATAAATGAGATTATAAATCTTGATAAATAACCTCAAAATCGTAATCAATAATTCAAATAAATTACATTACAAACATAAAAAATCGTAATTTTAATTTGAAAATCAATGACTTCTTGTGGTGGAACCTTTGTAACAAACAGCCTGTGCTGGATTGAACACCATTTAAAGACACAATATTTGCCAATGGAAATATCTTCTAATTGAAGCAAACTAAAATCGTAATATTAGTATTAGTATTAGTAATTAGTAATTAGTAATATATTTGTAAAAATAGTAATAGTTTATTTTAATTCGGTCAATAAGATATAAATGAGATTAAAATTAAAAATCGTAATATTAGTTTTAGTATTAGTAAAATATTCATAATTTAATTCGGTCAATAATAAATAAATCAGATTATAATTAAAAATCATAATATTAGTATTAGTATTAGTAATATATTCGTAAATTAATTCGGTTAATAATAAATAAATGAGCTTAAAAATCGTAATAACACTAAATTCGGTCAACTATTATTAATATCACTAAAACTCATAGTAAATATCATTAAAAGATAAATAAATCCTATTAATTGCAGGCAAGACCAATAATAATTGGAATGAATAGTAATATAAATAATATTAAACATAATTTCATAAAGATAGATTAAACATAATTTCGTAGTAATATTAATATAAATAAATGAGATTAAAAAATCATAATAAATAACATTCAACTTGGTCAATTATTATTAATGTCAATAAATAACATTAATTCTAACATACAAAAAATACGTTAAAAATAATTAAATCTTATTAAACATAAATTCGAAAAAAGTAATATAAATAAATGGGATTAATAATTTTAATAAATAACATTAAATTCAGTCAATTATTATTAATGTCAGTAAATAATATTAAACATCTTAATAAATAACAGTAAAAATGAATAAATCTTATTAATTGCAATCAAGATTAATCATAATTCGTAAACATAGTAATATAAATAAATGAGATTATAATTCTTAATTAATAACCTCAAAATCGTAATCAATAATTCAAATAAATTACATTACAAACATAAAAAATCGTAATTTTAATTTGAAAATCAATGACTTCTTGTGGTGGAACCTTTGTAACAAACAGCCTGTGCTGGATTGAACACCATTTAAAGACGCAACATTCGCCAATGGAAATATCTTCTAATTGAAGCAAACTAAAATCGTAATATTAGTATTAGTAATTAGTAATATATTCGTAAAAATAGTAATAGAAAATTTTAATTCAGTCAATAAGATATAAATGGGATTAAATTTAAAAATCGTATTATTAGTTTTAGTATTAATAATATATTCGTAATTTAATTCGGTCAATAATAAACAAATGAGCTTAAAAATCGTAATATATAACACTAAATTCGGTCAATTATTATTATGTGTCATTAAAACTAATACTGAATAACATTAAAAAATGAATAAATTCTATTAATTGCAGGCAAGACCATTAATAATTCGTAATATTAGTTTTTGTATTAGTAATATATTCGTAATTTAATTCCGTCAATAATGAATAAATGAGCTTAAAAATCATAATATATAACACTAAATTCGATCAATTATTATTAATGTCATTAAAACTCATACTAAATAACATTAAAAAATAAAATAAATCCTATCAATTGCAGGCAAGACCAATATTAATTCATAAAGATAGTTTAAACATAATTTCCTAGTAATATTAATGTAAATAAATGAGGTTAAAAAATTGTAATAAATAACATTCACTTCGGTCAATTATTATTAATGTCAATTAGTATTAGTAATATATTCGGTCAACAATACTATTTTTACGAATACTAATACAGGTTTTAATACAGGTTTTAATTTATTTAATGTTATTAAATAGGCAACATGTGTATTGCTCCTTGTTTATACTCGAAATTAAGATATAATTGGAATGTGTCAATCCGTTTTAATTGGAAATAAATGCTGACACAATACAACCTATCTAGCCTAAGATTGCTTCTTGTTTAACGCCCTTAATTTACGAATTTTGATTACATGAAAGATTTTATCTTTATATACTCATTATAATGGTATGTGTCAATCCGTTTATCAATCCATGATTTTAAAACAGTTAATTACAGAAATTAATGTCTAGAATCCTATAACCGAAATAATTGTAACTTTTACATAATTTCAGTAATTAATGTCTACAATCATATTTAAGGAATGACTAATACGGTTTGAATTTTTTAATGTTATTAAATAGTCGATTTTTTTATTTTTTGAAATTTATACTCGAATTGGAAATAATTGGAATTTGTCAATCCGTTTTAATTGGAAATAAATGCTGACACAATACAACCTATCTAGCCTAAGATTGCTCCTTGTTTAAAGCCCTTAATTTACGAATTTTGATTACATGAAAGATTTTATCTTTATATACTCATTAATATGGTATGTGTCAATCCGTTTATCAATCCATGATTTTAAAACAGTTAATTACAGAAATTAATGTCTAGAATCCTATAACCGAAATAAATGTAACTTTTACATAATTTCAGTAATTAATGTCTACAATCATATTTAAGGAATGACTAATACGGTTTGAATTTTTTTAATGTTATTAAATAGGCCTTTTTTTTATTTTTTGAAATTTATACTCGAATTGGAAATTATGAAACATTACCACCTATCTATCCTAAAATTGATCGCTTGTTTAAAAGCCTTAATGAAGATTGCTAATTTTTAGCCTTATGTATTGATAAATATGACCTAATTAATATAATTAAAACCGTAAATTTGTATTATAATTAGTAAATTGATTATGGAAATTACAGAAATTAATGTCTAGAATCCTATAACCGAAATAAATGTAACTTTTACATAATTTCAGTAATTAATGTCTACAATCATATTTAAGGAATGACTAATACGGTTTGAATTTTTTTAATGTTATTAAATAGGCGTTTTTATTTTATTTTTTGAAATTTATACTCGAATTGGAAATTATGACACATTACCACCTATCTATCCTAAAATTGATCGCTTGTTTAAAAGCCTTAATGAAGATTGCTAATTTTTAGCCTTATGTATTGATAAATATGACCTAATTAATATAATTAAAACCGTAAATTTTTATTATAATTAGTAAATTGATTATGAAATTATAATTAAGGCTTGAATGTACTAATTTACATTAATTAGACGTATATAGCAATCAACATTTATTAAGCGATTTACTTGATCTCCGATATATATGAAATGCAAATGTATTCAATAAGATACAATACCTCATCAAGAATTCAAATAAATTACATTAAAAAATGAAAAAAAACAAAGAACGTTTTAAATTTCTACATCAATGACTTCTTGTGGTGCAATTTTAGTAACAAACAGCTTTTCTTGTTCTGAACACCATTTGAAGACGCAATAGTCACCAACGGTAATATCTTCTGATTTCAGCAAATCATCCCATCCGATTACAATAAACCTTAAAAGAAACAATTACGTTATGTCAACCAATTAAAAAATGGGTACATTAGTATAAGTTAAGAAACGAAACTGGAATGAAAATGCTGAAATTGCAAATAACAAACCTAGCTACATTAGAAACAATCACTACACGGACTTGTGCAGACCACGAATAACCATTTGTAAATTTAATCTTGATTTTCATTGATTGATTTAAATTGGCCAATTCACCAATCATTTTAGGAATTATCTGCATAGCATAAACAATTAAAAAAGGTGACACTAAATAATGTTTAGATAACTGAAACATTTTAAAAGATAATCATACAAAAAACACTAAACGTACCAATTCATTTGTGACAGTGCATCCAAAACCAGGCTAGCCATCGTAGTTGTTAACTTGAACTTGTAAGTTATCTAGACAAGTCGGTTGTTGCAAAACATCGTTATTTTCTTCTAATAAGTTGTCAGTAAGAACTTTGAATAACTTCATTTGACGACCATTCTTGTTAAAAGTAATAACGTTAAAACGGTTGTACTCCTTTTTTTCAAAACAGATGAAATCACCAATCTGAAGACGTAGATCGCTTATGAATTTGAGCCAACCATTACAAAAAACAAAAGTCAAGACCAATCTTCTTTATTGACACACACCAATGATGTTTATCATCAACATGCATGATAATTGGCATATTAGGGATTCCATCGGGATACTGGTTAGACACAAAGGAATTAGGTATTACCTGAAATAAGAAGTAACGTAAAAACATGGATAATGAATATTAAATTCAGTATTATATACAACACCATGCATAACAAAAAAAAGTTGATATTAATAATGCTTACCATAGGGTGTTGTCAGCTCATGTTCAATCATTTTACAAAATGATAAATCCAATTGCATGATAGGAGAATGATTGTAATGTTTCATCATGAAGGTATTTGGACTAATAAATTCGAAAATGATGTAGAACATTGAGAAGCATAAATCATGAACAACCTTAGACCAACCAGTTGTAAAACAAAATAAATCATCTATCAATTCTAATAAAACCAACCAAGACTGTCCTTTGTATGTGGCCACCGTAACGACATTGTTGTGTATGTTTTTAGATACCAAAAACTTGTTCATAGCTGTCGGCAATGTCTGGATCAAACATTAAAAACAACATTACGAGAATTAATATAATCAGTTTGCTTAAAGTTAACAAAGATAATTATCAAAACGAAAATTACAATCATACCAAAACTCTTGCGGAAGGGTCATGCATGACCTTGAAGAATTGCTCTCCCTTGTGATAAGCCATATTCGCAACTTTGTATTCGGATGGTAGTCTAGCATTCAAATGACAAAACAATCAAAACATTCGCGGCATATCATATTTGACTCATAAACATAAAGATGACAGTGAATCCTCTCTGGATCTCAAATGAAAAAAAGATCAAACAACAGTTAATATATTTGTTCCGTTTCATATACAATTATTGACTTAAAAATCTGATCTTGCTTCCATATTGCGGATTGTATTCAACACGTCCATATTTAATTAAAACGCTGAGAATGAAGATTTTCTCTTCAAATATGAAAATGGTTACATATTAAATATTGTTTACAGATAGCCATGCGTTAATAATAAAAACGATGACAATATGGACTTGTTCCACAAATCGTTAACTGGTTCCATATTATCACTAAAAGTTTTACAGGTTTGAGATCCATTTTTGTTGGCTATATTTAACGTTTACGAATAGGAAAACGTTACAATGGTTGATCTTGCTTCGATCCAAATGAAAAAGAAAACATACCTAGAATGAAAAGTGAATAAAAAAAAGAGTGAATAATGTTAATTGGAAGATTTGTTAGTTAGGTATTGGAGGAGTGTAATGGAAGAATGTATGAATGTAGAAATAAAAATTAGAAAGAGAATTTATAGGGAGCTAGTTGGAGCTCCATATTGGAAATGGGTACCTCAAACACTCTCTAAGGCCTCCATTCAACCCAATCTCACCTCAATTATTATATAGATAGATATATATAATAATATATAAAATAATTATCTTAATTTTTTTTAGAAATACGTTAGAAACTAGGGGTGAGCATAAATAGGGTCGGACCGAAAAAAACCGAGAATTAGACCGAAAGAAGACCGAAACCGAACCGACATGCAGAAATAGGGTCTGTTTTCGGTTCCGATTTATGAACCCATTTCGGGTTCGGGTCGGTTCGGTCCATGACCCTAGTAAAACCGAGAACAAGTTTTTGCACCGAAAGTATAATATAAAAACGGCCCTGACCCATTAAGTGTGCAAACACATGATTACCTTTTACACCAATTTCATTATATAAATTCCCTAACCCAAATTATATAATAGGCAATTAACATATATCCAGAAGACCAAGAGCTCAGAAAGCATTTGAAGGGATATACCTACCTTTTCCAGCAATTTCATTATACATACGCCTTCATTTAACTACAACAATTCATTATATGTATGCCTTAATTTCATTATAGCAATTCCATTTTCATGAAGCATTTGAAAGGATATTGTTTCCCTTTACAGCATTCAGAATACAAGTGTAAGTAGCAATTAAAAGGAAAGGATATTGTTACCTTTTACAACATTCATTATCATCAATTCTCTAACCTCTCTAATCTCTGAGGATGATGATTCAGGGCAAGCATCAATGAAAATGAAGGATTAAGAATGTCAAGTATCGGGTTCGGTCATTTGATTTGGACCGACTGTACCCGAGTGTGTAAGGACCGAGACCGACTTTTCATTAGGGTATTGTTGGTCGGTTCTGTGTTTTAAACTTAGTCGGTTCTCGGGTCGGGTCGGGTATTTATCAGGTCGGGTCGGGTATTGTCATTTGCTCACCCCTATTAGAAACAACTAGTTTATTATTTATATATTTATCAACAATAATAACAAATATAATAACGCTGCTAGAAACAGTAAAAGTAAATATATTTAGTAAAGTGGTCAGAAATTCATAGGAAAATGGACATTAAAAACAACATAAACATAATAAGTTTTGTCTGAATATAAAAAAATGTTTCAGTAATGGGTAAGAAATTAAGAATACTTTATTACTAGGGTTGTAAACGAACAAAAGAACACGAATAAGGCTTTGTCGGTGTTTGTTTGTTAAGGTCTCTTGGACAAACAAACCGTTTGTGAACCCACTAACGAACAGAATTCTATGTTTGTGTTTATACGTAAAGCGAATTCGGTTGTTTGTGAACATATTGTGAACACTGGATTTATAGACACACACAAAAAAAAAAAACCAATATGCAACCACAAAACATTGTTAACATGAATATTAAACAAAGTACATTCACTAAAGGTTGATATTGTGGACTGTCAATGAAGATGTAACGAGAACGAGATAAGGGGGAAACAAAGTTGGAGGGAAAAAGTTTATGAGGGGGGGGGGGGGAGATTTAGGAGGTAATAAAAGTTAGGAGAGAAAATGATTAATGGTTAGAGGGAAATAAAAGTTAGGAGACAAATTGAAAAAAAAAAGACTATTAAGTTTTCAGTAATGAACATAAATAAATGAACAAGAACGCATATAAACAAAACAATGTAAACGAACAAACATAAACAAACACATTAACGAATGTTCACGAACAAAATTTCTTGTTCGTTTTCGTTCATTTATTTAATGAACAAAAACAAACGACATTTCCGCCGAACGATTTATGAACCGTTCGCCGAACGTTTTGTTATTACAATCATATTATTACTAATGATAACATGAATTTTTTACTAAAGTTTCAAAGTGACATAATAAATAAAATGAAAATGTTGTGATACTTACAAATATAACTCATGTAACAACTTGATTCTTCATGTAATATTTACTATTTTATAACAAAGTTATTAATAATAATAAATAAGTATAATTTAATAAATACTTATATGTTAAATGTAATATAACTCATGTAATAACTGTATTCTTCATGTAATATATATATATATATATATATATATAAAAGGATAAATTGAAAACCTTCTTGAGTTAAGAAAACTTAGAAAACTCATGTAAAAACCATCTATTTTTTCTTTTGAAAAAAAATAAACGAGGTAACATACATGTTTTTAAGCGTTTTGTAACAAAAAAAAAATAAATAAAAAGCCCATGGGATGATTTTTAAAAAAATAAACAAAGTTTGCGCTGTTCACATAGGTATTCAGCTTTTTAACATATATAACAGAGTTTTTAACATATGTTTTCAATTTTTAACGTTTATTTTTTATTTTTTTTGACACAAAACGCTTAAATATATCTATGTTACCTTTTGTATTTTTTTTTCAAAAAAAAATTAGATAGTTTTTACATGGGATTTCTAAGTTTTCTTAATTCAATGGGGTTTTTAATTTATACATATATATAATGGAGCTATATATTGGAAACCCATATTAGAGTGAAAATCTAAGAAAATCTTATGAAACGAACTTATTTTTTATTAAAAAAGTGTCAAGCGTTTTTTTAAATAATTAAGTTTTTTGTGTAACACATGTTATTTTTGTGTCACATGTGTTAAACGTAAATTTATTTATTAAAAAAAAACAGCTAGGCATTTTTTTGATTTTTTTTGCTCAAAATGCTTAAAATCATTTATATTACATGCCATAAAATTTTCATAAAAAAATATTCCCGTTGTGTAGGAGTTTCCAAGGTTTTTACTATGATATAAGGTTTCCTACGGATCCCTGCCCGACACATATATCATGTAAGAAGAAAAAGAACAAATATTAACAATTAGGAATCTTGCATATAATAAATGTATTTTACTGTTAAACAAATTATTAATTTTTTGTAACTACTCTAAACTAGTTAAATAAATGAAACTCATAATTAATGTTTAGTTTATATACTTTCAAAACAAACCTAACTTAAATTGAAGGATAATTTCGATATATGTTGGATACGCTTAGGATGAACTTTCATATGTATAGGATAAAACGTATGATAATCTTGATATATATGTGTAAGATAAACATATGATAATTTTCGATATACGTGGATGAATTTTGATATGTGTAAGACATATTTTGATAATGTGTCTAGTAAAGTGTTAATGACTAGTTAATTAGAGAGATAATAATTAATATAAAAAGAATTAAAGTATTTAATTTTTTACTATTATATCATTTGTTCTTTTTGTTCTCAAATTAATTTTTTTCTCATTTGATCCTCATATATATATATATATATATATATATATATATATATATATGGTTGAGATAATTTGAGAACAACGTTGAGTTGAGAGAACCATAGGAACTCATTTTTAACTAGAAGTTTAATTAATTATCAAAGAAATTTGTGGTTTTGATTAAAACACAATAAAAAATTATAAGATGAGAGAGAAAATAATATAAAATGAATGAAGGGTATTTAGGTAAAAATACCATGTGATAGATAAAAGTAATATATTATCTTATTATGTTTTTATTTAATTTTTAAAAGTATCGGATTTTTTTATTTATAAAAATTCATATTTATAAAAAAGTATTAGAATTTTTATTTATAACTTTCATTTTATATAATAAAAGTACCCGATACAATTTTTTACCGTAAACTAATTGGTCTTCATATCAACCTTTTCTACCTCCTAAAATACACAATTCCAAAAAAAAAAAAAAAAAAAATTCATGATCTTAGAACTTTTAAGCAGCCTACACATATGTAAATTCGTATCAGACCATTGTAAATAACCATCAATATCTATAAAATTCATATTACACCGATGCAAATAATCCATAAACATTTATAAAATTTGTATTACACCATTATAAATAATATTCAACATCTATAAATTTCATAGTACATCAGTGAAAAATAACCCGGAAACGATTATAAAATTTGTATTACACCATTGCAAATAACTAGAGACGTCTATAAAATTTGTATTACACTAGTGTATCAAAGAAACTCAAAAAACTTATAAACAAAACTCAAAAAACTTATAAACAAAACTCTAAAAGCTTATAACTATAATGCAAATCAAATGCTTTCATTTGACTTGGAAAACACATAATTAGCCATCCTTATTTGAATCGGACAAGAAATATTTCTTTTAAAGAAAAAAGAAACAAGTAAATACTATCTACATTACACAAACCCTAAGCAGCTAGCCCACCAACATCAGAGGTGCCGCCCTTCATATTCATCACCAGGATCACCACCCTTCAACCCCCACAAACCTTTAAAGAAAAACCAAATCTTGTTGAAAGAGGCTACTTGAGGGTTTACGTTGGTGTAAACCTACCATCACCGTCGTCTGTTTCGTTCCGTTCGATGGTCTCTATCCACCACCATAATCGCCACCACTCACCTCCCCAATTACCACCGTCTTCGGTGCATCCCACCGCCTAACAAACCACCCAACTGCTTTACCAATCTCTATAACCCTTGCAGACAAACCCAAAAACCTATGTCCTTGACCCTGAAAACCACCACCGCCGCCGACTTCTTCAGCTGTAAAACATCAAATAAAATCTAGTTATGAGGGTTGATTTTTGATGTTTGTCTGTGGCTTTGAATAAAGAAGGAAAGATTGAGAGAGATGATGGTTGGTTCATATGTCTGTAACTATTTTAGAGAGAGTTGTAAAAGGTGAGAGAGAGAGAGAAAGAGAAAGAGAGAGAGAGAGCGCGAATTGATAAAAGAGAGTGAGAAACAGAGTGTGTATAATTATTTATAATCAGAAAATGTCATGGGGTTATTAGTAAATTGGCCATATTACCCTTCTGAATAAATTAGATTACATGTGTTGTAACTAAATGTTAATGGGTGAAGGAAGTTCTTTAGTTCTCTCATCTGGGAGTGGTTTTAATAGAACCGAATCCTATATCTGTATGTAGATCAATTTCCTGTTAGGCATAAATATGACAAATTATTGTATATAAGATTTGATTGGTATGACAAGTGCTAGCTAGGTTAAGTGTGCGGCCAGTGAGAGGTATTTTGTTCAAACCACGCTTGTTACAAAAATAATAAAGGAGCTTGGGATGGCGGGATTCGATCCACGTTATCTATTTTCTTTGGAATTATGAGAGGCCTTACCAATTTCTACTTGAAAACAACTTTAACGTAGGTTAAAAATATCAAACTCGGATTTTATTGGTTCTTAAGTGTGTGCGTTTACCCTTTCTATCCATTGTAAGGCTACCCGGTATGGAGACAAAACAAGCCCCCATCCTTGCACTTTTTGCCTTGTCTCAGACAAGCACACCGCCCCCCCTGCTTTAGTCCCACCCCTGCCCCGTCCCCCCGTCCTCCAATGGGAGAATTTCTTTTTTTTAATCAAACTTTAAACTCTATAATAATAAATGCTTGAGACAAACCTTGTTTTAGTCTTCACACCCCACTTAAATCTCAAAATGTTTGAGACTATACTTATCTTATGTGGCATCCTAGTGACATTAAGACTAAACCTTGTTTTAGTCTCAACACCCACTAGCCTAAAGAAAAGTCATTTTTGTTTCAATAAATGCTTATTTAAGAACTAAAATACAGCTTTCTACTATTTTTAATGCCATCACGCGTTTTGATTTAATGAAATTCAATTGAGATCGAAATACATGACATGAGCTGGAACGAAACACGTGTGTGCATACACACATCGTTTCATATGGAAAATCTATATCATCTAGTTTTGTACTAGGCTTATTATATATAAATGAATATATATAATACTATAGATTGATATATTGTTGTTTCGAAAATAACTAAGGATCTTTCACGCTTTGTAGCGGGATTTCGGTAGTATCTGTTCGGTTTAGTTTATTATGTTTTCAGTGCGGTACCAATAATCGGTATAAAAACAGGAAAACAAAGCAAAAAAATAAAGTGATGATATGCCAAAAATGATATTGACACGTATTTTAAATCAACCGAAAACAAAACAAAACAAACGGATAACGGTTCCGGTGGTATTGATACCGGTAAGTCGGTAACAATGTTATTTAGTTGGAATTGACATGGTATCGATATTGTTGAGATGGTATCAGTTAGGTTCGTCACAGTTTGGTACTAGCTATAGGTTACGATATAAAAAATATACTATATACCGCTACTAAAGTTGTTCGGAAGACGTCGTTTTAATACGTGGTAAGAAAAAATTTGATTATATTTGACTTGTACGATTTTAAACAAAGTTTTATTAAAACCTATATAAAAAGGAGCTAACTGTGATATATAGCTTTAATTACATGTAGTATTGTGCTTCGATTACTTATAATACTATTCACAACATATTTCTAAATACACTCGACATATTTATTATAGTGATATTTTATAAAAATGTCTCATTCTTGTAACCAACAACAATTATTTCAAAAAGTTATTACGTTGTTCTTTTAGGATGTTTAAAATTCACATACGTGACGAAAATGAGGACATTCACAGGATCAAACCGTATAGGAGGTTGGAGGACAGGATTCAAAATTGGGTCTCTAGCATGTTAGGATATCACACAAACCACCATATCAGAAATAATCTTTTATTCTTTTATTTAATTCTCAGCTCAAAAATATATAAACACCAATGCTAAGGTGTGTGTTACTATTTAAACCTCGTAATTTATAGGTTGAGTTATCCTATAAGAGTGAAGAGAATGGGCAGGAGTTTTGGAGTGAAAAGCTAACCCACCTAAGGAACACCACCCCCTATGGTGGATGGGTTTGGGCATGGCCTTTTTGGCGTGAGAAACGAGACGGGCATGGGGAATGTTGGGGGTAATGTGGAGGTTGTTTATTGACAGGTTTAAAAAAAAATTATATAGTCTTAGTTTAATTTCAAACCCAAGGCTCTTCACCCCCTTACATTTTGGGGCTTAAATTGGAGACCCACTAGTGACACGTGTTAATTCATGCCCCCACTCAAGTCCCTCCATTTCCCATAGTCTAAAGGCTAAAAAAAAGTAAATGGTAGAAAGTCACTGGTGACATGTGTCCTGGTAACACAAGTGAGAATAATAGTTTTGTTCTAAAGGAGAAAAAAGAACATGCATATGCAAGTAACGTCCTCTTTCCCCCCCATTTTCTAAATGTTCATAATTTTTTGTACATCATATTATTTTAAATAAAACTATACCATTAAATGAAGCGTTTTTTTCTCTTTAATATGAGTATCCTATTGTTATACTTAAAAAGATCGAAAACGCAATTGCTTAAGACACAATGAAGAAAACGTGAGACACAATGAGTATTAAACTAAAAACGTAATGAATAATAGGGTATAAAACACAATGAACAACAAATTAAAACACATCTGGCAACATATTAATAACAAAATGAACAACATACTAAATTAAAATAGACAGCAGACTAAAACACAATAAGGGTAGAAAGTCACTAAAGAGTGACAAGTGTCCGAGGTAACATAATTAAGTGAGAATGGTAGTTTTGTCCCAGAGGAGAAAAAAGAACATGTACATGCAAATCACATGCTCTTTCCCCCCATTTTTTAAAGGTTCATAACTTTTTGTACGTCATATTTTTTTAAATAAAACTATACCATAAAATGGAATGTCTTTGTCTCTTTAATATGAGTACTCTATTATTATACATTAAAAAAAATATTGAAAACCCAATTATTTAAGGCACAATGAAGAAAACGTAAGACATAATGAATATCAGACTAAAAACGCAATGAATAACAGAGTATAAAACACAATGAACATCAAATTAAAACACAATAGACAACATATTAATAAAAAAATGAACATACTAAAATATAATAGACTGTTGATGCACTTTCTGTGGACGTCACTGTCGAATAGACTAGGGTTGAGTCTTAGTATTGTATTACATGAGATTGTGGTGATCCATAAGGGCATTTTATGGATCTGACGCATTTGTAAAATATAGGCCAAAGGACAAAGCCAGGTTCGACCTTATAACAAGGGGCGAATGTGGAAAACTTCCACATTCGACCTTTACAAAGGGGCGAATGTGGAAATATTCCAATTTCGACCTTTACCAAGGGGCGAAAGTGGACTTTGGGTGTTGGACTATAAATAGCAATCTCATGTGTTGGTTTTCATTTGAAGATTTGAGTTTGTGCTTTGAATGCTCTCAAGGGGGAGGTCATGCCCGACCTCCCCGGCCCCGAGATAGATGTTTATCCTACTGATGACAGTGTCTGTAACCGTTTCTGTAGTAATACGAATCTGTGATGACTTTGTTATCGTTAATTTCTGTCTCGTCTCGAATCTCCCGTCTGAAACCGAGTTGTTTATGCGTATTCGATCCACGAATTCGGTTCCTAACTGGATTCTCAACTGGTATCAGAGCCGTGGTACCGATTTGAACGATCTAACAGTCGTTTGAATCAATCACAGCTCGTTTTCCTGTTTTCAGACGTTAAAATCAGATTATAATTGAAAGGTTGAAACCCTAGAAACCCTAGATTCTTTATTGAACCCGAAATCATGTGATTTCTCCATGTTTTTGTGAATTCGAGGGTTAGGTTTTCATTTCCGCACCTTTCTGAACAAGTTTCATCATCAAATTCGAAGAATTAGAGTGATTATGGACTGATTCGAAGAAAATATTGATCAAGAACACGTGTGTTTCTGCACATTCGCCCCTGAAATAAAAACGGGAGGGCGAATGTAGCATTTTTAGGCCGAACGTGGAGATGTTTAGGGCGAACCTGGAATTTTTTTATGTTGATTTTCCACTTTCGGGTGTTAGTTTCCACCTTCGGGCCATCGGGGGTGCGAAAGTGGAATTGGGAGATACGAAGGTAAGTATTTTCGGGCGAAAGTGAAAAGTATCTGGTGATTTCTACATTCGGGTCCCTATTTTGGGAGAAAGTGAAGTTACCAAGGGCGAATGTAGAATGTAGAGGTAAAAAAATTTCGAAATGGCAATTTTTGAAGATTTTTGGGAAAATGGTGATGAGGTTTACCCAAATTGTTGAAGAATTGATGATGATGAAACATTTTATTGTGGGGTAGTCATGAGAATCAACAGTATGATAATCAGATTCAAATGACTATTATGGGCCAGAAAATAGACAGATTTTATTCCGTAAGATGAGAACAGTCAACCCAGTTCCAGTGTGTTTGAAGGAACTTGTTCAAACAGAGTTGTTATGAAGAAGGAAATCAAGTTTGAGATTTCAATGTTCTGAAAGTAATGAGGTATCCTAGTAGGAGTCATGTGGCACGTAGGTTCAACGAAAGTTTCAAGATCACAGTCCTGAAGAATTTCAAGAGCTATTAATAGATATTATTGGCCCCGCCGAAAACTTCAGTTTCTGAAGCATTTCAAGTGCTCAATAGTATTGGTAGTTCCCGCGGAAAACTTCTGATTGCTTGATCCACTCGTCTACGGCTTGTATTCTGTCGAACAGATGAAGTTACTCAAGAACATGATTGATTTATCATACGAGATCTCAGAGAAACTTGATGAAGCATCAGTCAAGGGGGAGATTGTTGATGTAACAATGTGTCTGATACTTCAACAATAACTGACTGAAGATGCTAGGTGTGTTTAGGATTCGCCAGCAACGTCCAAGGGGGAGATTGTTGATGCACTTTCTGTGGACGTCACTGTCGAATAGACTAGGGTTGAGTCTTAGTATTGTATTACATGAGATTGTGGTGATCCATAAGGGCATTTTATGGATCTGACGCATTTGTAAAATATAGGCCAAAGGACAAAGCCAGGTTCGACCTTATAACAAGGGGCGAATGTGGAAATATTCCACATTCGACCTTTACCAAGGGGCGAAAGTGGACTTTGGGTGTTGGACTATAAATAGCAATCTCATGTGTTGGTTTTCATTTGAAGATTTGAGTTTGTGCTTTGAATGCTCTCAAGGGGGAGGTCATGCCCGACCTCCCCCGGCCCCGAGATAGATGTTTATCCTACTGGTGACAGTGTCTGTAACCGTTTCTGTAGTAATACGAATCTGTGATGACTTTGTTATCGTTAATTTCTGTCTCGTCTCGAATCTCCCGTCTGAAACCGAGTTGTTTATGCGTATTCGATCCACGAATTCGGTTCCTAACTGGATTCTCATAGACAGTAGACTTAAACACAATGAACAATAGACTAAAACATAATGTACACCGGAAACACAAAACTCAGTTGTGTCAAACCCAATAGACAACGTAAAATACAATAGAAAGCATACTAAAAACATAATGGGCAAAACTAAATCATTTATAGATCAAAAACACAATATATATATATATATATATATAACACATGTGCACACGGATAACACAATGGATGGGTAGAAGACACAATTAAGTAAAAAAAAACCTTAGTTAACACGTTTTTGTTTTTTAATTTTATATAGAAATGTAATACTCATATTAAAGATAAAAAACGTTCCTTAACATGGTGAAATTTTTAAAAAAGATTATTGTATGGAAAAGTTATTGACGTTTTAAAATGATGGAGGGAATTGACATGTGCCTTCATGTGAAGAGAGAAAGTCAACAAATTTGACTTTTCCTTTTATTTGCTTCTCCTAATTTAATATTTGATTTTTTTCCTCTCAAACTAATCTCAATCCTTTAAATCTAAGATCAATGGACTAGAATCTTTCTCATTCCTTCTGTATGAATATCATGGAGAAAAACCTGCAATTCTTGAACTTTACTCATAATAATTTTTGAGTCAACCATGGCAAAGTCCAAGAACTTAGCCACCACAAGCTTCTTTGTGCCCGCATCTTCAATTTTTTATTTGCATTCTAAAGATTCCCATAACTCTTTGGCAGTAACAACTTTGCAATACACATTGTAAAGGGAATCAATCATTCCATTCAGGACATAATTTTGGCACAGAAAATCAGAATGATTCTAAGCATGAACCACGCTCATAGATTGAGCATCCATTTTCTCTTCAGCAACATAAGGAGCGGTTTCAGTTAAGAATCTCGCAAGGTTCAATGTTGTTAAATAGAACAACATATTTTGTTGCCAACGTTTGAAGTTCACACCGGAGAACTTCTTTGGTTTCTCTGTGTGGCTTGATACAGCAGTAGGCAATGGTGCCACCAAAGCAATGGTAGCAGCAACAGCAGGCATGTAGACTGCAGAGACTCCAACAGCACTGGAACTCGTGAGAGGAACAGAAAACATGGGCTGAGAGTTCTGCATGACTGAAAAATAATCAAAACTGTTAATACAAGAATGTGTTTAAGTTTGTTTGAAAAGGCTTACAAAATTGCAGAAGAAGACACAGAAAATAATTGTTTATTCACATATTTAGTTGATCGAATAGCCAAGTATTTTTCTAGAACTAATATACAATAAAAGCTGGACTTGGAAAGCTAGAAACCACGACAAACAACAAATACATAGCGATCACTAGAATGGAGGATAACGTCAAAGGAGTATGTTGCAATTTTTAATCTCAACTGAGAGTGTTGGTGTGATTTCAATATTCGAAATGTAACTTGATAAGTTTGTTTATTTGTGTGTTTTAGTTTCTTAATGGTACGTTTCTTCCTTTTTAAGGATTTTTTTAAAAGCATGTTTCTATTATGGTATAGAGGTTACTAAACGCACTTTTTTTTTTCTTTTTTTTTTACTGATTGCACTCCCCCTTGAAGTTTTAAACAAATACAATCAAGTCTTATATTTTTTTAAAAAAAAATTGCCTACATAAATTTTCTTAGGGGTTTATACTTTCCTATAACATTTTGATTAAACTTCATCTGTAATACGTTGCTAAATGCACTCTCTTTTCTTTTATTTTTACTGATTACACCCCCCATTGAAGTTTTAAACAAATACAATTAAGTCTCATGTTTTTTATTTTTTTTAAAAATTGCATTAGGAAACCTACGTAAATTTTCTTAGGGTTTTATACTTTCCTATAACAATTTGGTTAAACTTCATCTGTAATATGTTGCTAAATGCACTCCATTTGCTTTTATTTTTACTGATTGCACCCCCCTTGAAGTTTAAAAAAAATACAATCAAGTCTTATATTCTTTATTTTTTTTTAAAAAAAAATTGCATTAGGAAACCTACGTAATTTTTCTTAAGGGTTTATACTTTCCTATAACATTTTGGTTAAACTTCATATGTAACATGTTTTGACATCTAAAATCAATAATACAAGTATAGAGAACCAAAAGTACTTCAAAGAATCAAAAAAATATACAAAATGCTTTTATTCTTGTATTGTAGTTAATCTCTTACATTTACTCTATTTTATCTTTAATCCCTTCCCCATCCCCCCACCACATGACCGATGCACCATTACCCCCTGTTTACTTCACTTTTAATTTTCACCTTTAGGCTTTGCCCTAATGTTAGTACATGATGTCCCTAGGCTAGTATATTGGATGTTTGGACGTATTTCGGGGTGTTTGGAGACGTTTATACGCGTTTAGGGGTGTGAGAAAGGCTGCAGGCGATTAGCCCTATGTGGTATCACTGTAGCATGTGATTAGGGCTATACCATATCACTGTAGCATGCGATTAGGGCTATACCACACAACTGTAGCAGGCGATTAGGCCCAATCGCCTGTTACTCAGATGCCCAATCGCCTGATAAGGTATGTTCGTAACCGGGAGGTATAAATAGGCCCATTCTCAACCCTAGAGCTTAGTTCTTGCCTCACACACTCTCCAAACACCCTCCCCTGGTCTGAGACGTCTGATTTGATCATTGTAAACACTCGAGTTCTGTTTTAGTGATTAATCTATAATCTTTTGACCCGTGTGTGTGTAGTAATTACTCGTTTATCATTGTTTCAATCTCGTACCTGTTATTAGAACATATTAGAGGGATTCCGCACCTCTGGTATAAACCCCGTGATTGTCGGATTACGCGTTCGCCGGTCCTAACAAGTGGTATCAGAGCCTAGGCTCTTATCACGAGTGTTTAGATATCAAAACGAGTCTAAACAGGTGGTTTTTGTTCCAAAAAGTTTGGATTTTTATCAAAAACCTGTTAGAAACTTTGAAACTTTGGGTTTTTTCATAAAAACATAGTTTTTCAAAATCTAAGTGTGTTTTTACGGATTAAAACGTGTGTTTTTTATTGGGTTTTGTTCTAAAAGTGTTTTGGAATCATTTCTAATCATTTTGGGTATAAACACAACGTTTTTTGTAAGATTTTGAGGCTAAAATGGGTGTTTTTGTGAAAAAGTTCGTCTCAGACCTGCAGGTAGCGATTAGGAACTAAGAACAGGCGATTAGTAGCCTAATCGTGTGCTACAGTACACGAGTAGCATCTACTCGTGTGTTCTAGTTGTGTTTTCAGTCTAATCGTGTGGTTTCTACCCTAATCGTGTCTAAGTCTTCTACTCGTGCCCTTTGTCACCTACTCGTGTTCCTTGAATCCTACTCGTGTGGTCTATCACCTACTCGTGTGGTTTGTCACCTAATCGTGTGGTATATCACCTAATCGTGTGGTTTGTCAACCTAATCGTGTACTTTTACCTCCAATCGTCCCAAACACACACAATTGCATTTTGTAATCGTGTGATAAGTGCTGTTAACCAAATTTTGACCATTCGTTGACCGTTTTTCAAAACCAAGACTTATGGCAAATCCGTGGGGATATCTGAGTCAACCGAGACCCCAGTATAACCAGCAAATGAACCATCAATCTAACATACCCACGAACCCTTGGCAGTTCTCAGCAGAACGCAACGCGCAACGGATGCAAGCGAATGTTGCCGGAATCAATCCGTGGGCGCTAGCTGCTCAACAACAGGCAATGAATGCGAATCCTTGGGCACTCGCAGCTGTTGCAAACTCTCAGACAAACCATCTGTCTTCCGTTCTCATCAGTGACTTAGAGACAGGTAGTTCTAACAGGGCACCGAAACTGCAGTATATGTCAGACTACCATGGATGGAAGGGCAGATTTCAGTCGCATGTTGAGGGTATCGATGGTTTAGTATGGTCAGCTATCGAGAATGGGTACACAAGGCCGTTGGTTGAGAATTCTACTACTCCGATCTCACTAGAAGATATGATTGAAGATCAGAGGAAGAAGTACAATTATGAGAAGAAGGCGATGGCAGCGTTGAAGCAAGCTCTTCCCAAAGACATACTTCATCAATTTGCGCAGTGTACTACTTCGCAGATGCTTTGGTTAGCGCTTGCTGAGCGAAATGAGGGTAATCAGAAGACGCGAAAGGTGAAAGTGGATCAGTTGAAGAAGGAGTTCGAGAACTTCAACGCGATGGGGAATGAATCGCTAAGAGATCTGACGGCTAGATATTATCACCTGATGTCCGAGATGTATCAGTATGGGGTTATCTACACTTCTGCAGAACTTGTTGAAAGACTAGCAGAGGCGCTTCCTTCACACTGGCATCAATGGCTGGACATCCAGAAATCCAACAATGTTTATCAGACACTCTCCATAAATGAGTTCATGGCAGAGCTGGAGAACAAGGAGATCGAAGAAATCAGGAGAGCTAACAAGCCGCCCGTTGTTCAGAATCCCAGTATCTACTACGGGAATCCAGTTCAGGACATCAGTGTGGGTGTATCCAAACCTCAGACTGCTTTCGTGGTCAATCCTGATCTAGTCTTTGCGTTTGACAACTATGGTCCCCCATCTGACGTTCCTCCACCAGTCTTTCCTTGGGGTCAAGGAAACCAGTATCCTTCTAATTATAATACTAACCAATTTGGTGTTAATCCGTTTGCTCATCTTGCAGCACCAGCACAGGCAACTTCCTACTTTGGTGGAGGCATGACGACATTGATTCAGAAGATGATGTTCAGATTCACAGACAAGTGTTCAAAGAAGGTGATAACATTGGCAGACCTACTGCTGCGTTGGGAGCCAATGCACCGGGCAACACGGGTGATGCTGAACTGAGACGCGATGATGATATGTTTGATCCTACGTCTCTGGATGCAGATGCACCATCCAGTTCAGGCAAAGGAAAGGATAAGATGGATGAAGGCCCGGTTAACATAGAAGATGTTGATGATGATGATGACGACTCAGAAGCTACTGAAGATGATTCACCCGATGTACTCACTTTAGAAGAGGATAGAGCTCGCGCAGCCGAGGCGAGAGATCTTGCAAGAGATCCCACTTTCACTCCGGGTAGTGGTGATCTTGTTGCAGATATCGATGCTGAACTTAGCACGCCTCCTCCTCAGAAAAGACAGAAGTCCAAAGCAACAAAAGTTGGTAGGGGACAAAAGAGAATGTCAGAGAAGACAGCTGCGGCTGAAAAGACTCCCAAGAGATCGAGGGCAGGGCGTGTGACCTTGAATCTCCCAGATACTTTTGGTATTCCTGCTTCCTCTACCGTATCAGCAATAACAGTAGCAACAGAAACTACAACAGCAGCAACAACATCTTCAGTTCCTCTATCCAGGAGTGCAGCTATGCCTGTAGGCGTGACTATGTCAATGCCTTCCTCGGTAGTCTTCACTGAGCAAGTCTCAGTTACCGTTGAAGCGACGAGTTCACAGTTAGTCTCCAATCCGGTAGGTGATCGAATTCGGAAGTTGAAGGAAGCAGCAAGATCGTCCACTGCTAAACCTTCAAGCCAATCGTCTTCTTCAGTTCCAGCAACGAATGAACAACTTCAGCGCCATGTCAGCGAACTTACTGCTTTAGTTGCTGCTCAAGCGCGTGAAATAGCTGAGCTGAGAAGCAAAAACGCCACAATAGAAGAGAATGAAACGGCGATGTTGGAATTGATTGGCGAGACAATTACTGCAAACACAGAATTGAGAGCTACTGTCGACGCTCTCACTTTATCTAACCAGCAGATCTTGGAGTCGAACAGGCAGCTCATGGAATCACACCAGCAACTGATTCAGTCAAACCAAAGTGCTTTGGCAAGACTTACAGGTGTTGAAGAAAAGTACAGTGATCTCCAGCTCGCGAATGTGAACAATGAGCGCCGAATAACCAAATACAGGAAGCAAAACTCAAGGCTGAGGACTAGGTTAAATGAGTTGACTGGAACTCAACCTAGACTCACAGGTGGTTCGGAAGCTGGAGCTAGTACTGCTGGTGGTGATGATCATGAGGATAGTGAAGAAGATGACGATGATGAAGATGACGATGATGAGTCTGATGATAATGATGATGGTGATGGTAAAGGTGGTGATGGTGGTGATCCTGGAGCCACAGGTGGTGGCGGATCATCGGGTGGTTCTGCATCAAGACGTACAAAGAAAGGTCATGATCGCAAAGGCAATGATCCCGAAGCAGGTTCTTCTGCTCAGGGGGAGCCTGCACCTATGATGAGCAAGATTCAAGAACTACGGGATAAAATGAAGAAGAAAGCGATAGTTCAAGTTGAATATGTGGAGCCTCTAAACTGTTACTTCGCGTACGATGATGAAGGCAACTTGCTCCCACCACCTGCCATGCCTGAATACGATCTGGAAGAAGGAGAGATACCTCCTGAGATGACATCAGAGGATATGGCTAAGGTATACGGCTCTGCATCTGGAGAATCTTCCAGTGCAAGTCAAAATATTCCTCCTGAGATGCATCCAAAGAATAACGAGGTGGATCTCGAAGATGGAACCAGCGTGCCGACTCCTGAGTATGTTGTGAATGACTCGGGCGCTGGAATTCCAAACATCGATGAAGAAATGGTACGTGAGGCTGAAGGGAAACTGAAATCCGACTCTGCTGAAGTTCCTGATGAAGTAAAGACACGACAGGACAAGATCAGAGAGCGTTATCCCCAATGGTTCAAGCCCGAAGAGAAAAGAAAACCAGTCGAGCGAGCATCCATCTTCAAGAAGAGACTGTCGAAGATGTCTGGCAATGTGATAAGTTGGGCGTATGTGAGTCACACGAGGATGCTCGGGGTGAAATGGCAAGAAGGTGTTTTATACTTTCGGGAATACAAAGACATTCTGAGCCTACCATTCTGGTACATTCGTGATTTAGTTCGTCTCGATTATCCTTTGTACAAAGAGAAGGCTCCTCCTCTTCAGGGTTTTTACACAAAGTTGAAGCGAGAAAGCTCAGAGGGATGGAAAGATTTTGAGCCTCAGTATCCCAGATCTTATCAAACAGACAAGATTCATCCTTTCACTTTGAAGCCTATCTGGGAACACAAGATCAAGCCGCCGAAGTGTGTCTCAAGAATTCCTATCGTTCCGGTAGAGCAAGACTTTTCTTCTAAGCTGTACTACTGGCACTATGATGCAGCAACTACAGAAGCAGTAATTGTCTTGAGCAACAGTCCGAACCCATGCAGGAAGATAAGGATTTGGGATCCTATGTGGTTGATCAACTGCTCAGAGAAGGACGTGGAAACGTTGTACCAGCATCCAATCATGCATTTACCAGTTGAAGCCGATCAAGCTATGAAGTTTCAAAGAGTGATCCGGTTCTGCTACGCCAACAAAGTTCATGCAGGATGCGATTGGTCGAGAATCACAAGGATCAGGACAACGTCAAGCTGAAGATGAAGACAGAGGATGTTGCTTGTCATTTTGTTTAGCTGTATTTGTTTTCTAGCTTATCGAGTCTGTAAAGTTGTTTGCTTTTGTTATAAACGTTGTCTTTTGGTTATGTCTGTACGTATACTAGCCTGGTCCAAGGGGGAGTCTGTTAGTACATGATGTCCCTAGGCTAGTATATTGGATGTTTGGACGTATTTCGGGGTGTTTGGAGACGTTTATACGCGTTTCGGGGTGTGAGAAAGGTTGCAGGCGATTAGCCCTATGTGGTATCACTGTAGCATGTGATTAGGGCTATACCATATCACTGTAGCATGCGATTAGGGCTATACCACACAACTGTAGCAGGCGATTAGGCCCAATCGCCTGTTACTCAGATGCCCAATCGCCTGATAAGGTCTGTTCGTACCCGGGAGGTATAAATAGGCCCATTCTCAACCCTAGAGCTTAGTTCTTGCCTCACACACTCTCCAAACACCCTCCCCTGGTCTGAGACGTCTGATTTGATCATTGTAAACACTCGAGCTCTGTTTTAGTGATTAATCTATAATCTTTTGACCAGTGTGTGTAATAATTACTCGTTTATCATTGGTTCAATCTCGTACCTGTTATTAGAACATATTAGAGGGATTCCGCACCTCTGGTATAAACCCCGTGATTGTCGGATTACGCGTTCGCCGGTCCTAACACCTAAATTATTAACATCACCCCTATCCTTCGTCCCATCGTTTATTAAGTGTATCCCCACTTAAATTGATCCATCAACCATTTGCCTTTTTAATTAATTCATGTTTGTTTGACTAAAACATTTCTAAAATTTCATCTATGTAAGAATATTCTTCATAGAGTCGCATGTTTCGTTATTATGTTGTTTTATTCATCCATTTACTAGATTCGTTTATTAAGTGTATCCCCACTTAAATTGATCCATCAACCATTAGCCTATAACTTAAAAAATTATTTACTTAACTAGAACTATAGAAAACCTCTTGTGTTTTTTATTGTTTGTTTTGTTTTTTGTTGTGTGGTATATATTTGCTCCCTTTAAAAAGAAAAAAAACACTTGACTATAACGATAACTGATTAAAAATAAAAGAAGGAAAATAATTAAGATGCAGGTTGGACTTGCTCCGGTATTATGTGCAGTTAAAAAAATGTTGGGTGTTATGTACACACGTTGACCTATCACCACTCCTTGAAGTCTAAAGCCCTAATGAAAAAAACACTACGCCGATGATTGCGGCTACCTATTTTTAACTATAAAACTATATGATATAGAAACTTAAACAGCTACCATCTTTTTTCTTAATATATGGTCCAATCATGACAGGTTTATATTCTTTCATTTTTATTGATTTTACCTAAATAAATAACTAATTTATGACCAAGGTGATTTCTAAAGTGTTGGCGAACCGAATTAAAAAAGTGATGAAGTTTATTATTTCTGAGACTCAAAGTGGTTTTCTTTCGGACCGGTTTATTCTTGATGGGCCTCTAATAATTAATGAAGTCATTGCTTGGTTGAAAAAAAGAGGTGATAAAACTTTTATGTTCAAGATAGATTTCCAAAATTACGACAATGTTGATTGGAGTTTTTTGTTATCTATTATGGGGCAAATGGGTTTTCCGGAGCGGTGGTGTAGATGGGTCGATGGCATTTTAAGGTCGGCTCGCTCCTCCGTTCTTGTTAACGGGTCTCCTACCTTCATATTCCAATGTGAGAAAGGTTTGAGACAAGGTGACCCTCTATCTCCCTTTCTTTTCCTTATAGTTATGGAAGCTTTCACGTGTTTGTTGAATAAAGCTTCGGCTATTGGAGATTTTAAGGGCCTTTCGGTAGGTAATGGTGGGCCGATTTTGTCTCATCTTCTTTATGCGGACGATGCGCTCATTGTTGGGGAATGGTTTCGTGATAATTTCCATCATATGATTCGTCTCCTTCGGATATTTCACTTATGCTCCGGTTTGAAGATAAATCTACAAAAGTCTAATATCTTTGGTATTAATTGTTCGGATGAAAAAGTTCAAGTTCTAGCCGAGATGTCCGGGTGTAAGCATGAGTCTTTGCCTTTTGATTACCTTGGTATCAAAGTTGGGGCCAACATGAATCGGATCCGGAATTGGGACACGGTAGTGAATAAATGTAAGGCAAGATTAAAGTCGTGGAAGGCGAGTACTCTATCTATTGGAGGTAGACTTATCCTTATCAAATCGGTATTATCTAGTTTGCCTATCTATTATATGTCTCTCTATAAAGCTCCTGTTAAAGTTATGTGGGATTTGGAAAGTTTGATGAAGCGGTTCTTATGTGGGGGGGGGGATGAAAACGTTAAGAAAATTCATTGGGTGGCTTGGGATAATATCGCTAGGCCTTTAAAAGACGGGGGGTTGGGAGTCTCTCATCTTTTGGATGTTAATTTGTCCTTTCTTACCAAGTGGGTTTGGAGGTATAAAGTGGAAAGTTCAAGTTTATGGCGTAAGGTTATCGATAGCTGTCATGAGAGTTCGAAGAATTGGGAAACTCTTCCTATTAATAAAGCTGTCTTGGGGGGTTGGAAGGCAATGGTGTCTCACATAAATAAGGGCGAAAGGAGCTCTAGTTTGATCAAGACCTTGTTTAGAAGTGTGCTTGGAAATGGTAAAGAGATTAGATTTTGGTTTGACAAATGGTGTGGAAATGATTCTTTCAAAGATGCTTTCCCTAATTTGTTTAAGCTGGCTGTACACAAACAAGCAACAGTGGCAGATTTGTGGTCCCATATTTCGCCTGTTAATGGTATTATATGGAAGAGGAGGGCGCTAACTACTATAGAATTGGAGGAACAAAGGCTGCTCATGGGGCGGCTAATTGGTATCTCTCTTGGTGATTCCCAGGACTCGTGGAAGTGGGATGGAAATGCGGATGGGGTCTATAAAGTCGCTGACATTAGGAAGAAGTTGGTAGCGGCTCGTCATCAACAGGGGAGTGTGAAGATGAGGAGAGTAGCATGGATGCCCCTAAAGGTTAGAATTTTTATATGGCGCGTGGAGTTGGATCGTATTCCTACTAGGTCCGCTCTTCGCAAGAGGCAAGTTAATATTCCTGTAGACGTGTGTTCCCTTTGTGAGTTTGGAGCAGAATCTGTCAGCCACATTTTCACCAGTTGTGGCATTTCTTTTGGGGTGTGGTCAGCTCTCGGGTCTTGGTGCAAAATTGGTCCTATGTTTGCTTTCGATGTTGCGGATTTATTAAACTTGGATCATGGGTGTAGGAAAAAAGACTCTAAGAAGATTGTTCAAGGGATTATTATGATCGCTATGTGGGTGATTTGGAATGCTCGAAATGAAAAGATATTTAAAGAGAAAGATATTATAGTGGTAGAATTAGTGGCCAAAATAAAAGCGTCGTCTTTTCTTTGGCTAAGGGCTAGATTGGAGTTAGTAAGTTTGCAACAGATCAGGTTGTGTTATATGTACCCTTATTCCCATGTCTTACATCTATTTTATCGCCTACTTTTATTTCACGCCATTTGTAACTGATTATTTGTTTTTGATTGTTTTATGCTTTAATCTTCATTTTTTTTAATCTATTAGTGCTATTTCATGAAACAGGACGCACATTTAAATCCGAATTCATTTCAGCCTTCGCGCGCGCGCGAAGGGCTGAAATAGGCCTGAAACAGCCCTGCGCGCGGCGCGCAGCGCGCAAACAGGGTTGTTTCAGCCCTTATTAGAGAAACGCCAAAACTAACTATAAATTCTTTGGTTTTGCAGTTATGGAAAATTTTGAAGACGAGGACTGGGTGAATGAGGAGGAGCAGCTGGAGCCTGACGAGCCCGTGGTCCAGGGGCGCCTAGCCCCATGGCATGGGGTGACTTACAGGACTGGGAGCATTGCAATTTTCGGCGATTCGATTACCCGTGATGTGCTCAAAGTGGTTTAGTAAAAACTAACTAAATTAACCTAAACTAGACACTCTAAGTTTTAAATTTATAACCTAAGACTCTCTAAACCTAAACCACACAACCGGCAAGTGTACCGGTCAGTGCAGTACAGCTAAAGTAAGTCCGAGTATCGAACCCACGAGACTCTACTGGAAAACGTAAACTAGACTTGATTACTTATCCTAAATACTGACTTAATAATATTTAGTTGCTTAAAGGGGGTTTTCAAAAAAACTAATGCAAATAAATAAATAAAACTAAAATAACTAAAGACACAAACTGGAAACTGCAACTGATATCAGATGATGGAAAGGCACTACCTAGGCTAGAAGCCTATACATGAATGATAATCTTCTAATGGCTGTGGAACTGGTGTGGAACCGGGATCTTAAAATACTAAACATCAAGAATAAACTAGACACCCTCGACCCTTCTCAAGGGGAAACCCTAGAATATTGTTGTGCTGTTAAACCACCGGTTGAGAGGTTACCCTCACAGGCTTACCTACTCGAATCTTAAAGTACCCGCAGACAGTCTACCTCACAGCGCGAAAGTCACAATACACCTGAAAGTGCAAGGGGTAACTACAATATTTCTGATAAGACTTGGCCTACAAGGAATGCTAGGGAAACTAGGAAGATCTTCTCACAAAGCCTCTAGATCTAGCAATTTAACACCCTAGACAGACCAACAATCTCGCACCTTACAGCTATTGAGAATTGGTAGAACACTTAGAATCATCTAATTAACAATTAAAACTCCTATGGATAACCTGCAGAAATTAACCATAAATTAGCTGCTAACACCCAGTCCGCAACCTAACCCGCATTCATACATGAAAGACATTCACAAAAACGCAAGTGGAGTTTATAAAAATTAATTAAACAAAACTAAATACGCATATACATCAAACCAGAAAATAAAGAGTTCTTTACTCTAAAATTCACCCACAACCAAAAGTTCCAAAACCAAAAGAAAATAAATCAAACAAGCGTAATCATCTTCAACCTAGGTAGCAATAAAAGTCTAGCCTCTAAAAGTCATGATAAAATCAAAACAATAAGCAAGAGAAATTCATGGTGTTCACAAACGGGTTTGAATAGATAAATATTAATAATTGAAATAGAACCGACCCGTGCTCGCACCTATGCTTCAAATCTTGACCTTCACCTCCTCTTCGGCTGCTGTGTCCTCAATAATATTATGCGGCTGCTGTGTTTCTTCGTTTCCCTCTGCCGCTGTTATCGTTGGAAAAAATAGTTGTGCAGCCGTCGATCCTCTCAATAATATGGCGGCAACTGCTCCCCTCCTTCAATTAATAATGGAGCCCGAAGAATAATATCGATGCCTCCTGTCTTTTGAAAAATAGTTGTATTATGCCCTCCAATTGAGATGGGCCATTGGGCCAAAGTCACGTTTTATCTTTTTTTTTTTTATATTATTACTAGCTTATACCCGGAAGCGTCCCGGGCTGAGAGTTTTACATTGTTTAGATATAATATAATAATAACTTATGGGTGTTGGTAATATGCTGAAAGTTTTACATTGTTCAGATATAATATAACAATAACTTATGGGTGTTGGTAATATGGTCCAAAAATATAATGTATCAAATATGATTGATTTCATTTTGAATGATGAATGCGTTATGCAAAAGGAGTTTTGTATACATACACACAATCTTTTAATTGAAAGTAAAAATTTGTGTGAATATCCATGTGTGTATGAAGTAAATAAAAGATGTCATCTATTACATGAATTTAAATCATTAGTATATTGAAAGACTAAAGACATAATGAATGTTTCAATGTGTATCCTCTTTATTTGTAAAATTTTATCCTATCTATTTGTAAAGTTTTTAGTAGATAAGTTACATCCTTTATTTAAATAAATAAAGTTACGAAATATAGGTTTAACTTTCATAGCTTCATATTTTCAAAAACATATTATGAATTAATGTTTATCCATTTAAGCAGATAATCTTTAGCATAATTTGTATTAATCGATGTTATCATGAATTATTTGAATTTAAAATTTGAATGATATATGTTACGTAACAACATCTATATATATATATAAAAGAAAAGACCTTTGCTGACGTGGCGTGCAATGGAGGCCTCAACCTTGTACCACGTGGCATCATAATGGAGAGTTTTTGGTGTTTTTAAATTGTTTCCTTTTTTAATTAAATTGAGTTATTTTAGGAAAAAAAATTTAAAAATAAATTTAAAATTTTGTCTCTCATATTTCCTCCCATAACTTTTAAACGTTTATATCTTTTATATACGAGATTTTTTAAAGAAAAAAATTACACCAAATTAACGAGCGTTTTATTATCTTTCTAACGAGTACCATAGTGCTATATAAAAAACGGAGAAAAAATCGACTATTTTTTGTGGGGTTTCGTTCATACAGGAAAAAAACACACAAAGTGTTCATGTTATCACGTAAAATTAGATTTTGTGGGGAATATGAGTTATTACTGATTAGAATACTATAAACATGCAATGATTGAAAGATTTTGTGGTTGGTTAACTTGAGTCATTTGTAATAGGTTATCACGTAAAATTAGATTTATCAACCCCGGGACCTCCCGGGGTAATCAGCTAGTTATTAAATATAAGTTCTTTATAGGAATTAGGTTAGAGGATGGTTTAATGTGATGGAGTATTATTTTTTTTAACTTATATACCACTTGCCACATCTGGGATGACACATGGCACACTCAAAGGGGAGAATGCCTCTTTGAGTGCCATGTCATCAAAATAGCTTTGGTTTATTATATGTATAGATTATTATTATTATTATTATTATTATTATTATTATTATTATTATTATTATTATTATTATTATTATTATTCCGAGCTTTAGACTCGGGTGTTCTTGACTTGACCAAAGTTACTCGTTCACGCTCCAACGTCCATTCGAACACCTACCAAAATATAAAATAAATAAATAAGTACTAAAGTGACACAATGCTAATAAAAATCTATAAAACCTATACTAAATAAAATAAACCGGTACAAGCCTAAAACTAATAAAAACACTATCTAAACGACTCAAAAACTGTACGAACTATACACAGGAAATAGATGTATTTTACACTACATCAACCCGAATCCCAGATTTCAGAGGTTGAGGAAAAAGAAGATAGCGAAGCCGAGGGGGATTTCTTGGGACGCGCTTTGGGACACTAGGGGGGGTGCACAGGAGATTGCACGAGAGTGGATCACGGAAGGGAGCCCGTTGGACAGGTTTTTTGCCGACTCCAACGCGCCGGCCCATCGGCCGTTGGTGATAGAGTTCCTATCCACCTTTCACCTTCGGCCACGAAAGGATGGTGACGATCAGCCGGCCGCCGGATCGTCGGGAGTCCCACCACACATACACATATAATATAAATTTATTTTACACTTATGGGCCCTCCGAAATTGTGGGCCGGGCTCGGCGACACACCCTGCACCGGGTCTAAGACGGAGCTGGTTTGCGTTCATTTGTGTTCATGAACATTTATTTGTATTAATTAATGTCTGTTTGTGTTTGTGTGCGTTCATGAACAAAATTAACAAACGAACACGAACAGAAAATCCCGTTCAGTAAGTGTTCATAAACTGTTCGTGAACACATAAATTCCTTAACAAACGAACACGAACAAAGCCTTGTTCGTCTTTGTTCGGTTCGTTTGCAACCCTGCACGCATCCGGGAAAGCCATGGGTTGACGGCGGTCGAGTAGTCGACCTTGGCCACAACGCTCGGTGCTACGGTGGTTGGCACGTCGTTCCTTGCCGTTAAAAAAAAGTCTACTTGACATTTTTTTCTAGTAAATCAATATTTAATTCTTTACGATACTTTGAAATAATCTATATATATATATAAAACAAAGGTGTTTTGCTGACGTGGCGCCCAATGGTTGATTCAATGTCCTCTTGAAATTGCCACGTGGCATTGTATTTGAAAGCTTTTGGTGTTTTTCAATTGTTTTGCTTTTATACGTAATAAAATTTAAAACAAAAAAATTCATCGAAACCCTACAACTCATCATTCAATATCCGCCTCTTTCATAACAACGAAAATTTTCACCTCACCTTTCTCCCACCTCACGTCTCTTTCACCTCTCTATTATCGCATCTCATCTTCACTCACGTCTGTTTCACCTCTCAATTATCCGATCACTCTCTTCATCTTCTCATTCTCTGAAGTTTCCTTCACCTTTGTATGTTGTTGTTAACCTGTATAATCATATTTGTTGTTCTTTTTTGTTATACTTCTTTTATTAGCATTCGTCGTTGTTATTTGTTGTTATTCTTTGTTGTTATTCAATTGGTATATCTTCGTGGTTTTTTAACAGTTTTAAGGATTATTGATTGTTTAATTTTCTTATTAGAGTTAGATGTAATTGATTTGTTATATCTTCAAGGATTATTGATTGTTTAATTTTCTTATTATAGTCAGGTCTAATTGATTTGTTATGTTAGATTCACATGTATATAATGATTTATGTATTTATAGATTAGGGTCAGATTTAATTATTTCTTCAATCTGTATATCTTCGTGCTTTTAAGTATTATTGATTGTTTAATTTTGTTATCAGACTCAGATCTAATTGATTTGTTATGTGACATTCAGATCTATATAATGATTTCTGTATTTTTAGATTAGGTCAGATTTTGAATTTGGGGATATATTTATGTTAAGGTAATTTAAGGTGACTGTTAACAGATTATGAATTTTGTATAATTTAATTGATGAAGTTTGTATAATTTAATTGATTTAGGTCAGGTAATTTTAGTAAAGTAAGTTCAATTTGGGGATATATTTTATTTATGTTAAGGTCATTTAAGGTGAGTGTTTGATATAATTTAATTGATTTAGGTCAGGTAATTTGAGTAAAGTAAGTTCAATTTGGGGATATATTTATGTTAAGGTCATTTAAGGTGAGTGTTTGATCTACTGAAGCTTATTTGAGATTAGTGTTAACAGATGATTAGTTTTGATTATCTATTGAACTATGTTAAGGTGAGTGTTTGATCTACTGAAGCTTATTTGAGTTTAGTGTTAACAGATGATTAGTTTTGATTATCTATTGAACTATGTTAAGGTAATTTAAGGTGACTGTTAACAGATTATGAATGTATTTATGTTAAGGTCATTTAAGGTACTGAAGCTTATTTGAGGTTAGTGTTAACAGATGATTAGTTTTGATTATCTATTGAACTATGTTAAGGTGAGTGTTTGATCTACTGAAGCTTAATTGAGGTTAGTGTTAACAGATGATTAGTTTTGATTATCTATCGAACTATGTTAAGGTAATTTAAGGTGACTGTTAACAGATTATGAATTTTGTATAATTTAATTGATTTAGGTAAGGTACTTTTAGTAAGGTAAGTTCAATTTGGGGATATATTTATGTTAAGGTCTGTTAACAGACTATGAAGTTTGTATAATTTAATTGATTTAGGTCAGGTAGTTTTAGTAAAGTAAGTTCAATTTGGGGATATATTAATGTTAAGGTCATTTAAGGTGAGTGTTCGATCTAATGAAGGTTATTTGAGGTTAGTGTTAACAGATGATTAGTTTTGATTATCTATTGAACTACATTTCATTTAAGGTTACTGTTAACAGATTACCAGGTTTGTTTAGAATTAAGTTGAAATTGTAATATAAATATTCTGATATTTTGGTCTGTAATATAGTTACATATATCCTATGATCTGTGAGTGAGATTTAAATTAGATTATGTAATTTAAGTGAGTTATGTTGATATTATAATTTAGCTAAGTTCGTGAGTGTTAATAGATTTAGGTATGATTAAGACCTTTAGTAAAGTAAGTTCAATTTGGGGATATATTTATGTTAAGGTCTGTTAACAGACTATGAAGTTTGTATAATTTAATTGATTTAGGTCAGGTAGTTTTAGTAAAGTAAGTTCAATTTGGGGATATATGTATGTTAACGTCATTTAAGGTGAGTGTTGGATCTACTGAAGGTTATTTGAGGTTAGTGTTAACAGATTATTAGTTTTGATTATCTATTGAACTACATTTCATTTAAGGTTACTGTTAACAGATTACCAGTTTGTTTAGAATTAACTTGAAATTGTAATATAAATATTCTGATATTTTGGTCTGTAATATAGTTAGTTTTCCCTATATTCGGCTTCTTAAAATGTGCAGTTTTGCCTGCATATTACGTGCATATTAGGTGCTGTTTTGGCAGCTAAGTTAGATTTAGGTTATGTATGACTACTTTGTTTAACTTTTTATAGAATTGCTATATGATTAATAGTTTAGTATTTATTTAAGGTATATTTGTTGTATAATTTTAAAAATATGTTAGTTTTTTACAGAAACAAAGATATGGTGAAATCATTTGTGAAGCTCATAATTCACTATGACTACAGTAAACAGGTATGAAATAACTTTGTAATTGTTATTTATTTATAATGGGAAAAATGTTTAATTTTAACATAATTATGTATCAATTTGTAGGAACTTCCAAGTTGCTACGACATGTTACATAAGAAAGAAAGCTTCCCAATTGGTTCTGTTATCCTAACAAGCAAGAATCATATGATATGGGATGCAGAAATCATTGAGGAAGGTGAATCATATACCATTTGTAATGGCTAGAAGAAAATTGTAGATGAATTAAATATTGAAGAACACGATTTTTTGATATTTGAACTAACTGCAAAGAGTACATTCAAGTTGATACATTTAACTGCTAAAGATGTATCTGATCGTTTTCATTACTGGTTGATTACTGCAGCTACAGAAAAAATGGTATGAATTGTCATTGTTTATTCATTAAAAGTACTTATAATTGTTAATATTTAATATTTACATTGTTTGTTTTATAAATTTCAGAAACTTCCACTTGAGTATGTTAAACACCACTTGAAAGAAGAAGATGAGAAACAAATGGTTTATAAATTGCAATTTGGTTCTGAAAATGAATGGAAAGTTGTTTTAGAAAAGAAAAGTAAAGGATTCTATTTTACCTACGGATGGAATAATGTTTTCAAAGATCTAAGTTTACATATTGGCGATGTGTTAACTTTTGAACATAATGGGAAAGATGCATTCAATGTTCGTCTTTTTGTTTACACTGGTTTAGAAGTAGAGC
Organism: Ambrosia artemisiifolia; assembly: GCA_032199755.1. Taxonomy (NCBI): domain Eukaryota; kingdom Viridiplantae; phylum Streptophyta; class Magnoliopsida; order Asterales; family Asteraceae; genus Ambrosia; species Ambrosia artemisiifolia. The sequence continues at coordinate 40,481,284 of CM063525.1, forward strand.
CTATCAGAAAAAACAAAAATGAGGTAATTATTTTCTTTATTAATTATAAATAAATTGTTAATTAGTGTTATAATTGTAATAAAAAGTAAATGTGATTGTAAAGTGTTTACCTTTTGTTGTAGGTAATTCATGATAGTACTTGTGGATCAGATGTTAGTAAAATGAATTTCAATGTAAGTTAATATTATTATAACAATTAAGTTAAATTGTTATATTGTAAAATGAAAATTACATTCAGTGTATTAAATGTATTATTTAATTTTTTATAATTAGGTAAGTCATGAGTTTATAGATCGGTCTCTGAAAAGTGAGAATGGCTCAAAAGTTTGCAATGATTTCATTCTGCTAACACAGAAGTGGTTAAATAAAGTGAAGGTATGTTTATGAAATCTAATATATATTATGAAGAATAAATAAATGTCTGTTTTGTAAATAATGTTTTTAATATATATAATTTGTTTTTATTACAGAGCATAATGTCAACGAATGGTATTTCTTCTGATAGAAGTAGAAATGAGTTGAAAAGATTAGTTTTATCTGCTTTGGCGTTTCCAAATAACTTTACTGGCGTTGTTGACACACATGATGTATGACATTTGGTTTATTATATTGACATAAACATAATATGATTTATATTAATGTTTTACATACTATTATAATATTCAACACAATGCAATATATAGGTGATTACAAGTGGAATTCCTAACTTTTGTGCTGTTGCTCTGGCATTAAATGATTTGGGGTAAGCTTTTTAAAAGTTTATATATTTTAAAAATGAATGTTAATTATGATTAGTATTTAATTTTGTAAATTTATTAATTTTATTTGTACAGGTATAGAGCAAAGGGCATTAAAATTGAATCTGGTGAGCTTGGTTTGTTGTGGTGTGAAGCAAGGAAATTATTTTGCAAAATTGAGAAGGAATTTCATGTTCCTTATTTTGGTGTTATGAAGATTACTACAGGCAATAAGGTAAATTGTCAAGTGACAAGTGTTATGTTAATTTTGAGCATTATATATGACAGTAGCAATAGTAGATACACTTTACGCATATATGTTTTGATTTAATATATACAATGACATAATTGAACATGTCTAAGTTAATTAGTTTGTTTTATATGTTTGCAAATGGATTGTAAAACTTTTACTTATAAATATTTTTGTTTAAATGGTATTTGCATTTGGTAACATAGATTTTCTTTAGTTCCTTTTTGGTTGACGGTGATGCTAATTCACAAGTGTTATGTTACTTATGCCTGAAAATTGTGAAAAGTAAGTTATTAGTTAGCATGACTTTATTATGGAAATATAGTATAGTATGGAATTGAAATTTATACTTTATTTATTTTATTATAAAATTCAGATGAAAGGTGTGATTGATGAAACAAAAGATGAAAAGGAGAATGCTAGAGCATTGAAAAAACAGAAACAAGTTGAAGCATTCCCAATTGATGGTGATGATATTGAGGTGATAAAGGTTGAAAGTTTTAAAAATGTTGAAAAAAAGGCAGAATGCAGTAAAGCAGTTTTTGTGAAGGAAATCACACATCGTTTTGTAAGAATCCCTTAATTTACTATTTACAAATTGATTATCATTAAATATATTATTACATTTCATATTTTTAATTAAATTTCGTGTTTCCAGCGTTTTCCATCAGATTTTGGTAGATATCATGAATTTAACAATTTGCAAGAAGTGAAAGTTAGGTTTGAAAATGGAGTACCTTCAATGCAGAAATTAAGAGTTGAGAAGTCAAGGAAGGATATCAGATTTGCTATCTGTGAATGGAGCAAATGTATGAAGTTGCTTGGATTACAAAATGGAAGAAATTACCGTGTGTCATATTTGAAAGAAGAAGGTATGTTGATCTTTTCAAATCCTTAGTTTAGAAGTATGAAGTGTGATATGGTAGAAAACAGAAAGTGAATGATGTTTAGTAGCTATATATCAGTAAAACTTGGTACTATGGTGGTATTATGAAGTGGTTACTTTAGAACTATGAAGGTTATGAAGGTTTTTAATGTAGAAATGTTGACTTGACTATGTTTGGTTATATCTCACAAAAATTTGGTAGTTTGTTTATATTAAAGCCTCATGAATGTAGAATTATGAATTGCTTTTCATAATGCCATTGATTATTAAAAGATTCCAGAAGGGTTTTATGAAATACTCGATCATGACATGTAGAAAGTCTTAGAATAAGTAGTCGAACTACGAGAAATTTATAACTAGAAATTGTTACTTGATATCAATAATGACAAATATAAATGTGAAGGTTTTTAATGTACAAATTATGACTTTAAAATATTTGGTTGTTGGTTTAAAACAGGAATGTTTGTTTAATGTTAGATTCAATTATGAAGTAACAAAATCATTGGAAACTATAGAAGTTTACATCGTGTACATGTACGATTTTTATTTAATACATGATTGGAGGTTGAAACAATTATTATTTCATTAAAATTAAATTTATTGTAACATAATAAAAAATACACTCTTTAAAAAAATAATTGGTTATTATATTATATTGGATATATTGTTGTATTTGCAAATGGATTTGTATTAAGTTTAAACATAAACGTTCTAATTTTTTAAATAAGTTAATATAATTGAAAATAAAATTCTAAAATCTATAGAAATTTGAAATATGAATTGTTATTATAATTTATACATAAATTATATTTATAAATTTTTTTTAAATTCATAATGTTGACAAGAAGTTTTGTAATATTCGTAAATTATTATATTGTTTGTAAATAATAATTACTTATAAATCTCAAATATCCGATAAAATTTAAACATTAATTAACGTTTTTTAAATATATTTCAAAAACATTATGGATACATGATAGATGATGAGTCATCTTCAAATATACTTTATTTTATTTTATGTTAATTTTCTTTAACATTATTTTACATTTATCTTAAAATTTTAAACTCCAAATTATATAGAAATTCACTTTTGAATTAAAAGATATACATGTCTTAAAATATATTATAATTTATATAGTTCTGTATATTAAAATTAAATTTTAAATTAAAAGATATACATGTATTAAATGTTAAAAACAGATTATGTATATCTTATAATTTTAAATAGAAGATTTGTTTCTAAATTATGTAACTTGCCTTATTTGAAACAGCATTATAAATACATGGTTTCATAAACACAATTACATTCATTGTTAAAGAAATCAGCTTCTGTATTCAAGACAAAGGTAACAACAATGTTTTAACTTCAATATTAATTTATCATTCATTGTTTTTTTTTTAACGCCAATCATTCATTGTTAGTTAACTTTTGCTTCTCTTATTTTGTTAACTACATGCTTTTACAATTCAATAGAACTTTTCATATGTTAATTTAATATGTAAAAAAGCCTCTTTTTTACTTTTTCGGTTTAATATAAAGCAACTGTAATCTTAAAGGATTAGTAATTTACGATTTCAATAAATCACTATGTTTTTATGTGTTTTTTATGCCTAATAGAAATTCTAATGTGTTTACCCTTTAATATAATAATGTATTTCACATGATTAGACAGGGGTTAAATCTTTTAGTCTTGCTGTCATGATTCCACTTAGCATACGTGGATTTTATAGTTATAGGTGGAATACTTCCAGCTTTTCAATATTGGTTTATTTTATACTTTCTTCAAAAACAAATATTAGAATTATAATTTAATAGATGTAATAATACATTAAGCCATTATTCACTTAGTATACATATTATGTCTTAAATTTCATATTACATTAAAATTGGGAACGTAAAATATTAATTTATTTATTAATATTTGAAAATTTGTAGGAAAAATTAATAAAATTTTATACATTATACTATTATTAATTCTTTTAATATATTTATATTTTCACATTAGAAAACATTCATAAAAGAAGGTTTTTTCTTTTGCAAACAGCTATAGAATGGCAACCAAGCAAGTGGTGTTAGTGAAAAATCTGAAAGCAAAGAAAAGTAACATGACTGTTAAAGTAAAAATAGCAAGTTTATGGAGATTGAAGATGAATGGTACAGAAAACCAAACTTATCGAATTGACATGATATTAATGGACCAGGAGGTAACAATTATTCATATATTTAAAACATGTATATTACAGTACATTAAATTAAAATTTCGCTAACTTTTGAACCTTTGTTGCTACAGGGATCTTTTATTTATGCAAATTGTCATCATAGGTTTTTGGATAAGTTTCAAGAGATGCTAAACGTTGATGGAACAATCTACATAACCAATCCATTTATTGCAAAAGATGATAATAAACAATATGTTGATAATGACTTAAAAATATCTTTGAATGATAAAACAAGTATGGAAAAATGTCTAGATTGGGATGGGCCTAAATTTGGTTTCAATTTTGTGAATTTCAACACTGTTAATGATAAAAGCTTGAAACATGCTACAAAAGTTGGTATGGTTTTTTATACGTTACCAAATATTTTATTAAATTCAATTACTAATCATTTATTATTAGTATTTAACAAAAATATATTTTCCAGATTTTATAGGATGTGTTAAAGTTTGTTACAACTTAGGGTATGTTGACAAGAAAAACGGTTTACAGTCTCCTAAGATAAACTTCAAGCTTCGTAACCTTGAGTAAGTCTTTGTGACATATTAACTTATATATTATATAATGCTTAACGTTTAATATAATATTTTGTTTTTTTTTTAAATAATAGTGGAGTTGAAATTGATGCAAGTTTGTGGGAGGACAAAGCAGTAGCGCTGTCAAGCTACATGTCTAAAGAAGATCGTGATCCTTATGTGTTTGTTTTGGTACAATTTGGTGCTATTAACAATTTCCACGGTATTCAATATTTCTAATTTAATATTATGTTTTATAGTAAAAAAAAAATAAAATAATAAACAATAATAAATTACGTTTTTACAATATTTAATTTTATTTTATATTTGTTTAGGTAATATGAGCGTTCAAAACAGATTTGAGGCTTCAAGAGTGTTTATAAATGAAGATGTTGAAGAATTAGTCACTTTCAAGAACAAGTATTGAAAATTTTTTTTAGATTTACATTCTTCAACTAACATTTATAATCTTTAGAACTTTTTTGTAAATTAAAATTTTTTTCCATTATAAATCATAGGTACCTTAAAAAATTTGGTGAAAACGATTCTTCACAATCATCAAATAGCACAACTGGTTCATATATGATTTCAAACGTCGAAGACGCGTTTCTCAACAACGCTGATTTCATACCAATAGTGTCTCTTCCAAGTCGCCTTACTGTAAGTAATATTAAAATTATCTTTCATTAACAATTAATTATCAGTAAATTTCAATTGTAATTTGTAATTGTTAACACATTTTCCAGGAATGCAAAGTTATTATCCTTGGCAAAATAACTCAAATTGGAACGGACCTTAAATGGTATTACAAGGGTTGTAGTTACTGCAGATCCAAAGTTGACAAAAAATTTGTTTCTTATGAAAGAGACGATGGTAGTATTGGTGCAAAAGAAGTATTTAAATGCACAAATGTTGGCTGTGAAGGAGGTGATGATATTAAAGAAGTTATAAGGTAATGTTGAGTTTTCACAATATTATATTATATGTTTATAAATAAATTTAATTTATAAATAATTCTCTATGTACAACAGGTACAGAATATCTTTAAAAGTAGATGATGGATCTGGAAGTATAACAATGACCCTTTTTGATTATGAAGCGGCTAAGATGTTTGGTAAAACTGCTAAGGATTTTGTTGATGAAGAAGAGGAGGTTAATTTTACATTACATAAATGTTTTTAATATGGTTAAATAATTAATTTTCGTAAATTTATATTTTAATTATTTTTTTGTAGATGATATACAAAGATCAAGTACCACCTTCGTATCCTAAAGAGTTTGATGAATTCATTGGGAAAAAGTTTGCATTCATAATAAATATTACTCCGTATAACATTGATCATCCAAATTCTCAGTTTGGAATATCAATGTTAACAAATGATGAAAACTTGCTTTCAAAAATAAATAAAAAGTGGGATGTTGAAAAGGTAACGTTAATATTTTATTTTACACATAATACTTTTAATGGATAATTCATATAAAGTTTTACGTTTTCTTTATAGGTTCAAGCAAAATTCTTAATTGATGGAGATGGTAATATGGAATTTAAAAATACTAATGAAGAGGTATGTTACAATAGTCTTTGGTAAATAATTAATATTTGCAAAACAACTTTTATATTTTTATATAAGTTTCTTACGTTTTTTAAAATGTCAGGATAACATGTCTTCAACTAATCCAAAAGAGAGTGAAGTTTTTGAATTGAAGAAAATTTGTGCTGAAGAAAATGTTTCACATCTAGACAATTCTGAAGATGATGTTTATGAAGTCGAAGGTCCATCATCAATTGGAACTACCAAAAGAAAGATATTGAATGATGAAGATGAAGGACCAAAAAAGAAGTTTAAACTCTTGATTCCTAAAATTGAGAAATAATTTATGTTTTAACCTTTAATGCTTTGTTTTCGTTTGATTTTATATTAGACACTTGACATTTGAATTTATATTAATTTTTTCATATTCTTAATAAGATGAACAAATTCCAGTTTACAAATATGTTATTCTCATTTATAATGTGTTAGAAATTGCATTGTGTGTAATGTATAGGTTATTTACGTTAATAATAAGAAATTTATTTATTAAATATGATTTAAAATTTTTGAACATATTTCTATCATGTTCAAAATAAAGCAACAGAATAAATTAACATAGTGATATGATGTAATAAGTCTCAGGGACTAAAGTTGTAATAACTAAAACCTAAGGGTCGTTTTGGTAATAGTTCATAGTTTGGTTTTGGCGGGAAAAGTAGTTACAGGTTGTTGATTGTATGGTTGTTATATAGCTGGCATTTATCATAATAAAAATCATCGACCATTTTGGCAAATTTCTTCTTCTGTTGTTGTGTAAACTGTTCGATCCTTATCAATGGTATCATAGCCAGTTTCATTGAATTTTGATGTAAGCTGTGTATACAGTGTAGTCTAAGGGTTTATTAATTTCATTATAGGAATCTCATTCTGGTACTGGTGACAACGACAATCAAACCCCAATGTCTAATGCCGATAATGCAACGTTATACTTAAAAATATGTTTTTCAATATGTATAACTGCTTAATTTTTTTATATATATATATTGTTTTTTTACTATTTAAATGGAATGTAATTCTATTAGAATGTTGACATTTTTTTATATAACATTTTTAGTTAACTTTATTTAAATGCAATTTAATGCTATGAGAATTTTGTTTTTCTTAATTATATGTGTGAAAAGATTGAATACATAAAGTTAACTGTCATTATTATATACTTAGTATCTAACTAGAATTATAAATATTTACACGGTTTACTATATTTAATTTGTAACTAGAATTAAAAATTTTTACACGGTTTTCTATATTTAATAGGATACTTGAAAGGTTTTTTTTAGGTAATTATGATCTTTATATATATACTTATAATTACCAATGTAAGTACAATCCATTCCTAATACTATTGACTCTTTTAAATTCTCGAAATATACTTCTAATTATCATCTTCTACTTTACAACTTCTCGCAAATTTGGAAGAATCTAACATAATTTTCCTTGCATTCGTCGTACCCGGACCTTTGAATTCTCGACGATTTAACATGTAAGTGTATTATAACTTCAATCATATGATATTCGTGAACAAGCATATGGTTATTAACGTTTCGTTATTGTGGTTGTTTGTAAATTTCATAACATATATTATGCTTCTTTATCATATTTCATCAATTATATATGATGTTTTATGTTTATTTAAGTTTTTTCACACATTTAGATGAAGATTATTATATTTAGGTTATAAGGTTTTGGCTGTTTTTTTTCCTGTCTTTTTAGGAACTTCTATTTTGTAATTTCAGATTTTTAAGTTGAATTATTATTTACAAATGTTATATTTTAAAATGTAGCTTCTATTATCATGGGGGAGCTTGATTTTGATATACTGTTTTCGGAAATTTTTACACGAGTTCCTGCGAAAACAGTTGGTCGTCTAAAGGTGTTATCGAAGAAATGGTATTATGAGTTGTCGACCGAAAAATTTGCTACTCTGCATCTGAAAATGGTTTCAAAGGCTGAGAATAAAAAATTTATGACTATTGAAGGGTCATCAATTGTTACTTTTAAAACTGTTCTCGGCCAACATGATGCTACATTCACAAATAGTATGCAAGTAAGGTTTAGCGATTTACAGTTTCTGTCTTCTTTGAATGGATTGCTATTGGTGTGCGACAAAAATACCAGTGACTTGATTTTATGGAATCCCACTACAACACTTTTTAAGATTGTATCTGATAGTGAAAATGGTCATTCCTACAACTACCAACATGATGCTGCTGGATTATTTGTGGATTCATCTAATGACTACAAGATACTACATATAATGCGACGTGGTGCTATTATCACTCCTTATGTCTACTCAAGGAGATCTTCATCATGGAGAGCTTTAGGTGTCTTAGATGAAACAAGGTACAGTACAACTGATTTTGTTTGGTCGAGTGGTACATTCTGCAACAATTCTCTGTTTTTTACAGTCTCAAAGTATTGGTCCGATCATGAATGCTTAATCGTGTCATTTGATGTTTCTCAAGAGACATTCAAAAGGATATCCTTACCAGTAGTTCAACAAAATTTGATTCCTCAGTGTCATATTTTAAGAATTGAGGATACACTTCACATGTTTCTGATTCGAGGTTCCCCTGATTTGGATGTCGAACTTTGGAAGTTGGATTCATCCAACTGGATTAAGGTATTAACTTTCTCAAATGTTCGTCAACTTAATGTTGATCAAGTCCTGAAGGTTAGAGATGTGCTCAATGCTGGTACATGGTTCCTGATGGCTGAGTGGGCGCAGTTTTTCGAAGTTTTCATGGATGTTGCTCAACTTGAATATCTTTTTCATGCTGATACCTTTCGTGGATTAAGAGGAGCGATGTTCTACGAATCAGTTATTTCACCTTTTGTTTAGTTATCTTTAATGTGTGTTTATGTTTTATGGAAGTTGTAATGTTTATGTCTATTTTATTTTGTGCTGCAAAACTTATGTTTTGAATGTTTTGTATTACAACAATAACAACTATTTTATATCAATATTAGTTTAATGTTTTACATATCTTTGCATATGAATGTTATTCTCCTATACACTGTGTTAGTAATTGCATAGTGTATAATGTATAGTTTATTTACGTTATTAATAACAAATTTTATTATTAAATATGATTTAAAATTTTCTGAATATACTTCTTTCATGTTGAAAATATAGCAACAGAATAAATTAACATATCAATTTTTGTTTTAAAATAGAAACACAATACAATTAACCCATAAAATTAAATTTATCAGCCCATTAAATAATTTGTATTGGGCTTGAATATGTGACAAAAAACAATTCGTGAATTTTGTAGTGCATAATGGGCTTCAATATTTGACAAAAAAGCCTTCATTCTAAGTTTACTTTTAGAAACTTTTTTACTAAACATTTAATTCGAATAATTTACTTAAATACCTTTAAGATAAACATATTGTTATAAGTTTTAAATTATAATATTTTAATATTGGTTCTAAAAGATATATATGTTTAAAAAAGATATGCATATCTTTTAATATTGTAATTTAAATAAAAGATATAGTTTCCAATTTACCTACCAAACCTTAATAGAAAACATATTATAAATACATCTTTTGTGAAACAAACAATTAATCGTTGTTAGAGTCTCCTCCTGTTCTGCTTAAAGATTCATAAACCAGGTTCATATTCTTCTTAAGTTTTTAGTGTTTGAAAAAATCTTAAACTTTCTACTACTCTTTTATTTGATTAAAAATTTCGATTAGATATTAAACATCATTGGCCGAGTAATGTTTTCTGCCAAAGTATGTTTTAATAATTTATTGTTAACAACAATTTGATAAACATTATTTAGCTTAACATTGACTATGATAAGTTACATATATTTGAATTATATTGTTTTTTATAATTATTAATGATTGTTTACTTTATCAAATAGTGAAATCATGGCAACAAACCCAATCGTTTTCATCAACGATGTTAAACCAAGGAAAAGCAACACAAGTCTTAGGGTCAGAGTAGCAAATCTGTGGCGTAAAAAGATGAATGGAGCAGAGAACAAAACTTATCGTTTGGATATGATACTAATGGATGAGATGGTCAACACTATTTTCTTTATGTATATATTATAATTTATTCATTAAATAATGACTAACAAGTATTTATTCAATTTTGTAGGGTGACTTTATATATGGAAATTGTATGCACACAATGTTGGAAAGATTTGATAGTATGCTACATCTTGATGAAACAGTTTACATAAACAACCCTTTTATTTCTAAAGATAATACTAAACAACATGTTGACTTTGATAAGAAGATTTCTTTGAATGATAAAACAACTATTATCAAATGCCACAACTGGGAAGGGCCTAAATTTACTTTTGATTTTCTTTCTTTCAAGATTCTTAATCAGAAAATATTGAAGAATAATACAAAAACTGGTATGGTTATTTTATTGTGTTTACAAAATTCATATTATAATTAAGTAATTTCTAATAACAAACATTGTTATATAATTAATTATTATACAGACTTTATAGGGTATGTGAAAGTGTGTTACAACTTAGACTATGTTGACAAGAAGAATGGCATGAAGGCTCCAAAAATAAATTTCAAACTACGTAACCTTGAGTAAGAATTTGTTTCAGATTAATAAAAATTTTTTGTACTTATAAATTCTATATAACCTTTTGTATGTTACCTTTTATTAAAAAAACAGTGGAATTGAAATTGATGGAAGTTTGTGGGAGGACAAAGCTGTATCATTGTCAAGTTTCATGTCTAATCCAGATCGTGATCCTCATGTCTTTTTGTTGGTACAATTTGCTACTGTTAAAAATCACCGAGGTAACGAATGTTATACATTTTTCATATATACAATTTTATTGTTTATTAATTATATAATTTTGTATTATGTATGTAACATGACTGTCACAAACAGTTATGAAGGATCAAGGGTGTTTATTTATGAAAATATAGAAGAATTATTCTATATGAATTATTTAATTATTTATTATGTAGGTAACATGAGTGTGACAAACAGTTATGAAGGATCAAGGCTGTTCATTAATGAAGATATTGAAGAATTATCATCTTTCAAAAAACAGTAAGCATTTAAAATGTTTTAATTACATATTTACAATAATTCACAAGTTTTGTGTAACTAAATTATACTGAATTACAGGTATCTTCAGAAATTTGTTGATAAAGAATCATCAGATTCATCTAACAGCACTGTTGGTTCATACATGATTTCAAATGTTGAAGATCAGTTTCTTAATCACTATCGTTTTATCATAACACCATTTGTTTCCACTATTCGTATCGTAAGTATTGTTAATAACACAATTATTTATAGTTAAGGAAATATAATTGAATATATGACACATTAATTAAATTTTTACTTATTTTCAGGACACAAAAGTTATTATAGTTGGCAGAATAACTGAAATACCAACAAATTTTCAATGGTATTACAAAGGATGTAACTACTGCAAATCCAAAGTTGAACGGAAATTAGTTTCGTATGAAAAACGTTATTTAAAGGTTGCAGGAAAAGAAGTTTTCAAATGCACAAGTCCGAAGTGTGAAGGTGTTGAGGTTAAAGAAGTAATAAGGTAAAGTTAATACTTTAATTTAATTCTTAATTATAGTTTAACATTTACAAAAATTATATGTTTACCAATAAAGTATATGATAAACAGGTATAGAATGACATTAAAGGTAGATGATGGATGTGGAACTATAATGATGACACTTTTTGATTATGAAGCGTGCAAGCTCTTTGGTAAACCTGCAAGATATTTTGTTCAACAAGAAGAGGAGGTAAATTTTATTAACTATAAACTATTTTTTATCATTCTTGAATGACAATTACATTATGTATATTAAAATTGTTTTCCTCTAATGTAGATGATTAACAACAATGAAGTTCCACCGTCATACCCTAAGAAGTTTGATGAAATTCTTGGTAAAAAGTATGCCTTTCTGATAAATGTTACTCCGTACAACATTTATAATACACATTCACACTACGGAATAGTAATGTTAACAAAAGAAGAAGGTTTACTTGAATCTATCTGCAAAAAGTGGAACGTGGAAGAGTAAATATTATGCTTTATTCACTAATTTTACTTATTCAAATATTTAAATTTCAATTTAGTCGTTCTTTATTGTAGGTCCAAGGAAGATTCTTAGTTAATGGACCTGCTGATGTTGAGGTCGCAGACATTAATGCAGATGCTGTTGGTCAGAATGAACAAGTTAATGAACAAGTTTGTAACAAGAAAAGATCATTAATATGTATCCCTTCATTTATACCATATTTTTTACATAATTAAAAGCATTTTTTACGTTTTCAGGATACAATGTCTTCAACTAATGCAGCTGCAAGTGAAACGTCTACAATGAACACAAATTTTTATGTAGATGAATTTGGAAATTCAAAACGTCCTGTTGAAGTTGTTTATCAAGTTGACGGCCCTGCAACAAGTACTATTAAGAAACGCAAGAACGTCAATGCAAAAGAAGATGGAACCATGAATAAGAAGATGAATCTGTTCATTCAAACTTAAAGAAATAGTTGATTATTTTACTTCATTTAATTTTATTTGATTTGTTTTCAAGTTTGAGATTATTTCAAGTACTTTTCTTATTTTAAATAACACTTTTGAAGTATTTTTATTATTATTATGATTTTCATTTAAAACTTTTATTGCATATTTCTTATGAATTTGTAGTAACACTATATTCATATCAATGTTGTATATATAACGTTTTCTGAATTTTGATTACATCAATTTTTATTAATTGAAATTGAAATAAGTCCAGTAGAATTTTAATTTGGCCCATTATGTCCATAACTTTATCATGAACCCATTATTACTAAGGCCCAAATTAAGTCAACAAAATATTTAAGTCAAAAGACATGTCTGTATCATCAATTGTCTAAACCCCTTCCCTCTTTTGTTACTCGCTGATATGAATGATCAACACCATTGCTTCTTCAAGTGAACAACATTGTACCGATTATCAATCTTTGTTTTAACATTATCGTCATATTATATAACAATCAGGTATTATTATCGTTTCTACAAGTTTAACAATTATAATTTCCATTTTAGGGTTTCAATCGAAAAATACATTGTATATTTACTTGATTTAGTATTTTTTAACATTGTTACTTAGTTTTATAATTTGTATACAATATTCATCTAATATTCAACTGTATCTTGAATTGTATGATTAATTAGATGATGAATTATTTGTTTTTTTTAATTAGGGTTTTATTTTTTCTTTACTTAATGATGATTAAGTCCAGTTATATACAATTTTAAGACAACATATTTCTTTTGTATTGGTAATATTACAGTAATGTACATGTTTGATGAATTTATTAGTATTTTGTTTTAAGTATAAAGTGCACATAATATGTATTCAAAATGGCAATGTAATGCAGCGAAAACGGCACATAATAATCTTTCATATAACATCATAAAATTAAGTGAAACTGTAGCTTATTACTTTCTATTCAACACTCTAAGTTTTCAGATATAAATTTTGCCTCATTATTTTGTTTTACAGGAATATAAACACAAACTATAACAAAAATGATTAAAGGCTTCTTCAACCCAATCCCTGTGAACAATGCGTCCTCTTTGGTATTCAACACTTTAATGGATTACAATCTTATTCAAAAATTTAATTTTTATTATAACATATTAATAACATTTTTTATGATTTAAATCTTTAACAGAAGCTCCCTGCAAGTTACAAGTTATTACATGAGCAACATGACTTCCCTGTAGGTCCTGTTATGATAATCATGGATAATGAAATGTATTGGCCTGCAACAGTTGAACATAAATCTGGGTCATTTCATATCACAACTGGATGGAACAAAGTAGTTAATGATCTTGGGATTAAAATATGGGATTTTGTTGTATTCGAATTGATTGAACATGTTACTTTAAAACTTACCCTTTTAAAGTCTGTTCAAACAAAAGATGTAGGCAACAAATTCCCTTTTTGGTTTATAATACCTGCATCAAAAAAGATGGTAAGTCTTTACTTTTCATTACTTTTATTAACAATGTTAAATTTGTTCAAGTTACTAATATTTATATTTTTTGCATTGTAAATATATAGAATTTGCCTGATGATTATATCGACCATCATTTCAACAACACTAAGTTGCCACATCAAATTGTCATACATTTTGGAGATGTGTTTAAATGGACTGTAAAACTGCAGTTTCTTAACATCGGATATTTTTTTACTGATGGTTGGAGTACTGTTGCTAATGATCTCAATTTATGCATTGGCGATTTTCTTATGTTTGAAAAAGTGAAGGATTATGAATTCAACTTAGATCTGTTTCGCGAAGATGGACAGTGGGTCGACCCTCATAATTTAGGGAATGAAGATATTCAGCTTCACTTCGAACTTTCAGATGAAGTAATTGAAATTTCAAGTGACTCAAGCGATGATGATGATAGTATATCTGAAAATTCTGCTCCTGATTATGAAGTCATAACAAAACTGACATATAAATTTGTAAGTTTGTACTACTTAAGGCAACTTATCCGTTAAATTATATTTACTTTTGTTGTTTGCTTTATAATTTTGACATATAAATTATATTTTAATGTTTCTTATAAAAATTTTGTAGCGTTTTCCAATACCGTTTGCTAGAGATTGTGATTTTCAGAATGTTGACATCTTGCGAGTTGAAGGTGTAAATGGAAAAACTGTTTTTCGGGAATTACGTTCTGAACGTTCTGGTTCTCAAATAAGATATGCTATAACAGAATGGAAGTCTACAATGGAAAACCTTGGTTTAAAGAATGATATGACTTATAATATTATGTATTTCCAAAGGCAAGGTAGGTTGGTATTTTCACATCCTTAGTAAGAAGATATATGTTTATATGTTTGGGTTTTAGAAGTTGGAATGTTACCAAGTTTTGTGTATTGACAGTTGTCGTATATGTATGCAAGGTTTATATGATGAAGGGGATTAAAACATATGTCGTCTTTTTTCTATGTATTAGAAATTGATTAATCGTTAATATAAGTTTTTCTATGTTTGTTTATTTTGAAATATTTTTCTGTTAATTTGTATTTTCTATACATATTTCAATTTTCTTTAACTAAGGTGCCATCCTTTAGTTACCAATTGAGTTATCTTTACCCCTTTTACGTTAATTGTGTTATGAATAATTTTTAACCTTTCCAAAACCTGACAAAATCAGACTACATTACAGTTATCACAATTACAAACACAAGTAATGGTTTACGATTACCATGATTCTTATTTAATGGAATAAAAATTAACACAATCCATTATAAAATACAATTTGCTGTCGAAAAAATATATTTAAAAAATTAACACAATCCATTTAAGCATATGTTTGTTTATTTTCATTACTGCCATATCTTTCGTAATAATCATTTATCAAACAATATCTTCTAGAAACTCTAATCTTTTAACTAATTTAAAAATTCATACATATCTATTACATATTTTATATAATAGTTTCTTTATTAATGAATAAAATATTTGTTACCTTACATAAATTACTTTTATATATATAATTCTTTCTTTCAAAATAAACATAAAACTTTATACAAAGTTTAGAACCTTAATCAAACCTACGGTGGAAAGTTGGAACAACCTCAAGGTAATGTTTTTAATATAATTTGTATGAATAAAACACATGGTTTTCCATTCTATAGTTCTAAGTTACAATATTCGAAATAAAAGACATAGTTCTGATTAAGCAATTCTGTTTCAGCAATACATAATTCACCTGTGATCGTATATACTTAGCTCAAGTCCAATTAATGTATCCAATTGTCAAACAAAATAATATTGTATTGAACTGATTTATATGATAAAACACTATTATTCTATAATCTTTGCATCTATATACAGCTTCATATCTTTTCTATTATAAACCGGATAATAATATTTTTAACATAACTTTAGTTCATACTTTATACATGCCATACATACATCATTATATTTACTTTTGATGTACATGAAATTAATAAAATTATTTTGTAATATTTGTGCAAATTCACGTTGTTTAATTGATATACAAAAGGATATGACAAAACGAAGACTTAAAGACCGTTCAAAAAGTAAAGAAGTAATATCAAGGTCAAATACATTAACAGGTAATTTGTTATATTTTTTCAAATTATTTGCACTTTTATTTTTTTTAATTTTGTTTAAAGTACGTTTACTTTTAAACTTTTCAGCTACTCATGGCGCTAATAGACGTCAACTTAGAAAGATGATTCTTGATAATAAAAAACAACAAAGACTATTACAAAAAAATTTGGAAACGTCTTCTTCACTTCCGGTTTCATTAAGTGTCCCTGGTATTTTATGTGAATTTTGATTTTATATTTACCAAATATATTATATAATTTGGGTTGTTAGAAACTTAATTTATTCAACAATTGCAGCTTCAGTTAACGATGCAGCTCATAGACGTAAAATTAGAAAGATGATTATTAATAATAAGAAACAAACAAAATTCTTACAAAGCATTGCTCAAACTGGATCATCAGAATTTATACAAAATTACTTGAACAAAATTAATCAATCAGAAAATTTAACACCAAAAGTTCAAGGTAAATATTTTTTTTTTCTAATTTTTATCAGTAGGAGCTTCTTTTATATAAATAACATGTATAAAAAAAATTACAGTTCATGCTGCTGCTATTAAACGTCAAATGCGAAAACAAATTATGGATATATAAAAACGGAAGAGATTTGTTCAAATGAATCCACAAATTTGTCATCAACAACAAAAAATTCCAGACGTTAATACTCCTGCTCATAGGCGTCAATTGAGAAAGACAATAGTTGCTAATAAAAAGCAACAGAGATTATCACAACTTCAGTTAAATCAACGTGAAGAAGTTGCACAAGAAGTAATAAAAGGAGTATCTCGTGGTAATTATAAATTCATAATTGCATTAAAAAGTATTCATTTTTATAACAAAAAAATAATTTTTTCCTTCTTAATTTAAACAGAGTATTTAGACCATGGAGATCAAGTTATTATATGTGAATTGTGTGAAGCAAAGTTGTGGAAGAAGGAGGCCGCTAACAAGAGAAAAACAATGGAAAAACAAAGTTATTCAATATGTTGTGGATATGGTAAAGTCGTACTTCCGGTATTAAAAGATGCAAATCCTCAATACCAATTGTTATTTAAAGGGTTGGATTCAAAAAGCAAATATTTCTTAAATAGTATCAGACGTTTCAACTCAATGTTCTCTTTTACTTCAATGGGTGGTAAAGTTGATGAGAAACTTAATAAGGGAAAGGCGCCATGCATTTACAGATTAAGCGGTCAAAATTGTCACAGCATTGGTAGCCTACTTCCAAAAGATGGAACAACTCCCAAATTCTCTCAACTTTACATTTACGACACAGAAAATGAAATTTCTAACAGGCAGCAAATTTTCAGGTATTAAAATTTTTATATATTTCAATTATGTATTTTATATTTGTAATTTAATTACGTTTAATAATTACATTACATATTTTACAGGGATCAAAATGTGACACCCGGCAACTTCCGGTAACTAACTTTTGAAAACTTAGTAAAGTCTACCTTAGCGAGTTGTGCATACGTTACACAAAACAAGGTCGGTCGAGTCGAGTCGCACGTCATTTGGGTTTTAACGTACGTAAGTCTCGAGTCCCGGGGATTGGTGAACGAGTGTGAACGTGTTTACTTTCATGTATTATGTGTTTATAATCATTATGTGACTTATCGGTATGTGAAAATGTGTTAACATATGTTAAAACGGAGTTTAACGCGCCAAATACACAACACCTGAGCTGATAGGCGATTAGCCTGATCAGTCAGGTGATTAGCTTGAACCTATTAGGCGATTAGCTAAGAGTTATAGGCGTTTAGCATGTGTTAGGTGGCGATTAGCACTTATTCTTAGGCGATTAGCTTGTTTTCTTAGGCGATTAGCACCCTAATCGCCTGATACAACTTCCTAATCGCCTGCAACATGTTTTACGACTAAAAACACCTATAAATACCACCCTTGACCTCCAAAACATTATTTACATAACCCTAGCCGTCCCATAACATATCTTAACCCACAAACATCCTCTGGAACCCATTTTTACACACAAACAACCATTTCCAAGCTTATTCCATCATCTACTCTTATAAACAAGGTGTGTTCTTCAAACCCAAACCTTTAAATGATTATGTTTTACTCCCTAAATGTCCAGACCTGACTTATAAAGGTTTTTGTCTTTGAAAATCCATTTAAAACCGTTTCTAAACAAACCCACACCTTTACATGTGTTAAATGTGTTATATGTGATTAAAGGTTGAGCTTTTGGGATTTAATCATGATTGTTTTTGTGTTATTTTGATGTTTATAGCTGTTACATATTAGTATGATGATGTCCTAGGAGTTTGAATGGTTTTGGTCGTATATTATGGATATTTGGTGTTTTGACCCGTTTGAAGGATTTTGGATGATTTAGGATGATATGAGGTGTGTTGTTGATTGTTTGATGTTAGGGTTTGCTCTAGGATGATGCTAGAACAGTAGGATGCTTCCGGACAACGTGATTATGTGATTAGATCTGAATATTTGCTATTTAGGGCAAGTTCTTGCATGTTGATGTGATGTTTTCATGTTAAATTGCTATTTTGGGAAAACGCTCGCATTCGGGTCTGTTAGAATGATGAAAACTTAGGGGTTTTGCTTGAAATATGTTTATTAATATGTTTGGATGATTATCGGGTGTTTTTACACGTTTCGGATCTGATTTGGAGGGTTAAACGCGCGAAAAACCACAATTGCTGCACTATAGGCGATTAGCAATCCTAATCGCCTATGTATCAGGCGATTATGCCCTAATCGCATGCCAAGGGTGGCGAGTAGCCCCCTAATCGCCATCTGATCATGCAATTGTGATCCTAATTGCTAGCAAGTCATGCAATTGTGATCCTAATTGCTAGCAAGTCATGCAATTGTGATCCTAATCACTAGTTAAGCCCTGAAATGCATACCACATGACCTAATCGCCTATACAAGCATGTGATTAGCCCTAATCACCTAACATAAGGGGCGATTAGCTCAGCTAATTGCCTGTTGACCATCCCTAATCACGTGTTGACTTTCCTAATTGCATGCTAAGTCCCTAATCGCATGAAATGCTGTTGTAAGCGTATTTTAACATCCCAAAACCCGATTTGACACCTAGGAACATGATAGGAACCCCGTGACATGCTTAGTAACATAGTAACACGTGTTCGGACTTGTTCGTACGTTATTTGACCTATGTGTTAGAATCGTTGAACTTTAACGCATGTTAAGGACTAAGTTGCATGATTTGTGTATGTTTGAGTATGAGATGAACACGTGGGGTCTCGGGTCACCAATGGGATGTCGAGTCTTGTAAATTTGGTCAGTTTAACAGTCAACGCATTTTCAAACGAACCTGGTTATGGTCTGGGCACCTAGGGACTAACTAACCTACGGGTTGTTAGTCTAAGTACTTGTAACTGTCATATGTTAGGTCGCCGCTTTACGGGGCTAGCATAGCTTGTTGGTTTAAATCACTTTCGAAGTAACGCAACCCAAGGTGAGTTCACGGCCCCTCTTTTATACGTTTTCTTTCGGGGGAGAAACATGCCACGCAATTTAACAAACTCAATGCTTTCATATAAACATGTAACTCTTTTGGAAACGCTTTACTCATTTTGAATACGTAACTGTTTTTGGGAAGTGACTTGTTGTAAACACGCTACGCTTTTGAAACACTTTTGGGAAGTAACACTTTTGGAAAGCAACACTTTTGAATGCAACGCTTTTGAAACACAACTCTTGATTTGCAACACTTTTGTTTACTACACGACGAAACAAGGAGTCCCGGGGGAAACCATGAATGTGCGGGGTAGCACAACGGGGAAATGTGGATAGATCTATTGGGCCTGACCAACCCCACCCGTCGGCTAGGAGCCGGGCGGGTGCATATTGTCTCTAGTTTAGCAACACAAGCAACTCAAACACGGGCAGCAACTCAAGCAACGCTGTCAGTAATGGTTTCAGCATCACAGTCGTGGTAGTAGTAGGAAACGCTTGTTTGTTCGTTTGTTTATTCGTTTAACGTATCTTATGACATGGTATTTTGTGATCAACGCGCAACACACGGAAACTTATTGTAAACTTAAACCTGTGAACTCACCAGCATTATATGTTGACCCGTTTTTGGCATGATTTCTCAGGTCGCTAAGGTAGCAGCATCTCAGGGCTTAGGCGCACGCGTCTGCACGGCGTCTAGTTTAGGTTCATGGTTTTGTTATTAAACAAGTTTGGAAACTTTTGGGATTTTGATTTTGTAAAACAATGCTTCCGCTGTTATTTCAAATGGTTTGGATTTATGTTGTTATTTTACGTATCTTACCATATAGTGTTGTTTATTGTGACCGTTGACTTGGATCCTGGTGTGTCACACGCCTCGCGGTAGAACTCCGCATGTGGTAATTTGAGGGTGTGACAGATTGGTATCAGAGCCAATGGTTATAGTGAACTAGGACTGCATGTAGAGTCTAGACTATAGCCGAGTCTCACACACTAGACGGTCACATACATTCGAGTCGTGTCTTTTGGTAAACATACTAACCTTGTCGGGGTGTCGGTATCCCTACCACACGGTGTCACATTGCCTATCTCATCCTTGGTTATTCCTAGCTTCACTTTATCTTCTCCTTCGGGTTTACAGTCGTGGGAACTTGTTTGATGATCTTTTGAGTTGGTTATATCTTCCTAGGATGTGGGTGTCGGGTGACTTGAGGTTCGAGCTCGGGGCACGCCTTGAGGACCATGTAGAGCAATTTATCATTTCGGGTGCACACGAAATGATAAGTTGAAATGCATGAAAGACTTGGCGGATCTCGGGTTGGGATTAATGGTCACATTGGGCCCAATTCTGGATTTTTCGTATTCTCTTGGTTTAGCGTTGGTGATGGGTCTGAGTGTTTGTTTCTTGTCTTTCTCAGAAGATGTCTGGAATTCGCGGTGGACGTAGAGGCGGTGGTCGTACTGGCGGACGCAACGGTGGTGGTGGCCGTGGAGGGGTGAACCTAACTCAGGAGGATCTGAACACCTTGCTGCAGGCTGCCTTTCAGGCAGGACACAATGCTCATGGCGGTGAGTTGATCCTATCAGTTTTGCCTCGTTGTGAGCATGGTATCCTTCTTTTGTGGTTTTCTTACGTGTTTCGTTTCAGGCGGTGTTGTTAATCCACCCCCAGCCATGTGTACGTTCAAGATGTTTCGGGATTGTAAGCCCCATGAGTTCTCTGGCACTGAAGGGGCTGTTGGCATGCTCAAGTGGCTAGAGAAAGTGGAGTCCGTATTCATAATGTGCAATTGTCTTCCCGAGGATCGGGTGAAGTATTCTGTTGGCCTCTTCACAGATGTTGCTCTGACTTGGTGGAACAACATCACTAAGAACATGGGTATAGGTGAAGCCTATGCCATGCCATGGGAGAGCTTTGTGCAGCTATTGAAAAGGGAGTACTGTCCCAGGGAGGAGGTACAAAAATTGGAACATGAGGTTTGGAGCCTCAAGATGGTGGGGTCTGAGATTGAAGAGTACACTGTGAGGCGTAACGAGTTGGCGGTGCTGTGTCCTGACTTGCACGTACCAGAATACAGGAGGATCGAGCACTACATTTCAGGGTTAGTACCAGAGATAGCGGGGTTAGTGGCTGCGGGAAATCTTCCTACTTATGCAGAGGTGGTTCGATCGGCTCATCGGATGACTAATCTGAAGGTGAATGAAGGTGTTTTACCTGCTCGTGGTTCGACTGTCAAGGCTCCAGAGGGCAGCAAGCGCAAGTTGGAAGGCTCGGGGAAGAGTTCGG
Organism: Ambrosia artemisiifolia; assembly: GCA_032199755.1. NCBI lineage: Eukaryota > Viridiplantae > Streptophyta > Magnoliopsida > Asterales > Asteraceae > Ambrosia > Ambrosia artemisiifolia. The sequence goes on from CM063525.1 coordinate 40,503,349, forward strand.
CTCAAGAACAGCCACAGCAGCAGACCAGGAAGCTAGTGGCGGTGGGGTCACCGTCGACTCAGAATCAGGGTGGGTACACGGGAAAGAACCCTAAGTGCAACCAGTGCGGGTACCATCATGTTGGGAGTTGTGATACGTTTCGTTGCAACCGTTGTCTTCGCTATGGCCATCTGGCCAAGGATTGTAGGGTCAGCACTCAGGCAGGACAAGTTCAAGCAGTTACCCCCACTCCTACTCCTCGGGGAAATCAAGGGTGCTTCAATTGTGGTGAAACAGGGCATTTCAAGCGAAATTGCCCAAAGCTGAATCAGGGAGGGGCAGGCACAGCAAGAAATGGAGGGAACAACCAGGGCGGTGGTGTAGCTGCTCGTGCATATGTTATTGGGGCTAGGGAGAACCAGGAGGACCCAGACACTGTTACTCGTACGTATTCTTTCTTATCTCTTGTTACGCTTGTACGCCTTGGTTTTACTCTTTCGCAATGTTGTGTGTTCGTGTCTTTGGGTGTTTCCTTGGGGTTTGGTCTTTACTTCTCATTCTTTGGGGTCGATGAGGGTCCTTTGGGGATGTTACTTGGACGGTACCAGTGGGTTAGTTATACCGATCACAGTAGTCCCCAGTAGGCCTTCGATCGGGGGTCTCTTGTCTCATATTCACTCGCTGTTCCTTGGGGAAACGTTACTTGGGCATACACAGAGGTCGACGCTCATCACTGTTGGGGCTAAAAGAATCTCGGGGCGAGATTCCTTTTAACAGGGGGATGATGTGACGACCCGGAAAATTTTTCTTCTTATTTTGTCTTCTCTTTTCGACTTCGGGAAATTTTCGGGACGAAAATTCTTTTAACAGGGGGATGATGTGACACCCGGCAACTTCCGGTAACTAACTTTTGAAAACTTAGTAAAGTCTACCTTAGCGAGTTGTGCATACGTTACACAAAACAAGGTCGGTCGAGTCGAGTCGCACGTCATTTGGGTTTTAACGTACGTAAGTCTCGAGTCCCGGGGATTGGTGAACGAGTGTGAACGTGTTTACTTTCATGTATTATGTGTTTATAATCATTATGTGACTTATCGGTATGTGAAAATGTGTTAACATATGTTAAAACGGAGTTTAACGCGCCAAATACACAACACCTGAGCTGATAGGCGATTAGCCTGATCAGTCAGGTGATTAGCTTGAACCTATTAGGCGATTAGCTAAGAGTTATAGGCGTTTAGCATGTGTTAGGTGGCGATTAGCACTTATTCTTAGGCGATTAGCTTGTTTTCTTAGGCGATTAGCACCCTAATCGCCTGATACAACTTCCTAATCGCCTGCAACATGTTTTACGACTAAAAACACCTATAAATACCACCCTTGACCTCCAAAACATTATTTACATAACCCTAGCCGTCCCATAACATATCTTAACCCACAAACATCCTCTGGAACCCATTTTTACACACAAACAACCATTTCCAAGCTTATTCCATCATCTACTCTTATAAACAAGGTGTGTTCTTCAAACCCAAACCTTTAAATGATTATGTTTTACTCCCTAAATGTCCAGACCTGACTTATAAAGGTTTTTGTCTTTGAAAATCCATTTAAAACCGTTTCTAAACAAACCCACACCTTTACATGTGTTAAATGTGTTATATGTGATTAAAGGTTGAGCTTTTGGGATTTAATCATGATTGTTTTTGTGTTATTTTGATGTTTATAGCTGTTACATATTAGTATGATGATGTCCTAGGAGTTTGAATGGTTTTGGTCGTATATTATGGATATTTGGTGTTTTGACCCGTTTGAAGGATTTTGGATGATTTAGGATGATATGAGGTGTGTTGTTGATTGTTTGATGTTAGGGTTTGCTCTAGGATGATGCTAGAACAGTAGGATGCTTCCGGACAACGTGATTATGTGATTAGATCTGAATATTTGCTATTTAGGGCAAGTTCTTGCATGTTGATGTGATGTTTTCATGTTAAATTGCTATTTTGGGAAAACGCTCGCATTCGGGTCTGTTAGAATGATGAAAACTTAGGGGTTTTGCTTGAAATATGTTTATTAATATGTTTGGATGATTATCGGGTGTTTTTACACGTTTCGGATCTGATTTGGAGGGTTAAACGCGCGAAAAACCACAATTGCTGCACTATAGGCGATTAGCAATCCTAATCGCCTATGTATCAGGCGATTATGCCCTAATCGCATGCCAAGGGTGGCGAGTAGCCCCCTAATCGCCATCTGATCATGCAATTGTGATCCTAATTGCTAGCAAGTCATGCAATTGTGATCCTAATTGCTAGCAAGTCATGCAATTGTGATCCTAATCACTAGTTAAGCCCTGAAATGCATACCACATGACCTAATCGCCTATACAAGCATGTGATTAGCCCTAATCACCTAACATAAGGGGCGATTAGCTCAGCTAATTGCCTGTTGACCATCCCTAATCACGTGTTGACTTTCCTAATTGCATGCTAAGTCCCTAATCGCATGAAATGCTGTTGTAAGCGTATTTTAACATCCCAAAACCCGATTTGACACCTAGGAACATGATAGGAACCCCGTGACATGCTTAGTAACATAGTAACACGTGTTCGGACTTGTTCGTACGTTATTTGACCTATGTGTTAGAATCGTTGAACTTTAACGCATGTTAAGGACTAAGTTGCATGATTTGTGTATGTTTGAGTATGAGATGAACACGTGGGGTCTCGGGTCACCAATGGGATGTCGAGTCTTGTAAATTTGGTCAGTTTAACAGTCAACGCATTTTCAAACGAACCTGGTTATGGTCTGGGCACCTAGGGACTAACTAACCTACGGGTTGTTAGTCTAAGTACTTGTAACTGTCATATGTTAGGTCGCCGCTTTACGGGGCTAGCATAGCTTGTTGGTTTAAATCACTTTCGAAGTAACGCAACCCAAGGTGAGTTCACGGCCCCTCTTTTATACGTTTTCTTTCGGGGGAGAAACATGCCACGCAATTTAACAAACTCAATGCTTTCATATAAACATGTAACTCTTTTGGAAACGCTTTACTCATTTTGAATACGTAACTGTTTTTGGGAAGTGACTTGTTGTAAACACGCTACGCTTTTGAAACACTTTTGGGAAGTAACACTTTTGGAAAGCAACACTTTTGAATGCAACGCTTTTGAAACACAACTCTTGATTTGCAACACTTTTGTTTACTACACGACGAAACAAGGAGTCCCGGGGGAAACCATGAATGTGCGGGGTAGCACAACGGGGAAATGTGGATAGATCTATTGGGCCTGACCAACCCCACCCGTCGGCTAGGAGCCGGGCGGGTGCATATTGTCTCTAGTTTAGCAACACAAGCAACTCAAACACGGGCAGCAACTCAAGCAACGCTGTCAGTAATGGTTTCAGCATCACAGTCGTGGTAGTAGTAGGAAACGCTTGTTTGTTCGTTTGTTTATTCGTTTAACGTATCTTATGACATGGTATTTTGTGATCAACGCGCAACACACGGAAACTTATTGTAAACTTAAACCTGTGAACTCACCAGCATTATATGTTGACCCGTTTTTGGCATGATTTCTCAGGTCGCTAAGGTAGCAGCATCTCAGGGCTTAGGCGCACGCGTCTGCACGGCGTCTAGTTTAGGTTCATGGTTTTGTTATTAAACAAGTTTGGAAACTTTTGGGATTTTGATTTTGTAAAACAATGCTTCCGCTGTTATTTCAAATGGTTTGGATTTATGTTGTTATTTTACGTATCTTACCATATAGTGTTGTTTATTGTGACCGTTGACTTGGATCCTGGTGTGTCACACGCCTCGCGGTAGAACTCCGCATGTGGTAATTTGAGGGTGTGACACAAAACAATAAGTCAGCAAAGATTGATAAAAAGTTAGATCTTGAACTTATACAAAAAATAAAAACCATGTTAGATGCTGAAAATGAGTTGGTAAAAACATACAGAATGGTCCGCGATCATATTCATCAAAAACCAGAAGTTTCTCTCAAACTTAAACTAATTTGTAATCGAGAAAGAGATGGACGAACATATAACTTACCAACTTCATCTGAAGTTGCTGCTCTTATAGTTGGTGACATCACTGATGCTGCACATAACAGAGACATTATTGTTGAAAGTCACTCAGAAGGTTTGCAAAGAATTAGCGAATTACATCCTTCTTACCTTGCTTTACAGTATCCAATTCTTTTTCCTTATGGTGATGATGGTTATAGAATTGACATACCTCATAGAGATGGTATCATAACAACAAAGAAAATACCACCAAAATGTACCATGAGAGAATTCTTTGCTTATAGGATACAAGACCGAACTGAAGGTTATTCCCTAATTCTGAATGCAAGAAAATTGTTTCAGCAGTTTTTGGTTGATTCTTACACCATGATTGAAAGTGAAAGGCTGGTATATATTCTTTCTCAACAGAAACATCTAAGATGTGACTCATATGAGAATTTGTATAAGATTGCAAAAACTGGTGATGCTGATTTAAGTAAAACTGGTAAACGAATCGTCCTACCATCTTCATTTACTGGTGGTGCACGCTACATGCAACAAAACTATTTAGATGCCATGGCATTGTGTAAATGGTACGGTTATCCAGATTTCTTTATCACGATAACCTGTAACCCAAAATGGCCAGAGGTTAAAAGGTTTCTTCAAGACAAGACAATTCAACCTCAAGATAGACCAGATATCTTGTCAAAAATATTTAAGCTTAAACTAAATGCAATTATAAAAGATTTAAAAGAAAACGAATGTTTTGGAGCTATAAATGCAGGTAATTACAAATACAATTTACACTTTCAACATTGGCTTTTTTACAATACTATATACTAACAACATTTATTCTGTGATTATAGTTGTTTACACTGTTGAGTTTCAAAAGCGTGGATTGCCTCATGCACACATTTGCTTATTCTTAAAGGCGACTGATAAAGTAATAACTCCAGATCAAATTGATTCTTTTATTTCTGCTGAAATCCCATGTAAAGTAAAAGACCCTGAGCTTTATGATTTGGTTGCTGAGTTCATGATCCACGGACCTTGTGGACCTGCTAATTTTAAATCGCCTTGCATGGTTGACAAGCAATGCTCAAAAGACTTCCCGAAAAAAATACAACCTGAAACAGCAGTTGATGATAATGGTTTTCCAGTTTATAAAAGGCGCGATGATGGCTTGACAGTAACAAAGTCAGGAGTTGCATTAGATAACAGATATGTTGTGCCATACAATAAAAGCCTTCTAAAGCGTTATCAAGCTCACATCAATGTAGAATGGTGCAACCAAGGTGCTTCGATAAAGTATTTGTTCAAATATATAAATAAAGGACCTGATCGAGCATCACTTGCCTTTACAACTGATGAAGACGACGCACACCAACCGCAAGCGCGTAATGAAATAAAAGAATACTATGATTGCAGGTATGTCATCATTATATTATCTAATTTAATAACCATACCATTTAAAATAACTGTATTTTTTTTACATTGTATTTTATAAACAGTTATTAAGCAATTACAATAAATAAAATACTTTACTTTGTTTATACATCATTTACATAATAATAACAAAATTTATTAGATACTTAATTTGGGAAATTCAGATTGATTAAAACTTACTAAAAAATAAACCGTTTATCTGGCCCATTATCCTTTGGCAGACCCAGTTACATATCACTTCAAATTTCACTTTCATCACTATTAACAAATATGGACTTAAATATATTATGGCCCAATTATATGTTTTAGCACACTTATACAACAACAACTTTATTTATATCATTTTCGGATAAATATATATATAAATATTATGTCTATCATTTTAATTTACATTACCAATTAAACGACAACAATTAGGATTTGTAATTTTAAGAGTTCAATTTCATTAACAAATTTTGTTTTTTTTTCTAAGGTATGTATCGGCCTGTGAAGCGTCTTGGAGAATTTTTTCTTTTGATGTCCATTACAGGTATCCTTCTGTTATGAGACTTCCGTTTCATCTTCCAAATCAACAAAAAATTGTATTTGGTGCAAATGAAGATGTTGACAATGTTTTAAGTAAGCGTAGTGTCGCTTCTTCTATTTTCTTACAATGGATGGTTATGAACCAAAAAAGTTCAGTTGCACGTACGTTAACGTATGCTGAGTTTCCTACTAAGTTTACATGGAAAATTCCAAAAAGATGTTGGAAGGAAAGAAAGTCAGCTTTCTCAACAATTGGCAGAGTATATTCAGTGCCTCCTTCTTTGGGTGAACCTTATTTTCTACGAATTTTGTTAAACATTGTTAAAGGTCCCCAATCATTTGAAGAAATCCGAACTGTCAATGGTAAACTGTATCCAACTTTCAGAGATGCATGTTATGCAAGAGGACTTTTAGACGATGATACTGAATATGTTGAGGCAATTATAGAAGCAAGTTTTTCTTCCGGCGCTTCTTATCTCCGTTATTTGTTTGGAACGCTTCTTACATCTGAAAGCCTTTCACGTCCTGATTATGTTTGGGAACAAACATGGAAATTCCTTGGAGAAGATATATTATACGAAAGGCAAAAAAGATTTCCAGGTTTATACTTAATCTAAATTTAATGTACAAATAACATCATTTTATTACAACTTTTTCTCATAAATTGGTTTTTTTTATTTATATTTATATTTTTAATAACTTTACTAAAATTGTATACTTAATTCAATCAGGTACAGTCATTCAAGAAGAAGTCATCAAAAGTCTAACTCTTTTGGAAATTGAAAAATTTCTACGTCGAAATAACTCTACATTACAAAGATATAAATCAATGCCCTCTCCAAATACAAGAGCATTGTCAGATATTGATAACAGGTTAATCAATGATGAGTTATCATTTGACAAACAACTTCTGCTTAATGAATTCAATATGCTAAAACAGTCATTGACTTCAGAACAACAACAAATCTTTGATGAAATTACCAATGCAGTGGAAAATAACACTGGTGGTGTTTTCTTTGTCTACGGATTTGGTGGCACAGGAAAGACTTTTTTATGGAAGACACTTGCTTCATCAATTCGCAGTCAAGGTGAAATCGTTCTAAACGTTGCTTCAAGTGGAATTGCATCTTTATTAATGTCAAGAGGGAGAACCGCACATTCAAGATTTCATATCCCTATTATCATTAATGAAGATACCATTTGCAATATAACACCAAATAGTGATGAAGCAAATCTTCTAAAGAAAACCAAGCTAATCATTTGGGACGAAGCACCAATGGTACATAAACATGCAATTGAAGCCCTTGATCGTACAATGAAAGATATTTTCTCTACACGTACCAATTCAGCTTCACAACTTCCCTTTGGTGGTAAAGTTGTTGTTTTTGGGGGAGATTTCAGACAGATATTACCTGTTGTTCAAAACGGTAGTAGACAAGATATTGTCAATGCATCTTTAACTTCATCAAAGTTATGGTCACAATGCAAGCTCTTAAGATTAACAAAGAATATGAGACTTGCAATTGGTTCAGAATTGTCAAATGTTGAAGAAATCGAACAATTTGCTCAATGGCTACTACAAGTTGGTGAGGGAACGGTTGGAGATCCAAATGATGGAGAAGCAAACATTAAGATACCAAATGATCTGTTAATTTTAGATTCATCTGATCCAATACAAAGTTTGATTGACTTTGTTTATCCATCTCTTCTTCAACAACTTGCCAATCAATCGTACTTCTCTGAAAGAGCGATTCTTGCTCCAAAAAATGATATTGTTCATGAAATAAATGACAGATTGACAGCTTTGTTCCCAGGTGAACAAAAAGAATATCTTAGTTCCGACAGTATCTGTCCGTCTGAGACTTTAAATCCTTTTCAAGAACTTTTGTATTCCCCTGATGTACTTAATAATCTTCAAATATCAGGTTTGAAACTTTTTTATTTTACAATTCTTATTTGTTTCTTATATATTAATTATATTTTTTTTCCAGGTTTGCCTAATCACAAGTTGGTTCTAAAAGTTGGATTACCGGTAATGCTTTTACGTAACCTTGACCAACAACAAGGACTTTGTAACGGAACCAGATTAAGGATAACAACACTTGGAAGACGAGTTCTTCAGGCTGAGGTTATAACTGGTGGCAATGTTGGAAGAAAGATTTTTATTCCAAGAATAAACATGATACCATCAGACACCAAAATTCCTTTCAAATTCCAAAGAAGGCAGTTCCCTTTATCAGTGTGTTTTGCCATGACGATCAATAAAAGTCAAGGACAATCGTTGTCCAGAGTTGGCCTTTACTTAAAAGAACCAGTATTCACACATGGTCAGCTTTATGTTGCCTTATCAAGAGTTAAAAGTAAAGATGGCATAAAGTTGTTGATTCTTAACAAAGAAGGACAACCGCAATCAGAAACCAAGAATGTTGTTTTCAAAGAAGTTTTTTCATATTTGTAATACAACTTTACATTGTTTCTACTTTTTAATATTTATACGCTCTGATAGTGTCTGTCAAACCGAGAAGCTTAATGAGAAGTTTGATGAACGATTGGTATCGCCAGATGTTTTGAATGGTCTTAAGTTATCAGGCATACCAAACCACCGTCTGGTTTTGAAAGTTGGTGTTCCTATAATGTTGCTTAGGAACATTGATCAGAAAAGTGGTTTGTGCAACGGCACAAGGTTGCAAGTTGTTAAATTGGGTAAACGTGTCATAGAGGCTAAAATAATTTCTGGCACTAATATTGGTATGCAAACATTTATACCAAGAATTAGTTTGTCTCCTTCTGATAAAAAGATTCCTTTCAAGTTTAACAGAAGACAATTCCCAATTGCTTTGTGTTTTGCCATGACAATAAACAAGAGCCAAGGACAGTCCCTATCCAAAGTTGGTTTGTATTTAAAAGATCCAGTTTTTTCTCATGGTCAACTCTATGTTGCTTTGTCAAGGGTAAAGAGTAGAGACGGGTTAAAGATACTAATACTCGATAAAGAAGGCATCGTTAAGAATGAAACGTCAAATGTTGTCTACCAAGAGATATTTGCAAATTTATAATTCAGCATTTTTTATTCAGACATGACAATTGTTTCGTAAATTATTTTTACGTTTACTACTACATTAACGACATTCGATTATTTATGTTTATTTACATATATTTTCGAATTTGGCTATTAATTTCTTTGTATTAGTTAGCTGAATTTAAAAGTTTTCTAATTTTTATATAATCATTTTACTTTAATTTCTAAATATCTAAATATTTACATATATTACCTTCCATAATATATCTTCTTGGTAATCGTTTCCATATCATCATTATACTTCTGAATACTCTTTTGCTTCACCATCTAACAATTCACAAACTTACAATGTATATAATAATCCCTCTTTTTCTTATCGCCGATCACACTCATCATTCTTCCACACATCCGCGTCTCTGTAATCACCGAACGATTCCTCCTCTCAAAGGTAAAAACCCTCTTTCTAAAGCTCATGCATCTTAAGATTTTTCTTTAATCGTTGTTTTTGTTACTCATTTATTGTAGTAATAATCGTTAAGTTGTTTTGTTAGGTATAAATCTGTAACCTAAAATTAGGTTTAAGCTCTATAAACACTAATTTCAAATCGTTCCGTTATCCTCTGTTTTTGAATCGTCAGTTACCAGGTTTATGTATATTCTTAGTTAATGTTATTTGTGTTTTTGCTTTTATTATTGTTTATTAAAGGATAGTGTATAAATAACATCTTTATAAAGATTCATTGTTTTCATTGTTATTATATGTTGGTATGTTTATGCTCTGTTTTTAAAGTTGATTTAGAAATTTAGTAACTTTTAAGCTATGTTTCTGTTTTTTACAAATTAGTACCTTTATGATCATCAGGTTACCAATTATTAGTGTTAGTTCATGATTATTGAGTATAATCTTTTAATATTTATGTTTTGCAATACAAACTTTAGTTAATCATTATTATTTTATGCTTATTGTCAATTGTTTTTTATCCACGATTAGTGAGTTATGTTATGTTTTTTTTATGTTTCAACCAACATTAAGCAAAATAGTTTAGTATTTTTACTTTGTGATAACAACAGGTGCATATTGTTGCTGTTGAAAATGCTTTATGGTTTCTATGTTGAGTCTGAAAGTAAGAGTAGGGCGTGTTTGGTAAGATATCTAACGTTTCTCCCGTATTTTGACTATAATTCAACTTATTATGCTTATTTAAATAATTCTATATTTATTTTATTTTGTTTTCAGCCCCTGCCTAAGGACTATAGTTCTTGGATTAAGAAATTCAATTATCCGGTAGGTAACACGGAAATTAGAACTTTGGATTCACAGGTGTTTGTGATTAAAATTATGGAACTTAATGGTACTTATTATTTATACAATGGATGGAGAACAATGATTCAAACACTAAATTACCCATCTAAGTGTAAATTTGTGTTTCAACATGTTGCAAACCAAAAGTGTTTTAGAATGATAAGTTTCTATCAAGACGCAGTTTGTGCTCCTGGTCCGTTTTTCTATTGCAGGCTTGATGACCCATTCAGTGAATATAAGCACCGTCTTGTATGTCTTATTATCAACTTAATATGTTATACATTAAAATTCATACAATATTTATTACTGTATTAACATTACTGTTTTTCTATTTCAGCATATAAGTAATTTGATTTTGCATGGAAAGTTCAATAAACTACTTCCAGTTGAACCAGTTGTTATCAAATCATTCCCAGATCATGAATTTCTCTGTATGATTAATGTAGAAGATGGTCATGTTTATTTCACCAAAGGATGGTCTTATATCAGGAAACACCTTTCATTAACTCGTAAACATCTCATTGTTTTTGAGATGATTAACGATGTTACTTTTCACATGTCTCTGTTTCTTAAGAATCAACTTACACCTCCTCCAGATATGTGGGTCTATGATGTGAAAAAGGAGTACGATGAAGATGTTAATGATGATGAAGATGTTAATGATGATGAAGACATAATCATTATTTCGGATGATAACAGCCAAGAGGAAGATTTAGCAACACCTATGGATGTTGATGCTGAGGAGGATGTAGGTGTACCAGTTGTTTTCATAGTTGATAATCATTTTGTAAGTTTAACTTCTTTATTTCCATTCATTTTAATACATGTTAATATATTTTTTATTAATATGCCATACATTGTTATTTTTGTAGAGGATGAAGAAGTTATGGGCGATTGACAATGGTTTGAATATCAAAAGGAATTTAAAAATTACCGATGGTGATGGTGGTGTATGGTTAGCATCTGTTGGTTTTGAGCAGTCGAGTGGAAATAATCGTTACAACATTAAAGGTATGTCTTCCTTTGCTGCGGACAAGAAACTGAAATCTCGTGATGCAATGCATTTTCTATTTTTCAATAAGAAAGGTCTCTTCAAGCTATCTCATGTTGTAAAGGCTGCTGATCGTTAGGTTTGTTTTGTGGTTGGTACTTTTGGTTGGATGACAAACTTAGAAGTTTTAGTGTTTAAAATGATGAACTGTTATTAGTTAACTACTTATCCACGTTTTTACTTTTGTGACTTAGTAATTCGTGGTTTTTGGATTATATATATGTATAAACACACTATTATTTTTGGTTGCTTTTCTAATGTAATTAATCCTATTTATAATTTTGATTTATCTTTGCTATGACATTTGATGCAGCTGCTACTTTTATGCAGTTCTTGCATACCAAAATGTCATGTTTTTTATCATAAAAGTCATTAGAAAAGATAATACAGTTTCCAGGTTTTTGGCATAGCCAATTGACACCCCGGATGATTTGCTGCATATGAATACTCATATTATTCACCTCATTTTTGAAATATAGCGTTACGTTCATGGGTAAAGTCAGTCCACATAATTCAAGTTCCCTATACGAGCCGAGAAAAACCCTTAGACCCTAGCAAATTATGTAAACTAAGTCTTTTTAGCCGACGATTAAAGCTTTATCAATAGATATAGCAAAATCATAGTATTAAAATCACATATCGTAATAGCGAACCGATGATTCGTGAAGCTCTCTTAGCATTATTGAGCACTGGTTTGATACTTGCATGTAAAAACTGATTGTAGCGAAATTTTGATTCTACTTTTCGCCAATATAATCTTTAGTAAAGCATGTATTAAATATTATGTTTCATTTTACTTCTGCGTGTAGTGGATATCTCTTATGCGGAAGGTAAACAGGTTGCAAATTATGAAATTAAAAAACCACTCGAAACGTTTTCGTTCGGTTTTAATAGTAAAAATTGTCAAACAATTGTCTCCTTATGTGTTAACAAATCCATATAATTTATATTATATTTTATTTAAACCTTTTACGTAAAATACGTGACATAACAAATCCATATAATTTATATTCTATTTTATTTTATCATTTTACGTAAAATACGTGACATTCACCCCCGGGAAGCTCCCGGGTTATTTGCTAGTGTTAAATAAGAGAGATCAAATAGAAAGTGGTGTTTAGGTAGGAAGCCTACATTGACACGTTTCATTTTTAATTAATAAGGGTCTAGGGTATTTTTTGTATTTTGCAAAACCAATATGCAAGTCTTCTCTAGTTCTCCCTCCCTCCCTCCCGTAATCCTCTTTCCAGCAACTAGTTTTCACCCCAAACCTTATAACCAAAATCCACACTTATCCCATTCATCTATGTAGCCATACAACCTCCAACAACTGTGATTTAAATGATTCTGTAATCCGCTCATGCTCCAAAAAGCAGTGTTCATGAATTTGCAATTTTTTACCGGATTTTAAATATGGGTGATTACATTAGTATTCTACCGGTGTGTTTTCATTCCTTTCGTGTGTATTGTATAGATATTTAGCTTAGTTGTCACGCTAATCGTCCGATTTGTAGATCCAGTGTTTCCCGACCAGATTCATTGCTCATTCCGATTATTAGCACACTATTTGTATGTTCTCAGCTAGTGATAGTTGACTATAGGTTGTTAGCTAGGTTAAATGGTTGTTTTAGTGCCATAATGGCATTTTGGTCATTTAGGTTTGATCGAATAGGTAGGGTTCACACGAATGGTCAACCCATTCGTGTATATGTAGGGCGAATAGGTTATACGCCTCAACCCACTCGTGTGAACATGACCCGTTCGCCAAAATGGATAGGGCGAATGGGTCTGCAACATGTATATGTATGCATCTCATTCTCCCAGAGCAACCTTTGTCAAATATGTGTAACAGACCACTGTTCAAGTGAAATCTGAATAGAGAAGCATTTGAAATGATATCTTGTGCATGTTCTGTGTGTCTAAACATCTTCTATATTATCGCACAAGTCCGTGTGTAGATTCTGTACTCACACGATTGATAACTCCGTGAATCTAGGATTTGTATGATTGAATCCAACGGTCCTAGAAGTGATATCAGAGCTTTGGCTCGATTCATGGGTTTTTTTTTTTTGCTAAGAATAATTCGGATTTCATTTAGATTTATCACTGGAATTGGGAGTTTTTGGTTTTCGAAAAACCCACTTTTCTTATTTTTAACATTTTCTCCAATTTGGATGATGTCTCGTGGTCAAATGTTGGATTTTATGATCTCAAAATGTTTAAAAGAACTTTTCTAAGATTTCTGAATGAGTAGATCATTAAACACATCATCTGGTTGAAACAATCGAGGGCAAAAAGCCAGTTTTGTGATAGAGATCTGCAAGCCGAATAGGTTAGTTTACACGAATAGATTTCTCATTCATCTGAAGTTTAGACGAATAACCCAGTTTACACGAATAGTTATCGATCCCTTTCGTATGTGTTTACACAAATAGTTATTCCATTCGTGTGAAGCTTAGATGAAAAGCTCAATTTATACCAACACAACTAATACAGGATGTTCAACTTCTAGCAAGAGTAATCACATGAGGGAGATGCAAATGCTCAAAATCTTGAAGTTGGAGTTCCATTCAAGCAGGAAACTGATGCTATTACTGACAGATTCCAGGCTTGTCTGTTCTAACTGTTTCGAGCTCCAAGGTTAGATCGAGAGATTTTTAGAAAATGATCAGAATCTTGCTCACAATCTTGGCAATTACTTAACAGCCAATAAAGTTTTGAAAGCAAATGAAACAGATTTTAGAATCATACATGATATTTTAAAGAAAGAAAACTCTGAGATGTCTAAAACTCTTGCTAGCAAACAATCCGCGATTGATAATTATATTAATTTGCTTGAGGAAATGAAGAAACAATTAACGCAAGCAAGAAATGATTATGAAAAAGCCAAACGTAAGCTAGAAGGTTTTGAAATGGCTAGGTATGTGATAGATAAAAACTTGATTGATACTAAGAACCTAACAATGAAAAGGGGATATCCAGGAATTAGTTGCAATACACGTTTTCTAAGTAGACAGAAAGTGCAATTGAAACTAAAGACTGTATCAGAGAAGGATCTTGATAAGGTTGAAATACAAAGTGTCTTTGAGGACCCTAATGAAGGATCCCTGGAAGCTGAGAAGGCTTAATCAGGTTCACATATTTCTCTTGAAAATCACATTTTTGGTGAACCTGAACTGGAAAAGAAGCACTTTCACTTTCCTGAAGGCACAGAAGGGCTCTACATGATGGTGGGGTCTGACAAAATATTTTTTGATAAAGATTTTCCTATTAAAAATGTTAATCAATATTTAATTAAGCATGTTTTTGAAGAAATGCTAGTTCCCAAAGCTCAGATCAGAAAACATTTTGATCAAAATAAACAAGTTGACCACAAATCCAACAAACATGTTAATAAAAAAAACCACTATGGGAACAACCAAAAGGGTCACAAGATCAAAGAAATCAAGTTTGTGAAAATGAAAGGTACTATCAGATGAGAGATTTCTATCAAAATCACCAAAGAAAATTTTCACCTAGATCATATGATCCTCACACATATCCAAGTACCTCTCGATTTGAAAGTTCTTATGGAAGTAATTCACCACGTGAGTCTCCAGAGTATGTTGAGTGGTGATCCTTTTATGAGTGTGGTGAAGTTGGACATTTGATTGCTAACTGCCCATATATATTTGAGGAAATTGAAGAGAAGAGTTGATGATTCCCCAAGATCCAACAATTCTGGTCAATAAATCCAAAGGTGACACAACCATTTTTATGATAAAAGAAACAAAATTGTTGTTAGTCAGAAATTGAATACTGATAAGGTTCCAAAAGCTAAGGGAAGATCCAAGGCTAAGCAAACAGTGAAGCCTAAGGTCGATCCAAAGCCTCATCCATCAAAAATAAACTCTAAGATGGATCTAAAAGCTATTTTTTGATTTTTTTCAAAATCTAGACCGAAACCAAAACATGTATGGAACCAAAATCAGTTGTAATATCTAAGGGATCATCATATGGTAATTTAGTCCCAACACCACTTCTAAAAGACAAGTAGATTCAAGTTCTAATTATTGAAGACCTTGGCCGACCAAAGACCATCAAGGCTTGGGTGCCCTTCCCAAACTAATATTTGAATGAGTGTGCAGGGTGTTCCAGGAGGAACTCCACAGTCCTTGGCTTGTTGGCAGTTGGGCATCCTTGCACAAAACAGGTGACATATTGCTTTTGCAAGTTGAACAGAATATATTTGGAAGATAGGTGACTTTTGCTGATAGAATGAGAGGGTCGGTTATCAAAGAATAAGAAGAATGAGAAAAAATAAAAGAAAGAAAAAAATGTCTAGTTATAGTTAATTCATGAACCAGTGTTTCAATTTTTAAAATAGGTGTCAGTAATGTAGAAGAGTGGAGTGTGTGGTAGCTGTAAAATGGTTCCTTCATTATATAAAGGGTTGCCGACCGAAGGTCTATGGTACGATAATGACGATAAGATGGATCTTTTTTACCTTAGTGATTCAGTCTATGGTGGTTGCAACTTCGACGCTGAATCCACAACGGGTGGATGTCAATTCTTGGGAGGGTTATTAGTAACATGTAAAAGCAAGTAGTGGACATCTGTTATATATCCTTGCAACCTGCGAAACCGAAATGTTAGTTGCATTGAGTTGTTGTTTCCAGGTTCTTTGGATACGCCAATACAAATACATGAGTGAGTACGGTTTGCCATTTCTTTACAAACCCATTTTTGTTAATAATGAGACTACCATAGCGATCACTAACAATCCAGTGATCATTAAAGTCCACACTGACTACCAATATGCCAATCTTTTTACCAAAGCATTTGACAAATCCAAATTTGATTATCTTTTAACAGTAAACGACATTTTAGGAAAATCTAGGTAGACCACATTGGAAAATCATTTTTTTTAAAGTCGTTTTTCTATAAGAAAATCCAAAAAGTCATTTTAGTTTATTTCTTTTATTTAATTTGTGCATTTTAGGAGGAGAAAAGTTACATAGAAAAACACAAAAACATCAAAAAATCTAAAAAATACAAAAACATTAGAAAATAAAAAATGAGTTTTCACTGTGAGAAAAAGAGAAAGTGATAGTACATCAGTGGACTGTGGGGATTTATTAAAATGATACACAACTTTACAAATTATATACCGGTATGCATCAAATCATTTCAAAGTTGGCAAGGTGATATAAATAGATGACATGAAGTCGTGTGGAGTTACACCCCATTTATATGGTCTTAGTATCGAAATTTCGTTTGATAGATTGCCAAAATCTGAGGTTTCAGGTTTTTATATCCATCTCAAGATAATTTCTTCTTAAATGCAGCAGCTTCAACCTACCTCCTGCATATTTGATTGAAATAATAGTAAAGATCAAGAAGCATACAAATACGAATACAAGAATTAGACATTTAGGAACTAAACAGGTCCTCATATTTCTATCGAGAACAAAGATGATGATTCCATCATCATCTTTCATATCCAATTTTAACCCATAAAATCTAGGCGGCAACAACGGTTTACATGGTAGCACTGATTTACAGAGTTGAAGAAGGGAAAAATGAAGTTGATACTTTTTCTTATTTAAAATCTAACTTAATACTTTTTTCAACCTTTATGATCATACACAGCTATAATAAAAACCATAGCTAAGTTTATTTCACATGCTCATATTTTAATTAAAAAATTAGGATATGGACATGGTATTATGGTAACGTACTCTTGTAGCTCAAGCATGTAACACAATATGCATATGTTCCATATGGGCTAATGGCCATATATTTGCATATATTCACCAATCGGGGTCTGCAGTAAAACTCAAAGTAGAATATTAGAAGAGATACATACAGAATGCATCAAATGAAGGAAATCTAAGAACTCGCAACAACCAATCTACTGATGTTATCCAATGTGAGCTCACCATTAAAAAACTTGGAAAATCCTAGAATTCATCATTGGAAACACGCGCACCACACCTAACCTGAATATTGGTCAAATAACATATGCATAACTCTGTACTTTCTCTGTAGCTGTTTGAAAAAAAAGGGTCTAGATTCTTCGTGTAACACTTTTCGGATTTTACAAATCCATAGTCAACATTAAACTTAAACAATGTTTAAATACAACAACGTTAACACAAAAACTGATGAATTTATCATTGTCCATACAAAACATTATTAATTGACTTACACAGACAACTAAAATGTTAAATCAGAGCGTTACATTATTTAATTTGGTATTGATGTGTGCAAAGGAAAGCTAGAGTGCTGGAGTATGACATCATCCTCGCCAGAAAATAAATAAAAAGAAATAAAATCCAAAGACACCTACAACAGATCTGCAACTTATGGAGAGATCAAGATCTAGAAAGAAAGGAACTAACCTAGTTGTAGAAGTTGGTACAACGATGATGACGAGGAAGCAAAAACTAATAAAACCGATCGCAAATGAATCCATGATGACGACGACAGAGGCGACAGTGTCGGAGAAGACGAATCTGAAGTGGCTCTGACGGAGTGCTCTCAATATATGTTGTTTAGGCCGTGAAGCCAACATCTTTCCGTTCTTTAAATACTAAATGTATATCTAAGTTCTAACAACTTTTCTATAACAAATTTACAAATTTAGGGTTCTGAATAATAATAACTCAACTGATTTATTAATTTTATTTTTGTTTTACCTATTGGAGTAAAGAAGAGTAGCGGCTACAGCGAGACCAACCATGACCGTAACAACAATAAGAGGAGGCGGTTGGAGGAGAGGAGGAGTTGGATGGAAGAGAGGGAGGAGAGGCGGAGGAGGAGGAGGCATGTGGGGGAAAAGGAGAAGAAAAGGGGGTGGGCAGCGGGGAGGTTGGGGGCGGTGGTGGCAGGTGGCTGGTGGAGGAGAGCATAGAGGAAGGTGGTGAAACAGAGGAGGAGAAAAGATGGGTTTTTAGGGTTTGAGTGATGAGAGTCTGTATATATTAATAAACAACACTGAATCCTACATGACGCTCAAAGAGGCAATCTTCCCCCATTGAGTGTTCCACATGGCACCAGCTAATTAAAAAAACATAGGAAAAAAAAATCATACAAAACCCTACTTTGCCTCCCTTTTCCCTGATCTTCCTCTCCATCTCAAATCTACCTCACATCCATCTCACACTTTCTTCTTCGCAACCAAACTCTACTGCTCTTTGTCACCTTCTTTGACCACCACACCATCACCCTACACCGTATGAACAACAACCCACCACCATCGCACAGTACCTGCATCGTCATTACAATTACCGGTGGCGGCGGTTTCAGAGGCAGCCAGGACGGAGGTGGCCGATTCTGTGGCAGCCATGGTGGACGCGGCGACGACCGGTTCGATGGTGAACGGTTCAACGAAGGCCCACCAGAAGAAGTTGTAGGTCTATAATAATAATAGAAATAATAATAATAATAATAATAATAATAATAATAATAATAACAATAATAATAGTAGTAATCCCCTACTGCATAATAACCTAATTTGTTGTATTGTATAGACTCTGACGAAAATGCTATTCCACTTCCAGTTACTAATCATATAGAATTGTTTTTTCTGTTTTATAAACTATTGGATTAGTATTTGTAACAACATTTATGTTGTGTTTGCAGGCAAGCAGGAGTTAGAGAAAGAAGATAACCTAGTGGTGGGTAAGCAGGAAACAAAGAAGGAAGAAATCTCAGTGGAGGTCAACAAAAAAGATGTTAAGCAGAAAGTGAAGATTGTAGAACCTAAAAAAGATTCTGATGAAGATGAGTCTGACGAAGATGATTCTGACTCTAATAGCAGTGATGAAGGTATGCAATTTTTGAATTGCAAATTTATGTACATGAATTGTTAATAAAATTTTGTAGATTTTAGCTAATGAGTTTTCATAAGTTTACGGGTATGAGAATGGAAGGAATGACTCTTATAAAGTTGTTTAGCTTGGAGTTTGGCTATCATTGTGAATTCCTCCTTTATTTCTGGCTATTTTTGTCGGTTAGCTTTCCTGCATGTAAATGTGAAGCGCATTAGTCTATTTTATATGTAAAGTTGATGTGTCATATTAGATTTGTCAACCTCGGGACACTCCCGAGGTATAATCTAGTAAGTTATTATACGTGAAAGGATTTTTTTTAAAAAATCCCAGAGAGGATGGCTCCAATGAGTGTCATGTCATACAAGACCTTTTTCCTTTATATATAGTTATAGATATAACAATTAGGGTGGGTACACATGGCACTTGGTGAAGCCATCCGCGCCCGTAAATTCCCTCAAAAAAATTTAGCTTATAGGTAACCCAATTAACCTAATATTTATTACTTTATATTTTTTATCTTTATCTTTATTTTTATTATTACTTTACTATATAATAAATAAAAATCTTATAATTTTCTTATTTTTCTCTAATATGAAATAATATTATTAAATCACAATTTCACGTTTGTCTTTCATTTGTTTAACATTTATCTTCTTAACTATTTTTTTTTTATTTCTGCTCGTTAAAAACCACTTAATATTTTATTGATAAAAAAGCTACACCCTCAAGACCATAGCCTCAAGCACATCTTGCAATGGTTGCTTCTGCCTTTGTACCTCATCCAAACATACATTCTCTCTTTAATATATATTTTCATTCTTATTTACATGATTAAAATTATTGATTTCTCATATTATAGTACATTAAATTTCCATCTACGTCGTAACACATTGACAACTTAAACATCTCCCATAAACATAAACCTCTCATGTGTATGAAGGAGTCGGGAGTACAACTTGTCGGGTAGACACATATTTTTTAACCTTAGTGTCTTATATGATTTAGGGCACTGCATGGAGTTTAGGTGAGTTTTCACAGCCCTTTTGTTTTACTATTCTTAAACATAATAGGTGGAATTACATGCTTGGTTTGGCTATATTATTGAGCTGAAATCACCGTATCATTATGTGCGCATCGATTGAACTCAGAGTCCTCACATTTTTTACATTACTTAATATTAGATACAACCTAGTATTACTATATAGGAATATTATTTATAGCGATGTTTCTATGGCTTCTTATGGAATCTTTTTTTTTTGAAAAGAGAATTTCATTAAAAAACACCGCTCAAAGAGCCCTCAAAGCAAGGACCTAAGAGAGGCACGCCAAAAACAACATCAATCCAAAGGATAATTACACCACACTTTCCACTCGATAAGTTTATGTCTAGTCCTATGACGGTACCAAAAAAACGACGTGGCTTTAACAATCTCTACAATCTCGATGGCTTTCCGACTCTTGTTTGTAAAAATACGAGCATTTCGTTCGTTCCAAATCACCCAAAGAGTCGTGTACACTATGCCTCGCAGGATACGTCTAGCAGGTTTCGAAAGAGACCCACTGTTCGGCATCTTTAAAATGTCTTCTACTTGGAACGCGAATGAATGCGGGAGCCTGCACCAATCTTCGACTCTAAACCACACTTCCTGAGAAAAAATGCAGCCAGTGTAAAGATGTAAAGCTGATTCCTGCACTTCTTCACAAAAGCTGCAGCCAAGCCGCAAAACTGGGACGCCGCGCTTGATCAATTCTGCGATAGTAGGCAGCCGATTTAACGCCAATCTCCAAACCATAATCCTGCACTTAAGAGGGACCCAAGTCTTCCAATGGACCACCGTTCCAGTAAGCCCCATGTTATAAGTCGATTGAATTTTTTTCGCGGAGGCCACTGTGAAAACGCCGTCTTTTTCCGCTTTCCACTTCCACGAATCACTTCCCTCTTTCCGAGTAATGTCATGAATATCCTCCAATAAGGAAAATAATTCAGACACTTCCTCAGCAGAAGAAGGATGCGCTTTCCAATCCCATCGCATAGTCTTGTCATTTTGGTTCCACAAAATACGATCAGAGACGGAGGCCCATTTCTTTTTCTCTAGGTTGAATAGGTGAGGATACACCTCCCTGAGGGGGCTGTCCCTAAGCCAGATATCGCCCCAGAAGCATAAGGAAAGGCCGTCCCCTAGCTCACCCACGAAGTGTGAATTAAGGGTTGACCCGTTTGACACTTTGCATTCTCCCACCTTCACAATCGACTTCCAACAACCGCCTAAGGCCATGTTACAAGGGAGCAACGTCCAAGGTCTAGACCTCCCATGACAATGCATAATAATCTTCCGCCAAAGCATATCGCCATTCTTTTTGAAACGCCACGTCCATTTTAATAAAAGCGCATTGTTTACCTCAATCAATCTAGAAACACCCAAACCTCCCTTCTTCTTTGGAGTTGTAACCAAGTCCCATGACACCCAAGCTATCTTTTTATCAATAGAGGTTCCGGACCATAAGAACCGGCGCATAATGGACTCGATGGCGTCTATAACCGCTTTCGGCGCTTTGTATAGAGATAGGTAATATATAGGTAAGTTCTCCAAAACCGATTTAATGAGGGTCAAGCGGCCGCCAATAGATAGAGATCTAGCTTTCCATGACTCTAATCGGTTGCTGACCACGTCAATGATAGTCTTCCAATTTGTAACCCGAGACATTTTCGCGCCAACCGGAATGCCAAGGTATTTAAATGGGAACTCACCTCTTTTGCAACCCAGAAAATCTATCATGTCATCCACCTCTATATTTTCAACTCCAATACCATAAATATTTGATTTATGAATATTTATGCGTAAGCCAGAACATATATAGAAAATACGGAGGACCCGGGCTATGCTTTGAATATTTTCTCGCGACCAATCGCCCATGATTAGAGCATCATCGGCATAGAAGAGGTGGGACAAAACAACTTCATCGCTATTGAAACGAACACCCCGAAAAACACCTATCTCTTGCGCTTTTTTCAACAACCAAGACAAGGCTTCCATGACGATTAAAAATAGAAATGGAGATAGGGGGTCACCTTGTCGAAGACCTTTCCAACACCCGAATTCGTAGGTCGGCGAACCATTAACCAACACCGCCGCCCTAGCGGAGGAGCAAATACCTTCAATCCACTTACACCACATTGGATGAAAACCCATTTGAGACAAAATAGAAACCAAGAACTTCCAATTTACATTGTCATACGCTTTCTCGAAATCTATTTTGAGCATGAACGATTTTTTATTCTTTTTCTTCAACCACTCCATAACCTCATTTAAGACAAGAGGCCCATCGAGGATGAATCTATCAGACAAGAACGCCGATTGGTCTTCGGAAATAAGTTGACCCATCACCTTTTTGAGGCGGTTCGCAAGGATTTTGGAGATAACCTTGTTCACCAACCCAATAAGGGTAATAGGTCTATAATCTCTTAACCCCATCGGGGTCTTCACCTTTGGAATGAGCGTTATAAAAGCCGATCCGCAACCCATGTTAATCAGCCCCGAAGCATGGAAATCGCTCATAATCTTATAAAAATCATCTTCAAATAAGTTCCAAAACCGCTTGACAAAGCGGAAATTGAAACCATCGGGACCCGGCGCCTTATTTGAACCGCATTCGAAGACGGCTTCCTTGATTTCCTGTCTAGAAAACATATTAACCAAGTTAAGACTGTCAAGATCATTTAATTTATTAATACCATTGCATACAAGCGACGGCCTCAACGGATAGCTTTCTTTAAAATGATCTCTAAAGAACGTCATCACTTCCTTCTTCACACTTGTAGGATTCGTGACCCAAACACCATTTATTAACAAGCCCGGAATGGAATTTACCGCCTTTCTACTATTCAGCATATTATGGAAAAAACTTGTGTTCTCGTCCCCTAAGGCCGCCCATTTTACCCGGGATTTTTGACGAATATCCCGAGCCTTGAATTGGTCAATCTCTTCCAAGGCAACCTTACACTCGGTCCATATCCAAAGGTCAGTTTCTTCCAAATCATGACATTCCATGCGCCTCTCGTACTCCTCCTTCTCCGCTCTCAAGCTCGTTTCAATCTCTTTCTCTTTGGAGCTACAAATTTGGAACCACTCTTTTAAAGCATAACGCAGCTTCCGAAGTTTATTAATAAGGTTCCTGTCAGCCGGACCAATATCAATCCAATCACCCCAAACTTTGTTAATTACTTCAACGCACCCAGGCCTATCCAACCACGAGTCAAAAAACCTGAAGGGCTTCGGACCGTAGTTCGAATCAATAATAGTGAAGAGTAAAGGCGCATGATCCGATAGGTTCCTCTCCAACACCCGGACACAAGCATTCGGCCATCGATTGAATATGTCATCACAAACGAAGAATCTGTCAATACGGCTCCACGTACAAACTCCGCGTCTATGAGACATATAAGTGAATCGATAACCTTTTAAACCATACTCTCTAAGACCCGCTGAATCAACAAAATCATTGAAATCTTGAGCGCAAACCGGGTTAAAAGCTGAATACTTCCTTTCATCCCTATTTCTCACTGCATTAAAATCCCCAAAAACTAACCAACCTCCATCATAATAATTGATCAAGTTGATAAGTTTAGTCCAGAGGGTCCGCTTTTCAGCATTCGATTGAGGGGCGTACACGTTGAGGATGTTGAAACGAGTAGCACCAGCCTCAACCGTACCCGCCACATGAAGGTAATTTTTGTCTTTGTTAACTGTATCTTTCGAAAAAACTTTAGGGTCCCAAATACTAACAAGACCCCCCGAATGACCACTCGCATTAACCGTTTCAAAAGCACACCCCGAACCACCCCAAAACTGGATACGAGCGACAATGTCATATCACTCGCTAAAGTCTCTTGTATACCAATAAAAGACACCCCATGATCATGTTTTAATTTCTTAATCCAGGCTGCTTTACCAACAGTCCCCACCCCACATATGTTTATGGACAAACAATTCATTGGAAACCTTCTTGTACTCCTTCGGAAACGATCGATGAAAGAACCAAGTTGTGAGCATCAGATAAAGCTGCTCCCAATTTTTCTCCAAGGGCTACTGTAGCGTCGGCTTCTTCGAGAATCGTGCCGTTCAGGTTCAAGTCTGGGACAGGTGGAGGATTAGGAATGGTCGCATCTGTGTCTCCCATATCATTGGGCTCAATATGACTGCTCGCAATATTACTCGAGCCCATTCCAACATTCTCAACCACACCTTTGGACTTCTTTCCCACCTTGGTCTTCTCAATACTACTAGAGTATGCCGGGTTGGGCCTGTTCTCGGAGCCCAGGAAAGATTTCTTTTTCCTCTTTAGAATTGTAACAGGCCCATTAATGTTGTTATCCAAAGTCAAGTCTCTTTCAAAATTGAACAAATTCCCAGGCACAAAAACCTCCTCCATATTATTGTCAACCGCAATTTCCTCCCTAATTATGGGAGCATTAAAATCCGAATTAATGTTGCATGGAGTTACCAAAATTGGCTCCCCAACCGCCGGATCATCCTCCTTATCGGAGATAGCGAATTCCGGCTGAGATTCTTCATCGGACCCGTCCTCATCCTCCTTTGACATAGAATTATCATCGTCTTCTTGATCAGGGACTTTGTAGAATTCCGGAACCCATTCTCCCGACCCTTCCGAGACCCAAACGCTGAATTTCTTGTTCCTCCAGTTTAAAGTCACCTCTTCGTTGACCTTCTTCCCTTCCCCGATCAGGACTCCGACATAGTCGTAAGACAGGTCATCGTCCCCATCGGATCTAGGCGCCCTGTGGATTACCTTCCCAAAAACACTCCCGATTTCGTCGATCACCTCCGAGGTTAACAATTGTAGGGGGATACCTATTAACTTCAGCCATACCAACCTCTCAAAACCGAAAACCTGACCCTCCCAAATGTCTAGAGAGGAGAATCTTCCCACCAATTCTCTTGCTTCTTGTAGAAAATTCGTGACACCTTCTTCATCTTCAAACGAGATGAGCACCGATAATCCCCCAAGATATTGTATCTTGTACCCTCCTGGACAAAGATCATTAGTAATCACGTGAATATTCTTAAGGGCGTCCAAGTCAATCATACGTGCCACAACGGCCTTCCCATGCAAACTGTTGAAGGCGTTAACGTCGTTATTGATGGTCACCGTTTTACCCCTTTGTCTTCCAGTTAGCATATCCGAGAAGGATCTTGTACCGTTGAAAACCGATGCCTGATGGGGAATAGGGTTGTCTTCCGGACGATTAGGTTTTACATTGTTTCGACTTCTATGGGTGTTCTCCGAGGGGATCTCACCTTCCTCAAGTGAGAATCTTGCTATATTCGCCTTCAGCCATCCATCACCTATCTTTGTGTTGTTGATCTTCCTTAACAATTCCTTGCAGTCTTTCACGTCGAGAAACGAAACGAAACCAAACCTGTTACCCCACTTATCCTTCTTCCGAGCGATGTATAAGTCGTAGATGTCTCCATAAGGCCTGATGAACTCCGCGAGGTCTTTTCCGCTGCATCTTTCTGGTAGATTAGTAATAAACACCCTGGTGATTCGGCTCAGAATGTTTGCCGGAATAGGCTTCCGACCGGTCATCCCTAGAGAGCGTTTTTAGGCTTCTTATGGAATCTAATAAACAATGTAATTTTTTATATTATAAAATAGTATAATACCTATCATTCGTAAAAGGTTTGCTTATCTATATCTATAGGACGCCGGTAAAATTTAAGTAATTACAAATTTCATTGCCTAAAGAACAAACACTTGATACATTTGTAAAAGGGTAAATTAGTCTTTTAACAATGGAGCAAGTTCAAGAGTTCTTTATTTTTCACTTCATATTCTCCCATTTAATTAACCTTCTGTTTCTCTCTAAAACATTAAACCACCACCCCTTCGTTTCCTGTCCTCACAACTACATATTGTAACCGTTCGGCCATGAATCCCTACATATATCACATCTCATGTACTTTTTACCCCAGAACGCTATGTTTTTCTACTGCCTGTCACACCCTCAAATTTCCACCTGCGGAGTTCTACCGCGAGGCGTGTGACATACCAGGATCCAAGTCAACGGTCACAATAAACGACGTCTAAATGTAAAACATACGTAAACAAAACCATGCATAATTTCAAAATCAACATCCAACAGTGCGGAAGCATTTAAAGTTTACAAAAGTCATGCAGAATTAAAACATAAGTTCATAAGTTAACAACTTCCAAAACATGCAATGAAACCCTAGACGCGAGACGACTCCTGTGCGACTCCGTGCGCCTATCTGACAGCTGCTACCTTAGCGACCTGAGAAAACATGCTAAAAGAGTCAACATATAATGCTGGTGAGTTCACAGGTTTTATTTAAACGTGTAAAGTGATCCTTCGAAAACCGTTACCATCACAGTTACTACTATGCTTATGAGAACGCTAGCTAGGCGCAGAATAAGATACTCATACGGGTGAAACCATTGCTGACTAAGCCGTGTAGTGACCCTTAGTTTCCTATGGGCTACCGTCATCACCGGTAGACCTTGTTTTGTTAGAGACAATATGCACCTGCCCGGTCCGACCGTCGAGTGGGGCTTGTCAGTTCCCAATAGCGCTATCCATATTTCCCCGCCATATACCCATGTTAGTGGTTTCTAGGGGACTTTTTGATGAACCGTATAGTACAATAAGTAAGCCATAGTATAACGTGATAAAGAGTCATGAGCCATAAGAGTTTAATAAGCCATAAGTCATAAAAGAGTTTTGAGACAAAAACAAGTCATAAGTCATAAAAGCGTTTTAAGCATGTTTCTCCCCCGAAAACATAAACCGTAAAATGTGGGGCCGTGAACTCACCTTAGGTTGCGTATTCCGTTTATGAGTAAACCGTATGTGTGATATGAGTAAACCGTCTGTAAGATATGATAGCCCCAACTATTGGCGACCTATCATAAGATATGTGTCAAGTTAGACTAATAACCCGTCGGGCTCATTAGTCCCTAAGTCCAGTCCATGACCATTATGTGTTCGAAAAACGTGTTTGACCGACAACCAGACTACGTAAGACAAGACTCGACATCCCATTGGTGACCCGACATTCCACGTGTTCATCTCATACACAAACATACACAAAACATGCAACTTAGTACTTAACATGCGTTAAAGTTCAACGATTCTAACACATAGGTCAAATAACGTACAAACAAGTCCAAACACGTGTCACTATGTTACTAGGCATGTCACGGGGTTCCTATCATGTTCCTAGGTGTCAAATCAGGTTTCGGGATGTCAAAATACACTTATAACAGCATTACACGCGATTAGGAACTTAGCATGCAATTAGGAAAGTCAACATGTGATTAGGGATGGTCAACAGGCAATTACAGAGGCTAATCGCCCCCTATTATAGGCGATTAGGGCTATCCATGTGCATTTCAGGCGATTATGGTCATAAGGTATGCAATTCAGGGCTTAACTAGTGATTAGGATCACAATTGCATGAAATGAAGGCAATTAGGATCACAATTGCATGAAATGAAGGCAATTAGGATATTCACAATCGCATGAAATGAAGGCAATTATGATCACAATCGCATGAAATGAAGGCAATTATGATCACAATCGCATGAAATGAAGGCAATTATGATCCCAATCGCCTACCTATACACGATTAGGCCCTCTATTCAGGCGATTGGGCTCCCAATCGCCTATAGCATAGGCGATTAGGATTCCTAATCGCCTATAGCACAGCTGATACGGTTTTTCGCGCGTTTAACCCTCCAAATCAGATCCGAAACGTGTGAAAACACCCAATAACAATCCTAACACATTAACAAACATATTTCAAGCAAAACCCCTAAGTTTTCATCGTTCTAACAGTCCCGAATGCGAGCGTTTTCCCAAAATAGCAACTTAACATGTAAACATCACATCAACATGCAAGAACTTGCCCTAAATAGCAAATATCCCGATTTAATCACATAACCACGTTGTCCGATAGCATCCTACTGTTCTAACATCATCCTAGAGCAAACCCTAACATCAAACAATCAACAACATACCTCATATCATCCTTAATCATTCATAATCTTTCAAATGGGTCAAAACATCAAGTATCAACAGTACACAACCAAAACCATTCAAACTCCTAGAACATCATCCTACTAACTTGTAACAGTGACGTGCTTGTCGTAGTACACGTAAAATTTCCCAATTACAACTAAAGATAGTGGCAAGAAGGTATCGAACACAGGGAGTTTGTGGAAAATGTGTAAATTCTAGTTTTGTTGATTAACTACAATTAAACTATTTAAACAAAAAAAGTAAACGATTAAGATTTTGAGTATTTTGATTTTAACTAAAGGAACAACTAATTACTTGCTTAAAGTTAAGTTTGTTTCTTCAAATTATGGAACAATGATCATTCAAGGATCCGATTTCTCTAAACACTTGTGTAAATTTCCACTAGAAAGAGTTACATAGACATAACTCATGTAAAAGCAATTGTTGTGATAAAAGGGAACAAAGTACTCGGATTATATTAACGCGAGGTTGTTTCCCGATGACCAATTAATCAATAACCAACCCCAATCCTTCCCGTGATATCTCGGTTGTTAGCAACACCAAGAACGAACGATAAAGACTAAAAATTGGTAAATTAATCAACACATTACAAGCAATTGTTCATACATCATAATAACAAAGACAAAGTACCAAGTTATTATTCTAGAAATATTAGAAATCACACACAAGAGTTCAAGAAAAACCTTCACCCGAAATGATCACCAAAAGTTTAGCCTCGCATGACTTGGTGAATCATCAAAACAATCATAGTAATGTTCATGTGAATCAAAAGCATAAACCAATGTTTGTGATAAGTCTCCAATGAATAAAACCAGCCAAAAATCGCCCACAAGAAGCTTAGAAACGTTCACAATGGAAGAGATGATGATAAGGCACCATAAAGTGGTCTTTAAATGAAGGAGTTACAAAATGGTGCAGTGGCCACCGTAGGGGAACGGCTGGGCCGTAAGGGTACGGCCAGGGTTGAAAAGCCAACGGCCATTCTCCCCTGGCCTACGGTTGCATTTTGTGTCCCTGGGCCACCGTAGGGGAACGCCCAGGCCGTAGGCCTACGGTGGTCCTGGTGAAATTCTTGATTTTTTTCTTCTTTCTTTCCACCTCGTTCCAATGCTTCCGGTCCGTTCCAAAAGCCCGTTTTCCGCCATTTTAGCTCCCTTATCATACCTGCATCCATAACTACCGTAGTTATCCAACTCCAAGCAATATCATGATTAAATGTGATTAATCTATACGTTTTAACACTATAACGGGTTGTTCCTTGAACCACCCGTCACATCCCCACACTTAACCCTTGCTTGTCCCAAGCAATCCACCAAAACTCTATTTCAAAAAAAACAATCATTTTAAAGTCAAGCATCACACATAGTCCTTGTATTAACCTATCCTCAACACCCAAATCGACACACCCCTCACAATATCTCTCCTCTCGGCTACAAGTAAGCTCTAGCATAGATGAGCTAGACACACAAAAAGGCAAACGAATGAGTGCGCAACCATAAGCTTGTACTTGAATCAACCCTCCTCTTACATGCTAAACATAAGTGCAAATCAAAGGGGCTTGTCGGGTTGTAATGTGGCTAAGTGTAGAGGTAAGGAATGGGGTATATTTTTAGTAGCGCATAACTTAACCCGGTCTTTTATTACACAACGACACACACATAACTAACACACGCAAACACAGGTACGAACAAAATTATAATAGATATCACTTTTTTTTTTTGTTTCTTTTTTTTCTTTTTTTTTTTTTCATTTTTCTTTCATTTTCTTCTTTTGATTTTCTTTTTTTTTTCAATACATCAAGAACACTAATACATACACATACGAACACACTCAACTAAAACATCAACTTGTAATACTAAAATAACACACTAACACTCTGTTTAAACACACAAGACCGGGTCAAGTTAGGTATTTATTTAGGGAACTAGCTAAAGGGTTAACAATCGATAGGCTTTTAGGCTCAAAGATAGGCAACTACATGTCCAAACCCCCGCCCCTCTCTCTACCAAGCTCATATATATAATGCATGAGGTCCAACCCCCCAATTCCCACACTCTCACTCAAACTAACAAGGCTACCTAGCTTCCTAGTGCCCTTATCATCTCTACACTTATGTTCACTCAAAAATTCAAGTCGCATTCAAGCACAAGTTCTAGTGCACCCACCACCCGTTGCCACTCTCTCAAAGAAAGAAAGGTATTATTTATCTACAAGTGTGGCTTAAACTCTCACCAAGAATAAAAGGAGTGTTAAGGGTTGCCGGTGTGTCTATTGAGGTTGATTCAAGGTGTTCCAATTTCCAAAATATTTACGCTTGACTAAAAAAAATGTAAAAACCTCAAAAATTTTTTAAAAATTTTCCCCCATCCCCACACTTGGGATACATTGTCCCCAATGTACGGTTTTAGGAGAAAACGCTCGCTTCCACTTTGTCAACATGATACCAAAGCTTCACGACTCAACCACAAACTTCTTTTTGGTATTTTTTTTCATTTTTTTTTTTAAGACTAAGAAAGAAACAAAATGATGCACCACCTTCTATCACAACCCAAGCCCATAATCATCAATTCATCAACCAACCTACCACCCAATCCCGAAACATAAAGAAATCAAACGAAGCAAAATATACACTATTTACAAAGGAAAAAACACGACCTGGTCAATAGTAGCGGGGTTGAGGTGGCCCGAACACAGAGGTCAGCAAGTCGTTCCATTCTCCAAATCCAAACGCGCCACTATCACTTCCACCTTGATCCGGAGCTTGTTGTTGTTGCATCGGGTCCACCCATTGCGAATGATGAAGTGGCGGAGTGGGATAAGACATGCTTCCATCATAGGGTGGTAAAGAGCTATAGTCCACCGGTTGTGGATTTGCTACCACCGGCCTTCCTGCGTGCCAGTCATCATTCATCCTTCGATTCTGGTCATCTATGAAACGATTGTTGATCTCCACCTCATGGGAATAGGCATGTGCCCGGTTCCACATTTCTTGCCTATCAAACCCCGCCTTCATATTCCTTTCAATGCTTGCGCTCATCATAGTTTGGTAGTCAAACATCGAACGCTCAGGGCCCGACCAAGAATCAAAAACAGATGCGGGAGGACGTTGACTCTCAATTACCTGCTGCATTGTCCCCCCGTGTGCCCAACCGTCAACATACGCTCGCTCCGTGAAATCATAATATCCACCACCACCATGCATACCACTTGAACTACCTTGACCAATATTCAACTGTCCTTCAAACGGGTTGTCTTCATCATCCTCATCATCACTTGGTAGTCTTTCATCCGCACTCTCAGGTTCATCCTCCTCGCCGGGCAGAAGTGCCCGCGCATCCTTCTTTAACATCCTCCACTTTTGACCACCACTCTTTAATTTGTGATACCTTCCAGATTCAGAATACACCCAACCAGGCCCCATTGTAGCAAGATCAATCTGGTTAAATTTCTTCCTTTTCCTTCCTTGATCTTCTTCAGTGATTGCACCTTGCTGTTTCAACAGCCCAGTGATTATTCGACAGTATGGAATAATTGACCTTTCCTTCAAGTTCCTACAAATCCACACATGATTCAAAACCAAATACCGAAAAGAGAATTTCGGGCCACCATGTGTCAAAGCATATAAAATGGGGACTTCAGAATAACGAACTTGCTCCTTGTCAGCACGTCTCGGTAGCACATTCAAGATGAGAATATTCAGCAACAGTTTAGGCTCTATCTTCAAATTTCGTCGATATAAAGTACTAGAATAAATACCCGGCAGGAACAAGTCGTCCAACATAGCCATCCAACTTGGATGCTTTTCTGGAGTGATCAGTAAGTCATTGATATGCGGGTTCTTATACTCTTTCGCTGGTAAACTGTCGAACTTCGCAAGCCTACGCAATGTCTCGTAAGACATCTCCACTTCTACTCCATTGACCTCACCAATTAGCTTCATTTTGGATGCTGAATCGTATCTCGGACATCTTAAAGTAGCCATCCATTCTTCTATCTCATCCAAAAATACCCTCTTTTCTTCTCCATCATAGCAGTGAAGCGCAACTTCCCATCCTAATGCCTTAAACCTGTCAAACACACCAAAACCCTCAAAATCTTTTCGGCTCACCTCCCTTTCATAGATAAAGGCACCACCCCGGTCTGTCAACTTTTTCATTTGATCATGGAATAGAGTGGGTTGCCACATCCTTGGTTTATCACTCAACGGTCCCGACTTCCATTCCGGCTTATCAGCCGGGTTTAGCCTTTGGAACCTCCGGTGCTTGAGATGCTTGCGGTGCTTGTTCCATCTCCGTATCGGATTCATTGTTTTGAGGAACATACTTTCTTCTTTTGTACTGCTGAGCCGGTTGCTGGGCAGGTTGCTTTCCCTTAGCTTTAGCAGCAGACGAGCTTGACCCCGCGGCTTCTCCCGTGCGTGCCATTTCCTATACACTGTACAAACAAGCAAACACAAAAACAAAACACACCAAACAAAACAAATCAGTAAACATAACCGAAAACATCCCCACACTTGCTTGTTACTATGGTAGTAAATGTTATTAAGCATGAACATTATTATTGGGTTGACAAAAATTGGGCATGACCCCTCTATAATCACAACGTTACCAAAAGCTCACAATTTTCATCTCAACAACAATTCTACTATCATATTATCACCAAACAACTATTTACATACTATATTATTAACAAGCAAGTGGGTATAATCTAAATAAAAACCAAACCCTAAAAATAAAAAAATAAAAAAAAATGTAGCAAAAAAACTAAGCAAATAAGAAACATACCTTAGATTAGAGGATGCAAGAACACAAGAAAATAAGAAAACAAGAAAAAGCCCCAAAAATCCGATTTTTAGGGTTTTGATTCGGCCCACTTAAAGTGTTTTTCGTGTGGTTTTCTCCCTAAAATCAGAATCCTTGTGAAATTCTAGCCAAGATAGACCCAAAAATCACTAAGATTGGTGAAGAATTGAATGAGTTATGAAGGATTTAAGGTTGGAAAGGGTTTGGGTGTTCTTGTGTTTTAGAAGGAAGAAGAAGAATTAAAGTGAGAGTGTGTGTGTGTTGTGGTAACCGTAAATAAGAGAGAGAGAGTAAAGAAATTTTTTTTTTTTTTTTATATATTACGTAACGGAGCTCCCAGGTCCACCGTAAGGGTACGGTTGGACCGTAGGGGTACGGTGGACAGAATGCCAACTTAATCACCGTAAGGCAGGGGCTAACTACCGTATGGGTTTACAAATCACTCAGGTTCACCGTAGGGGTACGGTCCAACCGTCCCCTTACGGTAGACCTGACACATATTTTTTTTTTTTTTTTTTTAAACTAAAAACACTCAAAATTAGTAATTTTTTACAATCATAAAAATTACCCTACCCCCTCGAAAAACCTATGTTGTCCTCAACATAGTGCTAGAACCGTGTCGCGACCGAAACGTCCCCACACTTGTTTCAAACACGGGCTTCGATCAAAAACAAAAGTATGCAATAAAATAAAATAAAGTAAAGTAAAAAATCTACTATTTACACTACAAAACCTGGGCCTCTTGATCACGTCTCCTCAACCGGGCTTAGAATGTAGCCCGATTTATCCATCTCCAAGTAGTTGATATCGTTGCCCTCCAAATACGGTTTCAAGCGGTGTCCGTTTACCGTTTGTTGCTTGCCAGTAATCTCATCCAAAATTTCAACATCACCATTCTCACCAACCCGGCAAACTATGTAAGGACCCATCCATTTGCTTTTCAACTTCCCCGCGAACATCTTGAGTCTTGAATTGTACAACCAAACCTTTTGACCCACTTCAAAGGTTTTCTTTCTCAACTTGGCATCATGAACTCTCTTAAGTTTGTCTTTATAAGCCGACGCACATTCATATGCCGCATCTCTAATTTCTTCAATCTCACTCAATTGTAACTTCCTCGTTTTGCCCGCTTCATCATAATCCGCATTCACCGTTGTCACTGCCCAATGTGCTCGATGCGTTAACTCCATTGGTAAATGACAACCCTTTCCATATACCATCCGATAAGGCGTTGTACCAATGGGAGTTTTGTAGGCCGTTCGGTACGCCCACAAAGCATCATCCAATTTCCCCGACCAATCCTTCCTATCAACTCTTACCGTCTTCATGAGAATCTCCTTTATTTGACGGTTGGACACTTCGACTTGTCCACTTGTTTGTGGATGGTACGGTGTAGCAATCCGGTGGTTCACACCATATCTCTTTAATAGCTTCCCGAAATTAAAATTCTTGAAATGTGAACCACCATCGCTTATAATCACTCTAGGCACACCAAACCGGGCAAAAATATTGGATTGAACAAATTTACAAACAACCGAATGGTCATTTGTTCTTGTGGCAACTGCTTCAATCCACTTGGAGACATAATCCACCGCTACTAAAATATACAAAAACCCGTTTGAATTAGGAAACGGCCCCATAAAGTCGATGCCCCAAACATCAAATATTTCCACAACCAAGATTGGTTGCATCGGCATCTCATCCCTTTTTGATATACTCCCCAACCTTTGACAATTTAAGCAATTCCGAGCGAACTGGCAAGCATCCTTAAAAATTGTAGGCCAATAAAACCCACATGAAAGCACCCGATAGCCAGTTTTATGCCCACTAAAATGCCCACCACAAGCGGAAGAATGAGCATGTGTCAAAATTTCTTTAACTTCCACCTCGGGGACACATCTTCGAATCACTTGGTCGGGTCCAATCTTGAAAAGATCCGGTTCATCCCAAATATATTGTTTCACTTGGACCATGAATTGTTGTCGTCGTTTCTTGGTCCAATGATCCGGAATAACACCTGTGGCCAAATAATTAACATAATGAGCATACCACGGTGCGGCTTGGGTTGATATTGCTAAAAGTTGCTCATCCGGAAATCTTTCATTTATTTCAGTCATATCGTCACTCCCTTCCATCGGAATTCGAGACAAGTGATCCGCTACAACATTCTCGCTTTCTTTTTTATCCCGAATCTCCAAATCAAACTCTTGGAGCAACAAAACCCATCTAATCAATCTTGGTTTGGCGTCTTTCTTCTCCATCAAATATCGAACCGCACTATGGTCCGAATATACCACCACCTTGCTCCCCCAAATATACGAACGAAACTTGTCCAAAGCATACACCACCGCTAATAGTTCTTTTTCGGTTGTGGTGTAATTCAGTTGCGCTTCGGACAAAGTTTTGCTTGCATAGTAAATTGCCACCGGCTTCTTGTCAACTCTTTGACCCAAGACCGCTCCAATTGTTGTGTCGCTTGCATCACACATTATTTCGAATGGCTTCGACCAATCCGGTGGTTGCAAAATAGGAGCCTTCACCAAATGTTCCTTCAAAACATTAAAAGCTTGCAAGCATTCATTAGTAAAATCAAATGGAACATCCTTCAATAATAAATTACATAAAGGCTTTGTAATGACACTAAAACCTTTAATGAACCGTCTGTAGAACCCGGCATGCCCCAAAAATGATCTTACCCCCTTTACATTTTTCGGTGGTGGCAATGATGAAATAACACGAATTTTTGCCTTGTCCACCTCCATCCCTCTTTCCGAAATCACATGCCCCAACACAATACCCTCTTGCACCATGAAATGGCTTTTCTCCCAACTTAGCACCAGATTTTTCTCAACACATCTTTTTAAAACTTTTTGTAATTCATTGAGACAAGAATCAAAACTAGTGCCAAATATTGAGAAATCATCCATAAACACTTCTAGCGACTCTCCAACCATGTCCGAGAAAATACTCATCATACATCGTTGGAAAGTAGCCGGTGCATTGCACAAGCCAAATGGCATCCGCCTAAAGGCAAAAGTACCATATGGACAAGTGAAGGTGGTCTTGTGTTGGTCATCCGGGTGAATTGCAATTTGATTATAACCCGAATACCCATCTAAGAAACAATAGTATTTTTGACCCGAAAGTTTTTCAATAATTTGGTCAATAAAAGGAAGTGGGAAATGATCCTTAGAAGTGGCGGCATTCAATTTTCGGTAGTCAATGCACACTCGCCACCCGGTAACGGGTCGAGTTGCAATTT
The DNA here is from genome assembly GCA_032199755.1 of Ambrosia artemisiifolia. Lineage (NCBI taxonomy): Eukaryota > Viridiplantae > Streptophyta > Magnoliopsida > Asterales > Asteraceae > Ambrosia > Ambrosia artemisiifolia. The sequence goes on from CM063525.1 coordinate 40,539,646, forward strand.
GTTCCCCACTTTCATCCTTAACTACTTGAATGCCGGACTTCTTAGGTACCACTTGGGTAGGACTTACCCAAGAGCTATCCGAAATAGGATAAATAATTCCCGCATCTAACCACTTAATTACCTCCTTTTTCACTACCTCCCTTATATTAGGATTTAATCTCCGTTGTGCTTCTCTTGTGGGCTTTGCATCTTCATTGGTAATAATTTTGTGCATCACAATGGATGGACTAATTCCTTTGAGATCGGCAATCGTCCACCCAATAGCCCCCTTGTTTTCTTTCAACACCTTCAACAATGCTTGCTCTTGAGCCACCTCCAAATTAGAGGCAATAATGACCGGTAAAGTGTCATCATCCCCTAGAAAAGCATACTTCAAATGGCTTGGCAAGTCTTTGAGTTCCAACTTTGGTGGCACCTCCAATGATGGTTTGGTGCCCGAATCAATCTCCACTGGCAAACTATCAAACTGGTGGGACCATGGTGGTCGACCCTCCTTCAAAGCTAGCACATCTTGCTTTTCTTCTTCATTCTCCAAATCAACCACATGTACCTGTTCAGAAAAATTACAAGCACAAAGTTCCATTCCGTCTTTCTCATACTCACATGGATTGCATCCCTCAATAGCATCTGCCATAAAACATTCTTCAACACCGGAATCATTAGTATTGTTAGTGAAAACATTTAAACGCATTTTCCGGTTTCCAAATGTCATGTCGACCGTACCAAATCTACAATCAATTACCGCATGTGCGGTGTTCAAAAATGGTCGACCCAATATGACATTTTGCTGTTGTTTTGACTCATTGGATGAATAATCCAATACCAAAAAGTCAACCGGGTAATAAAATTCATCAATTTTAACAATGACATTTTGAACCATCCCCCGGGGTAACTTATGAGACAAATCGGCTAAAACAACCGTTGTCTCCACCCTCGCTAATGGACCAAAGTCATATTGATCATATAACCCACCCGGTAAAATACTCACCCCGGCTCCAAGATCTAGCAACGCCTTTGCCATTTGAAAATTACCAACTTGAATATTTATTAATGGCGTGCCCGGATCTTGGAGCTTAGGAGGAAGCTCCCCGTTCAAAACTGCACTCACTTGACCCGTAACATTTACCCGCTTAGGCATTTTTTTCTTTTGTTGCCTCTTTTGTGTACATAATTCTTTCAAAAACTTAGCGTATGCGGGTACTTGTTTTATTGCATCAAGTAAAGGAAGATTTATTTTTACTTGTTTAAACATGTCCCACATTTCTTCTTTTTGGGGACCTCTTGATGCAATAAAATTTTTCTTACCCGGGTCAAGTAGAGCCGATGGAAATGGAACTTGATTCGGCTCATTTTCAATTTTCTCACTCTCACTCACTTCCGGTTTTTTAACATTTATTTCTTTTTGTAAAACCGGTGAAACTTCATCATTATCACTTTCATTACCCGTTATGTCTTCAACCACCCCCTCAACAACATCCGAAGACATATTAACTTTAAATTCCTTACCACTTCTCAACACACTCACTTGATTAACATTAACATTATTACCTCTTGATGAGCCATGGGACGGATTTACCTTTGTGTCACTAGGAAGTTGACCTTTGCTTTTCTTCAATTCCGCCACATCGGTTGCTAATTGGCCCATTTGGGTTGTCAATGCTTGAATGCTCTTGTCACGAACTTCATCCTTTTGAATTCGAGCTTCATCAAGTTGGTTCCTCTTTTGCATATCTTGTTGCATAGCTCTAAGCATCTCCATAACTTCATTCCCACTTGATGAACCTTGACCCGAATTACCTTGACCTGTTGGTTGAAACTTCCCAAGATAGCCTTGGTTACCTCCACCTCTATAATTGCCTTGATTGTATTGTTGACGAGGTGCAAAGTTACCATGAGACTCTTGAAAATTCGGGTTCAATTGATTGGAAGCATTCCCATATCGAAAATTGGGATGATTTCGTAATCCGGGGTGGTAAGTGTTGGAGTTCATGTCATAGTTTCTCCCACCCCCTTGAATAGCATTCACTTCTTCACTTGGTGCTTCTTGAGCACCCACTCCACAAACCTCCGCCGTGTGACCTATTTCTTGACAAGTGTTGCAAACATTATACAATTGATTGGTAGTTTGCGCATTACCACCTTCTACCGCATGCACTTGTGGTCTTTGAAGCACATGTCTCGCCCTTCTTGAGGATTGAGCCTTCCTTTTTGAAGTCACCGCCATTTGCTCTAAATATGCCCAATCATCTTGTTCAAAATTTGTACCAAAAGTACCATTTGTGATGGACATAAGATCTCGTGCATCCTCCGGTATCAAACCTTCATGAAAAGCATTTAACAATTCCCATAGTTGGATACCATGGTGAGGGCAATTTCGTAACATCATGTTAAACCTCTCAAATGCCTCATGAAACATCTCTCCCGCTTGTTGTTGAAAACTCCTCAAACTTCGTCTTGCATCATTAGTCTTTTGGGATGTATAGAACTCATCCAAAAAGATTTGTTGCATGTCGGCCCATGTGAAAATTGATGCGGATGGTAAAGTGTGGAACCATCTTTTTGCTTTGTCTTCTAAGGAGAATTGAAAGAGAACCAACTTGACATCATCCGGAGTAAATCCTTGACCCCCAATAGTGTTACAAATAGAATCATAAGTCTCCAAATGAAAATAAGGTTCTTCCGTTGCTAGACCTTTGAATTTTGGAAGACTTTGCAATGCGGTTGTTCGAACTTCAAAAGTTCTCCCATCCGTATGATGAGGAATCACTATTGGTGAAGGATTGTTGGTGATAATGGGTTTAAAATGGGCTTCAATTCCTCTAACGGCTTCCCGGTGAATTCTTCGAGGGGCACCCAATGGTGCTCTTGGTTGACCCATTTGCCCTTGCATAGGCCCTTGAGGTGCAAATTGTTGAGGATGTTGATATTGATGCATGGGCGGTTGTTGTTGCATTGGCCTTTGAAATTGATTTGGCCCATATGGAGGCACTTGTTGCAATGGCGGAGGACGCGGAAATCGCGGTCCCGGTGGTCTCACGTGTTGCACACCAACCGGTAAATTACCCGAATTTTGCAATTGAAATTGTTGAATGGGTTGACTTTGTTGACCCACTCCTCCTTGACTTCCAACATACCCTCCATCATCCCCATAATAATAACCCTCGTCATTGTATCCACTATACTCTTCTTCATATACTTCATCATATCTACCTCCTTGAATTCCCGAGTATTGAAAACCCGAGTGGTTTGGTGGTTGGTAAGTAGAGGTATGAACAACGGTCGACCCATGTGGAATTTGATGAGTTGAAGATGATTGACCCGTTGTTGGGAAGAAATGAGTGAATGGTGGAATTGTAGCGGATGGGCTAAGGGTGAAGGTTGATTGAACTTGGGTAGTGTTTGGTTGGGTGGTATGAGTTGGTGGAATTTCATGAGGTAAAGTTGCATTTGGTAGTGGTTGTGTGGAAGTTGGCATGACTGAGGTGATTGGTTGACCCGTTGTGGGTGGTATTTGGCCTTCTTGCATGATGTTTCTTGGTATGATAGGTGAGGTGGGTGAACCAAGAACTCGGTTTTCACGGACTAGTACTCGGTTTCGCCTCAAAGTTCTTTCAATTTCCGGATCAAACAATAGCGGTGATGACTCGTGAGAGCTTCTAGTATGCATACACTTGAAGTACCTGCACACTAAACACAACCAGTGTAAACCCGAAAATAACAAACAAAACTATTAACTAACACATGTTGCGCACTACTCCCCGGCAACGGCGCCAAAATTTGACGTGCTTGTCGTAGTACACGTAAAATTTCCCAATTACAACTAAAGATAGTGGCAAGAAGGTATCGAACACAGGGAGTTTGTGGAAAATGTGTAAATTCTAGTTTTGTTGATTAACTACAATTAAACTATTTAAACAAAAAAAGTAAACGATTAAGATTTTGAGTATTTTGATTTTAACTAAAGGAACAACTAATTACTTGCTTAAAGTTAAGTTTGTTTCTTCAAATTATGGAACAATGATCATTCAAGGATCCGATTTCTCTAAACACTTGTGTAAATTTCCACTAGAAAGAGTTACATAGACATAACTCATGTAAAAGCAATTGTTGTGATAAAAGGGAACAAAGTACTCGGATTATATTAACGCGAGGTTGTTTCCCGATGACCAATTAATCAATAACCAACCCCAATCCTTCCCGTGATATCTCGGTTGTTAGCAACACCAAGAACGAACGATAAAGACTAAAAATTGGTAAATTAATCAACACATTACAAGCAATTGTTCATACATCATAATAACAAAGACAAAGTACCAAGTTATTATTCTAGAAATATTAGAAATCACACACAAGAGTTCAAGAAAAACCTTCACCCGAAATGATCACCAAAAGTTTAGCCTCGCATGACTTGGTGAATCATCAAAACAATCATAGTAATGTTCATGTGAATCAAAAGCATAAACCAATGTTTGTGATAAGTCTCCAATGAATAAAACCAGCCAAAAATCGCCCACAAGAAGCTTAGAAACGTTCACAATGGAAGAGATGATGATAAGGCACCATAAAGTGGTCTTTAAATGAAGGAGTTACAAAATGGTGCAGTGGCCATCGTAGGGGAACGGCTGGGCCGTAAGGGTACGGCCAGGGTTGAAAAGCCAACGACCATTCTCCCCTGGCCTACGGTTGCATTTTGTGTCCCTGGGCCACCGTAGGGGAACGCCCAGGCCGTAGGCCTACGGTGGTCCTGGTGAAATTCTTGATTTTTTTCTTCTTTCTTTCCACCTCGTTCCAATGCTTCCGGTCCGTTCCAAAAGCCCGTTTTCCGCCATTTTAGCTCCCTTATCATACCTGCATCCATAACTACCGTAGTTATCCAACTCCAAGCAATATCATGATTAAATGTGATTAATCTATACGTTTTAACACTATAACGGGTTGTTCCTTGAACCACCCGTCAAACAGCCATAAACATCATAACAACACAAAAACAATCATGATTCAATCCTAAAAATCCTATCTTTAATCACATATAACACATGTAAAGGTGTGGGTTTGTTTAAAAACGGTTTTAAATGGATTTTCAAAGACAAAAACATTTATAAGTCAGGTCTGGACGTTTAGGGGGTAAAATATAATCATTTAAAGGTTTGGGTTTGAAGAACACACCTTGGATTTAAGAGGAGATGATGAAATAAGCTTGGAAATGGTTGTTTTGATGTAAAAATAGGTTCCAGAGAGTGTTTGTGTGTTGGTATGGGTTATGGGACGGCTAGGGTTGCATAAATGGTGTTTTGGAGGTCAAGGGTGGTATTTATAGGCGTTTCTAGTCGTCAGGTACCCTATAGGCGATTATGCAGCTTTATCAGGCGATTAGGGCTGCTAATCGCCTTCACTATAGGCGATTAGCCCCATAATCGCCTATAGACATTGCCCAATCGCCTATAACATGGGCTAATCGCCCTTATGAAGGCAATTAGGTCATCCTAATCGCCTTCAGGGTCTGATGTTGTGCATTTGGCGCGTTAAACTCCGTTTTAACATATGTTAACACGTTTTCACATACCGACAAGTCACATAATGATTATAAACACATAATACATGAAAGTAAACACGTTCACACTCGTTCACCAATACCCGGGACTCGAGACTTGCGTATGTTAAATCCCCAATGGTGTGCGACTCGACTCGACTGACCTTGTTATGTGTAACGTATGCGCGACTCGCTAAGGTAGACTTACTAGGTTTTCAAAAGTTAGTTACCGGAAATTGCCGGGTGTCACAACTGCCTGCTCTTCCATCCATCCTATCAGTCCAAAAGCTTACATAGGAAACAAGGAAAGAGATGGATGGTTGAATCGGTAATGGTTTTATTTGGTTTACTATACAACGATGGTGTGATGGTTGGTCAACTCGGTGTAGCGGAGGTAAGGCAGAATAGTGATTTAAGGTTTGAGAATCATCAACCATGATATAATTCCTTTCTTTCTCATTGTTCATTGTTGTGTTTATCTTGGTATGAAGGTCTTCAATCATGATTGTTTTTTGATTTAGTCTTTTGTGGCTTTGTTGGCTTTCTGTTCGTTTCGATTGCGCCTAAAATCGTTGTTGCGTGGCTGTGGAAGCGGATGATTGTCGGATTCATAATAATTTTTTATAGGTGAGCATTGCTATTCGGCTTTTTGTTTCGGTTTGAATTGAAATGGGATAGAATGAGAAGGCATGCTTTGATTTTAAGATTCCTTTATTTTCAAGCAATACTTGGGTGCATTTTTTTAAATTCGTTTTTACTTTTGAAGCAATAAAAGAAAAATAGATTTAGAACGGCAAACAAAGTTTGACGTCTTTTAACACAAATAATAACATATGGTAGATGTCAAGGTTAAACAATGTGTTTAGCGGAACATAAGATGGGGTAATCGTGTTTGAAGGAAGTTAACAGGGGAAAACATCTTTCCTCATGTGAAATAGATATTAAACAAAACAACAGAGGTGTTGAGTGTTAAATCATCATATAACTAAAGGGACATGACCATGTCTTATTGTAATCCTGATCTGTTTCCAAAACATGTAACTCTCTAGTTTAGAGCTCTGATTTTTTTCGCTCATTGTAGTTGCCAACTTTTCTTTTTAACGTATGTATATGGTGATAATTTTGAGGCAATTACATATGTGACCAGTGACGATTAATGTTTTTATTTTCATAAGGCAAGTTAGTTTGTCATTTGACTGGATTCATTATGTGGTTACAACTTACTTTTGTAGATGTTCATGAGTTATTAGTGTAAGTGGATTTTAGTAGTGTAAGTGTAGGGTGTGTTAGGATTTAGGCTTTCGGAATACCTGTTCTGTTCTTTTATTCTCAATTTAGTAGCCATACATTCCACTTATTTAGGTTGTTTTTTTTTTAAGTGTATGATTTTTCAAATGCATATTTTTATGACTTCAAGTAGCTATAACACATTTGAACAGGAAAATGCAATATCTGTATGTTACCCAAGAATAATCTTATAACGCGTTTTCACTTATTCTTATTTTCTTATATTCCTTTCTTTGATTGTTCTTGTGTATATTTGGTTTAAGTTGCCTTTTGAGTCTCTTCGCCTTGAGAAGTAATATTCACCTGCATTTAACGCTCGAATCAATTTTTCTCTTCTGAAATTCATATTTACGATTTAAGTATATATATCTTTCGTTTTGCAGTGTAATAGTTAATTTCAGTTTTCCATGTCTTACCGTGATGCCATCATGAGATAAAAGTACTGGCCACCAGACGTGTAATAAACAAGAGCCGTTGACAGCCCAGAACCTACATGATAATCAACTATAGGAATTTTTATGTCATGTTTATAATCTTTTGAATATAATGTTCATCTATGACTTTGTCTTTTTTTTTTCTTTTTCTTGTGAAAATATTGCTTGATATGCATGTGTATAACTTGTCTTCTAAGGTAGGTTATAAGCATGAGATGTGCCCCGCCATCCTAATCTGGTTCTTTTGATAGGATACACACCAATGTTTTTCAATTGTGATTGCCTCACTAGGTGAGAATTTTCTCATATTTTCAGCATTTTGAATGATGTCCACCAAGTGCAAGATTGTACATGTGGAAATTTCAACCCGATATTGATGAATGGGTCGCTTTAGGCTGGGTTTATCTCAAATGGGTCAAATGATACAAACCTTTTTCTTAATGGGAACGGGTCAAATGTACCAAACACGTTAAATAATAAGCTTAGGGTCTTGTGATATTAAACCTAACGCTTTTCAATGCTGTTGTGATTTAATTACACAGAATTAGATCTCAAACGTTTGAAAAGGTCAAAGACACAAGTAAGTAGTTGGCTGATCTTAATGGAAAGATGCGGGAATGTAAAAGGTAACTTTTGATTACTTGTATATTCATCAAGAGAAGTGGACTGATCCTTTTTACCAGCTTCAACAATCTTTACAACAACCTCTTCTTTGAACATGATGCAACATTGTCGGTTAGTTTTATCTGATATGTTTCCATGTGTGAATTAGGCTCATTTTAATATTATGAATCTACAAATTGTTAATATTTAGGATAACATTTGCGTAAATGTCGTTCTTGAACCATACATAGATCTAAATAGTTAATAGTGAGTTTATTGTAACTACTCTCATTTCATCAAATTGAAGCCTAGAGTCTGGATACCTCCATTTGGCATCATTTTTCTTTGATTTGTATCATAATTTTTTCAACACTAACAATGTGTTTAGCGGAACATAAGATGGGGTAATCGTGTTTGAAGGAAGTTTACAGGGGAAAACATCTTTCCTCATGTGACTATGTAGTCGGTTTGACATGCTCTTTCTTTAATTGTAACCATACTTTCAACTTTTTTTGCGAATTTACGTTTTCAGGTTCTATGCATATGTAGTGTTTCCCGCTGCATCACGCGACTCTCCCACTAGTTATTATATTACCAAGTTTTACAACCAACCTTTAACGTCAAAATGATACAAAAGAAAAAAATAACAAAATATGAAAACATAAATAACAAATAAAAAATAATGAAGTCTGCAATCTTAAAAGAAAAAATAACAACTTGAGAAAAGAAATAATAACATAAACAAATCAATATATATGAAAATATATATAACATGAAGAAAGTCAAAGTCAGCAGCTTTACTGCTGGCTAAACGCGTCATCACGGAAATCAAAATCTCTCTCCATCCACTCTTAACTCCAGACAAAATCTCCCTCGGTTTTTTAGAACTGCCTACGTTTTTAATTGGTTTTATGAATTATACACCCTCTAATTTTTTTTTATCGGCTAGTTACTACACTCTCCCATTTAATCTCCTTTTATTCACCTAGTGGGGGAGGGCTCGAACCCTTGATTTTTCTCTTTACTAAACAACCCCCACACCACTCCACCACAAAGGTAGGTGGTTATACACCCTCTAATTAGGAAGTATACATCATCGCCCACATCATACACCAATAAGAGGCTGTTACATACCTCAAAATGTGATGCCACAGGGTGTATGAAACCCAAAACCCTTTTAATTTCAGTTAAAAAATGATTAAACTTAACAAGTGACTAGTGACGTGGTCAAGTCAATGTTTTGAAAATCGGTTTTTATATCCTATCGGATTGGACTAAAAAAAATAGTTTAACCGGTTTTATCTTGTATGGCCGGTATGAGCTGGTGTTTAAAACATTGAGTCAAGCCATGGTCAAACTTGAATTAGGATTGTATATATACAATCGAGCAATGTTGCAAAACAAGGTCGAGTTGACCGATTACTCCCCGACTACTTGTTCCAGGGTAGGTCGCCGAGTTGGCTGATTACTCCGAGTACTCCCCGCATAGGCCGATTTGACCCCCGAGTACTCCCCCGATTAATCCGAGTACTCGCTCCAGGGTGGGTCGCCGAGTAGAAGCCCAAACCGAGTTTTTCAACACTGCAATCGAGCGGAGCCAAGTCGTCTAGTTTAAAATTGAGTCCATTTCGAGTGATCATCTAGCAATTTGAGCAATCATATCTCAACATGATTATTAGGTGGAGTCTCAGTTCCACACAATATTTTTTTTTTGTGTGTGTGAGAGAACATTCAACAATATTGTAAAAAGAACAAGTTTAACATGATAAAAAAATATATACACATAAAAACATAAAAAAATTTACAAACTGAACACAATTAACATTTCAAGATTAAAACAAATTACACTACCAAATGTGTAACATAATAAAACTAGGATTAAAACAAATTCAACATGATACATAATATATACATTGCCAAGGTTCAAAAAATAATTTGAGAAGTCAAATATTTGGTCACCAAATCAATGGAATGATGGAAAATAAACTAGGATATAATACATTAAGTTTTGGATTAAGTTAAAGATGCATAAACGAGTCAAACTGAGCCGAGCCATGATCAAACTTGATATCCCATTAGCTATAAACCAAGCTGAGCCGACTCATTTACAACAAAGTCGATTCCGAGTAATCTATTTTCAAGTGTTTTTGAATGGGTTTCGAGTTATTCAAACTGTCTTAGTAAACTATACTTGTTTTTACGTGTTATCGTTGTACTTGCAAGGTTTTAAAGTGGTGACCATAAAAAATGAATAAATAAAACTATGCATTACATACAAGAGTTTCGATCTACAAGTGTACTTGTATTTTAGATATTAAATAAATATAATAATAATTGTTCAATGAACTATAGGGCTGTTCATGAGCCGAATCGAGCCGAGCCAGGTCAAGCTCGCGCTCGGCTTGGTTATAAACCGAGCTGGCTCGGCTCGGATTTGAAACCGAGCTGAAAATCAAAGCTCAAGCTCGGCTTTGTTTTAAACCGAGCCGACTCGGCTCGGCTTGGTTTGGCTCGAATTTAAAAAGAAAAAAGAAAAATGGCTTTCAAAATTCAATAGTTTAAAATATTATTCAATAGTTAAAAATAACACATTTAAAATAAGTTCAACCTAATACATTACAAGCTAAAATCAAGTTCAAGCAAATATAAAATGAGTCTTAAATTATAACGGAATAAAGTTCATCAACATACGAATTAACTTGAGTACTTGGATCAAAAGCAATATTCAGGTTATTTAAATAACTTGATTAGCTGTAACTTCAATCTTAAGCACAGAACATCCATGCTACTATTACCAAATATTAAATATTAACATATTCCTCATCTTTTTTAACATTTTTATAGTATATTATATGTATATAAAAAAATATATATTAAAAATTAGAATTATTCGAGCCAAACCGAGCCAGCTCGGCTCGTTACGAACCGAGCCGAGCTAGGCTCACTTTCTAACCGATCCGAGCCAGCTCGGCTCAGTTTCAAACCGAGCCATATCGAGCGAGCTTTTTTCGAGCTAAATCCGAGCGAGCTTCGAGCGAGCTACGAGCCACGAGCTTTTTGAACAGCCCTAATGAACTATACAGAATTTAATATTAAGCAATATATGAACATTGTTGATGATGTTGAATATTTGTTGACTATTTTTACAAGAGTACAGAATTATCTATGAATATAAAAATCAATCCATGTGAGATCCACAATTATACTGTATTAAAATTTAGTAAATAAATTGAGAGTTGATGTGAATGTCAAGTAAGACTCTGTCAAAGGCAAGGAGAATAGGTCAAACCATTTATAATTATTTGGTGTTGGTATGGATCCATATGAAAAGCACTAACCTCAAAAGAATTGGAAAGGTTTGTCACCTAATCTCATTTCATTTGATTTATAACAAAAAAAAAAACCTCTTTGAATATAATATTTGGGTTTTCATCTGATGTGACAGACGGTGACACTAGTACAAAAAAAGGTCTGAAGTCGCGGTTATATGGCTAAATAGACGCGGAAACCAACCGCGTCTTAACGAGGCGCGTCTTAATCAATGGAGATAAATAAACATCAATGTTATTACCGGGTTGTTTCGGGCCTTGAATCAACAACGACATCATTATGTATTTTTTTTCATACATAACCACGGCGGAAGGTTGTAGATGCAAAGAAGAACCGGCCACGTACTATGACGACTACTCATGTTTCTAAAAGGGTTGATCCCGTCCGAGCTAAGTCCAAACCGTATGTTTCTGATCTCGTTTCCAAATTCTGGATACCTATTATCAATAGTTCTCCATTGAGGTGAATCAGCCACATGTCTTAATTTTCCATCATTTATACGGTCATCTGAATGCCAGCGTAACAATTTTGCTTCTTTCTCGTTTGCAAATAACCGTTTCAGTCTAGGTATAATAAGGAGATACCACAAAATTTTAGCCGGTGGTCCATTTTTCGACACGTCGTCATCAACTTTATCTGCTTCACTTTTACGTTTATATCTAGACTCACCACATTTAGAACACGTATGATCATTCTCGAACTCTTTTGTATACAACATACAATCATTTGGACATGCTTGTATTCTCTTGACTTCTAATCCCATTGGGCACATCATTTTTTTGGCTTGGTATAACGAAAGTGGTAACTCGTTACCTTCAGGAAGCATGTCATTCAATAGCACCAATAGATCTGTGAAACTCTTATCAGTCCATCCATGTGTTGACTTTAAGGTAGACAATCTTAAAACAGCACGAAGTTTTGAATACTTCTCACAACCATCATACAATGGTTTTAAATCATCTTCAAGTAATTGTCTTAATTTATCTTGTTCGTTATCACCAATGTTAGTCTCCAAGTCATTATACAAATCATTTAAGTTATCATTGTCATCATTCAAAACGTCATTTTCATTATCAATATTGTCTTCGTTATTATTACTTGTGTCATTGAGTGACGACATGCCACGGTTAGCAAGCGATTCCCCGTGTTTTGACCAACAAGTATATCTAGGCATAAAACCATATCTTAACAAATGAAACTTTATATCTTCAATATCAAGTTTCTGGAAATTTGTACACGATGCACAAGGACAAAAAATTAAATGATCTCCTGCATTCACCCTATGAGCTTCTGCGACGCTAATAAAATTCCGAACACCGGCCATATAAACTGCATCAGTACGACTTCGTTTGTACATCCAGTCATCACGATCCATCTGAAAATTAAAATGTGCAAATAACTGATATAAACATATGCATATGATGTAAATCGGTGCTCTAAGGGGGTGGATCCTAACCCACTTTTTGAATATTCTATCTCACATGTATACATTTAACGAGACGACATTTAAGAAAAAATCGGCAGCATTTCCCCTTAACTCCCCAAGCATGCGTAAAACCGCAAACTCGTGGGAGTAGAGGAAATACCAACCGATTTTTTTTCTTAAATGTCGTCTCGTTAAAATGTATACATATCCTAAATGAGATAGAATATTCAAAAAGCAGTCCCGAACGGAGACAATTCAAAATTTATCTCTATTAGATAAATTTTGAACGGGTATAACGTATATTCTAAAGGATTAACCTAAAGCAGGATATATACATACACACATATATATTTGTAAATATATATAATTTAGTGATAAAAACTGTAAAAAATATAAATTTTAGTAAAAAGTATAGAAGTTAAACAAATCATGTATTTATTAAAATAAAAAGAAACATTAAGATGATTAAATAGAAAAATTACTAACCTTTCTAAGTTATTAATGGCTGAAGGTATTAATGGTAGAAGAAATTGAAGAATAGAACAGTGACGGCTGTTGAAGAAACATTCGATGTTTAATTAGGTTAAAGGAGAATAAGTCGCGGTTGTGTTCAAGAGACGGGGTTGAGGGTTCAGAAGTCGCGGTTGCATCAAATGTCCGCGTCTTTAATTTAACTAACCGCGACTTTTTCTCATGAAAGGAAATTGGAAATTTAACTAACCGCGACTTTTTCTCATGAAAGGAAATTGGAAATTGGTTCAGGCTTCTGAAGTCGCGGTTAACTCCATCTCCGCGTCTTTTAATCTAAATAACCGCGACTTATAATTAACTTTGTACTAGTGTGAACACCGACAGACGGTGAACACCGACACGTATTCTGTTATGGACGTTAAAACCGTGTGTGTGAGAGGGGGTTTAAAAGTCAACATTATGTTTAATAGCATTGTACTATAGGTTTTAAAAGTTATGAGTAATTACTTAAACTATTAAAATTATGTGAAATTACAATTATGTTCTCATATGTATTATTATATATAGGGTTGTGCAACTGTTCAGATTTGGACCGAACCAAGCCAAATTAGATCCATTTAGTGCTAAGTATAAAAACCAGAATCGGACCGTATAAAACCTACATGTTTGGTTCCAAACCGGCTTAAACGGTTATCATGTAAACGATTCTTGCCAGAACCGGTTTGTCAAGTAAATCCAAAAATTAACAATTAAATAAAATACAACTTTAGTAAACTTAAATTGTGGTGTCGTAGTTATATTAAGGACTTATAAGACATTTTTAGAAGTTCCTTGTACCAGCCTCATATACGCATTGATTGTAATTTTGACACTGCGAATAATATATGTCATGCATTACTAATGTCACATTTTACATTACATCATTGCCTAATATACATTATAAGCCGACCTGTGTACCTCATAAATGATTGTAAGCGTTGGCTCGCAGTTTAAGCTACTTTCTTTCTCTTTATCATACACTGTATATTTTATAGAAGTTACATACTTCAAATAGAAGTCTTATATCAACAAGTTTGTTAGGTGTTATATGGTTAACTTGACTTGAGCAAAAAAAAAATTTTACATTATTAAACCAGGAAACTAAAAATGTGACAATTGGTCTACAGACTACTTGGGAAAAGCCTATTAAATTAATAAGGTTTTTAAATCTAATATTTAAAGTTTTAATCTAACCCGCTTCTAGCGGTTCTTTAAAAGGACCCGTGGTTCCGAACCGAGTTGCGAACCGTTTTCACCAAAATTTAAGAACCAGAAAAGGACCCTAAATACAAGAATGCGGCCGGGATCAAGCACTTCGGTTTTGGTTTCCCGGTTCTGACGGTTCAAAACTGTAAAGTGCTCAGCGCTAAAGGAAAAAGGAAACGGAAATGAAAGTAATGAGAAAATTAAGACTGCAAGACGGATTATAGCCCGTATAAGATGATTATCACTTAATCTACCTAACACATATATAGGGTCGGCCCTATAGATTAAACAATAAGTGTTCTATGCCCACTATTATAATCGGGGCCTAAAATTTTAGGAACTTTAAATTAGGAGTAAACTGTCATTTTAGTCCATGAGGTTTGTTAAAAAATGCTTGTTTAAACAGAAAAACTTATTTTTATTACTGGTAACCCTGAACTTTCATTTTGGTGCCATTTGAACAGTTTTTTCAACTTAGTTAGAAAAGTCAATTAACTCCAGGGGCAATTTGGTCATTTTATGTCCTCAGAGGCCAACATGGCAGTTAATGAAAAGTACAAGAAAATAAAATTCAAACCCCTTTCCCTCCTCTCTTTTCCGGTAAGAAAAACTAGCCAACTCTGGTATGGTTCCGGCGAGAATAAAACCCGAATTTTAATGCTTTTTATGATCCAATATCGAATCCCATACATTTTGTCATTAAGTTTTAATGATTTCCAGCATTTAAACAAGATATAAATATGATTTTATTGAGCTTTGAATCGAGTTAATGTTGTATAACGGCCGGAATAATGTAAACTCACCAAACGTCCGTTTTTCCTCAAATTTTATACAAACCAATCGATCCATAAGGCTTTTGAACTCTTTAACCACATAAACCCAGTTTAACATCACAAAAATCGTGTCTGCAAAGCTTCAATTTTCGGTTCCATTTTTCATGACTTGAAGCCTTCTTTTCGATCGATATATACAGCTTGAAGTCCGATTCTTTTGTCCTTTTGTTTCATATATGATACTCTTTGAAAGCCTTATGAAATCGGGCTCCATTAGTTTCGAATTGATGCAACTAAAATTCTAGGGTTAGGGTTTGGTAGTGGGGAAGAAGATGATGCTTCCACTGGAGTTAACTGCAGTTACCGGTGATAAAAATAAGTTTTGTTGTCTAAGCAAGCATTTATGGGCAAACCTCATGGGCCAAAATGGTAGTTTAATCTTAAATTAGTTATCTTAAAAGTTTGTATAGGGGAGTGTTTTCTTTTAGTAGTAGGTTGGAAACTTTAATGTCACTTTTCTTATCAGGGTACACGGGCTTCACTCCAGTACCCCTGGTGGATTATGCGGACATAGCGGCTACCGCCTTGCTTGCACATAACCCAATTATACTACTGTTGTTGTTGCTCCTACCGCTACACACAAACACAAGCCAATTATGGTTTCAGTCACTAAACTCATTCATTTTTTACCTATAATCCTAGAGGCATGTTATTTACACCAGAACAAAAATTAGGTTTGCACAACCCTCTACGGGCCGTAGAGGCCTCTACGGCCCGTAGAGGGCGTCAGTGCATTAAATGCAAAACCCTCTATGGGTCGTAGAGGCCTCTACGGCCCGTAGACATGGGGACCATCAATGAAGAGACTGACTTGCAGTGTGTCAGTCTGAAAAGCAACCCATCTATGGGCCATAGAGGCCTCTACACAGAGATAGTCCTCAACGGCTCGTAGGGCCCTCTACGGCCCGTAGAGAAGATGGCCTCTACGGCCCATAGATGGCCTCTACGAGCATTTTTCAGCCATCTATGGGCCGTAGAGGGTTTTTTTTTTTTTTTTTTTTTTAGATTGTGTTGGAATGAATGTGTTGAGTTTTTTATAAAAAGTAAAATAGCATAAAAATATATATTTTTCACTTAATAATAATTTAGTACTAGATTATACCCCGGAGTTGAGAAATCTAAAATGATATCAATTTTACATATGAAATAGAATGATAATAAAACGCTCCATTCAAAGATAAGTGATACGAAGGTGTAACTATTCGTAGGGTTGAAGTTTCCAGAACTTAAATGGAGGAACCGGATGGCCATACGATATTTGATCATTATAAGCACTCAGATAAATGAAGCGAAGCTGACCGGACAGTAATCAGGGTCACGAAGCGACAATCTTATAGAACACGCTCTTGATTCCTACTAGCTAATATAGGCTCACACAAACAAAGAATACCCAATATGTTACATATTATATGACAAAAAATTAAAAAAATTGTTGTTTATGCTATTTTACTTTTATAATAAGAAATGAAATTTTTTTTTTTATAAAAAACTCAAATAATATGCTTAAAACTAATAAAAAACACTTAATAAAAACATAACTACGGCCCGTATAGGCCTCTACGGGCCGTAGATGTTTTTTATAAACGGGCCGTAGAGACCCTTATGGGCCGTAGGGAAGATGGCCTCTACGACCCATAGATGGCCTCTACTAGCATTTTCAGCCATTTATGGGCCGTAGAGGTCTTTTTTTTTTAGATTATGTTGGAATGGATAAGTTGAGTTTTTTTTATAAAAAGTAAAATAGCATAAAATGTATATTTTTCACTTAATAATAATTTAGTACTAGATTATACCCCGAAGTTGAGAAATCTAATATGACATATCAATTTTACATATGAAATAAAATGATAATAAAACGTTATTTAACCAAAAATAATACTCTCAAACAAAACAATTGTCTGTATAAACTATATTCCATACCTAAAAAAACTATTAAATTTAACAACAAAACGGAAGAAATGATTTATCCATCCGATTAAAGTTACTATTGGAACAATCAAAAGTAACAAAATTCAATACCTAATTAGACATCTTTATCTTAACTATAAATTGTTAATATAATATTAAGAAGCGGAAATAAGAACTCAAAATTTTTTTATAAAAAAAATTATTGATTATGCTATTTTACTTTTTATAAAAAAAACTTAACACATACATTCTAACATAATCTTAAAAAAAAAAAAAAAAAAAAAAAAAAAAAAACCTCTCTACGGCCCATAGAGGCCTCTACGGGCCATAGAGGGGATCACAATCATTGGTAGTCAGGACTGAACCTCGTACCTCGTTTTTCATGTTCATCTACGGCCCATAGAGGCCTCTATGGGACGTAGATAAGTCAAAAATTGATCTCTACGGCCCGTAGAGGCCTCTACGGGCCGTAGAGGGTTGTGTGAATATCCGGAGCCTAATCCTATGTAGTTCCTACTTTCTACATCTTCCCATCTCAGTCCCTAAAACTTACTCCGTCTATTTTTGTTATTAGATAAAACCACATGCCTCCTGCGTGAGAGGCATTTCATTCTTTTAGCCCTACTCTTTTTTCTATTCGTTCTTCTTCATCGGTTGTTTTCATTGTTAGCGGTTTCAATTGCCACCATCGAGGGTATGAAGCTGTGATCGATAGTGGCGAAGCTTGACCCGAAACTTCGTGGGGTCGGATGTCACCGGGGGGTCGGAAATCACTAGTTTTGGGGGGTCGAAAAGCAATTTCGGGGGGTCGAAACCGTGTATACCAAAAAAATTCTATGCGAATAGTATATAATCAGAACTTCTAAGCGAAAATTCGGGGGGGGGGGGGGGAGGGGGGTCAGCCGCCCCTCCCCGCCCCTTAAGAGTTGCGCCAATGGTGATCGACACCATTTTCACTACCCTTCCCGCCTTCTCTTATTTTCTCTTCTTTTTTCTATTCTTCTTTTAGTGTTTTCAGACCAGGACCGAACTGGCTGGTAGGACCGGGAACCGGTGCCCTGACCGCTCTGGGTCAAGGGTTGAACCGAGAATTTTGAAATTTAGTTGAATTTTTTTTAGCCGGTTGGTTAGACCAGTTGGACCGGTGAACCGATGAGAGGTCTGATTCGACGTCCGGTCCAGTTCTAAAAACATTGGATAAAACCCAAAAATAGTTAGGGAGATCAATAGACTTAGATCTGCCCCATCAAGGTTACATAGTTAGATTACACAATTACTCAATTAGTCTACTTAGAGAAGAACTGGTGTGGCCTAAAATATTATGGCCCAAAATCTGCATGGCCCATCCAAAATAGCATTACCTGGTCAAGTTTTGAATATTGTTTGGGACTTCATCAAGTTCCATTTCCTAAAGTTGGTTATTGTTCGTTATCAAAAAGATTAAATGGTTTAGAATTGAATAACACGAATTCTCTATGTATGATTTGTAAAGATTAAACTTAACGGTAAACCAATGGAGAGTCGAACGTATGAGTAACTTATGACGACGTTGAAGCAACTAAAATTGTGCATTTGGATACCAGTGAACAACTTTGATTTTCATAATGTTGGTTGTTGAAAGTGAAGAGTTAAGTTTTCAATTAGTGCTTGAGGATAAGTTTTCGATTTGGTCAACTAAGCTACCAGTCAAGAGATATAAAACCTTGACTTATACCAAGTTATTGATGTCAAATTCGAAGTCTACCATAGCACCTTGAGAGTAAGGTTGTTGGAGTTGGTTACACCTACGATAGTGGAAGTATTACAATCGGTAAGAAGACGAGGGTGGAACGAGTAGATTTATAATTATAATAATAAATAACAATTGTAATAATAAGAGCGTGTACCTGATTTAAAATGATGGCTATACCCTTTCATTTAAAAGCGAAATGTAAAAAGGTTGGTATCAGAAATCGAAATGAGAAGAAATAAAAACCATGGCAATCATAGGGAAAAAAAATTAGGGACAGAAACAAACGCTTTTGACAAACAATAGAGAACTCCTGACAAACAAAAGAGACAAAAACGTTATATTAACTATATAATATAACAATATTTTGTTATATGCAACTACTTATACTATATTAGAGAAATATTGGTATATTTTTTCTAAGTATTAGGCATACTCTATCACGTCGGGCTTAAGAATCTTTATTAAATGAGCATCAATGAGCTCGACTTTAGATCTTTTGTTCGAGTTTTTAACAAGTCACCCTCAACTAGCAAACAAAACAAGCTTCTCTTTTTCGTCTAAAAGGACCATAAGATGTACTCTCTTTTAGGCGTTTATGTATGCAACTATATATAGTGACATGTTCATCACATCATATGCGAAGAGATATTCTACAAAGCTACCTTAACATACAAAGTGTAAGAAGCAATCTCAGCAATTATATTAATAAGATGGCAGGATGCAGATTAAAAACCCTAATCATACTTGGGTCAAACTAACCAAGGGTAAATTAGGAAAAACCGTCTAATTTTTTTTCAAATCTTAACAACAAAAATCAATCGAAACAAAATTTTTCAACAATTGAAATTGATTAAACCAATCTGAATGATTACACAATCAAAATAACAAAAAAAATTCGATTACAATGAATGAAAAAGAAAAAAAAATATAAAAACAGAGATTTACACTGGAACGATTTAATCATACGAAAAAACATACAATTATGAATAAACGCTCGTAATAGTTGTCAAATACTTTCGATTTCGTTTCAATAAGTATGATTAAACATAAAAATTAGGTTAAAAAGAGTTGCAGACGAAGAAGATGAAGTTGGTGAAAACAGAGCCTTTTAAACGCACTAACAAAATTTAAACGCACATACAAAATTTAAACGCACTCATTTGAAAATTTGAAAGCACTCATTGAAAATTTAGAAGCACTCATTAAAAAGTTTGGAAGCACTCATTGAAAATTTAGAAGTACTCATTAAAAAGTTTGGAAGCACTCATTGAAAATTTAGAATCACTCATTAAAAAGTTTGGAAGCACTTATTAAAAAGTTTGAAAGCAGTCATTGAAAACATAGAAGCACTCATTAAAAAGTTTGGAAGCACTCATTGAAAATTTGGAAGCACTCATTGAAAATTTTGGACGCAATCATTGAAAATTTGGACGCACTCATTAAAAAATTTTAAACGCACCTTTTACAAATTTTAAACGCACATGTCCTGTGTTAGTGCACGATGTCCCTAGGCTAGTATATTAGTTGTTTGGACGTAGTTCGGGGTGTTTGGAGGCGTTTATACGCGTTTTGGAGGTCTCGGGGTACTGATGGCGATTAGCATTGGGCCTATACACGATTATGGGCCTAATTGTGTAAGGCCATAGGCGAGTAGGCTGATATGACTGGCGATTAGCATGTAATCGCCTAATACTCTGCTGCTAATCGCCTAACATGGGCTGTTCGTACCCGGGTGGTATAAATACCCTCATTCTCAACCCTAGACCTTAGTTTTTGCCTCACACACCCTCCAAACACCCTCCCCTGGTCATAGAACGTCTGGTTTGATCTCTGTAAACACTCGTGCTCTGTTTTGGTGATTAATAGATAATCTTTTGACCCGTGTGTGTGTTGTGATTACTCGTTTCATTGTTTCAATCGTTGTTTCTGTTATTAGAGCATCCTAGAGGGATTCCGCACCTCTAGGATAAAACCCGTGATTGTTGGAACACGCGTTCGACGGTCCTAACAAGTGGTATCAGAGCCGAGGCTCTTATCACGGGTGTTTTAATAACAAAAACGAGCAAAAACAGGTTGTTTTGGTGTAAAAGTTGAGATTTTTAATCAAAAACCTGTTCTTAGTTTGAAACTTTGAGCTTTTATCAAAAACCCACATTTTTCAAAACTTTAGTGTGTGTTTTCGGTTAAAAACGTGTGTTTTTGATCAGGTTTTGCTCTAAAACTATTTTGGTAACTTGTCTAATCATTTGGGATCAAAATACAATGTTTTAGATAAGATTTTGAGTCAAAATAGGTGATTTTTGAGCAAAAGTGCGGCTGCAGATCAGATCAGGCGATTAGCAGACCATAATCGCCTATACCATTCAAGCAATTAGGGTTTTGATAGCAATTAGCTCATAATCGCATGCACTATACATGCAATTAGCCATAATCGCCTGGTCCTTTAAGCGATTAGGGTCATAATCGCCTGCTACTATTCACGCGATTAGCCCTAATCACGTGACATACCCAATCACCCTGAAAACTCCTAATCGCGTAACGATTCACTAGCAATTAGCCCTAATCACGTGTAAAACCCCATAATCGCCTATATCACCTAGCAATTAGCCCCATAATCGCCTAAAAGGTTCTGAAACATAAAAATTGACTAAGTATTGGACTTTTAACATACGTTAACATACCTTAACATATGGCGAACCCTTGGGGACATCTGAGTCAACCGAGAACTTAGTATAACCAGCAAAAGAACAACCAAATGAACAATCAAGCAAACGTGCCCACGAACCCTTGGCAGTTTTCAGCTGAACGAAACGCGCAACGGATGCAACAAGCGCAAATGCAAGCGAATGTTGCCGGAATCAATCCGTGGGCGCTAGCTGCTCAACAGCAGGCAATGAATGCGAATCCTTGGGCACTCGCAGCTGCTGCCAACTCTCAGACAAACCATCTGTCGTCCGTTCTTATCAGTGACTTAGAGACGGACAGTTCTAACCGAGCACCGAAACTGCAATATATGGCAGACTATCATGGTTGGAAAGGCAGATTTCAGTCTCATGTTGAGGGTATCGATGGCTTGGTATGGTCAGCTATCGAGAATGGGTACACAAGGCCGCTGGTTGAAAACTCCACTACTCCGATCTCAATAGAAGACATGACTGAAGATCAGAGGAAGAAGTATAACTATGAGAAGAAGGCGATGGCAGCGTTGAAGCAGGCTCTTCCCAAAGACATTCTTCATCAGTTTGCGCAGTGTACTACTTCGCAGATGCTTTGGTTAGCGCTTGCTGAGCGTAATGAGGGGAATCAGAAGACACGGAAGGTGAAAGTGGATCAGTTGAAGAAGGAGTTCGAGAACTTCAGTGCGATGGGAAATGAGTCGTTAAGAGATCTGACAGCGAGATATTATCATCTGATGTCCGAGATGTATCAGTACGGGGTTATCTACACGTCAGCAGAACTTGTGGAAAGATTTGCAGAGGCGCTCCCGTCACACTGGCATCAATGGCTGGACATTCAGAAGTCCAACAATGTTTATCAGACACTCACCATCAATGAGTTCGTGGCCGAGCTGGAGAACAAGGAGATCGAGGAGATCAGGAGAGCTAATAAGCCGCCCGTTGTTCAGAATCCCAGCATCTATTATGGGAATCCAGCTCAGGATATCAGTGTGGGTGGATCCAAACCTCAGACTGCATTCATGGTTAATCCTGATCCAGTCTTTGCGTTTGACAACTACGGACCCCCATCTGATGTTCCTCCACCTGTCTTTCCTTGGGGTCAAGGAAACCAGTATCCTTCTAACTTTAATGCTAATACTAACCAGTTTGGTGTTAATCCGTTTGCTCATCTTGCAGCACCAGCTCAGGCAACCTCCAACTCTGGTGGACCTTCTTCATCAGGGTATGGTGGTGCTTCATCTGCTAACTTTGGTGGATATGGAGGTGCTTCTACTTCAAATCAGGGTGCTTATCGGACCAATCCTGTTGCAGAACAGCTGAACACTTCAGGTTTTGAGAAGGTGACGGTAGAGTTAGCCCAAGAACATATGGCTCTGCTGTCAACCTTGGTCAATTCCTAGAGTGGATTAGTTGCGGGGCAGATCGGAAATCCTTATCTTACTCAAGAAGATTATGCCCAGATCGACAAGGATGACATGGATCTGATAGACATCCAGTGGCACTTCGCTAGTGTGGTGAGACGTGCAAAGGATTATATGGATAGAACTGGAAGGAGAGATGTGCTGATCAACAACAACACTAAGTTTGGGTTTGATAAAACGAAGGTCACCTGTTACAACTGTGGCAACAGAGGACACTTTGCCAGAGAATGTGATCGACCGAGACAACAGGGAAATCAGAATCCCTTCAACAACAACAGAGGCAATAAGAATAATCAGAGGCAGCAAGCTCAGACACAACCGAATCAAAATGCTGAACGAGCTCTTGTCCCAGTTAATCATCAGAACCAGAGGCCTCAAGCAAACAACAATCAAGCCCTGGTAGTTCAAGAAGATGAAGTGTTCAACTGGAATCACCTCATCACTGGTGAACAAGCTCCTCAGGGTGGTGCAGCATGCTTTGCCCAAATTATGTCTGATACTCAAGAAGAAGTTGAAGAGAGTCCAAGTCAATCTGAAGTAGTTATTTCTGAAGTTGAAGCTTTGGATTGTGATTCGGACTGTGATTCTGATGAAGGGGTGGACTTGGAGGATCTGTTAGCTGAAGCAGACGCCTTGATTAGCAAAAGGTCAATACTTGTGGATGCTGACTGTACAAAGAACAACCTGACTGATTTCTTCGGACCAGTGAAGATGGCTGCTCATTATGCTTTGATGGCCCTTACAGAGTCGTCTAATCAGGTATGTTCTTCCTCCAATTCAAAATCTGAATGTGTTGATTGTGGTAAGCTTAAGTACAGAATTGATGTGTTAACAGACGAAAATCTGAACTTGAAAGCTGACTTAAGTCAATGCCAAGAGAGCAATGAGGTTTTGAGAGCGAATGAGAAAGCCCTCAAAATCACCATTGATACTCTTAAGAAAGACTCCATTGAGTGTGATCAGCTTAAACTCAGAATCAAAGAATTAACTGATGAGAATCTGAATTTAAAAGCTGATGTGGGTCCATTGCAAAGGTCAAATGATTCCTTAAAACAGAAAGAGAAAAATTTTCTTAATACTGTTGATAATTATAAGAAGGATGTTTCTGAATTGTCTAAAACCCTAGCTAACAAACAAATTGCTATCAATAATTATATAAATGAGGTTGAGGACACTAAGAAACATTTGGCCATTGTCAATTGTGACTATCAGAAGATCAAGAAGAAACTTGAGAGTTACCTTAACTGCAAGTATGTTCTTGATCACATCATCGAACACTCAGATAAGGAGGGCAATTCCACCAGTCCCAAATATGCTCAGTGTCCTCCTCCGGTGAGATTCGAACATCATCACAATGATATCTTACCGAAGGAAGAGTTTATGGACTTGGCAGCAGAAGCAGCTAAAGCTGCAGAAGCGCCTAAAGTGATGGTAGCAGTTAAACCTGCCAAAGTCACTAAGGCTGCTCCTCCTGCGCCTAAAGTGACAGAAGCACCTAAACCTGCTGAAGTTACTAAGGCTGCACCCACTGCTGTTGCTGCCAAACCTGGTGAGATTGCAGATGATGCAAGCGTCTGCGAGACAGACTGTTCTGAGGATGAGCTTGATGAACCAGAGAGGTATGCACCGGTGAAGGATACGGATATTCCTGTCCAAAATCACATTCTGTGTGAGCCTGAGCCGAAAGTGCAAGCCCCTGCTGGTAAAACAATCAAAGTGTTCTATCAATTGAAAGGGTCTGATAAAATCTATGCTGATGAGGAGTTTCCTTATAAGCACCTGGCACCTGGTCTTGTTGGTAAAATCTGGCAAGAGTCTACCATTACAATTGAGAAAGAACAATGGGGACATGGGAAGAAGGGTCAGGGTAATCAGTCCAAAAGAAACAAAAGTAAAAATCAAAGCAAGAACACTTTGAACCCTAAGGATCAAGCTCAGGAGAACTCTCCCAAGAAACATGTTACTCAGTTTGTTGGATCTTCAGGCAATGAGTTTGATAATTATCCTAAGACAGACTGGCAGAAAGAATGTCTTAAGGATTTAAAACATAAAAATACTTTTGCCACGAAATCAAACAAAAAGAGTAAGGATGTTAATGCTCCGCCATTTGAGGAGTATAGATCCTGTCACAAGTGCGGGGTTCATGGGCATTTAGTTGCTGCTTGCCCCGAATTGAGACACAAGAGGATCGAAACAAATGATGCTCCTAGTTCTAGCAACTCTAAACCGCCTGTTTCTCCTAAGCTTTCTGAGAAGCAACAAGGTAAACAGACAGTTTATGACACTCGTAACAAGATTGCTATGAACCAAAAGCCAGTTGATGGCAGGGGTCCGCAGTCGAGGGGGAGTCAAGTTTCCAAAAAGGTTCAAGCAGCGCCTAAGCCACAAGCATAGGCTGCAGCTAAACCTGAAGGCACCCCTAACACTGCTCCACGTGCAGTTAATTCTGAAGTGGATCCAAAGACTATCCCACCACAGGAATCTGAGGCTGGACCTTCTAGCCCCAAGGCAAAGAAGAAGTCCAAGCCAAGGAGACCGGGAAAGACTTGGAGACCCAAGTCACCGACTAAAGAAGGAGGATCATCTGGTAGTGTAGAAACTGCCGGACCATCGGAAGCAACACCAACTCCTAACGGAAGGTGGGTTGAATTTCCGACTTTGGATGTAGATGGTAGACCCAAGACCGTCAAGGGTTGGGGCCCCCTTAACCACTAATCTTTGAATGTCGTGCAGGGAGTTCCACAGGGCCTTATCAGCAGCCTATGGATTGTTGATAGTGGAGCTTCTGGGCACATGACAGGCGACTTATCTCTGCTATTTGACATCAAGAATATCAATGGGGGATATGTTGCTTTTGCTGGTAATAAAGGGGGATACATCACTAAAGAAGGCAGTATGGGTAATGGAATCGTAAGCTTTGAGAAGATAAGCTACGTGAAACAGATAGACCACAATTTGCTGAGTGTCTCACAGATCTGTGACAAGAAATACACAGTATTCTTTGATGACAATGCTTGCTTCATTCTGAAACCTGGCTTTAAGATTCTGAAACAGTGGATTATGATCTCAGCTCCAAGAGTCAACAATTTGTATGTTCTGGATATGAGTCAAGCTGTCACAGCTAAGGGGGAGGTCACTTGTTTTCTGTCAAAGGCTACAGAGAAGGAGTCTATTATGTGGCACAGACGAATGGGGCATATTCACTTGAGGAAGATGAATCATCTGGTTCAGAATCAGCTTGTGGAATGTGTCTCTGTCAAAAATTTTCATTTAAATGACGTCTGTGTATCATGTAAGAAAGGGAAGCAGAAGAAGAAATCTCACAAACCTAAGAAGGTCAACACAGTCAGTATGCCTCTCGAGCGGTTGCACATGGATCTGTTCGGCCTAGTCAATCGTAAAAGCAAGAATGGAGATTTATACTGTCTGGTTGTCACTGATGACTATTCAAGGTTCTCTTGGGTTGTATGCATGCAGCATAAAAGTGTGACTTTTGAGTTTTTGAAGAATCTGTTCACCAAACTAGAAAACATCTATGGGCTAAAGATCCGCAGGATTCGAAGCGACAATGGAACAGAATTCAAGAACAATGCTATGGAGTCACTATGTGCAGAAAAGAAGAATGAAAATAAAGTAAAATAAAAACCTACCTGGCGAATAATGATACAAAACTCTACACTTGGATTTTAACCTAAGTTCAATCAGGTGGCTTCTCTTTTATCCACCCTTTATCCAACCCGTTTAATTCAGATCGTTCACCATTGTTCGTCAAAAAACTAATAGTGAATCTAGAATAACGTTTGAAAAATTCAAACGGGTCAGAGTACCTATTCCTACACTTACATGGACCATACCTGATATGTGGCATATGATGAGGGATATGGTCCATGTGATTGTGAACCCTCTCCCGTGATGGTGGCGGCACGGGCCGGTAATCCTGACTATGACGAGGTGGTTTGGTCTTTGTCTTTGTTACCACCTCTTCCCCTTCTTCCTCGTTTGGTGCATTGATCTCTGTTGTTGGCATCCCTGCAAGTAAAGTTTCTAAAAATAATAGATCGCCAACATGGTCAATTTCTCCTTCTTCAAGAGTTGGTAAATCTACCAACTCATCACCAAACTCGTCCTCCCAAGATGGTACATGCATATATTCTTCTTCATCTCCCATCTTGTTCTCCTTCTCACTAATCTCTTGAATCAACCCGACATCTTCTACAACCTCACTATCACTCAAAAAATCATCTTCAGTGGGATCTTGTTGGACCGTAGGTGGGACTTCTTCGTCCATTATCGTCTCCGGTTCTGGAGTGATATCATATGGTTGTAAGTATGGATTTTGCCCTTCATACCAATCTATATAGATCCTTGGTACTGAATAGGCAAAAATGCTATCGGGTGCTTTCCAAACAGGCATATAGTGATTTTGCATTTGAGTGTAGATGCCTTCTTCATTGTAACCGGCCTCGTCGCGCTCTTTTATGTAGTCTGCTACAGTCTTTCTTCCACTAGCATCTGGCATCCTAAAAATCTCACTGCAAACAGACACTAAACAAACAGATCACGGGCACCAGATAGAAAAAATATAATACGTAAAAAAAATAACTAAAAAGAAATAAATAATAAAATAAAGAAGAATAAAATTATCTACAAAATGACTAGATCCCCGACTCGGGTCGTCCTCAAAAGCGCACTGTGTCCCCGGCAACGGCGCCAAAAACTTGATGTGTGAAATGTGTAGTAAATAAATCGGTCAAGTTTTAAAAATGGAAAAACCTACAAAACCACACACTAACGGCAAGTGTACCGGTCGCAGTGTAGCAAAGCAAGTAAGTCCGGAATATCGAACCGTGGACACAATATGGCGACTCTCGGTACTAGACCTCTATCGACTCCTAGCCTAGTAAATTGGATTTTTGTGAATTTTTATTAATAAATTATTAAAGTAAATAAATTAAAAGACTTAAACTAACAGATAGCAGGGGATTAATAAGGAAGGAAATCAGAGATGGGAAAGGCAACCACCTAGGTATCGAATCCTACTAATGAAATTGGAACTGCCCCGACTTTGGAAACTATGTTGGCAATCAGGATCTTATAATATTCACCCCTAGTATCATAGTGGCTCCCGGATCATTTACCAAGACTGACCGAAAAGGAATCCTAAAGGCTACTAATCTCACTGATTGGTTAGATCACCTCTCGGTCTCACTAACTATGCTAAAGTACTCGCTAGACTGGTTTAGATTTCTCACTCTCCAATCACAATACACCCTAAAGTGCAAGGAGTAACCTGTAAAGTCAGTCTATGACACAGATAAGCAAATAATACTAGAGAACCTAGGAAAACCTGATCTCGCAGCGTTTCTAGCCTAAACCTCTAGCACTAAAGACAAACCTGACTACCTATCACCTCTCGGTCTCAAGAATAGGAAGAACACAAATTACCTCTAAACTCCCAATTAATGTTCCTATGGAATTTAGGCCTAAAACCATAAAGTAAACTACAAGCACAAAGCAGGTAATTCTAACAAGCATCCAAACATGAAAGACATTCACTAAGACACTCGTGGAACATTAAAAGATCATAAATTAGTAAAAGGTACGCACACACACCATAGAATTTTAAACAAGTTTCTTACTAAAACATAAATCCAACTATAAAATCCAAAACCGAAACATAAACCAAAATCAAATAGCAATCATCTCAAACCTAGGTGGCCACTAATGTCTTAGCCAAACATAATCCGAGAAAATAATAAAAACATAGGTTCAAGAAAAATAAAAGTCATGGAAATAATATTTTTAGAACACGAAGTAATAAAATATTAACCAAAGTACTTGTAAAGCTTATCCCGTAGCTTGAATCTTGAACCCGTGCCTTCTACCCTTCTGTCGACTTCCTTTTCTCCTCTAAAGATGCTGCTGTGTTTCGATTGTACCTCCTGGCCGCTACTGTTAATCGACGTCCTCCAATATAATATGCCGATAATAAATTATATCCTCCTCTCCTTCTGCTTTCCAATGATTAGAGCCCTTTTTTTTCTTTTTGATTTCTTTGGGCCGATCCATCTTTGGGTCTAGACCAAATTCTCATTTAACTTTTATTTATTTATTATTTTTATTATAGCTTTTAATTCGGGTGTTCTTGGCTCGACCATAGTTACACGTCTACGCCCCAACGTCCATGAACACCTATAAAATATAATAAATAATAAATACTAAAAATGAACCAAAACTAATAAAAATCTAATAAAGCACTAAAATAAATAAAATAGACAAGTGCAAACCTAAAATTAATAAAAACAAGAATAAAAAGACCTGAAAAAGACTACGAAATACATAGGAATTAGATGTGTTTTGCAACACATCAAACATCCCCACACTTAAATCTTTTGCGTCCCGAAAAAGAATTATACAAAATCTCAAACATTTTCAACAAAGCACTTAGCAAAAACGATAGCATCAAACAGGGTCAAAAGCAGGCTACGAAATCAACAAGCATAGCGGTTTCACAAGACTTACATCGTTCAAAAGGCTGACTAGTCAAGATGATACAATTTTAAAAACAAGGCCTACCTAGTCAAGCTTCACTTACCTTCAAGCAACCGACTATGCACCTGTAAGCACCCCTCACAATATCACTCATCTCTCGGTTATATATTTATTTGGAGTGAATCTCTCGAAACCGAACTATGAAGCAAAATTATCATAATCTTGTACGTCAATCAAATTTCCACCTAATTGCTAAGACTAACACAAATCCAGAGGACTTCGAAAGGGTAGGTAAGGGTTAAAGGTAGGAAATTTTATTGGGAAAAAATTGGTTAAAAAGAAAAATAAAAGATAAACCGGATAAATCTTGAATATATAAACTCTAACTCTTTGGTCTTCTCGACCCACAACCTTTATTCTATTTTTTTTTCTCTCTTTTTCATATTTTTTTTTTGTTTTTTTTTTATCAGCTACTCTTTATGCTAATATATTTTTTTCTTTTTTTTTCACATTACATAAATATATACAATCCGGTAATCAATATAAAATAATAAAATGGGTGACAAACGAAAGGTTTAGGCTCAAAGTGGTTTCTAAAGGTAAAAATGGTGAAACGGGTCAAATAATCAAAACAAACGAAAAGGCTAAACAAAAATGGGTAATCCTAATGCCTCTATCATATCTGTGTCAAGTCCAAGCCTATGGTCTCAAAATGCATCAAAACGCACAAGTTCTAAAATAATGCAACAAAGTCGGTATATCACACATGAAACGAAATAGTGAATATTTATATATAATATTTAAAGGCTCAAAACTCACTGTCATGTGGAAATTAGGGTTACCGATACTAGCAAGTGCAAAACCAGTTAACCATCTAGCTTGATCCACTATCCCAGGCACCCCAAACATTTTATTTCAGAAAAAAAAACAACTTAGTCAAGCCTACTATCCCGCAACTTAAAGAAACATATGCTAAGACCCGTAAACCCGACAATCAACCCCGCTTTTAACCGACGTATTACATTGAAAAGGCTCGTTTACTACGCGCAAAAAGGATCGGGACTAACACAAAACCAACTTTTTTTTTCTTTTTTTTCAAATTTTTTTTTTACTCAACCTACAACTAAGCAAAATAAAAACGAAGTCTCCCATCCCCACACTTAGAAAGGCACAGTGTCCTCAATGTGCTCCAGGATACAACGCAGACTAAAAAAATGAAAATGTAAAAATAAAGAAGAAACGAAAAAAAAAAAAATATAACAAAATAAATGGAACGAACTCCCCTAGAATATGTGGTGATAGCTCGCAGAAAGTGTCCCATCCGTCCATCATCTACAGCCGTATAGCATTTCCTTCGCGGCCGTAGTCAGAATCCTACAAAAAATAAACTAAAAATAAAATGAAAGCAAAAAGACTCAATGAAAGGTGAGATGCCTGTTTAAAAAAATAATTTTAAAATCGACCCCCACCCGAATAGAGATTGAGTACGGGTAGGGGGATCCAACAGTGAAAAAGGCTAAGGCAATCCCACACGACTTGATAAACTAAAAAAAAATTAAAATATAAATAAAAAAAATAAAGAAGAATGAAAATAAAGTAAAATAAAAACATACCTGGCGAATAATGATACAAAACTCTACACTTGGATTTTAACCTAAGTTCAATCAGGTGGCTTCTCTTTTATCCACCCTTTATCCAACCCGTTTAATTCAGATCGTTCATCATTGTTCGTCAAAAAACTAATAGTGAATCTAGAATAACGTTTGAAAAATTCAAACGGGTCAGAGTACCTATTCCTACACTTACCTGGACCATACCTGATATGTGGCATATGATGAGGGATATGGTCCATGTGATTGTGAACCCTCTACCGTGATGGTGGCGGCACGGGCCGGTAATCCTGACTATGACGAGGTGGTTTGGTCTTTGTCTTTGTTACCACCTCTTCCTCTTCTTCCTCGTTTGGTGCATTGATCTCTGTTGTTGGCATCCCTGCAAGTAAAGTTTCTAAAAATAATAGATCGCCAACATGGTCAATTTCTCCTTTTTCAAGAGTTGGTAAATCTACCAACTCATCACCAAACTCGTCCTCCCAAGATGGTACATGCATATATTCTTCTTCATCTCCCATCTTGTTCTCCTTCTCACTAACCTCTTGAATCAACCCGACATCTTCTACAACCTCACTATCACTCAAAAAATCATCTTCAGTGGGATCTTGTTGGACCGTAGGTGGGACTTCTTCGTCCATTATCGTCTCCGGTTCTGGAGTGATATCATATGGTTGTAAGTATGGATTTTGCCCTTCATACCAATCTATATAGATCCTTGGTACTGAAGAGGCAAAAATGCTATCGGGTGCTTTCCAAACAGGCATATAGTGATTTTGCATTTGAGTGTAGATGCCTTCTTCATTGTAACCGGCCTCGTCGCGCTCTTTTATGTAATCTGCTACAGTCTTTCTTCCACTAGCATCTGGCATCCTAAAAATCTCACTGCAAACAGACACTAAACAAACAGATCACGGGCACCAGATAGAAAAAATATAATACGTAAAAAAAATAACTAAAAAGAAATAAATAATAAAATAAAGAAGAATAAAATTATCTACAAAATGACTAGATCCCCGACTCGGGTCGTCCTCAAAAGCGCACTGTGTCCCCGGCAACGGCGCCAAAAACTTGATGTGTGAAATGTGTAGTAAATAAATCGGTCAAGTTTTAAAAATGGAAAAACCTACAAAACCACACACTAACGGCAAGTGTACCGGTCGCAGTGTAGCAAAGCAAGTAAGTCCGGAATATCGAACCGTGGACACAATATGGCGACTCTCGGTACTAGACCTCTATCGACTCCTAGCCTAGTAAATTGGATTTTTGTGAATTTTTATTAATAAATTATTAAAGTAAATAAATTAAAAGACTTAAACTAACAGATAGCAGGGGATTAATAAGGAAGGAAATCAGAGATGGGAAAGGCAACCACCTAGGTATCGAATCCTACTAATGAAATTGGAACTGCCCCGACTTTGGAAACTATGTTGGCAATCAGGATCTTATAATATTCACCCCTAGTATCATAGTGGCTCCCGGATCATTTACCAAGACTGACCGAAAAGGAATCCTAAAGGCTACTAATCTCACTGATTGGTTAGATCACCTCTCGGTCTCACTAACTATGCTAAAGTACTCGCTAGACTGGTTTAGATTTCTCACTCTCCAATCACAATACACCCTAAAGTGCAAGGAGTAACCTGTAAAGTCAGTCTATGACACAGATAAGCAAATAATACTAGAGAACCTAGGAAAACCTGATCTCGCAGCGTTTCTAGCCTAAACCTCTAGCACTAAAGACAAACCTGACTACCTATCACCTCTCGGTCTCAAGAATAGGAAGAACACAAATTACCTCTAAACTCCCAATTAATGTTCCTATGGAATTTAGGCCTAAAACCATAAAGTAAACTACAAGCACAAAGCAGGTAATTCTAACAAGCATCCAAACATGAAAGACATTCACTAAGACACTCGTGGAACATTAAAAGATCATAAATTAGTAAAAGGTACGCACACACACCATAGAATTTTAAACAAGTTTCTTACTAAAACATAAATCCAACTATAAAATCCAAAACCGAAACATAAACCAAAATCAAATAGCAATCATCTCAAACCTAGGTGGCCACTAATGTCTTAGCCAAACATAATCCGAGAAAATAATAAAAACATAGGTTCAAGAAAAATAAAAGTCATGGAAATAATATTTTTAGAACACGAAGTAATAAAATATTAACCAAAGTACTTGTAAAGCTTATCCCGTAGCTTGAATCTTGAACCCGTGCCTTCTACCCTTCTGTCGACTTCCTTTTCTCCTCTAAAGATGCTGCTGTGTTTCGATTGTACCTCCTGGCCGCTACTGTTAATCGACGTCCTCCAATATAATATGCCGATAATAAATTATATCCTCCTCTCCTTCTGCTTTCCAATGATTAGAGCCCTTTTTTTTTCTTTTTGATTTCTTTGGGCCGATCCATCTTTGGGTCTAGACCAAATTCTCATTTAACTTTTATTTATTTATTATTTTTATTATAGCTTTTAATTCGGGTGTTCTTGGCTCGACCATAGTTACACGTCTACGCCCCAACGTCCATGAACACCTATAAAATATAATAAATAATAAAT
Source organism: Ambrosia artemisiifolia (assembly GCA_032199755.1). NCBI lineage: Eukaryota > Viridiplantae > Streptophyta > Magnoliopsida > Asterales > Asteraceae > Ambrosia > Ambrosia artemisiifolia. Next base: position 40,573,217 of record CM063525.1, read on the forward strand.
ACTAAAAATGAACCAAAACTAATAAAAATCTAATAAAGCACTAAAATAAATAAAATAGACAAGTACAAACCTAAAATTAATAAAAACAAGAATAAAAAGACCTGAAAAAGACTACGAAATACATAGGAATTAGATGTGTTTTGCAACACATCACTTGGGTTGTATGCATGCAGCATAAAAGTGAGACTTTTGAGTTTTTGAAGAATCTGTTCACCAAACTAGAAAACATCTATGGGCTAAAGATCCGCAGGATTCGAAGCGACAATGGAACAGAATTCAAGAACAATGCTATGGAGTCACTATGTGCAGAAAAGGGTATTCATCACGAATTCACAGCGCCATACACTCCTCAGCAAAACGGGGTTGCAGAAAGAAAGAACAGAACTCTTATTGAGGCTGCCAGAACAATGCTCGCAGATTCTAACTTGCCTGTCATGTTTTGGAACGAGGCAATTTACTGCGCGTGTTATACTCTAAATAGGGTTCTTACGGTTAAGAGGTTCGGCAAGACTTCTTACGAACTTCTAATCCGTAGGAAGCCGAACTTAGAGTTTCTGGAACCTTTCGGTGCTCCATGCACTATGTTACATCCCGATGGGAAGTTTGGTGCAAAGGCAGATGAAGGTTTCTTTGTTGGATACAGTACTCCTAACAAGAGGGTATACAACAAAAGAACCAATAACGTTGAGGAGTGGCTTAATGTCGATGTTCAACGTTACACTGTCAATGGACGTGGTGCTGGACCCGATTGGTTGTTCGACTATAAGAGTTTGTTCGATTCTTTCAACCTGGATAATGTTGTGGATGATGCTGTAGCGCAAATGTATTACGAGTGTGAAAACGCAGCTAGCTCACCGCTAATGCGTCCGATCGTGGTTAATGCACCTGCGCCTGCCGCATCTGATGCTTCTACATCCATGGGTCCCCCTGATAAAGCCGCAGGAGTTGAAGTTGAGGAAGTCTTTCAAGAAGCGTCAGAGGTTATGGAATCTTCTTCAGATGAGGAATATACAGAATCTCGGGAAACTCTTACTGAAGAACTGGCTGGAAATGGTGAATCTACCAATACAGCTCCAGTTCCTCCTACAGGGAATGATCAAGCTGGTCCTTCTTCTTCAGCAGGTCCTGGAATTGGTCTACAGATCGATTTCTCCGGTTTTAACTTGCAACCCGCTGCTCCCTCTAGTTCAAGTGCCGCTGAAACGAACATCTCTCAGGGACTTGAAAATCTCAATCTGCGGTCGGATGATCCAGTGCCGGCACATCCGGAATCTCGGCTTCACGACACTCATCCACTGCAGAATGTGATTGGTGATCCGACTGGTAGAGTGATGACACGTAGTCAGCTCAGGAATGCCAGTCCAAGTGACAACTCCGCTACCCTAGCTCTTTATTCGGAGATCAGAAAAGCAGGTCATCAGAACGATTGGTCTTTTGCTCTTTATGTGTCTCAGGTGGAACCGCGAACCGTCCAAGAGGCTTTGAGAAAAGAACCATGGATCGACGCAATGCAGACAGAGCTTCAGCAGTTCCAAAAGCTAGGAGTGTGGGACTTAGTTGACTTACCTCCAGGCGCGAAGAAAATTGGAACAAAGTGGGTCTACAAGTGTAAACGGGATGACCGCGGGGTAATTATAAGAAACAAGGCTCGATTAGTTGTCCTCGGCTTCCGTCAAATCGAAGGAATAGATTACAACGAAGTATACGCTCCAGTTGCGCGCCTTGAAGCTATCCGGATGTTCTTAGCTTACGCTTCGTACAAACGGTTTAAGGTGTATCAAATGGACGTCAAAAGTGCTTTTCTGTATGGTATCGTGAAGGAAGAGGTGTACGTTTCACAACCTCCGGGGTTTGAAGATCCACTGCATCGTGACAAGGTTTACAAACTGAACAAAGCGTTGTATGGGCTTCATCAGGCTCCGAGAGAATGGTATCAAATGCTCAGCAGCTATTTGATCTCCAATGGGTTCAACCGTGGACACGTGGACTGCACCTTATTCACCAAGGAAAAGGATGGTGACCGTCTGCTGGTACAGGTTTACGTTGATGATATTATATTTGGGTCAACTAATGAGGTTTTGTGCAGGGAATTTGAAAAGTTAATGCAGGATAAGTTCGAGATGAGCTCGATGGGGGAAATGCAATTTTTCTTAGGCTTGCAAGTAGATCAACTTGAGTCGGGGATCTTCATCCACCAGACAAAATATGTTGCTGACATCTTGAGCCGGTTCCAGATGGAAGACTCTGCTGCAATAGCCACCCCTATCCAAACCAATCACGGGATTGGTCCGGATGAGAAAGGACAAGCCGTTGATTCCTTTCTTTATCGAGCAATGATTGGCTCGTTGATGTAACTCACAGCTTCAAGACCCGATATTATGTTCGCAACCTGCCTGCTGTCAAGATACCAGTCCAGGCCGAAACAGTCCCATCTGGTTGCCGTGAAGAGGATCTTACGTTATCTAAAGGGTTGTCCGACCAAAGGTCTTTGGTACCCTAATGACGATAAGTTTGATCTCGTTGCTTATAGTGATGCTGACTATGGCGGATGCAAGAAAGACGCAAAATCCACATCGGCTGGATGCCAGTTCTTAGGAGGTCGACTAGTCTCGTGGCAGTGCAAGAAGCAAGCCTCTGTGTCCTTATCAACTTGCGAGTCAGAATACATAGCTGCGTCCAGCTGTTGCTCCCAGGTTTTATGGATACAACAACAAATGAGAGACTACGGTTTGAAATTTCTAAACACTCCTATTTACTGTGATAATGAATCTGCTATAGCGCTTGCTAAAGACGCGGTAAACCATTCCACGGCGAAGCATATCTATGTTCGGTATCATTTCATACGCGATTGCTATGAAAAGAAACTGATAGATATGATTAAAATCCACACGGATTACCAACGTGCCGATTTATACACCAAAGCTTTTGATAAACCTCGTTTCGAGTATCTTTTGGTTTTAAATGGCATTAAAGAAAAGCAGGATTAGATCCTCATTGGCAATCGTTTTTGTACATATTTTCTTCAAAAACAGAAAAATCCAAAAATATTGTCTTTTTGCAAATTTTTAGATTTTTAGGGGGAGAAAATTCAGAAAAATACAAAAACATCAGAAAATGCAAAAATCAAAAAAATTGAGAAAATTCAAAAATCAAAAAAATGGAAAAATGAAAAAAATGAGTTTCTTTGGTGGAAATAGGGAAGATGATATTAACCAATCAGTCGGACTGTCTGGACCTTTATCATCTTAAAAATATTGGATCTGATAAGTAGCCTCTACAATGATGTGTTGGTAGGCTCGAAATCATTTCCAAGTTCGACATGGTGATATAAACCTAAATCTACTGAGAATTGTGTGGATTAACGCCGCGTTGGCATATGGTCTAAAAGCCTTAAATCTTGTTGATAGAATGCCAAAATCCGAGGTTTCTGGTCTTTAAGAGGTTGGTACATCCGGGGTGAACTAGACATCTCTCAGAATAAAAATGGGGTGGCATAAGTGACGTACGTTGGGTTAGCAGCCTACAACTGAGACACCTCTTTGCCATACTCAGTAAAAGAAAAGAAAAACAAAAAAAAATAGAATAAATTCTGATAAGGAGACGTCTAGGAATCCTGTAAGAGCAAAAAGATCGTGAATGCCAAAACCCTATTCTCGAAGAGAATCGCTCTAAGGTATCAAATCAATAATATACCTAAAGCATCGTACCGTGAAAAATCAAAATATATACGGTATTTGACTTGAACCCTGGTCTGGATCTCACTGGTCTCTTTGCTGCAGCGTTCTTGCAGACCTGATCACCACTGAGTCCATTCCTTGTAAATACGGATGACAACAGCTTATTCACCGGTTACGAGGAAGCTTTGTGCATGCCTTGATGCGGGAATATGTCGCGTGTGCGGGGAACACCTTTAATCAGCTTTAATATTACCTTAACATATCTAAAGTGCCTAGCGATAAAACTTGATTTTGAGTTTAGGTGGACAACAATACTGACAGTTGTTGTAGGATGCTTATTGGTAATGTTAATCAAAAACTGAAAGTATAAGGGTTCTAGTATAGTCCGTACACTGATATGATTCCCTAACTATCGAAACTCGCAAAAATATGATAGTGCACAGTTAGTTGTTTTCGCGTTTTCGCTTATTTTCTATTTTATCTTTAGTAGATTAGCTATTCTTGATTGCCGATGATGGAAACCTAATCCATTGTAATCTTACTTCTTCAAGAATAAAACGCCGAACAATAAAAAGGATAACAAATTGAAAACTTGTGCTTTTACCGGGTCAAAACCGTGTGTTTTACCAAGTACAAGGGTGAAAAATGAAACATTTTCAAGCTTTTGAGTCATCATCTGAGTCGCGTGTGAAATCGGGTTGAAAAACGCATGTTTTGAACCTTAACGGGTCAAAAATGCAAGCTTTGGTGCTGCAGGGGCATTTTGGTAATTTTGTGAATAGGGTTGTAGGCAATTATGAGCTAATCGCCTATGTATATAGACGATTAGCTCCTAATCGTGTGTCATACAAGCGAGTGAAGGGATATTCGTGTAATAAAGTAGGCGATTAGTTTATTTGGGTCATCTAGCCATATTTAACTCTCAATCGCTTAAAATCCTAAGCGTGTATGGTCAATCGCTTGCTTCTTTGAGACGATTAGTTCCTACTCGCGTCTACTGTAGCTAGTGATTAAGAGCTAATCGTGTGGTTCCTTTAAGCGACTAGACCTACTCGCATAACACATCATGCGATTAGCTTTATGTATAAAAGGGATCCTTAGTGTTTTTCTTTCATTACCTTCAAATACAAGAACAGTGCTGAGTTCCCTCTAAACCCGAATTCAAACGAACCTCTGCCAAAAATTTCCTTGTTCTAGCATATTAATCTACATCAACAAGGTAATCTTTTCCTGAAATTTCAGACTCTAACATCTTGTTTAAAGGGGTTTAATCGCTGATTTTTGGTCCGAAAACCTTGCTCTAAAAATTCGCTGATTAATGTCTAAAAGGTGTTTGTTGTTATTATTTCTTGGTTGGGGTTTGTTAATCGGCTGGTATAGGTTCATTTTATGCAAAAAGATTGATCCTAAACATCATTAAAACAAAAGCCCTTTAAACCCCTTAAGAACCCTAAGTTATAAACCCGGTTAAATTAACCTTGAATCTGAAACTGAATATCTTATATTGTTGAGGGGTTTTGATAATCGGGTAGTTTAGGTTATAATGTGGCAAAAATTCCAACCCATTTCGACCCGTTTTAAGTTTGGCTTAAGATTGGTATGCACGATTACTGTTCACGCGATTAGGTGACCCTAATCGCATGAACAGTGGACACGAATGAGGTTCTTGGCTACTAATCGCCTACTGTTCAATAGCGATTAAGGCCACTCGTGTTCAAGGGATAGCGATTAGCTCTGCTAATCGCATAAAGTCAACTGTTGACCAATTTTTTGTCAAACTTCGTCCGTTTTGTCCGATTTTATCATATCTTAACCTGTTCTAATGATCGTGTCGTGTGTTTTGTCTTATAGAATCATGCAGTACGGTGCGTCGGAGAAGCACAACTGTTTGGCATTTCTTGGACCAGTAACAAAGCCAGAATGCAAGTTGTTCGAAGGTATTATCGAGTACTTGAAACGATCAAAGATCAAGTATGCTATCTCTACTGAATACGCAGCCTACAAGGACATCATTCGGGAATTCTATCGGAATGCAAAAGTCGACAACAGCACAGTTCCTGCAACTATTAAAAGTGTTGTTCAGCGAAAGGACGTCGTTATCACAGAAGACTTGATTCGTGAGATTCTAAGATTTGAAGATGACAAAGACGATCCGATTGTGTTCGATACTATTTTGATTCGCGGTGGTTTTCTCAGAATGAAGTATGCAGACGACGTACGCGCGCAAAAGATGTTGCAAAAGGGTTGTTTACCGCCAGAGATAAAATATCTAACGCACGTTGTGCTAAAGTGCATCGGCCCTCGCAAAGGTACTTTCGATGCGATCCGGGACACTTTAGCATCAGCGATTGTTGCGTTAACGTTGAACAAACCGTTCAACTTTTCTGGTATGATTATGCATCATCTCAAGGAAGTGATTGTGCAGAAACCGACAAAGCACTCGTTCATTGTCTATCCTAGGTTTCTGCAAATGATCCTTGACAACCAGATTCCTAATATGGTGAAAAAGGTAGATGAGTTGCTCAAGATTAAGAAGATTGATGAGATTGAGCTGAAGAGAATGCTGCAATATAAGAAAAAGCCGAAGGCAGAACATCCACCAAGTCGGCGATTGTATGTTTTTCTCGCGAAAGACAACTATGAGGCACCACCTGGGAATAGGTGGAGACACGACGACAGTGACTCTGAAGACGATATTCAGGTTCATAGACAGGTGTTCAAAGGTGATGATATCATTGGCAGACCCACTGAAGAATTGGGAGCCAATCAACCGGGCAATACGGGGGATGCTGAGCATAGACGCGATGATGACATGTTTGATTCTGCGTCTCTGGATGTCGATGCACCATCCAGCTCAGGTAAGGGAAAAGAAACGTTGGATGAAGGCCCGGTTAATATTGAAGACGTTGATGATGAAGATGACGACTCAGAGGCGACTGAAGATGATACGCCTGATGTACTTAGTTTGGAAGAGGATAGGGCTCTCACAGCCGAGGCGAGAGATCTTGCGAGGGATCCCACTTTCACACCAGGAGGTGAGGATCTTATTGCAGATATCGATGCTGATCTTAGCACGCCTCCTCCTCACAAGTGACAGAAAACCAAGGCAGCTAAGATTGGTAGGGGTCAGAAAAGGATGTCAAAGAATGTAGTTGTGCCTGAGAGGTCCCCAAAGAGATTGAGGGGAAAACGTCCAGCTTTGAATCTTCCTGATACTTTCGGCTCTCCAATTTCTTCTACCACACCAGCAGCAACAACAACAGCAGCAGAAACAACAACAACAACAGCAGAAACCACCACAACAGCAGCTACTTCTTCTGTTCCAGTATCTTCCAGTACAGCTGTGCCTGCGGGTATTACTATGTCTATGCCTTCTTCGGTAGTCTTCACTGAGCAAGTCTCAGCTACCGTTGAAGCGATATGTTCACAGTTGGTCTCGAATCCGGTTGGTGATCATATACGGAGACTGAAAGAAGCTGCAAGAACCACAACAGCTAAACCTTCAGGCCAATCTTCTTCTTCTACTTCAGCCTCCAATGAACAACTCCAGTGTAATGTCAGCGAACTCATGGCTTTAGTTGCTGCACAGTTGCGAGAAATAGTTGAGTTAAGAAACAAGAACGCCCAGATAGAAGAAAATGAAACGGCGATGCTAGAGTTGATTGGCGAGACCATCACTGCAAATACAGATCTTAGAGCTACTGTCGACGCACTTACCTTTTCTAATCAGCAGATTCTAGAGTCGAACAGACAGCTTATGGAATCACACCAGCAGTTAATACAGTCGAACCAAAGTGCCTTGGCGAGACTAACAGGTATTGAAGGAAAGTACAATGACCTCCAGCTCGCAAATGTGAGCAATGAGCGCAGAATCACCAAGTACAGGAAACAAAATACTAGATTAAGAGCTAGGTTGGATGAGTTGTCTGGAACTCAGCCTAGGCTCACTGGTGGTTCTGAGGCTGGAGCGAGTACGGCTGGTGGTGATGAAGAAGATAGTGAAGAAGAGGATGACGATGATGAAGAGGATGATGATAAGTCTAATGATGATGATCAGGGTGATGGTAAAGGTGATGGTGGTGATCCTGGAGCCACAGGCGGTGGCGGATCATCGGGTGGTTCAGCCGAGAGACGAACAAAGAAGCGCCATGATCGCCGAGGCGATGATCCCGAGGCAGGTTCTTCTGCTCAGGGGGAGCCAACACCCAAGATGAGCAAGATTCAAGAACTTCGCGAGCAATTGAAGAAGAAAGCGTTAGTTCAGGTTGAATATATTGAGCCTCTAAACTGCTATTTTGCGTATGATGATGAAGGCAACTTGCTCCCACCACCTGCCATGCCCGAGTATGATCTGGAGGAAGGCGAGATACCACCAGAGATGACACCAGAGGACATAGCAAAAGTTTATGGCTTTACACCTGGAGAATCTTCCAGTGCGAGCCAAAGTGTCCCTCCTGAGTTGAATCCAGAAAACAATGAGGTGGATCTTGAAGATGGAACCAGCGTGCCAACTCCTGAGTATGTGGTAAATGAGTCGGGCGCTGGAATTCCAAAAATGAGTCGGGCGCTGGATTTCATTAGTCAACAAGTTAAGTTCCGTTTCTTTTTCCTCATAATTTTTCCTTAAAGCTTCATTGCATTCTGTCATTAGTCAACTTGTTTCCTCACTTCATCCATTTCTTCTTCAATAGCAGTTCCAACTGTATCTCCTGCTACTCTCTGTTCATCCTTCTCCCACCTTCCATTGTTGACATTTTCTAAATACCTAGATTACCCCTTAGATAAAAGATAATATTATAAGATTTGGTTGGATTTCCTGAAATGAAGAACTGGGGTTTGTATATCTTAACTAAATAGAAATCGGAATTCAAACAACAATAGTACCATGGAAAGTGTGTGGATATTTAAGCTCTTTTTCATCGGCGGTAGGTGATGTTGGTGGTGGTGGTCAGATCTTGATCGATGAAGTTAGAATAAACGTTTGCTTCAAAGGAGGATGGGTTAGGTTTATGTTCTGAAAGTTTAGATCAGTGAATAAGAAAAATAAGTTAATCGTGTTTTAACTGTGGTTAGGTTAAATTGACAGGTGGCAAGTTCTACTAGCTTCCTACACTTTTTATGTTAAAGGATACTTTGTACCCTATACTTTCTCTATATCCCTATATCAATAGAGATCCTTATCTGGTTTTTGCGTAGGTGCTAACCTGATAAAATACTTGATTATCTGGTTTTTGTTTTATACCATATACGTTGTGGAACTTTTGAATCAACCATACTTAGCTGAGAAGGCCCAAGAAACTAGTCCAGTCCAAGTGTTTAGACCACTAAATGATCTCACTCTACCCTATTAGCTGAATGTTTTTTTCGTAATAGTGGGAAACCCGTTGTAGCGTTCTAATACTAATCACAACTTGATTTTGAGTAAAATCTTAATCGAGATATAGATAAAAACAAGCACATCGAAGCAGTATGCTTGTAATTTATAGAACATCATGTTTTTAAAAGTTGTTCTAGCCAAAATCGCCAGAAACCAATATGTTAGATTATTTTTTTTACTCTGATTAATATAGTGTTAATTATACTATTAAACATTCATCTATAAGAGTTTATTATTAATAAGCACAAAAGCAAAGTTAGGTTTCTAGCTACCGTCTTCTTGTTAAATTATAAACCAGACGTTGTCAGCTGATCCCCTGCAAAAGCGATCTTGTCCATTGGATCGGACCGGTATGAGTTATGGTCCACGATCTACACAACCGTAGACCAAATTTCCGTCAGAAATTGCAGAGAAATAGAGAGAGAAAAAGAGTTCCGTCAGAAATTGCAGAGAAATAGAGAGAGAAAAAGAGTTGAGAGGTACGAAAGGCTTGGTGGTGTGGGTTTTGGGTTTCAAACTCAGTTGTTGTTGATCAGTTACAAATTGCTAATCAAATGGGTTTAACGATAATTCAATTGTAGTAATTGTGTCGAAACTGAGTGGTTGGTTACGATGGCGGTCGTTTCATTCGTTTTTTTTTCTTCTTGTCGATATGTAGGAGTGTCTTTGAAGATTGACCATATATAGTTTTTTTTTATATATAAATTCAATGAATTATCTTAAACGTTTCGGTTGCTCTTTTAATACAAACAAAAAATATAATGTTATAGAAATGAAGTGAATTAGTATTTCAATTAATATCATCTTAGTCACGTAGTCATATTATTAATCTACTATTAATTAATGGAGATTTAATTGTTTTATTAAATGTGCCTTGACAAGTTAATAAGATTACAATTGTGCCCTTGTAAATGAATATCAAATGACTATTTTGTCCGTCTATAACTCATAATATAGTAGTATAGATATGTATCTATATCTATATTATTTATTTTCTTATTAAGGAGGAGTGATATACAATATGGTAATTTCCATTTCCGTACAACTTAAGAAGCAACATGTACAACATATTTAAGCAAGAAATTTAAGGGTATTATAGAGATGTTGGTGACAATTAAGACACTTTGAAGGGTAATGTAGACATTTCACCATCTTTTTTATTTACAATATCAAAATAAATTTACAATACTACCCTTCATTTTCCATCATTGCCCCCACAACGGTGCTTGGCCCTCTAATTAATTTAACCATCAATTACAGCAATTCAATCATCATGAAAATCAATAGCCATATCCGTTTCCAGCCACCCCCATCTAAAGAAGTCGGACATTGAAATCAACCACAAAGTTCCTACGTATGTACCTGATTTTGTTGTATTAATTGCTTTAGTAGCAATCATCTTCCTCATCGACGTCAAGCCTAAAAATTGGTACGTGTGTTGTGTAATTTTGAGTCGAGTTCTTGAATATTTTTTGGTTATTTACAAATGGGATAGTTTATGACTGGACAAGGGCAAATGTGTTGTGTGTTTTATTCGAAGTAACCAAACAGATCAAGTGGCTCATATCTTTTTCTTTCCAGATAACAAGAAACATTCAGCTAATAGGGCAGAGTGAGATCACGTATTTTTGCGTTGACAAGGGTGTTACTTCCCTGGTTATCAAGGTGCTACTTCTTTCCATCGTTTTCTCATGTGAGGCTATGAATGTTTTTACTATTAGGATTTTGGTTTGAGTTGTAGTCAGAGAGGAGTTTCACTAACAACCCTTTTTTGTGTAGTTTCATTATGTTGAGAATTAATTTAAGTTCCCTAGCTATTTTCATGCATGCACGTGGGTTTTGTTTAAGTTTGAATAAGTGGCAGTTGCCAAGTCTGTGTTCAGTCCGGGTCATGTGGGGTTGTTCCACTTTATTTGTTAGCCGTTAAGAAGTTGCTTATTTAAGCTTTGAGTCTGTTCTTGTTTCAGTATGTACTCTCAATTATCAGTGAATAAAATATCGTGCATTCTAAGTATTCTTGAGTGTTCATCTTTGTTATTATTGTGAGGCTATTGTGTGTGCTCATACCAACACGTGGTATCAGAGCTAGAAGATTCATTCATGGCTGATGCTGGTGTTATATCCAATCCGTCTCACACTCCTATTCCCATCTTTAAGGGGGAAGGGTATGAGCATTGGAATATAAGAATGAAGACAATCCTAAGATCAAAAGGGCTGTGGGAATTAGTGAATCTGGGGATGACTGATCATGGTGAAAATCTTGAAGAAGCTAGAAAAGAACACAAGAGGGATGCTCAAGCTTTGGCTGTGATTCAACAAGGTGTTCATGACACCTTGTTCTCACGAATTGCTGGAGCAGAAACCTCTCAAGAAGCATGGGACACCTTGCGAATAGAGTTCCAAGGTGACTCACAGGTGCAGTCAGTCAAATTACAAGGATTAAGGAGAGAATTCAAAAACCTGATAATGAAAGATGGAGAAGCAGTTGGAGATTACTTCTCAAGGGTGATGGCTATTGTGAGCCAGCAGAGATCATATGGTGAGGAGGTTCCAGATCAGAAGATAGTTGAGAAGATTTTGAGAAGTTTGACAAGCAAGTTTGATTATGTTGTTCCATCGATAGAGGTTGCATATGATCTCACCACCTTGACACCCGTCAAGCTGATGGGATCACTACAATCTCAGGAAGAAAGAATAAATGGCAGATCTGGAGAAACAAAGAATGAAGAAAGAGAGAAGTCAGATGAGCAGGCCCTTCAGGTTTACCAGCCCAACAGGAGATTGAACTTTGATCAACCTAGTAGGGGAAGAGGTCGTGGTACCTTTAAAGGTAGAGGTAGAGGAAGAACAAGTGATGAAAGAAACAAAGGCCCTCAATGTTATCAGTGTAACAGATTTGGTCACATGAAGAGGGAATGTTGGTACAATGATGAAGGACAAGCACGTGTGGCTGCTAATTCAGATGAAGGCAATGAAAATAGTGATGAAGTTCCCTACTTGTTCATGGCCTTAACCACTGGTGAAGTTGAAACTCCAAGTCTGTGGTTCATAGACTCTGGATGTTCCAACCACATGACCAGTATTAAAGGTAGCTTTGTTAGTCTTGATGAGTCTTTCAAGTTGGGAGTCAAATTGGGTGACAAAAAGAACCTGGCAGTAGAAGGAAAAGGGACAATCAGAATCAAGATGAGCAATGGAGGGTTTAGGTATCTTGATGATGTTTACTTTGCACCAAACCTTGAATATAATTTAATGAGTGTAGGGGAGCTAATGAGGAAGGGGTATGCATTAATGTTTGACAATGGAGTCTGTTCAATAGTGCATAAGGAAACTCAGGCAGAGATGATGAGGGTTCCTTTAGCTGCTAATAATATGTTTCCTCTGGATGCCACTAAGGTTAAAACTAGTGGCACCACAAGAAACCATGAAGAAACCAAACTCTGGCACTGCAGATTTGGTCACCTGAACACTCAGGCCTTGCAGCAGCTACACAACAAGCACATGGTGGTGGGACTGCCTCAAATGAAGGAATATGGTGACTGTGAAGGCTGTGCACTTGGCAAACTCCACAAACTTCCATTTCAAACCAGTACTAGAAGGGCAAGTCAACCCTTGGAGATTGTGCATACTGATGTTTGTGGTCCCATGCCCATAAAAAGCCTGGGTGATAGTAAGTATTTCTTACTCTTCATTGATGATTACTCTAGAATGACATGGGTATACTTTCTGGAAAAGAAATCTGAAGTGTTTTCAAAATTTAAAAGTTTTAAAGCTCATGTTGAAAAACAAAGTGAGAAGTTTATTAAAATACTCAGGAGTGATAGGGGAGGAGAGTATTGCTCCAATGAGTTTCATGCCTTTTGTGATTTGCATGGAATCAAGAGGCAATTGACTGCCCCATATACTCCTGAGCAGAATGGGGTCAGTGAACGAAAGAATAGAACAATGGTAGAAAGAGCACAATGCATGCTTCAGGCCAAACATATGCCTAGTTACTTCTGGGCAGAAGCAGTTTCTACTACTGTTCATATTCTTAACATGTCTCCTACAAAAGTACTGGATGACAAGACCCCTATTCATGTATGGTCTGGAGAAAAGCCTGAAGTAGAAGATTTAAGAGTATTTGGCAGTGTTGCATATGGTTTAAAGCCTAGTCAGTTCAAGCACAAATTCGAAGCCACTTCTGCCAAAAGCATATTGATTGGACAGTCTACACCTACAAAAGGTTAAAGGCTGTACAATCCTTTAACCAGGCAAATTATCACAAGAAGAGTTGTAAAGTGTTTTGAAGATCAAGAATGGGATTGGTCAAAAGACAAGAATGAACAGAATAAGCACTTGTGGAATTTGAGTGTTTTTGATGATTTGTTGGAAATGTCAAATGACAATAATGCCCCTGCAGCTGATTCACAGCCAGATACTAACCCAGGTAACCCAGAGAACAATGAAGCATCTAGTTCTGGAAGCCAAAGTGTCTCCACAAGCACTACTCAAGATGAAGCTGATGTGACTGTTGATGCAGCCTCTACTTTGATAAAGACCAAACCTTTAAGTGAAATCTATGAGCAGACAAATCCTATGGAAGAGTATACTGTATGTGAATTTGCATTAAATATTAGTGATCCACTAACATTTGATGATGCAGTTATTAAGAAGGAATGGAGAGATGCCATGATGGAAGAGATCAAGGCTATTGATAAAAATGGTACTTGGCAGCTTGTTGAAGCACCCAGTAACAAGAACATTATTGGTTTAAAATGGCTGTACAAAACCAAGTTGGGTCCCAGTGGAGAGATCTTGAAGTACAAAGCAAGATTAGTGGCAAAAGGGTATTCTCAGAAGAAGGGGGTTGACTTTCAAGATACTTTTGCTCCAGTTGCTAGATTTGAGACTATAAGAACTGTTTTATCAGTTGCAGCAGCACAAGGGTGGCTTATCTATCAGCTGGATGTTAAGTCAGCCTTCCTGAATGGAAAGCTTCAAGAAGAGATATATGTTGAGCAGCCCAGGGGCTTTGAAGTGACAGATCAAGAACATAAAGTGTACAGATTGTTAAAGGCCTTGTATGGTCTTAAACAGGCCCCAAGGGCTTGGTATGCCAGAATTGATGAATACTTTATAAAGAATGGGTTTACTAGAAGCTGCAATGAACCAACCTTATATGTGAAGAAGACTGCTGATGATAGGCTAATATATGTATGTCTTTATGTAGATGACATTATCTACACTAGCCATAGTACTGACTTGTTGCAGGAGTTTAAGCAAGGTATGATGAGTGAATTTGAGATGACAGATTTGGGCCTACTTAAGTTCTTTCTGGGGTTGGAAGTGTATCAAGGTGAGAAGAACATTGCTGTATGTCAAAGTAAGTATGCTGAAGAAATGATCAAGAAGTTTGGTATGATTGGATGCAAGACAGAAGACACTCCAATGAATGCAAATGAGAAGCATAAGAAGAATGATGGAACAGAATCTGCTGATCCATTTGTTTACAGAAGCTTGGTTGGTGGGCTCATGTATTTGCAGCATACCAGACCTGATATTGGGTTTGCTGTGAATGTATTGACAAGATATATGCAAGAGCCTAGTAAAACACATTTTGGTGCAGCTAAAAGGGTGTTAAGATATGTTGCAGGTACTATTAAGTATGGTTTAGTGTATAGCAAGAATCAGGAGATCAGACTGGTGGGGTACACTGATAGTGACTGGGCAGCTTGTCTTGATGATAGGAAGAGTGTGTCATCTAATGTGTTTACAGTTGGCAGTGGGGCTATTTCATGGTGTTCCAAGAAGCAGCAGTCTATTGCACTCTCCAGCACTGAAGCTGAGTACATCTCTGCAACTGGTGCTACTTGTCAAGCCATCTGGTTGAAAAGAATTCTAAAGGATTTGAGTATAGTGCAGAATGAAACTACTGTCATATGGTGTGATAATAAGTCAGCTATACAATTGTCTAAGAATCCAGTGATGGATGGAAAGTCAAAGCATATTGAATTGAAACACCACTTCATAAGAGATATGGTGGCTCAGAAGATGGTTTCTCTGGAGTTTTGCAGCACTGAAGAGCAGGTAGCAGATGTTTTGACTAAGGCTTTGAGCAAGGATAAGTTTCTGAAGTTCAGAAGGATGCTTGGTGTAAGGGAACTTAACTTAAGGGGGGTGTTGAGAATTAATTTAAGTTCCCTAGCTATTTTCATGCATGCACGTGGGTTTTGTTTAAGTTTGAATAAGTGGCAGTTGCCAAGTCTGTGTTCAGTCCGGGTCATGTGGGGTTGTTCCACTTTATTTGTTAGCCGTTAAGAAGTTGCTTATTTAAGCTTTGAGTCTGTTCTTGTTTTAGTATGTACTCTCAATTATCAGTGAATAAAATATCGTGCATTCTAAGTATTCTTGAGTGTTCATCTTTGTTATTATTATGAGGTTATTGTATGTGCTCATACCAACACATTATGAGTTTCCTTAGCACATTCCCTTCTTAATGCACAACTCAAATAGATTGAAGTTTCTGATTAAAGTAATATAAACTTAATTTTTACATTAAGAAATGAAAATTTGCTGTAAAATGAGTGTTTTCTATTATCCAACCACGAGATATCAGTATTGAAGTGGGTCAAGACGCTTGTCGTTAACTTGTGGGTGCTCATTCTAGAACATTCAGCAATACGGTTAATGATGTGTTCTACTATATTTCTTAACTGCCATAGAAGTGATACATTCTATTTAAATGCGAGATTATTTTCTCTTTAACCAACCTAATGTATGTCACATGATGCAAAACAGTCATAATACAACAACCATTTCTTTGTTAGTGAATAAACCGAAATGAAAGAAGAGACTGTTGAGAATGGACAGAAAAATAAACAACAGAATATGTTTCTGGTATGCGAATAACTTGAGAGAGAATGAGAAACAAATGTTGGAAACCGAATGAATAATATTACTGACATGAGGACCTTTAAGTACAACATTAACCGGTGCCTATAAGCAGTTATCCGGTGGTTAATAGACACAACTAATACACAAACGGTTCCATGATAAAACTACTAGATAACTGACAGAACTTAGGACAGATTATTATATTTAAACTTGTCCTAGAGATGTGACTTATTTATAATATACAATGTCACACATGCTTCTGCATATACTTAATTATATTCGGCTGCACATATGAATTGATATAAGAGATTATACTTCAAACAATTTCCCCCCTAATCTCTTAATATCAAATCTTTGTTCTTCAACCCTCTCGGCTGCTGCTGCATTTGGTCTTTTTCTTAGGTGAGGCTGTAGGCACTTGTTTTTTCTGTTTGATGATGAGACCACCCAGTTCTTCGTTTGTTTCAACTTTGATTTCCTTCTCCTTGAACCTTAGGTGATACCAATTCAGCATTTCCAAGTGAGTGCTGTAAATGATCCTTAAACATTTTACTATATCATCATCTTTCTTCATTCTCATTAAGCCTAAGCCATATCCCATTCTCACTGCCACTTGTGTCCACAAATCATGTTTGTTTACTGCTTCAAAACCACCGAATCTCTCAACAGTCATGTAGAGATCCATTAAATCCACTTTTCTTCCTAGGTGATCCACAGGTGGGATGGGCATGCGTCCACTGAAGTTGAGGAAACCATTTAAAAACCAAGAAATCATTTTTTCGAATTCTGCTTTGATTTTGATCCTGTGTAACTTGATCTGTGTGGACTGATAGATCATATCCATGAGTAACATGCAATTTTCCATAGGGTCTTCTCCCTTCGGATATATCATATTATCTTCCTCTTCAAAGGATGGGTCGGTTTCCTCATGATACTCATGTTCTTTTTCTTTCCCTTCTTCTGATTTTTCTGAAGCGTTTTTGACAAAATCACTTTGTCTCTCTTCACTTGCAGCCTTCTTTCGCTTCAGTTTTTCCGTCACAAACTTCTTTGTTGGAACTTCATCAACGTCCTTTGCACTATAAGGACAATTATAACCCGGATGATGATCGTTGCATGTCCAACAATGAATAATGGGTTCACTGATGGGATCGTACTCAATCTGTTTCTCCTTTCCTTTCCATAAAGGATTCCTCCTTATATGGCATATATCTCCCTCGAAGGTTATCTTAAAACCTTGGCCTTCTAATTTACCCACACTGAGTACATTCCTTCTCAAAGTAGGGATGTAATAAACGTTGTTTATTGTGTGGAATTCTCCTGAACTGTAAACTTCTACGGCCCCTTTTCCTTTATACAAATCCCTTTTGAACCCTTCTAAATTCCCTTCAATTCCAAAAGTCCTTTCTAACTTCTGGAACATATTCTTATAACCAGTAGCATGTTGAGTCCTATTGTGACTCACATACCATATGTTGTTCCAATTTCCACCGTCTGTCCCCTTTACCATGTACTCGATTTTACCAATTCTTTCGGGACAATTACGTCTATAGTGGAATGGTTCCTTACAATATGAACAACACATACCTTTAGGGAATTCTGACTCGGTTTCTCTCGCATCAGAAGTGTTGTTTTCTGCCCTGTTTGTATCACACAAACTGTTCTTGAAAGTTTCTTTGGAAGACATGCCTTGGTTGCTGTCCCTAATTTTGAAATTCCACTGATAACCGCCATGGTTATTATCAACAAACTGCATCAATTCTTTCCCTTTCCTTTGGGTGATGCCTTGGAATAAGGGTGACTTCACACACCCATAGGACTTCCTGGAACCGCTGACATCTTTGTCTTCTTCTTCTTTAACCGCAGGAAACGACGGTCTTCCTAGCCAAATCACTCGGCCCTTTCTTTCTTCACAGGTCTTTGGATCTGATGGCTCATAACTCTTGTATGAATAACCGCCAGTTCTTTGATGTTCTCGTTCTTTCTGCAACAAATAACTTCTTGATGAATCCATAAACGGGGAGCGATATAGGTTATCTTCTCTGCCGAAATTCTTATGATCATCACGATCAAACACTTTCTCTTTGCCACAGGTCTTTGGATCTTGCTCTGATGCCATGTTGAGAATGGACAGAAAAATAAACAACAGAGTATGTTTCTGGTATGCGAATAACTTGAGAGAGAATGAGAAACAAATGTTGGAAACCGAATGAATAATATTACTGACATGAGGACCTTTAAGTACAACATTAACCGGTGCCTATAAGCAGTTATCCGGTGGTTAATAGACAAAACTAATACACAAACGGTTCCATGATAAAACTACTAGATAACTGACAGAACTTAGGACAGATTATTATATTTAAACTTGTCCTAGAGATGTGACTTATTTATAATATACAATGTCACACATGCTTCTGCATATACTTAATTATATTCGGCTGCACATATGAATTGATATAAGAGATTATACTTCTAACAGAGACCTTTCTCGCTCGGCGCCTAAAGCGCACTATGCTCCGCTTCAACAAATGAGAGTTTAGTCAACCTAGACTAAAAATCAAGTCCCTATTGTAATGGGTTAGAAATAGATATATTAAAGGACAACGCCTCCTTGGTTTATATTGCTTTTGAGGATTCTGATCTACATACTATTTTAGATATGATCTTTATGATTTATGTTCTTATAGAAGTTTTTATCATAGTATCTAAATCCACACCACATTCGTTATGTCACTTATGTATGACAGTAAAGCTTTATGATGTGCTTGCTAAACTTATTACACTAGGGTGCAGTATAGTTCTAATGGAATAATGCAAAAAAAATAAATACACTTTTTAGATAACATTGTTTCCATACGAATGTGTAACTGTAGACTATGGTATATTGTGTGTTCATTTTCCTTGGCGAAATTACAGCTGTGTAAAGCAGTTATTGTTTGTTTTTTTTAGATATCTATGTAACTTGTTTGGATCTCTACTCAGTTATTAGGACCAATGCTATTACTAATCTAAAAGTGATATTGCAATGATTTGATTGCCGTGTATATTTTTCAATTTCTTTATCATGCTTGACATCAAGTCCATCAACCAGATTTGTATTATAGATTTTGGACTTGCCAAAAGATATCGTGATGCAACAACCCACTAGTTTACTAGCTTTTCAGCATAGCCACCATTAATTAGGTTGGTTATTCTTTTGAGTAGTTCTCTATGGCAGCCGAAACCAAGTGGTTACTTGTGTATGTCTTAATGTAGCACATATACAAATGTGACTGACCTATCCCTGTAGGGAGAACAATCTTGCTCGAACTGCACGTTGCAATACTCATCTTGGAATTGGTAAGAATTTTTTACTAAACTTCGAGTAGTCAAGTGCACCCTGGTAAATGGGATCCCTTAAAATATAACTTACGTTTTTGATGCTCTCTTTTTAGAGGAATGCTAATGGGATGACTTAGAGTCTCACGTGTGTGTGTATATATATATATATAGGGAAATTATAAACTGAAAACCCCCTTGAGTTAAGAAAACTATGAAAACCCTTGTAAAAACCATCTAAATTTTTTAATTTTTTTTGAAAAAAATACACAAGGTAACATACATGTATATATTAAAGCGTTTTGGGCAAAAAAAATAAAAAAAGCGCCGATAGAATATTTTTTAAAAAACCAAACAAAGTTTGTGCTGTTACATATGTAACAGCTCTGTTACATATGTAACATCAGTTGTTACATATGTAACAGTGCAAATTTTGTTTATTTTTTTTTAAAATATCCAATCGGCGCTTTTTTTTTATTTTTTTGGCCCAAAATGCTTTAATACATGTATGTTACCTTGTGTATTTTTTTCAAAAAAAAAAAATAAAAACTTTTTGATGGTTTTTACAAGGGTTTTCATAGTTTTCTTAACTCGAGTGGGTTTTCAATTTATCCTCCCCCTATATATATATATATATAGGATTTGGTTCAAATGAGAACCTTTCCCCAAATTGAGAACTGAGAGAACCATTCTGGGCCACACATTTCTCTAAGGCAAAAAAAAAAAATTTTGTTTTTTTTTTTTTTTTTTTTTTTGCAAAAATCTCTGCTTTATATGTAAGAAAAAAAAATTTTTTTATTTTTTTTGTATTTTTTTTTTTCAGTATACACATGTGTATAATTGCATTATACACATATGTATAATGCAATATACACATATGTATAACTGAAATATACACATATGTATAGCTGAAAAATGCTATATACACATATGTATAATTGCTATATACACATATGTATAATTGACATATACACATATGTATAAATGAAAAACAAATTCAAAAAAAATAAAAAAAATTTTTTTCCTTGCATAAAAATGTGCGATTAAAGCAAAAAAAAAAAAAAAAAAAATTTTTTTTTTTTTTTTTTTTTGCCTTTATATGAAATGTGTGGCCCAGAATGGTTCTCTCAGTTCTCAAATAGGGGTTGGTTCTCTTAGGATCCCTACCCTATATATATATATATATATATATATATATTCATGACAAAATTTTAGATCACTAATTATCTATAATCTATAACAAATTTCTATAATACAAAGGATAAATTCCAAAAAGGGTTGATTATATATAAAGCATGCCATATGTACTCACATAGTTTTTGTTACCATATTCAACACACTTAGTATATAAGAAATAGACAGAAAGTGTTATGGGCTAATCCAGCTACATCCTGTCTCTTTTGACCAGTACAATATGACCCGTTTTGACGTGTTACCCAACCTTACCATTTTGCAACCATTGATGGAGCCTGTAGACTAGGGGTTGCATTTCCATCATAGTTATGTGGTGCATATATGCAGCTAATGAGATTATATGTGCAACTAAATGCAGGTTGTGTTCTTAAGTTTTGGGGAGTGATATTTGTCTTCTGTGTTATTTGATTTGGTGCGAAAAGAGGCAGCGACTAGGACTTTTGAGCCTTGAATACAACGACATTGTGTCATTAAGAGGAATCATCATTTTAACAAGTAGGTTAGTGAACAAAAAATAAAGCTTAATTAATGGAAAATGAGTGTATATTATATATTTACAACAAGTACCTTAGAGAATCATGTGAGCGCGGGAAAATAGGTTGTTACATGGACGTGACTGGTTTTAGTCTTGAGGTTAAGGAACAAATTTACAGGGTGACATCTGAGAATCTATGTTGAAATATTTCTGGTCAAACTCTTGCAAACCTTGTTATGAGCCCTCCAAAGGTATGCCTGGTTCTATTATACGACAAGTGGATAATTCATTATAGTTATAAGTTTAATATGTGCATATATGCATGGCTTGTTCTGCTGATAAAAAAGATGGGATCCTACCATCATTGGCAAGTGTGCAAAGGCATTGGAAAACGCATTGAACAATTTAGAGGGTGTTACTTGCAACAAAGCTGAAGATACGATGTATCTTTTCCCGCGCATCGTGCTACCCAACAAAGCAATTAAAAAGGCAGAATCACTTAAAAAAGCCCTAGATGCATACTATGCTTCCCGAGTTCTTAACGCCACTGGTATAGTTGTGGTTTCCCGGTTTTGGTTTTGATTTTGGTTTTGGTCAGGTAACAAACTAAACTTTTTAAAGTACCACTTTCATAAAATTTATAAGGTCAAATTAACTGTTTACTTGTGTCGGTGGTTTAATGGTTGATTGTTTTGGTTGGTTAACAATAGGTTCCTTGGCCTTTGCATTTTAGGTGCACAATATTTTCACAAGAGGAAAAGCTTCCAGCCATGGTTTCATGGATGACTGATATTCACAAAAATTTTATGGACGAGTTCCATGATTATAAGTGCTTGTGCATAGTTATTCCTTCTTTTGGCAAACTGATTGTTGAGTTTTTTTTATTTCACCATGTTTATTGATTATAAGTTTTTCTATCGTCATCCAGATTGCTCGTGGGTTAGGGTTTGTTGCTGACCTGATGGTTGCTGAAAGAGTTGTGAGAGATAAGCATATCATAGATGGTAGACTTGTGAGTTGTTCTGTTCTGTTTTTATTATTGTTTTTAAGATTTGTTTAAACATTATATTTTTCATAATTGGATGAATATTTGATTGCATTGATCATACATTTGTGAAACATTTGGAAATTTATAAAATTTGGTACAGGTAGAGGTGAAGAATGTAATTCCAATGGATGATCAAAAACTTGTTAATAGGGGGATTGCCAATGTTCACCTGTCACCGAGCCCCATTTTCTTGAAAAATATTTTGTAGGCGACTTGGCAGCTACGGTCACCAAGAGTGACTTCAAGAACTACTTTCACCTATTTAGGTCAACCACGCAGTGGCGATGTATGATCTTAGCACTCAAAAGGCCTTGAGATTTCAGGTTCATTACATATGAGTCGAGGAGTTTGTTTATAGTGTCTTCAACAAAAACTAATGATTTGAACGGTAAAATACTAAATTTGTTGTTGTGCTTCTCCATTTCAAGTTCAATGTAAGATGCATTTTAATATAAAGTTAGAGTCTTTTGTTGTGTGTTGTGTAGTATGCATTCCAAGCATTAGTTTTGATAATACCATAAGTACGGTTATTTTCATTAAGAAAATGGTACATTTATAACTTTGTTTTGATGAGATGTTGTCTTGAATGACTATGGAAAATATATAGGTGTCAGTCGTGTCAGGTTGATGAGTTTGTGGGTTGGCGGGTAGAAATGTGCAACCCGAACCTGACCCATAGTATTATTCATGTCAAAGATTTCAACCCTAACCCGCACACATAAATTAGGGTCCGCCCAAACCGTTTAACACGTATTTTAAAAAATCAGTCATAAATGTTGATGAATTGTAAACGGTGTGTTGGGTTGTAAACGGGTTATCGTTAACATATTTAATGGTGAGTATTCTTGTAAGAAGTAAATAATATGGTGTGTCAAAATTAACATTATTATAACTAACCATGTAAAATGGACAGTGCAAAAACAAAAACACAAATATAAAAAGTTTTTTTTCTCTAGATACATAAATGGGTTGAAGGGTCAACCTTTTTCGTAAGAAGGTAAGGTTTGAGCTGACCATTTTAAAAGTTCACTTGCAGCATCAAAAAGGCTTGATCCAGCACTACACACGCCAAAAACCCAACAACAACTACGAGGCAACAAAAATAAACGCACCCGCAGCAACACGCGGACATTCTCACTAGTTATCTTATTAAGGAGGAGTAATGGCCAACATAGTAATTTTCATTTCTGTACAACTTAAGAAGCAACATGTACAACATTTGTAAGCAACACATTTAAGGGTATTATAGGGATGTTGGTGACAATTAAGACACTTAGGAGGGTAATGTAGACATTTCACCATCCTCCTCTTTTACAATATCAAAACCAATTTACAATACTAGCCTTCATTTCTATCCCTGCCATGATTTCTCTCATATTCAATTCAACTCCTTTTGGCCTTTCATCTTCCATAACCGGTGATTGTGTTGATTGGTTTTAAATGAGAATTGAAAATTCACCCAAGAGGACTAAAATTGCCTACCGCTTCATATTTTTGTAAACGGTATTCGTCATCAATGGCCATAAAACAAAATCTTCCGTTCAATGTTATAAAATGCGATGTTAACCTGGATATCTTGGATCACATTACAAACCATCTCTGCTGCTCTCTTTTTGATATGTTGTTTCCAATTGTATTCCTCTGCTTCTGTTCGGAAATATTGTCGGCAATATTTACAGTCGTTGCAACCACCGAAGATTAAATAATCGTTGTTTGGTCCGGGCAACAATGTCATGACAACCACCATTCTTGTCTTTGAGAGTCCGCGTGTGGAAACCATGACATTTGGTGAACTAGCGTGCAACAACTTATGAAGGTCTTAGTCGACAAAAGTCTTATTCTGAACTCCGACTCAGCCAGTCGTTGTAGCAATCACAACCGCTGTTGTTAATTGTTTGAATCAAGTTTGAAAGTATTAAATGGTATAGAACCAGAGACTAATAGATCTAACAAAGAGTTGGAAAGGATTTATAACAACTTTCTAATCAAAAGATCTATTACAGACTCTGTAAACAAAAGAACAACAAACTCTAAATAACTCAAAGATTACAATACAGTAAACACAGGAACCAGACAGGATCTACAAGACCTCAACGCTTATTCGAGATGAATAAGTGCAGGACAATAATATGAAACCCTAATCGTTCAAATCTATGAGAGAATGTGTTAAAGAGAGAGAAACAGAATAACGAGACTAAACTCTGCACAGTAGACGAGCAGGATTTATATAGAAGCAGTGGAAGCTTCTACACAACTAACACACCCTGATCAGCTCTCCACCATATAAAAACGCACACAAAAATAAGCACGAAAATGTATTATATTTGACCTAATTCACTACTGAGAAAAATTTACATCGAAACGTAAACCAACTTTGATTTATACTAAAACATACTTAAAAGGCATGTAAGAAAATAGTATTTTTTTTTAAGTTAAAGGATGGTACCACGCATTACGACGGCATCATAAAACGTAAAATAACTCGAATTTATACCGCCTAGTGAAAACTTATTATATTTGACCCGGCTCGTTTTCAAACAAAATATATGTGAAAAAGTAGACCAATCGATATAAAAATAGGGATGAAGCATATTATATTTGACCCACATACGTAATAATAACCAACTAATATTTGAAAGGGTAAAAATGAATTTTGACACCTTGGAAAGGAGTATAATTATCAATACTAAATTTTTTTAGGGATTCAGTGCATTAGAAGACGAAAAATCAAAACAACAAAAGAAACTAAAATAAAAAAGGGAAAAAAACCTTTAATAGAGAGCAATTTAGCTAGTGCTTGAAAAGTGGCATTTTAGTAATAAAATTAAAACCAAGGATAATTTTTTTATAATTCATAAGATCCTACATATTTTGTTATTATACTAGTGTTTAGTTTCGCGCGTTGAGGCGGAAACACACCTAGTTTAAACACTAATAAATTATTCAAAAACGATAAGAACCAAGTACATAAACTCTTCCCTTTTGTAGATGACAGTTGACTATATGTTAACCCAATTTGGACTAAAACAACTTTTAATCATCACAGCCACTAAATGATCTGCGTATACACCAACATAAAGATATTTACCGCATTGGAAATTCATGATACTAAAGTCAGATTACAGGAAACAAAGTAACAAATCTTACATGGATACTCATGCAACTCGAATGCCTTGCCAAGGCACGGAATATGAGTACCTAACAGCCATGGCTGCATAGCAAGCGGCTGCCAAGCGAAAGAATTAGACCTATCACAAATAAACAGTTCAAAACCACTTCAAATATTGCCCTGCCAAGGTTCATAATATAAGAGCACATATGCGTTCATCGTTGTGTTCACCACCTTTGGTTTAATGGGGGTGGTCCACACGCTGGTACAGGCTATTTTGTCTTCACTTTTATTGAATATCAAATATCGGCTACATAGTTAGATAAAGCAACCTGTAACGTTAATCAACAGTTACATGTTAAAGTACTACAAAGCACTACATTTGGTAAAATAAGATTTACCATGTATATATGTAGGATTCACAAAATGGGAATCATCTAGGTGAAGACATAAATGCACTATTGAATATCGAATCAAGCACTGTTATTTATTTCACTACTTGAGTTTGAATCTACTAAACATGACACTACAACTTTTGAAATTAAAGTCCAAATTTCCACAGTATATGCAACAAAATAAATGGCATTTGACAACCAAATGGATAACAAAATTCTTTCAATTTCCTGATTTCCCATTATAGGTCAACTGCAAAGAAAACGGCAAGACAAAAAATGACCCTAAGAATACATATAGAATAAATGAAAAGGCACGAAATTGCCTTTGAGGCTTGTAGGTCCAAATATCACAACACAATTACCGACCAGAGACTGATATGTGTAAATGTATATATAAAAATAACACAAGCTTTAATTAAAACGACTCACCTAAAAACTACACACGCACGGCAAGTGTACCGGTCGCAAAGCGGGACAAGTGTAGAAATGCTAAAATGGATCCGGATCGCCCTAGCGTACCAAAATCCCACAGAAATCAGATTACAATCTCTCCTGGACCGAAACCCTCAAACTATGAAGCAGACTTAAACTCTACTGAAGAAAACCTAGGAAAACTCTAAACACGGACAAGCAGCGACTCCCGCCCTAGCGCTTGTCAACTACCGAACAATGCCTAGTTAGTTACCTAGCAAACTCGAGTTAGATTTCTCACCCTCAAGAATGGACTGCACGTTTTAGTTAATTTATTATATTAGTTTGTCATACTTGTGTCGTACTCCAACTCCAAATACTAGCACGCTAACCTAAGTTGACGAACTAGATTGATTTCAAGACCTAGGGGGTATCTCTACATGCCTAGCTCCACAAAACCAATAAACAAAGTTCAAATAAAATCAACACCAACACACATATATCAAATCCAACAATAAACTTAAAATCATGTAATTCTACACATCAAATTAAAAACCAAAACTCATTAAATACTACATAAAACGTGTCTAGTTTATAAAACTAAGCAACCATGGAAATATTTAGTTCATAATTAAAATTAGAAACATAAATTCAAAGTCTATAAAAAACAATTTCATCATGTCTCTAAATAAATAAAAACGATAAAACAAACCCCCGGGTCTTTAAATAATAAATCTTTAGTGCACCCGAGACCTTCCTCTCCTTCTTTTAATCCTCAATCTCCTTCTGTTTGATTCCCTTTGTGTTTTCTTTTTGGTCGACCGAATGGATATGGCTTCTGCTGTATGTCGAAGTCCAATGTTGTTGAATGATTGAATAATAATCTTGAAAGTAATAATCCCCTCCTTTTGTGAAATTTGCCGTCAAAAACATATATCAATCAAATCTTCGTAACCGACTTTTGAGATTGTGGTTTTGTTTGGCTTGGGCTACGGCCCAAGTCAATTCCTTTTTTTTTTTTTTTTTAATTTTACTATTATTATTATTATTATTATTATTATTATTATTATTATTATATTACTATTATTAATATTATTATTAAATTATTAGTATTATTATTATTAGTAGTATTTTCAACTCGGGTTTCTAGGCTTGACCAAAGTTCCTCCTTTATGATCCAACGTCCATGAACACATGATCTCAAGTGCTCGTGTCTCAATTAAAATTCTTTCTTTTTAAGCCCATTCTCCACGAACATCTATAAAATATAAAACGAGTAATTAAGTACCAAAAACTAATAAAAACTATACAATGATAAAAATAGACGAATAAACGAACACACGCCTAAAACTACTAAAAACTATATACAAAAGACTAATTTATGACTCAAAATACATAGGAAAATAGATGTGTTTTACGACACATCAAACATCCCCACACTTAAACCTTTTTCGTCCCTGAAAAAGAATTATGCTATGGAATCACAATCAAATAATCTGGCCTCAAAACATAGGTTACTTTAATTTTAAAAATCTAATCACGTGCCAACTGCGATTGCAGATATACTTGTCCTCTTAAACCCAACCGCCGGTTTCTAAGCCCCTTATCATGTTAGTTTAATTTTTAGGTTCATTTAGTCTACCTAGGGTCTCACACTAAAGAAGTCACAGTTTCACCTAGTTCCACCTCAAGCTTATGAAACAAAAGGAACAACCAATTGATTATTCCTAACCGTTTTATGTAGAAAACCGAGAGAATTTAAAATCATTTGTCTTTTTTTTTTCATTTTCATCGCAGCATACTTAACTCAGAGGGTGTGACCAATCCAAGTCGCTATCCCAGTGGCCAGGCACCTTAAGCTTCAGCATTTTCGCTTTGATTTCTAATTAATTCATGAGCTTTTTTTTAGATATTTATTTTCAGACAATCCTAGAGGGAGTCAAGTCCGGAGTCACTATCCCTAGAAACGACACCATTGGCCTTGCCTTATTTTATATCCAGCTCTTTTTTTTCAACTTTTGATTAGAAATTCTAACGGTTTTAAACTTATAACGGTATTCCTTATACTATTATTGGCGGTTTCAGCTTCCCCATTTTTTCCTAGATGAGAACCCACAAGGTATCCTAATATATTTAGGTGTATTATTTAGCTCAAAGGAAACTTTTCTACCGGCTGGGCCTACCCACACATCCCAAGTCAACACGCTTTTGATTATTTATTCTTCTAATACATATAATATTTGAAAACCAGACACTTGATTTTATCTATCATTTCCCATATTTTATAATACAAACTTCAAAATCAGGGACATTTTTTTTCGTTTTTTTTAATTTTTTTCATTTTTTTTTTGACTCAAACGACTCTATATACAGACTAAACGACAGTTTCCCATCCCTACACTTAAACTCTACATTGCCCTCAATGTAGGAATAGAAAACGACTCAAAACAAAAAATAAATTCCGAATAAAAAAATAATAATAGTAAAAAAAAAACGATGGCAAATTGGGAAGGACTTAGCTGGTTAAATTTTTTCTTCGTAAGCTCGAACACTCTAGTCCAATGCAGCTCGATCGTATAGCATTTTGGTCGCGATCGGCTTTGACAAAATGGGAAACTCTGGGCTTGCCTTGATAAATGATAAACAGCTCCGGAATCACCCGAATGGAGATTGAGTACGGGCGGTGCAATCCAAACCTGCGCAAAACGAAACAAACAAAACCCGAGCATAATACCGAACCACACAAAAATAAAAAGACTCAAACTACTAACTTAGACTCATAAAATTACAACAAACAAGAAGACGTACCTGCTTGGCAAAATGGCGGTGAATGGTGGTAGAACCAAATGGGTAGAAAAGAAAAGAAAAAATATGGTTCTCGCTCAACGTGAAGGACACTGGTGATCACAACACGCGTTGCAAGTGAAAAAAAATATATATAACCTTCCGGGGTAATAGCTGGTCGTATGAGGCGAACAGGTCAGCCCAGACTCCTCACATTTCGTGAAAAGTCTTTTTTCAGAGAAAGTTAATTATTTTTTTTTTAAGCAAAAATTCTCTTATTACCCAAACCTTTACCAAAACTCCCACTCATAAAATATATATAAAGATAATACATGGGATCCGCTCATTGTGAAATTTCCTCTACCTAAGCAAACACGCAAACTTGCAAACAGACTCAAAGACACAAAAAAAAAATAGAAAGATAAAAACCTATGAATCACTACCGATGGACGAACCACAAAAAAAAATGAAAAGCTAGAAAAAAAAAGTATAAATATAAATTTACAAACTCTACAGAGCCTTCCCACACTTAACCTTGATCAGGGGGCTTCTCTTTTATCTGGACCCGATCCAACCCGTTTAATTCCTCCCGGCCCATATTATTTAGCAAAATTATATTACTGGAATTGAAAAATATTTTATCGAATTTAAATGGGTCGGGCCACCAATATTTAAATTTACCTGGACCAAACCTGATTCTTGGCATATAATGAGGGGACTTGTTGTCTCTGCAACTCCTGACCCTCACCCTGTGTCGGTCCAGGTGCCTCTTCGCCTTCTCCCGTGGTGGTGGCACTAGTAGTAGTGTAATATCCAATGCCTGCACGGGCCGGCTGCGGTGTTCTTCTTCTTCCACCACTGCATCTTTCTCAAACAGCCAGCCTGTGGATTCTGAAAAATCCATATCTTCCTCAGCCTCCCTCCAGACATCTGCCCCCCAAGGATATGCTGCTGAACTAAAGGTCTGGCAAGGCTGCTCATCCTGCTGAACCAACGGTGGGACTAAGGCGTCCATTATGGTCTCTGGCTCTAACCCTGAATCCTGCAAAATATCATCCTCACAAGACAAGTGTAAAGAATCATATGGGTCAGTTAAATCATGCACAGAATCAGATGTGTAAGGACAAACAGTTTCAGCAACGGGCCTAATACAATCAGGTAATGTAAGTGCTACCATCTCGTCTGGGTCATCATATGTGAAATAAACCTGCTGAACTGAAGGTGGGACTTCAACGTCCATTATGGTCTTCAGTTCATCCACCTGAGTCTGTAGCCTCTCAAGTGTCGCATCTTGTTCCCTCAAATAGTCGGTGCGCTTGGATAGCAAAGAACGCATATCCTCGAGCATGACCTGTTGATTAGCAAGGAAGGCGTCTTGCTTAGCAAGAAAGGCGGCAAAGTCGGGCCTAGTGTGAGACGAGACATCCCGATAATCGGGATGTGGATACAAATGTTGGCTAGGTGGATACTCTGACGAGCTACCACCATGCCTTTCCTCATACATCATAGCTTGTAGACGATCAAGCCGACTTGTTATTCTATCTAGTGACTCAGATGTTGCAGGGTTAAACCACTGGTTAGCCTGTGGGTATGAAGGCTGGTATGACTGGTATGGTTGCGGCTGCAAATACTCGTTAAAATAATAATCCGTGGAATACCCCGATGAATATGAATGAGGGCATCTTATGGTAAAATGGGGTCCTCCACAGATCTCGCACATGATAAAAAAAATTATATATTACGAATCAAAAAAATAATAATAATAAGAAATAAATAAAAAAATAAAAAATAAAAGCAAAAATTATTCACAAAATAGTAGACTAGAAACGGATCGGATAATTCTCAAGAGTGCCAATTGCGTCCCCGGCAACGGCGCCAAAAACTTGATATGTGTAAATGTATATATAAAAATAACACAAGCTTTAATTAAAACGACTCACCTAAAAACTACACACGCACGGCAAGTGTACCGGTCGCAAAGCAGTAAACAGATAAGACCGAGTATCGAACCCAAAGACGCGAATGCAACTCTAGATCACAACCTATACCGAAATACTAGCCTAAATAAATATATGCTTAAATGGGGGTATTTTAAACTACTAATTATAAACTTAATTAAACTAAATATAAATAAAATAACCTTGACAGCTTATACGAAACTAGGAACTTAGAGAATTCAGATAGGAAGAAGGCTGGTTACTTAGGTAAAATCCCTAGACACTAGCAATAAATCCTGAATCTGGTAATTAACTTGAGACCCTATTCTTATCTAATAAACCTCCTGTCAAAGATAGCTCACTAGACTCAAGGCGGGACAAGTGTAGAAATGCTAAAATGGATCCGGATCGCCCTAGCGTACCAAAATCCCACAGAAATCAGATTACAATCTCTCCTGGACCGAAACCCTCAAACTATGAAGCAGACTTAAACTCTACAGAAGAAAACCTAGGAAAACTCTAAACACGGACAAGCAGCGACTCCCGCCCTAGCGCTTGTCAACTACCGAACAATGCCTAGTTAGTTACCTAGCAAACTCGAGTTAGATTTCTCACCCTCAAGAATGGAGGGCACGTTTGAGTTAATTTATTATATTAGTTTGTCATACTTGTGTCGTACTCCAACTCCAAATACTAGCACGCTAACCTAAGTTGACGAACTAGATTGATTTCAAGACCTAGGGGGTATCTCTACATGCCTAGCTCCACAAAACCAATAAACAAACTTCAAATAAAATCAACACCAACACACATATATCAAATCCAACAATAAACTTAAAATCATGTAATTCTACACATCAAATTAAAAACCAAAACTCATTAAATACTACATAAAACGTGTCTAGTTTATAAACCTAAGCAACCATGGAAATATTTAGTTTATAATTAAAATTAGAAACATAAATTCAAAGTCTATAAAAAACAATTTCATCATGTCTCTAAATAAATAAAAACGATAAAACAAACCCCCGGGTCTTTAAATAATAAATCTTTAGTGCACCCGAGACCTTCCTCTCCTTCTTTTAATCCTCAATCTCCTTCTGTTTGATTCCCTTTGTGTTTTCTTTTTGGTCGACCGAATGGATATGGCTTCTGCTGTATGTCGAAGTCCAATGTTGTTGAATGATTGAATAATAATCTTGAAAGTAATAATCCCCTCCTTTTGTGAAATTTGCCGTCAAAAACATATATCAATCAAATCTTCGTAACCGACTTTTGAGATTGTGGTTTTGTTTGGCTTGGGCTACGGCCCAAGTCAATTCCTTTTTTTTTTTTTTTTTATTTTACTATTATTATTATTATTATTATTATTATTATTATATTACTATTATTAATATTATTATTAAATTATTAGTATTATTATTATTAGTAGTATTTTCAACTCGGGTGTTATAGGCTTGACCAAAGTTACTCGTTTATGATCCAACGTCCATGAACACATGATCTCAAGTGCTCGTGTCTCAATTAAAATTCTTTCTTTTTAAGCCCATTCTCCACGAACATCTATAAAATATAAAACGAGTAATTAAGTACCAAAAACTAATAAAAACTATACAATGATAAAAATAGACGAACAAACGAACACACGCCTAAAACTACTAAAAACTATATACAAAAGACTAATTTATGACTCAAAATACATAGGAAAATAGATGTGTTTTACGACACATCAGAGACCGCCTCCCGGTAATCGACATCAATGTTACAACAAAAATTAGTGCATGCATCAACACCTGCCCAATTGAAACCCAATTCAAGCAATCAAACGAACAACCGTAACATCAATTAGCTCAGATGACACCACAATTACCCTAAAAACAAACAATAGAAACAAAATTACCTGAGCAAGAACAGAAACCACAACGACACGATTTTAGTGGTTCACGTACAGGAATAGCACCGTAGTCGCTGTGCCCCCCGGCGGCTCTGCTTCTCGCTTTCATATGTCCCACTCTTTCTCTATCAACACACGTATTCAATGACGCGATTCACATACTCATGTAGTAGTTACGTTTCAATTTGAGAGATATATAAAGGGAGATGATGAGAAGATGTGGCGATGGTTTTACAGTGTTCCCATTCTCTCTCTTTTGAAGATGTGACTGGTAGGTAAGCAAACGGATCCAATACCGAAAACCGGGTCATCCACAGGCATAGAAGGGTTGTACACCCTAAAAACCAAGCTTGCAAAATTTGTACTATCAGCTACAATACAGAGCAAGTACTCTCACACAGAACATCAAGCAAGAAAGAAGGAGATGGGGAAGGCTGAGAAGGAAGCAAGAGAGAGTGGTGGTTGGCTCTGGTAGTATTGAGGGTTATATATATGTGTGTACGTGAGAGAGAGAGAGAGAGAGAAAGAGAGGGGGTGGGTGTATGCTGGTGATGAAAGAGGAGGCAAACACAAATGCAGCAAGATGACAATTAATAAAGAATTGAAAAGACAGTATACGTGGAGCAAAAAGGTGTGTTTTATTCAAAAACGATAAGAACCAAGTACATAAACTCTTCCCTTTTGTAGATGACAGTTGACTATATGTTAACCCAATTTGGACTAAAACAACTTTTAATCATCACAGCCACCGAATGATCTGCGTATACACCAACATAAAGATATTTATCGCATTGGAAATTCATGATACTAATACAGGAAAGAAAGTAACAAATCTTACATGGATACTCATGCAACTCGAATGCCTTGCCAAGGCACGGAATATGAGTACCTAACAGCCATGGCTGCATACCAAGCGGCTGCCAAGCGAAAGAATTAGACCTATCACAAATAAACAGCTCAAAACCACTTCAAATATTGCCCTGCCAAGGTACATAATATAAGAGCACATATGCCTTCATCGTTGTGTTCACCACCTTTGGTTTAATGGGGGTGGTCCACACGCTGGTACAGGCTATTTTGTCTTAACTTTTATTGAATGTCAAATATCGGCTAAATAGTTAGATAAAGCAACCTGTAACGTTAATCAACAGTTACATGTTAAAGTACTACAAAGCACTACATTTGGTAAAAATATGATTTACCATGTATATATGTAGGATTCACAAAATGGGAATCATCAAGGTGCAGACATAATTGCACTATTGAATATCGAATCAAGCACTGTTATTTATTTCACTACTTGAGTTTGAATCTACTAAACATGACAATACAACTTTTGAAATTAAAGTCCTAATTTCCACAGTATATTGATGTATTGCAAAATACATCTGTTTTCGGTCTATAGTTTATGTTATTTTCTAGTCAGTTTGTGTCGTTTTGTGGTATTTTCGTATTCTATTTAGTATTTTGTGTTGCACAGGAGTCCGGGAAAGAAAGGAAGTAAAATGGAGCTTAAACGAGAAAAAACGAGCCTCCGAACGAGTCGCGGTTGATCGGGAAGTCGAAAAAAGAAAAAAATGAAAAATTATGTCTCGTCACGCTACGTGACGGGAAAGAGCACATCTGGTCACGCGACGTGACGGATCCCCCTGATCCTGAATCTGGTCACGCTACGTGACGACATCATCTGAAGCCCGTCACGCTACGTGACGGGAGTAAAATCGTGAAAAATTAGTTTTTGGCCCAATTTCGTTTTTAAAAACCCTAGGACGGCCATAATTCGGATTTATCATCACCTTGGACGAAAAGAAGCTGCTCTGGAGCACTAGGAGGTGAGAGAAAGGCCAAGGGTCAAGATTTTGAGCATTGGGATCGAGAGTTTCGGGTGTTAATCATTTGGTTTCTTCATTCCTTTGTTCTTTTGAATTGCAAACTATGTTTCATGAATTTAGAACTGATTTTATTCTTGTTTTGAACATGTTTCTTGGCTAGACTTTTATTACTACTTAGGTTATGATGAATACTCATGATTGATTGAACGTTTTTATGGTTTTTTGGAACTTTGACTGTGGATTGATGATTTAGTAAAGACTTTGATTATTTTTGATCTGGTGTATATGCGTACCTAGTTTTGTTCAATTGATAATTATTTACTCCACATGCGTTTTTGTGAATGTCTTTCATGTATGAATGCGTGTTAGGTTGTGGACTGTGTGTTAGCAACTAGTTTATGGTAAATTGCTAGTGTTTTCCATAGGAGTGATTTTTGTTGATTGGGTAGTTCTAGGTATTCTTCCAATTCCAATAGCTATAAGGTGCGGGATTGTCGATATGTCTAGGGTGTTAAATTGCTAGATCTAGATGCTTTGTAAGAAGATCTTCCTAGTTTCCTTACCACTACTTGCGTATCGAGTCAGGTCAGGTTTTCTATAGTTACCCCTTGCACTCTTAGTGTAGTGAGGCTTTCGCGCTGTAAGGTAGACTGTCTAGCGGGTACTTTATCATCAGAGTAGGTAAGCCTGTAAGGGTAACCTCTCAATCGGTAGTTTAACGGCTTATAGGTAACCTTAGGTTTCTCCTTGAGAAGGGTCGAGGGTCCTTTAGTTTATCCTGTAAGTTTAGTATCTGAAGATCCCGGTTCCATAGCTAGTTCCATAACCATTAGAAGCTTATCAGTCATGAGTAGGATTCTAACCTAGGTAGTATTTTCACCATCCTTTGAATTCAGTTCTGTTCAGTTTTCGTCTTTAGTTCAGTTTAGTTAATCTTAGTTAATCTTGATTTTATTGCAATTTAGTTTTTTTTAGTAAAACTCCCCTTTTAAAATAATAAATAAATTTAATAAATATTTAGGATAAGTTTTCGAGTCTAGTTACCGTTTTCCATTAGAGTCTCGTGGGTTCGATATCCGGACTTACTTTAGCTTTACTAGAGTCGATAGGTTCACTTGCCTGCCAGTAGTTTAGTTTTAGAGAGTGTAGAGTATTACTAGGTGTCTAGTTTTAGGTTTAATTTAGTTATTTTTATTAAACTACTTTTAGCACATCAAGTTTTTGGCGCCGTTGCCAGGGACTCTTGGTGATTGCGTTAATTAGCTTTGATTGAACTTATCTGAAATATCTGTGCTATTTGTTATTTTTATTTCAGTTAATTTTTATTTTTATTTTTATTTTTATTTTGAGTCTTTTCTATTTTTCTTAGTTTCATTTATCTGTTATTCTCTTACCTTTTTTATTGTCTACTCTGCAGTTTTATGCCAGTTACTCGTTCAAGGAGCAAGTCAGCTGCTGCAGTTAAGCTTGAAGAGGTAAGTTCTTCTAGCTCTAGTTCTTCTAGGTCGTCTTCCCCACCACCCAGTCCACCACCAAACTTTCCCCAAATGGCTGAGCGACGCACTGTCCACCAACAATCCACCCTGGGTTTTACGGGAGTTAACTCCCCTATTACCATTCCAGCCATCAACAATGATGGGTCCTGGCAGATACCCTCCTACATCATGACGGCCATTGGTAACACCTGTCAATTCCATGGTCGCGATGATGAGGATGCCCCGGCCCACATAGCCCGCCTGACTCGCATCCTAGCTACCTTTAAGCTACAGGGTGCCTCAGATGATGCTAAATTCCTCCACCTGTTCCCATTTTCCCTAGCTGGTCGAGCCGCCACTTGGCTCGACTCTCACCCTACCGACACTTTTACCACTTGGGATGCCCTTAAAGAAGCTTTTCTGAATAAGTACTTTCCCCCTAGCAAGGCCTCCCGCCTTCGCGATCAGATCCACTCGTTCCGGATGGAACCTGATGAGCCTTATTATCTTGCATGGGAGCGTTTTCAAAACCTGCTTAGCAGGTGGTCCCAACATGGTCTGACTGATTGGGCCCTTGTAGAGAAATTCTACAATGGCTTAACTTATGAGGCAAAGAACCGTTTTGACACTTCTGCAGGCGGCCACATGATGGGTAAGAAAATTGCGGCCGAATGCAATGACTTATTTGAAAGTTTTGCCCAAACAGACCATGAGCAGCGGACTTTACTCAGGAATTCCATTCCTGTACCTAGTACCACCTCAGCAGCTCGAGGTGTTCACCAAGTCACATTGGATACTAGTGTGGCTGCTGCTTTAGATGCACTGACTAAGGAAGTGAAGGAGTTAAAATTAAAATCTGAAAAGTGTGAGATGTGTAGGGGAGGGCATGCTACTTCTGAATACCCTTTGATTCATCAGGATGAGCAGGTGGATTTTGTAGGCTGTCAGAACCGCAGATCAAATAACTCCTATGGAAATTCTTACAACCCAGGTTGGAGGAATCATCCAAACTTCAGCTGGAAATCTTCCAGTAATCCCCCTGGTTTCTCATCAAACTCTTCTCATAACCAGGGGCAGGGTCAGTATTCGGGAGGAAATTCGGGTAATAAGGTAGGTTCGGGTATTGAGAGTGGTTTGGGTGAAATAAAAGAACTTCTAACCCAGTTAGTAGCTAAAGATGCCCACACCCAGAAAACTCTAGCAGAGCATGACACCTTGCTGAAAAATCACCACTCTGCATTTTTGGATCTTCAGCGTACTGTTGGTGATATTGCTAGGCGGTTGGAAGAGCGGCCCAAGGCCAGTTCTCGAGTAGTACTCAACCCAACCCAGCCGCCCAACTGAAAGCAGTCACCACTCGTAGTGGTAGAGGGGCAGAGAGAGTTAGTGAGCAGGTAGAGAGTGAGGTAGAGGAGCAGGTAGATGAGGAAATAGAGATGGAGGCTCCTAGTAGGGTGCAACCTAGGCTAGTCCCAGCAAGTACCGCACCAAATAGTGAGCCTCAGTTAGAGAAGGTTGTAGGTAGGACTGATATACGTTAATTTATACATAAAAAAGCCCCAGTTTAACTCCCCTTTATATACGTTTTTGGCCGTATACACGATGAATTGGTACTTATTTGGGCATATTTATGATTACAAGTCTTAAACGGTATCCAGGAAGCAAACCGGATCAAAAACGAAGGTTTCTGCGCGAAAACGGAACGTTTGTCAATCCGACCGGCCGCGCGAACAAAGCGACCGGCCGCGCACAGCAACCTGATATTTCTGGGGACCTTCTAGAAGGCCTACGTCAGCATTCGAGAAGCTTTTCTGACCCGAGTAAAGTGACCGGCCGGTCGGATCATCCGCGCGGCCGGTCGGATTGTCTGCTCTGTTTTTAAATAGCCCATTTCAGCCATTGATCAGGCATTGGACCTTTGGGGGGCGATTTTGGGCGATTTTTGGACGAACCAAGCTGCTGGAAAGCCGTGGAACAAGCTCGGGAATCCATCCAATCCATCCTTCATCATCCAATCCATCTCTTTAGCATTCTTATGGTTTTAGTTTCTCTTCTTTGCACTATAGTTTAGCTATTCATAATGCTTTACTATTTTCACATTGGGGACAATGTGACGTTTAAGTGTGGGGAGGGATTATATCTTGTTCGAGTTTGTCCTCTTGTATTTATACTTATATATATATATATATATATATATATATATATACAAAAAAAAACCCTTTTATAAGTACATATATGTATATATTTGTAATAAAATATCAAGCTTAACCAATTTTTGATAAAAATAACTTAAGGCGCGACAAACGGACGTGATACTAGAATGCTAAATCTGTACATTTGCACCCATTTCCTTCCGGTTACGTGAGCATTTGAGCCTATTAGTGTAGATTTCGTTTCTTTGACATGCTTATTAGTGAGCTGGATGTTTTGTGCCATTTAGAACTTGTCATTAGCATGCTTGTTTAGACCAGATTCGTGTGAACTTGTATAAAAATGATTGAGGCATTTAGGATACCCTTTTGATTTAGCCTTTTCTTTTCCTTCTATCTGTTTCCCGCACCCAAATGTTATCCCCTAGTTAACCATGTTGAACCTAATCTCGTGTTTTTTCTTATTTACCACACCACTTAACCAAATTTAGCCTTTTTCGTTTAAACCTTTTGTGTTGGAACTCGGTTTAGGTTGTTGTTTGACTCGTTTTGTGTTATAGTTCATGTTCGGGCTTTTAGATCCCGTGTTTTGTGTATATTCTCGTTATAGTTTTCAGTTATATTCAGTATTGTAAGCTTGTTATTAAAAAGAGAAAATCAAAAAAAAAGAAAAGAAAAGAAAAAAAAAAAGAAAAGAAAAAAAATCAAAAAAAAATAGAACACCCTAAAATAGGGTGAGTTAGCAGTGATCGAGCAGTTTTTAGAGCTTTAAAGTTAGAAAATTGTACGTTTAGCTCGATATGAATAAAATGCGGTTATGTTCGCGTATGTATTGTATAGTAGTTTTTGCTTCAGTTTAGTTAGATTTAACCGCCGAGTTTTAGCCATTTCGTCACTGTTTATATATCCATTCCACACCCTTACCCTTGCCTGACATTACAACCCTCATAAGACCTCTTGATTTGTGCTCTTTCACACGTTAGTTGGTTAAGACTATATCTTTTGACAAGCTTATGATATTGCACGATTCATTGTCATGGCAATGGAGCGATTTACACATACACATTACACGTATGTATCATAAATAACACCGAGTGTTTGTGAACATTGTGAGTCGTGTACGAGTTAGCGTGCTTTGTGGATCGGAAGTGAGTCGTTGCTTTTCAGTTATCTTATCACCTGTTTATATCTTCTGTGGGCTTGATTATTATCGTCTGTACAGGTTATATTTTGTCTTTGTTGCCACTTGGCGAGTTTTTCGTTTATTTCTGTTTTGTTGTTTACTTGAGGACAAGCAAAGTTCAAGTGTGGGGATGTTTGATATACGTTAATTTATACATATAAAAGCCCCAGTTTAACTCCCCTTTATATACGTTTTTGGCCGTATACACGATGAATTGGTACTTATTTGGGCATATTTATGATTACAAGTCTTAAACGGTATCCAGGAAGCAAACTGGATCAAAAACAAAGGTTTCTGCGCGAAAACGGAACGTTTGTCAATCCGACCGGCCGCGCGAACAAAGCGACCGACCGCGCAGAGCAACCTGATATTTCTGGGGACCTTCTAGAAGGCCTACGTCAGCATTCGAGAAGCTTTTCTGACCCGAGTAAAGTGACCGGCCGGTCGGATCATCCACGCGGCCGGTCGGATTGTCTGCTCTGTTTTTAAATAGCCCATTTCAGCCATTGATCAGGCATTGGACCTTTGGGGGGCGATTTTGGGCGATTTTCGGACGAACCAAGCTGCTGGAAAGCCGTGGAACAAGCTCGGGAATCCATCCAATCCATCCTTCATCATCCAATCCATCTCTTTAGCATTCTTATGGTTTGATCCTTTTAAGCTTTTTAAGATCCAAATCTGATTTTGTATGCTATTGTGATGCTATTTTAGTTAATCGTACGCCTACGGGCAAGAACATCAGTAGTAGTTAGTAGTTAAAACAATCGTTTGTATGAAATCAAGTTTTGTATGAATTTGGCGTTTTTCATGTTTGGATCTTGATGATCATATTGCAACCTTGTTTCATTGTTGTTGGATTTGTGATTATGTTTAAGTGACTTTGATGATTGTCGGATGTGTTAGGCGGATTACTTGTTGAAGAAACCGTCCGTTTAATCGTCCGATAGTAGACTAGTTAACTTGTTAATAAAGTTTACACCATGAAACTGTAACCGGGTATTGGTTTGGTTAAAGTCACTCGGATAATGATTATAGATGTTTACCGGCACGTAAAAGAGTCTAAAAAGCTTAATGATGTTGTTACCAATCTTTGACACGGTTAATGATCTTTGTTAGTTATTTTGGTGAAAATGGCGATCTTAGTAGATTTGTGTTCAAAGTTGGTAAAATGGAATAGGTTGTGAAATGCTCTACTTTATGCTAGTCTAGGTGGTCGTATTGTGTATTCGATATTGCTTTCCTTATCTAGTGCGGTTGAGGACTCCCGAAAGGTGATACTAACCTATCTTTTAAAGATTCTCATGAGATCATATCAGCTGCGCGCTAATAAACAACTTGAAGTGGTTAACGTGTGTATTCGTGTTAGCTTTCTGTATAGTTGTCATGTTAGGATGCCCGAGAGGGAAACTAACTGTCGGAAAATGGGAATGTTGATCACGCCTTTATTTCTTATTATATGTAGATGACATGCTAGGATTGGCGTATTATGGTTCTTATCTGTACTTACTACATGTATGACAGGGTACACTTGCCCTATTGTGTGTGTTTTAATATGAACGTCGAAACCATTTTTATAAATATTAAAGCAAAACGTGTGTTTAAATCAGTGCAAAGTTATGTGTATATCCGCACACGTCAAGTTTTTGGCACCGTTGCCGGGGACGCGATGAGCTTTAGGAACGAACTGAGTCAACTTTTTACCAGTGTACATGCTTGTGAATACTTGTTTATACTTTGTTGATTCTTTATTTCATTCATTTATTTGCATATATGATTATTTGGTTGTTTATTTGATTTATCTGTCTGTTAATATATTGGATTGATTTTAGATTGGTTCATAGGTTTGCACATATATTCGTTCATTTATCTGCTTATAGGATTGTTTGATTGATTATTCGTTCATTAGGGTGTTGATAGATTTAATTGATTGATTATTGGATTTATTGGTTTATCTATGACTTTGATTTATTCTTTATTTGATTGATTAGATTTATTTGTTCGTATTTGAACTAATTATTAATTTCATGCTTTAGATAGTTTTATGCTTTGTCTGTTTGTTTCTGTTCATTTTATTGATTCTATTGGTTTTTATTTGATTTTTATGTATATATAGTTTTTATTTTACTTAAATATACAATGGAAGTCTGGGTATGTTACGTTTAAATTTGTTGATTCGGATGCTTTTATAAAAGGTTTGGGCTAAGAAAACTTGGGAAATTTATTTAATATAAAATTGGTTTTAATAAAAATAATTTTCTGTGAAAAATGCTTCCTTGTGATTCGCAAAGAAGCTGGGCTTATGGTTCCGCATTAAGCGAGTTCCTAATTACCCCGGATTTTATCTTTTATTGTTCGCGATACGCGAACAGGATCACCAGAGTCCTTCGCGTGACGTGAATAACCGCTATCTTCCGATTTTAACTCAATATATTGGCATCCATCATCGTTTCTATTCATCAACTTCCGTTATATTATTTTTCGGTGAAAAAGGTTGTTTTCGCGCAAGCAAAAAGACGGTCTTTATCTTGTTGCAACGTGCGAGCACCTTGAGTCATTGTGCTCACTTGCGCCACGCGAGAAGCGGTCTATACTTTTTCGCGATGCGCGAGCGACTCATATTTTCGCTGAATTTTTTTTTGTATATTTTCGTATTTATATATTATCATAATTTAAGTTAGTGTATAGTTTTTAGTATGTTTATCTGTGTACATTCCTTCCGTTTTTCTTAGATCGAGTCTTTAATTATTTTGTCTGTAATTATTTCGTACATTGCGTCAGTTTAAGTGTGGGGATGGCCGATGTCTGTTCATTGCTCGATCGATCTTCTCGCCTGTACTCAATCTCCATTCGGGCGAAAGCGATCTTAAAGAAAATCTTTAATGAAAATGGCCATTCCTAGAAGTTAAAGTCCAAGTTGGACTGAGTTTGAAAGTCAATGGGTAGCGGTCCAAGTTGGACTGAGTTTGAAAGTCAATGGGTAGTGATCAAGGCCATTCAATTCAGGCCCGTTTGACCCGGATGTGGAAATACTTGAATTCCACGACCGCGCGAGAAAACACGCATGGAAAAGCGAGTCAAGATATCGACTCGTGCAAAAACGTAGCTTCGCAGGGGCATTCATGTCCTTAGCAACTTCATAATATCCTAAACAACTTCATAATGTTTTAGATGTGCAGGGGCAGAAATGTCCCAATGAACTTCATAAAGTTTTTAACTTGTTGTTTAGTTTGTTTTTAGTTTTTACAGGATTGATTCGCGCCAAATGATTGTGTGGATAGTCGCTTCAAAATCAGAGGTATTATTTTACTAAGAAGTGTCGCGAAACAGGTATGTTGGTTGTTTATGTCAAAACTGAGCGAGTGCAGGCGTTTTGAGGCGAAACTGCAGCAGAAAACACATCTGCATGCAGTGAACGGACGCTCACTTAGAGTGAGCGGCCGCTCGCTGTGGTCTGTTCGAAAATCTGCAGGGGTATTCTAGGAAATTCGAAATTTTTGATAAAAACTCAACCTTAGAAACCTTTTGAACTGCCGCTTAGTATTGTTTCACAACAAAAACCTGCACTTAGCTCTCAAGAACACTAACAAACCTCCCAATCCACCTCCAATTTTCAAATCCAAGGTATGAATCTCCTTAGTATAAATTATTGTTTTCCTTCTTTCAATTTTAGGGGTTTCTTCATAATATTTAACTAAACCCTAAATTTGCCAGATGGTTGGCATATCTAGTACATTGTTAGAGTAGTATAATAATTGTAATGTAGTTTTAATCTTAGTTTTAAAGTAGGTTTGTTTAAGAAATTTTGGGGCTTTCTTCATAATTGTTCAAACAAGCCCCAAATTTCGGACGTTCTTTTATGTCTTTGTTTAAATTCAGTGATGATGAATGCTTGGGATTTTATTTCAATGAGTTGTGTGTTTTGGAGCGCCTTTTAGCACTTTTGTAGGTACTAAAGAAAAGGAGTTAAGGATACACACGAGCACTGAGGGCTGAGCAGACACGACAGCGTCCTTGGATAGCCTTGAGTTTGCTTCGACACAAGGGGAGTTTTAGTTTCTCTTCTTTGCACTATAGTTTAGCTATTCATAATGCTTTATTATTTTCACATTGGGGACAATGTGACGTTTAAGTGTGGGGAGGGATTATATCTTGTTCGAGTTTGTCCTCTTGTATTTATACTTATATATATATATATATATATATATATATATATACACAAAAAAAACCCTTTTATAAGTACATATATGTATATATTTGTACTAAAATATCAAGCTTAACCAATTTTTGATAAAAATAACTTAAGGCGCGACAAACGGACGTGATACTAGAATGCTAAATCTGTACATTTGCACCCATTTCCTTCCGGTTACGTGAGCATTTGAGCCTATTAGTGTAGATTTCGTTTCTTTGACATGCT
Organism: Ambrosia artemisiifolia; assembly: GCA_032199755.1. Lineage (NCBI taxonomy): Eukaryota > Viridiplantae > Streptophyta > Magnoliopsida > Asterales > Asteraceae > Ambrosia > Ambrosia artemisiifolia. The sequence goes on from CM063525.1 coordinate 40,616,772, forward strand.
TATTAGTGAGCTGGATGTTTTGTGCCATTTAGAACTTGTCATTAGCATGCTTGTTTAGACCAGATTCGTGTGAACTTGTATGAAAATGATTGAGGCATTTAGGATACCCTTTTGATTTAGCCTTTTCTTTTCCTTCTATCTGTTTCCCGCACCCAAATGTTATCCCCTAGTTAACCATGTTGAACCTAATCTCGTGTTTTTTCTTATTTACCACACCACTTAACCAAATTTAGCCTTTTTCTTTTAAACCTTTTGTGTTGGAACTCGGTTTAGGTTGTTGTTTGACTCGTTTTGTGTTATAGTTCATGTTCGGGCTTTTAGATCCCGTGTTTTGTGTATATTCTCGTTATAGTTTTCAGTTATATTCAGTATTGTAAGCTTGTTATTAAAAAGAGAAAATCAAAAAAAAAAAAGAAAGAAAAGAAAAGAAAAAAAAAAGAAAAGAAAAAAAATCAAAAAAAAAAAAATAGAACACCCTAAAATAGGGTGAGTTAGCAGTGATCGAGCAGTTTTTAGAGCTTTAAAGTTAGAAAATTGTACGTTTAGCTCGATATGAATAAAATGCGGTTATGTTCGCGTATGTATTGTATAGTAGTTTTTGCTTCAGTTTAGTTAGATTTAACCGCCGAGTTTTAGCCATTTAGTCACTGTTTATATATCCATTCCACACCCTTACCCTTGCCTGACATTACAACCCTCATAAGACCTCTTGATTTGTGCTCTTTCACACGTTAGTTGGTTAAGACTATATCTTTTGACAAGCTTATGATATTGCACGATTCATTGTCATGGCAATGGAGCGATTTACACATACACATTACACGTATGTATCATAAATAAAACCGAGTGTTTGTGAACATTGTGAGTCGTGTACGAGTTAGCGTGCTTTGTGGATCGGAAGTGAGTCGTTGCTTTTCAGTTATCTTATCACCTGTTTATATCTTCTGTGGGCTTGATTATTATCGTCTGTACAGGTTATATTTTGTCTTTGTTGCCACTTGGCGAGTTTTTCGTTTATTTCTGTTTTGTTGTTTGCTTGAGGACAAGCAAAGTTCAAGTGTGGGGATGTTTGATATACGTTAATTTATACATATAAAAGCCCCAGTTTAACTCCCCTTTATATACGTTTTTGGCCGTATACACGATGAATTGGTACTTATTTGGGCATATTTATGATTACAAGTCTTAAACGGTATCCAGGAAGCAAACTGGATCAAAAACAAAGGTTTCTGCGCGAAAACGGAACGTTTGTCAATCCGACCGGCCGCGCGAACAAAGTGACAGGCCGGTCGGATCATCCGCGCGGCCGGTCGGATTGTCTGCTCTGTTTTTAAATAGCCCATTTCAGCCATTGATCAGGCATTGGACCTTTGGGGGGCGATTTTGGGCGATTTTCGGACGAACCAAGCTGCTGGAAAGCCGTGGAACAAGCTCGGGAATCCATCCAATCCATCCTTCATCATCCAATCCATCTCTTTAGCATTCTTATGGTTTGATCCTTTTAAGCTTTTTAAGATCCAAATCTGATTTTGTATGCTATTGTGATGCTATTTTAGTTAATCGTACGCCTACGGGCAAGAACATCAGTAGTAGTTAGTAGTTAAAACAATCGTTTGTATGAAATCAAGTTTTGTATGAATTTGGCGTTTTTCATGTTTGGATCTTGATGATCATATTGCAACCTTGTTTCATTGTTGTTGGATTTGTGATTATGTTTAAGTGACTTTGATGATTGTCGGATGTGTTAGGCGGATTACTTGTTGAAGAAACCGTTCGTTTAATCGTCCGATAGTAGACTAGTTAACTTGTTAATAAAGTTTACACCATGAAACTGTAACCGGGTATTGGTTTGGTTAAAGTCAATCGGATAATGATTATAGATGTTGACCGACACGTAAAAGAGTCTAAAAAGCTTAATGATAAATTTGTTTTCAAACATTCCATTGACTGCAAAGGAAAGATAGGCTGGGGGAGGTCTCAAACATTCCATTGACTGCGGGATGTTCTACGGTGGTTTTGAACAAGCTACCGGAGAAATTGACAGACCCCGGGATTTTTACAATCCCGTGTATGTTTGGTAGTGACACTCAAAACCACGCGTTGGCAGACTTAGGTGCTAGTATCAACCCGATGCCTTATTCTCTTTATGAGAAACTAGACCTAGGTGACCTGACCCCAACGCGCATGACTTTATCCCTTGCTGACCGATCGGTCAAATATCCACGGGGCATTGTGGAAAACTTGTTGGTGAAAGTTGATAAATTTGTTTTCCCAGTGGATTTCGTTATTCTTGACATGGAGGTAGACGACAAAGTACCTCTAATTCTAGGCCATCCGTTTCTGCGTACCGCCAAGGCACTCATTGATGTCTTTGACGGGAAGATCACTCTACGCGTAGGAGATGAGACGGTCACATTTGAGATCGTCAAATCCATGAGATACCCTGGTAGTCAAGACGATTTTAGCGGTCCCACTGACTCTGTTTACTTCATAAATTCTTTTATCTCTCGTGTGGATCGATGTCTTGACTACATCTATGGAGCTGATTTGGTCATTGAGGACCATGACGAGGAGTTAGGTTCTTTTGAGGAGGAAGCCCCTTTGTTTCCTGAGGCATTAGAGATTAGTGAGGTTCGCGAGGAGAGTAGTAAACCTTCATTAGAGATACCACCACCTTTAGAGCTTAAGGTTTTACCCTCTCACTTAGAGTATGCCTACTTAGGGGAGAATGCTAGTTTGCCCGTCATTATTTCATCTAAGCTGACGAAGGAGGAGAAGAGTCGGTTACTTGATGTGTTGAAGGCACATAAGCAAGCCATTGCATGGAGGCTCTCTGACATCCAGGGCATCAGCCCCACCTACTGTACCCACAGGATACTCATGGAGGATAATTATAAGCCTGTGGTGCAACCTCAGAGACGCCTAAATCCAAACATGCAGGAAGTAGTTAGGAATGAGGTTCTTAAGCTTATGGATGCTGGTCTGATCTATCCCATCTCTGATTCCCCGTGGGTGAGCCCGACTCAGGTTGTCCCTAAGAAGGGAGGGATGACTGTGGTCACTAATGAGAAGAATGAGCTCATTCCCACTCGTACTGTCACTGGTTGGCGTGTCTGTATTGATTATAGGAGACTGAATGACGCCACCAGGAAAGATCATTTTCCTCTCCCGTTCATTGATCAGATGTTGGAGCGTCTGGCAGGGCAGCAGTTTTACTGTTTCCTTGACGGATTTTCAGGTTATTTCCAGATCCCCATTGCACCGGAGGATCAGGAGAAGACCACCTTTACATGCCCCTATGGCACTTATGCGTATCGCCGCATGCCGTTTGGGTTATGTAACGCTCCAGCCACCTTTCAGCGTTGCATGATAGCTATCTTTCAGGATATGATTGAGACATCCATGGAGGTTTTCATGGATGATTTTTCGGTTTATGGTAGCTCGTTTGATGTTTGCTTGGTTTACTTAGAGAGGATGTTAGAGAGATGTGTAGAGTCTAAGTTAATGTTGAATTGGGAAAAGTGTCACTTTATGGTGACTGAGGGGATAGTTCTAGGACATAAGATTTCTAGGGATGGTATAGAGGTTGATAGGGCTAAGATTGACACCATTAGTAGGCTTCCACCTCCGACCAATGTCAAGTCCATCCGTAGTTTTCTAAGTCATGCAGGTTTCTACCGTAGATTCATTAAGGATTTTTCCAAAATCACTCGACTCATGACCCGTTATCTTGAGAAAGACGTTCCTTTTGTCTTCAATGAGGAGTGTCTTAAGGCTTTTGAGTTTTTGAAGGAGCGGTTGGTGAGTGCTCCTATCTTAGTTTCACCCGACTGGAGCTTGCCTTTTGAGCTCATGTGTGATGCGAGTGACTACGCAGTCGGGGCAGTCTTAGGGCAGAGGCGTGACAAACATTTTCATCCTATCTACTACGCCAGTAAGACCCTTAATGATGCTCAGGAGAACTATACAACTACCGAGAAAGAGCTCTTGGTGGTTGTGTTTGCTTTTGATAAATTTCGTTCTTATCTCGTGCTTCAAAACCACCGTCTTTACTGATCACTCGGCTTTGCGGTTTCTTTTCGCAGAGAAGGATGCCAAACCTCGTCTGATTCGGTGGATCCTTTTGCTTTCTGAGTTTGATATGAAGATTAAGGATAAGAAGGGGGCAGAGAATGTTGCTGCAGATCACCTTTCTCGTTTAGAGGATCCGAGTAGAGAGGAGATTCGTGAGGAGGCGATTGGCGATAAATTCCCTCGCGAGTCCATAGATTTTGTTGAGGCTGAGAAGCAAGGTATGCCATGGTTCACTGATTTGGCAAATTACCATGCTCATGGGATGTTGGTAGAGGGTATGAATACCCAACAGCGTAGGAAGTTTCTTAGAGAAGCTACTAAGTATGTGTGGGATGATCCTTTTCTGTTTAGAATAGGAAGTGATAGGATTTGGAGGAGATGTGTTAGTAGAGAGGAGGGTCTAGAGATCATTAGGCACTGCCATGAGAGTCTCTATGGAGGGCACCATGCTCATCACACTACAGCTCAGAAGGTCTTTGATAGTGGTTTTTATTGGCCTTCAGTGGTGAAGGATGCCCTCGATTTCGTGAGGCGGTGTGATGCTTGTCAACGCACGGGTAATATTTCATCCAAGGATGAGATGCCTCAGAACCCCATTCAGGTTCTTGAAGTTTTTGATGTATGGGGCATTGATTTCATGGGACCGTTCCCCATTTCTGGAGGGAACTGGTACATCCTCGTGGCCATCGATTATGTTTCCAAGTGGGTGGAAGCGCAGGCTTTACCTACTAATGATGCCCGAGTGGTGGTGAAATTTTTAAAGAAGTTGTTCACTCGGTTTGGTACTCCTAAGGCTCTTATTAGTGACCGTGGCACGCATTTCTGTAACACCTTGATGGAAAAGGTGTTAGCGCGCTACGGGGTCACTCACCGTTTATCTACCGCTTACCATCCTCAAACAAGCGGTCAAGTGGAGAATGCAAACCGAGGAGTGAAGAGAATCCTTGAGAAAACCGTTGGGAAAAGTCGGAAGGACTGGTCCGACAAGCTAGATGATGCGCTTTGGGCATTTAGAACTGCATACAAAACACCGTTAGGCACTACTCCGTTTATGATTGTCTACTGTAAAGCATGTCATCTCCCTGTTGAGCTAGATCATCGAGCTCTTTGGGCCCTTAAGGCGGTTAATCTTGATCTGACCGAAGCAGCGAAGCGACGATACTTTCAACTTCATGAGTTAGAGGAGCTTCGAGATGCAGCGTATGCGCGATCTTTGAGTATTAAGGAAAGAACTAAAGCGTTGCATGATAGGAGATTGAAAGGTGTGAAGGAGTTCAAGAAGAATGATCAGGTGCTTTTATATAATTCCCGTCTGAAGTTATTTGGAGGAAAGCTCAAATCTATGTGGGCGGGACTGTATACGGTGAAAGAAGTGTTCCCGTATGGCACCATTGAACTACTACACGTTGATGAGGGAAAAACATGGAAGGTTAACGGTCATAGGTTGAAGCATTACATTGGAGGACCGTTAGACACGAGCGAGAGTGAGGAAACTCCTCTCGAAATTCCTGAGAAAATGAGTACTTAGAGTTCTTGGGTGAAAATCCCAAGTGTAGAGTTTGTAGATGTTCGTTTTCTTTTAATTTATAGCTTACTTAGTAGTTTTCGGTTTTGTTTTTGTCGTTTTTTTCGGTTTGTGTTTTGTGTGTCGACATCATCTTGCAGGAATTCGTAGCTAAATCGTAGAAGGGAACACCGAGAAAGCAAGTACAGGTAAGTATTTTATCACAATTTTTGCTAGATATGAGGTTTGGGAATGGTGGGGAAAACACACAAAATTTTTCTAAGGCAAAAAGGGTGAAAAAGGCTTAAACTTTCTGACCAAAACACCCCTTCGCGCTGCGTGACGGGGTTAGAAATTGTGGTCACATCAAAAAAATTTGAGACTCTTTTCACCCTGCTACTTTCTTCTTCCCTTCATCCTCTCCACCAAAACAAAACCCTAACCTCACCCACCTTCCACACCATCACCTCCACCCGCCATTACCTTCACCCCACTACCCGCCACCCTCTGCCAACCACACCTCTCTGCCTCTTCCTCCGATCGACCACCACAAAACCCCACACCTCCGAACCAACCGGCCACCTACCTCCGCCTCCCTCCACCCTAAACTCCACCTCTGTCCTCCTCCGCCGCCCTGCAACCCACCTACACCAAACCCTCCTCCCCAAACCACCTACCCCCTGCCTCCTCCTCCAATTGACCACCACAGCCAACCACCTACACCAAATCAAACCTTAATCCTCCCTCCACCACTACCCCAACCTCCACCCTCACAACCATACACCACAACCCACCACCCTCGTCCCCACAACCAACCGCCTCCCACCTCCGACTGACCACCTCCAGCGCATGCAACCAAACAACCATAAACCCCCTCTGATCGGGCACCACAACCAGCCCATCCACCTCCCAACCACCCACCCTCCACAGCCGTAACACCCTTCGTTTTTTTTCCGGTTACCTTTTCCACAGGTATGAGTTCTTGCATTGTCTTTCTTATCTTTAATAACTAGGATATGATTTGTATAATGTGTCTTGTAATGGTCTGTGTTTGGAATTAATAACCAAGTTATGACTAGAGTCGCGTATTGTTCATTGTTGGTGTTATAGTGTCCTGGTATTATTGTGTTTGTGTGGGATTGTTTTGGTCATGTTTGGTTGGGATGGTGTCGTTTGTGTCGCGTTTTTGGTGTCGTGGTGTTATGGTGTCATGTTTGGGTTTGTGTCATAGTATTGTTTTGCTCATTCATAATGTCCTATGGTCGAGTCATAACATTATTTAGTAGAGTTCTATTTAGGTATCTAGTCCATTAGGGCCGCGTCTTTTGTGTCGGTTATGGTCTTGAGTGTTATGTGTTGGGGGTTATGTCATACTCTTGTCGGTTTTCTCAGGTGCAAAATGGCCAAAACTCTCCCGTCTAAGGGGAGTTTTTCAACCCGAATTAAATTTTCACAAAACTCATCGTTTTCTCTATTATGTTTTTCGGGTCGCCATTTTGCATAAATTAGGCAGTTGTACTTAATTGCGGACAATTAAAGTGCCGGGATGGGGTATGTGTATTTTAAGTTAGTTCGTACCTAATCTTGCGTCGTGTATGTAAATTGAGTCTATGTTTTTAATTTTTGTCTTGAGTCGAGTCGCTGGGGTTTTCATTAGCTTATAGGCACGAGCCGCCTCGCCCGTACTCCATCTCCATTCGGGCGAGGTTTGGTTCACATCTACTTGATAACCCTAGTTGTCAGTCCTGTATGTCACGACCGCGAAAGTAATGCTATACGGTCGTATTTTTGTATATTATATATATAGATTATGATTACTAATGCTTGCTTGTTTGTTCTTGTTTGGGTTTAACGTTGTTTTGCAGGCATGGCAGGTGAGTCGTCGTCTCGCGCTGGTCAAAAACGGAAGAAGGCACCCGCATCACCCCCAAGGCAAGTACCAGCACAGCAGGAGAATGCTCGAGAAAAAAATCAGAGACGTCGAGAGATTCTATATTCGGCACCGGAGACACTCACGATATGCACAAAAGAGGACCTCAGGCGGCATACCCTCCTACAGTTTCAAGAAGGTACCAAAGAAGCAGAGAAGTGCGATATTTTGGTTGATACCGAGCTTTTAGTACCGCGCACGATTGACTGGGATTGGCTACATACAGTGGGTCAAAGAGAAAGAATTGAGGGATTGTTGGGGCCTAGGTTTAAGCGGGTGTTAGCTTGTGATAAACAACAATATGAGGAGCTGACCATTGAGTTTCACTCTACATTTAGGCATAAGGAAGGCACATTTGCCGAGCGGGATGCAGTGTCGTTTTCTCTTGGTAGGGTACTTCATGAGATGTCTATACCTGATTTCGCTGTGGCTAGTGGTTTTTACACGAGTGAGGAGGTACCGACTCCAGGTTTCTTGACTAGTTTGAGAGGAACTTATAAAGTGGAGAGAGAGCATAGTTTGACAGTGCACGATTTAACTGAGTTTTGGGATACCATTGCTATTACACCGTTTTCTAAAATTTTGGCTGGAACAGATATTCGGGATCCGGTTTACAGGTATATACTTAAGATTTTGTCATGTACTTTGGTGGGTAGGAAATCAGGAGAGAATAAGGTGAACTGGATAGAGCTTTTCTGCTTGTTATGCATGGTTCAGGGCCGAGAGGCCAATTTAGCTAGTGTGTTGGCGTGGTCTTTTGCTAGGCCTAGGAGGGGAGGAAACCGGGCTGCTTTAGACATGGGTCCATATATTACTGGTTTAGCAGAGTCGTTGAAGGTCTTTGACAGTTATAGAAAGGTGTATTTAGTGAAGGGGCCAAAGGCAAAGTATTTTGGAGAAAAAGAGCTTAAGCAGGCAAGCATTTTAGCATCGACTGACCCTGTGGCCTGGGAAACAGTCATCTCAGGTCCACATGTGCCACCCCCCGAGGGGTCAGCAGCAGCTGAGGCACTGCAGGCCGGCATTCCTACTCGTTCACAGAGACCTAAGCATAGGAGAGAGTTGCCTGGTCGTCAGTATCCTCTTAGAGAGCCACCTTTAGTACCATTGACTTTAGAGGCACTTTGTGAGAGGACAGATAGGCAGTATTTGGAGTTACGGGAGTTGATTGTTGCAGGTCATCGCAGACAGGAGGACATGTGGAGGTGTATGATGGGAGCAATGAACCTTACTATCTCAGACATTTTCAGAGCCCCAGAGCCGCATGTGCCGCAGGATGAGCCACCAGGTGGAGTTGATGAGACTTAGTGTGGGGATGGAAGTGCAGCATGATCACTGGTTTAGTATTTTTCTTTATTTTTCTTTTATCTGATGTTTTGATTTGATCATGGTCTGTACTAAACTTGATATATTTTGATACTTTGGGTACTGGGATGGTTGGTTGATGATGTTTGTTTATATATATATCTGGTAGTTTATGGTTTGTGAGTGTGGTTTAGAATGATGAGCCGCTTTCGTTTGTGTGTGGGAGTTTGGAATTGTTTGCTGAGCACGTTCGAATTGGAGAGCATGTTTTTGGATAAGACTGGCACATGACAGTCTCGCTATATTTCCAGCTAAGTCTCCCTTTTTATCTTTTCTTTTTGTTTTTCTTTTTGTTTAGTGTCAGTATTATCATGTTTGAGTCAGTTGTCCATTCCTGCATTGAGGACAATGCAAAATTGAAGTGTGGGGATGGACCGTGTCTGTCATAGTTAAGTCTTAAAAAAAATTGAAAAAAAAAATGTCCCTGATTTTGAAGTTTGCATTATATAAATATGGAAAATGATAGGTAAAGTTAGGTGTCCGGTTTTCAAATAGTATGTATAATAAGAGATTAAAATTGATTGAAAACGTGTCTGACTTGGGATATGTGGGTAGGCTCGACCGGTAGAAAGGTTTCCTTTGGAAAGTAATAAATTAATTATGTTAGGCTATTTTGTGGGTTCTCATCTAGGAGAAACGGGGAGACCAAAACCGCCAAAAATAGTATAAGAAGCACCGTTATAAGTAGAAAACCGTTGGAATTTCTAATCACTTAAAAAAAATTAGAAATCAAAGCAAAAATGCTGAAGCTTAAGGTGCCTGGTCACTGGGATAGCGACTTGGATTGGCCACACCCTCTGAGTTAAGTATGCTGAGATAAAAAAAAATGCTGAAGCTTAAGGTGCCTGGCCACTGGGATAGCGACTTGGATTGGTCACACCCTCTGAGTTAAGTATGCCGAAAAAAAAAGAAAAAAAAAGTGATTTTAAATTCTCTTGGTTTTCTGCATAAGACGGTTGGGAAATGGTCAAGTGGTCGTTCCTTTAGTTTCATAAGCTTGAGGCGGGATTAGGAGGAACTGTGGCTTCCTTTGAGTGAGACCCTAGATAGACTAATCAACATGAACTTAACATAAATAAAAAGGGGCTTGGAAACCGGTTTGGGTTTAAGAGGATCATTATACCTGCAATCGCAATCAACACGTGAGTAGATTATTAATTAAGTAACCTATGTTTTGAAACTGGATGTAAACCTAACTGTGACGAAAAAACATAAGTGTGGGGACGAAAAAACATAAGTGTGGGGATATTTGATGTATTGCAAAATACATCTGTTTTCGGTCTATAGTTTATGTTATTTTCGAGTCAGTTTGTGTCGTTTTTGTGGTATTTTCGTATTCTATTTAGTATTTTGTGTTGCACAGGAGTCCGGGCAAGAAAGGAAGTAAAATGGAGCTTAAACGAGAAAAAACGAGCCTCCGGACGAGTCACGGTTGATCGGGAAGTCGAAAAAAGAAAAAAATGAAAAATTATGTCTCGTCACGCTACGTGACGGGAAAGAGCACATCTGGTCACGCGACGTGACGGATCCCCCTGATCCTGAATCTGGTCACGCTAAGTGACGACATCATCTGAAGCCCGTCACGCTACGTGACGGGAGTAAAATCGTGAAAAAATTAGTTTTTGGCCCAATTTCGATTTTAAAAACCCTAGGACGGCCATAATTCGAATTTATCATCACCTTGGACGAAAAGAAGCTGCTCTGGAGCACTAGGAGGTGAGAGAAAGGCCAAGGGTCAAGATTTTGAGCATTGGGATCGAGAGTTTCGGGTGTTAATCATTCGGTTTCTTCATTCCTTTGTTCTTTTGAATTGCAAACTATGTTTCATGAATTTAGAACTGATTTTATTCTTGTTTTGAACATGTTTCTTGGCTAGACTTTTATTACTACTTAGGTTATGATGAATACTCATGATTGATTGAACGTTTTTATGGTTTTTTGGAACTTTGACTGTGGATTGATAATTTAGTAAAGACTTTGATTATTTTTGATCTGGTGTATATGCGTACCTAGTTTTGTTCAATTGATAATTATTTACTCCACATGCGTTTTTGTGAATGTCTTTCATGTATGAATGCGTGTTAGGTTGTGGACTGTGTGTTAGCAACTAGTTTATGGTAAATTGCTAGTGTTTTCCATAGGAGTGATTTTGTTGATTGGGTAGTTCTAGGTATTCTTCCAATTCCAATAGCTGTAAGGTGCGGGATTGTCGATATGTCTAGGGTGTTAAATTGCTAGATCTATATGCTTTGTAAGAAGATCTTCCTAGTTTCCTTACCACTACTTGCGTATCGAGTCAGGTCAGGTTTTCTATAGTTACCCCTTGCACTCTTAGTGTAGTGAGGCTTTCGCGCTGTAAGGTAGACTGTCTAGCGGGTACTTTATCATCAGAGTAGGTAAGCCTGTAAGGGTAACCTCTCAATCGGTAGTTTAACGGCTTATAGGTAACCTTAGGTTTCTCCTTGAGAAGGGTCGAGGGTCCTCTAGTTTATCCTGTAAGTTTAGTATCTGAAGATCCCGGTTCCATAGCTAGTTCCATAGCCATTAGAAGCTTATCAGTCATGAGTAGGATTCTAACCTATGTAGTATTTTCACCATCCTTTGAATTCAGTTCTGTTCAGTTTTCGTCTTTAGTTCAGTTTAGTTAATCTTAGTTAATCTTGATTTTATTGCAATTTAGTTTTTTTAGTAAAGCCCCCCTTTTAAAATAATAAATAAATTTAATAAATATTTAGGATAAGTTTTCGAGTCTAGTTACCGTTTTCCATTAGACTCTCGTTGGTTCGATATCCGGACTTACTTTAGCTTTACTAGAGTCGATAGGTTCACTTGCCTGTCAGTAGTTTAGTTTTAGAGAGTCTAGAGTATTACTAGGTGTCTAGTTTTAGGTTTAATTTAGTTATTTTTATTAAACTACTTTTAGCACATCATATATGCAACAAAATAAATGGCATTTGACAACCAAATGGATAACAAAATTCTTTCAATTTCCTGATTTCCCATTATAGGTCAACTGCAAAGAAAATGGCAAGACAAAAAATGACCCTAAGAATACATATAGAATAAATGAAAAGGCACGAAATTGCCTTTGAGGCTTGTAGGTCCAAATATCACAACACAATTACCGACCAGAGATCGCCTCCCGGTAATCGACATCAATGTTACAACAAAAATTAGTGCATGCATCAACACCCGCCCAATTGAAACCCAATTCAAGCAATCAAACCAACAACCGTAACATCAATTAGCTCAGATAACACTACAATTACCCTAAAAACAAACAATAGAAACAAAATTACTTGAGCAAGAACAGAAACCACAACGACACGATTTTAGTGGTTCACGTACCGAAATAGCATCGTAGTCGCTGTGCCCCGCCGGCGGCTCCGCTTCTCGCTTTCATATTTCCCACTCTTTCTCTATCAAACACACGTATTCAATGACGCGATTCACATACTCATGTAGTAGTTACGTTTCAATTTGAGAGATATATAAAGGGAGATGATGAGAAGATGTGGCGATGGTTTTACAGTGTTCCCATTCTCTCTCTTTTGAAGATGTGACTGGTAGGTAAGCAAACAGATCCAATACCGAAAACCGGGTCATCCACAGGCATAGAAGGGTTGTACACCCTAAAAACCAAGCTTGCAAAATTTGTACTATCAGCTACAATACAGAGCAAGTACTCTCACACAGAACATCAAGCAAGAAAGAAGGAGATGGGGAAGGCTGAGAAGGAAGCAAGAGAGAGTGGTGGTTGGCTCTGGCAGTATTGAGGGTTATATATGTGTGTGTGCGTGAGAGAGAGAGAGAGAAAGAGAGGGGGGTGGGTGTATGCTGGTGATGAAAGAGGAGGCAAACACAAATGCAGCAAGATGACAATTAATAAAGAATTGAAAAGACAGTATACATGGAGCAAAAAGGTGTGTTTTATTCAAAAACGATAAGAACCAAGTACATAAACTCTTCCCTTTTGTAGATGACAGTTGACTATATGTTAACCCAATTTGGACTAAAACAACTTTTAATCATCACAGCCACCAAATGATCTGCGTATACACCAACATAAAGATATTTATCGCATTGGAAATTCATGATACTAATACAGGAAAGAAAGTAACAAATCTTACATGGATACTCATGCAACTCGAATGCCTTGCCAAGGCACGGAATATGAGTACCTAACAGCCATGGCTGCATACCAAGCGGCTGCCAAGCGAAAGAATTAGACCTATCACAAATAAACAGTTCAAAACCACTTCAAATATTGCCCTGCCAAGGTACATAATATAAGAGCACATATGCCTTCATCGTTGTGTTCACCACCTTTGGTTTAATGGGGGTGGTCCACACGCTGGTACAGGCTATTTTGTCTTAACTTTTATTGAATGTCAAATATCGGCTAAATAGTTAGATAAAGCAACCTGTAACGTTAATCAACAGTTACATGTTAAAGTACTACAAAGCACTACATTTGGTAAAAATATGATTTACCATGTATATATGTAGGATTCACAAAATGGGAATCATCAAGGTGCAGACATAAATGCACTATTGAATATCGAATCAAGCACTGTTATTTATTTCACTACTTGAGTTTGAATCTACTAAACATGACAATACAACTTTTGAAATTAAAGTCCTAATTTCCACAGTATATTGATGTATTGCAAAATACATCTGTTTTCGGTCTATAGTTTATGTTATTTTCTAGTCAGTTTGTGTCGTTTTGTGGTATTTTCGTATTCTATTTAGTATTTTGTGTTGCACAGGAGTCCGGGCAAGAAAGGAAGTAAAATGGAGATTAAACGAGAAAAAACGAGCCTCCGGACGAGTCGCGGTTGATCGGGAAGTCGAAAAAAGAAAAAAATGAAAAATTATGTCTCGTCACGCTACGTGACGGGAAAGAGCACATCTGGTCACGCGACGTGACGGATCCCCCTGATCCTGAATCTGGTCACGCTACGTGACGACATCATCTGAAGCCCGTCACGCTACGTGACGGGAGTAAAATCGTGAAAAATTAGTTTTTGGCCCAATTTCGATTTTAAAAACCCTAGGATGGCCATAATTCGAATTTATCATCACCTTGGATGAAAAGAAGCTGCTCTGGAGCACTAGGAGGTGAGAGAAAGGCCAAGGGTCAAGATTTTGAGCATTGGGATCAAGAGTTTCGGGTGTTAATCATTCGGTTTCTTCATTCCTTTGTTCTTTTGAATTGCAAACTATGTTTCATGAATTTAGAACTGATTTTATTCTTGTTTTGAACATGTTTCTTGGCTAGACTTTTATTACTACTTAGGTTATTATGAATACTCATGATTGATTAAACGTTTTTATGGTTTTTTGGAACTTTGACTGTGGATTGATGATTTAGTAAAGACTTTGATTATTTTTGATCTGGTGTATATGCGTACCTAGTTTTGTTCAATTGATAATTATTTACTCCACATGTGTTTTTGTGAATGTCTTTCATGTATGAATGCGTGTTAGGTTGTGGACTGTGTGTTAGCAACTAGTTTATGGTAAATTGCTAGTGTTTTCCATAGGAGTGATTTTTGTTGATTGGGTAGTTCTAGGTATTCTTCCAATTCCAATAGCTGTAAGGTGCGGGATTGTCGATATGTCTAGGGTGTTAAATTGCTAGATCTAGATGCTTTGTAAGAAGATCTTCCTAGTTTCCTTACCACTACTTGCGTATCGAGTCAGGTCAGGTTTTCTATAGTTACCCCTTGCACTCTTAGTGTAGTGAGGCTTTCGCGCTGTAAGGTAGACTGTCTAGCGGGTACTTTATCATCAGAGTAGGTAAGCCTGTAAGGGTAACCTCTCAATCGGTAGTTTAACGGCTTATAGGTAACCTTAGGTTTCTCCTTGAGAAGGGTCGAGGGTCCTCTAGTTTATCCTGTAAGTTTAGTATCTGAAGATCCCGGTTCCATTGCTAGTTCCATAACCATTAGAAGCTTATCAGTCATGAGTAGGATTCTAACCTATGTAGTATTTTCACCATCCTTTGAATTCAGTTCTGTTCAGTTTTCGTCTTTAGTTCAGTTTAGTTAATCTTAGTTAATCTTGATTTTATTGCAATTTAGTTTTTTTAGTAAAGCCCCCCTTTTAAAATAATAAATAAATTTAATAAATATTTAGGATAAGTTTTCGAGTCTAGTTACCGTTTTCCATTAGAGTCTCGTGGGTTCGATATCCGGACTTACTTTAGCTTTACTAGAGTCGATAGGTTCACTTGCCTGTCAGTAGTTTAGTTTTAGAGAGTCTAGAGTATTACTAGGTGTCTAGTTTTAGGTTTAATTTAGTTATTTTTGTGAGCGAAAGATTTTGACTAAAACAGAATTATTTGATCATACAAGTTACAAAACCAGGTGCGGAAACCCTAGCTTTGAACAAACTGATAAAAACTCAAATCAAAACACAATCAATATCATTTTCAAAGGTTTTCATAGATTAACTTTTGCATAAACTTGATTACAATGAGTTTTAGGTTAATCTAGAACACACACAAATACTCTCAATCTATCCTGGAACCTGACCTCAAAACACACACAACTAATAACTCTCTATACATTACAAAATCACAATTTCTATTTATAGATGCTGCACATTCGCCCATATGCTGTGGTCGAATGTGGAAGAGTTCCACATTCGCCCAGTATAAGGTACGAAACTACACATTCAGTCAAGTCCCCTTGCACCTTCGTCCAGTTTTCTCTACCTTCGCCCACTTTGTCTCACATTCGACCAGACCATTTCCACCTTCTATCCATCAGCACTCTAACATATGTTAATATCCAATCATTAGTCGCAAAACGCATCTACAAACTCCCCCTCGACTATTGATTGGATCGTCTTCTGTCTTCGTCCATGGCTTTGTTCAACAACATAATTCTGAGCTGTTTCTTCTGCTCTTTAGTCATTTCAGGCTCTAACCTTCTCTTCACCGGTTTTGACACATTTGCCATCTTCACCATCTTGCCAAGTTTGTTATCCAAATTACTCCCCGCATTAATATCATATGCAAAGCACACACCAACCACTTGAGTGTATTTCTTTGCTTGATCAGCGTCATTCGGCTCATGATGAATCGGATTATAGAAAAGCATGATGATGTCTTCGAAAGTACAGTTTATCAACCACATCGGATCAAATACGTGAACATGCTTGTATTTGTCCTTCCCGTCTCTCAACACTATCACCGCTTCAGCCTTCCTCCAATCATAATACCAGAAAATAAAGTCAGCACTGAAATGTTGTGGTATGGGCATCAAAGGTATTTTCCTCATCACTTCAGGTGCCTTGTATATCAAAGTAACCCGTTTCAGCTTGGTTTTGGGATCAATATCTCTATGAACTTTCCTTCGGGGATATTGTGGCTTGAATCTATTCCATCTCGTTCTGCTTTCCCAAACCAGCTTGGCTGCACACCAACCGACATGTGTATTGTTAACTGAAGCACCAGACATAGGGAATCTGCATAAATCTCTGACCGCCCAGTACGGTAGAGTTAGCAAATCAATGAATCTATAAAAGTATAGAATTCCCGATTCCCATTTGGCAGCTAGACACTTCAGCCTGCCTAAATATGTCCACCCGAGAGCTCTGCCTTTAAACTTAGCATTGTGAAATCTATAGAAATTTCCTTGAGCTTCAGGCTTCGGTCGGTTTTCATCCATTTCTCTTAACTTCTTCAAATAACTCTTCAACTCATCAGATTGATTTGAAGATTCTTGCTTATCAGCTCCAAACACTTTCTCCACAAACTCTGCACTTCTTTGTTTAGCCTTCTTCTTCGCTGAAGTGTTTGGAATTTCAGTAAAATCAGGAAATACCACATCTTCATCAGTCTGTCTGAAGTATTGTGGATATTCCTCATGCGTTATGTCTTCAATTTCCACTTCTTCAAACTCAGGAGTATTCTTATCATCTGAGTGACTTCCAATATCCTTTTCAGGAATATCTGGAATCGACTCATCCACTATAAACTCCTCAAATGTTTTCCCTACTCTCTGTGCAAGTCCATCCAAAATTTCCTTTGTCACAGAAGCAGGTACTTCACCTTCTTCTAAATCAGGATCGTTGTATTCCAATTCATATCTCATGTCATCTGTTTGGAATATCTCAGCAAAACGACCTGTGAACTCTATCGTCCATTCTCTTCTTTCTAACATATCTTTGTACACTTGTTTAGCATCATCAGTCAAAGATCTCACCTTTTCATTCCAGAAGATACTTTCATCTGAATCAACGTTCTCACATTTCTTTTTCTTCGAACTTGATTCTCCAGTATCTTTCTTCTTCGGTGTTCTCTTCTCAAATGTAAACTTTGAAGTATCATCTCCTCCATCATTATCATCATCACTACTACTATCATCTTCTTTCTGACTTCCCGATCCTTCTGCATCATCATCATCATCATTCTTATCATCCTCATCATCACTTTTCTCTGACTCTTCATCATCTTCATCATCATCTTTTTCTTTATCAGATTCTGATGGTTCAAAGTCAACTTGTTCTTCTTCTTTTTCTTTATCTTCTTCACCCTCCTTCAACTTGGGTGCAACATTGTACAAGTTATCAATCAAATCACTAAGGCGTTTGTTCTCAGCCTTTAGTTCTTTGTTGTCTTCTTTAATCAACTTTAGCCTGTTCTTGTTTCTTGAACATTTTCCTTCAAGCTTCTTGTTCTTTGCTTCAAGCTTCTTTACTTTCTCGTCAATCTCATCTTGATTTGACTTTGAAGCTACTACAATCTGAAGCATCTTTTCTTCATTCTGCTTGAACTTGGCTATTTCAGCTTGTTGAGCCACTATCATCTTCATCATATCATCCATTTTCTTGTTCACCTGCTTCATAACATCATCATCCACAGTGACTTTCTTAGACTTTGATCTGGATGGCTCAACTTCAGCTTCCTTTTCTTTCTGAGGCTTTCTAAACATATCAAGTACATTATCCAGTGCTACATTGAATTCACTAACTGGTAATGTTTCTGCCTCTTTAGATTTCTTCTGTTTCTTAGTGACCGGTGAAGATAACTTTGATGACGTACCAGCATCGGGTACTCTTTTACCTCTCAAGAGCTGGGCTAACTCTTTCTCCCTCAGCTGCTTGGTACTTGTTTTCTTAGCCATGGTCTTGTGCTTAGGCTTGGGCAAGTTTACTACCACAGTCTCTCCTGCATTCAACTCATCCATATTCACACCTAAACCTTCATCTTCAGCACCAACAGACTTCTTACTTTTCTCAGCTTCTGCAATTGATCTGTTTAATGATTCAGACTCACCAACCATAGTGGCCTTACGTTTGGTGGCCCGGACATTCTCAGCATCAGAATCCCACTGTTCTTCCTCCTCAGTTTCTTCTGAATCCACTGATTCTTCATCCACCAAACCAGTACCTTTCTTAGCAGTTGTTTTCTTTCTAACCACCTGTTGCTTAGAGCTCCCTTGATCAGTCTTTCCCTTACCCTTCCCTTTGGCTCCGGGATTGACTACCTGTCTCTTCCTCTTAGTATTAGCATCAGCATATACTAAAGGATCGTCATTATCAGAATCACTATCAGGATGCCTAGCCGTGTTCTTTCCAGGATTAGAGTAATCCTCTTTAGCTAAGGCTCCAAACAACCTTCTGTATGGTGGCCTTTCATTGTCTGGCACACCCTTGTAGCCCTTCATTCTAACCAACGTTCGAATGTTCATGTGATCTTGAGCAAGTATCTGTGTCGGATCCTTCTTCAAATGAGGATACTTGTGATCAAAGATCATCATCAGGAATCTAGGGTATAACATGAAATACTTCTTCTTCAATCCCTTTAACATCTCCAGCATGTGATCCAAAATCATTCCAGATACGTTGAATGGTTTGTTGAGAGTCAACGCAACTAACAACGAACTCAAACTTCTCCTCATGACATTGTATCCTCCACTAACACATCCAAACACATGGATTATAACGTGTGCAAAGTATTTAAATTGCACGCTCAACTTCCCTTTGTGCATCGAACCATCAGTGATAGCTCCTTTGTACTTCATCCTGAGGAAACATGCTTTCTGTTCAGTCCATGATAGTTCTCTTGGATCTTCACTCACTTCAAACTTTATCTGGAGCGCTTCTCTGATATCAGACTCTGTAATAAACATCTCCATTCCCTGTATCTTGCTTTTAATGATGGTCTGATTATCCCAGAAATCATACTTCGCGTTATTGTAGAAGTCTTCAACTATATCCTTGTAGATAATAGTCGGAGTGGCCAAAGCATACACAACTCTGCTTCTTTTCAAGAACTTGATGATATCAGCAAACTCAACGTTCTTCTCTACATCCCCCAGATAAGCACAGCAATTATGAGTTTTCTCGAACGGCCATTTGCTTTTGCTCGACGATTCTCCTTCTTGAACATTCTCTGGAACTGGTTCTGTGACAACAGTCTCTACTGGAATCTCAATGTTTTCAGTCTGGTCAGCCATCTGAACACACAAAATCAGAAACAAACGTCAAAACACAAAATCGACAAAATTTCAAAATTTTAAGTTTTTTTTTTTTTTTTTTTGGATTCCACATTCGCCCGTTTTATCAAGGTCGAATGTAGAAATTATGGTTCGAATGTAGAACATTTTGGTCGAATGTGAAGTGATTTTGAATGAAAATCACATTCGTCCGTTTTATAGTTACATTCGTCCAAAAGAATTCTCCTTCGCCCATTCGAAGAACCGAAGGTAGAACCTGTTTTTCCCAAAATTTGAAAATTTTTCAAATCTGTTTTTAACACTTGGTTTTGATTCAAACATGTTCTAAAGTGACCGATTAAGACTCGTGAATCATCAATTGGTCCTATTAATCAATTTACATCAGTTTTAAAGTAGAATTAGGTTACAATAGTTTCATTCGATCAATCAACCAATCAATTGATGTTATTAACCTAATTCGTTATACTATCTCCCCCTAAAACTGATGTGGATTGATCGCATATCAAAAACAAACTCAAACAACCAGTCTAAAGCCATTAATTCGAAAACCCTAGGTACGGGTACAAACACAATGATTCTGATCTCATTCCGTCGTCATTACCTGTGATTTTAGTATCAAAATGATCAGTAGGTGATAGGGAATCAAACGCACAAGAGCAAAAAATCAAAGCAACAAGGTGACTTTAATCGAAAGAAAATTTTGAAAAAGTAGAATGAGGGTTCGAAGGTGTGAACTGGTTATATAGGGAGGCCACCTTCGACCGTTTTGGTGGTCGAATGTGAGTATATTCCACATTCGCCCAAAACGAATTGGCCGAATGTAAAACATGTTTACCCGAATGTGAAATTTGTATAAACAGACCCTCATTCGCCCGTTTTAAACAACCGAAGGTGAAGATTTTTCCACATTCGACCCAATTAAGGGGCGAATGTGAAATGGAAAAATCTGAAAATTTTACCAAATCACGAATTCGAATCCCGTTCAACATTTTTCAATCTGTTAAGCTTCCAAAACTCATATTTTCACTTTTTGAATGATACAAAGCCCAGATGGTGTTATCAAATCTCAGAAATTGACCATCGAGCATCCCCGGTTATCAAAAATAAAGCAGAAATGCAAAAAAAATTGGTTTTTCTGAAATTTTATCAAAACACACCTAAAATCTTTTTGGATTTTGTATCTTTTTGACAATAAAAGTAAAAGGCAACAAAGTAAAATGCATTAAAGTAAATGAAAGCAGTAAACATTTTGTGATGTCCGGTAAGAGGATCATATCAGTTTTCTGAGAAATCTGATCACAGCGTTGATCTATTTGTTTAATATTATCATTAGAAACAGTATGTGACACGGCAATTGCTGATATTGTGGTCCACGTAAGCTCACATGCAGACAATTACGCAATGCTTTAAAATGATACGAGTTAGGTGTATTAGACTAACACGATGTGGTGCCCACACACACGACATACTCCCGTATCAAGTAATTGCACAAAGCTTCGTCGTAACGCGTGATTATGCCAGAGTTATCCGTAAAAGTTACAAAGTATATAGCACAGAGGTATACAGGTCAGCAAACGAATGCAGCAGAGTAACATGTGCGTATACACTAGGTTGAGGCTGATATTAACCACTGATTTGCATCAGATGATCAATACGATGTAATAATGATCTTTGATCAATTAAAACATAAAGTTCCTCAATTCGGTAACTTCCGGTTTTGGCAATTAAGCTCTTTTCAGCAAATATTCTGATGAAACTAGGTCCGTAAATCAATACGACAAAAGTTTAATCAGAATATCCCGGATAACCATAACATAACGACCCGAAACCTCAGATTTTGGCAATCCTATCAAACGAAATTACGGTACTAAGACCATATGCCCATGAGGTGTTCAGCCACTAACGCGTAGTTCGTTATGTTTGTATCACTAATGCACGCAATATTTAGTCTACGAAGCCTATCAACATATCACACGTAGTCAACACACGCCTCATATACTATACAATTCTTTAGCCTGTGTCAGATCCCCACTGATGTACTATCATTTCCTCTTTTTATCCAGGAAATCATTTTGGATTTTCTAATTTTTAGGTCTTTTTGAAATTTTTCAATGTTTTTGGTTTTTCTGATAAAATGGCTCCCCCTAAAATAAAGAACATATTTTTGGGTTTTTGATTTTTCTGAAAAACAAAACAAGAATTTGAAAGAAACAATCCACTCAAAAGCATCAACTTCTTTGAGGATTAAACAATCCCCTCGAAAGCATCAACTTCTTTGAGGATTACGATAGTAAAGAGAAATTCCCAATTAGCAAAGAGAAATTCCCAATTAGCAAAATATTAAAAACTAAAACTAAAAAGCGATAAACCGAGGTGCCGATTAGTCCTGTTTTTCCTTTATATTGTTTACTTTTAAAAGATATTCAAAGCGGGATCTGTCAAAAGCTTTTGTAAACAAATCTGCACGTTGGTAGTCAGTATGGATTTTGACCATATCTATCAATTCCTTAGCGTAACAATCACGGATAAAATGATATTTGATCCGGATATGTTTCGCTTTAGAATGATTTTCAGTATTTTTAGTTAATGCGATTGCGGCTTCGTTGTCACAGTGTATAGGGGTTTTAAGAAACTGCAAACCGTAATCCACCATCTGTTGTTGGATCCAGAGCACTTGCGAACAGCAACTCGAGGCTGCAATGTACTCGGCTTCACAGGTAGATAGCGCCACGGAAGTCTGTTTCTTGCATTGCCAGGTGACTAACCTGCTCCCTAAAAACTGGCAACCGGCTGTAGTAGATTTACTGTCTTTGTCACAGCCGCCCCAATCTGCATCACTAAAAGCAATAAAATCAAAATCATCATCATTAGGGTACCAAAGTCCTTTTGAGGGACAACCCTTCAGATATCTAAGGATACGCTTGACCGCCGTCAGATGACTTTGTTTCGGCTTCGATTGATAGCGGGCACAGAGACACGTTGCGTACATAATATCTGGTCGAGACGCCGTCAAATACATCAGAGATCCGATGATTGCTCTGTATGTAAATGGGTCCATCAGCTCCCCCTTAGCGTCCACTCCAATCCCGTGATTGGGTTGAATCGGGGTATCCATTGGCTTAGAGTCCTCCATCTGGAACCGGCTCAAGATGTCGGATACGTATTTCGTCTGGTGAATGAAGATCCCGTCGGGTCTTTGGTCCACCTGCAAGCCTAGGAAAAAATGCATCTCCCCCATTGCGCTCATTTCAAACTTTTCCTGCATGACAGTTTCAAACTCCCTGCATAAAAGCTCGTTAGTTGAACCAAAAATTATATCATCAACGTAAATCTGCACTAGAAGCAAATCATCGCCCGTCTTCTTCGTGAAGAGGGTGCAATCGACGAGTCCGCGCTTAAATCCTTTGGAGATGAGGTATGTACTTAGCTCCTTGTACCACTGTCTCGGAGCCTGGTGCAAACCATATAGAGCTTTGTTCAGCACGTAGACCTTATCCCGGTGGATTGGGTCCTCAAAGCCTGGTGGCTGCCCGACATAAACCTCTTCCTTGACTTTCCCGTACAGAAATGCGCTCTTAACGTCCATTTGATACACTTTGAATTTCTTGTATGAAGCAAACGCAAGGAACATCCGAATAGCTTCAATTCGTGCTACCGGTGCATAGATTTCGTTATAATCAATCCCTTCGATTTGATGGAAACCCTGCACGACCAATCTGGCTTTGTTACGAACAATAACCCCACGATCATCCTTCTTGCACTTAAACACCCAATTAGTGCCGATCTTCTTCCTATCCGGTGGCAAATCCGTGAGCGTCCAAACTCCCAATTTCTGGAATTGTAATAACTCCTCCTGCATAGCTTCAACCCAGGCATCATCCTTCAAAGCGTCCTTGTATGTCCTTGGCTCTACCTGCGACACATAACACGCAAACGACCAATCATTTTGATTACCAGATTGTTGAATTTTAGCATATAACGCTAAAGCACCAAAACTTTCTGGCGAGTTAACGCTTCTCAGCTGCCCTCTGGTCATAAAACTGCTTCCAGGATCACCGATAACTTGCTCCAGCGGGTGAATACGATGAATCCGAGATTCCGGATAATCAGGTACAGTAACTCCCGTCTGAGCAGTCAAGTTCTCTACAGCATCCAGATCATGACCCGTGTTTGATGATGAAGCAACATCTGGAGTTGGAGTTGGGTTCACTGGCGGTGCCTCTGGTTCTTCTGCATGTTCAAGAATAACTTCTTCAAATTGTTCATCTTCAGATTCTGAAGATTCTAATGAAGTTGAAGCCTCTTGAAACACTTCTTCCTCTTGTATAGGAGCATTGGTATCATTAGAAGCTGGTAGGGGGTTCACGGTGATCGGACGCACCAACGGTGAAGTCGTTGCATTTTCACACTCGTAAAGTAATCTGATAACAACTTCTTCAACCAAGCTATCTAGATTGAATGATTCAAAGAAATCTTTGTAATCAAACATCCAATCAGGACCCATGCCTTGTAGATTTTGAGTATATCGTTGAAGTTCCACGTTAGCCCAATCCTCCACTCGACGAGTTCGCTTGTTGTATACCCGTTTGAGCGGGGTTGCATATCCAACAAAGTATCCCTCCTCAGCTTTAGGACTAAACTTCTCGCTTGGATTCAACATTGTGCATGGCGCCCCAAAAGGTTCTAGATACTCTAAGTTCGGCTTTCTTCGGTGTAACAGCTCATAAGATGTTTTACCAAACTTCTTCACTGTTATAACCCGATTTAGTGTATAATTTGCTGCATAGATCGCCTCGTTCCAGAACATTACCGGAAGATTTGAATCAGCGAGCATTGTTCTAGCCGCTTCAATTAGAGTCCTATTCTTTCGTTCAGCAACACCGTTCTGTTGTGGGGTGTACGGAGCCGAATATTCATGATGTATCCCTTTGCTTTCACAAAGTTCATCCATCTTGGCATTTTTGAACTCCGTCCCATTGTCACTCCGAATTCTCTTTATTTTCGCATTGTAGAGATTCTCCAATCGAGTGAACAGAACTTTCAGGTTGTTAAAGGTGTCACTTTTATTCTGCAAACACATCACCCATGAAAATCTTGAGCAGTCATCAGTGACGACTAAACAATAGAGCTCTCCAAGATGACTTTTGCGCTTGACCGGTCCAAATAAATCCATGTGCAATCGCTCAAGTGGCATCTCTACAGAGTTTACTTTCTTCACTTTGTGGGACTGTTTGTGTTGCTTCCCTTCTTACAACTAACACACTTGTCATTCAGATGGAAATGTTTCACGTTTACTCCATCGACAAGCCCATTTCTCACAAGTTGGTTCATTTTTCTCAGATGAACGTGCCCCATTCTTCGGTGCCACATTATCGATTCTTTTTCTGTCGCTTTTAATAGAAAACATGTAATTTGCCCCTGTGATGTCATCGCCTTGGACATATCAAGAATATAGAGATTGTTGACGCGAGGTGCCTTCAACATTATCCACTCCTTAGGAATTTTGAAGCCCGGTTTGAGAATATAGCAGGATTTGTCATCAAAATGCACAGTAAATTGTTTATCACATATTTGACTGACACTCAACAGATTATAATCGATCTGTTTCACATACGATATTCGCTCAAAGCTCACTATCCCATTGCTCACGCTTCCCTCCATCGTGATATATCCACCTTTATTACCCGCGAATGCTACATACCCTCCATTGATGTTCTTCACGTCGAACAACAACGCAAGATCCCCTGTCATGTGGCCTGAAGCTCCACTATCAACAATCCAAAGACTGCTAATAGGGCCAGCTGAAGCTCCCTGCACACAAAAAGTAAATCAGTTAGTTCTTTCGGGGGACCCAAGCCTGAGTCTTGGGTCTTGGAATATCAGTTTTCACAGAAACATTCTCAGACACATTTTCAACAACTTTTTGTTTTGGATCAATCTTTTTCTGATTGTTCAAAACATTTTTCTTTTTCTCATCAACCTTTGAAGTAGAGGCTCCTGGAGTACCATTGGGTGTCCAAGATTGTTCAGATCTTTTCAAGATGCGAATCTGAGATTTTGGGTTCTCAGTCGGTTTCTGAACATTGTTAACAAATGTAACTTTCTTGGTTACCTTATCTGATTTAACATACTTAGGTCCAACATTTGACTTGACAATCGGTTTAGGTGGAACCTTTTGTCTGTCATATGTTGTGTTCACCACTGGCTTCCTCCATGATTGTTCCATAGCAATCCGATTTCTTTGATCATATTGAATTGGGCGATTGTTCCTCATTTGGTAAAAGTTGTTTTGATTGTAAAACTGTTGTTGTTGAGGAACAACTCGCCTATGTGGTGGAACATAATGATCAATCGGTTTTCTCATGGAATTCCTCACTTCAACTTCGTGCCTTTTATGCCTTACATATGGACACTGAGCAAGTAAATGCCCTCGTTCCCCACATTTAAAACATGCACGGTACTCTTCAAAAACATTTGGAGCATTTGGTTGAGCAAATGATCTAACAGGATATTGATCATTGTACTGTTGATTCCTCAAACTCTCAGGGAGTGGCCCTTTTGAGTAAGTAGGCTCATGAAAACCATTAGCTCTGTTTTTGGGTCGAATGAACTCTGTGACATGGACCTTTGGTTCTTGAGGAACATCCAAATACAATTTCTTTAAAATGGCAGGTGGGATCTCATTTGTTCTCTCATGTTTTGGGAACCAAATGGTGCTTTCTTGCCAGATTTTATCGATTTTAGCATAGTTAGCATTTTTGATTGGAAATTCCTCGTCAGAGATGATTTTATCGAATCCTTCCATCCGATAAAACACCTTGACAGGTTTGTCACACTGTTCATTCTTAACACTCTTTTCAAGATCTTTCTTAACCACATTCTTCTCAAGATCTTTCTTTACCACATTCTTTTCAGACTTTTTCTCACGATGAGCATTTGCCATCGGAATCACAATCTGAGATGGTGAAACTGGTTCATTTGTAATGATGTGATTTTCTTTTGGAATTTCACATGCATTAACAGTTTGATTACAACCAGTATCATCACTCTCAGTGTCTGAATCAACACTTTCAGCAGTAACACCCTCATCATTGAAACCTAAAATCGGTCTCACATCGGAATGTGGATCACCAATACTCGAGGTATTAGATTCATTTTTCGATGATGAGTCTGATTTTACCGAACTCTCCGGTGTCACTTGGTGACAATTATGGTTTTCAAAAAGCACCGGAGATGGCACAGACCGGTAATTAGTGGTTTGATCATCAATGATGTGGTCTACCACATAAGCGATGTGCTTATAACTTTCTAACTTTTTGTTTACTTTCTCAGCAAAGCATTTGATGGCGGCCATTTCCAACTTGGTATTTTCAATTTCATTTATGTAGTTGTTAATTGCCAATTGTTTTAAAGACAAAGTGTTTTTCAAGTCGGAAATGTCCTTTTTATAGCCATCTAATACCTTGTTGAAAGCATTCAACTCTTTGCGAGTAGATTGACTGTTCATGATAGCACTATCACGTTGAACACGGAGTTGTTTGTTCTCCTCAGTCAATCTATCACATGTACCACAATATTTCTCACTTTTAATATCAGTGCTACACTCAGAACTTACAGGTTTTGGCGGATCAGTCATGGCCATCAATGCGAAATGAGCTTCCTTTCCAGCGAAGAATCTGGAATAGTCAATCTTGGTGAAAGCATCATCAGCAATGCACGACTTCCTCGTCATCAGAAAATCCGCTTCTGCTAGCAACTGATCAATGTCATCATCTAGAGAAGTAACACTTGCTTCCGTCTCCGATTCACTGTCTGAATCAGAATAAACCGATTCACCCTCCTCAGGAACATCGGAAACAGTATCAATCACCACTCCAGAGTTAGTTTCTTCAGCTTTAACCTCAGCAGGTTCAGTCTCCACATCCATTTCAGCCTCAGACTCATCACTTTCAACCTCAGTTTCTACCTTCTCATCAACTGTCACTGACTCTTCAATATCAACCTGATAAACAACACAAGCCACATTTCCACCAGTAGTAATTTCCTCAACACCTATTTGCATACTCGACCAATCAAACCTCTCATCCTGTTGAGTCACCAATGCTTGATTCTGATTGGTGTTCTGATGTGTCTCATTTGGTGTAGTAATTGGTATGACTGTTCGGTTAGCATTGTTAGGTGATTGGTTTTGAGTCTGGTTTGATGTGTTTGGTTGTCTGTTTTGGTTGTTATTAAAGTTGTTTTGACGGTTTTGATAGTTGTTGTTGTTTTGGTAAGAAACTTGGTTTTGGTTTTGTTGTTGACGATTCTGGTAGCTTGCATTGAATGGGTTCCTATTGCCTTGTTTTGGTGGCTGGGTGCATTCTCTTTTAAAATGACCTTTTCCTCCACAATTAAAACAAGTAACTTTCTCCTTGTTGAACCCGTAGGTTGTGTTAGGAGAAGTTCCCAAATCTGTTCTACCTGTTTTCTCAATAAACTCCGTTGCTCTTCTCATAATGCTCGCAAAAGCCCATTGGATATCAATTAGTTCCATCTCTTCCTTGTCAATCTGCGCGTAGTCTTCATTGGTTAAGTTGTTATTCCCAATTTGACTAGCAACTAATCTATTGTAAGATGAAACCATTGCAGAGACTAGTGCAATGTGTTGCTGAGCAACTTCAACCGTCACATTCCCCAAGTTAGAGGTCTCCAAAACCACTGGTTGTTGATTCTGTTGAGTACTTTGGTTCATTGAGTGAAGTGGTTGTTGAGATTGACTAGCAGTGTAGAAAGCTGCTTGTTGCATTGGGGAGAATGGTGGAGTATAGGAATTGTTATATTATTGTTGTGGTTGTGGGTTTGTTGACTGTGAAAAGGATGATGTTTGTTGATGGTAGTTGATGGTAGGTTTTGGTGATTCCATAACATTGGAAATGCACGCAACATGTGGTGCCACTAATCCTCCTGAACTTGAGTTACTAGCTGGAACTGATGTACCTCCAAAATATAAGTCGGGATTCTGAGGAATCTGTTATCTTCTAGCTTTCCTCTTCTCTTCCAATTCTTTGTTTTCCAGCTTCTCTATAAACTCTTGAATGGACCAGAATTGGTATGCATCCTTCTCCCTGAGAACTTCCACATGCTGATCCCAGTGTGGTGGTAAAGCATCTGCAAACTTATCCACCTGCTTTGTCATAGGAATCTGTATACCATAACTAGACAATTCAGATAGCAAATGACTATATCTAGGAGTTAATTCTTTCAAAGTTTCATTGCCAATATAAGAAAAATTCTCAAACTCCTTTCTCAATTCTTCCATCCTTAGACTTCTAGTCTTATCATTACCATCATGCCTCCTTTTAACCGCTTCCCACAATTGCTTAGACGTTGTACAAGTCCCAAACTGATGCAACAGATCGTTTGTGATTGCCTGTGTCAATTGGGAAAAAGCTTTCTTCTCCACAGCAAACTTCTTTTTCTCATCCTCAGCCATACTCTCCAATGGAACTGGTTCACCCGTATTCTCCAAAACTGGTGCTGTGTAACCTCTAGCAATCATGTTCCATGCCTCTGCACCCTCCACTCCCATGCCTTCCAAATGTATCTTGAACTTTTTCTGCCACTGATTGTATTCTTGTATCTCCATGAGCTTCGGTGGCCGATTCCCGCTACCTGAAGACAAATCATTAATCAGTGTGGAAATAGCATTTGTAGTTTGAGTGTTTACCACCGCTGCTGCTACTCCCCAGTAGTCAGATTGTGGTGCTGGAGGTGCACTTTGAGCCATGTAGTTAATCGGTTGCGAAGACTGTGTGCTCGTCTTTTGTGCTGCCACCGTCCATGGGTCCATCACTTGCTGTTGTGGTTGTGTCGTTGCTGGTAATGGTGTAGTCGGGAAATTCCACATGATCACGAACTTCGAAAAATTCAACACTTAGAAAATTTTTCAAAAACTAGTCCTAGGTTCGCCCAATTACTTCTCACTTTTGTCCCTTCTGTTTCACTTTCGCCCAGAAACAACTCACCCGAATGTAAATGTTCACCAGAAAGTAAAACACACTAATACAATTCCACGTTCGCCCAGTAATTTCTAGGTTCGACCGGTTTTATTCCAGGTTCGCCCGCCCGATCAATCGAAGGTGGAAATTGTGACCCGAAAGTGAAAAATGCAACAAAAACTTTCCAGGTTCGCCCAAAAGTACCTAGATTCGACCAGAAATGACTCAGGTTCGCCCAAAAACTGTCAGATTCGACCACTCAGGTTCCAGGTTCGCCCATTTCAGGTTTGAAAAACGGTTACACTTTGAAAAACGGTTATTTTGATCTCTGATTTTCAAAAGTTTGTGGATTTGAATGATCTTAATCAGGTTTTGATTCGGAATTGATTTGGAACAACTTTAATTCTTGGAATTTTGAATTTTAACCACAAAATCAACTCTAAATCTTTCAAAAACACTCATAAACCATTTTCATTCAAAAACATATGTGAATTGATCAAAATTAGGTCCAAATCAGCTCTGAGTTTATCTAATTTGTTGTTGTATGATCTTCTATGCTCTGATACCACTTTGTGAGCGAAAGATTTTGACTAAAACAGGATTATTTGATCATACAAGTTACAAAACCAGGTGCGGAAACCCTAGCTTTGAACAAACTGATAAAAACTCAAATCAAAACACAATCAATATCATTTTCAAAGGTTTTCATAGATTAACTTTTGCATAAACTTGATTACAATGAGTTTTAGGTTAATCTAGAACACACACAAATACTCTCAATCTATCCTGGAACCTGACCTCAAAACACACACAACTAATAACTCTCTATACATTACAAAATCACAATTTCTATTTATAGATGCTGCACATTCGCCCATATGCTGTGGTCGCCAGTATAAGGTACGAATCTACACATTCAGTCAAGTCCCCTTGCACCTTCGTCCAGTTTTCTCTACCTTCGCCCACTTTGTCTCACATTCGACCAGACCATTTCCACCTTCTATCCATCAGCACTCTAACATATGTTAATATCCAATCATTAGTCGCAAAACGCATCTACAATTTTTATTAAACTACTTTTAGCACATCATATATGCAACAAAATAAATGGCATTTGACAACCAAATGGATAACAAAATTCTTTCAATTTCCTGATTTCCCATTATAGGTCAACTGCAAAGAAAATGGCAAGACAAAAAATGACCCTAAGGATACATATAGAATAAATGAAAAGGCACGAAATTGCCTTTGAGGCTTGTAGGTCCAAATATCACAACACAATTACCGACCAGAGATCGCCTCCCGGTAATCGACATCAATGTTACAACAAAAATTAGTGCATGCATCAACACCCGCCCAATTGAAACCCAATTCAAGCAATCAAACCAACAACCGTAACATCAATTAGCTCAGATAACACCACAATTACCCTAAAAACAAACAATAGAAACAAAATTACCTGAGCAAGAACAGAAACCACAACGACACGATTTTAGTGGTTCACGTACCGGAATAGCATCGTAGTCGTTGTGCCCCGCCGGCGGCTCCGCTTCTCGCTTTCATATTTCCCACTCTTTCTCTATCAAACACACGTATTCAATGACGCGATTCACATACTCATGTAGTAGTTACGTTTCAATTTGAGAGATATATAAAGGGAGATGATGAGAAGATGTGGCGATGGTTTTACAGTGTTCCCATTCTCTCTCTTTTGAAGATGTGACTGGTAGGTAAGCAAACAGATCCAATACCGAAAACCGGGTCATCCACAGGCATAGAAGGGTTGTACACCCTAAAAACCAAGCTTGCAGAATTTGTACTATCAGCTACAATACAGAGCAAGTACTCTCACACAGAACATCAAGCAAGAAAGAAGGAGATGGGGAAGGCTGAGAAGGAAGCAAGAGAGAGTGGTGGTTGGCTGTGGCAGTATTGAGGGTTATATGTGTGTGTACGTGAGAGAGAGGGAGAGAGAGAGAGAGAGAGAAAGAGAGGGAGGTGGGTGTATGCTGGTGATGAAAGAGGAGGCAAACACGAATGCAGCAGGATGGCAATTAATAAAGAATTGAAAAGACAGTATACGTGGAGCAAAAAGGTGTGTTGGATGAAAAAGCAACGGTTGTGATGTGTTTACTGTTCCTAAGGCTCGACGCCTTTTGTTTATTAATAGAATGCCACGGGATACTAAGGGGGGGGTTGAGAATTGCAAGTCTATATGCTTTCAACATGGCTTTGTTACAAAAGTGGCACTGGAGGTTGGTGAGCATAAACAGGGTCTATGGTTATTCCATTTAGTTTGTTGAGAAATAGAATTGGGAGAAATGTCTATTTGTTCTCATTATCGAAGAATATAGTCTTGAAAACAATAATTTATGTTGTGCTACTGATCAACGATAAAACGATACGTGAAAATGGTCTTGGTGTAGGTTGTTGAGAGGAGTGGTGAGCACAATCAATTCCAATACTTTCTTACTATGCTTGATGTATGACATCCGACAAACTCAGGTTAATATTTTTAACAAACACTTAAGTCGATCTTAGCAAAAGATTGTTAAAACAAGCTTAACTGGGTAAATTGAGTCGGCTCGGTAATTCGGTGGATCATCGGGAGTCGGTTTAAATACAATACGGTTATGGTTCTGGTGATTCGGGGAATCATCGGGTAGCACACACGAGTCTCACATCCCGAGTGTTGGTGAAATAACATCATAAAAGTAACTTGTTGATAATTATATGTTTTATAATTGTTAGATAACTTGCTGATACGTGTATACGTGAATTGATATGATAAGCCTATGAAAAACCCAATCTTTCTAATGGGAGGGAGACTGGCTAAGCCAGTCGCTCTAACCGGTAGGGGCGACTAGCAGTAGCTACAAATACTATATTAGACTTGTTTTCATCTTTTCCAGAACCTTAACTCACCCCTAAACACCCATTTATGACCCTTAACCTTTGTACACGAGTTTTTACCCCCCAAATCATCGATTCTTAGTCAAAACAACTCCAAGAACCATAAACAAGTGAAGATTTAAGGTGTGTGAATCATCTAAACCCTTTTCCAAACATTCTTATGAACCCAAAATGTTCAAATCTGAACCTAGTGTGTTTTCAACAATAAAAGCCTTTGTAAAACCTTTCTCAATTAAACCTTACACATGAGTTTCTTATAAAAACACAAGTGGTGATCTAATAAATGTGGTTTTTGTGTTGTTTGTTGTTGTTAACTTGTTATGATGATATGTTGTTGTTAGGATGATTATCTAGGTATTAGAAGCATATTTGGATGATGTTTGGTTGTTTATAAGTTTTAACCCGTTTAAGGATTTTATGTAGATTTAGGATTGGATATGCTAATATGATGATGACGATATATCAGGATTCATGTTAGAATGATTACCCCTGAGGTTGATGATATTATAAACGTGATTAATTATGTGATTTAATCAGATTATTTGTCATTTGGGGAAACTATTTCATGCAATAATATGACTGGTTCATAACATTACCCATTTTTGGGAAAAACTTTCAAATTGTACATGGAATTAACCTAATCAAACTAGGTGTTAATTGTTATATTATGATGGGGATAGATTAGATATTGATATTGATTGGTTTTTATTAATAGACTAATAATTTTTGGGTAGGAAGAGTCTTACGGACAAACCAACCCAGGACCCCTCCATGTGATTTTCGACAACTTTAAACTAAATCATACATTTTTTTGATTCAGTGTCCTGTTCGTTTTCCATGCCCTTTATTGGCTTTCACATCTTGGATTTTTATGTTTAAAAATTGTGAGAAAAAGAAATTAGAGACATCGTGTTTAACTTACAAATTTAATAAAAATATTTTATTATTGATTAAATTTATACAATATTTGTAATAAAAACAAAAAACTGATGGAATACGTTTATAAGTTTCTTGAAAAACAATAAACATTACATTTTCTAAAGTACTCTAAATGAAAAAGGTTGTGTATTTGAGACATTTACATATCTTATCCCACAATATTTAAATGACAAGAATTTGTAAGTACCACAAAACCACCATAAAAAGTTAAAATAAAGAAATACACGATATGATGTAACGAAGAAGCCATTGAGTCTATATAAAAACGTGTGTATACAATCATGCGATTGGATATGCCCATGTATTGTACCAAAAAAAAAGGAAAAGAAAACAAAATGAAAGAAAAAAAAACATCTTTGGCTGTTTGTTTACAGTGTATACAAAATTATTGGGCTCTTAAGAAGAACGAGAATTCACAAAAGTTTACCAATACATGACAATAGCCATACTTACAAAAAGAGCACAGGCTTTTAATTACTACTTCAATTCAAATATTCTATAAATTGTTCTCTCAATATGAGATTGAAATATTTAAGTCTTTCGGTTAATAAGTATACCTCTAATTCTACCCAAAAAAAAAAACATTGATAACCAATAAAATATAAAAAAAAAATACTTAGGATATATAAGTACTACGTTAATCCTCCAGGTTATGTAGTATAAAACTTATTTCTTTGTTATTATTGGTAAATCATCTATAAAAATAATAATAATATTAATAAGTACTTCAACCTTAATGCATTAATCATTTACTATATGTTTTTCAAGTAAAACTAGAGAAGATAAAATAATCAATTTGTCGATGTCTGAACAAACAAATTAACTGCAAGTTCATAGGTTCGGGTTTCACGAATGGCTATAAGGTCATGTTGGCTATACGGTAGGGTGCAACATTGGTGGATGCTAATAACCCGATTAGGGTTTTATGAGGGTAGATCATGGGTTGTATGGTTAGGGGGTGGAAATCGATCAAGATTTTGATAAGGTGAGACGTGTGTATGTGTGTATGTTTGTGAGTATTAAGGCATGTGTGTGAGGTGTCAGTGTGTGTAACATGAATATAATATTGTTTGCAATTAAAAATAAATCTCTATGTCACGATGGAGCTTCGCACAGTTCAACAAAAGTTAAAACAATCAGGAGCTTTGCAAATAGACGACATTAGCTCAGATATGTTTTCCCTTTTATCTTTGTCCTACCACCAAGTTTTAAAATTCCAAACATGCTTGAATCTTGTTAATTAGGTTTTTGATGATAAAATCAGTTCTTAATTTTTCTTTTCTTTGATGTTATATATGTCATTCGTTACTCGACCTAACCTTAGTTGGTTTTGGTTATGGCTAAAAAACGAATTGAATCACACCCTGCATATCCCTAAGCTCACCAACCTAAATGTTATGTTCTCCTCCGCATCACACGAGTACCTCACTAGTGTGTGTATGTGTAAGCTCGTATACATTGGGCTAGGCGTATAGACCAAAATTTATAACAAAATATCAATATTCATACAAAGAAAATTAATATTTTTCTATATAAAAGTGTTTTCTTTTAGTTATTCTACTATTTACTAAATATCAACAATGATATGTACAAATCATAGTGATGTGTTTTAGATTACACATGTTTTGTAAAATAATTTATTGCAAATATGGAGTGTTTAACTAGGAATTGTTGACTATGATACTTAATTCTTTTATATGAGTTTTTGCAAGTTAATCACACCATGATTAAACAAATACACAATCCACGAAAAAATAAAGACTCAAAAGACAGATATTGAAGATTTTTAATTTAACATTACACGACTAGGTAATCTAGCTTTAGATACTTGGGGTCTCCGGCCTACCGAAGATAACAAGGGTAGACATAAATGAAAGATATCTAGGTGTGTGAAATTAAGACAAAGTTCATGAAGAATTCCAAAGAACAGATTCACAAGGATATGTTATATTCGGTATATCGGTATGTAACTTTACATGATTAAAGAGATTCGAATACTAAAGTACACGGCTAACCATTGACTAAACTATATAGCCATGTGACAAGAATTCGAATACTAAAGTACACGGCTAACCATTGACTAAACTATATAGCCATGTGACAAGAAATTGCCCACCTACGACCGTTCCACTCGTGTGATTGTGAATAATAAGAATAAGATTGGGAGGATATGTTAAGGAGGTGAGGGTCGTGTCGAATCAGTGGCGAAGCTTGAGCGTAAGTTTCCGGGGGTC
The DNA here is from genome assembly GCA_032199755.1 of Ambrosia artemisiifolia. Taxonomy (NCBI): domain Eukaryota; kingdom Viridiplantae; phylum Streptophyta; class Magnoliopsida; order Asterales; family Asteraceae; genus Ambrosia; species Ambrosia artemisiifolia. The sequence continues at coordinate 40,652,186 of CM063525.1, forward strand.
GGAAGTCACCGGGGCGCGATGGCGAAACCATGAAAGTTTGATCAGAGGGTCAACATACACACACGCACACACGCACACACACCTACGCTACACGACGACCGACGGGATAACGCCTTTTGTAATGACGTAGCCGCTTGTCTTTGAACACTTTTATAACTAACGCATGATCGGCTTCTTTGTTCAACTAACACATTTTTGTATGGTTATAGTTTTTAAAATTAATTAATGGTGAAACAACAAATTTAACAGCTTTTTTTTAAAATATTTTAACAAGTATATAAAATTTTAAAAACATTACCGATTTTTATAACATATTTTAATTTTTACCGTAACCATTATAAATGCATTAGGTTTTAATGCTTTCTTAAATGCACCAAAAAGATAAAATTGTAAATAGCAATTTACTTACACAAGTAACATTCCTAACATTTAATTGGAATTTAGTTGTTGTCAAGTGTACATATATTTTTTTTTTTTTTTTTTTTTTGAACAAAGGAGAAGATTTCCATTTCACAAACAAATGCATGAGTACAGTTCTTTCTAGCCAGAGGTTAGAAATGAGAAAAACATAAAATACAAAACTAAGACATATCCATTAACATTACTTGATACTAAAAATACTATCCAGTAACCATTCTTCGATCGAAACCACCTCGCTTGTTCTGTGTTTCATCCATAGGTAGGTAACTTCTTTGATCTCCTCCACTGTTTTTGCAAATGATAACGGAGTGCCTTTGAAAATCCTCGCATTTCTTTTCAGCCAAATCGTCCACATAGTTGCAATAGTAATCGCCATAGCCGCCTTCTTTTACTTCTTAGAACCTGTAATGCAGCTCACCTTTGTAAATATTCCTGAAACCGTGTTTGCGTCGACCAGATTTGCACATCTCAACCATATACCAATCGACCACCAAATAGACTTTGCCATGAGACACGATACAAGAACGTGATCCACAGATTCATCAATGATTTCACAGCACGAACATATGGTAGAACCAACATTAATACCTCTTTTAGATAGCTCGACTCTAGTCGGAATTCTTCCGGATAATGCCATCCACGCGAACATGTTTGCCTTTGGTATTGCCCAATTGCACCATTTCATATTGTTGATACCGTGTGTGGTACCAATAACATCCGTCAATTCATGTGTAACGTGTTTAACTGAGAAGTATTCGCCTTTATCCCCAACCCAAACCCAATTGTCATCCCCCGTCTTGACTTTTGTATCTCTCAATAGTAGAATCAGTTGAATGCTTTGCAACCAAGACTCGGCATCCGCTGGACGGTTCTTCCAAACCCAACCCCAGATTATGTCCCCGCCCATTTTTGAGTAATTGTCTAGCACTAGAGTGCCTTTATTTCCAGCCATTTTGTACACCAAAGGAAAAGCATCTTTGAGACTTTGAGGAAGCACCCATGCATCCTCCCAGAACCTACATTTCCCCCCAGTCAAGTGTACATATATAATGATCATTTAAATCAAACTAGTGTGTTTAAAGGCGCGTGTTGCGCAACTTACAATTTTTTCGTATCCAAATTTAAAAACAACATCTCACACAAACATGGTTATATTTGTATTTATTACTTAATAACAGGTTGTAAATAAAAAAAATCGACTCGCCCTTTGCCATTTCATGTTTCGAATCTAAGACCTTAAACAATAGAAAGCATATATTAAAAAAGTGTTTGGACCTTTAAAAAAATAAAAAAAAAAAACTTACACTTCCCATGATTTGAACTTGAGACTAGGGGTGTAAACGAGCCGAGCCCGAGCCTGACTGGGCTCGAGCTCGGCTCGTTATGGTTTTATGAAGCTCGAGCTCGGTTCGAGCCTACAATCTTGAGCTCGGCTCGCTAACAAAATCAAAAGCTCGAGCTCGGCTCGGCTCGGCTCGAGGTGATTTGAGAACAATCTCAAACGAGCTCAAAGCTCGGCTCGAGATCGCAAAAGCTCGGCTCGCGAGTGTTACTAAATGGGCCTATGAAATAAGAACTTGGGCTTTGGAGATGTGGGCTATAAATTATAAGAGATATATAAATAATTTATAATTATGTTTGGGCTCGTTTAGGCTCGCGAGCCCAATCGAGCTTTGTATCTAGGGCTCGAGTTCAGGCTCGATAACTAAACGAGCCATATTTGAGGCTCGAGCTCGGGCTCGGGCTCGTTAAGGCTCGGCTCATTCGGGCTTTTTACCGAGCCGATCCCGGGTAGCTCTCGAGCCGCTACGTTTCATTTACACCCCTACTTGAGACCTTAGTGAATACAAATGCACCACAAACCTTTTCACCACCAACCCATTTTGTGATTTACTATAGAATCATATATTTTTATATTAACAAATTAGTGTTTGTGAAAAAAAATTGACACTATTCATTTAGTGGAGCTATAAAGTTATGTATAATAATTATAAGTTTAGTAAAAAGAAAATATTATAAATCTTTTTAAAATGAATGGTAGAAACTTACAAATTAAAATAAGAAAAAAAAACGGCCGTGACATAAAAAGAACCATTAATATAAAACTATTACTATATAGAGTCACTATTTGTAGTAGCCTTTTCAAACGTCAACGTGGGGCTAACCCACTTGATAGAGTTATATGCCTCTTAGAGGGGAGGTCCAAGGTTCAATCCTTAGTAAGGGTGTTATAATTAGAATTATTGGTGTAATATAATATTTGCCGTTCAAAAAAAAGTAGCATTTTCAAACTATGGGTAGGATTGGTTAATTACAAAAAATACATATAGTCTCTACAAGTATTTACCATATTACTCGTCTTCTTCCTAATATCATCCTGTAACTCCCTTCACACATCATAAAAATTCCTACGAACCTTATTCCCACTTTTCTTCCTTTATAAGCTTTTCTTCCCTGTCGGAGAGTCGAAACCGTATATACACAAAAAATTTTGTACGAATACTATATAACCGAAACTACAAAGCAAAAAAAAAAATTGGTGGGGTGGGGGGGGGGGGGGGGGGGGGGGCGCGGTCGCCCCTCCCCACCCCTATAAAGTTGCTCCCCTGCATCTAATACTCCCATCAATTGCCTAAACATTACTCCATCGGTAGCTTATCTTTAAGTATGATTGGTTCGTGGGAAATTCAAATGAAACTAATCATATTTGTTAATTATAAAGATTTAGAAACACATAACGAGCTTCCTAGTATTTTTATTTAATGAAAAATATTATTTCTACTCTATAACTCAAATAATCTTAAATTATTTTTTATTGCCCATGTTTAAACATAACCCTCCCCTTTAAAAGGCATATGACTCTATTAGTTAGGCTAACACGATATTGGCAAGCTTCCTAGTATCTAAGCTCAAATTCAGAACCGATATAAAATTTGTATTCTAATATTACATTTTGAGAGTTTGCCTACTTAAATGAAATGTTTGTATGTATATAAATTTAGTGTATTTGTAGTGAGGGCTTTATGAGATTAAAGTATTATAAAGTATTAGACGGAGGGGTGTGGATCGGTGGAAACAATCGGTGGGCTAAGGTGGAGGGCCTCCCCCTCGGGGTACCCCCCCCCCCCCCCCATTCCCCCTTCGGTGGGATTCCACCGTTCTCCCCGTTCAATCTAATCAATATAATATTAATACTTTATTTTATATATTATTAAATTGTACCCACCATTAATATTATATGTATATTTTTTTGTCCTTTTCTCTTTAAAAAGGTACTCCCTCCGTCCCAATTTAAATGTCCTAGTTCAAAAAACACACATTTTAAGAAATCTTGTGTTTGTATGTGGTAAAATGACAATGATGTCCTCAAAAGTGGTGATTGTGTTTTGTCTTTTATAGGCAAAATTGGAAATTACATTTCTATTTTTGGAAATAGACATTTAATTTGGGACAAACAAAAAGGGAAAGTAGGACATTTAAATTGGGACGGAGGGAGTATTATAAAAAGAAAAGGGGAAGAAGGGGCAACTATTTCCCTGGTTTGGGGGTGGGGAAGGGAGAAAATGACGTGACGCTGACGTGGACAAGATGAAGGAAAGGGGGAAGGGTTCCACACCCCATAGCCTTAGAGCATTCACAACCCATCCCCCATTCTCTCCTCCATTCTTAAAATTTAAGAAAATTCCACAAAAATTCACTCCATCCCAACCCCTTTCCCCATACCCCATTTCTAAAATTTACAAAAAAACCTATGTTGAGCCCCCATATATGGGGTCTTCCATCCTTCCCCCATATCATTTAATAATAATAAAATAATACAAATGAAAAGTGGAGTGGATTAATGTTAGTTGTAAAGAAATAAAATAATAATAAAAAAAATCTTATAGGGGATATGAATGGGGAATGAGATGTGAGAGAATTTGAAAAAGTGAGAGGCAAATTTAGGAAACTATGATTTTTCTTTAAATTATATGGTTGGGGATGAGGGACAGGTTGTGAATGCTCTTAGGAGGAGCTTCATGAGGCTTTATGGGAAAATATATGTGGTGTGTGAGCTTTATGGGGATTTATAAATGATTAGGTAATCATTGCTTAATTATTTTTTTATTTAAATAACAAATTTAAATACCAAATAATATTTCTTTAAAGAAAAAAATTACAAATAATTAAAAACATACAAATACTAAAAAAAATTACAAATACTAAAAACAAAATTACAAATACTAATAAAAATAACAAATATTCATAGATTATATTTTTTTTCTTGATTTGGGCCTTGCGTTTCAAACTCATATCCAACGCTTAGCCGGTTATGTAGGGGTGTAAACGAACCGAGCCGAGCCCGAGCCAGACTGGGCTCGAGCTCGGCTCGTTATGGTTTTATGAAGCTCGAGCTCGGCTCGGTTCGAGCCTACAATCTTGAGCTCGAGCTCGGCTCGCTAGTAAAATCAAAAGCTCGAGCTCGGCTCGGCTCGAGATCGCAAAAGCTCGGCTCGCGAGTGTTATTAAATGGGCCTATGAAATAAGGATTTGGGCTTTGGAGATGTGGGCTATAAATGATAAGAGATACATAAATAACTTATAATTATGTTTGGGCTCGTTTAGGCTCGCGAGCCCAATTGAGCTTTGTATCTAGGGCTCGAGTTCGGACTCGATAACTAAACGAGCCATATTTTAGGCTCGGGCTCGTTAAGGCTCGGCTCGTTCGGGCTTTTTACCGAGCCGATCCCGGGTAGCTCTCGAGCCCCTACGTGTCATTTACACCCCTACGGTTAAGTGGTCGTGCGACTTTGAGTAAAACTCAAAGTCGTGTTCAAATTGTCGATCCCTCATAAGCTCGACCACCTCTCGGTTGTCATGGATAGATTGAGCTCCGATGCCGCGTATGTGTTAGAGGCGTCTCATCTCGAAAAACGCCTGATCAACTCGTTTACCCCCGATGATGACTCCGCTCTTGCGGCTCAGGCAGTCTTTCGACCGGGCGGACGTGGTAACTCTTCTGCCCCTTCCTAACCCACAGAAAAAGGATTTTCTTCTGCGTTTAAGTCGATGTTTCAAGCATCAGACGTTGGCGTTTTGGGATCAACCGACTCGGAGGTCTTGGACTTTTTTGTAGGCCTCATATTTCTAGACCTAGATCAAGAAGTTTCAACCGTCAGGCGGATGTTGGACCATTTGGAGCTATTTCGTAGCAACCTCCAAACCTTCAAGTATTGAAGATTTCCATGTGTGGCTTTATATTCGTCCAAAGCTGCCTCCAAAATCATCTCGTCGCTTTGGCCGGTTTTCTAACCGTACTTTGTGCGTTGATAAATGCCTTAAAAGTTGGTGCATTTACTATTAATATCGCTCCACTTGCCCGATATTGAATTCACGGCCCGGTAATCTTCTCCCCTACCAACGTGACCAAAAAATATTGTCTGAATTCAACTCCAAAACTCACCTTTATTTTGGTAGTTCGTTAAAAAAAACCCAAACCAAAAAAATACTATGTATAAAATAATATAACATAACAAAAATTAACTATTTTACAAACTATGGGATCCTCCGAAACGTCAATCCACGCTCGGGCTAACGCGTACAACTCTTAGTCGTCCCCATGGTTGTAGGGTTTTTTTTTCGCACGAGATTCGGTTTCTTTCTTTTTATGGGATCATCTTTGTTGCTCGGTTGGTCGCTCGGCCTCTTGCTCCGGCTCCAGCTCCTGGGTCTCCGGAACCGAGTTTGGCTCCGTTTGCCAAGCTTATGATGACCCAAACATTTGAGAAGACCCAAAGACTTGGGATGACCCGAAACCTCCCATGTTGAAGTTATAGGCATTTGGGTTCCATCCCATGGGTTGGTTTAACAGGTTCATAAAACCGGTTTGGTTTTGAACCGAACCAGGAGCAATGGGTTGGTTAGGCTCGCCAGATGATTGAGGAACGAAACCACGACTGAAAGGCTTCATATTTTCAATTGTATGTATTTATAAAATGTTGTAGGATGGTATATGTTTGTGTTTGAATGTTTGTCTTTGATTCATAATTGATTTTTTTTTAATAAAAGACCGTTCAACAATGGCTTCAAAACTCCCTCAACGGTCAAAAATTTCATCAGCCCCAATGCTTCACTCTCGCTATACACATAACGAATGCCCCCATAGCGCATGGGGGAGGGGGCGGTGTGCCCGGCATAGGGTGTCAAAACGCCCTTTAACGCTGCCAATAGAGCCCCCCTACACACGGCCGTGTTACAACGAACCCTTTCTTATCGGAAGGTTTTATCTTGGGAAAAAACAAATTTTGGGATACATGTAAAACTTTCCTTCAAAGTTTGATATACCATATACCTTATTTTACTTACTATTTTTTTTATCAACTAATACGTTATTTTTTTTATATTAACATTTCAATTGCTTGTAAAAAAAAGGATAAATTACATAAGGATGGTAGGTAGGCAGGCAACAAGCTGCGCCGCCACCCCTTTTTGAATAGCAAATCCCAATCTGCTAAAAACAAAACCCCGCCCTTGGATGGTGGAAAAGTTGTTGTGCACTACTCGTTGAACCCGATCCAAAAACCGCACCGCCTCCGGTGCCAAAGAACCGAACGTGTCGAAGGCCAAGGGAACGAAAACATGCTGATTATCCTCACATGCTTTTCCACTTTCTTGGATTCAGCTCCCATGACCGCTTGCCCGGCCACAAACCCGCTATCCCGAAGCCCAACAAGGGGGGACATCCCGGTAAGATCAACACACGCATGTTTCCCAACTTCCCAACAAAAAACTAAGACGTCTGCTGGGCGCAAGGTGGACCTCCCCTCCGCGGGGTCTGTGAGAAAATTAACTGACGCCTCTTTTCTTGCGGAGATCCCCGCTCTTCTAAGGATGTCTGCCAAAGCATCCCGGACAAAATCGTGCCGATATTTAAACCCTAACAACTCCTTACAATGTAACGCATGTTCCCCATACTTATCAAGACATGCTTTGCGGCAGACCGGACAATTTTCATCATCGGGGAAAATGGATATCATCAGCCGGTATTTAAGGATTGCCCTGTACTCTACTGCCGACATCCGTTGCCCCAAGCCTTCGATAGGTAATACAGTAAGGAAGTCCTGGGCGTGAGACTTTTGCAGGCATTCTAAGACGGCCTTCTGACGGACGGACAGACGGAAATCCTCCTCCAAACTTTGTGCAATTCGATTATAAAGAGCATTCGCCAAAGTTTTCTGTGACTTTTTGGGGACGGTGTCCTTATTAAAGAAACCTCCAAACGTTATTTCTCTTGATTAATTATATTAAACCAACGTATAATCATAATGTACAAATTAATTGTTATATTATATTTCTTACTAAATTATATAACCACATCTTCACAAGTTACAAAAATATGCACTTTGAATTTTGATGGTTTTTTTATGGGTTTGAACTTTGAAGTTTGTACCTTGAAAAACCCTTCCAAACCAAATTGGCATACCGGGCCCCATCCTTAGGTATAAATCACTTTGGTGTCTCTTTTGCACATGCTTCCCAGTACTGATGTGCATGCAGACCCCACATCTTAATTCTTTTAGAAAACCATGTATAAGCCATATTCTATATAAAATTTTCTTAAAATATTAAAATCGAATAGAATCCTAGTAACAACAATAACAAGTTGATTGCCGTTCCCCCAAAAAGTAATGCTCCATCCGCCCCAATTTAAATGTTCCATGTTTAAAAACACACATTTTAAGAAATCTTTTGTTTGTATGTGGTAAAATGACATTAATATCCTCAAAAGTGGTGATTGTGTTTTGTGTTTTATGGGCAAAACTGGAAAGTACATTTCTATTTTTGGAAAGTGACATTTAATTTGGGACAAAAAAAAAAAGAAAGAAGGACATTTAAATTGGTACGAAGGGAGTAATAATAGTAATAAGTTGATTACCTATTAAAATGAATATTAGCTACCAGAATTGGTCATGGGTACCCCACTATCAGTACGGTAATACTACCGTCACCTATGCTGATAATGGTCCCGTGAACCAAAATCTGGTTGTAGTTAACGGGCTGGTACCCGTGAGTTTCTCTCTCCCCTTTTGTCTTTTTCTCTGTGTTATTTCTAGTGGAGTGTTGCCTCCAAAAAAACTGTTTAAGTGAAGTGATGTGTAAGTACAAGATTGGTAGAAATCAGTGAAGCTGAGAAAAACCTAGTGAAGCGCCCTGTCGTCCTTATAATCAATCATTTATGTGTTTCATAACAACTTCGGTTATAAAAGTTGACCACAGTTTAGGGCTGTCCAAAAAGCTCGTGGCTCGGAGCTCGCTCGAAGCTCGCTCGGATTTAGCTCAAAAAAAGCTCGCTCGATATGGCTCGGTTTGAAACTGAGCCGAGCCGGCTCGGATCGGTTAGAAAGTGAGCCTAGCTCGGCTCGGTTCGTAACGAGCCGAGCTGGCTCGGTTTGGCTCGAATAATTCTAATTTTTAATATATATTTTTTTATATACATATAATATATTACCAAAATGTAAAACATAATGGAGAATATGCTACAAATTTAATATTTGGTAACAGTGGCATGGAGATTCTTTGCTTGGGATTGAAGTTATAGCTAATCAAGTTATTTAAATAAACTTAATACTACTTTTGATCCAAGTACTCAAGTTAATTCGTATGTTGATAAACTTATACTGTATTCTATTAAAATTTGAGACTTATTTTGTACTTGCTTGAACTTGATTTTAACGTGCAATGTATAAGGTCGAACTTATTTTAATTGTGTTATTTTTAACTATTGAATAATAGTTTAAACTATTGAATTTTGAAAGCCATTTTTCTTTTTTCTTTTTATATTCGAGCCAAACCAAGCCGAGCCGAGTCGGCTCGGTTTAAAACCAAGCCGAGCTCGAGCTTTGATTTTCAGCTCGGTTTCAAATCCGAGCCGAGCCGAGCTGGCTCGGTTTATAACCAAGCCGAGCGCGAGCTTGGCCTAGCTCGGCTCGGTTCGGCTCATGAACAGCCCTACCACAGTTGATAAAAACCTTAGAATCGTTTTTCGAAATTTTATTTGTGTATCATAAAATGCTTTTCATTATGTATATGTAATACATAAATTAATGTTAACTCAAAAGTCACATAATTCATTTTCTTCTTTGAACGGCCAATTAAATAACCGGATAAACATTATGGGATTCCCTCAATCCTGCAAATGTATCCACTCCTCCTAAAGGGTCGGAGTTGGATGCATACCCGAGCCACCAAGCCATCAGTTTCTGGGAAAACCCGCCTGTCTGAAGATCCACCACGGTAAAAACCGGTTCAGCTCGGTTTCAAATTGGCAACCTCCAAAGAGACCTAGTTGTAAACTTCATTGCCATAATTCATTTGTATATATTATTTTATGCATCTTTAGGTTTATAAATATGCATTTACTTTAGATCTCCAAATTTATGAGACCAAAAATGCATTTACTTTAGATCTCCAAATTTATGAGACCCCAACAACCATTTCTTCTTCGATCCGAGTGTCTCTACACTTAGCTATGAGTCTTTTCTTTGTCACAAATGTTCTTAATCAATATTTAACACATGAATTTATCCTTTAAGTCAAATGTTCCCTTTTTAACCATGTGTTTGTGTTGAATTATCACACATTATTTCAGTAGTTTCTTTCATTATTTTTCAACTTGTGTTTGGTTCTTATACATCTAAAGGGGATATGTTATTGCTTTTCATTATAAATACACACACATGTGCACTACAACAATGATAAATTCAATGGCAGGTAATATCCAACAAGAAAAAAGAGACAAATGCAAGGTGTGTCTTTGTCTATTCCTTAGCCAGGTGGTATTGTGGTAGCGATGTTATAACGTATATGAGAGTGGCCCTAGCAATTAAGGTCAATTCCGTAAACAATGCCAACAGAAGGGAAGCAAATACTATTTAGGGGCACATGATTCTCTTTGTGGGGTTCACCAACACCCACATGCTCTTTAACTCCAGAAATCAAGGGCCATGTGATTTTTTATTTAAAATAGCTAACATTTATGGATAAAATGTTGTTATTTTTCACTATATTCTACAACTTATTTTTTTGAACAGTTGTATTCAAGCTAAGTGGCATGTCTCTTTATGGTTAAGGTATATTCATACCCAAAAGAAATTACATTTTATAGTTAGTATGATACTCGAGGATGGCACCTATCTAATCAAAAAGGAAATTGACTGACTCGAAAAATCCCTTGACTTGCTTTCCAGGAGAAAATCGCTGGAAACAAGATTTTAACCCGGGTCTCACCTTAGGAAGAAACACCTGGACCAGAAAGCCTTAGGCCACGTATTTTTAGGTGCGACAGTGTGATCACAAGTGGAGTGTGATCACAAGTGGAGTGACCATCACCATATTCACCTCAGCGCCACCTCATCACCCTCTTTCCACCATGTCTCTTTCGCTAACATGGGTGTGGTCACTACCATCACTACCCTCCACCATCTCTCTCCCTTAGTTTCACTCACTCGCCAATATTCCTTCTCTCTTCTTCATGGAGATTTCAACCATCTTCATGACCATAGGTGTTGTTCACTTCATGACCACGAGTGTCATGTCACTCAAGCTCCAAAACTCTCATACCGCATAGCGTTATTTTATAACATATTTTCTAAAAACCGTCGTCATCTATGGCGTGTCTTGTTTAAAGATTGGAAGTTTGCTTTGCTTTTCTCTATTAGATAACATTTTTCTCTTATATTTGTGTCAACCAATTATGAAATACTGAAAATTCCAGCAATTACAAGTGTTCAAGTAATTCCTTTCTATAAAATATATAACACCTTACCTAGAAAACGACTAAATAATGACATGATTGCTCTTTTTAGTTATCTATCTATTAATAACCAAAGCTAATGAACATTAGAGGCAGACAGTTTGTTTTGTTCGTAGTACATAAACATTAGATCTTACTAGATATTCATTCTGACCGGTGGTTATGGCGATGGTCAGACTCGAAGAAAGATTTCTCAGTTAAAAGGGTCAGATTAGAGCTGGAAAAGACGGACGTTGGGCTGGTTCCAGGTTCTGAATTTGTATGGAGTAAGATAGCGACCGCTAAAGTCAATGGCTTCGTTTGGAGGGTGATAAAGAAGGGTGTTCCTACCGCTGAAGAGCTCTCATACAGGGGTATTCAAGTCGGAGACGGGATGTGTAAAAGATGCGGTCTTGAACTGGAAACATCGGATCATATCTTTTCGTATTGTGTATGGGCTAGAGCACTATGGTGGAATATCGGTCAATGGTTGCGAGTTCCAGATTTTAAAGATGAGAAGCCGGTTACTTCGATCCTTGAAAGCTGCTGGAAAGTCGATGGGGAGACCTCAAAAAAACAGGCGGTTTATGCGGTTGTGTTAATGGCGATTTGGAAACTATGGCTCAAGAGAAACGACAAGGTGTTCAACAATGTTTCTACGGCTACTCCGGTCTTGGTGGAGGAAATCAAGCTCGGGACTTATTGGTGGATGATCAAACGGGCTAAATCTTTGGAGTTGGAAAAGGCAAAGTGCTGGGATTTCTCACTATTTGATAATGGTTGATAGACTAGTAGCGTAATGAGCTTTTGTTATAATGTAATTATTGTGTTTGATTCGGCCCAGGTAGCTACTGACTAATTGTGCCTGGGTGTCGATGGGTGTAATTTTTTTTGGGTGAAATGATAGCTTCGTTCGTCTGTTAAAAAAATATATATATCAAGTCTTATTTAATATCAATAATAATAACTATATTCAACTATATATAGAGAAAATTATAAACATTTTTATAGTTAGTTAATTATTAAGGAAAATCACGAAAATAGCCGTTGACTGCCTCTGTTTTACGAAAATAGCCAGTGGAACCGCCTCTGTGAGACGGTTCCCTTTTCCCGAGGCACCTTAACCGATTCCCATGACCTTTGAGAAAAAGAGCCACTAACACATGGACACGTGTCCCAAAATCCTCCCATATCTTGGAGGTGGCTCAGAGGTTCCGAGACCTCTCCAAGAGGCTTCCCATAATCACACTTCCACCTCCATTTTTAAAATGGCCATAACTTTTTATACGACATTATTTTTTAAAAAAAATTACACCATAAAAACAAGCTTTTCATCATCTTTCATTTCCATACCATATTGCTATACTTTAAAAAAAAAAAATTTGCTGGGTTGATAGTACTTGCGTCTAAATGTAAACACTTGATATTATTACTTACGTTTAAACATGTCTGAACCAGAACAAGTCTAGTATTAATATCTATACTTTAAAAAAAAATTTGTTGGGTTGATAGTACTTGCGTCTAAATGTTTAAACACTTGCGTTTAAACATATCTGAACCAGAACAAAGTGTGACAACCGGCAATTTCGGACCTATACTGATGAGGTTTTTATTATTAAAACGACGGTTTAGTATTATTATTGTCATTTATTATAAAGTTTCGGAAGCTTACGATTCGTTTAAATAAAGGAAACCGCGACCAGAGTAATTAACGCGATTTTTAACGCGTGTTTAAATTTCACGTGTCATATAGCGAAAATAATATTTAAAGTGCTCGGTTTAGTTGCGTTTTAAAAATCGAACAAAACCGACTAAGTTTTATTATTACGTAATGTACCCAGAGCAAAACCGAGCGAAATATGTTTAAAGCGGGTTCGACACGCGGTATACTGCACCTACACCTAACCCTAACTATAAAAGGCATTATCTTCTTCCTCATTTCATTTTGTTGTGCAGCCACAAACCCTAACCCGCCTCTCTCTCTCTCTACTCTCTCTCTAAAACCGGGTTCCCTCTCCCTCTCTACACACTCTCTCTCACCCAATCGTCCCTCTCTCCTCCTTCTTTGGCAGCGACCACCACCATCCTTGGTGGTGGCGGCGTGGCAGTTTCTTGGCCGGAAAACGGGCAGAGATGGTGACTATTGGAGGTTAAATGGTGACAGGTAGGTTGGTCTCGGTGGGTGCTGGTTTCAGGGTAGCAGCGGCGGAGTGATGGAATATGTGGGGTGCAGGTGGTCGTTTGGTTCAGGAGGCTCGATTGGTGGTTTTTTTTTGGTGGTGGTTTCGAGGCTGGTGGTCATCGGTGGTTTCTTGGTGGTGCCGCTGGATGGTGGTTCGGTGGGGCCGATGGTGAGTTTGAGAGGTAAGGGTTTTGTTTCAGTTGTGATCCGATGGTGATGGTCTTGATCATGGTGGCTCTCAGGCGGTCCGATGGGGGGGTTGGTGGTGGAGCGGTTAATGGTGGCTCGGTTGTGGTGGTCTGGTTCGTGGTGTCTTTGGCTTCGTGTTTGGGTGCCGGTTCACATCAGGTGGCTTTGGTTCGAGTCCGGCTCTGATTCAGAGCTGTTTGTGCTCGGGTCAATTTTGGGGTACTGGTTCAATTCCGGTTTTGATTCGGGTCAAGTATTTCGGGTGAGATTCGTGTGTTCCGGGTCAGATCTGGTCGGCTCAGGTTTAGGGGTACGGAGCACGGTGCTGGTCAAGCTTCGGTCAAACATGGTCAACGGGTCAGATCTGTCAAACGTTCCAGTCTACACGGCTTTCGAGCAGATTCGGGTTACGCGCATACGATTCGGTATAACTTGTATTCGAGTTTCCTATTTATTTATTTGTAGATATTATGTATTTATAAATATTGTATATTTGTAAATATTCTATATTTATGAATATTATATATTTATAAATATATTAATATGGATGAAATATTTTCGACTCGCGAGCGGACCGAATAATAATAAACGGTAACTATCTAAACGGACGATTTGGTAAATAGTTAACTTGGCGTGACTTATAATATTGAACATCGGACTAAATAACATTGGACTATATTGTCAGACTATATTATATATATATATTGGTATATATATATATATTTATATAATTAAGTGTATTTAGGAGTCGAAACGTATAATCTCGTGAATCGGAATTGTGGATAAAAAGAACTTGTTGAATTGTGTTTGAAAGTTGATTTTGGGGGAAAATTGTAGACAACGGGTGTTGTCTGGTTTGTACAAAAACAGAGGAAACTCTGCCCAAATTTTTATAAAAACCAAAACGTAACGAACTGCTATTTCTATTAAATAAATTCCCTTCAGCGTTTTGGACAAATGCATTATTATATACAAAATCAAGGTGTTTTCAAAGTTTATCTATTTGTAACAATAAAGATGATTTTCAAACAATGTTTGGGAAAAAGTAGCAAATGTTATTAATTGGTTTTAATAACTAAACTTGTTTTTCCTCAAAGAGTATTTTCTAAAATGATTTACGAGATGATCTTCGGCTCAGGATAGTTATACGTTTCGGGGTTATAGTCCAACAAGGTTTACACACGAATAGTGACAAGTGTGAAACTTGGGTACTATGTTGTATGTAACTTGTGAATTAAGGTAAGTCATGATCGGTTCGTCGAGTTGAAATGTTTTGAGACCCGTGTTGGTACACACGAGTCTAGGCAGTCGGGTAGACTATCTTTTAAGCGGTTAATAAGCTAGCCTTATGTGTGATAGACTGTTAAGGTGTCCTTTGTTGGTAATTAGGGCACGAGGAAGTCGGTCGAGGTTTCAGGCTTTGTTTGCTAGCTTAGCATGGACATTAAGGTGAGTTCATAACCCCACTCTTTACTGTTTTTGTAAATGTTTTCGGGGGGAAGACATGCTTCTGTTATGAAAAACTGAGGAACTTAAAGCGAAACAAAGTTTTGGAAAATGAAACGGGTTGCGTGAGTTCACGGCCCCACTTTTAACTGGTTTCACTTTTGGGGGAGAAAACATGTGTAACTAATGTTTTGGTAACAACTGTCATACTATGGGTTTCTATGGTTTACTATACGATCTTTGGAAGTCCCGGGGGAAACCATGAATGTGCGGGTTAGCACAACGGGGAAATGTGAATAGATCTATTGGGAGTGACCAACCCCACTCGTCGGCTTGGAGGGCCAGGCGGGTGCATATTGTCTCAAACAGGAACAGGTTTACTATTCGGGCATAACATCTGGTTTGCGAGTTAGTAATGGTTTTCCAATCGTAGTAGTAACAAAACATACTCTTAGCTAGCGTACTTTGGTATACACTTTGCATAGTATTGACAGGGTGAACATGGTAACACTTTTGGAACTTGGTAACATTTGGTAACATTTTTGTAAAACTTATGAACTCACCAGCTTTATGTTGACTTTTTAAGTATGTCTTTCAGGTTTAAACTATGGTAACGGCACGGTTGGAGTAGGTGGCAGTTGGGACCGGGGATCCTAGAGGGTTAGAATTGGCGTTCAGCGAACAAGAGTCTTAGATGCATCTTTCCGCTGCGTTGGCAAAGGCACCAAACGTCACAACCGACTAGGGGAAAAGTCGGGGTGTGACACAAAGCCTAATTGTTATTGTTGTGATAAGTAGACTGGTTTATCGAAAAGGGTGCAGATCTGAGGGTTATTGAAATACTGGCCAGTTACTAACTGTACAAAGGAGATTCTTTTTCTTGGAGAACTGGAAGAAATTCTTGACGCAACACAACCTGCAGAGTTCAAACTTTGCATGGTTCCTCTTTTTCTACAGGTTGTACGTTGTATTAATAGCCCAAATTTCCAAGTATGTTATCACACAAACCAGCTATTAATGCATGTGGCTTTGATTTTAGTTACAGTGGTAGGTTTGGTTCATGATCTTGATCGGTCACTACTACATGTTGCGTGTTTTTGTGTTACCCTTGAAACCGTTGGATAAAATGAAAATAATACAATGTGCATGATTTATAACCTCCAAAATGCTAGAAATTAGCCATGTCAGATTGATAAAACCAGTCTATTTATCACAACAATAACAATTAGGCTTGTTTCTGGTTCAGATATGTTTAAACGCAAGTGTTTAAACATTTAGACGTAAGTACTATCAACCTGGCATTTTTTTTTAAGTACAGATATTAATACTAGACTTGTTTTGGTTCAGACATGTTTAAAACGCAAGTAATAATATCAAGTGTTTACATTTAGACGCAAGTACAATCAACCCAGAAATTTTTTTTTAAAGTATAGCAATATGGTATGGAAATGAAAGAGGATGAAAAGCTTGTTTTTATGGTGTAATTTTTTTTTTTTAAAATAATGTCGTATAAAAAGTTATGGCCGTTTTAAAAATGGAGGTGGAAGTGTGATTATTTTTTTATTATATTTTAAACATGTGTCACTTCCTTATTGGTTTCTTATGGGAAGCCTCTTTAAGAGGTCTCAGAACCTCTGAGCCACCTCCCAAGAGATGGGAGGTGGCTATTTTGGTAAAAGCCATTTGGTCAATGACTATTTTCGTGATTTTCCCTAATTATTATCACTTTGTCAACTCATCATTTTCAAATCACTCTCTTTCGCCACCACTCTAGTCTTATCAGTTATCTCCACCAGCCATCTGCCTCCCTCTTCTCCAACACACTATAAAAAAAGGTGTTTGGTTGGATACATTTAGGTGATTGTGTGTTTCAGTATATATTGTTACAAAAACGTAAATTAACTATCACAATTGGTTTCAATGGGTGTTTGATTATGATTTGAGGGTGTTGGTGTTTATGTGTGTGGCTGTGTTTAGTTTAGGGAAAAGAGATAGTGGGTGAGAAGGTAGGTAAGGGGAGACGTTTTCTATATATATTTGTTTTCAGAATGACTGGGTGGTCGCAGGGCGGCTTGCGAGATCGACACCTGATTAACAAGCCCCAAACGCATGCTCGGAGAAACTATAACCCCTGATATCACTTGATATCAGTTACGTCACCACAAGAGTTGAAGCTCTCTAGCATAACGCAGGTTAGACAAGACCCTCGTTCAGCTCAGATTCGAACTGGTGACCTCTAAAAGAAAGCCTAGTTCTTATCTTTATTGTCTTTGCCACTCCACCAAATGGTATTGGCGCAAGGTTTTCTATATGATTACGTACAAACTTAATATGTTTTCAATGATGATGTTTGTCAACATAAAGAGGAATTAGTTATTGCATGTGAGCACACGGTGGGAATGTGGTTACAAAGGTGGTGGTGGCTGGTGATTTAATCTTTTAACATACAATAATGAAAATAATGTGGACGACTAAAAGATAAGATAACATGTACATGTGTGATTGAAATTAAGACATTCATTTTATGTAATGTAACATGGCTTAATTAGTTTTACACCTTATTAGAATATGCTACTTTGAATTGGTTTTGCTTTTTATATGAAAGAAAAAATTGCTAATACTGAATTATTGAGTTTTACTAAATGTACTCCCATCTCTCACAAATATGTTCGTATTTTCATATGAGTAACGATGGAGATACATGTTTAAACTTTCACCAATTCAAGTATTCACAAGTATCAAAGATTCATTACATCAATACATTCAAAGCATATGCGGATAGCGACAGCTTCACTTTATCATAACTAGGATCCGTGGTTATTTAATTAACAATTGTTAATTAAATAAATTCGTTTTAGTACATTTTTTTTCTCATATTAATTGTTCATTCCATCCTAATTAGTTTAAGGATCGAGACGAATTATTAAAAATAACATATAGGGCATGTAACATACAGAAATCAATTGAAGGGTATTTTCGATACCCTTTGTTACTCTCCCCTCATGACCTACCTTCTCCACTATCTCTTTTCCTAAACGCATAAACACCAACACCCTCAAATCATAATCAAACAGCCATTGAAACCAATTGTGATAGTTAATTTATGTTTTCGTAACAATAGATATATACTAAAACACACAATCACCTAAATGTATCCAACCAATTACCTTTTTATAGTGTGTTGGAGAAGGAGGCATCTGGTGAAGATAACTAATAAGAGCAGAAGTGGTGGCGAAATAGAGTGATTGATTTGAAAATGATGAGTTGACAAAGTGAAATCAAATTTACAAAACCCACTAAACTCTACAAAACAAACTCTTTATTATCTGAAAAAATTAGGGCATGTAACATACATGGTTTTAAGAATTTTTTCAGCTCATGAAGTAGGAGTTTCCTCAATTTGAGTAAGTTTTCTCTATAACCATCCCCTATATATATAAACTATTATTATGACTCAGTTAAATTAATATTATTTAGTTGTGCCGTTCCAAAAAATATTATCTAGTTGTGTTTGGTGCAAGCTTTCTTAATTTAGCTACTTTCTCTAGAAGGTCTTTATTTTCAATCAAAGTTTTATCAATGGATTAATTAATTATGTTCAAAGAAAATCTGATTAAAATTATTTATCATGACACTGTTAAAATAACAACTTGGTTCCCCATAGAGGTAACCCTTAGTTTTTATTTTAAATTGATCTTTCGACATCAATCAACATGCTCTGACGCTTTTAATTTACTACTTGTCGGATAACATGCTAGTTGTCAAATGACATGGTGAACGTCTCGGGTGGTGGTACAAATTGTATTTATGTGATACAATATTTAATAAATGTTTTAAACTACGCACTTTGCGACGGGTTGTAGATGGATACTGTCAAAAATTTATTTGTTATCTTGTATATCAATTCATTAACATTAGAACATTTAGGCTTTAACTTTAAGTTAAAAAACGATAATTAAATTTGTTACATTGCAATAGGGATGCAGTGAGAGTTCGATAAATATCACACACTAAGACAAAGGATAAAGGAAAAGCCTAACATTAACCAAAATGTTATCTACATGTGGTTGGTTCGTTGTAGCTGCGACTCGACTTTGAACATCGAAACGTAATGACGCAAAAGCAAGCAGTATTTAAATAAATTGTGATCGAACACCTGATATTAACCATGCAAAAAAAAGTCACATTGAAATGCTTATAAAAATAAGTAGGTAATTATCGTAACACGGGTTTTAAAACTAAAGATAATATAAAAATAATATATATGTAAATAAAATAATAATATAATGTTAACAATAAAAAGAAAATACGAACCAATAGGAAATAACAAGTGTTTACGTTTGAAAATGTTGTTATAGGAATACAATTTTCTAATAAATTTAATCAAATTTTAAGTCTTTTAAATGCAAGTCGTATTTAATTTGTGGATCTGAAACCTCTAATTTGTTACATTCAATCAAAGTTGAGCGTGATTGTTTTGTTATGAAACATTAAACTTTGTTTTATAAAATATAAAAAAAAAATATGTGAACTTTGGAGTCATATTTTAGTTAATAGAGACCATAGAGTATGCTTATTAACAAATATTGTTTAAGTAGTCCTTGCATCGTGACTTAATAGTAAATATGAAATGTATAGTAGAGGTCTTGGAATTAAACCTAGCACCACCCAACTTGTTTCTTGACATGTGTTTTGTAATTCTTACTTCTTAGAGCATTTGCATCATGATTTAATGGTAAATATAGCATGTATAGTGGAGGTCTGGGATTAAACCTCACAATACCATCCGACTTGTCTCTTAACATGTGTTTTTAATTCTTAGGGCATTTTCATCCGGTGCCTCTCTTATCTTTTTCCTCTATGTTGGTAGCACAACCCAAAAATGAACATACACGGCCGCGTTTAGAATGTTTTTATGTTAGTTGTGGAACCGATCATGGGTGCCCTTTATGTCATGTTGGCATGTTTCAGATGACGATTGATTGTTCAACCACACTTTTTTTCGTTTCGAAACTTCAACTCTAACCCGCACATATTTAAAGTAGTGTAACCCTAACACAAATATGTTTAACCCATTTATCTAAACGTATCAAAGGAGTTGACGACTTCACATGTATTAATCAAGTTGTAAGTGTGTTAATGAGCTAGTGGGTTGTAAGTAATGTGTTACACTTGTCAGCAAATCAACATGGTTGATTAAACCAATTATACATATCAACCCAAACATAACCCGTCTAATTAGATAAGTCATCCTAAACATGACCAGTTTATTTATAGAATTACATATAACAACCCAAATCCTGATTCTCCATATCATGTCTCAAATCCTGTCACATTTGTCACCTAACCACACCATTTATAGGGAGGATAATGACTTGTTTTCCACATTCATTTTTGTTGTAAAACACATCAATTTCTTAATAATAATGAGTTTTGGAGGATTCAATTATATACAACCAACCGAAAACAAAACAAATAATAAAAGAGAATGTTTTTTAACATTGGTGAACTTGGATGGTAACCACATTAAGGTAATAACAAAGACACAAAACAATACACAAATAGAGTGCAACAATATCATCAACAAGGTGGTGGCCGGCTCAAACTAAGCTGACCTAAATTACCATCACCAGCAACCAAGCCCGAACCCGAACCAGACAAAAGCTCAACAAGAGCAGTCATAGCTTTGATCTGCATCTCAAGAGCCGGTATATAATCCGTAGCTTCTTCCAATACAACCGGTAATGATTGTTTCTGGCAACCGGGAACCAATCCGCCTAAAACACGTGTTCTCCTTTGCATATCCGGTAAATTTTTCTTTTTTACCACAGGTAACTTTTTCTTCTTATTAATCAGCTTCTTCAACTTTAATATTTGCACCTTTGGTTTTCTCAACCGGCTATTACCGGTTGCTGTCACAACCAACCCTCTCTGCCTTCGGTTACTGTTCATAAGTCTTAGTTTTATTTTATTTGTGAGGATTGCTCGGCTCCACCGAGTCCTGCCTTTCGCTGTAACGGCCAGGACTCGGTCGGCTGTCTCCCGGACAGTAGTTCCGGTTCTAGTTCTGGTGTCACTCCCACCATCAGAACCAGAACTAGAACCGGAACTCTGTTGGAGCCGACTAAGAGCTCTCAGGAGCTTTGAACGATAAGCTTCTTGTTGTTGCTCAGATTTCCACTCTGTTACATTCTTATCATTCCGTAACCGATTTCGGATACTTTGATCTTTATCATCATCAGACTGCTTCAGGAGTTTCTTCTTCCTTCTTGTTTTCGACGAATCGCGTGGTCTATCCACGCTGTTTGTCGCCTGATGATTCGGTTCCGCTGTTGACGTCGTCATCATCAGAAAACCGTTTTGTAGTTGATCGAATTAATTAGAGATAAACAGAATTTGATCTTTTAATGAAAACAATAATTTCCTGTAGATTCAAAGTAAATCATGATTCGTGTCAGAAACAATAATAAGTCATTCGAATGAATAGAATCAATAAAAATTCGTACCTATAAAGAAACTCTACATCTACATATTCTATCATATTATCCTAACCGAAAAATTCTAGAAAATCATATAAACATATATAGATCAAATCAACATCAACCATACATAAACCAATAACAACAAGATCAGGTAACAATGATTTTGTTCAGAATTCAAGAAATCTATAGCAAAATTGAGGTTTAACTATTATCTGAATCTAAAATATAAAAAAAAATCCGAAAAATTAATCGAGACATCTATAGATCAAAATCAACATCAATGATTTTATTAAGATATTGAAAGATTCAGAATCAAAAGTTGCATTACCTTATGGAAATAAACGATGACATGATTAAGTAACAAGAGAATTTATATTTATGGCAAAACTAAGGATTAAAAGATTCAGAATCATAAGATGCAATACTTTCTGGAAATAAAAAAGAAAATCAAAATAAACGATAAACAAACCGATAACACGACCAAGTCACAATGATTTTATTCACATAACTAAAGAATTTATAGTAAAACCGAGGATAAAAAAGATCCAGAATCATAAGATGCAATACCTTCTAGGAAACTTTGTTTCAGAGAGGTAATAGAGTATTGTAAGTAATAAAATGATAGTTGAGTTTGGAGAACTATAATTGGAAGAAAGAAAGAGAAAGAGGTGGTGGGATATAAAGGAGGGAGCCAAGTGATCACATGGGAGCACGCTTTGCTGGTTGTTTAAAGTCGTGTTTGTAAATGTTCGGTTCTACCCCTCGCACGTTCGTAGCTTTATGTGTTGGCCCCATTGTTTTTGTTTTTTTATATCTTTGGTTAGTGGTGGGCCGGTGACATGGGCCCTATTGACCATTAAGTTGAGGAGACAGTCTTTATACAATAAATAACAACAAAAAAATTGAGGTAACATGTTTTTATACACTTATAAAACTACAATAAATCATTTCATTTTTTTATATATCATTTATAGAAAATGAATTAGTGGTGTTTTTAGGTGGCGAGATTTGTTGAAATTAAATGAAATCTATTATTGATGTGTTTGGTTGATAAATGAAAGTAATTAGAATTGTAAATAATTCATTTAAAATACTTGTGTAATGAAATAAGAATGGAATATTCGACCACTTATTATCACGGCCACCACCCCCAAAGTCACCCTCGTTGTCTCCATCGACATTGTCATCCCCACATTCACTCACCTTCGTTGATGTGTGGTGGCAATGATGATGACAGTAATGGTTACGGCTATGACAAAAGCTGCTAGCGGAGATGCTACCTAGTAGGGTGGGGTTGGTAGTGGTGTGGTGACGATGGGTAATAACAACAAAATTGGAAAGTTTTGACCGTGGCGAAGGCTGTGACAGCGGGGACCGACAAGTGATGGCTACACTGATACGTTCCAATTCTCTTCGTGATTGTTTTGTCACCAAAATGTATTATATTTTTTTTTTTGTCCTTTTGATAGATTTTAATTTCTTTAAATTCTAAATCGACTCCATTCACATTCCAATTATCTTAGAGGGAATGGACACGGGCTACAAACTTAAAAAAATATACATGTCAAGAAAACGAATTTTATATATATATATATATATGTGTGTGTGTGTGTGTGTGTGTGATTTGTGAAACATGACTTTGATCTAACAAACCAACAATACTTGGTAATCTTAAAAACCAGTGGGTATTTTAAAACGTTGAAGTTGTGTGTATGTGTGTGTGTGAAGAGACGCACACCAAGTTGAATTCAACTTCATGGTCACATGGTAGACATGTAAATGATCTAGCGTCTCTTGAGCCAGGAGATCGTATTTTGAAAAGTGGGTCACGAATCTTGTATTTCGCATCCATGCTACCTTCAAGAACATTGTTGTACTTGTTCCTAACAAATTTCCTTATAGATATGGATCATCTATAACAACCATTCGTGACTACTGAGTTACAAAACATTGAATCTTATTTGGTTGTTTGCGAATGTAAAAGTCATGACATACAGTTTTCAAAAACGCAAAAAAAAAAAAAGAAAGAAAGAAACATCGCGAAGAATAGTTAGATTATAGAATGCATGAAAAAGTTGTAGGAACCGCTCGTATATAAAATAAATTAAACAATTTTATTACGATTACAAAAGAAAAATGAAAGCAAATACAATACCGTTACAACTTAATAAACCAAATACAAGAAGGAGTAGAAGCTGAATATAAACAAAAAGCTGAGGATCGTGTTGAACACGGGGCCCTTAAAACAAATTCCGAGTCTATTAACAAGAACTCATTTTGTTTCCCAGGGTACAACAGCCGGAACAGTAAGAGTACGTTCTTAAAGTTTCAAACGAAACTGTTTGACTAGACCGTTACACCATTGAGCTGTTGCTGTTGAAGGAGACGAGAGACTTCGCGCGCGCGTCTATCTGCGCACATGCGCACGACGTAGTTCTCGTTCTACGTCAGCGGAAGCTGCTTGTCTCGTCACTCCGAGCCCCTGCGCGGAAGCATCCGCGCAGCTCGTACTCACGCGCCATCACTTGCCACTGGGTCCTATGCAGAGGACCACGAACCTGCGTTCAAAAATACAAAGGTAGCTCTCAAGCGGCTGTGCAAAGTGCGTCATCAAAGCGCCACATTGTGCCCATCGCCCGCGAGTGCGGTGAGCACCCTTCGCGAATTCCACAGTGCGGTCTGCTCCCTTAAAACAAATTCCGAGTCTATTAACAAGAACTCATTTTGTTTCCCAGGGTACAACAGCCGGAACAGTAAGAGTACGTTCTTAAAGTTTCAAACGAAACTGTTTGACTAGACCGTTACACCATTGAGCTGTTGCTGTTGAAGGAGACGAGAGACTTCACGCGCGCGTCTATCTGCGCACATGCGCACGACGTAGTTCTCGTTCTACGTCAGCGGAAGCTGCTTGTCTCGTCACTCCGAGCCCCTGCGCGGAAGCATCCGCGCAGCTCGTACTCGCGCGCCATCACTTGCCACTGGGTCCTATGCAGAGGACCACGAACCTGCGTTCAAAAATACAAAGGTAGCTCTCAAGCAGCTGTGCAAAGTGCGCCATCAAAGCGCCACATTGTGCCCATCGCCCGCGAGTGCGGTGAGCACCCTTCGCGAATTCCACAGTGTGTGCTCCCATGAAACAATTAAGGAGTGTTCCCACTTATATACCACTCATGGTATCATCACTCCTCCAATGTGGGACAAGTTCCACTTGCCCACTTTGTTCCAATAATTCAACATCTAGTGCTTTATTCACAAATATTTGAGCATCGATATCTCATTCATCTTAGCTCCGTTTTGGACGTGATTTGGTTCGTTGCGAGCTCTCACAACATAGAACATAAACCCCAAAGAAATATATAAATATAAATAGGGTTGGGTTATTCTACAAAGGCTACAAAAAATGAGAAGGGTGAGAAGCCACTAAAAAATGACACGTGTCAAATGATTAAATACGTGGGAGGGGTAATTTGCTAAAAAAAATATGCACATGCAAGTCACATGCCATTTCCACCTTCATTTTTAAATGTCCAAAACTTTTTTATACGTCATCGTTTTTTTATAAAAATTATACCATAAAATCGAGCGTCTTTTTATCTTTAATATGCGTACCATATTGTTATACTTTCGAAAAAAAGTCAAAAACCCACTTGCGTAAGACACAATGGAGTGTAAAGCACAATGAGAACCAATTAAATATAGGTTATATAACATAATCAACAATCTAATAAAACACAATGGACGACATACTAAAGACATAATGATTAGAAGACTAAAACACAATAAATATTTTTGAAAAAAAAGTTGAAAACCCAGTTGTGTAAGACACAATGGACGACTTACTAAAGACACAATGAACAGAAGACTAAAACACAATGAATACTTTTGAAAAAAAAGTCAAAAACCCAGTTGTGTAAAACACAATGGATGACATAATAAGGACACAATGAATAGAAAGACTAAAATACAATGAATACTTTTGAAAAAAAAAGTTGAAAACCCAGTTGCGTAAGACACAATGAAGATAACGTAAAACACAATGAGTACCAATTAAAATATGCAATGAACAATCGGGTATAAAACACAATGAACAGTCTAATAAAACACAATGGACGACAAACTAAAGACACAATGAACAGAAGACTAAAACACAATGAATAATAGACTTAAACATAATGAACAACATAATAAAACACAATGTACAACTAAATACAAAACCCATTTGCGTAAAACACAATGAAAAACATACTCAAAACACAATGGACAAAGTTAAATCATGTGTAGACTAAAAAAACATAAATAACATATTTATAAAGCACATGTGCATATTATAACACAATGAACGAGCAGAAGACACAACGGAGAAGAAAACCCATTTAACACGATTTTTTTTTTCAATTTTAATGTAGCAATGTGGTACTCATATTAAAGATAAAAAAACGCTCGTTAATATGGTGAAATTTTTTTGAAAAAAAAATATCGTATGAAAAAGTTATAGACGTTTTAAAATGATAGGGGAATTGACATGTGGAGAGAGAAAGTCAACAAATGTGTTTTTCCTTTTATGCCCTTTCCTCTAATTTATTATTTATTTTTTTCAAACCAACTAATCTCAACCCTTCGAATATATGATCAATGGATCACAATCCTTCTCACCTTTTTTAGAAAAAATGTCTTGTGTATTTAATCCTAACCCTATATAAATAAACCTCAGTTTCAAATATATATTTCAGTCCAAAGTTAGGAAAAATCATTTTCCTATATTTTGTGAAAATAGTCTTTCACCAAATTTTCAGCAAAAGTAAAATCTCACAAAACTCGTGGCCTAGGACATGTTGTGATTTTAATAATTATTCGCTAGCGTGACAGATGTTCATGTCTCGACATAATTGGCAGGTCTCGACACACGACTCAACATACTTTGTATGGGATTCTAACAGTCAAAAATTGAGAATCTAGAATGATCACGTTTCAAGATTCGAGTAGTATTGAAAGAGATAAAACATAGTTTCGTCGAAATGGTAAACACACCTAATCAAATTACTTTCCCTGATGATTAGTCAACATGAGTGTTATTGAAACAAATAAAAGATAAACATATTTTTTTAAACAATCATATGATTCATATCCAAGTACGAAGTAAGAGACAGATTACTTAGATACAAATTAACCAATAGACGTTTAATATTAGTTGAAAGTAGGTCATCTTTCACAAGTCATATACTACCAGATAATTAGTCATATATAACTTCATTTCACATTTACTTTAGAGAATGAATGTTATAAAAAAAAACACAAGTACAAATAAATATATATAAAAAAAGTATATGTTAACATCAATTTTACAATCATTTCAGTTTAAAAGAGTGCAAATGTTTAATAAAAAAAAATTAATGTTCCATATGACCATTGCAAATGGACCATTAGAAAGGCATGTTTATCGCACAAGCAAACAAATAATTATGCACAAAGGAGCTAGGAAACTTAATTTGGCAGCAAGTTAGGTTCTATAAACCTTCAAACATAAGCTTCAATTGACTAATTGAATTGTGTGCTCAAATAATGCATCCTCCTACAGTTCTACTCATCTATAGAATAATAACTTAATTCTGTTTAATGGATATCATATTTCTATCTTATTTATAGGTTGTTTATGTTAGTTGGTTATACATCTAGTAGTTGTTAACCGGCTTTGTTATAGTTGTTGCAAATTCTGGTTATAGTTGGGAGACTATATATACTTCACAACATAGATATTAGTCATAAGTAATGTCAAGCCTCAAATACCATCAACACGTACGCTTGGGCAAATTGTTTGTGATGAGCCGGAAAACTTCATGGCGGGAATTTTCCAAAACCAGAAAAACAAATCCGTAAGCCACTTGTGACCAAATCAGACAATATTAGTTGTTACGAGCCGAATGTTACACTTAAACATGTGACAATATTGAAGGTAAAGATATAGAAAAATGACTAAACCATATATCAAACATTAAACTATGTTTAAACATGCCTTTGCATACATTTTATAAGAATATATCATTAATTTAAAGTTTAAACAAACACCATTTATTGATATTTGTTAAAAGAATCTTGTCCTTTTCTGGTCAATCAATTATTGCTTTCCATTAACTAATAATTCCAAGTGTTTATTGAAGGTTTATTTGATTACCTAAGTGTTTATCTATAAGTACAGCTAAGCATGAGGTCTAAAGTAGAATAAAGTACTTAAAATAATGAAGGTTAGCATCAGATTATGTCATTGGTAACCCAAGCCAAAAAAGTGGATTTACTTGAATCCAATATATCAATAATTATTAATTGCAAGCAAAGTGTGCTCTTGGCCATCATATCCCACTAATCACATGGAATATCATCATTGTATCAAAGATAATGCTCCTAAACTTTGTTTGGTCTCTAATCTTTTGGGCATTCATTCAAACATTACCTTGGAAGTTTCTAATATTGTTAAACAAGCACAATGATTATGAATACCTACTTTAGTTAGCACATATTAAAGAAGTACAAATGATCTATGGTTATTCAGTGTCAAACAAAAAGCACCAACCAGACCAGACAATTAGAGTAGATAGATCAATCATTCGCGTCGTAAACATTTTAAATTCGATTCTTGCATCCTTGTTTTTTTTTCCTAGTAAATTGCTTAATCAATCAGGCTGCTAAGTAGAGCATGTTAGAATGAGGAAATAGAATGAATAGAATCTTACAGTTGAAAGCCGCGGGTGACGGTTGAATCCAGAATCAGCAAGCAATCAAAGCAAACAACTCTTTAGTTACAATCATGACCAATGCATCCAACAACATCTTCTTATACTTAGGTTCTATATTCTATGTCAGTTGAATGCAGAATCTGAACCATTGATTCCCTTAGATGCTTTAGCAATGCTTCTAGTTATTGAATTAACGAAAAGCGCAGCTGCTTCAGTAGCCACTGGGGAAGTTGATGATGGAGTCACTACAACAAATATTATGGATGACAAAGACGTAATGTAGCTCTGGGAAAGTGAAGACTACCTAGCGGTATCTGGGTGTGTAGTAATGTGCCCCTCCTAATAAGGTCAAGGGTTTTGAGTCCCATAATGGACTGTTGACACATCTGAAGGAATAAATGTTGTACTTATTGGATCCTTAGCAATTCATGTGGTGTTAGATTGTTAGATTTTAGGGGTAGTATGAGATTGTCGTTCAAGAAAATCTAAAATACTTAAGATTTAAGAATGAAATCATAGAAAAACAAAAGATTAGCACATAACATATAGCAACTATAAAATAATGAACATACTAGGTATTGTGTATATTACTAGATTAGTAACAAAGGAAACCCAATCAAATTATATCTACGAAGTATGATAAATATCATCAGTGGTGGTGGAGCTTGAAAATATTTTTAAGGTGTCGAAGTCACGGGACGCTTAAAACGGAGTATAATATTTTAGACGAAAACACGTAAATTTACATTACTGAGCAGAAAAACAGAGAGGGTCGGGGCACCCTCAAGCACTAACCTCTGCCCATGAATATTGTTACATAAACCCAAAGACTATGTGTAGTGGCTAGAGGTGAGCCAACACTTTATCAAATAATATTGTGTCATGTAAGCGTCGATGTGGCACTGGCTCGCGACCGCGGGTTGATAGCTTGATCTCGTTGTGGGTCAAGGTCAGTGAGTATTTTTTTACCAAATATATTAAACATTTACCAAACATTTTTTTAAAACATTAACATTAATTAAAAAAAAATACATTGCATCACTAAAAAAAACATTACACTAAAAAAAACCATTACATTTAAAAACAAAACAAAAAAAAACCTAACGTAAGGTTGAGCCCGAGCGTAACATTTGCCACGCCAAAATGTGGTGAAAGTTATGCCCAACCTTCAAAAGGTACTTCACGTGCGTAAAGGCTAGTAGCACGTCTTCGGTTTCGCCGGGGAGATTTCTTTTGAACTTTTTGTACGTGATTTCAAAGTTTTTACACTTTGACTTCAAATCCACGTACTTGTGAGAGATGGATTCATTTGTACGGTTGGTACCCCCGACAAGGGTACCAAACTCCGCTAGGACCTTGTGCCACTGCGGTCCGCGGTACGAGGTGACCCCCAGCTTGTTGAAGCACCGTCACCATGCACTTGGTTATACGCGATGATCAGTGTTAGTTCTTCCTCCTCGGTCCATTGCACCATGATTGAAGGTTTTTTGAAGATTGAGGGTTTAGGGTTTGAAGAATTGGGTGAAGAATTGTGATGGTTTTGTGAAGAAGATGAAGAAGAACTTAAATATATAGGTAAAAATAATTATTGGGTAATAAATGAATGTAGGTAAATTTTTTTTTTTTTAAATTCAAACCCTTGGGAGCCCGCTAACGGACGCGATCTGGCTCGCGTGTAGTTGGTCGTGGCAGCTATCACGTGGGCCTGCTACCATGCTTATTAGCCACGTGAATCAAGTTGTGGCTCGCGACAGCTGGCTTGCGGGCCACAACACACAGAGTCCAATATATTTTCTCTAATATACAATGTAATCAGTAGCCAGTGTTAATTGGAGTATCTATACTATATCAGATGAAATTCATGCAAATACTTAATTTTCTGATTTTCCTAATAAAAAAATCATACCAAATTCAATTTAAGTATGATTGAAAGTGTTGATTGGACTGAAAAATATACCTTGATGGAGGATCTATTTTCTTCAGAAATGAATGACTGAGAGTTTGGAATCAAAATTCATGTTGCCAGCCATGCAGATCAAAATATTATATCATGAAAAGAATGAATGCCAATAAACAATCAAATACACACAATGAGTTTGTAAAACAAATAAAAAAATAATCATAAACAATCTAAATTTTCCACTAAAAACTCATCACATATGTAGACGAAGCATGATATTCAGTGATTAAGAACTACGTTGTTGAATGGTTCTTAATATTGTTTGACACGCATGTTAAAACAAAGGGAAAATGTATTATTTTTTTATTGAAACAATAATAAAAATTCCAATAAAGATACTATCTTATTTGGTGTGGAATTTTTTTATTTCTTTCTCTTATTAAATAAAAATATTAAATCATAATTTTTTCATTTATCTCTTATTTTTATTTAATATTTCTCCCAACTATTTATTTTATTTTTCGTTTATTAGTAACAATTTGATTTTTCTTAATTCAACCAATAAATAAAAAACATAGTAAAATGTTATAATTAGTAAACTTACAGTACATCAAAGTTTATTTTTTAAAGACACATGTTGATGACAATATGTATTAACCAATTACATTACATTTATTCAACGTATGTAAGAAGCGAGTTTATTCAGCTTTTACAATGATAGTTTTTTTTTTCTTTTCTAATATAACTTTTTTTTGTTACTCAACATATAAAAGTACATTTATTCACCCCGTGTTGTAGAGTGCTAACATAATTATAGTGTAATACATTCAAATAAGCGAATCATGAAAAATAAGATTAAACGTTACATAAACGGAAAAAATCATTTGAACAAGAGTCTTAAACCATGTTATTGGCTGCAAAATGAATTGATACGTTAATGTTTGTTGAGGCCTCATGTTCAACAAGGATCCACTAAAACGGATATTTATGCATCGCGTCTTTAACAAAGTGTCTATCTCTAGAGTACAATAACAAGAACAGTGTGTGGTGCCTAAGATGGTTGATGGCTCAAACGGCTGGGATATCGCTGGGAAAAAGAATTAAAAAGCGCTCCCCACTACTCTCATAAAAAGGTTTATGTTGTATGTGTATTGAGGCTTTCTCATCATCTTAAAGTGAACCCATTCCACTTTTATGCTCATAAACAAAGTAGTAAGTAATCAGCACCTTAATCTTGTAGGGTTCACTTTTTTTTTTGTCTAAAGAAACAATATCTAAGGAGTTCTACTCTACTCCTTATAAGTCACACCAAGGTTTGTTTCATCTACTGTGCATGACAAACTCCATCTGCTTTCTATCAAATTTCCGTAGCTTTGTTCGTTTCAGGTTTCAACCACACAACTTTAAGTATACGTATCTTATTCATTTTATCTTCATTTTTGATGTACGGTTTGATTCAACGCAAAGCCCTAACATAATAGAGTGCAAATCCAAAATTGATTACTTATATATATGTATTCTAACAGTACTAGCTTCTTTAATTGAGTATTAATCGCCTTAGCTTTGCGATTTGAAGAAATGTGGTATATGATCCATATTCGGTGTTTGATTTTGGTTCTCTTATATCTATCTCGAACACATATTATCAAGTTGAGGTGCTTACCGTGGCCTTGTTTCGAAAGCTTTTCATTTATACTATGGAATTTGAGGCGCACAAAAAACTGTTAGGGATCTAGGATAGACAAATCAAATTGAACACAAACTGGTCTTAACTAGAGAAAAACGGTGCTTCCAGACCAGTTTGATATTCCATACACCAAACCGATCCTAAATTGAACTAGTTCAAACTGGTTCCATCCTTGGGGATTGAGATTAACGTTTTTAACGACTTTCTACCCGTTGCAAGCTCGAATTTGACCGTTTTTGTCAATAATAATGGCCCATATTGCCCCCATAGGTTAGTATAAATATTAAATATGTGTTTACATCACATAAAAGTGAGAAAACAAAAACCCTCTCGTGTGTAACGAATTTGTGTTGGTTTTCTATTTTCTTATTTATGTAAAGGCTAAAAATAATAAAAGTTGTATTTTATATAGTATATTTAACGAATTTGTTTTTTGTATACTTAATATGTGTTACACACGAAAGGTATGTTTGGCAATGAACTTTTATTAGCTTCAAGCTTTTAAGAAAAAACTCATACTCAATAAGAAGTCTTGTTTGGTTGAAGGAGCTGGAAGCTTTTAGGTTAGGAGAAAAAACTCTACACTGAAAAGCTCCTAGTACTAGCGTTTAAGAAAAAACTCATACTAGCTACAGGCTTTTAATGAGTAAATAACATAAATACACATTCTATCATTGTAAAAAAAACATACATACATACAAGCTTTTAGTTAATGCTCATTTTGGTCATTTCATACATTTTATTAAAAGCTCCAACTACTCTGTCAAACACAAAAATATATTTAAAAAGCTACAGCTACCAGCTAGTTTTGCCAAACATACCCGAAATGGTTTCCAAACCAAATAGCTTTCATAGTTTTAGGGGTCAGACACCCTGAATCGGTTCCTCTCACAAACTGATCTTGAATGAACTGGCTCAATAACCAGTTCTAAAGTGATTTGGTTCCTTGGCTCAAACCGATTTGTGCACCTCTATCAGGCTCTATATGGAATGAGAGAGTGGCATGTTGGCCCATTAAGTTTTTTTTCAATTGGGCTGGAATTTGCAAGTTGTTTCATTAACATACAAATGGGCTGGAATACGCAAATTGTTACGTTAAGCATATAAATGGCCCTATAAGTATTGACATATTGTTACCTTATGAATTATGTCTACTCAAATATTCAATCACTAGATTATATCTCGAAAACTTATATCTCGAAAACTTTTCGAGTTACACAAATCCAATATGAAGTGATAAAATATATGTTATGATGTAACATAGAAATTAATGTACTACAATATGAGAAAACAACAATTTTATTCATTTGAATAAGAATGAAAATGTATATTAAAAAGAAGATGTAGCTATTTTTTGGAAATAAGTGGTTTTAACCTATTCTACTGTAGATGAAAATAAAATTCCTAGTTTGAACATGATTAGTGACATCCCTAGACATGATTAATAAATTACTTGAACACATTGTGTTTTTTTTCTTGCATGAACAAAAACCCAATAAACACTCGTTTTTTTTTTCGTTTTTGTATAGCACTATGATGCTCCTTTGAAAGATAATAAAACGATCGTTAATTTGGTGTAACTTTTTTTTAAAAAAAATCTATACATATAATAAACCAATGCCATTTTAATGACATGGCACTCAAAAAGGGTATTCTCTTCATTTAGTGTGCCATGTGTCATCCCATGTGGCAAGGGCTTTATTTTAGGAAAATAATAATTTAAAATTTAAATCAAAATTAGATTTTTATCTCTAATGTTTCATCCCATAACTTTTAAACGTTAATATCTTTTATATACGAGATTTTTTAAAGAAAAAAATTACACCAAATTAACGAGCGTTTTATTATCTTTCCAACGGGTACTATAGTGCTATATAAAAACGGAGAAAAAAACGACTATTTTTTTGTGTGGTTTTGTTCGTACAGAAAAAAAACACAAAGTGTTCAGGTTATTCATTAGTCATGTATAGGTAAGTCATTAGTTATGTTCAAACCAATAAATATGAATTTTATTTACAACATGTGTTAGCATTGGAGTTGTACATTGTTTTAGGTTAAGTTTTAATATTAGAGTTATACATTGTTTAAGGTTATGCACTAACATTGGAGATACATTGTTAATTATTTTAGGTTAAGTGCTACCCGAAGCTTTCCTGCATGTAACTGTAAAACGCATCAGTCTATATTTCAGATGTAAAATTGATATTTCAAATTAGATTTCTCAACTCGGGACGCTCCCAGGATATAATCTAGTTGTTGTATATTAAAGTTTCTAACGTTTAAAAATTCTATGGGAAAAATAAGAAAAAAATAAAGATAAAAATATCAATTAACATGTTTGAAATATTAAAATAATAGTTAATAGTTATCTCTATTACATTATAAAGAGTGAGCAATGGGCAAACATGTCCAACTTGGTAAAGTTAAGATGGGATGTGAAAAGCCATGTGCTTTAACCATCAAATGTCATATAAATCTTCCCCAAATTACCCTTCAATGCATTAAGATACTTGTAGCATGTAGTAGAGATAAATAAAGGTTTATTTTCTAGATAATTAAGTTTCTATATTTGCTTGCAAAATCCGTTCAAATTCTTATATATAATATCATGTGATGTGGTATGACCACAAACTTAAAATAATTATATTCAACAAATATTAATTTTACATTTTCTCTCTATCTTTAAAATTGCATATGTTTATATAAATATACAGTGTCGTTCATCATGAGAATTGCTGAAACATATTACTTTATCTTTATCTTTATACTTGCTCCCTCTTTATCTTTATTTATTTTTCTAGGTCACACATCTCTACTATGGTGAACCATCAGGTGTTTTGTTCTACTCATAATCATCACCATCAAGTCAATACTACATTATAAAGGAGGAGGCATGGGCAAATATGTCCAAATTGTTCAAAGTTAAGATGGCATACCAAGAGTTTCTTTACAATTTTCTAAATTTTACCATTTTTCTTCCATAAATGCCCCTAGAAGATAATTAACTTTTATATGAAAATGGAACTCACCCAAACTAAATAAACACACGGGATAGCAATATTTTTGAACAAATTTCATATAATGGCGATGAAATATAATAATTTATGTTACTACAATGAACAATCTTATCTCAGCTAAACTTGTATGAATTTTAAAACTTTGCCATAATAATATTTATATTATAAACCCTTTTCATATATATGCGTCTACCCAGCGGCAAAATGGAAGGGATGGTTCAGCTCACCGGCTACATTGGGCAATTTTTTAGCTGCTGGGTCAAGTTGGGCAATTCTATTACAAAATTACAAATAACAACTTTTAATTTCTAAATGGACAATGACCTTCATATGATAGTGTATACAACATATTATTACTACATGTTTTTGTCATGTAAATGAACTTTATCATTTAGCAAAGTGTCTTCAACGGCATGATTATGTGGATATGCAATGACCAGACAACTTACACAAGAGTGATGTTTATGTTTATATTGGTCTGTTACAGTAATATACCTTTAGTTTAATAAGATTTGTTAAAAAATGAGTACATGGTTTTTGTGGTGAACTACAATCAGTTGTAAGTGGCGGTGCACATTTCTTTTCCTTTCTTTCTACGAATACTTGTTAAAACATAGTGTGCACATTTCTATTCTTTCTGCTTAACTTGCGGCAAAAAACCTAAGTATCATAATGTTATATTGCAACCCATTTGTCGATCCCGCTGCAACGCGCGGGTAAACCCACTAGTTTTTATTTAAAATATAATAAAATGGATTTTTAGGTTTTAACTACATAAAATCATACACTCTTCCATTTTCGCTTCATAATAAAATTTTACATTTACTTTTCATTAAAAAAAATATTATTAATGTTGCATATAAATATCATGTAACTAAAAAAGTATAACATATAGACTTTAATTTCTCACACATATGTCACTGAGATAATAGATTTCTTAGAAGATTTAAAAAATCAAGTGTACTATATAATTAAGGTCACGATATTTCATAAGTATCATTCATGATGAAGTTATCAATGATATTCAAATTATAGAAGTGTAAAGGGGAGACTAAATTTGTATATAAGTTTTTCCTTTCGTATTTTCTCATTCATTTGATTCCAAATAATGATTTTTGACATCACAAAAAATTATTCAAGTTTGTTGAATACGCCAAAGTTGAAAACGGAATATATGGATACTTAAATGACATAATGCTATGTGTAATAATTTGCTTTATTTTCACTCGCCATGCACCGTTAAGTCTTTATGTCCTGCACCCCCTTAGTATCTAAAAAGAAAAATTTTAGATATCTGTACCCTGTCGAAGTAAGGAACCATAA
Organism: Ambrosia artemisiifolia; assembly: GCA_032199755.1. Lineage (NCBI taxonomy): Eukaryota > Viridiplantae > Streptophyta > Magnoliopsida > Asterales > Asteraceae > Ambrosia > Ambrosia artemisiifolia. The sequence continues at coordinate 40,688,331 of CM063525.1, forward strand.
CATATATGTTTGAAATAGATTCCATTTTGAAAGAGTTAAATAAGCATTATCTTGTTGAAAAGTTCTATACATCTGCCATTTTTCTGCATTTGTTATACAACGCAGGTTGCAAAGGAGGATGGTGATGGAATGATGAAGATGAATTAATTTGGATGGGCCAATCCTAGCAATCACTTTTTAAACACCCAATCATGTTTTCATGTTTAAGTTTTTAAATCTATAAAATCTAAATATTGGTTTAATGGGTGGTGGATAGTGAAAACCAGTGAAACTATAAAAATCTCTAAGGTATCGCGTGTTGTTTTCTCAGCCAGCTTTAAATACTCGTCATTGATGCCGGTCGTGCTCTCGTACGCAAGTATGCGTAGTGCTGAAGTACACTTTTGGATAGTGGTAAATTCAACCTAAAAACCGTTGGTTGTCGTTGGTCCTCGTGTGTGTTGACCTCGCCATGCCGTTGCACAATTATACCACGGCCAATGACGACAATCTATGCTCCCAAACATTCCTGGTAAACCATGTTCATTTGAATGCACTCATATATCTTTTGTAGATCGTACAACTGGGCCTTCTCAGGTAACGCACACCGTACAAATGTATTATTCCTTAAAAAACAAATAAATATACCATTAAACTAAGTAAAAAATAAATGCGAATGAGGATAATTTTTAACAAAATGTAGTATTCATTAAAAAAATTATACCTAATATTAAATTACTAAAAAATAAATGCAAATGAATATAATTTTTAAGTAAATGTAGTGTACCGTGACAAAATGCTCTAAGGTTTCGTGTGTTGTTTTCTCAGCCAGTTTTAAATACTCGTCGTTGATGTCGGTCGTTTTCCGGTACCCAAGTATGCGTAGTGCTAAAGGACACTTTTGAATAGTGATAAATTCAAGCGCCCCGTTAGAATTTGGTTTTGCTTAAAGTAATCAAACTCTGTTTCCAATTCCCCGGTAATGCGTAGAAATAAACGTTTGCTCATTCGGAAACGACGCCTAAAAACCTTTGGGTATGGATAAATCGGCTCTTCATAAAAGTAATCTTTCATCAAACGAGCGTTTGCCTCCATGCGGTTGTGTTTCATATATTTTCTTCTCAAAACAGGACTTGGAGGATTATTAACATGTTTCATATATTTTGTCACGAGCGCACAGGCATTTGTAACCACATCTTGCTCAATCTCCTTGTCGGTTGACTCACCCGTATCGGCTAAAAATTCTTTGTAATAATAATTCGCAACGGATGATGAGGATGTTGGGGAACTCATTTTTTTATAAAATGGTGTGATGTGTGTGTTTTATAAAATTTTGTGGTGTGGTGTGTGTGTTTTATAAACGTTGTGGTGTGGTATGAGTGTGTTTATATATAAAGTTGATTAAAAAAAATCAAAGTAGCCGTTGCATATTACCGTTGCACCTCTCCCATTGGTCCTTTCCTATTGCTTCACTCCGCTAAATTTTTCACGGTTGCCCCTTTTCACGGTGATTCGAACCTAAGGGGCGGTGTTCGGACTCCAAATCGGACGCCAAATGACCCTTTACGCCCTTTTCATACACCACTAAAGATTTTCTTACACATATTTATTCCACAAGATTCTAAGCATGCCAATCATCAAATTTACATTCTATGTATATACATTTCCAAATGGTGTGAATAATGATTATAAAATTATTATTCTGCTTCTTTCTAAGTCATATATTCTGATGTTTTATTACTATTTTATTGTGCTTCTTTTTAATTATAATACAACTTAAAATCTTATTATTTAGCAACACCTCACAGTTTATCAATCTATTTCTTCAGCCACATATATCTTTAGGTATCTTAATCTCCCTTACCTCTTCCATTACATACCAAGTTTGAGCAACACAAACTTCATCACTCATTTTCTAAAAAACCATAACCAACATCTAGGATCTTTAGTTGACGCAGAGGACCTAACCAAATGGTTACTCTACAGATTTCTCGGAGCAGATTATTAGGGTTATGTGACCAAATCTGTTGAATGGGTCGACGATTGATGGTTCTGACTTCTGAGCACAGATCTACGATATGCAGACGATTCTTCGACTGAGGTGATTTCTCGGCATTAAAAGGTATATTGTCGACTACAATGTGATGGTGATGGCTTTAATCAGTGACACGAGAGGTTTTGAAGTAGTTTATTTTGGCGGTTTGACGACGGTGGTGAAAGGGGGTTGTGGCTGTGGTGTTGACGGTTGCTATGGCGTTGGTAGGGAGGAGCTTGGATTTGTGGAGAGATTTGTATTTAGTTCTTAAATTGAGCCTTCGTTTGGGTGTACGGAAAATTAATTAGAAGTATGGTTATTATTATAAGTATAAAAACGTAAAATGTTTTAGCAAAAGGAGACGGTTGTCCAAAATATGGCATTTTGGAAACTTGAAAATTCACAAAAATCATAAAGGAAAGAGGGGATGGTGGTCAACATTTCCAAGAGGGCAAAAAAGGGGTGTGCAATGTTTATGTTATTGGTGATTCAAATGAGAACTCAAAAAATAAGAAGACAAGGATGAGATTCTTGCGATCCTTATGTTTTCAGTTGCAATCAAAAGGTTTTTGTTTCTATTGTGTTTTACAATAAGCCACAAAAAGGCTTAAAGTATATTCAGTAACACATCTAGCGTAATCACCAATTTTAGTTCTTAAAGTTTCGTTTGTAGCCGTAACAAACCACCCTAACAAACCGAACCGATACCACTGTCGTAACAAACCAAACCAAACCGATATGACTGAATTCCCGTCGCAACGCGCGGGGTAATTTAACCAGTTCCTTACAAATCAGAAGTAATAGTGATTAATATTATGAAGTGTATATAAAAAGCTCTTGAAACACCCAAAATCTTATTCATACACCCCTTTTCAGTTTATATCTCTCTCTATACATATGTGCAAGGTTGTAGAAGGCGCTAGGCAAGCGGTGGGGTCTAGCCTAAGGACTAGTCGGGACTAGGCGGAATTAGGCGTTTTGATGATTTTTATATGTATTATATATATATACACAAAAATTTAGGTGTTTTCTGAAAATATGTTAAGATATATACACATAATAGTAAAAAAATAAAATAAAAAATATAGATATTTTTTTTGAAAGAAAAACTTCATTAAAAACCGAGCAAATCCAAAAAAGAGGATCGCTCAAACGCTACAACTTACAACATGTACAAAGGGTACTTAGCCCAATCAATCCACTCAATCCTATTACCATTTGTTCTATATCTGAACCAAAGATAAGACATAGATTTAACTACAGCAACAGCCTCTACCACCTTAGGACCCGTGTTTTGAAAAACCACCTTGTTTCGCTCTTTCCATATAGCCCAACAAGTAATCATGAAAATGCCTCGGATAATCTTCTTGCCTTTGCTGCTATTGAGCCCTCCATCATATCCTGCAAAGATGTCTTCAAGCGAATAAAAAGGAATAGAAGTCAATCTGCACCATATCCAAATATGTCTCCACACTTCCAAAGAGAAACCACAAGACATAAATATGTGCTGACATGATTCTTCGTCCAAATCGCATAAGGGACACTTCGTAGATTGCAACCCAATTCGTCTTTTAGCCAATTCCAATCTCGTCGGTAATCTCTCCTTTTCTAATCTCCAAGCGAACACGTTAACCTTGATCGGAACCCATTTGACCCAATGCATTTTCTGCACATACCCGCTATTAATCGGCTGAAAAAGAGTCTTTTTAACAGCCGACACAGAGAACGTTTTGCCTTTATCCCATAACCACTTGTCTCCCCCACTGCTGAACTGAATCTGTGACAACACATACCAAACGTCTTGAATTTCCGAGATCCCCTCCACCGAGTTTGCAGCAAGGTCCCAGGTATCGTTCACCACTATCCGATCCCCTATTTGCTTTAACCGATTTCTCACAGAAACATTCTTATCACCATCTCTTGAGAACAAGAAAGGCCATCTATCCGCAAGAGGTTTATCGCCAAACCATATATCCTTCCAAAAAAGGATTCGACTACGATCCCCGAGTTGGCATGAAATCAGGTCTTGAATTTTTCTACCATTAAAACGGCTCTTGTTTAGAGCATTAGCCAAAGACTTCCACACTCCTGGACAACCGTTTTTAACCGGTAAAAACAACCATTTATTCCGTCCCCCATGAATACTAACGATCACGTTCCTCCACATACCCTCATTATCGACTTTGAATCTCCACGCCCACTTCGCTATTAAAGCAAGATTAACCTCCGACAACTTTGTAATACCCAAACCTCCATATTTCTTTGGTTTCGTGACTATATCCCAAGCAACCCAATGAATACCCTTCCCTTGTTTACTACCCATCCATAAAAACTTCCGCATCATTTGTTCGATGTTATCTATCACCCGTTGAGGAGCCTTAAACAGTGACATATAGTAGACCGGAAGACTGGCTAGCACGGATTTAATCAATGTCAGTCTCCCACCTATACATAACAACTTCGCCTTCCAAGTTTGCAACCTGTTTTGAATAGTTTCTATAACCGGGTCCCAATGGGATACCCGATTCATATTGGCCCCTACCTTAATGCCGAGATATTGGAAAGGAATGTCTCCAACTTTGCATCCCATAATATCCGCCATACCAGACACTTCAGCTTCGCTAACCCCCAGCCCAAAGAGATACGATTTATGCACATTCACTTTCATACCTGAACATAGCTTGAATATCCGGAGCAGTCTAATTAACTTTGCAACGTTGGTACTAGACCAAGTTCCCATGAGGAGCGCGTCATCTGCGTACAGCATATGAGACACAATCGGACCATCCCTCGACACCTTAATACCCTCCATCTCGCCCGATCTGCACGCTTTAGACATCATCCAAGCCAACACTTCCATAACCAATAAAAAGAGAAATGGGGACAACGGGTCCCCTTGTCTAAGGCCCTTTTGACAACTGAACGTAAAAGTGGGCGACCCGTTAACTAAAACCGCCGACCTTGCCGACTCTAGAATACCTCTCGTCCAATTACACCACTTCGTAGGAAACCCCATCTGATCCATTATAGAAATTAGAAAGTCCCAATTTACGTTGTCGTAAGCTTTCTTAAAGTCTACTTTGAAAAGAAACGCCTTCAACTCCGTTCTTTTAGCCCATCCAATTATTTCATTAAGAACCAACGGACCGTCCAAAATGTACCGGCCTTTAAGGAAAGCCGATTGAGAATCTGAAATAATCTCTCCCATCACCTTTTTAATTCTACCAGCCAATACCTTAGAGATAGTTTTATTCACCACCCCTATAAAATTTATCGGACGGTAATCTTTAAGACCCACAGGGGTCTTAATCTTCGCGACTAGAGTAATAAAGGATAAACTGCTTTCTTTTAATACCCTACCCGATTCATAAAACTCCTCAAATAACCCCACGAAATCCGCTTCAAGACATTCCCAAAAATGTTTTATAAAGCCGAAGTTAAACCCATCCGGCCCTGGCGCCTTGTCAGCACCACAGCCAAACACCGCTTCTTTTATTTCTTCCTTAGTAAACGGAGCGATCAACATCTCTCTATTTCTCGCCGACACACGCTTCAATTCTGAACACATAAAACTCGGCCGCCTAGAGACTTCTTCTCGAAACAAATTCCTATAAAATTTCAGGACCTCTTTTTTGACCAGGGAAGGCTGCGTAACCCACGACCCCTTAACCGAAACTCCAGGAATGGAGTTCGCCGCTTTCCTTCCGTTTATACACCGATGAAAGTACGCTGAGTTATCATCTCCCATAGAGATAGGCATAAAAAAATTAATAGTTTAGCATGTTAAACAAATATCATAAGAAAAAAATGATAATATCTTCTTAAAATATGTAGAAAATAATAATAACTAATATATTATTCTAATATATGAGTATTTGTAACAAACTAATATGATTAAAGTTAAAAACAATTAAGGGATATAATGGAAATTATCAAACAAGGAAGGTATGTAATTTATAAAGCCACGATACAAATAATTTCAAACATCAAAAAAAAGCCCAGCTAGTAAAATAAGAAGTCCAACACAAAAATGAACCCAATAAATAAAGAAAACTCGAACAGTACAGCCCAAACACAAAAAGAAACCCAATAAACCCTTCTAGGGTATTAGACAAATGGAAAAGGGAGCGCCGCTCCCTCTGGTTATTTTGTAAGCTTAAGAAAATCTCTCTGGTTATTATCCTTAGCAGGTACGTTACTCTCTCTTCTTTTCTCTGCATTCCTCCTTCATCTCTCTTTGTTTTCTTCCCTAGATGACCACCGCCCATCGCCGCCTAGGACTGCCTAATCCTCGCCTAATCCCGCCTAATCATCAAAACGCCTAGAACATAGCCTAGTGCTTATTTCCGATATTTTGTCCCGACTAGCGCCTAGGCGCCGCCTAGAGCGATTTTTACAACTTTCATATGTGTATTTACAGAGAGAGACGAAGTGTAACGGTGTCAATATTAACCTCCTATTTTTATAACTAATAGACAAAATTACACTTTGTATCCTTTATGTATCCCTGAAATTATGAAACGTGTCCTTTATTTTATTTTTTTGCATTTTATGTCTAAAATCTTTTTATTTCTTGCATATTTTGTCCTTTATCACTAACTAGATCAAAAGATTCAGTTAACTTCATTAAACCCAGTGGTAAAACTATCCATTCATGTCACTTTTGCTATAAAACCCTATAACACAAAGAAATCACAAAACCCTCAAAACACATTTTCTTCCCCAAATCAAACCCTTATCTTCCCTAAATCAAAGCCTCAAAACCCTCTGATTAATCCGAAACATTATGGATGAAGAAGAGACTCGACGCCAAGGTTTCATGGTTCGTAAGAACCTATCGCATGAATAAGTTCTTGGAAATTTATTTGTTTGGGATTCCCTTGTTTTCTTACTCACATCCGTCCGATTAGACAAAGCACATACCTGATGTAGTATTTTTGCTTAGTTTCAGACCAGCCGTATGAATGTCGTGTATAGGAACATCCTGACTTCTAATCTGCCGCTCATTATCCTGCACGTCCTCCTCCATAACAGCATCACGCGTATCTTGAATCTCAACCTGCCCTGCCACACAACCCACATCCTAGTCCTATATCTGGCGTATACCATCCTCCAGTTTGACCGTCTCAATCAACGACGCAGTTTGTGAAGCAATTACATCTGACCACTTAGGCATACACTGTTTTGTTTTAGCCGAAATACGTTTGGTTTCTTCCATGAAACCCTTAATACGAAGGTCAGAAAGTAAGGGACCAGATGGGGGTAGACCTGTTTCCCTCATCAAATTAGCATTTGTGCAATTTTTTGCGCTCGGATTTGCGGTAACTCCTCATCTGCCACTGTTTCACGAGGGGATCTTCTAGGGTTTGTCGTTTGATGAGGTAATATCAAATTAGGTGAGGCCGCAGCAACATACCCTTCATTAATCCCCTGAACAGAGGGTGAGATGGGGGAACAACCAAGGTGGGAGGCTGATTGTGGATGTGTTATAAAGGGGGAGGAAAAATTGCTTGTTTTGGAGGAGGAAAATGCTTGTTTTGGTCGATTAGGGTTTCAAATATGTGCATGTGTTTTATAAAGGGGGAAAGATGATGAAGGGACATGAATGGACAGTTTTACCCCTAGGTTTAATGAAGTTAACTAAATCTTTTAACCCAGTTAGTGATAAAGGACACAATATGGAATAAATAAAGAAATTTTGGACATTAAATGCAAAAAAAATAAAATAAAGGACATGTCTCATAATTTTAGGGATACATAAAGAATACAAAGTGTAATTTTGTCTAAATAATATTTGATAATTGTTGGATAATAAATCATGAATATTATAGATAAAAGTACATTTTTAGACTATCCATTGTGGGTAGAGGTGAGTGAATGATTTATCGAATAATTTTGTGCCACGTCAACGCTTACTTGGCACTGGATAGCGGCCGGCGATCGCTCGCTAGAGGGTGTTATGGGTCAAGGTGAGTGAGGTTTTTAATTTTTGAAATTTAAAACGTCAGATAGCCGCTAACGGACGCGAGCTGGCTCACGTCCCATCGCTCGCTGACTCAATCACGTGGAGCTGTTGTGGACCGCGCGAGACACGTGTTCAAAATTGTGGCTCATGGCAGATTGCTCGCGGGCTACAACGGATAGTCTTATATTGACGCTTAAAAGTCTCAACACACGGGTTAATACACCTGCATCAGATAAAGTGGATAAATCAAACAAATACGATAAAATAAAATACACTGTCACAATATTCATTTTCACATACGTCAGGTGCAGTTGAGTGATAATTTTATTAGAAAGTAATAAAAATTGGTGGTAGCATTCATTGATGAACCCTAAAATAGCAACATATATTAGTGAGTCAAATATCTTAATACGAATCTTGATCATAATTGCTTCACTCGATCATTTGGTTAGTGCTTAACGTTCTTATCCTTCCACTAATTTTTTTTTTAACCCTTATAATCACACACATGTTCTTTATAGGATTTGAAGTCATAACCGGTTAGACTATCCGTTATGGGTAGAGGTGAGTGGAGGATTTATCGAATAATATTTTGCCACGTCAACGCCTATGTGGTACTGGGTAGCGGCCGGTGGTTGCTCGCGGCAGGGTGTTGTGGGTCAAGGTTAGCAGAGTTTTTTTTTTACCAAATATATTTAAATATTTACCACAATTTTATTATAAAAAAAATTAAACTAAAAATAAAAGAAAATTTACACTAAAATAAAAAACAAACATTACACTAAAAAAAAAAAAGAAAATTACACTAGAAAAAAAACCTTACACTACTAAAAAAAGAAAAACACACCAAACGATCTAAAAAAAAGCCTCGCCACGTAAGTGGGAGCCCGAGCGCAACATTAGCCACGTCAAAACGTGGTGAAATGGGTGGTCAACCTTGCGACGGTACTCCACATGGGTAAAGGCGAGGAGCACGTCTTCTTTCTCCCCGGGGAGATCTCTCTTCACCTCCCTGTACGCGGTTTCGAAGTTTTTACACTTCGATTTCAAGTCACCGAATTTGTGGGAGATGGAGTCATTGGTATGGTTGGTACCTGCAACAAGGGTACCAAACTCGGCTAGCACCCGATGCCACTGTGGCCCGCGAGCATTCGGTGATCCCCGTCTTGTCGAAGCACCGTCACCGCGCACTTGTTGGTATGCGATGACGAGTGCTAACTCTTCATCTTCGCTCCATTGCACCATGATGAAGTTGGGTTTCAAAATTGAAGGTTTATGGTTGAGAATTTTGAAGAAGAAGAAGAAGAATTGTGAAGAAGAAGAAGAAGAAGCGTAACGGGCAAATAAATATAGGGAGGGTAATAAATTTGGTTGGTGAAAAATTGAATTTTGAATTTGAAAAGGGTCGGCCAGCCCGCTAACGGACGTGAGCTGGCTCACGTCCCATCGCTCGCTGACTGCTTCATGGGGGGGGGGGGTGTTGTGGGCAGCGCTAGCCACGTGTATAAAGTTGTGGTTCGCGGCAGACTGCTCGCAGGCCACAACGGATAGTCTTAGTTTGAGAACAGAACACTTTACCACGAAACCCACTAATTAATATTTCACTCATATAATTAAACTAGTGGGATTCAACACATGTGTTGTCCCGTGGACGTGAGGGAAATGTAATATGTCTCGGTTTGATTCGTTACGGTACCAATACATGTTATATAGCAAACAAAAGAGAAAACACAAAAATAAAGTCAGTAAATAATCAAAATGATATCTACATGTGTTTGGTTCATTAGAAAAAAAAAACAATAATCACTAAACGATTCCAATATCTATATATAGGTTTAGGTTCCTGTACAAATGACATATTTCGTGAGAAGTGTGAAGAGGATTAAAAATTAGCATGTAGGCATCATGTTTTGGATTTAGGAATGATGTTTTAGTTTGTTTTAAGTTGAAAAACACTAAACACAACAATCTAAAACACAATCCAATGTATTATAGTCATCAAATTTATAAAACAGCTAAAACACACTACTTAACACTTAAAACACACTACTTAATGTTCTTAGCATGGTGTTTTAACTTTTAATCCTAAAATACATTGTTTTCGGATTTTAATTGTTATGTTTGGTATTTTTCTAGGCAAAACAATCCAAAACAACATGACTAAGTTCAAAAAATGATGCCTACATATCAATTTTTAATCCTTCTCACCTTTCTCACGAAATATTGCCTTTGTACAGGAACCTCACCCTCTATATATATTTCATTTGTCTCAATTTTTAGTTTTAACTAGTAAGATCACCCATAGGGATTAGCCTAAGTTGTAGAGTTTGTAAATGTTCATATTTGGTTTATTTATGTTATTTTTCTTTTCGTTTTTGGTTTGTGTTTTGTGTCTTTGAGTTATTTTGCAGGGATTCGTAACATATTGCGTAAGGAAATTAGAGGTTTTCGTGTTCCAGGTATGTATTTTCAACTCAAATGGTTAACATGGGGTGGAGGATGGGTAATAGAACTGTGAAAAAAATAAGAGTAAATTATCAAAACCGTCTCTGTGGTTTTGCCTAATTTGTCACTCCAGGCCAATCTTTTAAAAAGTGCATGAACACTCCTTGATCTTTCAAAAAATATGCCAAAACAGTCCAAAGACTTAACCCAGTTAACTTTTCTTCGTTAAGTCAGGGGCATTTTCATCCAGTCACTTATAAATTCATCTTCTTCCCCAAATTCTTCTTCCCTAATCAGACCCACCACCACCACCAACCACCATCTTCACCTTTCACCACCACCCACCACCTCCTCCACCTTTCACCACCATCCACCCACAACCTAAAACAACCTGCTCATGTTTTTCCCCAACCCCACATGTTTTTTCTTAAAATTAGCACAACCCACTTCCAAATCCCACTTATTGAATGCACTGAACAAGTTCTTGAATGGGTCTTGACATGTTATTCTCCTGCATTGCATCCTCCATCCACGTGCTTCTAACAGGTATCAACAATTTAATAAGTTATCATGGCTGCACCTTTAATCGAACGTTTTTGTACTCAATTTTGTGTGTTGATACTTTGTTTACTGTCTATTCGTACTCTGACCATTTGCTTCAAATCCAACTCCTACCACCATCGTCAAGAATAAAGAATTAGGATTTAGGGTTGTCAAATTTTCAGACAATATTGGGATTTATGGTTCTTGAGAGACTGAGGATGAAATTGAACCAGTGTCGTCCTTGTGATGATGCTTCAATGTAAAAGAAATGGGGATATATGGTGTTGAAAATAGGGCAATGCAATGAGCGTGTGATGAATTAAACACATACTTATTCAATCCTTATTTTTGATGTTGATTAACAATTAAGAGCGGGGGTGTATAGCTCATGAAAAATTGGAAATCATGGTGCAACAATGTTACTAGCGTTAGTTGAAGGTCCATCCCATAGGAATTTTGAGGCATCTTCAACAACTTGAATACATGGAGAATGGAAGATAGAACCAAAGTAAAGTGGAGTTTCTGAATGTATTTGGAGGTTTAGGTTTTGATTTAATGTGAGATAAAGATAACTGACTTTAGTGTGTAAGTTGGAGATTATGTCGTTGTTAAGTTTTGTTATCAGTGGATCTTTGACTCTTTCTGTTAGGTTTGTGAAAGAAGGTGGTGGTGGTGGTGAAAGGTGGAGGAGATGGTGGTGGTGGTGGTGAAAGGTGGAGGAGATGGTGGTGGTGAAAGGTGGAGGATGTGGTGGATGGTTGTGGGTGGATGGTGGTGGTGGTGAAAGGTGAAGATGGTGGTGGTGGTGGGTCTGATTAGGGAAGAAGAATTTGGGGAAGAAGATGAATTTATAAGTGACTGGACGAAAATGCCCCTGACTTAATGAAGAAAAGTTAACTGGGTTAAGTCGTTGGACTGTTTTGGCATATTTTTTGAAAGATCAAGGAGTGTTCATGCACTTTTTAAAAGATTACGCTGGAGTGGCAAATTGGGCCAAACCACAGGGACTGTTTTGGTAATTTACTCAAAAAAAAAATTGTAAGGCAAAACTGATCAAAAACATAAAAACTTTATGAGAAAAACCTTATCTCTGGATACGTGGGGACTTTGGGGTAAAATTCTTGCTCAGAAACACGCCGCGTACCACATGGGATTATTATAAGTTTTGGATATTGAATTAGGTCGGGTACTGCAGGGAAATTTACTTTATCCTTCGCAATACGCGATAGGCTATTAGGTTTCGAAAAAAGTTATAATCATCCTTTAAGCCACCGTCCTCCCTCTCAAACACACCATCACCCTCCACTGTATACCATCTCCACCAATTCACAACCGATCACTTCCATCTACCACCACCCTCCATTGATGTTCCACCATAACCCCTGGCCGTCCAACCGTATTCCCCATCACCTTTCAACTACCACAAACCTCCACCGTCCAAACTTATAACCACCCCACCTAACAACCATTCTTCATCACCACCGTCCACTCACCTTCATCACCAACTATAAATCAACTTCCTTACTAGCACCACCTTAATCATCCACCTTCCACCGACATTACCCACCCTTCAACCACCAACCCTGTAACTGTCACCACAAGTATACACCGCCATTGACGACTGTCGGACCACCGTGACTTTTACTTTTCTTGCATATACTGTCACCATTGTTGCTTAGCTATTTCATTAGTTTGGTCGAGTCATCCCAATTCACACCAGTAATAATTTTTGAATTGGGTTGGGTTGAATGTGTTGGTTTCTAATAAACTCAATTAGGGTTGAATAAGTAATGATTGAAGATATTGTTTGGGTCGTTTTATGGAATTTGGGTTGAATGTTTTGGTATTAACGAACACCCCTCAGTCCTTAGTATTCTTGTAGGTAGCCCATGGCAAAGGAAGCCGCCTTACGGTACGCGCACTCATTGCAACTGCCTTAGGGTGATTAACCGGTCACAAGGTAGTCCATGAAGATTTGTTTCTGCGCACCAAGTTAGAGATCAGCATTTTTTACGAGTATAGCCATGTGTATTAAATAATAATAATAAACCCATTAAAATAATACTATTAATAACAATAATTGGGGAAAAAAACACACACAAATACACAGAAAGACAAAGTCTGTTTTTTTTTCTTACCACTTTGAAAGGCGTGGTCTTGCACCAACACACGTTGCTGTCCGATAGCACCACAGGCTACCTTCTAGGCACAATGTTATCTATCAGGCAGATGTCCTCATGCTTAAAATCGATAGCTGTTGTGTTCGTTAAGGTGGGCAACACACCAACTGCAACCGTTAGGGAAAAATTAGTTTTTTTCTTAAAATTTACAGCAGTGTAAACCTCCGACACCCCCCCCCCCCACCCAAAAGAAAACTGTTAAAATAGTAGAAAGGTTTGCGTAAACAGACCTTGTTCTGTCTCCTTAGGCGGTGGATCTGGTTTAGCTGTTTTCGTTGTTAAGTCGGTCAACCCACGAACCTCAACTCTTGTATCCAAAACGTCGCCTCCTGTACCCTCGATAGAATCCTTTGCTTCTTGGGTTAGTCCTAAGCTGAAACTGGGTTGGCTCAAACCTGTCGGTACTTCCTGCGTCAGGCCGAGGCTAAAACTCGGCCGACTAACGTTTGGCTTTGCAATAGTCGGCATGTCCAGCGTCAGCCCAAGGCTAAAACTTGGCTGACTCAACGGTGTGTTACCTCGGCTTGATGTGCCTGGCACTTTTTTTTTCCAGCAAAGCATGTAGTAGGAAAGAAAATGTATAGCAATGCTAAAAAAGCGGTTTCCAAAAGTCAAAGGCACTTACAATCATTTCCGGTCCACATTGTCGCAAATCCAAATCTCCGTCTGTGTGCATCATTTCTTTCTCTATTGAGGTTGCCCCTTGCCCACTCACCTTTATCCCAGATCCAGTCCCCGGGCTGTTCACCCCAGCCGCCAAACATGCACTGTTTGGCAAACTTGTTTTCGTCCCAACACTTGTAACAACTTATTTGTTTTTGACATACAATAGGGGGGGAAAAGTCAACCATAATAATAATTAAAAAAAAGAAAAAGAAAAATCACATAACACACGATAATGTGCTGCTTACCACCACGCGGAACTCTATCGTCACCAACAATCGTGCCCGTCTCCATACCATCACTTGTCGGCACCCAATCAGCGGTGCGAGGCGTAAGCCTGGCAATCAACCAGTCACCATCTTCTGATGTTTCACTTGACTCCGGTGTGCCACCAGCAGCCCCATTGCAACATGTGTCACCTGCCGTTTTGCACGCAAAACAATTTTTATATGTTTGTGTTGTATGTTTTTTTCACCAATGTAACAAAAAACTAAGGCGGTTTTTTTGTCATGTGTACCTTCAAAACTGATCACTGTTACATCTTTTGGTGTCGCATTGTTGTATTGCTCAGCCAAATCCCTAACAACTTCGTTTATCGCTTTCGACGGTGTTTCAAACTGTTTTGGTTCCACAATGACGAAAGCACATGGGGGACCTAATTCTCGGGTGTACTCAGCCTTCAGTCCAGCTACTCAGCTGTTACTCGGATAACGCGAACCCTACGATGATAAAATTCCCTCTATTCGCAACTTTGCGCCTTAAACTCTGACAAACCTTCACACGCCGCGCACAATTTTGCCTGAAATCAATTTTGTTAGGGAAATAATTGTTTTTAAGAAAACTTAAAGATTAACCAAAATAAAGTTACTTTGCATGATAAACATATTAAATATACCTCCAGGTCGTCACCCCTGCCCCCAGTTATAACCTGCCCGAAATCAGCCTGCCAACCATCTCTGATCGCGGCAGAAGTCACCTCCTTTAACCTCCCCAGCCCAAAGCCCCCATGTTGTATCTCATGCTCCTGACACCTGCTTAGCAGGTCAACCGACCAGTATTGCATAGCCCGAACCCCTGCTGGAGTGTTCATACCGCCAACCGCAAAATTATCAACGTACAGTAACTGCAAATAAGATAAAGAAATTAAGTGAAACAGTAAGGCAAACCAAATTATATAAAATCCATACGATTATCAAACCAACTCACCGTCAAGAAAGTGAAACACTTTTCCTATAGTTCTCACAACTTATATGAGTTCTCAAACTATCCCTTCCATTAATGTTAAAACGAGAGTAAAAAATAAAAATGTTATATGAGAGTAAAATGTAAATAAAAGAGCAAAACTAGACCCAAATAAACAAAAAATAGAAGGTGAAATTACATCACTTTTCATGTCACTTGACAAACCGACAATATAATAATTTAGTGCTTTATTGAAAAATTTGAATTTAATATAGTTTATCTATAGTATGAGAATTGAGATTTTGATTATTAACTTGAGTTAAGAAACTAAAAATACAAATTATTATAATTGTCATTTTTTTTTTGTGTAGAATGCAAATTCATATTCAATTGTCAATTAAGACATAATTCAAGATATTTAATCACCAAACAGTAGAAATCCTCTCCTATTTAATCTACTCCATTTAATTCATATTTCCACTACTTACCTCATCTAAGAAAAGAATATACAAAGGTAAACTTTGCAATCATACAAAACTCGTGATTTGTATACAAATAATTTGATTTCTCCTTAGTTTTGTAGCTTCCAAAAATATCATTTTATATACAATAGTTTTTATATTTTTCGGTGTTTGTTGTAAGCTTCATGGCGATGACTCTGATGAAGATATGGCTCGTGATCTTCGTAGCTCTAATGCTAGAGTCAGGTATGACTAGAGCGGAAGTGGACCTTGGGCGAAAGGTTGGGTTTGCACCAACAAAAGATCCGGTGGCCGGAAACACTAAAGATGGAAAAGGTGATGCAGGAGTGGATAATCATCATACGTATCATTCTTCAAATCGTCCAGAAACTGGTAACTAGTTAAGCAAAATGTAATATCACATGAGATATGTTAATGATGTTGTTATGAATGTATGAATAATGTGAACCGGGTGGGTCAACTCGAATCTAGTAAGTAATGCAAATTGTCTTCTTTCTTGATTTGATTTGTGTGTTTGTATGATAAATCAAGAAACACTCATGTGTAACAGGGCATGTGTAATATATTGAATTTGGTGTCGTATTTGCATCAAACTATTATGTTATTTGTTTCTAAGCAAAAACTAAAAATCATTAATATCTTGTTATTTATATCTATATCTATATTTTCTATATATATTGCAACGGGAGAAATCCTACATGTCATTTATTTAGGTATTCTCTCCTTTGAGAGATGCCATGTAGGATCATAGGTGGCACTTATTACACCAATTAAAAAAAAGCAAATAATATATTAAAACATAATCTACTAAATCTAAATATTAAACATTTATTATTTTCTCTCTCATTGTTCCTCCCATAACTTTTAAACGTTAATATCTTTTATATACGAGATTTTTTTAAGAAAAAAATTACACCAAATTAACGAGCGTTTTATTATATTTCCAACGGGTACCATAGTGCTATATAAAAAACGGAGAAAAAAACGATTATTTTTTGTAACCCGACAGGTATTGTGTCGGGTTTGGGATTAATTTGAAAAAAATTGTGGGTTTGGGTCGGGTTTGGGATTAGGTGATACCCGACCCCATTACCCGAAACCACATACCCGAACTATATACCCGATCATATACCCATAAATTTTTTAACGCATCACATAACCCTTAGACTAATGCGTTGCAGCGTTTGATATTTGCAATATACATGCACCATCATAAACTAAAAACTTTATAGTATGTAACTAAAATATATGTATGGTTATTATAATATTATTTCAATAAATAACTTTTTTTTTTCTTATTTCATGTTAATTCTTTTTAGAATGATCGATTACAGCTTTCCTATATTAGATATTTCAACCCGGGACTCTCCCGGGATAAAAGCTAGTGTGTATATATCACAAAACCTTAGCGGTCTTTACTATTCGGTTGTACCAGTTTTGACGAAATTATGGACCGAACCCACTAACTCCTTTTTTAGAATACTATAAAAAGTTGAAAAAAATTGGTGAATGGATGGTTCAATTTATAGATTGATCCCAAGTTCCAAATCATGAACTAAACCCAAGTTCCAAATCATGAACTAAACCATTAAAGCTGAATTTTTTCAAACTTTAATGTGAAATGTTAACCGAACAACATATGTATAAAACCTAACTACTTGCTTTATTTTAAACAATCTGATTGATTTTTTTTTTTTTTTTTTTTATAAATTTGCACCCTTGCATAATCTAACTTCTATAGGGTTATTATATACATGTATACGACAAGGCAAATCATGTTATCATACTAAAAAGTATAGATTTACAAATCGTGTTGGATTCATTTTCGACTTGGTTCACCGTGGTTCGACTTCGGTTCCAAAACCGGGTTTTAACCAGATTGGCCCAAACATGACCCATTTCATAGTATACACACGTTGGGTCAACTGTATAAACCAAACCAGTTTGAATCAATTCCAAACCAATTCTGTAGTCCCAAAAACACTAGATCTTAAGTGTGCACTAGATTGTTATCAACTAGAAACACCTATTTGTTAGGTGTTTTAGTTGATTAATCAAGACAAGTTAAAGAACTAGATGAAGATTATAAAAACCGACACACAAGAAACATAAAGACACGATTCCATTAAAGATTTCAGCAGTGAACAACCATGGATTAGATAAGTTCGCACCTTTAAACTTGTGCTCTCAAAGATACAACAAAAACCCTAACCCTAGCTACACAAATGAGGTTCTATATATAGGAGAAACTGAGGACTGCGAACTTAACATTAAGTTCGCAGTCTCCGTGTGCTAAGTGCGCAGTCTAGGGTTTTCTGCATAAACTATGCTATAATTACATATCTAACCCTCCAATTCTAACACATAACAAAACATGGTTAAACCTGGTAACTGTGGTCTCATATTAACCCAACAATACTCCCCCTAGACCACAGCTACCAGTACTACACAATCAATCTATCTCGACATCACTCAACTCCCCCTCTTCTCTTGCTTGCTGTGCCGGGAGAGCTTGAACTATGCTTTCTTCAACGATTGGTTCTTCAGTACGAGGTTCCTCAACATGTGTTTCTTCAGTGGATGGCACTTCAATGGGTGGCTCTTGAATGAATAACTCAGCTAGATCTACAGTTGCTTGATCTTGCTGAGTCTCTGGAGCTGTGCTTGGAGAGACTGGTGGGACTTGCGAAGGCTCAGATTCAGGATCAACTGTTGCTGTAGAAGCTTGTGTTTGAACCTCTGGAGTAACTTCAGCTTCTGATATCTTTGCAGCAGCAGCAGCAGCAGCAGCTATCGCTCTGTCATCTTTAGCTTTGTCAGCTGCGTTGATTCTTGCCACCAAATCAATCAGTTCTTGTTTTCGCTTCAACGCTCTTTCCACAGCTCTTCTAAACAAGACAGCTTCCTCAAATAACACATTACCAGCACCCACATTTATCTGATTAGCAAAAAGAGTAGTTAAATCAGATGGATTCAGAGCAAACACGTCTACTGGGTCAACTATTCTCAATGCCTCTGTATCATCTCTCAGTTTGATCACAGCTTCACCGGTTCTGCTTTCATAAAACCACTTCTTGAAATCTGCCAAAAGCACAGGAAGCTCTGGACGGATGGGAACCCTAGTGACGACCTCTGGAGGGTCTATCACGTAGGTTATCATTCCCCGTCCGGTGGCAGGATCAATTCTTTTCTTTGACATCCTTCGCCTCGGCTTCTGTGGCTTCCAGTTCTTGAAGTCACGGGCACACTCATCTTCAATAAACACAGACACCATGTCAGCAGTGGTATCCCCAGAATGGTTTAGAAAAGGTGTTCTGCACATCTCTCGAATGTCCCATCTTGGAAGGGTCTTCAGATTCGGTCGTCCCTTGAAATACTGAATCACACCTCCCCTTCGCTTCACAAAGAAAAGACGTTTGAACCCATCATAGCCCCAGCAGACAACTCTTTCTTGATGAGATGCACGAGTGTGGTGAATGGTCTGGTGCAACGCAGGAATGGTGATTGGTCTTCTTGGAAACCAACTTGCTCTCTCAGGATCCAATACGTACCCATCATCCATCTCATACACTGTGTTTTCCCCCGCACCCATTTCTACGAACGTCTCTGGCATCTCGTCTTCACTGATCTCATCCACGTCACTTTCCTCCTCTTTTCTTTCTTTCTCTTTTTCCTCTTCCATGAATTTTCCAAAATCAAATGCTTCATCAAAGGTCATTCTTGGAGCATCGGTACCCTGAGTCTTTAACTCCTGAAGCATATCAAACATCTTCATTTGAACCTCAGTCTGAAACTTTATCAGATAACGCTGATCTTTAACCACCTTTTCAAGACTTCGGTTTTTGTGCTTCAATTTCTTCAATTTCTTCCTTAACTCTTGATTATTATAGATCTGATTCTTCAACATACAGATTTCCTTAGCAGCATTCTTTCCCACTTCCTTAGATAACGTCTCATATAATTCTTGATGCACCGGTTTTCGACGTGATGCACCAGGAACAGATGATGATGGTACAGACTGTTTCTTTGCTGGAGGCTTGGGAATGGGAGGTCTTTCTGAGGAAGTGCTGGGCCTTGCAGTAGAGGGCCCTGGCCTGTCAGTGGAAGGCCCAGGTTGACCCTCCACACCAAACATTTGTTCCAGAATTGCTTCGTTTTCCTCATCTTCTTCTGTCATAACCCGTGGCCTTTCAGACTCGGGCAGCTGTTCTCTCCTTCTTCTTCTCTCTGCCTTTGCAAGTTCAGCATTCTGTCTGGCAGCTTCAGCCATTTCAAGTTCCTCGGGAGTCAATGATTCTCTCCCTTGCTGCAGTAAACCAGTAGGCCTGTTTCTTTTAGTCGGCCTTTGAGGAACAGGATCAGATGCTGCCCTTTTACCAACAGTTCTTTCTCGGGCAACTTCTTCAGCAGTGTGCTGAGGCACTGTAGTAGCAGGTTCAGTAGGAGCAGGTTCAGTAGGAGCAGGTTCAGTAGGTTCAGGTTCGGTTGCAGTTGGTTGTTGAGTTCTAGCAGCATATTGTCTTCTTCTCTTCATCTCACTGTACAGCTTCATAACAACTGGATAACGTTGAGCAGAGTACATGCTTTCCAGCAGGGGTTCCCAATCAGGTGTGTTGCACTCAGTGAAGAATCGTGCACCTTTGGCAAAACCGTATTTATCACCAAGGGGCAGATCCTCATGTTGAGAGTTGATCATCATCTGAACAAATCGGGGATACATCGTCCACTTTTTCTTTTCAGCTTGAGCATTCTTCACCATACAATCAAACACCAATCCCGACAGATTAAAAGGCTCATTCTTGCAGACTTTAATCATGGCAGTTGCCCAGTCGGGACTGAGTGCATTGTACCCCCCTTTTCGGTGACACAGAGACATCAGAAATACGTGACAGATAAGCTTCCAATCTCTGGTCAACTGGCTCTTTTTGATATCACCCCTTGCGTCAAAGTCTCCTTTGTATCCAAAATTCAGGAACTCTTGATGAATCTCAGTCTTCGGTAGAGATCTAACAGTCGCTGGTTGATCCTGAAATCTTAGAACATTTCTCACTGTGTCTTCTGTGATGATAACTGCCTTGTTCCTTACTGTGGCTTTAATCCTCTTGACACGTGCCACTGTCTCTACTCTAGCAGATCGCCAGAAGTCTTCAATGTGAGAGCTGTAGACTTGAACTTGCTGCTCTACCGCATATCCGATCCTGCTTCTCCTGATCCATGCAACAACGTCTCGAAACTTTGAATCATCAGTTTCCAGAATTATCGGCTGGTTGTGCATTCCTCTAGGATCCCATTCAAGAGCCATCTGTGTTGGACACGTGCACGAAAATTAAGTTAGAATTTTGATTTTGAATTGACTAATGACAGACACTTCATTTTCTTTGACGAACGACGTACTTAGACTAGGTTTGGTTTTAAGTTGGTTTTACGTGTGTTATTTATTTTATGGATTAGATTTTAAAGTGTATATGATATGTTTCGTTTTTCATTTTAATAGTCATTTGAGTCGAGTTTCAGTTTTAAGGATGAATGAGTCAAGGTACGTAGTCCGGTCAAATGTCCTGAAAAGTCAAAATTTTGTCCAATGTTAAGTTCACACAATCTAAGTTCGCAGCCCGAGTCAAGACTGATTACTTATGGCTTGGTACGCAGTCATTAACCATGAGGAAATCAAGTGCGCAGTCAACAGATCAAGTCAGTTTTACTCGGGAATTTTAAGTGCGCAGTGACCTGACTCGGGCATGGTAACGGCTTAGGGTGAGATATCAGGTCTGCGTACTAGACTAGTACGCAGACACCTAAACTTTCGTTTAGGATTTTAAGTTCACACCCAAGTACGCATTTATTTAGGGTTTTCATTCTTGATTCATATGATGCAAGTGCGCAGTCATATGAAACAAGTGCGCAGTTCTTCAAGTTTTTAAGTACGCAGTTCATCAAAACCCCAAACATTCAATTGCTTTCACTGATTTCCCCCTCAGATCCTGTTAAACCACGAAGAAATTATCAGTATCATTGAACTACCTTCAACGAATCACACAAACAGATAATGAAATACAGAAGATGGATCAACAGGTGGTGGTGCTACGTGGAAAGAGTGGTGGTTGACGGTGGTTTGGGAAGAAGAAGACGGCGGTGTGACGGTGGTGAAAACTTTAGGGTTTCAGAATTTTGGTTTTGATAAAAAAGTTAAAACATGAATTTACTGCGTATTTATAGGAACAGTGGTTGGGCCGCGTACTTGACTTTTAAGTGCGCAGGCCCAGAAGCCCAAGTCAAGTACGCAGGCCCAATCAAGGTTTATAGAAAGCTTGTTAAGTTCGCAGGCCCACTTAAGAGTTTAAAAAGCTGTTAAGTGCGCAGGCCCACAATCAACAAAATAGCCTTTTTAACCAAAGATTTGAGTTTAGAGATCAACCGTTTCTCACCTTTTGCATCAAGATCATACTAGTCATACCTGCCAGACCACATTTCAACTTTCCGTTGGATAGCTGTAGCCCAAGAAAAACTGTCGGTATATTTGTCCACTTAAATCCATGCCTCTCGTCTTTCAACATACTTTATATGATGATCTTTATCATGTTTTGGTAATATTGACGACATGTTAATGGACCCCACTTGTGCCAGGTGTAAGCCTACCAATCCTCAAGGTTTATTGAGATATAATGATGAGAGCTTCAGGTCTATGTTTCCATAAGCAGAGAAGATGATCATTATGTCAATCAGATGATGAGAGCTTCAGGTCTATGTTCCCATAAGCAGAGAAGATGATCATCTGATTGCTTTGTGAGCTATCTATATGTTTGCACGTCACTAACATTGCGTGTCTTTTGTTGCTCATTTTGATTTAATAGCCCCGCTTTGGTAGCTTGCACTCTTAGGTGTCTTTTGATTGCTTATGCACAAAATTTTCTGTGTCTTTTGATCTCTCAACCTGTGTATGACCGGACTCAGCTTGTGCAAACCTGAAACACAGTGGGAATCCAGCACCTCGTGTAGACTTTTTAGTTTGTCATCTTTTAGCAGTTTACTCAATTCCAGGCTGAATCTACCGACATGTCGTTGCTTGAAACCACAACGTCCTCTGGGTCCTATTCACATGCTGACAAATATGATTAGTCTCTTATCATTTCTTGATTGTTTTTGAAAAAGTTTTTAAAACTTGCAAATTTAGGGATCTACCGGTTTATTTCTCCCCCAAAAATCTTTATTTTATTTTAAAACATAAGATTTTTCTATAATTTATTCACAAAGGTGTTTTTTTTTTTTTTTTAAATCATTCAAAGTTGATCATTTCTAACCAAGTTACCAACTGACGAAAACGGGTTTTGTCGAAAGCTTTGGTAAAGATATCTGCCTTTTGATCAGCAGTATCTATAGGCAACACCTGTATGTACCCTTTGTCGTGCGCATCGCGAATTGAATGAATCCGAATTTCAATATGGTTGTTCAGACTTGGCATCCCTCATGTTTATCACATAAGTATTGTTTTGTCTGGGGGCTTTTAGCATGATCATGTCAGTGGATGGTTTAAATCCTGGCTTTAGGAAGATGCATTCCATGTCGTTAAACAACACTGAGATTCCTTTGTCACAGACTTGTGATAAACTCAATAGATTGTAGCACAGTTCTGGAACATAGTTGACGTCCTCAAGTGTTAGCGCGTCAGAGACTACATCTCCTATGCCAACGATCTTTCCACCCTTCTCATTCCCAGCGAACGCTACAAATTCTCCATCGATGAACCGATAGTTCTTGAGGAGTTCTTTCAGTCCTGTCATGTGTCTTGAAGCGCCGCTGTCGACATGCCATAGATATCTCATGAGAGCTATCAGCCATTTTTGTAATTTATTCTGCACATACAAAAACAAAAGAGAAACAAAGCTAAACTAAAGAAAATCTATGTACAGTGGAGATTTTGCCTGAAACTTAAGTAACTTTGGGAATCCAAGTTTGTTTAATTTTTGATCTGTCATGGTTTTCTCCCAAAATTGACTCTTGTTTCTTCCAAATTTGTGTATTTTTAACAAAACTTTTTACGGTTTCTTGAAGATTTCTTAATTGATCCGAAAAAGAGTTTTGTGTTTTGACATCTTTTTGTGATTTAGGTTTTATGTGACAGTTCTTGACCACGTGACCCTCTTTTCCACATCTGAAGCATTTTGAATGCTTAGGCTTGATCTTAGGAGAAGATCTGGACGATGATGGTTGTGATGTTCTTTTCTTGATCTTGTTTGATCTTGAGCTTTCGGTTGAGCTTGATTCTTCCCTGTTGCCACTTGA
This sequence comes from Ambrosia artemisiifolia, assembly GCA_032199755.1. NCBI lineage: Eukaryota > Viridiplantae > Streptophyta > Magnoliopsida > Asterales > Asteraceae > Ambrosia > Ambrosia artemisiifolia. The sequence continues at coordinate 40,712,085 of CM063525.1, forward strand.
TTCTTCATTGGTGTCCAGATTATTTAAGCTGGAGCTGCTCTCTGTATCACTCAGTGATTCTTCAGAACCTGATACATCTGTGGATGAGGGGATAAATTCTGGGATTTCCTCAGTGAGAAATTTCCCAAACCTGTTACGCTTAAGTTCTGGCACAAACACAGATGGTTTGAGCACATGATTATCATCAGAGAATGCAGCATTAAGATCAACACACACAGGAATAACATTTTCAACACAAACATTAGATCGTTTGATAGGAGGCTTCCTATCATCGGGAGCCACAGCCCCTTTTAAATCAAGTTTACAGTCATCCAACCTAGTTAAACTATTACAGTCATCCATCCTAGGCAAACTATTACAGTCATCCGATTTAGTTAAAGTTTTACATTCATCCAAAATAGAATTGTTTTTCGAATTTTCATTGTTCCAGATAAACCAATTCACTGTTGAGTAATTGGCACCCGGATGTCCTAAACCCACTGTCTGGCCACCACAACACACATCATCCTCCACCTGAGCCTGTTGGGTCACATCTGCATTGCTTTTACTTATGTTAGTATTTGACTCAGATTCATCACATTTATTTTCAAAAAGGTCATTTTTTGGATGAGGTGATGGAATGGGTATGTATTCACTTTGGCTCAAGGGTAAGAATAGAGATCTTTCGATTCCATTCTTATCCTTATACCCAATTCCATCCTTTACGAATGATTGTCTCCCACACTCGATTATATCAGCTTGAGCCCGTTTGCTCACATTCCATTTATCCACAACAATTTGAAGACGAGTTGTCTCATTTCTAGATTTCTCTAGTTTTGAGGTTAAATCGTTTATCAGAAAATCTTTCTTAAGCACAAATTCTTTTAAAGTTTGCATTTCAGCTAAAGTTGCATTTAACTTTCGCTGATATGCCCACTCATTTTCTTTCATTTCAGAATTGATTTTACGAATGTCATCCATTTCCCTTAAAACTCGTCTGTTGTGTGATAAACAGTATGCGACAGCTGTAACACACCTAGGTGAGCACAGTTTAGATTTAATTTCTAAAGGATTATTTACCATGTCCCTTTCCTCAGCTTTCTTAGAAGAACTTTTCACCTCCTCAGCGACCTTCTCTGATGAAGTCTTCTCAGCTATCAGCGCCTCTTCCCTTTTCTGATCATTCATCTTCTCTTCAATCAACACACTCTTCAGTCCGACATTCTTCTGCATTTCCCCCTTTAGAACCTCAGCAGACGATCCTTCAACAGAGTTTACACCATTTGAAGATTTGGTGCAGATTGTGGCCATCAGGGCTTTGTTAACTTCAACTTCAGCAGCAGCTGCCTCTTCTCCCCAGTCGAAGTCTTCAACAACCAAAGCCTTTTGTGGTTCCTTATCGTTTCCCTCATTACCATCGGTTATGGCCACCAACCTCTTTGCAGGCTTGATTTCAGCTTGGTTCAGTGTGGGGCATTCGTACTTGAAATGCCCGAGGACCTTGCAGTTGTAACACCTGATCTTGGACTTATCAAACCCAGCCTTTCCCATACCCACTCTTCTTCCGGTTCTGTCTTGAAAACGCTTCACTCGTAAAGTGATCATTGCCATCTGCCATTTCAAATCCATCTCTTCCATGTCATCTGGGTCAACCTGGTACATATCTTATGGAGACATCATCTCATTCTTAATTTCTCCTGTCTTCAAAGCTTCAAAACTGCTCATGAAAGAGTTGAAAAGTTCCACATGTTCAGCAGCCAGTTTAGCAGCCTGTGGAGTTAGTGTCTTTGCAGCCTTTTCAGAATACATTGGAGCTTTCCCAGAACTTGAACTACCAATCCCTGCAGAATCCACATACGAATGCAACGAACTTGAACTCATATCACCAATTGGGGCCATCAAAGCCAGATTCTTCATAGCACTGCTGGGAGTCACCTTCGGGACAGTCTGATTCATTTCTCTTTTAGTGATGTCCATCTCAAATGATTTCAGAGTGTTTATGAGATCTGCCAAAGTAGACTGAGCATCCAAGTAGTCCTTTTTGATCAACATACATTGGACACTCCACTCCTTTGGGAGAGAATCGAGCAGCTTCTTGATGGAATTGCGGTTGTTTACAGGAATACCCGCTTTCTTCATCTTGGTCAACAAATTCATGAACCTGTCAATGTGTGAAGACAGACTCTCACCACGGATACTTCCAAACATGTCGTACTCCTTTTGAATCATATCCTGTTTGTTTTGCCTCATCTTTGCATTTCCTTCATAATACTCACTCAGAGCAAACCACAGATCGTGCGCTGATCCGTATTCTTCAAACATATTGTAAACATCGTTTGACAAAGCCATGGTGAGAGCACCGTAGGCTTTGTAATCTCTCTGCAACAGTTGTTTGTCGAGATCAGTGTATGTAGTGGGATCAGTGTTGAACACTTCTCCTGCATCAGTGGTTCTGGTGGGAATGTGAGGTCCGAGTTGGACTGAGTTCCATTGGGTGTGATCGTTAACAAAGTAGAAAGCTTTCATTCTGTTCTTCCATGTGCCATAGTCTTCAGCACCCATCAACTTGGGAATACGTGTTATAGTGCCGGTTTCAAGTTCAGCTTGAGTTATGGGGTTAACTTGGAATGAGTTGTTACCAGACATGATTTAAGATTGATTTTAGGTTGATTTTAGATTGATTTTAGGGTTTTGATTGAATTGATTTGCAAGTTATAGTCCAAAGTCCTTGAAAAGTCAAAACAGTCCACAAGTACGCAGTATTAAGTACGCACCCAGCTCAAGTTCGCAGTTTTCACAAGTTCGCAGTCTAAGTTCGCAGTACCTTGAAAACCTGAAACAAATAAGAAGCAAAGATGATAAGTCCCTGAATCTCCTGTTAAGTACGCAGTCCCTGTAGCACACACTATTGGCTTAAGTTCGCAGTTCAACCAAGTCAGAGCAGCACAAGTGCTCAGTCTTGACTGATCAGCCTGCGCACTTGTACAAGTACACAGACACTTAAACTCTCGTTTAAGATTTAAGTTCGCAGTAACCCTAGCCAAGTGCTCAGAAAATGCACCTTTTCAGTAAGTTCGCACACCAACTAGAGATTTCAGATAAGTATGCAGAAACCCTAGTTGTGGTGCCAGGAGAGAGAAAGCTATAAAGCCTTGTGTAAATTTAAGTGCTCACACAGACACAAGTGCACACACTTTTGGCTTAAGTGCGCAGCTGTGGCTGTTAATAAGTGCACACCTTGAAATATCAAGTATGCAACTTATGAGCTAAGTACTCAACTCTTGAAACAAGTGCTCACAAGCAAGAAACAAGTTCACACTCTATGAGCTAAGTTCGCACTCTTGAAGCAAGTACTCACAAGCAAGAAACAAGTTCACACTTTATGAGCCAAGTTCACACTTTATGAGCCAAGTTCGCACAATTAAGTACGCAACTTCGGCTGTTGTGATTTTAAACTTACCAGAAACAAGTCCAAGAGATTTTCAATTGTTTTGAAGCTCTTGAATGATGTTTCTACTGAAATTAATACCTTTTAAACACCTTAGAAACACTATTCACGAGATTTTAAGGCAAAATAATGAAAAATATTCAAACTTTGATAAACACTAAATTTTTGAAAAACTTGATAGTAAAAACTAACAAGGAGGGTTTTGATATCTTTAGATAGATACAATCTCGAGCACAGAGGCTCTGATACCAAATTGTAGTCCCAAAAACACTAGATCTTAAGTGTGCACTAGATTGTTATCAACTAGAAACACCTATTTGTTAGGTGTTTTAGTTGATTAATCAAGACAAGTTAAAGAACTAGATGAAGATTATAAAAACTGACACACAAGAAACATAAAGACACGATTCCATTAAAGATTTCAGCAGTGAACAACCATGGATTAGATAAGTTCGCACCTTTAAACTTGTGCTCTCAAAGATACAACAAAAACCCTAACCCTAGCTACACAAATGAGGTTCTATATATAGGAGAAACTGAGGACTGCGAACTTAACATTAAGTTCGCAGTCTCCGTGTGCTAAGTGCGCAGTCTAGGGTTTTCTGCATAAACTATGCTATAATTACATATCTAACCCTCCAATTCTAACACATAACAAAACATGGTTAAACCTGGTAACTGTGGTCTCATATTAACCCAACAAATTCCAAGCAAACACATTTCACTATCGATTTCAATCATCAACCGGTTCCTGTTCCAAAACCTGTCCCCCCCCCCCCCCCCTCTATATGAAAGTTTTATATGTAAACTATAAAACTAATAAATCTATAATATACATATAGACTGGGCTTGAATAGTCTCAAGTTGGGCTCTAACTTGGGCCTACACATTACCAAAAACCCTAATTCTCAACTGATTAAGCTGCTATATAAACCTTAGCCAAAACCCCTACCTCCATTGTCAGACTCACCGTCTACACATCACTAGTATGCTCTTCATCTTCATTTTTCTTGATCTTTAACTCTGTTTATTATTTATTATTTTTTATATTTTTAAAGTATGTTTGGTGATCCAGTGATGGCATGATATCTTTGAGACCTGATTATTAATCTTTTGATGACAACTATAAGCATTTTATTCTGAGGATCATTTCAAATTTTAGTTCTGTTACTTTCATTCTAAAAAAAACTGATTTTTTTTTTTTTGTATTTTGTTACAAAATTATTATTAAATTAATAGAGATTTTGATTATGAAATGATGAAGTATGCACTGGGCTCTGAGAGCAATAGATTAATTGCTTGATTTGATGCATAATGCAGCCTAGAAAGCTAGTCTGATCGTTTATATCGGTTAATAATAATAAATATTAATTATTAATATATTTGTTTTAGACTTTTAGAATTTTATAAATAATATTTTAAATAATTGTGGTATGGCGATGATGATTGAACTTGCATCCCAGCTCACTATGAGACCTTAATATGTTTAAGGTTCTTGATTACAACTAGTTCATCTATGATCTGAGCTTTTGCTTTTGATACCTTTTTTTATAATTTTATTTGATTTTCTGTAGTTATTATTGTTGTTTTGTTTGTGGCTATGATGATGAAACTATCTAATCCCAGCTCTATGAGACCTTAATTTGTTTAAGGTCTAGGAATTACAATGTTTAGTGTTTTATCTGAGCTTGTTCAGTTTTTTTTATTTACTAATTAGTTACTAGTCGGAAACCCGCGCGTTGCGGCGGAGACAATTTATATTGCGGCAGTTGTTTTTTGTTAGTCATCAACCATCTCTCGTATATAGTATAGTACGTCTATCAGTTTTGTTATCCGTATGGCTATTAGTTTTCTTATTTTTTTCATATTATGTATCAATCCATCAATTCCGTCATAACAATTATTAAAGAAAATCACAAATGACAAATTTTAAATAGGTGAGAATATTGAGAGCGAGGACAGCCTTCTTGTCTTTTTTTCATCAGTACTGGTCTGTAGGTTGGAGAGGGATTTAACGCATGAGAGATCCGAATGCAATTATCATTCCCAAATGCATGAGGGGTTTCATGTTTTCTTTCGTACATATTATTTCACAATTCTAAATATATAATAATTTTTGAACAATTTAGATAACAAACTTAGTTTTAAATTGCTTAATGCACTACAATGCGTTTAGTCAAATGGATTATGAGCAAAATGAGTTCAAGGTAAAATATGTTAAACGTGTTAATTTGGTACGGATCAAATTAAGTAGCCACGGCTGATATAATATTATTATTACATGCCATTTGAATGAATAATAATTCTTGTAACAACTTTAATACTATTTTGATTTTGATAAAATAAATGTTTTAGTAATGTTATATTCAAGCAGTTTTATTAGCTGTAAAAACGAATTTTTCTATTATGATAATATGTAATGAGATTATTTATATATTGGATGTTGTGAAGTATGAATTTATCTCTTAATATTTAATCATAAAAAATATACATATTTTGGATATTTAAAATATTTTGTTGATAATATTATTGTATTTTATCAAATTTTAATTGTTATAGTTGTGAAAAAGATAAAATTATATAAAATCAGAATGATATGAAAATGAACTTTAAACGTGCATTATTTTAATAAACAAACGGGTGGTATATGAAACTGAGACTCTATCAATTCGGGTCCCATTGCCATTACGATTAAATCTTGCAAGTCAATGATTGTAATATCAAAGCTACGTGCTAATGGATACACAAATTTTGGATGGTTGGTTGGAGGATTCAATCGCGTTGTTGATGGAGATTTCTCAGAAGTTGAAAGACAGAGAAGTGGAGTATGTCGTTGGAGGTGCATCTTATTACTTCATTAAGATCTTCCTTTTGTTACAAGCTGTGGGGAAGAATAATGAGCAAACATGCTGACTTTAGACTTTGAAAGTCAAATACTCATGAATCTTTTAATTTGATTCTTCAAAGTATGGAGCGTCATAGATGATCTTTGACTTTTTTAGGTCAAACTTGTAATTTCAAAATCTAAATCGAAGCCATAAATATTTTACAACTAAAACTTATCAAATTTTGTGATGTTATTCTTTAAGACGTAATTACCTAAATTATCTTGAAAACTTGAGAAATGACATCAACCTTGAAGTTGAACTTTATGGTAATTCACTTTGATACTATATAACCTAGTTGAGATCCTTGATCTGGTATTGGATACAAACATATACTCTTCATTTGTCCAACATTTTAAAAATCACATATTAATAATCACCATATCAAATATGTGCTTATAAATTACACAAGCAATTCCAATCTGGGACTGTTAACGCAAACGCTCAATTTAACGCAAACGCTCAATTTTTCTTCCCATTTTGGTGTCGAGTCATCTTGTATAGCCCTTTTTTTCTTCCTAACCGAATAAGTTTGAATTCCAGAAATGCCATTTCAAGCTCTTTTTCCACTGCTTTTTGCAAGTAGCATTGACCTATGACCAATTCAAATTCTGGTAAGTTTGGTTGTTTTGACCTTCTTTGGAGCTTCGACCTGCAAAGTCAACATATAATGAAATTCAAAGTTCCTATTCACAAACGGTAAACAATTCTTTGAGTTGAAGTAACTAAACCATCATCTTCAATATATTAAATCACTTCTTTACTAAGCGTTTTTACTTTTACTACCATGTAAAAATAAGAATAATCCCAATGCACCACCAAAAAACACAAGAAAGGGAACGACACATGCAAAAAAGGGATGGACCATGTGAGCGGGATACAAAAACGGGGAAATGATATGTTAGAACAATTAGAGATTGGAACTGACATATCTAACCAATATGTTATAAATCTTTTTGTAAAATATGATTTAGGTGAATTTAAAAAACACTTTCGGTGAGTTTCAGCCATTTTGACGCATTACTTTTTTGGCTAATCAAATATGTTATATAATTTTTATAAAATATGATTTAGGTGAATTTAAACAAATCTTCCAATCCAGTTTGACTTTCATCAATGATCTGCTACTGAAGTCAAATTTATCCCATACCTTCTCCATCATATGTTTTGCTCTATGATTAGTAGCCTCTTACTTCTCTTTCTACACAAAACAATGCATTGGAATTTGAGTTAGTTACTTCAATTCAAGATAATAAAGTGTAAGAAGATTTTGTCTCACATCCTCTAGGTTTTAATTACTTCAATTCAAACAACAGAAATGAACAATAAAAGAAAAAAAACATACAGCTATTCATTGCAGAGCTTCTCGCTCAGACCAGTAATCTTTGAATTATACAGGCTGGCCATCACACAAAGGTTGGCCATCACTTGGATATTATTCAGGTAAACCAGACTCGTATACAAACCAAACCATTTTAACCAGTCACAAAGTAACCCCAAAACATGTATCAAATCAGCTACTGAACACATTACAAATAATCAATAAACACCCTGATCAAAGTCATTTTTATTCATATATATATACAATAAACCCAGCATTTCGGTTTAATTATCCCGGGAAACTGAAACACCTTGTTGACCCACATGAACATTACACTTCAATTTTGCTTGTATAATCCACATATAAAACATTAGGTGAAAATAGAAGAAGACATGTACCTTAGCAAAGCTTTAGCCCGATTTAGCATGGTAAGTGAGAGAGAAGGGACAATGTGACTTTATTGTCGCCCATTTTAGCAAAGCCTGTCCTGAGCAGACCCTTTTTCTCTTGTTTGACTGTTTTTATTACCCATTTTCAGCAAAGCCTGCTGTCATGCAGTTTGCAGAGGCATCTGGATCCATGTGAAAGAGAAATCAGTAAAACAAAAACACAGATTAAATGCCTAAAATGGATCATAACGAATTGGGTAAAGCAAAAGCTGGGGTAGAAATACCTCAAATAAATTCAAAAAAAAATTCTTTAACAGGTTATACAAGTAATATAAATATAAAATACATTACAATTACTATAATCAATGAAGAGAAAACAAACCTATAATCATTAATGTATATGTTTTGACATTTTCAAATCCTATAACAATTCCATTTTCAAAATAAAGTGACAATCACTACCAGTGCGGCTTACATCGTGTTTCTCATTCCAACACAATACTTCATAAATGGAGTCCACTCTCAAAATTAAGTTGTCAAATGGGTAGTTTTCTAATATAAAATTAATATTGATAGTTATAAAAGAGATGGCAATATTAACTTCCTCATGAAAATTAGTCAACAAAGGTCATATGTAAAACTGACAAAACAAAAAAAAGTTCAAGGAAGCGGGTCAATTGGTTGAAAAGGTGTACGGGTCAAAAGTTCTCTCAAACGCTTAAAAAATTGAGCTATTCTGTTTAAATAAAAAATGATACGTAATTATACTTAATACCCTTATTTATATAATCCTAACAAGTGAACAAACCCATTACCTGCATCGTTTCCTTCCCCAGTAAATGGATTAAAGTCTTCACATTGTCCTGAATAAAATCAAGTCAATACTTAATGATTTTTAGATAATAATACGAAACAACACAAATAATCTTGACTTTAACTCACTTTAAGTCCTCCAATTGTATGGATTACTGGTACAGTGAGTTGTATATTATCTTTATCAATGAGCAGTCGGGCTGAGTTGTATATTATCTTTATCAAATTGTATAGATAATTGTAGCTAAAGTGTTAAGGTTGATGCTTTTATTCATCATTAAATCTATTTAATCCAAAATTTGATGCTTTTGTTCTATATAGCTTTAAGATTTTCACTATGGTCTTCCATAACCAGTTCTAAATTCACAATAATATCAAGTAATATTTGTAGAAAACAAAAAAACTCCATGATTCCAATTCTCGACAGATGTAACAAACCTTTTTATGATCAATGATGGGTGAGAAAAATAGCCAACACATCCTGGGACCAAAACCGTCATGTTAGCTGTTACAACATGATTCCCATTCCACCGTGTTGGTCAGAATGTCTACAAAGTTTCCTAACTGCGTATCAAGCAACATTCCCACCTTCAACATCACAAACCTGAAAATCAACTGGAAATATTTTAGATAAATTCTTTCTTCACAAACCATGATTTGTATCACAAAAGTCTTTCTTCAACCGGTGATTTTGCCTTTTCTTGCGCAAGAAATGCGGCTGCAGTGTCCTTTTGAGCAACAACTTTTTATAATGAGCTTCAAAGATAGTCTACTTCCTGGCCATGGATCCAGGCTGCAAGCACGTCTTGGCTTTTTATGAGGAAAATATGACCATTTTCCCAAGCTAATGACTCCCCTGTTCCATCGTTTCCCTACAACATTTAAACTAAACACCACCCAAAATTGTAATCAATTGAGCACATTAACCATATCTGACAAAAATAAACAATCGAACAAAAAAAAATATGTTTCATATGAAATCAATTCACTGGAGCATTTCTACAAACACTTGGTACTCAATAATTAAAACCCTTAATTTGTCGAACATTACACAGATATATATTTCATTTGAAATCAATTCACTAAAGATCTCCAAAATAACCAGTAGGGCTGACTTGAAACATATATAATTACAAAAGTTATACTATTTCTACATCCACCACTGCTATATCTAAAACACTTACTTTATCAAACGCAGCGTTGCATCTTCCAACCTGAAACATTTGAACAATCACCAAGTTTTCATGTACATAAGAGTTCAATCATTTATAAAGGTGAAAATAAATATGCAATAGAAAAAAATTACCGTTTTGCTGATGAATCAATGTCGTAGATAGCTAAACCCTAAAACCATGGTGGCGGATATGTAGATTTAGATTTTGAAATGTTACAGGAGGAGAAGTCGATGGAGGGGAAAGAAGAGAGACCTGATTCAAATTTTGAAATATAGATCTAGATTTTACGTGAGAGAGAGAGAGAGAGAGAGAGAGTGAGTGAGAGTGAAAAACCAGATGGGGCGGATATGAGGAATGAGTTTGAGAAACCCTAACCATAATCTGAATTCAGCTATCCATGTTATTTAAGGGCTTGAGGTGTTTTGTGCATTGACTCATTGTACAGTATGCTTTCAAATCTTGTACAATTTAAGAAAGTGGCAAATGACCAAGGTTGCCCTTCCTATATGCATATTATATATAGTATAGATTGTGTTCCCAATGATGCAAAATCTTGACCATGCTAATTCTGATAATGATGATTCGGTTTTATAAATGAGGGAATGTGCTTTTTACGTTTTTTTATATTAGTTTGCTAATAAAAACTATGTACAAGTTTTCATTCAATTCCAAAAAAGATATCTTAAGTGAGATAATGGTTAAAGAGACAATGTGAGGACAGGGGCAAGATTGATATATGTATTACAGAAGCTATAAAGATGTCTTTAATGGTTGTGATGCAATTTGTTACTGTAACAGCTATTCTTTTGTGCTTCATCAATGGATCCATTTGTATAAGGTGTTTTCATCAGTTCCGTTTGATAATAATCGTCATATGAACAAAAACATGCATGTTTGTATCATTGTATGCAATGTTGGTTTACCGTGTGATGGGACAAACAAGATATCACACAAACAAAACTTGTACATGGGTTTTTGTCGTTTCCACTCAATTTGGGTGACTGAATGACTTGCGTACTCAAATTGTAATTATGGCTGTTCAAATTGCTTATTGCTCGAATGTAAATGAGCTGCTTGGTTCGGTTTTTAAACGAGTCAAGCACAAGCAAAGGTTCGCTTGGCTCGATTCGGCTCGAATAAATTATTATTTATTTATTATGTATATAAATTATATACACACAAATCACAGGAATATTTATTGCTTTATATAATATTTGGCCCAAGATATACAAATAAAAAATAACTAGCCCACTTTAAAAATTTAACACTAAGTTTAATTGTAAGTTTAACATGTGGCATTGAGGGTTTTGAACTTAGTGCATGTTTGGCTTTCCATTTTCACACATCCTTTTAACTTATTATTGACTTATTCAATAAGTCATAAGTTAAACAAAAATGTTTGAATGGTTTTTTGAAAAGGAACTTATAGGGGGGTTTTGTGCTTTGAAAAAGAGAAATTGGGAGAAAAGGCATAAGTCACAAATTGTCACTTATGAGATTAAGTAACTTTTGAAGGAGGAAAAGTTATAAGACCGGGTGTAGTGAAGCGTGATGTGGGCGTGAAAAGGCAACATAACGCCCCCCACACCGCTACAGGAGGCGATATGTATCAAAAATTGGTTCAGGCGTTATGTTTATAACGCTCGTTTGATTTTTGCTTGGCCAACCCAACGAGGACACCTCATCTCCCCCAACTTCAATGTATATTCAGATTTGGTTTTTTTTTAGCGCCCACCAATTTGTTTCCCCCACTACACCCTTATTTTAAATTAAACCCTCATGCTGATTCAGCTGCCACGTGGACCAATCACAGAGGGGAACCTTAAGTTTTTTCCGCCCCGCTACACATGTTCTAAGGAAAAACGGAAAAAGAGAGCCAAACATGGCCTTATTAATAGTTTTATTTATGTATTTTAACACAGTTATTAAGGTAGAAATTAGAAAACTACTAGAAACTGACCATGGACTTTGTCTTCTTTTAAATTCATCTATGTAACAATTCCAACAATCAAAACGGTATAAAACTGATTATGCAATTACTAAAATTTTGAAGATGAAAACTAATTATTACAGGTAGAAAACAAAACGTATTAATCAATATGAAGCAACTGCGCGAAATAGTAAGAGATAGTGTGCCTTGTAACCGTGGGGTTATTTGATGCCGCCATTTCGAGGCTATTTTTTGACAATGCATACTTGTATGCGAGAAAAAGTATATACACGATCAAATCGCATACAACAATACTATAGGATGATTTTTTTTCCTCACGTTACGATAAATGTAGTATAACACATTGAGGAAGGTGACAAATTTCATGATTTCTATAGCCTTGCAAATTTGCAATCAGAGTATTTTTTTATGTCCTAACATAACTGTATTAAAAAAGAAAAGCTAAGATTTTGGAAAATAACAAAAGTAACTTAATTCTATAGTGCGATTCAGCCATTAATGAATCGAATCACCTAACGGGAGATGAGAAGAAGATGACAACAAAATAAACAAAGATACCTGCTATCAGAATCCCAGCATATACTAGACTTTGTGATGACTGTTTTGGGGACTTATACTTGATTTCACAGCACTTCATTTTTTCCCTCTCATACTCGAGCACATGTTCCACATATCTGCATTTTTTCCATCATCATCGTCATCGTCATAAACACACATACTATATATATAATAGGAGCATACAATACAAAACCAATTCTAAGTAGAAAACCGCATAAGCACTTGTAGCACATGTAGGTAGATGATCACATTTGTGGGAGTGAGAAAGAGGGGTGGTACACAACTGTCTTATGCATCAAAGTTAAAGCAACGGGTACATTTGTTCTATGAGATTCTCACAGTTCTTTAGCTAAAATTTGGTTGTACAGAACATGCCTCTCTCTCTCTCTCTCTTTACACACACACGTGCACACACATATAGAGAGATACACAGAGAAGGACCCATATTCAGTTGTACGTGTTGATCACTAGTTATAATGGAAGTGAGAATGGATTATGCGGTTGCATGATCACTTTATGTAGTTCTCACAGTTGTCTACATAGAATGGGTTATGTACACAACCTCTAAACCTACTTTACCAATGACCACCATGGGACTAGAACCCTCAACCACTTCGGGAGGAACGCCTTTACTACACACCTTGGTTATGTATATGTATATGTAATTATTAGACCTGGCAATTTCAACCCATTTGGTTGAGTTTGGGTTATTTTGGGTTTAAAATTTGACTTTGTGGGTTGAAATGGGTTTAGTATAATTTTCAAGGGGGTTAGGATGGGTAATTTTAATTGTAGGATATAAGTAAGTAGGTCAGGATGGGTAAATTAAAAAAAACAAATGGGTCAGGATGGGTATTTTTAGATAACCATATACAAATCTGAATAAAAACTCACCAAACACCAAAAGCGTTAATGCCTCATAGAAATAAATGTCATTAAAAACAAAAAATTATATCTTTTGCATTTGTTGATAACCCCGGTCGGTTCGAAACCGTTCAGGTCGTTAACGGACGACCAGGTCGAAACAACATGGGTCGTTAACGAGACCGATCTCATCGAAATGGTTCGAGTCGTTAGCGGGCTTGAACGAGTCGAAACAGTCTAAGTTGTTAACCGGCCAGTTCGGGTCGAAATGATTAGGTCGTTGGCGGGCCCGGTCGGGTCGAAACGGTCCGGGTTGTTACCGGGTCCGATCGGGTCGAAACTGTCCGGGTCAGGTTGAAACGGTCTGGGTCGTTACTGGGCCCGGTCGGGTAGAAACGGTCTGGGTCGCTACCGGGCCCGGCTGGGTCGAAACAGTCGGGGTCGCTACGGACGGGTCAGGTTGAAATGGTTTGGGTCTTTACCGGGCCCGGTCAGGTCGAAACGGTCCGGGTCGCTACCGGGCCCTGTCCGGTTGAAATGGTCCGGGTCACTACGGGACGAGTCAGGTTGAAACGGTCAGGGTCGTTACCGGGCCCGATCAGGTTGAAACGGTCCGGGTCGTTACCGGGCCCGGTCGGGTAGAAACGGTCCGGGTCGCTACCGGGCCCGGCTTGGTCGAAACAGTCCGGATCGCTACAGGACGGGTCAGGTTGAAACGGTCTGGGTCATTACCGGGCCCGGTCGGGTCTAAACGGTCCGGGTCGCTACCGGGCCCGGTGCGGTCGAAATGGTCCGGGTTACTACGGGACGAGTCAGATTGAAACGGTCTGGGTCGTTATCGGGCCCGATCGGGTCAAAACGGTCCGGGTCGCTCCCGGGCCCGGCTGGAACGAAACAGTCCGGGTCGTTTCTGGGCCCGGTCTGGTCGAAACAGGCCGTGTCGCTACCGGGCCCGGCTGGGTGGAAACGGTCCGGGTCGCTACCGGGCCCGGCCGGTTCGAAATGGTCCGGGTCGCTAACGGGCACGGTCGTTGACGAGCCAGATCGGGTCGAAACGGTCTGGATCGCAAACGGACCCGACCGGGTCGAAGCGATTCCGGTCACTAACGTGCCTGACCGGGTCGAAACGGTCCTGGTCGCTAACGGATACGGTCAGGTGGAAACGGTTCGGGTCGTTAACGGGTCCGGTCGGGTCGAAATAGTCCGGGTCGTTAACGGCCACGGTCCAGATTGATAACGGGTCAGTCGAGTCGAAACAGTCCGGGTTGTTAACCGGCCCGGTTCGAAATGAAATATTTCGGATCCCTTAAGATTTTATTTTTAAATTTATTTATTTTTTTTTTTAATTTTTAAATTTTTAAATTTTTATTTTAATCTATTTTGATGTGAGCTTATCCTGATCCAAACCATCCAGGCCCAAACCCATCCTGACCCAACCCATCCTAACCTATTTTTTTAATTTATCCATCTTGACCCACACCCATCCTAACCCAAACCCATCCTAACCCAACACCCAAACCAACCCAACCCACCCATTTTGCCACCCCTAGTAATTATGTATAGCCTAAACTTACGTCTGCGTTAAAATGGAGCTTTGAAGAATTTCAGTGCTGTTCACATTTGCTTCTTGTAGACGATGATCATAAAGAAGCGAAGATAAATCCACAAGTTGTTCCTCAAGACCCTGTTATTTAATCAACAGACAATGGTTAACAGAATTAGTTTTCATTCAAGAAAGGTTTCGGAAGTCAAATGTGCATGCTATGGAGTATGTGAACTTGAAATATTACAATATTAGTAGAAAAATAGTGGAGTAGGTGTGACGGTCCACTGTGGCAGACTTAATTGATCAATTTTGCCACATCAGCTGAAAAATCACGTGAGCGTTTAAAGCGGTTTTATGTTGCAGAAAGATACAAATGGGAACTTTTTAAAGCGTCTAAAACACTTGTTAAACATGATTGCTATTTAATTTGCCTTTTGACCCTATTTATTCAAAGGAGCACAATGTGCACGCCTAGGTGCCCATGAGCTGCCCAGCGCAATAACGCCTTGCATCCATCAAGGCGCACAGGCACAAACTGGTCTAAAACATCTAAATATGGTTTGGGACCAGCTTAAAACATGTCTAAAACCCCTAAAAATGGTATGTTTATACCATGCGTCTTGCTTAAAAAGGCCCTTGCTTTTTAAGCCCCTTGTGCCTAGGCGACAGGCTCACCCTTTGCACCTTAACTGCCCCTAGCACCTTCAACTACCTAACTTTTAGCATAAATTATATATGCAAATATTGAAAGAAAAACTTACATCCAAATACTTTTCAAGCCTGTCAACTAATTCATGAGGGAAAGGCTCAGGCAAGTTTGTCTCTTTTTTGTAGAACTTTTCTATCCATAACTCGGTGGTTGTCTTGTTCTTCTTGCCCTTTACTGGTTCACCAAGAGGGGTTCTCAGATACTCCCCAGCAAAAGCTTGGACAGACTAACACAATATTTTTAGATTAAATAAACACATCTTCTAAAAATAATAATAACAACAATAATGAGAACAAGATAATAAACATCATGTTATACCTCTGATGTCTCTCGAATCCTATGAAGAGCAGAATCTACACGGGCATATATTGTGTTTCTCTGTTGAAATAAAAAAATAAACCACCCAAGAAAGTTGTGCATTAACTATAAGTACAAAAGTATTAGTATTACTATGATAATCTAAATCTTTGAATAAATATAAGTTGTGTTATATGTATAACTTGACTCAGGGTGACTTTTGAACCGTTTGACCCATTTAAGATGATGTACAACAATAATCGACCCAATCATAAGTAAACAACTAAAAAAAATGGCACCTATGGTCTAAAGCAAGGATGTCAAATTTATATTTCAAGTACGAGGGCACATTATTGATTATACAAAACATTGCTGACCATTTTGGACAGTAATACAAGCTCCTTGTCACCTCAGTAATGCCTATATTGCCTTTTCGATTTCTTTAAAATAAATTCTCAAATAGTATTCAGTATTCTGGTGTTGGATGGGAAACAGGTACATTTAGTCATTTACCAGGAGGGACGGATAATTACATACAGTAAAACGTCTATACATGAAGGTGAATTTTGTAGGTGATCCTGAAATCTACTATTATGAGTGATAATCATTTTAAGGGCAAAACAACCAACGGAGAAAAAGAAGAAGATACCTACCAGCGCAACATCCTGAAGCAGTTGGCTGACCCGAGAAGCATTAGAAAACGGTCCAAACGGATGACAGCCAGCAGCCAATAGCCAATTGACAACAGGTCTTTCATGAATATGAGACACTTTTTCATATGGTGCACTTAATCCCCCCACTACAGAAGCCAATCCAGCCACCATATGACGTTGCGCTTGTGAGGGAAATACGTGTCTTCTCTCTGTTTCCGAGACGTAACTAAACAAAAGGAAAATAAATCAGCAAATACATTCAAGAAATTGAAATATGATATAGGTAATGTTTGTTACAGTATATGCCAACCTTAAAGGTATCTTTTCACTTTGATGTTGGAGTACAATAACAACATCTTTACTTGTCCACAAAAGGCTTTCATCATCCATCATAAGGTGTGGATCCACATCAGCTAATGACAGAACAAATCTGCAAAACAAGAGACTTATCTTATTTATCTTTCTAGAAGATTTCCTAGCAAAACCTAAAAGATTCAAAATGTGATTGAATTACTCACACAGGAACCACTCTGGTTCCGTAGGTACGATGCACATCCCCTTGTTTCTTTTGCACTGTTTTAGTTTTCTTTTTTTGAGATTTATGGTTAGTAGCCCATACAGGTTTATGCTTTAAAATTGAATCACTCACACCATCTGCCCCATCTATCCAGTGCTATGAAAGTAGAGCTTATGTCAGTTTACAAGTGTGACATTAAAACTAAAAAAAAAAAGAGTGGATAAAGTTAGACCAACCTGCCGAATAAAATATTTATCTGAAAGGGATGGCTGTGAGACCTCAAGTAAACCAGCAGCAAGTACGTCCGCCGATCGTTCCATTTCCTATATTAAGAATATGTATTTGCTTTATGAGAAATTAAATTGTAAAAATAAATGGTTTAGTGTCATTTTCAGACATCTTATTATACCTCTTTAAGGATTGCACCATCAAGATATGTCCTTGTATGCACATGAAAACGTCCGTCTTTTTTTGTTTCTTGGAGAGAGTGACCACGCATAGCTTTTGAAACAGCAATTGCCAATTTTTCATGAAGATGTAAGGAATGTGAACCACCAACAATCACTACATCTTCTCCTTTGTGTACCATCTTTTTAACCTGAAAACAGTTTAGCGGAAATATTACAGGTTGGCAAAAGAGCAATATTGCCCCGTCCTTTCTAAGCAATAGGAAAATAGAAGGAAATAAACTTGTAGAAGAAAAATGCACCTCGGCCTCAATGGCTTCGATATCTATACTGTAGTTCTGGCCTTTCTCCATGATGTTATAACGGTTATGATTTTGCAGCACAATTATTGGTATAAGCAACCTTGTAGCAAGATCTACAGTTTCAAACCTGAAAACAACAGATACAATAGCAAGATATTAGTAAAAATAAACCAAACAATTATTATAAAACTACAAGCTGTCACAAATCTTAATCACATATTATTAAGAATCAGCACACCTGACATCTGGAGCAATAACATGTTGAACTGTAATGCCAATCAAAGCAGCAAGTTGTCCAATAAAGTTGTCATGAGTGGTAGCATGATCATTAGCAGCAATCGAGCTTTTAGGCGATATTGTGTTCCGCAAGCGTGGAAGGGTTTTGGAACTAACACTTCCTTCTTCAGTTTCAATTTTTCCATATGTGCATGGGCCAGCTGAGATATCAATTACAACAAACCTGCCACCATTAAAATCAATGTATATTTAGTAAGTCAAGTAGTAAACACTTTCTAATCAAGATTATTAGTGACATGTACCTGCCCGATCCAAGCCATACTTGAGATGCTCCACCTCCATTATAGTGATATCGATAAATATAGCCTCCCTCTTGTTGTTTAATATCTTCCTCAGTTAAGTGATTCAGTTTTGCATACATTAAACTATCAAGATCAATATCTTTATTCCTAGGATCCATTCTCACCTGTAAAATGAATAACCAAAAAAGAATCATATGTCAGCTATAAACTGTGTATAATTATAGGAAGCATAGGATGTTAAGCCATACCTTATCAAAATTCACAATAAATATTGCTGTTGGCATAGGTCTGTCAGCCTCGTCAGCATTATAGCCCATATTCTCATAGTCAAACAAATAGGAGTAAAGCTTCTGAAATTCTGGCTCCACAAGTGATGCATCTACCTCAAACGCGGGAACTTCCCTTCCAAAATCAGCCTAAACGTAACATATAAAAACTGTAACTCAGACTCAGTATCAAATTATACAACCACAAAAGTTACTAGTTTAAGCCCCAAAATTGCAATCACCTCTCTGGCGGTTCCAGCCGGGACCATGGCTGCTTTCATTGCCTTTTCAAGTGCTATCAGTTCTGGCTGTGCCGCCTGTAGTATGTGACAAGTTTACAAATACTCAAAAAGAGATACAGATTGATAGATCCCCAAAAGCAAAATGTGGATAGAACTGCCTACTGGAAACACATTGAACACCATGTGATGCTCAATATCAAGAGGTTCACCAGTCTCCAGACAGGATGGCCTGTGAGATGGAAATCCCACTCGAAGAAATTCTTCAAGTTTCTGTGAATCCATTGTGTATCTATAACCTCCATCTCCACTGAAACCAACAAGAACCACATTTACTTCAAGTGGAACTTGGAAGGGAACCTGCATCAAATACATCACACAGGTAACCAAAATACCCTCACAAGGTCACAATTAGGTCTAAAATTTCAAATTTAGTAAATCAACTGTATACCTATACGAATTACTTACGGTTTAACACTTTAACATCGTTAATGTACTGAAATTCTACCCAAGTTTATTCTATTCAATACGGATAAAAAATATACTTCCGGGAAATTAATTATGAAACCTAAAAGGAGATGTAGATTGATAGATGATCTGATCCAACCTAAGCTACAAAACGAGTACCCTAATCAAAATGCATCACACAGGTAACCAACATACCCTCACAATTAGGTCTACTATTTCAAGTCAAGTGATTAAACTGTACAGTTAGTTGAATTACCTATTGTTTAATAGATTAACCTAGTTAATCAACTGAATTAATCTCCAAATTCATGCTAGTTAATACGATAAAAATGTACATCTGTTAATTGAATTCAGCAACAAAACAAAAAACCTAACAGAGATGTGGATTGATAAATGATCTGGTCTAACAAATCCACAAAACTCGTAAAGGGAACCTGCACCAAGTGCATCACACTCACACATGTAACCTAAATACATTCACAATTAGGTTAAATACGTCAAATTGAGTAAATCAATTGTATAGCTATTTGAATTACCTACGGTTTACACTTTAACCTAGTTAATCTACTGAAACTATATCCAAATTAATCCTGTTTATATACGGATTAAATTTGTTACTTCTGTAAAACTAGTAAAGGGAGCTTGCACCAAATGCATCACACAGGTAACCAAAAAACTCTAACAATTAGGTCTAATCTTTCAAATCAAGTTAATCAACTATACAGCTAGTTGAAAATTGAAATTACCTATGTTTAACACTGTAACCTATGTTAACCTACTGAAACTGTATCCAAATTATTCTACCTAATCTGGATTAAAAATGTACTTCCGTAATATTCAATTCAACAACAAAACATCAAACCTTAAAGTAAACCTGCATCAAATGCATCACACATGTAACCATAATATTAATGTTGCAAAAATCGGGACTAGTTGACGATTAATCGCTAGTCACTACCGGCCGAGTAGCGCTTTATAACCATGCAAAATACCCTCACAATTAGGTTCATTATCTCAAATCAAGTTAATCAACTGTAAACCTATTCAAACTAACTACAGTTCAACACTATAACCTAGTTAATCGACTGAAACTGTATCCAGTTATTAAAGATGTATTTTCATAAAATCAATTAAATTAAACAACAAAACATAAAACATAAAATGATATGTTAACTGACAGATGATATCAGATGATCTGATCACCGTTAATTATATAATTAAATCAGTATTCGATTAAAATGTTACCTCAGCACGTGAATGGAGCATGCTACGAACATCAGATCGTACACTCTCTCGAACGTCGTGAAAGGCGCTGTGGTGCCATTGAAGATGACCTGGATCTCTTCTATAAGCTTGAGTAGGGGATGATTGTGAAGTTTTTATAAACAGAAGAATTGTGAATAATAATAATAATAATAATAATAAACCCATACGAATCGACGTCGTTTTGCTCTTCTGCTTGTTTACAGGGATGGTGTTTACCGGTGAAGACCAACACGCAGTGTGGAAGTGTGTGTTCAGTGTTGGTTTAAGTTTGGTTATTCACGAGGTTTTTATTTTCACAACCACTCTGTATGGGTGATAGATGGAGTTAACTTAACGAGGGAAAAGCCACTTAGGTTATAGCCTAGTGGTAGAGAGGAAATCCTCTCTTGGGTGAGGTTGGGAGTTCAACTCCAAGGGTGAGCAAAAAAAGGTGTAAAAAGGTGTAAAAAAGGGTGTGAAATTAGCCGTTCAAAAAAAAAACTTAACGAGGGAAAAGGAAAAAAATAACCAAAAACAAAATAAAGAAAATTTTGATTGTATTCATAAGAGAAAGGAAAACAAAACATATTCTCTTTCTGAGTTTCATTTAATAAGGAAAAGAAATAAAATAGAAGGAAATCAGGCTAAATTTTTTAGTTTAGTTTTCCTTCTTATTTGGAAGGAAATGGGAGGAAAAGATATGTATAATTTCTTTTCCGTTCCCTTCCTCTCCTCTCCTTTCCGCTATGTTCCAGAGTTTCATTTAAGGGAGGAAGAGAAAGGTCTGGGAAGAAAGTGGGGGAAAAGTGTGTTCTAGAGTTTTTTGTAGGAGGGAAAGGGATGGAATGAGAGGGATAATACAAAGCTTTTTGGGGTGATTTTCAATCTTTCCAATTTGGAAGGAATTGGAGAGAAAGGAAGAGGAGGGAGATCCTTTGATTATTTTCCTTTCTTTTCCCTCCTCAAGTAAACTCGGGAAATGTGCGTGTGTATATATATGGGCCATAGAGGCCTTTATGGGGCATAGAATGGGTAAAACTACGGGCCATAAAGGCTTTTATGGCCCATATATTGACTGAGGGGTCATAAAGGAGTCTTATGGCTAATCCTCTTATGATGGAGTGACACCCTCCTTGCTTTCCTTATGGGAGGTGGGGAGTTCGAGGCCTGCCAACACCAAAATGCTATTGGTGGGCCGGGTTTTATCGCAGTGGGCCTTCGGGCGGCAGGTTTTCCCAGGGAACTGGTGTGAAATTATTGGTGGACCCGGGTTACTCTCGGAGTACTCCTTTGTCTAGTGAGACATAGAATGGTAAATTCTATGCCCCGTAGAGGGCTTTATGGAGCATAAAAAGAAATGATTTTTTTTAACTCAACTAATTAAGAGGTCGTAAAGGGGACTAATGGGCCATATATGAGGCATGTCTATGTCCCATAGAGATCTCTACGGGCCATAGAGGTGCTCACAATCATTAGATGTCAGGCTGACTTACAACTGAACCTTGTACCTTGTATTTTATGCCATCTATGCCCCGTAAAGGTCTCTGTGGCCCATATATGGTTGTGCAAATAAAAACCTTCATTGTGTGAATAACATGCCCCTTTGGTTTTTGCCAAACTACCCTCCTTGAAAAGTGTGTTGATGAGTGTAAACTAGACGGAGCAGCTCCAGAGCTGTTTGGGTTAGGATGGGTAAAATGTTTGAATGAGTCAGAGCTCGAGCTTTATATATAAAACGAGCCCAAGTAAATTATATATATACACACGCACATTGGCTCGTTTTAGGTTTTAAAGAGAGTTCGAGCTAAACTTTTAGCTCATTTAAAAATGTTCTCAAATTATCTCGAGTCGAGTAAAGCCAACTCGAGCTCTTGGGTTTTACTTTCGAGCCAAGATTGTTCTCAATATAGTATGCTTGAGTCTCGTCGGGACCGGGTTCAGGTCATTCGTAACCCTATGTGGGGTTGTTGACGTAGTGTGAAATTTGTAAGGCTCGGTTATGATTAAATTTATGTTGAAATGTAGATAAAAAGAACAATGTTGTAACGGTATATTTAGATCTTAATAGAATTTATATTGGAGTGTTTACAAAAAAAAAAAACATATTGCCAGGTTTAGAATAAAATTTGTGTTGAGGAAAAAAGTTGTAAGCAGTAAGTAAGTCTATACCTTAAAACAGTTTTGACAGCTTGTACGTTTGTGCTTTGATGATTTCTATATTATTATCATGGACAACTACATTTGAACAAAATTCACACCAAAATGTAGATGAACATATGGTAATTGCAACGGTGTAATCAAAGTTTATAAAACATTGTATTTAGAGGGTTATAAGATTAAAAAATGAAAAGATTGTGAGTAGGTAATCGACTTGTACAAAAATGCTTCAAGCACTTAAGTTGCAAGGTATGGACTATGGGATAACGCCCCTATAGGCTTTATCGCGCCACGTCTACGCTACATCACCGCCACATCAACAATAAAAATTGTTTGTCTACACAGAAAATTATAAATGACAATAGTGAAGACTGAAGAGAGGGTAGAAACAAATTAACCTTACATTTTTATCTTCCATTTTTCTTTAAAAGTAATCACTATTGTAGCACAACCTACAAGTGCATAAAAATGGTTCTCGCAGTTCACAACATAAATAGGATCCGGATTTGAAACAAGTGCATTTGTCACTTGGCTCGACAAAACCGCAAAAATGAACCAAACCAAAAACATATGTCACCCTAAAACTCCAAATCTACATAAACTTGTTTTACACTTCTAAAACCAAGTAATTCATGTACTCTATACAAAACAATCGCCAAGTGTGTTCCTTTAGGATCACAAAACAATGGTGTATAGTGTCCGATTGATCAGACGATGACTCTGCACAACATTGCCAGATCAGCATACAAAAACCAACCAACTCGGATCGATACATCATACATGGCCCCACCACACACATGCAAAATACCTTGCAGGACAAAAAAAGGGTCAACGGTCATTTTCACTTGTTTTTTCTTCTATACTTCCTTTGGACTGTTGTTTTCTCCGATGGCGGTGGTTGTGGCTGTGGTGGTGGCGCTAGCTGTACGTGACGCCTGAAGTTGTAAGGCGAATTTTTTCTGCAATTCTTTAAGTTTATCTAGTATTTCTTGGAACGTTGGTCGGGACTGTGGTTCACTGAAAAAAAATGCAAAACATAACATCAAAAATAGAATGTGCTATAGTAAATTCTTATGAAAGTCAACTGGTCAACTTTCCATGCTTTCGTGCACAAATCGCAACATCAAAGCAGTTAAATATGAGATACGAACCTGCTACAACAGCTCTCGATAAGTGAAGCCCATTGGGGATCCACATCTTTTGGAATATCTAGTTGTTGGTTCATGAACCCTACCGCTCCAATAACCTTCAAGTACAAGTTCTTTTTAACGTTTTTTTTTAAAACGCTAAACTTGACGTTAAAGTTAAGCTTTGGAAGAAAAGATGTACCTGCATCGAGTTAAGAGTATCCCAAGGGATCTTCTCGGTGGTGAGTTCCCATAATACCACACCGAAGCTGTATACATCAGACCTGCATATTTCAAAAGAACATTATAACTTTACATGCTTTAAAAGTTTATCAAATGGAAACAATCGCTTCCCGGGATAGAGCTTACTTTTCATCAGCCTGTTCGTTACGAAGAACCTCAGGAGCCATCCATTGCGGCTAAAAGTCGAAAATGAAAAAAAAAATATCAATAAAATAAATATGTAAAAAATCCTAAACAACTCTTGAATGATGGCAACTTAAGGAAAAAGAAGGGTATATAAGTAATACCGTTCCCTTCCCGGTCTTTGTTGTAAGATATGTTTCATGCTTGAGACGCGAGAGACCAAAATCCCCAACCTATATTATTGCGAAAATCCGATAAACAAATAAATCAATAAATACAAAGTAAGAAAAAGATTATTCAAATTTCATAAAATAAAACAAACCTTCACATTCCAGTTTTTGTCAACAAGAAGATTTGAAGATTTTAAATCACGATGGATTATGGGCGGATGACAATGATGAAGATAGTTCATGCCTCGAGCCTGTAGGACCATGGAGTATTAGAGCGAGCACGGACATATAAACGGGACCTACAAAATGAACGTGTTAAAACTAACAAAAAAACAGAAACAACATTTTACTTACTATATCCATGGCCATATGAACTCGACGTCTCCAATCTAGTTTAGCTGTATTTCTTTGAAGTAACCGGAACAAACTTCCCCTGCATAAAGTAACATAACTCCATT
Organism: Ambrosia artemisiifolia; assembly: GCA_032199755.1. Taxonomy (NCBI): domain Eukaryota; kingdom Viridiplantae; phylum Streptophyta; class Magnoliopsida; order Asterales; family Asteraceae; genus Ambrosia; species Ambrosia artemisiifolia. The sequence goes on from CM063525.1 coordinate 40,736,934, forward strand.
CAAAACACTAACTAGCTTTTTTTTTTTTTTTTTTTTTTGAAAAAAGTGTCCAAGAGATGTTTGCGGGTCAATCCAGCCCAACCCGTTTTGATTACTTTCAAAATTACTTTTTTTTTTGAACAGCCAACGGTACCACCCATAACGAAGCCCCGCACCCTTCAGGTTCGGTCCCCGGGCCCCCCCTAAGGTCCAGCCCCTCATTTCAAAATAACCCTACTCTGAGTGGGATTCGAACCTGTGACCTCCCAGGGCAGGAACCCCACAAAGTGGGTAAACCTTCCCACCTCCATTGCAACCACTAGGCTACAACATCATTGGCAAACACGACCTTTTACCCGACTTGATCAACTTCTCACCTCTAGAAAAAGCAAACACGGCTTGTTTATTAAGATGTGCGTAGGCTACTGTTAGTTCTTATATATATAGATACATTTATTAAAAAAAGATATATATTATGCGTGTGGTTAAAGGAATTGGGGTAAAACCGGGGAAGGAACTCCGTGACAATGCATAGGCGTTGAGGTGAAGTTACTGCACCCATGAAGAGTAGAATGTTTGGATGCCGAAGCCGTTTCATGAGAGATACCTATAAATAAAAAAAAGAAGCATTTTTAATTTCACAATATTCATCAAACATGCAACAATTTGTACGAGAAAACTTGAACATTTTTTATTACCTCCTGTTTGAAGGATGATATCACATCGTCTGAATACTCTTGTCTCGAGAAAACCTTGACGGCAACATCCTGCATACACAATCTAAACATTTGAGAACCACAACAATTGACTGATATATGGTTACAAGAATCGGACATTCTAACTAGTTGTGAAATGTCTAAAATACCCTTCAGTATCAACATAAGTGAAGGAATGTATGTGCCCAAATCAATATCATCAAAATTAATCATGTGAATGAAATTATTATAATTTCACCGGGTCGGAAAGAATATTAACAAGGGAGAGATGAACATACCGATCCATACCACATTGCATGGTATACCGTCCCACATGAACCTAGTAGAAACATAAAAAAAATGGAACAACCGGAAATTATTTAACTATTATCAAATATCAAAAAGACTTTCAGTAAACACAAAATATTTTTTGAAAAAAATTGAAAATTATACCTTGGCCAATCTGTTCTCCAATTGTTAAATCTTCCCACAAGATTTCATAATCCAAGCTATCACTGTCCATATCCACTTTATTGATCGTGCTACTGTTCGTGCTGCCACAACTACTAGCACTGCTTGTACTATTAACATTAAACGAAGACCATGACCCCGTAGCCTCATTCCTATTCATGTTTTCCCATGGTTGACTTTCTACTTTTGATGAACTCGTTTGTTGACTCAAATCATGTTCTTGATCATTATGTAACCAATGCAAACCAAACCGACCCGTTTTAGAATCTCGTTCTCGTTCATTTCCTTTCCATGGCCATGTAATCCCCTTTTTACCCATCCATGCTTCCGCTTTTGAGGATAGAATCTTGTGGATACCGAGCTTCGGTTCACTCTCATCACCAGAATCTGTTGATGGTTTTAAGGTAAATTGTGACGGAGGAATATCACCTCGTGGAGTACTGGCTCCACTTGAATATCCATCGTCTTTATGATGGGGACCGTTAACGTCATTTTCAGAATAATGACCGTCTTCACTATTGCCATCATGATGCATGATGTTCTCTCCAGTTTTCATTTTTGATTTGACCTTGTTGCTAACTTTTGAAGCCTGTTTTTGTGGTTTTAATAATTAAGATTCATTGATACATGATATATAATCTATGGGTTTATTGTAATAATGACAGTCAACAAGTGAAAGTAAGTGTGTATATGTGCGCGCACGCGCAAAGAAACATATTGTTAGAACTGCAAAAATGGATAGGTTGGGTAAATGATTCAAACAAGCAATTTGGTACGTTACCTTTTAAGCAGACCCGAAACAACTTTTTTTCCCAAAAATTTTTAATCTTTTTGTAAATAATTAGTGTGTCAAATATGATCAAGATAACTATATTATTGCTGTAAGAATCTTTACTGATAAAAATGGTTTATAATATTTTATGCATAGATATAGGGGCGAAGCTTGGTTCGGCCATCGGGGGGGCCAGACTCAATTTTTTTTGATCGGTAGTGGCCAATCGGCGGAGAACGGACTCAACCCGGACAATTTACCTATGAAAATCGTAAATTTCCACTACAGCACTAAAAAAGGGGGGGGGGGGGGGTCACACTGCTTCATCGCGCACGAATCAACCATCGGTATGAAAAATCTCTGACGGGTCACACTGCTTCATCCCTGATACACTTTCAGAAATTTTCGACCCATTTGATTTGTTTCGTTTTTAGCTTCTTTTTTTTACTTTTACCCATTTGGGGTTTTTTTTTTACTATTACCCATTTGACCCGTCAAAGATAAAAACGTAAGGCATATTCATAAGTAAATGGGGTCAAAATTAACAACATAATACTCACCAAATCTGAAATCTTGGAGGCAATTGCGGTCTGTAGAGGTTGTTGAGGATCAAGCCCGAGTTTAGCTGAAGCGATCCTTCTGGGTGCACTAATGTTCTCCACGGGCTTCAATTCTCTAAACGGGCGTGTATCACTTGATACACATATAACCCCGATTAAATTTCCATTTTCATCACGAAATGGCGTATGAGTTGCAAGAACAACAAACCTTTCCCCTCTTTTGTTCCTAACTGGCACCTGACCAGACCAACTTTCCCCCTTTGTTGATTGTTGTATAATAGCATCGGCTAACGGGTAATCATTAGGTTCAACTAGAAGCTCAATGGGACTTTTCGTGAGAGCTTCATCAGCTGTATAACCATAAAGATTCTCAGCCATTCGATTCCTACACACGCGAAAAATGATCACATAAATCAAGATCCTATATTGACACAACCAAACTCAAATTATCAGTTGACTCACCAGTATATTATGTGACCCTGCAGATCAAATATATGCACAGACTGACCCATTGACTGCAGTATATTCAAATACTGCGTTTCGGTCAGCTTCACCGCTGACGGGCCACTAACTCCACCACTCTCTCCAGTGGCTGCACCACCACTTGTGGTAATGTTACTGTTATCATTGCTATAACTAACATCAATACTGCGAGTTTCTCTCCTCAACGGCGACAAATGCCGAAAAGACGTCGAACCCATTTTGAAGGCGGCCACAGCGCCGCCTTCAAACACCCCGCCAGCCCCCCCACCCATAGCTCTCCTACGAGGCCGGCGGGGCGATACAGAACTCGACCGTTGCCGGTCGAATTTGTGCTTTTCATCAGAAATCTTTAGTTTTGAAATTTCTTGTTTAAGATGAGTTTGGCTTTCTTCTAATTCATGGATCTTTTTCAACAACTCCTCAGTTGCTGGTGCTTCATTCATGTCCTTATTATTATTATTATTATTATTATTATTATTATCCATTTTTTCACACACTTTCACACAAAATACACACACTATGATCCAACAATCACTAAACCAATAAAAATTGAATCTTTTTTGCCACACTGATCTTCATCTTCAACCTTTTCTGCTATAAAAATAAAAATAAGAAAAACCCAAATCAAGAAACAACTAAAATTACTAACCCAAATTAATTTATACAAAGAAAAACACACAAACACTATAAAACACACATTGATCAATTAATCAACCAATTACCTGAAAAAGTTAAAACCTTTCATACTAAACTTATGTTATGCAATAACCCAAATCAAAAAGATTAACAAAATCCAATTTTTATATTGCAAACAATTTAAAAGAGGGAAGAACACACACTACCTTATTGGTGAATCTTCTTTTTAACATATGTTAACACCATTTAACATTAAAAAATGTAAATTTAATTCTGGGTATGGAGAATTAATGGTGATGATGCTGATGATAAGATAAAGGTTTCTAGCTGGATGAATTAATTGAATCACTCCTCTCTCTTTATCTATCTACCCATCTCTTTCTATCTCTTTTTTTTCACACACACTAAACTCTAAAGCAACTCTTTTAATGTGGTGAAGTATGTGTAATAATAATAAAATTATTATAAAAGATGAATCTTGAAATGTTTAAAGGAAAGAAAGATGGTGTCTTGAAAGGTCAAGACTTGAAGAAGAGACTCCTCTCTCTCATCTCCATAAACCTTCTGTTTTTTAATCTCCATTTCTTTCATTTCCAGCTTTCTTTCTTTTATAAAATAAAATAAAATATTATTATAGATTATGCATTATAGATTTGACACTTAAAGTTTTAAAGGCTGTCTAACTTAGACCTTGACTTTTTTTACATTTTTATTTATTTTTTAATTCATTTTTAACGATTATCAAATAAAAGCTACCCAATTATATAAAGATACAATTAGTAAAATTCCTTGTGTTTAACAAATGGTAAAAGTTTACTACGTACGCTCGTGATCGGAGACGACGCTGGACAGCTTAAGCCCATCATTTCCAGTTTTAAAGAAAATATGTCGCCCAAAATCCAATACAGTAAAACCAGGTTATGATCGAATTCTAACTTGAGACCTCTAGTATTTAACTTAAATTTTAACTTCTCTAATACCAATTGAATGCTACTATAGCTCATTGGCAAGCACCAACCATTTTATGATGGAGTGGTACGGAGGCTCAATGATAGAAGACCTATGACTAAAAGGTTATGGTTTCGATTCTTGAGAGCGTCGAGTTTTATCAATTATTCCATTGTCGTGCTTTCGGGCGGGTGGATAGTCGGGTTTTTCCTGGAACTGGTGAACTTAGTGAAACCAGGAGCTCTCTTACATGTCTGGCTATGCCGAATAGAAGTCCTTATTTAACTAAGTATAGACTCTGAAAGAAGTTTTTGGTAAATTTCGTTAGCCGTTAAAAAAAACAGCTCATTGGCAAGCTAAGGTTCCAATATAGGACACGTTTGAATTTATTTCATCCACATTTAAGTTTTCATTAACTCACAATATTTGGTCAAACAAGAAGGCACACGTTCGGATTGTATATTTGTTTTACTTTTTCTTTTTCTTTTTCTTTTCAACTTATTTTTATAATTTGATATGCATTTTCGTCTCTTTTTTTATTTTAGATAACTAGATTATACCCCGGGAACGTCCCGGGGTTGAGAAATCAAATATGACATATTAATTTTACATATGAAATAGAATGATTCGTTTTACAGTTACATGCAAGAAAGTTTCGGGTAGCACCTAACCTAAAACAATTAAAAATGTATCTCTAATGTTAACGCCTAACCTTAAACAATGTATAACTCTAATATTAATATATAACCTAAAACAATGTATAACTCCAATGCTAACGCATGTTGAAAATAGAATTCATATTTACTGATTTGAACATAATTATTGACTTGCCTATACATGATTAATAATTTATCTGAACACTTTGTGTTTTGTTTCCTGTATGAACAAAACCTTACAAAAAATAGTCGTTTTTTTTTCTCCGTTTTTTATATAGCACTATGGTACTCGTTGAAAAGATAATAAAACGTTCGTTAATTTGGTGTAATTTTTTCTTTAAAAAATCTCGTATATAAAAGATATTAACGTTTAAAAATTATGGGAGGAAACATAAGATAGGAAAATCCAATTTTATTTTTAAATTTTTTTCCTAAAACATCTCAATGCCACATAGGGTGACACATGACACACTGAAAGAAGAGAATGTCTCTTTAAATGCCATGTCATTAAAATGACATTGGTTTATTATATGTATAGATTTAAAAATAAGTAACTGCCATTTCTTTTAATTTACAAATAAGCAACTTTTATTTACAAATAAGTAACTTTTATTTGTTTTAATAATTTATATTATTTAAATTCATTTTTTATTTCATCTATTATGTTTTTACTAATTCTCAATATTTGGTCACACAAGAAGAAACATGTTTGAATTGTATGCGTATTGTAGATTTGTTTTACTTGTTTTTTTAGTTGTGTATTTCAACCTATTTTTATATGTATTTTTTTATTTTTATAAATAATTTTTTGTTTCAATAAATTATTTAAAATACGGCAAATGCTTGATTTTATGGTTTTTTTTTAAATAACACATGCTTTTTTATAAAATTGTTTTAGAAAATTTTTTATTATGAATCTCTACATCATCATTTATTACATCATTCGCATATAAACTGTATATATTAAAATGGGCTCGTGTGGTCTTACAATTATTAGATTAATTAATAAATTAAAATATATTTTAATTGAATAGGCACCGTCCATGACTATTGTAAATTTATCCTATTAATGTCATACCGTACCATTTAGGTATAACTGTTATATTTAATTGCATATCAAACCAATTGGCTATTCCTCGTATTCATAAAAGTGCTTGGTTCGGCTAAACGCATTCGTGTTTTGTAAGAAAGGGTACGTTTAGCCCAAGGCATTATAGCCTAGTGGCATCTTGGTGGTGAGATAAGACTTAGGGGTCATAAGGTCCTGGGTTTGAATCTTACAAAGTGGGTTTTCTCATAATTATGAGTTTCCTCCTGAATTGGTTTCATACATAAAGTACTTTATCAAAAATAAAACATGTTAGTTGATATTAATGGAGTTAAAATAGTTGTGTGTATTTATTAGTTGTTAGGGTCAAATGCGGTTTTGTCCTAGTGGTATTCAGCCAAGTCTTAAAATAAGAAAGTGTTCTCACGTGGTCTTCTGCCATGTGGCCTGTCACGTAGGCAGAAAATTAAATTTGGGCCTAGATTTTTACACGTCATCTGCCACGTGGCATGCCACATAGGCAGAAAACTAACTGGGTTAGTGAAATAAAAACCAAGACAAGTTGGGTCTGTTAGATTATAATATTCAAGTTAGGATTATTGTCTTCCAACCCGACAAAGTTGAGATTATATAATTCCAATTCCCAAATAACTAAAAGAAACAACTTGGTATCATAATTTTAAAAAAATGTGCACAAACCAAAAATCCAAAACCTTCCTCCAATCCTACATAATTTTTACCGAAATATCCTTGATATGCAAGTCAAAACTTGTTTTTAATACTCAAACTTACAATGTATCTGGCCGTTTTACAAGAAAAGAAAATCTATATGGATAAGATTTTTATGCATATTATTTTTAGTGGTAGTATCTATTTGGTGGGGAAAAAAATATGACAGCGAACTCACAATATGTCTAGCCTTTTTCCAAGAAACAAAAATTATTTGGATAAGATTTGTATACATGTTATTTTTATTAATAGGAATAGGATCTGTCTGATGATGAAAAAAAAAAAAAGTTACACTGTCACATTTTTGTAATTAAGTTAAAACACGTGATGTTAGAATTTGGTGCACTAGTAAATACATTATATCTAGTGAATACATGATGTTTCCATGTTAGTTTCAAAATTTTCAAGGGGTTCATATATTGTATTCATTGGTAAAAAAAAAAAAATCATTGGTGAATACATTTATTCATAGATGAAGTCACAAGTGTTTACTTGTATTATTGATGGATACAATATGTGTTAATTTCGAAAATGTCACTGCATAAAAAAATGTTATCGACCCTTAAAGAGGTTCTCAAATTTGTTGTGGTTATGACAATATGAATAGTCCCGTCAATAAATTTTTTTCTTTCAAAAAGAGCATAGAAAGGAGGATCAGTGGCGATGCTAGAAAAAAAAAATAGGGGGTGGCCGAAAGTCACCGGACCCTTAAATTATAAGGGACCAAGTCAATACGTATAAATTTCCGATAGAAAGCGCTTAAATTTACACTATGGACCATTGGTAAGGATATACATATAAGAATTTTAGAGGGACTACATCCATTTAATTAGTATACATTTTTTCATGGGTTGTCTCACTTGATAGAGGCGTTAGCGTCTTAGTACGTGAGAGGTCTTGAGTTCAGTCTCAAACAATGACTAAATTGTGATTAACTTAGTGTAATTTGAAAGTGAATAACATTTGCCTTTCAAAAAGAATTATACAATTTTTTGCAACACTAAATACAGTATAGATTCTTAATTAATACATTTGTTTGTGGTGTCCCTTGGGCAAATGATTGTTATGTTGCATTCACTATTTGAAGTTAAAATAACATGTTTTTAAGGATTGTAAAACAAACATCTCTATCTATTAGTTTGGGGCCGAATTCAATATGAATATAATCAAATCATACATTAGTTTGTGGTGTCCTTTGGGCAAATGATTGTTGTGTTGCATTCACTATTTTTTTAAGCTAAATATCACGTTTATTTAAGGATTGTAAAAAACATCTTTAACTATTATTGGTTTGGGGCCAAATTTAATATGAAACTAGGTGTTAGTTGGCCCGCGCTTCGCCGCGGGCGCCGCTGTTGTGCATACATGTTACGCACAATGGGCGGCGGTTCGCTGTCGGGAGCTCCTGTTGCGTTGAGGGTTTGGTGGGCATAAAAAATAACATTAAGTAACTGTTATCCTCACGTGAGTTTCACAAAAATACTCGCAACCCATTAAGTTCCACACCAACATTAGCACTTGAGTTGCCAATTTAGAAATAAAATAATAAAAAAAGCTTCACACTTATACAAATATTGGGCTCTACCTATTAAAAAAACAAAGACAATAACAAAAGGCAACAATGATATTCACTTTTTGGGAGTCAACTTTGGCGGCTGAAGGATACAGCTTATGTTAGCATACAGACTCTATTCATCTGTCTTTCTTTTAATATATAGGAGAATGTACAGGGTATACAATTGTATATTTATTTTTTTCATATATTTATTTTTTCATTTATTTGACATTCACCTTATTTTAATGATTACCACCTATGACATCACCATTTTGTATATGATAATATAATATTTTGTTTTAAGCCAAAATTCTAACTACTCACCGTATTATTTTCTTTATTTGTTTATCAGATGTTTGTATTTTGTTACACAAAAAACCGTAACAATGACCTTATCTTACTAAGCTCAATGCACGAGCACAAACAAATATGAATACATCGAATGACGAATTTCAGCCACATGTTACTCTCTAGACCACTAGTTAGACTGGTGTGACACTGTGAGGTGTCGTGCATACTCGACCAAAAAAAAAAAAAAAGCTATGAAAGTAAAGTATGTGTTGATGAAACGGATGCTTTTGCGAAAGAAATAACTTTTGGGCTTTTAGCCGTAAGATGGTCAGGGAAGTTATCGGATGAGCGTCTAAAGTTATCGTTTCACTAAATTGCAAACCTCACATGGAATTGTTAAATGTAATGTTTAGAGGAAATTAAGTTGATTTTTAATGTTTTTCTAAGTCAATAGATTGTGTAAATATTATATATCCTGATCATGGGGACGAATGGAAAACGGTCTTATAGCGTCTAAAGTTAACGTTGTAGATATATTAAAGGGGCAGTGCCTTTGTGGCTTGCTAAAAGGAACCGGTTATACAACTAGGTAAAGGGATTACCGATGAATGTGTGTTTGTTGCAAAAAAATAGACAAAAGAATGTTTGGCTTTATATATATATATGAAGTTATTTTTAATCCAAGTAATGTTGCGATGAAAATGATATGTCGTATTGTTATGCCTATAATGGTGTTTACTAAGTAGCTCACTTAGAGTACCCTACTTTTAGTATGCACGCCAGAATAAGATTTAGGCATGGTTGGAGAGGCCGATGACATGTTCTTGAAGGGCACCCTACTTTGTGACTGGCATCCCGTTTATTCATGTTTTGTTTTGAAGTGTAACCTTTCTAAAGGTGATACATTAGGGTGCACGGAGTGGCAACATGGAGAACCTATCGGGAATTTCTGGCGAGTATCTATCGCAAATGGGGGCACTGTTCCAGCATCCCCCACACCTACCCCTACCCCCCCCCCCCCCCTCATATTTCTTTGGGCTTTCTTATAGCCCATTGGGGGACTTTTGACGACTACTTGTGAATCTTTTCTAAGCTTGAGTCCACGTTGAGGGATTTGGTGCAAGGGGGTCTTCTTTCCTAACGGTGTTTATCGCCTTAGGGTCTATTTGATACGAGGTAATGGAATGGATAAATAAATGAAATGGGTCATTATCATTCCATTGTCCAGTTCAGTTACCCTATTAGAACGAAATGATACATTACTTTGTGTTGTTTGGGAATAGAATGATACGAAGACTCTATACTAGGAACAAGAAACACGACTACCACACCGAAGTTTATACATACGAATTAAACAAATTAAGTGAAACAATGAAAATCTATTTACCTGATTTCGTGTTTGATGTCGATAATCCGAACAAGTGAATAGCGAATTAGGGTTCCAAAGGGGTCAAAGTTCCACTAATTGACGAAGAGCAATATATGGCCAAAATCGTAATCCATTCCCTGTTTATAGGATACGAACAACGATCGATTGAAAAGGAGGAAAAATCGGTGACGATGAGGACAAAATCGAGATATGCATTATCTTTACGAAAAAAAATAGGAAGTGCTCTAATAAAAAAGGGCAGGTTTAGTCATTTAGAGGAAATGGAATAAGGTAAGTAATGATTGATTTCTTTCCTTTAAGCAACCTAATGTCATTTACCCTTCAATGATTTATTCCATTCATTCCTTCATTATCTCATACCATACACTATCTTAGACTTGGATGTTGTGACTAAATGTTTCCCCTTCATTTAAATGGATTCTTTAGTTTAAGACTATATACCAAAGGGTAAAAGAACAGATGAAACATCCGGGTTTACAGCGTTTCAATAGAGGACAAAAAACTCTTCGAACATATGCTTATAAAACACAAGTTAAAGGAACACATAGACAATGGTAACAAACTCAACTATAAATTTGAAAAGAAAAAACTATTTTTTAATCAAATTGTAAATGTTGTTTTGAGTCAAAGGTGGAAAGTGTTACACAAACATGTCCAAAAGTTTCATTTTCATGCAACCAAACTCACTTTCTCACATATCATGTTATGGCTCTTTTGGTAATTTTAACAACCCTCAAAGAGTTGTGCACTTCAATTCCCAATCATCATGTTAACTTCACATCCTCACAAGTTGCTATTTATAGCTGGATGGATTACATCAACTACCACTCTCTCCAAGTAGCGTGTAATGCTCACTCTCCCTGTATGCCAACTGTTCTATAGGTTGTTGACACTTGATGTGGTTCAAAAAATTGCATCGACGTGGAGGCGCGTGTGACTGCATACTCAATGTGTTTTTGTCTTCTTTTTTAAGGTTAAAAGTGGCATTCCAAAGCCTTTTTGTCCACTTGCGTATCAACTTGACATTAAATGTCACATCCACTTATAACTAACGCCTTAAAAAATGGCGCTATTTTATTTTTCTTAAATTGTTACTTTTTTTTTAAATAACAACAGATCAAATGAAAGCACTCTTTACAAACTCTTTCGACATATTCAAGTAAGAGTATCTGAGTTATCAAATACTGATTTTGGGACAAATCTGGTATACCACACGCTCGTATGTACGACAATAAAATTATCGGTAAAACCTGTTTGACTCAATAATCGAATCTAGGATCCATCAAGTCTTATATCATTGGCCACCAATATCTTTGCTAGCACACTTCTTAAATTGTTACTAAATTCAATATTTGCAATCGTACTATTTACTCTTTTTATTTGGAATTTAATTACGAAAATGCCATTTAATATATAGGGGAAAGATCCGGTACAAATAGCTTTTTTGGTAAGAACTGTGAGAATCAAAGGAGGGTATTTTTTTTTAATTTTTTTTTTAAATTTTTTTTCCCCATATTGTTAAACATGTATTATAGTATTGAAAACTAAAAAAATTAAAAAAAAAAAATTGGTGTAGAGTAATTACGTGTAGAGTAATTACATAATTACTCTAGTGTAAACTAATGTATTTACCTTAATGACGTAATTACACTAAAAAATTTTTTTTTTTTAAATTTTTTTTTTGTATTATTCATCTAGAAAGAATGTTTAAGCACATGGGAAAAAAAAATTCTAAAAAAAAAAATAAATTTTTTTTACCCCCTTTGATTCTCACAGTTCTTACAAAAAAACTATATGTATTTGATCTTTACTCTTAATATATAAAAGTTGCAAACGAAAGGGGCCTTTTAATTATCGTATACCACGTAGCAAAGGGATAGGTGTGGATCTTTACATACAGCAATGTTTTAGGCTTTCTTTTTTCATTCCATGTGGATTAAAAGAACCATTTTTTTTACCTCACATATCAACTTAAATTATATTAAGGCTGTTCAAATCTCTTAACGCTCCCCGCTAGCTTAGAATTTGTTCGGAAAATGCTCGCTCGATTTTCCATTCGGTTGTAAATGAGTTGATCGGCTCAGTTCGTTTTGTAAACGAGCCAAGCATGAGCAAAGGTCCACTCGGCTCTGTTCGGCTTGATATAATTTTTATTAATTTATTATATATATACACATTAATTACAATTGTATTTATAGTTTATACATACCACTATATTGGGTTTGGCTCAATATATGCATATATTCAATTATATTTTTAGTTATTGGCATAGTCAACCCAATTATAACTTAACACTAAGTTTAATTGTAAATCCTAGGCTGTGAAAAGACATGCTTGACTTCTTATTCCCGTTTGTTGTGCGCCATCAATAGTAACCTACGTCACAGTGCGACAGTTGTTCTCTGTAGTATGCTCATCGCCTCACTGGCTTCAACCTGAGCTTCATTCTCGGACAACCGGACCTCAAACTAAGTGTCATCGTCGGACAGTCAAACCTCAGTCATCACTATGCAGCGAGAACATTAAAGGAAACATCCCAAATTTATGGTTGTCCAAAAAATTCGTCGCTCACTTGAAAAAACATGTGCTTGAAAAATGTTCGCTCGGTTTTCAGATCAATTGTAAAACGAGCTAAATGACTCAGTGTTGTTTGTAAATGACTCAAGCACGAGCAAAGGTAAAATAATGGTCATCAACAATAGTTGGTGAGTTCGTGACTTTCTTTGGTGTTTAATCCGGTTGTGTCATTTATTGGTGATACTCAAGCCACTAGCTCAAACCTTCCATGGAACCTATAAACTGCCAATATAGGTTCTCTTGGAAAAACATATGCCACATTGGTCCTATGGTCTCCGATGGAGGGTTCTCGGTGCCCAACTTCCGAGTCCATCATGTGTGGGAGTTTCTCAAATAGTACTGTTCACATGCAAAGCGGCTCAACGAGTTAATGAGCGAGGGTTTTGGTATTCGGCAGTTTCTCTCTTGATATCACCCAAATGGTTATTAAATATCATGGTTTCAAGCTTAACTCATGTTACATGAACTCACCTAAACTCTGTAGCTTGTTTTTCTGTGTTTCGAGTCTTGTAACTTTAGTGGTTCCTTATAATATGACAATCAGATGTCACTTTGTGCATATATATATATATATATATATATATATATATATATATATATATTCTATATTTTGCCAAATACATTAATTTTTCCTTTGTTGAACTTTCGTTATCAAGAACTCTTCATCTTATTCTGTTTTGAACAATGTTATTCTAAGAGTTTCCTATTTTCCTTCTCTTAATCTCTTGTTGTTCTTTACTGTGTTGTCAGGTCATAGGTTCCCTTTTAGGGTTTATAATTTCTACATTGTCATAATCAAGTTAGTAGATCATACCTAGTATTATTATTGTGGTGGATTGTCTTGGTTCCTATCCTCCTGATGCCTCCATCTCCTGTTCTTCTTAGTTCTTGTTTGAGTGTCTAGTTGCTAAAGAGAGTGGAGGTTAGGGTTTATATAGGCGACGCAAGGGTAGGAGGAGAGGATACCTGGATCATGAGGTGTCCTTGATCCATGGTTTTGATCTTATAAGGTTGTTTTGGGTGTTAATGGTTTTTGATCTATTATCTTTAATAATATTATTTATATACATAACTTGATAAACCTCTTAACTTCATGTATTTGTTTTTCATTCTTTTTAGTGAACCGGTTATAGGGTCGAGCCACATGGTGGTGGTTTCAGTTCAAGGGATCCGGGTTGTTACATTCCCCCCCCCCCCCCCTTATTAGGAATTTCGTCTACAAAATTACTTGTAATTCTTAATGTAAACTTGTTACCTTTTCCGCTTGGTTTTGGGAATAGTTGCGGATACTTCATTTTCATCTCATCCTTCCTTTCCAAGGTAAATTAAGGACATTGTTTTGAATTCCATCTTACCTTAACAATTGGTATCTTACTCCTTCTCAGTCGTTTTTCGCTAGTTGTCATCATTTCCACAGGTTCCTCTATGAATCTTAGCTTCTCATTGATCTGGCTTGACAATACATTTTCTTAAATTTGAAATATGAAATGTGTCATGTATTCCTTCCAATTCGGTTGGTAGTCTTTAGCCTATATGCCATTTCTATTACTTTTTCGATGATCTCATAAGGCTCAGTATATCTTATGCTTAACTTCCCCTTTTTACCACATCTCATAAGTCCTTTCCATGGGGATATTTTTAGAAGTACCCGATCTCCTATGGCAAACTCCAAAGGTTTTATTCTTCTATCCGCATAGCTCTTGTGTCTATCCCGAGCGCTCTTAAGTCTTTCCTTGATTTGTCGGATCTTATCGCTTGTTTCTTGTATGATTTCTGGCCAAGTAAGTTGGCTTTCTCCTACTTCTGCACAACATAACGGTGACCTGCACTTCCTACCATATAACGCTTCAAAAGGGGCAACTCCTATGCTTGAATGATAACCATTGTTATAGGAGAATTCTATTAATGGTAGGTGTAGACCCCAACTTCCCCTAAAATCTAAGGCACAAGCTCGTAACATGTCTTCTAAATTTTGTATCATCCTTTCACTTTGTACGTTAGTTTGGGGGTGGTATGTTGTACTTAAGTTGACTTTGGTTCCTAGTGCTTTTTTAAGGGCTTTCCACAAATTAGATGTGAATCTGCTATCCTTATCTAAATGATGGAAGTGGGAATTCCGTGTCTGGTCATTATTTCATTGACGTACATTCTTGCTAGCTTCTCAGTGGACCATTCCTCCTTGATTGGTAAGAAGTGTGCTGATTTGGTTAATCGATCTATTATTACCCAGATGACATTATGTACTTGTGAGGTCCTTGGCAATTTCATCACAAAGTCTGTCACACCCTTAAATTCCACTTGCGGGGTTTTACCGCGAGGCGCGTTACATACCAGGATCCAAGTCAACGGTCACAATAAACGACAACTATATTATATAAAAACACCGTAACAAAAGCAAATAAACAGTTTTAAAAGTATTAACCAACTACAGAGGAAGTTTAAATAGTTTACAACCCGAAGTAAAACAGTTAAAAGTTCAACAGTTGTTCAAAAATATGAAAATGATAACTAGACGTCATGGGACTCCGTGCGCCTACTCCGACCGCGCTACCTTAGCAACCTGAGAAAACATGCTAAAAGTGTCAACATAATATGTTGGTGAGTTCATGGGTTTTATAAAACGGTTTCCATAAGTAAGAAAGATCATTCCCGTTATTACTATGTTATATGAATGTTAGCTAGACGTTAAGTATGTTACTACTACGATTGAACCATTGCTAACTGTGTTTCCATTAGTGTGTTTAAACTACCGTCATCCCCGGTAGGCCCCGTGTGTTTGAGAAAATATGCACCCGTCCGACCTCCAGGCGACCCAGGTGGGTTTGTCAAGCCCAATATATCTATCTACATTTCCCCGCTATATACCCATATTAGTGGTTTCCTTAGGATTTGGATGAGTCGCATAGTAAACAAATGATAACCATAGTATACCATGATCTTTACATATCCAAAGTGTGTAGCATGTTTCTCCCCCATGAGAAAGGATGTGAAATTGGGGCCGTGAAACTCACCTGAGGTTGCGTTTCTTCAAAAACAGTTAATCACATGTGATGATAGTCCCTAATACCGGCGACCTATCATAAAATGTTAATAAGTGTTTTAACTAACAACCCATAGGTTAACTAGTCCCTGATTGTCCAGACCATGACTACGTGTGTTTGAAAAATGTTTTGAATGTTTACCGACCATACAAGACAAGACTCGACATCCCGTTGGTGACCCGACATCCCCGTGTTAGCCAAATACAAGTAACAAGTAAGCATGTGTAGATACGCACCTTATATGAATAACAGTTCAAATGTTCATGCATATAGTTCACAGATTGCACGTATGAGTCATAACACGTGATACGGGGTTCTTAGACATGTCACGGGGATTATACTATGGTTCTAGGTGTTAACACATGTTACGGGGTTCCAAAACGCACTTCCGGCATCAAAGCACACAACTAGGCATCAAAACAGACGATTGGGCTCCCCAACAGGCGACTAGCTAAGCTAGTCGCCCTTGAGGGTCACGACTAGGCACAAACCTCGCCCCAGGACACAAAACTAGCTTAGCTAGTCGCCCCATGCAGGCTGTTTGGCTATTTTAGCGCGCGACACCCTCCAAATCAGATCCGAAACATGTAGAAACACCAAATATCAATCCACAATCATCAAATAACCCAACCCTATCAATAACCCTCAATTTATCATCAGTTTAACACCCAAATTGCAAATAATTCCCAAAATGGAATAAATATTATGGAAACATCACATTATTGCATGAAAACCTTACCCTAAATGGCAAATAATCAGATTTCATCACGTAATCATGTCCCAAACATCATCATGCTGTCACCACATCATTCTAGCATAAACCCTAACAAGTTTCAATCATCAAATCATCACATAACATCCTAAATCCTCTTAACATCCTCAAACGGGTCAAAACTCATATTATTCATAAAACACATCAAACAACTTTCATAATCCAAGATAATCATCCTAACAACTCATTCATATCATCAAAGCATCAAATACATAAGAATCCCGTGTTTAAATCATCAAAAACCATTTTATACATGAATATTTCATGTAGAACCCATTTAAATGATTGGATTGAACTGTTTTTCAAAGGTTTTCAAAGATAAAAACTTATTAAAATCAGGTCTTGACCTTTAGGGTTCAAAATAACAACATAACAAGAGTTTAGGATGAATAACACACCATAGATCTTGCATAGAAATGATGTTTTAAGGTTGAAAATGGTAGATTTAGGGCAAACACGGGTTTTAGAGGTTAAGGATGGTGTGAGAGAGGTTTAGGGTGAGTTAGGGTCGCATAATTAATGTTTAACAAGTCAAATATGGTATTTATAGCTGCTGCTAGTCGCTTGACACTCAGGGGGCGACTAGCTTAGGCTAGTTGCCTCCTGATGCACACCACTAGCTAGCTAGTTGCTTCCTAATGCACACAAATAGCTAAAATAGTTGCCTCCTGATGCATATCACTAGCAAAGCTAGTTGCCTCATAGAACACACCACTAGCTAAGCTAGTTGCCTCCTAAACACACAACTAGCAAAGCTAGTTGCCTCCTTAGAGTCGTTTGCTATGATAACACATAATTTCACGTATACACGTATCGACACGATATATAATGGTTGTAACACGTTTATTACTCGATAACTAACATGTTTACGTTAATTCACCAACTTACGGGACTTGAGACTCGTGTGTGTGCGTTAAATCCGGTGATCCTCTGAATCACCAACCCTTGGACACATGGTTATAGACCGACTCCTGATGATCCCCCGGATCATCGTAATGACTACCGATGACTCCCCGGATCATCGTAATGACTACCGATGACTCCCCGGATCATTGTAATGACCCAACTAACCCAGTTAAGTATGTTTTATGAATGTTTTGCTAAGGTAGACTTATACGTTTGACCAAAGTTACTAACCTGATTTTGACGGGTGTCACAAAGTCCATGGTTATTCCATCCCATTTCCATTATGGTATTTAGGTTGTTGAAGTAGTCCAGAGGGCCTTTGATGTTCCGCCTTAACCTTTGAACACGTCATGCACCCTTACACGTATAAGGCAATGTCTCTCTTCATATTGGGCCACCAGAAATCTGCTTTTAAATCGTTATACATTTTGTCATTGTGGGGATGGATTGAATACTTAGACTTGTGAGCTTCATCCAATATTTGCTTCCTTATGATTTCTTATTTTGGCACCCATATTCGACCCTTGTGTGTTCTTATGCCATCATGTCGAACTTCAAACGGGTCTTTAATTCCTACAAGTTCCTTACTTTCTAATCGTTCTTCTTTCAAAGCTTTCAATTGTGCTTCTAGAATTTGCTCTTTTAAATCATTTGATTTGGTCATTTGCATTGTTGTTATTCTTATGAGTTTCTCCCTTATTTTTCTACTTAGAGCATCTGCCACATTGTTCCCTTTTCCTGGGTGGTATCTAATTTCGCACTCATAATCGCTTAGCAACTCTACCCACCTTCTTTGTCTCATAGTAAGCATCTTTTGGGTCAAGAGGTGTTGGGGGCTTTTATTATCGGTGTAAATTACACACTTGGTTCCATATAAATAATGCCTCCATAACTTGAATGCAAACCCTATTGCCCCTAATTCTAGATCATGGGTAGGATAATTTTGCTCATGGTTCTTAAGTTGTATAAATGCGTATGCAATGACTTTCTCCTTTTGCATGAGAACACATCCTAATCCTTGATGTGATGCATCACAATATACCACGAGATCCTGTGTTCCATCGGGTAAAGACAAAACTGGAGTGCTACAAAGTTTTTCTTTCAAAGTTTCAAAAGCCTCTTCCTGAGCTTTGAGCCACTTGATATTTACTCCTTTCTTGGTTAGAGAGGTTAATGGAAGTGCTATCCTTGCAAAATTTCCGATAAATCGCCTATAGTATACAGCCAATCCTAGAAATTGTATAATCTCAGTGGGTGTTTTTCGTGGTTCCCAGATCTTAATTGCTTCTATTTTGGATGGGTCAACTTGAATTCCTTGGGAATTTTATCATATGTCCTAAAAACTTTACTTCTTATAACCAGAATTCACACTTAGAGAATTTTGCATATAATTTTTCTTTCCTTAACATCCCTAAGATTGCTCTTAACTGTTGTTCATGATCGGTTTGATTCTTTGAGTATACTAAGATATCATCGATAAATACAATCACACACTTGTCTAAGTAAGGCTTACAAATTCTATTCATTAAATCCATGAAAGTGGCTGGTGCAATGGTAACCCCGAATGGCATAACTAAGAATTTGTAATGGCCATACCTGGTTCTGAAAGCTGTTTTTGGTATGTCATCATCCTTTACCCTGACTTGATGATACCCTGATCTTAAATCTATTTTAGAAAATATTTTGCTCCTTGTATCTGATCAAACAAATCGTGTATTCTAGGTAATGGGTATCTATTCTTTATGGCCACTTTGTTCAACTCTCTGTAATCTATACACATCCTAAAGGTGCCATCGTTTTTCTTGACAAATAGTACTGGCGCCCCCATGGAGAAGTACTAGGCCTAATGAATCCTTTTTCTAAAAGTTCTTGTAATTGGGTTATTAATTCTCTCATTTCAGTGGGTGCCAACCTATAGGGGGCTCTTACTATCAGAGTGGCTCCAGGAGCGGTTTCTATGAGGAATTCTACTTGTCGTGGTGGAGGTAATCCGGGAAATTCTTCTGGAAAGACGTCTAAATATTCTAATACTACATGTACCTCCTCAGGTTTGGTGCTTTTTGGTTTTTGCTACATTACATAAGCTAAAAATATTGAGTTTCCTTTTCTTATACATTTATTGGCTTTCATACAACTTATAAACCTAAAATTGTTCTTTGGTTTCTCTCCATATACAATCAAAGTCTTCTCTTTAGTTACAGGTATTTTTAAAAGTTGTTTCCCGCATATGATTTCTACCTGGTTCCTTGCTAACCAATTCAATCCTATCACAACATCAAATCCTCCTAATTTAACTGGCATTAAGTCTATTTTGAAGGAGTATTCATCCATGGCTAAGGTCCTTTATAACTTCATTAGTTTTAATTATCTTTCCATCCGCTAATTCAATTTCGTAACATCATTCAACTTTTCAGATCCTATGGTTATAAAAGGTCTAAATGTTTCAGAGATAAAACTTCTATTGGTTCCTGTATCAAATAACATGGTTGCGAGATGGTTATTTATTAGAAACGTACCTATGACTGGTTCAGGTTCCTCCCTTTCTTCTTCCGTAGTCATAACAAAAGCTCTTCCTCTTGGGCGTCCAACATTAGTTTCTTCTCTTTCAGTTTAGGACAATTGGCACGGAAGTGACTGAGATCTCCACACTCATAACATCATTTTTCTTTGTTTATGTTCATCTTGCAATTCTTGGCCTCATGTCCTTCTTTCTTGCACCGGTAGCAAATATTGTTCCTACCATCTCCCAGATGACATCAGGTACATTTATTGCATTTTGTCCTACATTCACCTTGGTGATGCAGGTTGCATTTGTTGCACAATTGACTGTTCCCCAAGTAAGGTTTCTTCTCTCTCCCTTGATCACTGCTTCTTCCTCCTGAAGTATGGGATCTTCTGTTTGTATTTTCACTGAATTGTTCATAACTTCTTTTTGTTCCCGAGTAGTTCAACCCTCCAAACCTTATAATTTCATCATTTAATGTTCCCGATATTTCAACTGCATCCTGGTAAGTTGTTGGTTTCGCAGCTCGTAGTAGTCCCCTAATCTGCGGTATAAGTTCCCAAATAAAACGTCAAATCCTTTTATTCTTAGGAGTGACAAGATGCGGAACTAATAGAGACGTCTCATTATATTTATTCACATATTCCATGTGTGCCAATCCTTGCATTTCTAACTTCAAAAACTCTGCTTCTATTTAATCTAGCTCATTGACTAGACAATACTTTTCGATTATCTTTGCAAGAAACTCTTCCCACGTCATTCTCCGAAGCATATTTCTTCCTCTTGTTTGTAGTACCATGTTCCATAAGGCCAGAGCCCCAGATTTCACGGAGTGAGTTGCAAATCTTACTTTATCTCTTGGCGCACAATCGCTAATGTCTAGCACGACTTCCATTTCTTCCAACCATCGTAATGTCCCTGTTGCTCATTTGTTTCCATAAAAGGGTTCCGGTTTACATGCCATAAACGCCCTATAGGTGCAACCTATTCGAGCATTTCTATCTCCTCCTTCCTCGTTTTTTTTATTCATTGTATTCACCAAAATTGTTGTTTCCTCCTCCATCATTGTTCCCACCTGTACCGCCTCCTTCCACATGTATCATTCGTTGTTCGGTTTCCCTGTCGGTATTGAATTGAGCCATTAAGGTAGGAGTTACCCGGGAAATCCCTTCAGAAATTAACTGTTCTATTTTTTTTTATTCCAATCCTTCATTTAGATTTTCATTTTTGGGATTCTCGTTCCTATTTGTTTCGGTATTGGTGAGTAGGTTATGCAACGATCGGTTGCCTCTAGCACCACTTGGTCCGGTTTCATCCACATGGGTTTCCCTTTCAATGTTCTTTCCGTGTCGTCTTCTCGACATTTCTAAATTTTAAACCAAAGAACAAGTTTAGTGCTAAATTCTTCTTTTATTTATAACATCCATTTGATTAGTACATATACAATACAAAATTTTAATCAAATGGCCTACAGTATACATTTCATACTATTACTTACACATAATATTAAACATATTGCTTCTTTAGCATGGCATTAGACACACTTAGTACAGTTATAATATTATACATAGTTCTTGGAGTGCTTCGACCTTTGATCTCCTTACTATTCGTTCAGCTTAGGTTACTAGTTTGGTCCCCTATACAAAGTCCTCCTCATCCTGATCAGAAAATGTTGAAGCTGCCTGCGGATCCTACGAACCTGAATTTCGGCTAAATTTCTTAGAGCCACTGTCCGTTCAAAGTCCTCGCACCTATTACACCTTTTTTGGTTCCTTCTTGATGATTCTTCACTCCTAAACCTCCATTAATCTCTAGCTTGTCTTTCCATTTGTTCATATGGGTCCTCTAGAGGGACTCTTCTTTCAATCCTAAACCGATATAGGTACCTGCTCCCTTGACTATAGTTAGGTTTTTCTTCCTCGGATGTTTCTATTACTTACCATCTTGCTAATTGATGGGTAGGATATCCAGGCCTGACGGACATTCTAGCTCCTCTAGCTTTCTTAGAGAATTCTTATCCCCTCCACCAAATCCTATCCATCAAATTACACTAAAAATCACTACTTCACCCCTAAATCTTCTCTCTCCTAATTAAAATAATAATACTTTTATCATTATATTTTCTCTCTCTTCACTCACAACTACTTACAAAAATATTAAAAAATATATAGGGGTGAACAGTAGCTTTTCATATTTGGGGTGGAACAGTGCTTCCACTAAATATTTTCTCTCTCCTTCACTCACAACCACTTACACTCACCCTATATAATTTGGTGGACACACACACATACATTTGGTGGACCGAATGTGAATGCTCTTAGAAGGTCCTTCAAACTATCATTTCTTTGTTCCTCTTGAGTTTCTGGTATGAATTCCTCAGACATACTTCCACTACGGGTAAGTTCATGGTTCTTCCTAATTCCGGCTCTAATTCCTCTTGACTCTCTTCTTCATGTTGTGTTTCCATGGGTTCATCTTGTTCTAAATTCTCATTTTCCTGATCACTATTTGAAGGTCTCCTTCGGTTTTCCAAGGTAGGGGGTTGACACGGGGCTGTCGTGTACCCTTAATCAAAAGAAATTTATATTTTGCAACTTCTAGACTTACAAACTAATGTAAATAGGGAAGTCGGGTTGTCGAACCACGAAGAGCATGTGGTTGGTTTCGTACTGGTTATTCGTTCGTATAGTTTTAATTGACAAAAATATAAATAGACAAATAAGTAAATATGCGGAAAAGTAAATGTCACGGTTTGGTTTGGGTTTCCTAATAACTAACTTTGACAACAGAAAAGTAAAGATCACGGTTTGTAACAGTAACAGTAGAAGTGACAGAACAATAAGAGTAATAGAACAGTGACGGTAGCGGTGACGGAACAGTGACAGTAACAGTGACAGTAACAAAGACAGTAACAATGACTTTTCTCTCAGGATCCTACTTATACATTTATGCTACTGATTTGTTAAGACCATAGATGACATCCCCTGTCACGGGACCTTGGAGTATTAGGATTGAAATAGCGAATTAAGGACACCTTTTAAAGACTCGGCGTGCAACCTAACAGCCCAAATACTACAACCGATCAAAATCCTAGTGAGGCAAGGAATCACTGTGACAGATAAATTGATCAAATTAATAGCAAAGTTTATTCAAATCCACACAAGTAGTCAAGCTATACTAGTACATACAATAATCATAACACAATCAAATTACCAAAAACTAATAAATATTCACCCGAGAGAATCGTCACCGAAGCTTAGCCGCGTCTGCTTGTCATCACAGGCTCGGGTTCATCTCTAGCATCTTGAATCTTCAACGTACGGAGCATGGTTGTGGTGGAATTCACGACCCTAAGGTCGTGGGTTGTGACCAGAGGTCAAGAATGGTGGTAGGAATCGGCCCCTGAGCTCCATGGCTTGTTGCAGGTCTTAAACACGCGAGGAAGATGGGTTTGTGCGATCACAGGCTGGAAAAGTAGCTGAAACACGTTTTCTTCGATCTGGGCTCCGCCGCGGACCGCGGAGGAGATAGGTAATCTCCCCGCGCTCCGCGGGGAATATAATATTGAATTCTGATCTTGAAACACGCCGCGGACCGCGCAGGAAAATAAACAATCCTCCCACGGTCTGCGTGGGAGGTTTGTGTAAGGAAACTTTGTTTCCACATCGTTTTTCATCCGTTTCGCGCGTAGGTTCCCATTCCGGCTCGTGTACTCTCGCTTAAGGCTCATAAAATAGTCTTTTTAGCATCTTAAGCGCTTCTTCCATGATTCTCGCTAATGTAACTAACTCCGGGCAAATCTACACACAAATACACACAAAACAAACGAATTAAACTATAAAGATGTGGACCTTTCGGCCTCACATCACACCCCCACACTTATCTTTTTCAGTCCCTGAAAAACACTACAAAATATTTTTAACAAACATAATGTGGTCATTTAAAGATGTCCTACTCAAAATTTAAAATCATACCTTATTTGTGACAAGCATTAGATGTGTTAATTCAACAAGCTTAATATATAGATTTTCCAAAAATAGAAGTAAGCTAGATTAAGTTTAACATTCTCTTGAACTCATTTATATGCAACACATCTCTTGCAATCTTCACTCCTCTCGGTATAATATATGGACTAGCAAAAGAAGTGCCAGTATTTTTCACTCAAAGACCAAAACTGAAAACTTGTTAATATAAACTTGTATGACAATCAAACTTAGTAATAACACACATATATGTAAAGGACTTATGGGTTTTGGGCTTTGGGTAAAGGTAGGAAATAGTGGGTAAAAAGGTTGAAAAGATAAAATGGGTGTAACCGAACTTTGCTTTTGATTCTTTATTAAACAATAGAACATGTCGTCAAACTCGACTTATAATACAACACATATTTTTCGTTTTCTTTTGCTTTTCTTTTCTTTTCTTTCTTCTTTTTCTCATTTTCTTTTCTTTTCTTACAATAATAGACAAAGGTACAATACAATATTCACTTAGGATCTCATAATAATTTGGTAAAATTGTTGGATGGTTGGTTGAAATATATGGTTTTAACAAACAAAAGTTTTAGGCTCAAAATTGGCGACTAATGGTTATATTTTGGGTAAACATGGTATAACACAAAAATTGGTGTAAACGAAAATGGTATCCTAATTTGCCTTTAACATTTAGTGTATATTCACATAGCATGTATCAAATCACACAAGTTTTGTAACAAAGCAACAGTGGCCTACACTCAACAAACGAAATATATATGTATGTGCTCAAATGTAAGTAGGCTCAAAATCTCACCAGTAGTGGAAATAAGGTTACCGATATGTGCATATAATTGTTTTCACTAGCTTGCTAAACTTAATCATGTAATTCTAAGATTTTTCTTAAAAATACTTGTTGAAAACGGTTCATTACCTATCACAACTTAAACCATGATTAAGAATCTATAGCAAAGACAAATTAAATTTAACCGTGACAAAATTTTAAATGTTTGTTTTTCGTTTAAAAGTTGTATTTAACAAGGACTATTTTTTTTATAAATTTTTTGAAAACACACACAAACTATCCCCACCCCCACACTTGAACAATACATTGTCCTCAATGTAGAAATAGAAATAAAAACACACGAAAAATAAATATAAGGATAGAACAACTCCCCGAAATCTTGAAGTCGTGAGGTCCAAAATTCCACTTTGGTTGTATAGCATTTCATTCGCAATCCAAAAGTGTCATCATCTTCGCCCGAATGGAGACTGAGTACGAGCGAAGTGACCTATCACACAAAAACTCACAACAAAATTATGCACAACATATAAGGAAAAAGAACATGGTCATCCAATTTATTTTTTATTTTTAAAATTTTTTTTTCGGATGATAAAATGGAGGTAAATAAAGTGTAAATGAAATAATTTGGAAAATTGTGGTTAAAACAACTAAATTAATTTTTCTGAATTATTAGCTCTGGCGCGGACCGCTCCAGGAATTTTAATTCCTGGGGCGCTCCGCGGCCCAATTCAAAAATCAATTAGGGTTTATGCTGTCGCGGACCGCGGTGGCATTATAGAAACTCGGCGGTCCGCGACAGACTCGAAAATTCGCTGCACATCAGCAGCCTTCTGTACAGCTGAATTTCGAGCCATTTTCGCCAAAATCACTTCCAAACATGTCCGAAAACAATATTTTCGGACTTGCAACACTACAACATACCTGTGACCCCATTCCATGCTCGGTTGTGCATTAAAAACCTATAAAACACTCAAAAATACAAAATATGCAAAAATACCAAAAACGCCTACAAGTGTGGAAAATTACCTACAACATCGGGATGCCTCCCGAGAGCACTAAGTTTATGGGTCTTCAGCCGGACCTCACCAAAATTTTCAATCAAGGTGGTCTAAGTGCGCATTTGCCTACCGAGTTTCCAATGTATGCTCGGTAGTGAACATGCTAAATAAACATTTGTTTAAAGATTGGCACGTTGAGTGAGCCGATGTTGTTGTGGTTGACCCGTCTCGTGAGCTTCACTCCTATGTCTTGTAATCTTACCCTTCGAATGTTTGCTTTAACAACCTCATCCCGATCATTGTTTATGAGGTTAATCGGCACGAGATGAGCTTGATGAAATTCTTGACTTGGAGTACCTACATCAATACAAACAACAACCTTTTCCAAAACTAGCTCTTCAACAAGTGAAGGATTTGGTACAACCTCGTCCTTTACTTGCCAATAAGTTCTTATGTCGTCGGGCAAGGGTGACATAGACTCGGTTAGAGATATCCTTGTCGATAACAATTGACATTTTGAGTTCAAATAATCAATTCTTTTTTTAATTGATAGGCTAGGTGTTGCTAACCACTTCTCGATCTTGGTTAAATTTTGTTCAATTCGAGCAAGTTTGTATTCCTCTTTATTTTTTATATTTGACATTTTCGT
The DNA here is from genome assembly GCA_032199755.1 of Ambrosia artemisiifolia. Lineage (NCBI taxonomy): Eukaryota > Viridiplantae > Streptophyta > Magnoliopsida > Asterales > Asteraceae > Ambrosia > Ambrosia artemisiifolia. Next base: position 40,763,366 of record CM063525.1, read on the forward strand.
GTTTTTCTTCATAAAAAGGAATTTGGTATTGATCTCGGACACGTATAATAGGATAACCATATTGTGACATTCCATAATATTTAATTTCATGGTTACCTACAAATGATGTCTCCTCGGGTTCATAATCATAGTAACTATGATTAGGCTCATCGTAACACTCCATGGCATTTCGACAAAAATCTTTCCAAGTTGGATAATAATCTTGGACATCGTCACACTCGACATCCAATTCATATAATCTCCTCTTATCGTCTTCAAATTGTCGTCTATACTCATGGCACTCAAAGTGAGTATGACAAGGGCTACCACAACCTATACAAAATGAATAGGCTCGATCCATAGTATTCTATGCTTGCGAAGGAAACCTGCACAAAAAGCTAGAATACCCAAAGTGAAATCTAATAAAAAAATTAAAAATCACTTGTATGCATATTCTTTTTTCAGATTTTATATTTTTTTTATACTTTTTAAAAATTTTCTATTTTTTAGTTTTTCAATAAAAACACAAACAAACAATCAATACAAAACCAAGAGCACTAGCTCCCCGGCAACGGCGCCATTTTGACACGAGGCTGTCGTGTACCCTTAATCAAAAGAAATTTATATTTTGCAACTTCTAGACTTACAAACTAATGCAAATAGGGAAGTCGGGTTGTCGAACCACGAAGAGCATGTGGTTGGTTTCGTACTAGTTATTCATTCGTATAGTTTTAATTGACAGAAATATAAATAGACAAATAAGTAAATATGCGGAAAAGTAAATGTCACGGTTTGGTTTGGGTTTCCTAATAACTAACTTTGACAACAGAAAAGTAAAGATCACAGTTTGTAACAGTAACAATAGCAGTGACAGAACAGTAAGAGTAACAGAACAGTGACGGTAGCGGTGACAGAACAGTGACGGTAGCGGTGACAGAACAGTGACAGTAACAGTGACAGTAACAATGACAGTAACAATGACCTTTCTCTCAGGATCCTACTTATACATTTATGCTACTGATTTGTTAAGACCATAGATGACATCCCCTGTCACGGGACCTTGGAGTATTAGGATTGAAATAGCGAATTAAGGACACCTTTTAAAGACTCGGCGTACAACCTAACAGCCCAAATACTACAACCGATCAAAATCCTAGTGAGGCAAGGAATCACAGTGACAGATAAATTGATCAAATTAATAGCAAAGTTTATTCAAATCCACACAAGTAGTCAAGCTATACTAGTACATACAATAATCATAACACAATTAAATTACCAAAAACTAATAAATATTCACCCGAGAGAATCGTCACCGAAGCTTAGCCGCGTCTGCTTGTCATCACATGCTCGAGTTCACCTCTAGCATCTTGAATCTTCAACGTACAGAGCATGGTTGTGGTGGAATTCACGACCCTAAGGTCGTGGGTTGTGACCAGAGGTCAAGAATGGTGGTAGGAATCGGCCCCTGAGCTCCATGGCTTGTTGCAGGTCTTAAACACGCGAGGAAGATGGGTTTGTGCGATCACAGGCTGGAAAAGTAGCTGAAACACGTTTTCTTCGATCTGGGCTCCGCCGCGGACCGCGGAGGAGATAGGTAATCTCCCCGTGCTCCGCGGGGTATATAATAATGAATTCTGATCTTGAAACACGCCGCGGACCGCGCTGGAATAAACAATCCTCACGCGGTCTGCGTGGGAGGTTTGTGTAAGGAAACTTTGTTTCCGCATCGTTTTTCATCCGTTTCGCGCGTAGGTTCCCGTTCCGGCTCGTGTACTCTCGCTTAAGGCTCATAAAATAGTCTTTTTAGCATCTTAAGCGCTTCTTCCATGATTCTCGCTAATGTAACTAACTCCGGGCAAATCTACACACAAATACACACAAAACAAACGAATTAAACTATAAAGATGTGGACCTTTCGGCCTCACATCAGGGGTCTACTTCCATTAACAATTCCTTCCCTTTTCCTGCCATCACACTACAAAATAATTCACTTATTAACACTTTTTAATTTTCACACCTCTAATGTTTCCTATTTTGCTTTATGTTGCTATGACCGTTTTCACTCTGATACCAACTGTCACAACTCGACATTTGGACGTCCGGAAGCGATAGATGGTTTATGTTTTGTTAAAGTATACCTTGTTTTAAAAAGGAGCGCAACAAGTCATGACGAACCATATTTACATTCAAACTCACCAAAATACTACTTACATAATATCCATTCCAACAACCATCTTCTTAATTCCAACCCTAACCAACCCTTTTTAACTAAGTACTTACACATACTTGTATTATTCATATTTATACTAATACTTTTACTAGTAGACAAGATCCACTTCCAGCTTCTGATCAACCTTGCTTCTAACTTCCCAAACACACCCTGAAAAGAAAAGGTAAAATAATGGTCCTCAACAATAGTTGGTGAGTCCGTGACTTTCTTTGGTGTTTAATCCGGTTGTGTCACTTATTGGTGATACTCAAGCCACTAGCTCAAAGCTTTCATGGAACCTATAAACTGCCAATATAGGTTCTCTTGGCAAAATATATGCCACATTGGTCTTATGGTTTCCGATGGAGGGTTCTCGCTACCCAACTTCGAGTCCATCACGTGTGGGGGTTTCCCAAATAGTAATACTCACATGTTACCTGGCTCAACGAGTTAATGAGCGTGGGTTTTGGTATTCGGCAGTTTCTCTCTTTGATCCATGGTTTTGATCTTATAAGGTTGTTTTGGGTGTTAATGGTTTTGGATCTATTATCTTTAATATTTATATACATAACCTAATGAACCTTTTAATTGCATGTATTTGTTTTTCATTCTTTTTAGTGAACCGGTTATAGGGCAGAGCAAAATGGTGGTGGTCTCAGTTCAAGGGATCCGGGTTGTTACAATAAATTCGTCGCAAATGGATTAACTTTCACAATAGTGTGTTTTTTTTTGGGATTGTAAGTTATATTGAATATCAGTATCGTACCGATACCTTTACGAATATGAAAAACATCGACATATGTATCATTTTATGGATTTTTTGATATAAAACATGTGTCGATTGCTATACCGAGTTCCGGTATTGTACCAATATCAAAACGAACCGTATCGATATTGACCAAATGCACGCCGCGTAGCGCAGGAACCCCCACTAGTTTAATATATAGCATTTGCAATTGTTAGTAGCAACCTCTTATGATTGGTTGCTTTATTTTAAGATTTTTTTTTTCACCCTTATGGCAAACCGGGTCGGTTGTTTATTTATAGGGGAAATGGAATTTAATAATCCTAACTTTAAGGGGTTGGAAGGGAGCAGTCCCAACTTGAAAATTGTAATATAACGGTCCCAACTTGTCAATGTTTTTATTCTAATGGTCCCAAACTAACTTCAGTTAAGTTTTTCTGTTAAGTGCCACGTGGCATCGCACGTGGCACAGTATGTCCAGCTGGTAAAAAACGTGGGCCCACTTGTTTTTCAATTAAAAAAAATCTATTAATTATTTAAAAAAATCTTTAAAAACGTGGGCCCCACACCACTCCACCTACACCACCACCAACCACTACCAACACCACCACCACCACCAACTACCAACCACCTACCACCACCACCAACCACCTGCGGCCACCACCACCAACCACCTGCCACCACCGCCTGCCACCTGTTACGAAGAACCCTAATTCTATACTCGATCAATTGACCAACGATTCGAACCTGTTAATCAAATTAATGTTAGGGCTATTATAGAAAATGAATTCCAAACAAAACCATACTAAATAATCACACTAACCTATTCGTTTTCGAGGTGTAATCGATTAAAAAGGGTGTTCGGCAACCGAGCATAAAACCAACGAATTGGAGCTTGATTTGGATGTTTTTGATGGGGGGTTTTTGCACAGAATGGATCGACTAAGATGCAAGAATGATTATATGGATTCAATTCGTGGTATTTAGGTTCGTTTTTGAAGGTGATTGGGTTCGATTTGAAGGTGTTAGGCTCGTTTTTGATGTGGGTATGACCAGATTTGTGATTGGGTTCGATTTGAAGGTGTTAGGCTCGTTTTTGTCTTTTGGATATGGTTGTATATTTATAAGGTGGTGGTGGGTGTTGGTGAAGATGGTGGTGGTGGTGGTGGTGAAGATGACGGTGGTGGCAGGTGGTTGTGGTGGTGGTGAAGATGACGATGGTGGCAGGTGGTTGTGGTGGTGGTGATGGTGATGGTGATGGTGGTGGTGGTGGTGAAGATGACAGTGGTGGCAGGTGGTTGTGGTGGTGGTGGTGGTGGTGGTGAAGATGATGACGATGAGATGGTGGATAATGGGCCCACCCTTTTTTTTACAGATCCACACTTTATGCCACGTAGGACTGCCACGTGTGATGTCAACGTGACACTTAACAGAGACAACTAATTGAGATTAGTCTGGGACCAACAAAATAAAAAAATTGACAAGTTGGGACTGCTATCTTACAACTTTCAAGTTGGGACTGTTACCTTCCAACCCCTCAAAGTTGAAATTATTAAATTCTATTTCTCCTTATTTATATGCCTACAACATATTATAGCATTTCGTTTTATTCCTTCTTACAATAATTAATAATTTAATATATCTAACATAAAAAAACGTCAAATTAGATGTAATAATTAAATTTGTAAATAGAAAAGTTTATACACGTCGCTACTCGGTTTATATTCTACAACTCACTTATTTGAAAATGATGTGAAACTATCAAATTTGCTTCCATTTATATATAAAAACAGATAGGGCGATGTCTTTATAGTAACATTAATCCATTGTTTTTTTTAATGAATTACAAATTAAACCTGAGCACTCTTGTAGTACCTTTTTAATAAATTCAAGTACTTCACGAGTATCCGAGTTGTCAAACACAATTTCCGGGGGAAAACCCAGTAACTCACCCGCCCCTAAGTATGACGATAAAATTACCGGTAAAACCCGTCTGGCTCAAGAATCGAACCTAGGATCCCTAGGTCTACTATCATTGCCCACCAATATCTCTACCACTATATTGTAATGATATTGACCACAATCAGTCAATCACCATTGTTATTATTATTATTATTTTTTTTTTCACTTGCTCCTTTCCATTTAGGCTAAACATATGATGCATGTTTGTTTTTGAGTGTGGGGGTAAGTGTTAAGAGTTCACATTAAGACTGGTTTAACTAAGAACTATCGGTTCGTTCGGTTATGACTATGAACATTATACAAACAGTTAAAAGGTTACGTCGGCTACCAATGAGTGTTTGTTTTACTTTCAAATGACTAACATTTTAACATCTCAGATTACAGTATTGACAATAATGATCCCTCAATATTTTGCAAACCACATTAAGCCTCTCAAATCTATACAGATATTTTGACTTTTAAAAGTATGTATTACATTATACAAACCATTAAAACCGTCAGTCGTTTTTTTATTATTATAATAATATCGGTTTATGTGGATTCCGACTGAAATTCGGTACCAGTAATGATACAATCGGAACCGTTGCCGATATTCGCTTTTATGGCTTCAATTGATGTAAAAAAACGTTAAGGCATATCACTGCATTTTTTTGTTTTATCTTTCTGTTGCTTTATCGAGCCCCGATATCAAACCAATCTGCCCGCAACGACCAATATGTTATTTTTAACATTGTGCCTACATTTCAATTTACATTTTGTTAAAAATCAATCCGCCCCGCAACGAGCGCGTGTAGCATTTGCCGGTATCATAACGAACCAAACTGATATCGATCAAATTTTTGTCGCGCCCTCGTGACAACGCGCGCTAGTTTACTATAAAAAGGTCAACGACCAACAATATTTAACTATATATATATTATATTCATATTTAAACTTTAGTATAAATATTGTATATTATCTTAGAACCTTAGAGGTACAACAGTCTTGGGCCAGCCTTATATAATTGAATTATGGGAGCAAACCCTTTGACTTCTACGGTCATTTCATATTCTACTGGGCTTAAATATTCGAAAACCAGTTTCATGTGTGCTAAGCAGTATTTAATGGCTTAAATACATCGAATTAGAAGTATAAACAATAGACATGTAAATCACAATTAAGATTATAAAATTTATATAATTATTGTGTATAGGTAAAGACATTATGATTACGTTTCGAACCATGTTTGCGTGCAATTTTTCAAATTAATGCAACGCGAGCCTTATCGAACATTCCACTTCGTTAGTACCAAGTTTAGGGAGATGAAGTACAAATGCCAAGCATTTGCGGGTGTTTATTAAAGTTGTTGGAACAATTGAACGACTGGTCAAAGTGACAAAAATGTGTTAAAAGAGGCGCTTAAAAAGTTCATCAACAAGAAAAGGTCGTGAGGCTACATGAGGCCTTAAGAAATTTTGAGCAAATGTGAAAAGTGGAAAGTGATACCTAATGAGGTAGCACAAGCTAAAATAACGAAGAAGAACGCCTCGGGAAGTTATAGTGCGGGTGGGTATGATGCACGTTGTGCTATCAACATAAACGATGACCCAGAGTTCGAAGACAAAGCTCCAACTCCTGAATCGGAGCGACCAATTGGAAGGGACCGTGCAAAAAAAGCCACATCGAGCTCAAAAGGAAAGGCCTCCGCTTCGAAAGAAAAGTCGATGGAGAAAATAGATCTTTGCTACAAAACTTTAATGAGTTTAAGGAAGTGCAAGCGAAGAGGTACAAGAAAATAGAGAAAGAGAAGGAATAAGCCGCAGTGAGGGATATGGAGAGGTTGCAGTTGGATAGGAAACGACTCGAATTGGATATTTCAAAACAGGAGTTTGAAGAGTTTAACATTATGTCTCAAAGTGTCGAGGGCCTTCAAGAGTGTGAACGTATGGTGGTGGAGAGGATGAAAGATAAGATCGCAAGGAAGTGGCAAGGAAGAAATATGTCTTAGTTTTTTTTATGTATTTTTCGGTTATTTTTTTAATTTCTATGTATTTTGTTTTTAGTTTTAGTGAAAAAATAGTAATCAAATATAAAATATATAAATAAATAAAAGAGAAAAATAATAAAAAATGAAGGGGTAAGCGGAGGAACCATTTCCTTTGTTTGGGGAGGGAATGGGAAAATGATATGGTGCTATGTGGTATTTAGAGGAGTTTGGGGGAAATAACACCACACCATATAGCCTAATTATTATTCAAAGTCTCAAAAAGGAATCAAAAGATTTAAGAACAATATTCTTCGCTTTAATAATCAACAAAAACTAGTTAAACAAAAACCATACATCCCATTTTATAGTTGGGTATGACAATTCATAGGAAACTGAATAAAGATAAATTAGGAAATTCAAAATTTAAATAAATAAAAGATAATTTGATGTTGCTGCATCATACTCTCCATCTTCAAAAAAAACACGTCCTCCAGTTTTGACTTCGAACGAAAGTCATCTAGGTCAAAAGGAAAATCAACTCGATTCTTCTGCATTATTATTACGACCCCTCTAAACAGTCCAACCTCACGGGTCATCTTAGCCGCCTATAGACTTGTGCCACCTGGATCCAACAAGACATTGGACTGTTTCCTATTCACTATCGACTTGACCCGCTCAAATGTGTCAACCCCAACTAGAAAGCCATATAGTTGTAAACCAGGGACATCTCTATCTTTTTAATAAAGTGACAATTCTTTAGATGTTATTTTGGGAAGAGTAGTAAGCCCACAAAAACGGATTAGAATGGACCCAAACTAGCCATTGGACCACTCACATTCTTTATCTTTTAATCCAACAACATTTATCAAATCAGTTAATTGGATTGGCCAGTCCGTATAAATAGCCATTGGACCACTCACATTCTTTTTCTCCATGAGTACCATTTATTTTTTCTAAGTTAAGTGCTATTTTCGTCCTTGTGGTTTGCTAAGAAATGCTACATTCATCCAAAAATAAAAATCATGCTATTTTCGTCCCCCACGTATCCTATGCATGCCATTTTCGTCCCTCAAGTTCCTACGCAATTCCAACGAACATCTACTCCGATGGATTTCCCATGAAGTTCAAAAAGCGTGCTAAATGTGTTGAAATTCTGACGGATCTATCTTTTATTTGATTGATGGTAACAAATAGGGGTGCAAATGAGCCGAGCCCAAGCTAGGCCGACCTCTATCGGGCTCGGCTTAGCTCGAGCTTGTTTAGATTAAGAAAGCTCGAGCTCGGCTGGTTTGCACCCCCTATTTGTTACCATCAATCAAATAAGAGATAGAAACAATAATATTTTTGTGGGAATTTCTTGGGAAATTCGTCGGTAGATGTAAGTGGGAAATGCGTAGGAACTTGGAGGACGAAAATGACATGCATAGGATATGTGGGGGATGAAAATAACATGATTTTTATTTTTGGATGAATGTGACATTTCTTAAGAAACCACAAGGACAAAAATGGCACTTAACTCTATTTTTTCCTTCAAAGAATTTTCATGTAAGCCACAATTTATCTATACTACTATATAATAATACAATCTAGATGGGCAACAAAGTAATTTGCTCTCTCTTTTTAAGATGGCATATGAAGAGTTTTATGCTTTACACCTAAAATGTCATGAAAAACTAACACTACCCCTATTTGCAAAACTCACTTGTACATTATAGTCTCCTCCATTAATGCTATAAAATTCACAAAAGGAAGTATACTATAATATTATTGTATATGTCCTTTAATTGGTGAACTAATATAACTAAAAAATAAATAAAACAAATAACTGATGAATTTACACGTGTAGCAAGATATATAATCTTCTTTTTATTTTATATACTTTATAGTATAGTAAATGTGATTAATGGGTTCTTATCATGAATGAAAACATGATTACGAAGGAGTCTCTTCTTTTTATTTTATGATTGTTTCACACATCCTCAAATATGGAATCTAAATCGTCTTTAAACCTTCAATTTTGCGATAGTACATTACATAGTCTCCTCCAGTAATGCTATATAATTCACAAAAGAAAGTATATTATAATATCATCGTATATGTCCTTTAATTGGTGAACTAATATAAATAAAAAATAAATAAAACAAATAACTGATGAATTTACACCTGTAGCAAGATATATAAGTTCTACTTTAGATTATAAATCATTTAAATAAAATCAAAAATAAAAACAATGGGTAGTTAACACAAAAAATTAACCAATGAACTTAAACACTAAATAAATGAAACTTAATGAGAAGACGCCTTTCTTTTCTTCTCATATTCCTAAGCCATAAACCATAACTTCCTTGATAATTATTTTTATATGTCCATCATTTAAGAAAGGAAACTGATCGGTCTTTATCATTGTTATTATTTCCTCATACCATTAAAACCTCTTATTATATGTATTCCTTTTGACATCATCACTGTTGCCTTCCAAATCTCTCATTCAAGCAAACCCTTTCAAAGAACTCCCTTAAATTCAGATTGGCTGTCTCCATTTGGATAAGCGGGTTGTTTCCGTAAATACCACCGCATCGCCAACACCACACTTTCATTTTGGATAATAATAATCTATGTTCTAGGTAACAATCCAAACTCTGTAACTTTGTTTTATAGTAAACTTGAAAAGAAATTTTTGTAGTAACAGCTACCAAGTCATTCCTTTAATTTTATTATTAAATTATTTGTGAAGCAGTTAAATAATATATGTATCGTTTTGCCTTAAAGTAGGATAACATTTTCCACATACTTTGTGTTGTATTTTACATTGTTTGCTGCTGTTCACATGATAACATGTTCTACACGCGTAGAATGATGGTTCTTCTTTACTTAAAAACTAGAGTTAATGATTCAATTAAATGGGAGGAAACGATATGTTTAGATAAATTTGGACATGGTTTTAATACATGAGAGGAAAGTCAGGAAACATTAAATTTTTAATAATGCTCAACGAATGATGTGTAAATGTAATGCTTTCTAAACTGTACATCTTGTGCTTTTTTGAATAGATTTTGGCTGGCCTGCATCCGAATATCGAAACGTAGCACCATCCTTTATCACATTAATTTGAGATTTAGAAATTAAACCTTTGAAATCTGGTGCTGAAAAGTATTTCCTATTTTCTAGCTAGATTAGACCTTTCAAAGATGGGTTATTCTCACCTCGACAATTAGCAATCGGATTACCATCGAAGGTCACCGTGCTCAAGGTCCTGGATCCGTTTCTTGAGTAGCCTAATCTCGTGTAGTAACTCGAGATCTCGGAATCTTTGTCGGAGCCATTTGATGTTAAGATTTCGTGGGTTGAGATAGACTCCATCGCTGCCTCGGTCGGCAAATCTGCGAGTAGGTTGTCGATCTTTACCACGAGCACATGAATAGATAATATTCATGCCGTTGCCTCTGCCGGGCGACTCTACGAGAAAAAAAGTATTCATCTCCACGTCGAGCCATTTGAGAACCAAAAGCTCTGATACCAATTGATGCAGTTATGGAAGCAATAATGTAACACCCCAAAAATCCGTCTAGGCGTGGTTAACAAAAATGAATTAAATAGTAAAATGAATGTTTTATGGATAATAAAACGAGACGTAAACGATAAAACGAGAGTTATATTTCTAATAGGAAATTAACATTGTTAGTGGCGTTAGCCAAAATACAAGTAAAACAAGTTGAGGGGCTAAACTAGTCAAGTTGCTAAACTTAATTAAACAATATGTATGTATGTATATACACACACATATACATATATATATATATATTAGTGTGTATATCAACATTTTCATCAAGAGATAAAAATACACACACACACATACCTCTAAACATCATCTTGGCATTAATCAAGACAATTGCAGATCGAATTCGAATGCATGAAGTGCAAATTCGTCATCTAGGGCCTAACACACCCTAAGGTAACCTTCAAATCAAGTCTTGATGATGAATTAGGTGTTTATGTGAAATGGTGAAAATCTAGGGCTTTGATAAAACATGGAATTATTGGTGAAAATAGGTTACTATAGTTTTAGGGGTCCTCAAACATGTTTAATTTGGATTTGAATGGCAATGCACATAAGCGATTGTTATGTTATGTAAATGCTGAACAAGTGGGTTTTGCTAAATTGATGAAACAAGGTGCTAAATTGAGGCTATGGTAATGTTTAGAATTAATATATACATCATGTAGAGATTAGATGATTCATACAAATTGGAAAAGGGTCATGGATGTGAAGGTGGGTTTTGATCCATGGGTGAAACCCACCATCTAATGATGATTATGTGTGATAAAATGGATATGTGATATGTTAAATGCTATCTTTTATGTTGAGTAATGAATTGAGTGAAATGGAGAATTCCACACAATGTTTTAACTATGAAATAAGTGGCTAAAATGAGATGCACACTAGCTGTTCGATGAAATGTCTAATTAGAAATAACTGAATGTTATGTGAGAAATGAAAGTAATTGATAAATATTATGTGGGATACTTGTTAGTTAGTTATCAAAGTGGCAATAATTAAATTGTATGATATGCCACTAGCTATGCCTTAGAAGCATGAATTCTAGGCTTAAAAGAGGGAAACACGCCATATAATGAAATAAGTAGCCTAATGATGATTAGGAAATGGAATGTGCACTAAGTTTAATGAAATTAAGGTGTTAAATGAAGGGCTAGTACATGTTAGAATCATTGTCCTAAGTTAGTGCACATGATCATATTAAGGGCATTTTGACTTTTAAAAGTCACTGGCCCATATTAGAGTATTGATGAAATGGTGTGAATTAACTCATGAGATGTGTTAGTTGTTTGATCCAATAACTAACTTGATCAATCTTATGAGTATTGTGAATGTTTGATCTTGTCAAGCTAGGTGGAAGTTTGGGAGGAACAGATCAAACTAGCTAGCGGGTCAAGAAGCGCATGAATTGGGGCCAAGGTAAGTGACTTATCTTAATAAGACCATTTATGAGTCAAAACGGTATAATTATGTAAATGTTAAACTAATTGTATGATACCCTAAGAAAATTCCACATCGTGGCCAGTAGAGATCATTGGTTCATAAGTAATCCAATACCTCTTAAATCAGTAACGCGTTTTAGGCTTAGTTGGCTTTGGAGCACATGAAAACTCTACAGTTAAGCGGCTCAGGTGAGAGTAGTATCAGGATGGGTGACCTCCTGGGAAGTCTTACCAGGGCGACCAAAAACAAATCCGTGAGCTTTGGATGGGCAACCCATCATGGCGAAACAAATAATATTGATGATGAGAAGGGCCATATATTACATTTCCCATTCTCATTACTGATGTGTCATCTATAGGTTTGAATTCTTTGAACCACCTTAAATTCTTGCACACATGTATTGTGACACCCGAGTCTACCTATCATGAAAATTCATCATCCTGTACAAAGAATAATTCAGAAATAAAAGAGACATAACCGAATCAAAATTAATTTCGAATAATTATTCGAATTAAAATTTACATTCGAATTAAAATTCAAAGTCTCTTTAGGATTCCTTTTGCAATTAATATTTTTGCCAACGTTCAATGATTTATCAAAAACGGACCCACGGTACTTTTGGACCGAATCCAATCCTTTAGGCATTAAAATATTTGGGCTACCCTTATTGTTTCTGGACAAACCATAGTCCAATAATGGTTGCTTTAACATTCAGGTTGGATCTGGGTTTGGGTCACATTTACTTTGTTTTCCATTTTCCAATTTGCAATTCACTGTCAAGATGTTTACTTATAGAACTTTCCTTTAAATTTAATTTTGAACTAAGAACAATATTATTTTGTGTTAGTGAATTTCACAAGCATTTGTTTCTTTAGCGATTAAATATTTTGGTGTATTTAAACCATTTTCACCATCAGCATGCATATTTGGATCCTTTGACATAATAAAAAAAGTTACTATTTTTAGGTGAATTTAAATAAATAAAAAACTGAAAAATAAAGACATCAAATTACAATATATTAATAAATGAAGTTAAATGAATAGTGTCACAAAATGAATAGTAATTATAATAATATTTTATTCAATTAACTATATTATTATTTTACTATATATTATTTTATTATTCAATTAATTATATTATTATTTTATTCATATTATTTTATTTAAATCTTTATTATATTATATACTATTAAAATAAATAACATAATATTATCTAATTTCGTTACAAATTTCATGTGTTACCTTATGTGTAGATTTCTTTATTTTTTTTGAACGTTTACAACCAAAATGGAATCTCGATTGTATAATTCATTGATTGATCAACACCTCATCTAAATCTCGATTGTAAAACGCGCAACGCACGTGATTTTATACAACTAGTTCAAATAATATTTAGAGCACATACTCGTTTGTGTCGATGGATCCTTGGACCCACTTGGACCGGCTACACTCGAACCTTTGTTGTTTCCCGAAAGTTTCACACGTCAATCCTTTTTGAAGTCTCCCACTTTGTTACACCTCCAACATGGTCCTTTCGCCTTCTTGTTGGGATTTTTATCATGATTATCAAATTTACCTTTCTTGCCTTTGAAATTCTTAAATTTCCCCGATTTCCCATCATCTTCAACCATGTTTACCGAAAATTGACCAACCACATTTTTACCCTTTGTCTTATCCACTTCTTAAATTCGGATATGACTTCCCAATTGAACCAAAGACAATTCCTTTTTTTGATGTTTAAGAGCATTTTAAGATCCTTCAATAAAGGTGGAAGTTTGTCGATTATACTAGAAACTGCAGTTGACTCATCCATTTTCAAATCATGTTGAGTATATTGACCCAATATAGGTAAAAGTTCATTATATTGTTCATTAACAGGTCTATAGTCAATCATCTTGTAATTATTAAAATTACTAACAAGGAATTTCTTACTTGATGCGTCTTACGCCATATATTTAGATTAGAGTGAATCCCAGAGTTGTTTTGCCGATTCAACGTTTTTGATAGACATCAAAAAATTGCATCCGGCACCCCATTAAGTATACGACCCCAACAAATGTAATCATCATTTCCCACTTGAGTCTTTTCCTCGTGTGATCAATTGTTCACCCTTTAGGCAAACAATTTAGACCATCTCCAATGCTCCCGTCCTTCGGGTCCTTTATCTAATGTAGAAAAGAGAGACAGATAGAGAAAACAAAACATGCAATATCGACGCCCCCTCCCATTGACCATTGTGGATGGTCATAGATGATCCCTACATAGCCTTTTGGGTTTTGAAAGAGTAAAATATAAAATATTTTGGTCTATAGATTAAATAAAAATGAAATAAATGTGTCAAGTCAAGCCCACCTGCAAACTTTTCTAACTTTAAAATTATATACATGCATAGTTACACACATATATATACACATATTAAATAGAAATGAAATAAACTTCAAACAAAGAAAAAAAAATCAGACAAATTTATTCATACATAATCAATATGTTTAGTACATACAAATTAGTACAACATGAACCACCAGCAGCCAAAAAAAAAAAAAAAAAACCACTTCACAAACACATGTCAAAAAACGGTCCAAAATCTAAAAAACGTGACTTCTAATCATTGATGTTATATTTGTTGACTTGAGTTGACCGATTATCAATTTTGACTTTGTGAACATCTAGTTAAAGCCATTAGAGCCTAAATGCCTAATTGATGGGTTGGAAGTTGAATAACAATATTGAAATAACATCTTTCTGTTTCTCTAATGTATTTCACTTCACCGTTCATAAGTGTTAGAATCTTTCGACACATTCGCAGGCCTAACCCGTCTTCGGTTGACCATTGACCGTTATCGAACATGTCTTGAACCAGTTCTGGTGGAAGACCTTCGCCAGGAGACGTGATCCTTCGTAATGCACGTCAAAATAAACTATGTTAGTGTTCCCGTGAACCGGTCATTTCCAAATAAAAATAAAAAAAAATGTAATTTATATTTTATTTTATTCTTTCCGAATAAAATCATATATCGTGGTTCATTTACTACTTCAGGATCCATATTTTGTTTATTTAAGATTTTTTATATTTGATTAAGTCTACAAATATGCACACCAAAATACCTATTTCCTTTTAAAAATTGAAAACGGATCAGTCGACCTGGTCTACGAATCTATTCTAACTATCAACGAATTCTTCAAATTTTAGGTGATGTGATCTTAGAGCTTGCTTACACTAAGTATACCATCAGTGGGAACTTTGCTTTCTGGTTGGGAAGTGTCTCTGTCCTTTTCACTTCTTATTATTCTTTTCGTTTACTTTTTCTAACATTTCTAGGACCAACTAATTCATTCGGGCGAGACATCTTACGATGTCGGCAAGTTCTTGGTACGATATGAGTTGAGTCTCTTTGGTCTTCCATTCCTCTATAAAAAAAAGCCTTTCCCGTTTTCATAATACCCACGGTAAGCATACTGCTCTCGATCCAGAGCTACTGCTTCAACAATCAACTGAGCTGCAGTCCACCGGGTGGGTTTTTTATCCTTCCAGTTTCGAGTGTATTCTTGGATAGTTATAGCGGCCCATAGGTGCGAGATGTACTTTGTTTTTTGTTTTTTTTTTTTTTTTTTGGGGAGGGGGAGGGGGGGGGGGGGGGGGTTGTCCCATGGACATAGTCCTTTCAGGCAGTGGCCGTTTAGTCCATGGTCCATTGGATGGTCGGTGCAAGGCCAGAAATTGGAACACATGCTATACATGTTAGGTTAGGATGTCTAATAGAACAATTCTAGTAATAGTCTAATAGGTGTGTTTAGCCATAAATACCATGGTATGGGTATGCAGAATTGTATGTTCTAGTTTTGAGTCAGTTTCTTGAATAAACCGTGTTTTGGGTGCTTAGCCAAATACATGTGTTTTCCAATTATTGTTTCTGTTCCATAACCGATTCCAACTTGATTCTGACCCACCCATTTTGACAAGAACAAAACAACACGTTTTGACCCAACCCATTTTGTCATACCGACGTATTTTGACCCGACCCGTTTCTCACACCGGCGCCTTTTGCAACACCTACTTCTCACTTTTATGCATTGAATCTCAATAGTAAGAGCAAGAAGGCAGAAAACATACCTAAAGGCAATATGAACAACATTATTTCCATCAGAAGCCTGCTTCAAGGTTGGGCGAACTCGAATTTCGACCCAACCTGGCGAATGACGCACCATATTCAACAAGAAGTTGATCAACACCTGTTGAATCCGAGATTGATCACCGTAAACGGTCAACGTTTTGACTTCCTCGGGAATATCACGAATCAGTTGTAGACCTCTATTCTGCAGCTCTAACATTACTTGGCTAACCACAACATCAATCACACTCCCTAGTAAAAACTCATCTTTCACTATCTCTAAACAACTATAATCAAATATAAAAACAAAAAAGTTAGCAACATTATAATCACCATTTTGGATCAAACCAGTGTTTTCAAAACCGGACCAGATGTTCGAACCAGATTTCCAACTTAATATTTTTCTTTTCAAAATCTTATTTTCTTATTAATTTGGTACTACTCCATATTTTATTATTTATTTAAGTCTACATTCTTTTAAAGTTGCAAATTCACACCAAAACATAAATTATTTTTTATATTTTGTTTCCCGTCTACCTTCTATTATGATGTAACTTTCGTTTTTTGTGTTAATGAGAAATGAAAAACATTTAAAAAAAAAAAAAAAAAAAAAATTTGTTTTAATTTTGCATTATTAACAATGTTGTAAAACAAGGTCTCGGAGGCCGAGTAATCGCTACAAGGTAGGTTGCCGAGGCCCGAGTACTCTACGCCTAGGCCGAGTACTCCCCAGGTACTCTCCGACTAGGCTTAGAACTCCCCGGGTACTCCTGACTCCGACTAGGGAGCGCCTAGCGACTTTTGCAACATTGATTATTAATAATGCTACCCGGTTCTTAAATTTGATTCAACCAGTCAACCGGTCCGACTAGCGAACCAGTAAAGCGACCCGCTAGCTGTCTAGTCCGGTTCTGAAAACATTGATCAAACATTCATATTATGCAAGAACACTCACCCCTCTTGGATGTTTTCTTTATCAACATCCTTAATGATGTTGAACATTTGTTTCTCACAAGCCACACAAGTATCAAGCAACTGCTTTTGATCTTCGGTTAAACCCGATGCTTCGAGAAGAGAATTCGCAAAACCAATTCCACGCAACGGGTTCTTGATCTGGTGACAGATATAAGTCAGTTCTTTCATTCTAGTGTAGTATTTCTTTTCTTGTTGCATTTGAACATTAACAAGTTGTTGCAGCTCAGGACTTGCAGTTTGTAAAAAGCAGAATGCACCTATAGATGCTCCAGCCATGTTCAGTCTTTTGTTCGCGGTTAAAAGAACCTGCACGTGGTTACCGTTCTTGTCAAAGAACGAAAATGGGTATCTATCGGTGTCTTGACCGCTTATTGCATTATGCAAAAGGATCATGAACTTTGTTAAAGAGTCCGGGCCTTTTAGACGACAAAAGCTTCCGAAAATCTCTCCCACTAATGTTTTCCCAATGATGTCTGCTCGGGCCCATCCGGTTAGCCTCTCCATTGCAGTGTTCCACTCAGAGCAACATGTGTTTTCGTCGGATGCAAAGATTGGTGGAATAAGTGTGCTTGGGTTGTGAATAATGGTCTTGTAATCTCCTTGAATTTGGATGAATTTGTCCATGACCATCTTTTGGCCAGTTACGTCTTGGCCCACGAAGCAAACACCGACTATGTTATGGGCGTAATCTTTGCTAGAACAAGCGTTGACGATCACAAAAACCGCGGTTTCTTCCATTGATGAACCGAAGGTCCTTAGTTTGATTTCGACGTTTTGATCTTCTTGACCTGTGTTAATTCAGAATAATAGCATCAGTGGTGGCAAGATGGATGGATGTGTCAATGTGGTTAGGATGAAACGGGTCAATAGTTAGAACGGGTCAAAACGGGCCTGATTGACCCACAAATACCTCTTCGGATCTTTGTCCATTTTTTATGAATTAAGATTAGAGTTTTGGTAACTTTCAACCCGTTTGACATGTTCCTCTTTTAGCCATTATTTATGACTTGGCCCGTTTGAATTAAACATAATGTTAAAGGTCGCAGTTTGACCAATTTACGTATGAATGAATCGATTTGGGTTATGGACCTTCTAAAACATGCTAAATGAATCAAATAACTACTTTTTTATGATAATAATGTTTTGTAAACATAACTAACATGAATCATTGGTTAAGAAAAACTAAATAGGTTGTTTGCATGTCAACACAACCGGGCTATTTCGACCCAAACCAGATATGAACTGTTTTAACCTGAACGCATTTTGGCCCACTACCAACCCACCAGTCTGTAACGAACAGTACCTCTTAATGCCGGATACGAAAGTTTAGTAACGGTTTCGGGTGAGAACGGGCTTGGGTCAATACGGGTTCTGAGCAAAATGAGTGCAGTTCAAGTAAAATAAACCATTTGATAGTTATTATGATAATAAGAAAATATCAAATAGGTTGTTTGCAGGTCAGCACACCTAGTATGGTTCGACCCAGACCAAAAAATTAACTGTTTTAACCCGAATGCATTTTGACCCGTTACTAACCCACTAGCTAGCCCGCTAACACAACCCAGATTTCGGTATGAGAACAAATAGTACCTCTTGATGCCCAAAACAAGTGTTTAGCAATGGTTGGGGTGAGAACATGTTCGGGTCAGTCTGGGTTCTGAGCAAAATGAGTTGCGGGTCAATTTAAATAAACAACTGATAGTTATTATGAAAAAAAGTAGGTTGTTTGCAGGTTAAAGCAACGCCGCTATTTCAGCCCAGACTAAAAATGAACTGTTCCAACCTGCACGCATTTTGACCCGTTACCAACCCACGAGCCCGTTAACACACCCCAGGTTTTGGTACGAGAACAAACAGTACCTCTCAATGCCCGATACAAAAGTTTAGCAACGGTTTCTTCTGATTCTTTATAAACAAGATCTTTAACCAACGATTTCCCCATCGCATTCTCAACCGACAAGCCTGTCAACTCAGCAACTTTAGCATTCCACCCGTTTATTCTTCCCTCAACATCAACCGCGAGTATAGGTACAGTCGCTGTCTCAATCAGCCTAACCATTTCTCGGGTCACTGAGCTAAGTTCATCCACACCTTGCAGCTGCATTGCTTCAACTTGTGTACTAACAACAGCTTTTGAGTTACTTTCATCAACATTTTTAAATGAATCTCTTAATATCAACTGTAAAGAATGAATTGCATCCATTTCAGTATTTTCCCATGGCAAACTCCTACTTTTAACCACTTCTAAAAACGCGTTAAATGAAGACCGCGGATGCATTCGTTGACCGTCATCTTTATCTTCCGGATGATGTTTAGCTCCACCCCATTTGATCTCTTTTGCTGTGTTTGATCTGAACCAGAATAATATATCTTTTGAAGTAATGCAAGCCACCGCCATCCCACAAACCGCGTCCCCTAGAGCCACTGCTCCAGGGTAGCCAGCATCGGCTAAACTATCCGTGCTTAAACCGGTTGAATCTTGGTGACACGCGGCTAGCCACTCGACAATATCTTTTATTTGGGCCTCGGTTGGGGTTACCCCTAAAGGGTAGTACTTTCCTTGGTTGTAAAGTGCTGCACCATCACATTTCACTAGATCCATGATGCTGGGCCGTTGGGCCACGATGCCCGTTAGCGAGTCGCGAAGAAGCATATCGCATAACAACGTTTGCGTTTTTAAAATGTGTTTTTCGGACATTTGTGCAGCCAACTGTAGTTCCATATTTAGTTGTAACCCGAATGCCTGCATCAGGAACTCACACGCGTAGCGTAAAGGGAATGGAATGTATCTAGCCGACGTGTGATGACACACGACTAGTCCCCATAGTCGCATAGATGGTCTTTGGCCCGTTTCGTCATCTAGCCCGTTAATAATAACTGCCATGGCTAACGAGGCAATGGAGCCCATATTAGCCATGTACTGAGCGTGGCAGCCGTGAGGGGCCCGGAGGGTTGACCCCACCAGGCTCAACGGCTGCATCAATGCCTCATCTTGGATCACGCGAACAGGTGTCGCGTGACAATCCACTATCATTCTAACCCGGTTTTGTCTAAACAAAAACCTTGAAGCTTGAGGGATATCCGTTGCCGGATAATGCAAACCCATATACGGGTCCAAATCGGCCCGTTTGCTCTCCGCGACAACCTCACCGTGCTCGTCCTCATGAAACTTATACACCATAACCCGATCATAACCCGTAAGCTCCCTAACATTTCGCACCACCGCATCACACAACAACTTAATATCCCCACCGGGCAACGACTGCAAGTTCGAAATAGCCCGAACCGCAAGCTTTTGGGACTGGACCGCCCCAGTAATCGACAGAGCCGGATCCTGGGTCCGAGCCGGCTCTAAATCGATCACAATCCCCACATCAATCCTATGCAAAATAGCATAAAACGGTTTCCCCGAATTCCTCGCATGAACCCAAACTGGGTTCAACAGGGTAATCTCACGGGCCCGAAAGGCCCGTTCGAGTAACCCCGCGCTTAAAGGGGTAAACAAAGTCTTGACATCTGTCCCAATGGTCAAGACTTGTTGTTTTTCAACGCTCGGGACAGACTGGGGTGGTGAGAACCCCAGTCTGTCCTGAGCGTTGTCGCTAAAAGCGATGACTTTAAAGGTGGAGTCATCAATAGCTATCATACAACCAAAAGGTTGTATGTGACCACCTCTTTGTATTCTAGACAAGTACTGAGTTATCTCCTGTTCAGGAACAAGTGATGATTGTGATGTAGTTGTTTTAAGTGATTGTGAATAATCAAAAGACTTACCAGAACCACCAGATTGTTCATAAACAGCATGTAGTTTAGCATCAACTGTAAACTGTGCAGTTGCTTTGTTAACTGTTGTTTTTTTACTTCCTGAAGCCATTTTCTTGAAATATTTTTTTATAAAAAAAATGGATACAAAGTTTTTTGTTATTTAAT
This sequence comes from Ambrosia artemisiifolia, assembly GCA_032199755.1. NCBI lineage: Eukaryota > Viridiplantae > Streptophyta > Magnoliopsida > Asterales > Asteraceae > Ambrosia > Ambrosia artemisiifolia. The sequence continues at coordinate 40,784,240 of CM063525.1, forward strand.
ATCTCTATAAAGCAAAAGCTAGATGTAGGATTGGGTTGTGTGAATCCCCATGATGAAGTTAACTGATTATTATTATGATGGGTTTGAGTGAATTTTTGTTGGTGTGAAGTGTGTTGTGTTTACATGTTTTGAAGGGTTAAGATTCTGACTTGGAATGTGTGTTAAAAATAGGTATACTTTTTAATTTAGCAAGATTGTATCTGTTCTGACTGTTTGTTTGTTTCTGTTCAGCATTATCTCACTCAAAAAATTGTTCTTGATCTTTTTTTTTTTGGCCTGTTTCTTAATTTTTTTTTTAAGAGATAACGTACAAAGCTTCTTGACGTACAAAGCGTAGAAAGCATTCTCAGCCATTAGATTAAGACGGTGGCAAGATGGTAATTAACAACCCTAATCATATTGGGTTAATGTAACCAGTGGTAAATTAGGAAAAAACGTTAAATCGAAACAACAGACCTAATTCGAACCCTGATTTTTCATCGTTTCAGTTTGATTACACGTTTAGAATGATTACAGAATCAAAATAACAAAAAACATTCGATTACAATGAACGAAAACAAAAAAAATTAGAAAAACAGAGATTTACACTGGGAGGATTAAATCATACGAAAAACATACAATTATGAATAAACACTCGTAATAGTTGTCAAATACTTTCGATTTTGTTTCAATAAGTATGATTAAACATAAAAATTAGGTTAAAAATAAGTTGCAGACAAAGAAGACGAAGTTGGTGAAAACAGAGGCGTCTAAACGCACTTACAAAAATTTAAACGCACGCACACCAGTATTTAAACGCACCTTTGAAAAATTAGAACGCACCTTTAAAAGCATGTATATAAACATAGCCATGCTCATTCCTAAGCACAACCATGCTTGTGAATAAGCACGATCATGCCACACCATGCCACAAACCCAAGCATAACCATACTCATTCCTGATCACAACCATGCTTGTAAATAAACATTGATAGACGCACTTGTATAATTCTTAAACGCGCTTAGGAAAACAGTGCCACCACAAACTCATTTACATAAACGCACGTTGAAAAACATGATTCACTATAAACGCACGTATAAAGTTTTGTTAGACGCATGTGTATGATTCTTAAACGCACTCACAAAACAACTATGATACCAGACACTGATTTACATAAACGCACGTTGAAAACACAAGAATCACTATAAACGCACGCTATGCCTCTTCTTCTTCAACATACCATTACTGATAATCAAATTCCATCATCTACCTGTTTCTATCTGTAAAAATACATCAACGATTATTGATTTTGATTAACAACATATAATCACGATGTAAAACTAAGTCAAACATATGATCTTAACTCATAATCAATCGTTAAAACAAAAAATTTGATCGACTAAAAAAACAGAGCATGGTTATAATCGTATAAAATAATTGTTAACTGAATCATGAATTCATGATCGAAAAATAGTTAATCGATCATGAATTGAATCCTGCATTTAAAATTGAATAATTGTAAATTACAATTGAAAGGTGATTTGAATCGTGAATAGAACTGGGTTTGATTGGACCTGAGATTAAGGAAAAAATAAAAGGACTAAATTACCCTTCTAATCAACCAGGTTTAGGTTAGACAACTTAACTATGGTTTTTCACGTGTCATTTCCTGGTGGCTCTTACATTTTTCAGGTTAAGGATACTTTGTATCCTATACTTTCTCTTTTTATTTTATTTTATATTAAATACATTTATACTTATGATTTTATGTAAATTGTATTTATCTAAGGAAATATATAGTTAGGGCCAAAAAATTTTGATACGACCCAACCCATTTAAAAAAATGGGCCGGGTTCGTGTTGACCCGTATTAAATATGAGTTAGGTTCAGGTTGACACGTATAAAAATGGGTTGACCTGTTAACCCGTTTAAGTATTTAGGAAAAATTCATTTATATTTTTGTTTTTTATTTTTCTTATTTTCATTTTAGATGGTCAGTTATAATAAAGTTAGTTTTGCACACCATATTATTTACTTGTCACACTCATAGTCACCATTAAACACGTTATTGATAATTCGTTTACAACCCAACAATCTGCTTATAACTCGTCAACATGTATGACTCATTTAAAAATAAGGGTTAAACGGGTCGTGTTTAGGTTGAACCGTATTTATGTGGGTCGAGTTAGGGTTGAAATCTTTGACACAAATAATAATGTGGGTCGGGTTCGGATTGCACATTTCAACCTACCGACCCGCAACCCTTAATAAGAGAAATTAATGGCATTGATAAATTACCCTCAACCAAGTGGTGAGGGTTCAAAATTCAAACTCCATCGTAACTTGTAGGTATATATTTGGACATTAGGTGTTGTAGAATTATAGAATTATGTGTATTATCGATTAAAAAAGTTAATACTTAAAAAGTTGATTAACCAAGTGATAAGGGTGGTGAGAGGTGAGTTGAATCATGTTGATAGAAGCAGGTTAAATGTCAAATCCATAGTTAAATTGATAAAACAATTTCTTTTACTAGTTATCATTACTTTATAGGAAAAAAACATAAAAATGATAGAATTCTTCCTCGTTGTTTTTGTAAATGTAATAACAAATAGGGTTTGAATTTTTACACCACATGAAAACAATACATCTAATTATAAAGTTCATGACTTTAGCTTTAAATGAGTTTGGATAAGTAATGAGTTAAACCATTGAATATCAACGTTTTAACAACGAGATCAATTATTCGGACTAGGAACCGAATACCTAGCCATTATGGATATGCCTCTTTAAACATAAGGGCAAAGCTTGGTTTGCCAATTGGGGGTGGGGGGGGGGGGGGGGGGAGGGGGGGGGTTGGACTCAAATTTTTTCGATCGGTAGTGGCAAATCGGCGGAGGCCGGACTCAACCCAGACTACATTTACCTACGAAAATAACAAATTTCCACTACTGCGCAAAGGGGGGGGGGGGGGGGCAGGGCCACCCCTGGCACTCTCAATGCTTCTCCCCTGTTTGAATTGACCTATCATCGGTTAATTCAGCCAGTTGTTAAATTTTGTTAGATAAGTGGAATGGTAAAACAAACGCTTCGATTTCTGACCAAGTTATTATGAAAACTAGGGCTGACAATTTAAGACACGAACACAAATACCCGACAGGAACCTACACGATCTTAACAGGTACATGTATGTCCTTAACAGGTTTCGTGTCCTAAACAGGTAGACACGAAATATACCTGTTAATTTTCGTGTCTAAACAGGTTAAATACTTGTTTACCTGTTTTGTACCCGTTAAGACATGTTAAGAATTTTTTTTTTTAAATATAGGTTGTATGGGTGGAGTATTGGAGTTATACGTTTTTATATGTGGAATTATACCTTTTTAATGATTGATGGTACCCATTTTACCAATTATTCCATTGCAGTGCCTTCGGGAGGGTGGATGTCGAGTTTTCGCGTATCTGGGAAAGCCAAGTGACTGACGGCGATCGAGTAGTTGACCTTGGCCACAACGCCTAGTATCACAATGGTTGACACTGTCCCTTGCCGTTAAAAATATAAAATAAAAAGTTAATGGGCTTCTTTCGAATTGTTCAAAAAAAGTGATCTCAAACATATTGGCCCGTAGAAAAGATCTTAGCAAAAGTGGGGCCCACCAAGGGGGTAGCCTGTGGTAGGGCAATAGCGAGTTGTCTTTATATCACATTCAGCCCACGTGAAGTTTGTACCCTAAATGACCCATGTGTCTCCACCACCAATTTGTTGGACCAAAAGAGCATGCCACGTGTGCATATCAGCCCACTGACTTGGTGGGTCAGCCCACGTGATCTGGCCCATTAGCACATAAGGTCTCGCACGTGAAGTCGCCATTCCAACCAATCACCTTCTTACACGTCAGTAACGCGGTGGGTCGGATGAGTAAAGTCAGTATTGTTAACTTTAATTTTAATGATTTTAGTTTTATCTTTTAAGATTTTGGATTATTAATGTGTTTTGAAATGTCTTGCCATTTGTCACATATTGTTTCCTTTTTTATGTGAAACTAGCGTGTTGAGTTCCATGCTTAGTGGCGGGGCAGACGGGAAATTTGATCGGTACCAATACTCGGCATAGTAACACGAAGAAAATATCTAAATACGTATCCTTAGCAAACGAAAAGGGAAAACTAAAAATATAAAAATTAGTAGTACCATTTTATACCGACATGTAAATCAACACGACACACACATAAAGATAAACATATAAAACTTGAGGGGGGTCATAACATTTTACAAATCTTTTAGAAGTTGAGTTGAGAGGATATAATTATTAATACTAAAAGTTTAGAGGTGAGATGCAAAAGGAAAAATAAAAGAACCTTGAAAACGTGGACCGCTAAGATGGGAGCATGTGGCATCTCATATTAGCACCATCATAACATAATCTTACTCATAAGACCAGGTGAAATGGGCGTGAAAGGGGCAATTCGCGGTCCAATTGGCGTTGCCACACCGCCTCCAAGGGCGCTAATTGTGTTTTTTGGTTGTAGCATTAAAATTTTTGCGGCGTGAAATGGATTACTTTTTGACTGGCCAATAAAATTAAAGCAAAGTGAGGGAGGGGTGCTACTTTTTGCTGCCCACTACGTTTGCTCTAAAACCAGGTGTAATGGTGGGTGAAATGAGTGTGAAAGGTGCAATTTACGCTGCCACACCACCCCCAAGGGCGCTAATTGTGTTTTTTTGATTGTGGCGTTAAAATTTTCGTCCCGTGAAATGAATTACTTTTTGACTAACCAATAAAATTAAAGCAAAGTGGGTAAGGGCGGTACTTTTCGCTGCCCACGTTCGCTCTAAGAGGCTTCAACATTCATTATATTGTTACTAGTTAGGAACCCGCACGATGCGGCGGCGGTGACTATATGGTAATGTGTTAGTTGTTTTTGATAGTTTATCAACCCGGAAGCCTAAGTATGTGACCCAAAACCAATCTTTATAAGAGTTGATTATCGTTCGGACAATTTGCAATACATGATCATTTCTATTAATTTATCAACGTTAGCCTGTACGTTTCTATTAATTTATCAATGAGTTAACGTTAACCCGTTAAGGTGAGATGTTGATTATGCCAATCATTCTTTTCAGAAGGAAATCAACTCAATATATACAAAGCAAAACATAAATACTAATTAATTGGGAGTCATTGTTTATCAAAATAAATACTAACTGAATACAAGCAGCAAAACTCAATTGTTTCAAAATGTCCAAAATATTTTAATCCGTTTGACTGAAATACACTTGTACCATTAACCGTATTGTCATATTTTGCACATTGAATAGTCATTCTCAAACCATTAATATGATTTAATCATTTGTAGGTTGTTTGAGGAAAAAAAAAACTAATACCCTAGGAAATTAACTCGACCGAATCCAAACATGCAGGGAGAAAATGTTGATTGTTAAAAAATAGTGTTTTAGAAAAACATATTTTACATTATTAATTTGCATATGTATTATTCGGACTCTGAAAATTACAACTGTAAACATTGTTTATAACATATAAGCATGTAGTTTCTCCCGAGACTCAAAAAAAGAAACAATTATTTACATAGTTTCTCTCGATACTCGACCCCCTGACCTTCAACGTGAGCTTCACATTGGTTTGGTTTCAGAAACATCCACCAATCAATCGGTTGATTTAGCTATGATAAATTGTATCTGATCTTCTTTCCCTTTCCTTTATTGATGGTTTTCCTTAATTTATCACAAACTCATCAAGCAAGAGAGAGAGAACATTGCATGTTCATTAGGCTTTTAATGATTTAATCAAAATAATCTACTCAAATCTGTAGGCTTCAAAATATTAACTGAAAAAACAAATAATATAAAACATCTTTAAAACATTTAAGTGACAAAATATCAAATGGTTACTTGATTGCAAGAGACCATATTCTTACCGACTTATGAGTGGTCTACTCACTTTTGAGTGCATCTTTTTGATACAACACTAAAACTGGTACACTTTTGAGTATTAACAATTTTATTCAAATAAGTAGTTCTTTTCATGACACAAAAGTATGATTCATATTCTTGAGGCTCATCAAAGCTTATGGTAATTATATTTCTATATATATATGTGCTTTTATAGCATTTGTTTACTGGCTTAATTTTTCATGTATGGACTTCGTTGCAAGTCTAGAGAAATAGAGATTTAAGCTGCAAATAAAGGCTTTAATAGAATGGTTTAAATTTCACCAAAACAGAAAAAAATGGTTCATAATGGTTCTCTTCATTTTGCAGTCTAGTTTCACCAAAATGGAGGTACCTTTTTAGGGTACAGGTAAGAGTATGGGTGTACTTTTGCTGACTATGTTGTGTAAAGCTGAGGGTTTGAGTCTGAAAAATAAAGTCTTTTTTGACAAGTAACATAAGGTCAAGTAGCTTAAAATAAAAATTTTGTTGCAGTCTATATTAACCTAAAGGTGAGGGTTTGATTCTGGAACATAAAGTCTGAGGGCACACAAATGGCTTAAAATAAAACTTTTGAAAAACAAAGTCTTTTTGCGAGTTCAAACAAATTGTGTTACCTATATCAAGAATCATAGTGTTCAGAAATTTCACCAAAGTGGTATGGGTGTACTTTGAATAAAAACCTCTTTTATTTCAGAAGGAGAGAGAGAGAGATTTGAATGGAAACCTCTGTGATATCAGCTTTAGTAATATGTCTTGCATTTGGAAAGTGAAGAGTAAAATAGTATAAAAAGAAACATTATAATATTAATTTGGTTTTGAAAAATAATTATGTTTATTTAATCATAATCATTCTTTGTTATGTGTCGTTTTTAATGTTTTTCAACGGTCCAAAACTGAATATACTTAGTTAGCTACAATTGTAGTAATTCATCATGTCAACGGTCCAGTACTTTATTGTGATACCTTAAGCTGAAAATTAAATGTAAACAAAATAAGAACACAGTATCATGCAACAACTTGACTTCACTTGAGAACTTACATTGACTTTTGATACGTGAACAGTGAGTAAACAACCGGAGTAATAGCAGAAGCAGCCAGAGCCACTTCGACCTTTCTGGCACTAACATCATCGCCTTCTTCACATTTTCATACCAAAAGTGACGAATCCTCCATTCCTCTTTGCAACAAAACCCAACCTTAGCCAGAGCTGGGCTTCCATCACCAAAGTACGCCATTTGCTACCAAGGAGACGAAACATTAACCTAAATCGAAACAGAAACATAGTAAAATGAAGAAAAAATAAAACTAACCCCGCTTCACGAATTCGTGCCATCTGTTTCGGAAACCACCAACACCGTCCAATCAATTCTCGTCATCTCTCTTAATCGGCTCGCCTTCGCAAAAGATGGAATAAGATCGGTAACGGGTCGCCAAAGGTTATCATACCACGGACTCTACCATTGCTTCTCATAAAGATGATGAAGAGTTGTTCTCTTAACAACGCTTCCATTCCCACCATTTTGGCTACATCTCACACCTAAAAAAATTCAAGTAAGCAAGAAATATACAAACCTTTAAAATTTCAGTAATTGAGCATAAATAAGAATGCAGGTTCAGGTTTAAAAGTGGCGTTTTTAGTAATGGTCGGGTCAGGTTTGTCCATTTAAGATTGTAGTTAATGGGTTGATTATGATTACAAAAATAATATTATAATAATAATATGAAACATGCATACCAGAGATGCAAAACAACAATCAGTAGGAGCTCGAATATATACTTCTACCACGGGTCGCCAAAGAAGATGCAAGCAAAAACGCATCAAAGTAAGGCCTAACCGGACAGCCACCAGCACCACCAATTTGCATTCAGCAAAAACACAGTTGAGCTCTGTCTTTTTTATCCTTTATTCCAACAATTTTAAACATCTAGACTAAAACTCTACATTCACCAGAGTCCAAAAATACGGTTACTTTTATCCATTTTAAATTTCATTTATCAGTTTAATCACTTTTCATCCACGAGAAACACCTTAAGAGTTTCATTCGTTTGGTTCTTTATTCTAGCAAATTTAAACAGGCCCATATGAGGCAAGGCCCAGCCAAACAGTCCTGAGTACAGCACGACACACTGAACCGAACAAAACTGGCATGAACCAGAAAAAAAATATATGTTAGAACCGGTCTGTAACAGCTAAAATGGTTTGTAACAACTAAAAATGGTCTGATGCAACCTGAAATACATGTGCGCCTTGCTTGTCTCGGGCGTGCCTTTTTAAGCTTCTTGCACCTAGGCGACTTTGTATATACAAAACCCCCAGAAATTTAAGTCTGACCATACATGCCAACAGATACATAGTGAATGAATGATAAAAACCCTAGAATATAAACTCCTCAACATACCTGGACCAAAGTCTCACGTGTAAGATTGGTGCTCGATATCCATTGTCTATAAAATCTAAACAAGATTGTCAATGTGTTAATCAGTTAGCCACAAATTAATATCCAATGACCAAATAGACTAAATTTGATTATTGAACTAATATTATAATTATTAAAACATATACTATGGATCACTAACCATCCAATTGATGTGGCTTTCAACAGACTGCTGGACCCTTTATCCACAGAAACACCATTGAGCAACCCTCCTTATGCCATATCTCAATTGTTGTCCCAAAATAATTCGTCTTCAGCCCAAGACATTCAAACTTGTCCCAGATTGGCATCAATCGAACCTATAAAACAACATATGATTCCGCTTATTAACAACTTACAACTTTATAATGAAAATCCATATATTAGGGAGGAGAAATTACCAGTGATGAAAACCATTCTATAAGGGATAAATGATGATGATAGTTGAATGTTATCTGCATACAGAAGAACAAGATCTTCAACAACAAGAGGAGTTGTACAAAAATAAAATCGCCTTATTTAAAAAAGCCCTCGTTTTTTAAGCGCCTAGCGCCTAGGCTTCGTCCACACTATAGTACTCCCTATTAAAAATCACAAGATTATTATTTCATTTTAGTACTCCCTCAACATAGTAGGCAGAAAACATTTGTGTTGTATAGTATCCAATACTTGTTTAAAAGAAGGTTGACCCAATCTACCAAACCCAGTCAACTTAGTTGGTGTTATATAAAAAAATGCCCTCCATCGCCAGGACTCGGCAGAGCCTCCATCACCGAAAGAAGAACAATGCAAGCCTGAAATAAAAAAATAGCCTAACGTTACATATACTTGATAAAACAACATAGTTCATCCTTGGTTTTAAAAGGTTTGCCTCTTAGCCGCGAGGCGCAACACCGCTTTTGCGCCTCGGGTACGAAAAGCACACAGTTTTTTGCGCTCTACGCCTAAGTTTTAGACTTCATCGCTTTTGTGTGCCTCATGGTTTTAAAACAAAGATTTCATCACTATTAGGTATTTTAAGTAAGACGGTACCTTATTGAAGTATGTTAATCTTGCTGATCAAGGACTCTACAAAAGGATCCACATCCACCTACTCAATCACATAACCTTTACAGAAAAAAAATAATATAGGTTATACTTATAATTAATCCAAAAATAGAAAAAACTTAACACGAATTTTTTTTTTTTAAAATAGATGTGTTTTAAGATCATACCCAACCAAACCCATTCGATCCCATACTAAGAATTCCCCAATTCGTCTCGTTAACCAACCAGCAAGCCCGTATTGTGAACCTCTCATTAGACCGACATCGACACTTTAATGGTTTATACCAAGATTCCAACAGAAATAACGAAACTGATGCAATTTTTCTGCAGCATTTGCAGGATTAGGAGATCCCTATATGCTTCTAGAGGCATCATATCACACAACCTTTCATACTGAATCCTTTGGCGTACAAATCACTCGTCCTCAGTCGCAATCCATGCGACTAATCCAAGGTAAGCCATTGACTCATCATTCCCTCTTTTCAAACCTGCCAAATTTAAGACGTTCAATATATTAGCAAAGCCAAACACACATAATACAACTTATAAAAATCCCAAATCAAATCATATTTAAACCTTTGGGTCAGAAATACTTTTAATCCTATATGACAAATCCAACAAAACAGATCAGAGCACAAATGTCACCACGTGACACATCAAAATCTATATTCCTAATTATACAACTGAACATGTACCGTTGTCCTCCGAAAAAATACACAATCAACATTTGGACTTATGCTGCAGCTTCGGGCTTCTTTATTTCTATGGCTGTTGGCGCATCAGCCTCTCCACGACTATAAGGAGACTATAATAGAAATCAAATCAGTCGCAAGCCGGCAATAATTATCTATTGTCCACCATAAAATTATCGAAAGAGATCAAAGTAATTACCAGTATCTCCGATGATGATGTACTTTAAGAGGGACGCTGAATCGGTCAGACGTGGAGGTAATATAGGTATGAGGATGATCGGAGGTAGAAGAGGCGACGTGTCAACCACAAAAACACACGTTTAAGACATGAACATGAAGCTCCAATCGGCATCCACATCCATAAATCCCCTGTTCGTATAATCTATCTGCTGAAAACTATAAGAAATCATCAACTTCAAGTTGAATCAAACAAAGAGGAAGCTACCACTTCTTTGTGCTGATTTGAATAAGGTGGGCCAGTTAAAGAAAAAACTACTTCAGATGGTTAGCTGGTGATCGTCCACTCATAGGAGATTAATTTTAAAGCTAGAAGTAACAAAGATTTCTAATTCTAGTATCAAATATGTTATTCAAAAATTAACTCATTGCGCCTTTGAGAATAAAAAAGGTGGCCCAACCTACCTTTTTTCCTAACATAACTTTTTATTCATAATCGGTGCTGATTATGATTGAGAAAAAAACAATAGATGAACTGGATATTAGAACAAAGTAACTATAACATATTTACAGCACTACATTACTATTGAGGAAAAAACAATAGATGAACTGGATATTCGAACAAAGTAACTATAACATATTTACAGCAATACAAGTACACCTTCAATAACTTTCAATTAGTTCGTAATTTCTTTTTAGCTATTTTTGTTTACTCCATTCAACTGGTCGGAAAATAGAAATTAGACTCATTCACAAAGTAAGTGAAAAAGAGATGATACCTTGGATTCCAGGTAACAGTCGCTACTTCAGGTTGCAATCTCATATATGGCTGACTTTGGATTTAGGGTTCTTGGATTCAAGGTGGTGTAGTTCATGGGCCGATGCGGAGCTGAAAACTGAAGCTACAGAGGTGGATCTCTTTCACCATTCTTCTCTGAAACTTTTAAAAGTTGATTTTAATTGGAAGTTGTAACCTTACTTGATCAGAATTTCAAAAATTCAAATGAAGAATGATATACCTCAACAAAATTATAAACATCGGATCTCTGTTCACAACCAAAAGATGAACCTAAAACACAAATCCTCCTATAAACTTCCAATTAGAAAAACACAGAACAAGATTCTAAAGTACATTTCAATTATATAAACATAAACCTAAAGTTAGTGCGTTCGTAGTACATCATACTCCACCTTGTGCCTTTTAGATTCTTCTCAGGAAGTATGAACTGGATTTGATAGTTTCAATCAACAAATCGTGAAAAATAATTGCTGAGGAGTCTATTCTCCATTTGCCATAATAACCTTGAGAAAAAAAACAAGTATGAGGAATCGAACAGATCTGTTGAAATCAGATAGAAATCTTCATAGATCTATGAAACCGGAAATGAAATTGATGAGAAGACCAGATATATCTCTTGAATATAGAGAGAGAGAGCGAGAAAAAGGGGATGGAGGCGGACAAGAAATGTGAATATGAAACCCTAACCCTAATATGTGTATCCGGGTTTTTTTTCTTAGGCTTAGGGGGCTTGTACATGATGCATCTAAGCTTGCACTTAAGAGTTTTTATGCATTGGATCATTGTACAACATGCTTTCAAGGCTTGTAAAGTGGCAAATGACCATTTCTGCCCTTCCTATATCTATACTACATTATAATATTTTTTCATATAGTATATGCTTATTAATATAGTATAGATTTGATATTCATTTAATTCAATTGCTGTATTTTTTCATATAATATTTTAGGTACAGATTTTCAACCGTTGATTGATGAGAGGGATTTTTAAAGATATTTATGTGAACTTCTCCCACCATTCGTTAACTAGATCTCTTAGCAATTTTACAGCATACGTTTGATCTTTTAATAAACAATGACAGGTACGTGTTGAAAACACACTCCATCTCTATATCAACCATTAGCTTCTTATCAAAGGATCTGATGCTATAAGTTCCAGATAATTAAAGAATAGCAACTTTAAATGCATGTCAATTAAGAGCATTATTCCATAACTAATGGAAAGGAAAAAATCGATAAAGGAAATGCCAAAAGATTTTATCAAAGCGTTAACTACAACAATCAATTAAATTATCTAAACACCTTAAATCTTCTCATAGATACCCGCTTGCATGATCTCAAGCTCGTCGTGTAGAATGAACATAAGTAGTCTGAGCCAATTGTCTAATTAGCAGATAAAGTAATCGATATGAATTCACATATAATCAAATAACCTGTAACACAAGGAGTAACACGCAATGAACACAATATAAATCAACCATAGAAGTTGGTAGTTAGATATATGTGTATCATGTGTACAACGGGGTGTGGCATACTGGCATGCATCACCATCCACCACCAAAACATACACTTCTTGTGATCTTATGCAATAAACTAGAGGTTCCGTGTATTACACGGGTTGTTCAAATTAAATTTATATAAATAATATTTTGTTATGCAATTGAATATAAGGGAGCTAGTTTGGGAATTTCACCTGGTAGACAAATCTAATATGAAGTGAAAAACTGCGTATACCATAAAAGGAATTAGCCGTTTTTCAAAAGAAAAAAATAACAATTGTAGAGATTCAACACTCCATAACTAATAAAACCTACTTCTAATTCTAGATGCGCACCTCTTGCTAGAGTGAAGTCTATGTACAACTTTGTCACTTCCTCAAGACACTCTAAAGCTGTGATATGAACGTGGAAAAATAACAACAAAATTTGTATCAAATGATATTTCAACATGATGATGATAGACGATACTATTGTTTAAAGTAAGCCCTATGTGATAGAATGACATACATGTTCAATCTTTATTATAAAAGTACAATTGATCACCTTGGGTGACACCAAATAAAACAATATTTTTACCAAACTGACTACATCTGTGAATATATATGTAGTTAGCTGGTTGTTGCCTGAACATTGGCCAAAGTAAAGTTGAATGACAAAGTGACAAAAATGGAAGCAATCATCCAAAACCAACTTAAATAGGTCAGAATTTCGATAAATTAAGTCAAAGCATAATATTAGTGTATAAAAAAAGCTACAGTTTGGTATTTTTTTTCCGGTTCTCTAAATATATAGATAATAATAAATGTGTGAGCAACCGAAACTTAATTGATTATTGATTCCAAAATATGACTTTAAAATAAAAACACACAAATGACAGCTTAGAAAAATACAATGTATAGGAAAAACACCATGCACATTACAAAAAAAACACCGTATACAGAGAAAAAACACAATAATCAGAACTGAAAAACACAGTGAACGAGATAAAAAGCACAATGAACAGTCGATTATAACACAATGGACAATCGAAAATAACACAATGGACAAACGAAATAATACATTGTGTTTTTTCTGATGCAGATTTGTGTTTTTTTACTATATATACTGTGCATTGTGTGTTTTTTTTTCTTCATGAACAAAACCCACTAAAAAACATTTTTTTCGTTTTTTTGCATAGCACTATGTGTCTGAAATGATGTCCAAATATCGATTGATAATGCAACTATCAAAGTACGATCCAAAGAGTTACACTTTGGACTGCAAATATAGAAATAATTTTAATTGTTAAATATTATTTATCACAAATAACTTCAATTGAGAAATAAATATTTAGTTAAATAATCGGTGTTGCTTGTTTGTAGAAACAATAGATTGAAAGTGGATTGATTAAACAGATTAATCAATTGAATCGTTTAAAGCGTTGAGTGATATAATAATTAATTAGAGAATTATTATTACGGCGTGATCGAATAATTGTTATTCGATATTAATGGTAATAGATAATTTTCTTATTTCCATTTTACATGGTTAGTTATAATAAAGTTAGTTTTGCACACCATATTATTTACTTGTCACACTCATAGTCACCATATTAAACACGTTATCGATAACTCGCTTAAAACCCAACAACCTGCTTATAACTCGTCAACATGTATGACTCGTTTAAAAATATTGGTTAAACGGCGTGTTGGAGTTGAAATCTTTGACACGAATAATAATGTGGGTTAGGTTCGGGCTGCACATTTCAACCTACCAACCCGCAACCCGTAATAAGAGAAATTAATGGCATTGATAAATTACCCTCAACCAAGTGGTGAGGGTTCAAAACTGAAAGTCCATCGTAAGTAGGGCTGCAAACGAATTGAACTTTCAGCGAACAGTTCATGAACCGTTTGGCGGGAAGTTCGTTTGTGTTCGTTCGTCCAATAAATGAACGTACACGAACAAAAAATATCATTCGTTTAGTTAAATGAACGAACATGAACAAAGGCTGCGTTCGTTCGTTTATGTTCGTGAACGTTCGGTAACGTGTTTGTTTATGTTCGTTTGTGTTCAACAGTTTAATAAGGTTTTGTATTTCTATAATTTTTTATATTCTTTTATTTTTAATATTATTATTTGATAATAATATTAATACATAACATATAAAGATTTATTATTAAAAGATGTTAATTATAAAAATAAGGTGGACTAACAATTAATTAGTTAATTGTTAATTGGTTAAGTCCTTGAAGAACAAGACAATAGTTTAACAAAGTTGAGAGATAGCAAGGGCTAAAATTTTTTTGATCAGGAATAGCCGATACAGAAAACGAAGAACACAAAAAAAATTGCACTCAAAATATAGTTCGCCAAAGGGGTAGAGAAGGCTATCCCTCTCCATATGCTAGACATGCCCTATTTACTAAAATAAAGTTTATAAGACTATGGGGAGTGGAGGGGGGGAAAGAGGGGGGGGGGGGAATCGCCATGTGGCACTTGTGGGGTCCATTTGGGGGGGGGGGGAATTGTGGGGAGTGGAAGGGGGGAAGAGTGGGGGGGAATTGACATGTGGCATTTCTATTTTATTTTTCTTTTTCTTAATTAAAGTAATAAAAAACACAAATTTAATAAAACATAATTAAAAACATTAATAATTAATAATAAACTACAAAATATAAAATATAAAAACATGAAATAAAAAAATACATTAACTAAAAAAAATACATAAACTAAACAAATACATCAAACATGTTTTTAATCATCACTGTCGGATGGGTATTGTCTTGGTACAGTCCAAATATGCTCAACCAAATCCGCTCGAAGGTTGTGATGTGTTTGAGTATTTTTTATTTCCATGTTGTTTAACGATCTTTCTTCATCGGTAATGTTTCCTTGACTTGATGGTGGTGCGTCACCAAAATACTCGCATATTGCACGCCCTTCGTCTTCCAAAATCATGTTATGTAAAATAATGCATGCATACATGACATTTTTTATTTGCGCTTTTTCCATCATTCGACATGGCATAGACAAAATGTGCCATCTTTTTTGTAAAACACCAAAAGCTCGCTCAATGTCTTTCCGTGCAGCCATTTGAGCTTTGTTAAACTTTGTTCGCTTATCGTCTAACGTAGTCCTCCGTGTAAACGCTTTTACGAAAACGGCCCAATCAGGGTAAATTCCATCTGTTAGAAGATACCCGTACTTGTATTCTACCCCGTTTACATAAAAAGTTCCTTTCGGTCCAACATCATTTACAAGATCGTTGAAAATTGGGGATTGATTAAGAATAGTTATATCGTTGTTCGAACCGGGCACACCAAAAAACGCATGCCAAATCCAAAGATCTTGTGATGCAACCGCTTCAAGCATCATACAAGGCTTTTTATGATATCTTCTTGAGTGTTGACCTTGCCATGCAGTTGGACAAAGTTCCCACTCCCATTTCATACAATCTAAACTCCCGAGCATACCAGGAAAACCATGTTTTTCGTCGTGGAATTCCAAGAGTTGTTGTACGTCACTAAACGTAGGTTTTCTCAAATATTTTTTTTAAATATAGTTCAATGACGTACGAACAAAAAAAGTGGAGAGTTTCCCTGGCCGTTCGGGCCGACATCTTTAGATAGTCGTCCATTATGTCGAAAGTTTGCCCGTAACCTAAGTATCTAAGCGCGGCTGTGACCTTTTGAAACGTGGTAAATCCCAACTCACCACGCGCATCGGGCCTTTGTTGGAAATATTCGTAATTATTTTCTAAATCGTTTGATATTCTTATAAATAAATTACGACTCATACGAAAACGCCGCCTAAAATTTTTTTCATCGTATCTAGGTTCGGGCGAGAAGTAATCACATACCAATAAATCATTTGCGGCTTGTCGTTCACGAAGTATATACTTTCTACGCTTTGGTTCCGAGGTCGCTTCATCATCATCCGCTACAACTTTAACGAGTGTCTGAACGGTAGCCATTATCAACTCCGCACCGTCATCAGATGAGGAGCCCAAAGCGAGTTCAGCAAACGACGAAGACGAACTGGAACTTTGGTCCGACATCTTGCAAGTATTTTAAAAAAAAGATTGTTTGGAAATGATTTTATAAAAATGGGAGATTGTGGGTTTGAGTATTTTTGAGTGTGTGTGGGTTATATATATATATAGATTTTAGAAAATTTTTTTTTTTTAAATATAACCGTTGCCAACGGTTAGATTTTTAAGTTTTTTGTTTTTTTTAATAGTCAAACGGTCAAAAAATTGGTCCAATCACGAAGTGCCACGTCACCCACCCAAACCCCCCACCGCCCGGCTTTCCCCCACCGCCCCCCCTCCCCGCCCTCCACTTCCCGCCCCACGGGCCGGGTTTCCCGCCCGGGAATCCAAAGCCGCCCCCCTTTTGCCGCCCCACTCCGTGGAGTCTAATATTGTGATGGTTGTTTCAATATCTGCATTTGCATATGATGATGATATTTTACTGCTTCGCTATACTTCGTTGTTGACAAGTATACTCGTTGTTTTTTGATGAATAACGGTCAAATTCTTAGCTAGATCTTATCGAAAACAAATACAATTAATTATAGAGAATTCAAAGTTATAACAACGATAGTAATTGTTTATTTATCGTCGTGCATATATATATTTTATCTTTCTTTGCATTCATGTATTTTATTATCCTTTTGTCATTTTCCTTTGTTAAGATTCCAAACCTTAATCAAAGGATCTTTATTAACATTTTAAGTTTTTAACACACCAACTACAAACAGCAAACCAAAAAACATGTCAAATCCTCTATTTTTCACCATCCCACTCATTGCCATTCCTATTCTCTATTGGGTCTACACTTACCCCAAGAACAAATACAAGCAAACCAATCTTGTGGTCTATGTGCATGATAGCCTCACAGGAGATGACAAGTCAGCGATGACGGTCGCTGGAAAAGACGGGCCCACCACTAGCATTATGCATTTCGGGACCCTTTTGGCCCACGATGATCCAGTGACCCTAGGCCCTGATCCAGGGTCAGAAGAAGTTGGGAGGGCCCAGGGTATGTACATCAATAGCCAACTTGATGGGAAGGCGTTGTACATGACCTTTTCGATCATGTTCACTAATGGGGAGTATAAAGGGAGCACGCTAGAGATTCAGGGCGCTGATCCTTTCGTGTTGAAGGAGAGGGAGTTTTCGGTTGTCTCAGGGACCGGTTATTTTCGGTTCGTGAGGGGATACGGAATCATGACTACTGAGTTTCTAGATATACAAAGTATGAGGGCAATTATTAAGCTTAATATAACAGTGAGACACTTTTGAAATGTTTGTTTAAGGATTTTTGTGTTTTCATTTTACTTTAAAGTCTTGGGTTTTTATTTTTGTGCTTCAATTATGATTTTCTGGCATTTTCATGGGGTTGTTCCGTATTTATAGATGCATATTAATACTATATATGATTCAAAATTAAATTGAACCTAAAATGACAATAAATATGTTTTAGGTTTATTAGTGTGATCCGTTTAATAGACATACTGATGTTTTTAAATTGATAGGTCTTTTTTTCTTTCACTGTGTATTTGATCCTACCGATGTATAATATGCCTAGTTGTTGACCTGTTTTTGATCCTTTTAACTTATTTATAACTTTATTACAACGTATTTACACCCTTTTATCAAGCATACAGTCATTAAAATGAACTGGCAACATGGGGGCTCTCATGGTTTTAATTGAATCATGTTAAGATTGATATTTTTATAACGCATAAATGTAACTGTCGTGTTTGTACCTGGTGTTACAAAAACAAATAAAAGAACTAATAATTTTAACTAGAAAACTGTTTAATCATCGGTCAAATATGTAACATCATGAAATTTACAAGTTTTCGGCCAAGTACAATTGTTTATCAACGCTTGCTAATTCCACTAGTTCAATCTGTTTTGATCCAAATGAGTCTCGTAAAGAAAGCATCCATTGAATCCTTCAAACATTAGGTAACAAACCAAATTTGTTGTCTTAGAATTTTTTATGGTGAATACTATAGTCTTTTCAACCATAAACTTTTTAGGAGTTAGTAGGACACATGTTTGACAAGCTCAAAGTCTAGCCTACAAAATATCATCAAGGTACAACATTAGAAAACTGTTTTCCTTTCAATTTATCTTTAACCATCGAGTCATATACGAGTGGTTAATGTGACGAACGACCCATGTTCAATTGGAAACCAATTACCTACTTTTTTATTGACAGCCTCTAAGTGTCTCACATCTTTCCCGAACCAAAACCTAACCTGAAAACAAACAATTTTAATTAACAACCATCAATTATTTCAACGCTAAAAATTCGGTTTAATACTTTTGGTGATCAAAACCCAAATCCCCTCATCAAACATTTTCAATTAGTGATTTGAAAAATATGGATAAATTTCAAGTCGTTTCGTCTTCGTTTGATGTGTCAATGAATAGTGACACACATAAACTAAACGAAACGGTAAAAACCGACAACAATGATGTTTTATGACCAAAGTTCACTTATGTTCATTTAGACATATTAAATAGTTTATTTTAACATATAAATGCTTATTAAAACTTATTCACACCTTAGGTAAGCCTTTACGCAACAACGACCCATTTGGTGCAACGATTACTTAGGCGTATTGAACCGAACCAACCAATAGGCCCAATAACTGAACCGGACCATTGGATCAGAATCTTAGGTGTCTATATTACACTTGATATGCACTACTGAAGCCACCTTCTCAATGGCTACATCTCCAAATGTATAGTTAGGTGCATTGGATTGGTAAACCCTTTAACGGGTAATTGACCGGGCTACTGTCTAACCAAAAGTCCAAATTTAGAAACTAGATAAGAGTCCTGATACACGGTACACCTAAAACCTTATCACCTAAGAAACACCATCTTAACATAGCTTAATTATTTAGGAGCTTGTTATCGTGACGCTTTCATCACTTATCCAAGAACTAGGTATGTAGCATCCGACCCCTCGTACCATCAGTATTGTCTGCTTTCCCTCTATGGGTTGTCCATTCACAAACTCATGAATTTGTTTTTGATTACCCCAGGAGAATTCTCAGGATGTCGTCCATCCTGGTACTACTCTTACATGAGCATGCTTAACGGTGGCGTTTTCATGTGCCCCACAACCACGCCCAAAACACATTGATAATTAAATTGGTAGGGCATTTTTTATGAACTTCTGTCTACGGCCGATGTGAGATTTGCATAGGGTGTTACACTGGTCCATGTTAATCTTCTCTGTATCAGTACAGTTATTAGCTCCCCTTCCCTTAAGGATCATCCTCATTGAGGTTTGCCCAACTATCCAGAAAGACACAGGAATGGCCCACCGTACCAATAATAGTCCACATTGCTCTCGATAGGGTTGTCCATCCAGGAACTCACAAATTTGTTTTTGATATTGCCCCGGTGGAGACTTCTCAAGAGGTCACTCATCCTGGTACTACTCCCACTTGAGCACACTTAAGTTTATGTTTTACTTTACTATTGTAATACACATTGCGTCTCACTTATTGTGTCTACAAATTGTCTTTTAGCATGTATATGTAATTAGAATTGTTGACCAAGGAACTAAGGAGTATAAATGTTATTTCAAGCATGTGATTTAAATTTTGGACTTCTAATATTAACCGGGTCATCACCAACGTTCGCTTTCGTATATTTAATCGCTACGCGACAAATTAACAATTATGACTTAACTAGTCATAATTTAATATACTACTATTCAAGCTTTTTGGACTTAAAATCACTTTATTTATTCCAAACAATAATTTTACATATATACTAACTTTTATATCGGTACGGTTTGTTAGAACTAATCTTGATTCAGTAAATAAACATATGTTAATTAAGTTCTGTACATATGTTAGATAATGTTATTATGTTAGATATCATAAGTTTAGAAACAATATGTGTTGACCGATATGTCACACACTTGACCGACAGTTATTATGGTTATAAGGGGTCACGTCGGTTCACGCATGCTCCTCTAGATTGTATAAATAGGGTCAAACATTGTAAGTTTTATTGTGTGAAAAGTTTAAGTTTTTATAACTTCTTTTCAAGTTTCCCTCCATATTCTCTCCCTCTATTCGATCAACAACAAACCGTATACATTCATTCCAGATTTCAACATGGCATCAGAGCCAAAAGAACCGAAGACCTGTGGTGGTTTATTTGATGTTAACAAGAAGGACGAAGATCGTTTGGGAACAAAGGGCGGTTATGGTGTTGGATCACTAATTCCCAATATTGTGTATGATCATGTGGATCGTAAATGGAAGGCCAAGAAGGCAGAACCCGAGAGCAGTGGAGACTCTCTTAATATCAAGATATCTTCGTTTAGAATCGGATCTAGTAGTGTGTCCGTGAGGGATCACAAAGAAAAGAAGAAGAAAGCACAAAAGGACTTCAATCGACAAGTGAAGTTCGATCAAGAAGTGCCCGAATATCCTTCTACCATGTGTTGTAGTAAGTGCAAAGAACCCTTTCATTATAGGAGATATTGTCCTAAGAAAATAGGTAAAACCGAATTCATGGTTAAAGGAAGTGACGAAAAGGGTTGGAATGATATATGGTATGTGAGTTTGACTCGAAAGGAACACGGATGTGGCAACAAACAATTGTTTATAGTGTTAAGCAATTCATTTGGTATAGAAGGTTGCCCTAGTGGTTATAGACAAGAATATTTCCGTGGAAAAGGATCGGTAGCGATCACAAGTGGTGGACAATTACACAAGATTCAAAACGTGTTTTATGTGCCCACATTTAGGAGAAACGTGTTAAGCATTGGGAGATTAACACAAGAGGGTTTAGAGATCGAGTTTGATGGCGATGATTGTAACATCAAGAAGCCAATTATACAAGAAGTCCGAAGGGTTATCACATGTCGCATTTGTGAAGGGGACTACCACTTTACATTCAAGTGTCCTGCATTTGATCATGCTGAAAAGAAAAGATGGAACAAGGCCGAAGCATGCATGATCAAGACCGAACCAATTCAGAAAGTTATGATGGGTTCAAAGTCAAAGGAAAGAGAATTAGATATGAAGGCGACAAGACAGAGGGAATAACCGAAGAAGACAAAGAAAGAGCGTCAATTTTCAAGAACTTTGATGACTTTTCCATTAACAAAGATAAATACGAAGGCGTTATGGAAAGAGGTCCGGTGATGTATCCAACCTAAGGTACACAACTACAAGATTGTATTGTCTTTATGGATTTGATCCATATTTCTACTGTGGTTGAAAGATACAAGAGAAGGTTCGAGTTAGAGTTTGAAAGAATCGTTGATTGTTTTATGAAAGAGTTCTTAAAGATAAGAATTAGAGCACCAATCCCACCAAGAGATCGATGAAACAGGTTATCCAATTTGTTTATTGGATCTATACAAGACGGTACAAGTATTTGGTGGCTATGACAAAGTGACGAAGGACGAGAATTTGACGGTAGTGGCCATGTTAATGGGATATGGAAGAGGATTGCCAAGCCTAGTGTCAAAGAGAGACATCACAAGAAACCTAAGGCAAACATACGTCCGTTATCTAGAGATGATTGGGTGGTATCATCTAAAATACAAAGGAAGAGGACTAGTGGTCGAAGTTGATAACGAAGCAAGCAATGATCACAAGTCAAAAGAAGCCGAGTGGAATGACTCAGATCTTCCCCCGAAGAAAAGATCAAGATCCTCATCAAGTGAAGACTAAAGAGGAAGTGCGTCAAGATTAGGGGGGGGGGGGGGAATGTTAGAAGTAATCTTGATTCAGTAAATAAACATATGTTAATAAGTTTTGTACATATGTTAGATAATGTTATTATGTTAGATATCATAAGTTTAGAAACAATACATGTTGACCGATATGTCACACACTTGACCGATGGTTATTATGGTTATAAGGGGTCACGTCGGTTCACTCATGCCTCTCTAGATTGTATAAATAGGGTCAAACATTGTAAGTTTTATTGTGTGAAAAGATTAAGTTTTTATAACTTCTTTTCAAGTTTCCCTCCATATTCTCTCCCTCTGTTCGATCAACAACAAACCGTATACATTCATTCCAGATTTCAGCACGGCTTAAGTAGCTAGAAAATAACCAGGTGTTACACTAAGTAGTAGATATCATAGTGATGATTAATGTCATTTCAAGAACAATGTCATGTGTTTGTTTGAGATTTTTTATTTATTTGTTTGTGCTTTGCTTTAGACGGTAAGTAGTTGTTTTGGTTGATAATTATGATCTACAAGATTCACATACATTTTGTTTAGTAAACCAGACAATGTATTTTCATTTCAGTTAATGATTATGCTCTCTTATTTCCATTGCTAATTTAATTATACTCTTGAGGCATACCGATCTGCCACTTGAACCCGAAGGCCTGGGCGAAAATGTTACATAAGAACACTAAGTACATACATATCCCTTGCATTAGATTAATAGAAACTGCGTCATATGAACTTCCAAGCAGAAATTGAGAAGATCGGTACACCATTCCAAGCAACAAGGAAGCTTCGACCATCAGCACGAAGCGTACAACAATTCCCGCAATTGAAGTTGTCAATCAACAACTTTGCTTCATTCAACGATTCACTACTCAATTCAATCTCCACCATCCCAAACCGAGCGAAAAATGCCCTCCAAACATCAATCCCAGTGTGTCGAATTGTTCTATCGTCTCCTTCAGCCGCCACAATGTTACGTATAGAGTAAGCGTAGTATACAGACTCCGCTACCTTTCTATTTTGTTCATCGTCCGCCAAACACACGGACATACTGTCGAATAGCGCACCATAGAGGAACAAAGCGTCAATGAAACGGTTTACAAAAACTAGTGATGTATGGTTTGCTTCAACTTCAGTCATGACTGTTATACATGGATTGATCTTTCGGATCTCTCGCATAAGATGTTCGAGGCGGTTTGGTTTTACGATGAGGGATGATAATGAGACTGGGGAGTAGATGGCAACCTTTTCGTGGCGGTCGAGTTCGAGGAGATCTATGTTGAAGTCTAGCATGTCGGATACCATGACTATGTTGTAACTAAATGGGATGTTCATTGATTGTGCAAATTCCGCAAGATGGTTGCATGTGTCTTGTATCTTGTATTCGGATCGTGTACCGATTGCGGTTATCTTCAAGTGCTTGAGTTGCCATTCGCTGCGACTCGCAATCGCTTGCATCATAAGTGTGTATTGCATCCCACTCCTGATCTCGAGATCGATTACATGGATGTGTCGGGCTTTTCGGACGTTTTCGAGTATCGTATGCATCGCACTGAACTGGCAAACCTGTGACAACGAGATCACTTAAATAAAAGAGGCAATGTTGGCTGACTAGGAGGAAAATCATGAAAATAAACAGTTGACCGAGCAAATAAAGCGAAAATAAACATACTTTGTGGTTTAACTACTAGGGACAAATTATACTTTGCGTATGACAATTATATAATTACATTTATAGTTCTCAAGACTCTTTCATACTTAAGATCTCATGCTCTAGACTTAAGACTCAGTGTAACTAAAGGGTTGTTCTTTAGATGCAATGATTGTGAGATTGTAAATGCTAGAGGTCAGTCGGGAGGTATAGTGTCATGCTGGGATCCGAAGGTGTTCGTTAAAGATTGTGCAGTAAAAGACGACAATTTTTTGATTGTTTCTGGTATGTTAGTGTTCGCCTCAATGTTGTCAACGTGTATGCTCCTCAACATAATGACGACAAGCGTAACCTGTGGATTAAACTAAGTCGGATTATGCAACAAGGTCAAGGGTGGTGGATCGTTTGTGGTGATTTTAATGCGGTGCGAGATCATTCAGAGAGAAAGAATTCTATTTTCGATCCGGTGTGTGCAAGCGATTTTAATGAATTTATAGACGAGGCGGGTCTTCGGGAGTATAATCTAAAGGGCATGGAGTTCACATACTCGGTGGTTAGGAATGGTGTGTGTAAGATGAGTCGGATTGATAGATTTTTGGTGTGCTCTAATGTGTTGAACAAGTGGCCGAATGCGTGTGTTAAAGCGTTGAATAGAGAACGGTCGGATCATTCGCCTTTGATACTTACTATGGTTGAAACGAATTTTGGATATAAACCTTTTAGATGGTTCGACTCGTGGAGTTAAATGCCTGGGTGTGAGGAAGTGGTTAGAGGGGTGCTTTCGGAAGTTCATCACTATGGTTCCCCTGATGCAAAACTGTTACGCAAATTGAAGATCCTAAAGGGACGTCTAAGAAGCTGGTATCACAGTTGGAAAAGTAAAGAAGCAGAAGAGGAATCGAGATTTAGAAAAGAAAAAGAAGAACTAGATATTTTGATGGAGCACAAAGACTTAGAGGAGTCCGAGTTATGGGTGTGGACCGAATGCAAGAAAAGCCTTGATGAAATTGAATTTTCTAGATCGCGGGATATAAAACAAAAATCTAGGGTGAAGTGGGCGACCCTAGGGGACGAGAATTCAGCTTTTTTTCACAGTATGGTAAATGGGAGGAAGGCTAGAAATGCAATCCCGGGTATTGAGGTGAATGGAGTTTGGGTGTCAAAACCATCTTTGGTGAAAAAAGAAGTTATGAGGTTTTTTCGTGATCATTTCAAAGAAACGTATCCGAATAGGCCAGCTTTAATATGTAGCGGTTTGAAAACTCTCACGGAAGGGGATAGTATGATGCTTATTGAACCGTTTTCGAGGCAAGAAATTAAAGATGCGGTTTTTGGTTGCGGCTCAAACAAAGCACCGGGTCCTGACGGGTTTAATTTCCGGTTTGTTAAGCAATTCTGGGATCTTCTTGAGAATGATTTTGGTAAGATTATGGATGACTTCTACGAGACGGGCAATGTAAGTTTCGGTTGTGGGTCGTCATTTATCACGTTAATACCGAAGATTAAAACGCCATTGGGGCTTAGAGACTATAGGCCTATCACTCTTGTTGGGATGATTAGTAAGGTTAAATCTAAAATCCTTGCTAACCGTCTTAAGAAGGTGTTGGGCTCAGTTATCTCAGAGTCGCAGTCAGCTTTTCTGGCGGGAAGATTTATTCTTGATGGACCGTTGGTAGTCAACGAGCTTATGGAATGGCTAAAGAAAAAGAATCAGAAATCTTTTATTCTAAAGATCGATTTTGAGAAGGCGTATGATAACGTGAATTGGAATTTTTTGCTAGATATGATGCGACAAATGGGCTTTCAATCGAGATGGGGTAAGTGGATAGAAGGGATTTTGAAGACGTCTAGATCCGCGGTTCTCGTTAACGGGTCTCCTACGTTTGAATTTAATTGTGGAAAGGGCTTACATCAAGGCGACCCGATTTCCCCTTTTTTATTCTTAATTGTGATGGAGGCCTTGTCGTGTTTATTGAAAAAGGCAAAAGAGATTGGGGTTCTTAAAGTTATCAACTTTTCGGACGAGGAAGACGATATCACTCATTTGTTTTATGCGGATGATGCCCTTATCATGGGGGAGTGGTCGCGAGAGAACCTTCAAAACACGGCGCGTATTCTTAGAATATTCTATATATGTTCAGGCCTACGTATAAATATCCATAAGTCCAACCTTTTTGGGATTGGAACAAAGGATTATGAGGTAGATGATATGATGGCAATTTTGGGATGTAGGCGTGGAGCTTTTCCATTTGTGTATTTGGGGATTAAAGTGGGAACGAACATGTCAAGAATTAATAATTGGAATGGGGTTATTGAGGTGATCAAAAGAAGGCTAGAGACGTGGAAAGCGAGAATGCTATCGATAGGAGGACGTTTGGTATTGATTAAATCGGTTCTTGAAAATCTTCCGGTTTATTACTTTTCATTATATCAAGCTCCTAAAGCAGTTATTCAGAGTATTGAATCTATTATGAGACGCTTCTTATGGGCTGGCGCGACTGAAGAAAAAAAGATACCATGGGTTGCTTGGGAAGTTATAGTTCGACCAAAAAACAAAGGAGGTTTGGGGGTAACTAGTCTACAAGACACAAATGAAGCATTGCTCCTCAAGTGGACGTGGCGGTATAAATGCGAAGGTGAAAGCCTTTGGAA
This sequence comes from Ambrosia artemisiifolia, assembly GCA_032199755.1. Taxonomy (NCBI): domain Eukaryota; kingdom Viridiplantae; phylum Streptophyta; class Magnoliopsida; order Asterales; family Asteraceae; genus Ambrosia; species Ambrosia artemisiifolia. The sequence continues at coordinate 40,810,826 of CM063525.1, forward strand.
GAAAATCATTGTGGGGTGTAATGGGTCGACAAGGGCTTGGTCTACGCTTCCTTGTGGTCCTTTGGCTATCGGGTGCTGGAGACGGATAGTAAAGTTAGGCTCGTAAAAGCTGGAGGATGGAAGGGACCTGAACAGTTTCTTTGTTGCTTAAGTTGGAGATGGTTCGGATATAAAATTCTGGACAGATTCGTGGCTGAGACAGGAACCATTGCGTTTGGTTTATCCGGCTTTATTTCGCTTAGAGATACAAAAATGGGTCGCAGTCAAATACCGGATACAATATGCGAATGGGGCTGCTCCTGTAGTCAATTGGGGCTGGAGACAGCAGCCTTCTACTGCAGCGGAGATCAGCGAGATGTTCCAGCTGTTGTCCGATCTTTTTGATTACAATTGGCAAGGTGGCTCGGATAAATGGACGTGGACTGGCGATAAGGATGGAGTGTTTTCTGTTAAAATGGCGAAAAAGCTGATTTCCGCTAGCTCCAGTAACCCAATCGATCCTATTATCAAATGGAAGATATGGACGCCTTTGAAGTGTAACATCATGGTGTGGCGCGCAGCACTCAATCGCCTTCCTACTAAATCTGAATTGTCTAAACGAGGTGTGGTGATTGAAGACTTGGCTTGTCCAATGTGCGGTGAAGATCAAGAAACGTTGCTGCATCTATTAACAGGTTGCATCTTGTCTTCGGAGGTTTGGGCTCGAGTGGCAGCATGGTGTAACATTAGTCCTTTGATAGCGTTCGAGGTGAGGGATCTTTTAGCGATGGCGGATACGCAAGTGAAGTCGAGGAACGAGAAGTACATTCTTAGAGGTATAATTTATACTACTATGTGGATCTTGTGGAACGAGAGAAACTCGAGAGTGTTTGGCGGGAAACATAGGTGCAATCTTGAAATCTTGGCGAATGTGAAAACCGTGTTGTTTTTTTGGTTTAGTCATAGAGCTAGAATAAAAGGGATAGAGTGGAATAATTGGTGTAATAATCCTTTGAATCCGTTGTAATTGGTTTGGCCGTTGGTCCCCGGTTTGAGGTCCATTTGCGGCGTGTTGTTTAATGAAGTTTAATTTTCAAAAAAAAAAAAATAGATTAAAAGCACCTGAGATTCGACATGTGTAACCTTTGTACTAACCGTTCATATCTTGGTGCGTCTCGCACAAAATTTTTATTTCCAACATTAATATATAAATCTTCTATTAATTGAATTATAAAAATCAAACGTTGCGTATTTAAATTAAAAATACAAAAAGTTTTTTTTAATATTAAAAAATAATTTTCTTTTCTAAAAACAATAACATCTAAACTGAAAAATGATTTTAGTTTTTCAATAAAAAGCTGGAATTTTTATTAATTTGTTAGAATAGTTATTTTCTTTCATGAATATATTAATTACATCAAGATAACATATAGCAGGCAGATGAGAATTACAAACCTGTGACAATGGGACTTTTTGGTGAAATGCTAAGATACTTGCATCCACGCTCATCATGGCTTTTTGAAAATCAAACACTTGCATCCTTTCTAGTCCACCAAACGTCTCTCTTCCTGTTTCACGGTTTATTTTCTCACGAATAGCTTCCACAAAATAGTATACCAATCGTTCAACAGGAGTTCCTTCGGTTGAACACATTTTACCACACAACTCAATGAGTTTATTTGCCTCCTCAAACTGTCGTTGACCAGTTTTGTCGGCCAAAGCTAGAAGTGTAACCAAAAGATCAATGTCCTTAGCTTCATCATCTGACAACCCAGATGATGAAACAGGGAATGGATGGCTCAGATTAGATATTTCATCGACTTTTGAAAAAGAGTCGATGAAATGCAGTCCGGCCACCCGAATTCTTTCAATAGTGGACATTCTTTGCGATTCGCTTGGAATGTGAGTCTTTTCTCCATTTAGTTTTCTTGATCTACTTGCGAAGTCTTTAACAATCCTAAGTGAAGCAAAAGGTGAGTCTTTTTTGTGGTCTTGATCATCCAGTCGGAAAATTGCATCTTTTAAACTATTTTGATGAGGTGGTGAGGAGAAATCGAAATAAAGATTATCCAAAGCTCCAACTTGATCTTTTTTGGCTTTGTTGAGTTCCAAAAACTCAGAAGGACTATCATTTGCTAGATCATTTTTCTTTGAAGGAAACATGGTTAAGTTATGACCAAATTAACTAAGCATTTTTTGGTTTAAAAAGATTTCAAACATGGTAAGGTTATGACCAAATCAACAATGTGTAGTTGTGGTCGATTTGTTCAATGATATTTAGATGCTAATCAGCCTGATCATTAACAGAATCAAGGTAGAGATCAAATACGGCAACCGAAAGAATAAGCATGAATAAATTGTCTCTATTTATATCATTGTGATCAAGTACGGCAACCGAAAGAATAAAAGCTAATAAAGACAAGAATTTGGACGATAATCATAACATTTACAAACGTAACTAAATGATTGGTGTCGAGTCGCAATCAAAAGAGTTTATATGTTAAGACAAGCTAGCGACTATGTAGATTGTCCATACCACATCAAGTATGTGGATGTCAACTAATTCTCATTGATGTTGCCAGTGGCGAAGCTTGAAAAAAATAGTGGTGGGGGCTGAAAATCACGAGACGCAAATTTTTTCCTATCGGTGGGGGCCGGAAGATCAAATCGGTGGGGGCCAAGACTCAATGTGTATAAATCTTACCGATGAAAATCGCAAACTTCCATTATTTAGGTTTAATAATTAAGTAGACAAAAATGAATATATGGAGAATTAAGTAGACAATTAATTAGCTAGCTAGGGTGATACACACTACAATCTACCTCAAGCCATAGCTGACCAGCAGGACACTATTTTGTTTTTAACGACTAATGAAAGCCCGGTCACTTGGGTAAACCTAATGGCAAAAGGCCATCCATGCCCGCGAATACAGACGACATTGGTGACCCGACCCGTCACAATTCCAAAGGAAACCAACCGCCTGAAGGCCAACTGTGGTAAAACCTCAGACTCAACCTAGGAAATTTTTGCTGTAGGCGATACTCCAACTTATAACATCCACATTAAAAGATTATGAGGCTGCCACTCCACCGGAGGGTGATTGGCAACAAGACCCTATATTAAGTAGGGCGAGATGGCTATCATATCATCCGAAAATCAATAACAAGAAAGCAATAACAGAAGTACAACCATACCATATTCACTAGTTAATGATCATAATTTTCTGGCTTTCAAACAAACAAATTAAAATAGAAGTCTTACAATGTTGGTACAATGATAAATGTGTAGAATTCATCTAAAGTGATTATTAACCAAAGACAATCACTTCTTCGTTTTTTTTTTTTTGGACAAACATAAGTTTTCTTTTAATAAACCCATTTTTAGATTACAAATTTCATCAATTTTCATTAACTAATGGACCCTCTTAAACCTTCCTTGATTAGCCCAATGTTTACCTAACTACTCAAGAGTTCCACTATTTGTAAGATTATGAAAGACTGAATTGATTTCCATTTAGTAGGGTTGTTACAATTTATAGAGATGAAAAGAAACCTAGATACATGATGGGCTCGTGAAATCAATACTAGTAATACCCCAATGATAATATAGGCCCCAATACTATCAACTACCATAAACAACATAAAGAACATCGATCACGTAACATACAGAAAAGACCTAGTTTTCTAGCAGTGCAAGAATTGATCATTTTCAATAGAAACTCCAGGCTGAAACAAACTGGATCGGTGTTCCTTTCCACCCGATGACAAGAGATTTACCGTCCATATCAAACGTGCAAGAACTCCCACAAGGAAACAGTTCCGTCACCAACTTTGCTTGAAATAAAGATGACATCGTTAATCCAATCTCCTTCATCCCAAATCGTGCAAAAAATTGTCTCCAAACATCAATATTCACATGCCTAATCACTCTTTCTGCTCCATCTGCTGCGACAATGCTCCGTATCCCTTCACCTGAATACATAGATTCAATAATACTTCGGTTTTCATCTTCACGGTCCACACAATCTTCTAAAGAATCAAACAACGCCCCATAGTGGAACAATGCTTCTATAAAACGATCAACAAAGTTGGGTGAGTTAAGATTCTTTGCCATTTCGCACACCACCATAACACGCGGGTAAGTGCTCTTTATAACCTTCATAAATGATTCTAAACGGTCCTGTTGCCCAATCAGGCTCCATAAACCATACGATGAGTAAACAGCCAAAACCTCCTTTAGATCTAACTCAAGAAGATCTTTGTTAAAATCTAGCATATCTTCAACTATAACCACATTAAAAGAAAAAGATAAGTTTATAGATTTAGCAAAACTCTTCAACCGATCACCAGTTTGCTCGATTTGCTGCTTGAAACCAGTCCCAACCGCGGTTATTCTAAGATGCTTGATACCAAAACGGGGTTGAGATGCAAGTGCTTGCATTAAAATGGTTATTCGTGCGCCTTGTCGTATCGAAAGAACGATGACATGCACTCTTCTCGACCCGGATACATGGTCCACTAAAGCCTGCACACCCGAAAAATGACCCGCTTGATAAAAAGGTAACTTTTGATAAATCGAAAGTATAGTCGTAGCACCACTCATTATTCTCTCTTCCATGTCATAAGCATGTAATTTCTTTTCCGACCCGATACTTCTCGTTTCTTTATCGATCTTCTCTCGTAAAGCTTTCGAAAAATAATACACAATTCTTTGAATCGGGTTTCCTGAGCTGGATGACAACTCATCGCACAGGTTGAGAAGGTTACTCGCTCGTTCGAATTGTCGTTGCGCGACTTTCTCCGAGGAAAGTAAAAGATTTTCAATGAGTTGAACATCTTTGAGTTCTTGATCCGAAAGGTCCGCGAATGAACCCGCATAAGGGTGGGTGGATATCGCCATATCGTTTATGGAACTCGATTGTATGAACCGTTCTCCACCTAATCGAATAATTTCATCGGTCGATAACTTCTTCCGCTCGCTTACTTCCGAGCTAACAACATGATCATGACTTTGCCCTCGTGGATTAATAAGTTCAGAATATTGGGACTCGATAATTGCAAGCTCTTGCATCTTATGCTCGTCTGAACAAAGTGGTGATGTAGTGTCTAGAAACAATGCATCTAACTGATCGTATTGTGTGGAAAACAAGAATGCATCGGTTTTGTTTGTGGAATCATGTTCTTTGTATAAAGGGACGTGAGTCTCGGTTTCTTGATTCTCAACATAATCCTTCGAGGAGTTGCAGATATCATTGGGTTTCTCCATGCTTTGGAAGAGGTATGCAAATCGAAATTTTGCATACAGAAGAGGTGAAAAACATACAATTAGTGGGAGGAGACATTGATGTTAACGTTGTCGATCTGTTCAAAGTTGATTTTTTTAATTTATGGTATTCAATGTTTGGTTGTATTCGTTCACTCCATATGATGATTATTGTTGGAGCAATCGGAACAAAAACAACAAACAAACAACCAGATTTTATGAGAAACACACTTAGACTACCGGGTGTGGTAGCGGCATGAGCCCCGGCAAGGGCCGGCAGCCCTGGCAAACACCCCCCCTCAGGGGCGGCAACGGCATAGGCGGCAGTAACAAGCCGGGCATGCCGTGCCAATTTTGTGAACGTTGGGCAATATGGACGTTTGGCAATATTAAAGGATGATGGGTCTCCTCCACACCCTTGGACCATCATCCTATAGATGCTCCTACCCCACGCTGACGTGGCAGCTGAGGTGGAGGTCCATCATGAGGATGTCACCCATCTCCACACCCAATAGTCTTATGACTCTTTTCGTTTTATTAAAAAAACCACCACACATTAGAGACATATTAACCCTTATTTATACTAAATATTACTTGAACACCAAGCTACCTATTCTACTCAAATAATGACTCCTAAATGGATTTCCTACCACATCTGTTCCTTGTTCTTCATTTTCTCCTCCTCCTCCTCCTCCTCTCCCTTTTCGTACTCATTCTATGACTACTCGTTCTCAGGATTACACTCGTCGTCAGCGACAGTTTCTTGATCATGTTACATTTGTTGCTTCTACTACTCCTACCACCGAGCCTTCTACCTTTCATCAAGCTCAGCGTTGGACAGTGGTGGGATGCCATGCGGTCTGAGATGGATGCTTTATATGCCAACCAGACTTGGCGTCTGGTTCCGGCTCCTGCTGCCACTAACATTGTTGGCTGCAAGTGGGTTTACAGGATTAAGACTAATCCTGATGGTTCCGTGAGTAGATATAAAGTCCGGCTTGTTGCCAAGGGCTTTCTATAGACTGAGGGTGTTGACTATACATAGACTTTTAGTCCCGTAGTCAAACCTACTACTATTCGCACGGTTCTTTCAGTTGTTTTTTTCACGAGGATGGGACATTAGACAGGTTCATGTCAACAATGCCTTTATTCATGGTGATCTTACTGAGACTGTGTAAACGACACACTGATGTATCACATAATTAACATATAAAACATGCATAAACAAACCCATAATAAGTTAGAATTAGACTTAAAATGTTAATTTTAGGTACATAATTCGTTCCTATTTGTGTTTATCAGGAAACTGGAGCTTTAAGCCGGAAACAAGAGATTTTCAGGCAAAACAGGCGAAATCTGGAGATTCCCGAGGACGGGACTTATAGCGTGTTCCCTGTATGTTTGAAGGCCGTTCCGGGACTTATACGGTGATAAAACGGCCCGAGATAGATTCAGCACGCCCACACACACTTTCATGGAGGCCCTGCACACTAGAAGAGAAAGCAACAAACTTGGGGAACAAGAAAACTTCCTGAGTACACATGCACGCCCGTGCTCCAACATGTGGCACGGTCGCGCCAGAGACAAGACGTACAGACAAGACTGCACTGCAGCAATAGAACGTACGTGTGACAGCAAGCACGCCCGTGCTTGCCCTGAAAGGCCTATAAATAGCAAGCTAACCCTCACCATTTGATCATCCCATTTCATTCTTTCTTGTGCCTTCTTTGGTCGACTTCCAAGAGTCTTCCAGAGGTCTTGGGGTCTTGTGGGAGGCCTTAGGGCCATCCTAACACACCCAACAAGGCTAGGCCTCGTCCTACCTTGATCATCAAGGCCAAGCATGGGATCGTAGAGTAGTTCATATGTAATAAACATCGAGGGTCATGAGGTTGTTAAATGCATAGCATTTGAAAATGGAGAGCTTGTCTATGAGCAACCATGTTCTTGTGTTGATAATTCGATATGGTTGTATCTTTCTATTATTCATGAACCCACTTCGATTTGTAGACTTTTATTATTATTATTATTATTAGTAGTTTTTATTTAGTTATTTGTTGTGTTATCTTCTCCTAATCCTTGTTTGTTTATCTCGTGACACGTTTCCAATGATGATTAACTTAATAAACCTAAAATCAACTCTAACTTAATAAACTAACTACAGGTTTAATCAGCTTCTGGTAGTCCCGAGCTAGAACCAAGGTGAGGAAACAGGTAGTGAGACAGATCCTTCGAGCTTCTGATATGCAAACCAGATTCTAAACAATGGCTTCTGAAGTGGACCAGATCTGAGGGACACATTTTTGGTACTTACCAGATGACTGAATGATCTTCTTGGTAAATGGAGGATTTCCTATGGGCGCAACAATGATCCTCGTATTGCACGTCTTTAGGATTATGTTCCACCTTTATCAAGGATTTCATCCAGCTTTGGAGATTATGGGTTGGGTAAATTAAGTTATCAATCATCAAACCAACTTTATATTTATCAGGCCTATATATATTAAAGTGTCACTTAAGATAAATAAAACAAGGATTATATTCCTAGGTCTCATTAAGTACAAAACCGTTAACCATTAGGGACACTTGTCTTCTGCGCAGACTATAAGAGAGATTCTTCAGTCTTCATGATCGTTAACCTACTTAGGTGATACGATGTTGGTAAGGATGGCTGTAAGGGAGATCATTCGGTAAGGAAAACGAGAGCTAAGGGAGGTGTACGGTGTTCTAGGTCGGAAGTGAAGCCTCCAATTCAAGAAGAAGATAAGTTTGGGGATCAGAGACTTGACCGCAGTTAGGGAAGCCCGCTATATGCGAGGCTCGGGCGGAGTACCTTCATGTGGACGCACATTGGGAGGTTTTGCATTCTACGCAGTAGTGGCCCCGCTTCTCTATCAAAGAGTCAACACTTCAAGATCACTATTTTCCTCCTCACAAATAATTAAACTTAACTATTAACTGTAATAATAAACTTAACTACTTATACGGAGGGTCCCGAGATGTGCATATCTTACAACTCTACTATTTTATGTTTTTCTTTTACAAAACCCAAAACCTTTCAAAAACCATTTTTATTAAAGAACCCCTCCATTTTTTTTTTTTAAAAACCCGATCAGTTGAATGATGAAGGTGAAGTAGGGGAAAGTGTGAACTTTGGAATACGATACTCGATACTTACCCTAGGAGGCTATACTATACACGTCAGGTTCTCTGCCTATGTATTGGTTTTAATTTCTAAAGTAATTATTGTATACTTTATAAATTTAAAACTTTGGTAAAACTAGTTTAGTTAAAATCAGTCGTTTTCCCCAAACCAAAGTTTTGGATTTAAAACATCAAGTTTTTGGCACCGGGAAAATGACACCTTTCTAAATTACTAAAACCATGTGCATCAAGTTTTTGGCGCCGTTGCTGGGGAACACAATTATTTCCAAAGAAAAACCCCAGTCACTTAGCTGATCGGTCTATTTTTCTTTTTCATTTTATTTCAACTTTATTTTTCTTTTTATTTTTATTATTCTTTATTTTTCCTTTTCATTTTATTTCTGCTTTATTTTCGATGATTGCGGTTGTTTTAGTTTTTCTTTGCAGGTGTCCTTCGAGATTCACGACCTTGGAGAATTCTCGTGGAGGAAATCTGAACCACCAATTTCATGAACTTTCTTTTTGGAGGGTTTTTCAATAAACTCAAGTATTCTTTTCAATAAACTCGTTCTTTAGATTACGAATTCCATCAAGTTTCATTAACCAATGGACCCTCTTAACCCTTGATTACCCCAATGTTTACCTACTCAAGAAATTAACAGCCTATAAGATTATGAAAGACTGAATTGATTTAAATTTACTAGGGCGGTTACGGTTAATAAAGATGACGGGAATCCTAGCTGGGCCCGCAAGCTCGAAACTAATAAACCCCCAAATAATACACTAATGATAATATAGGATCCAACTACCATAAAGAACATGGATCACGTAACATTTACAGAAAAGACCTAGTTTTCTAGTTAGTAAAGTGGCAAAATCGTCCTTGTGGTTTGATGAAAAATGCCACTTGTGTACAAACTTTTGGTTGTTTTGTCATAATCATACAATGGTTTCAATTATTTGTCATTCTCGTCCATGGCACTAACTTCATCCAGTTAATGTCAGTGAAGTCAGGGTAATTTCGTCCATTCACGTTTTAATGTTTTAATTGCCGAAATCGTCCCTCCTCCAAAATTTAAAATTTAAAAATTATAATAAGTATAAATAATATTTAAAAAGTTAAGTGACTCCCACCACATACCCCACTCGTTTCATCTTCTCCACTCTAACCCACCCACCACCCATCCCCACCTTTCACTGCCACCACCCACCACCTATCAACCCACTTTAACCGTAACCATTGTCAAAACCACAAACAACCATCACTATAACTAAATCACCGTTAACCACCAGTCTTACCACCACAATCATCATACATCATCACCGTCGGCCACCGTTGATCTTATCTGTAAAACCCATCTCTTTTACACGGTTCTCACCTCCAAACCACTACTATTAGCTTTAACATTATTAGAACCCCACCAAGTCCATCACTATCGAAACTCCTTATATCTCTAGCTCCCTTAGTTGTCAGAGAGGCTACCACCGTCACCATCTCCAATAACCACCATCACTTATGTCATCTTCATCCACGACTACCCTCCATCGTAGTTGTTACAACACCACCATCGTTGTCACTCGAATCGGTCAGATGTCATCTCATCATTCCAGTAAATATCCCACTTGGTTTAGCCATTGATTCTGGTCTTCAACCTGTAGGGCATAACTCACCATCATCATCATCATCATCATCATCGGAACCTTCACTGGTTATCATAATCTTCACCTCTGTAACCTGCTTGCATTTCGTCACTGCTCTTGTAATTATACCGTTACAGTGATTCTATAACTGATAATGAGCTAAGTTAAGCCATGCGCTGTGTGCTTAGTACCAGAGCAACCACCACCATTGTAAATGTCATAAAACTGAAGCAAATGGCAATTGAGGGTATTTAAACTGAAGCAAATATCATAAAACTAACAAGAATTCTGGTGATTATTGACACTATTAAATGGGAAGCATATACAAACATATAACCGTGACCTATTAGGTGGTTGTGGTGGATGTCGACGAAGATGGGTGGTGGTGGTGATAGGTGGAGAGGGGTGGTGGGTGGATAAGAGTGGAGAAGATGAAATATGTGGCATAGGGGTGGGACCACTTAAATTTTTAAATTTCATTTATACGTCTTTTATTTTTTAATTTTGGAGGAGGGACGATTTCGGTAATTAAAACATTAAAACGTGAATGGACGAAATTACCCCTGACTTAACTGGCACTAACTGGAGGGAGTTAGTCCCAGGGACGAGAATGATAAATAATTGAAACCAATGTACGATTTTGTGTAAAAACCAAACGTTTGTACGCAAGTGGTATTTTTCACCAAACCACAGGGACGATTTTGGTAGTTTACTATTTTCTAGTAGTGCAAGAATTGGTCAGTTCCAAGAGAAATTCCAAGCCGAAACAGATTGGATCGGTGTTCCTTTCCACCCGATGATGAGGGATTTACCATCCATATCAAGCGTGCAAGAACTCCCACAAGGAAACTGTTCCGCCACCAATTTTGCTTGATATAAAGATGACATACTTAATCCAATCTCCTTCATCCCAAATCGTGTAAAAAATTGTCTCCAAACATCACTATTTACATGCCTAATCACTCTTTCTGCACCATCTGCTGCCACAATGCTCCGTATTCCTTCACCCGAATACATAGATTCCATAATACTTCGGTTTTCATCTTCACGGTCCATACAATCTTCTAAAGAATCAAACAACGCCCCATAGTGGAACAATGCTTCGATAAAACGATTAACAAAGTTGGGTGAGTTAAGATTCGCTGCAATTTCGCACACCACCATAACACGCGGGTAAGTACTCTTTATAACCTTCATTAACGATTCTAAACGGTCTTGTTGCCCAATCATGCTCCATAAACCGTACGATGAGTAAATAGCCAAAACCTCCTTTGGATCTAACTCAAGAAGATCTTTGTTAAAATCTAGCATATCTTTTACTATAACCACATTAAAAGAAAAAGATAAGTTTATAGATTTAGCAAAACTCTTCAACCGATCACCGGTTTGCTCGATTTGCTGCTTTAAACCAGTCCCAACCGCGGTTATTCTAAGATGTTTTATACTAAAATCGGGTTGAGATGCAAGTGCTTGCATTAAAATGGTTATTTGTACGCCTTGTCGTATCGAAAGATCGATGACATGCACTCTTCTAAACCGGGATATATGGTCCACTATAGCCTGCATGCCCGAAAAATGACCCGCTTGATAAAAAGGTAACTTTTGATAAATCGAAAGCATAATCGTAGTACCGCTCATTATTCTCCCTTCCATGTCATACGCATTTAGTTTTTTTCCCGACCCGATTCTTCTCGTTTCTTTATCGATCTTATCTCGTAAAGCTTTCGAAAAATAATACACAATTCTTTGAATCGGGTTTCCTGAGCTGGATGACAACTCATCGCACCGGTCGAGAAGGTTACTAGCTCGTTCGAATTGTCGTTGCGCGACTTTCTCCGAGGAAAGTAAAAGATTTTCAATGAGTTGAACATCTTTGAGTTCTTGATCCGAAAGGTCCGCGAATGAACCCGCATAAGGGTGGTTGGATATCGACATATCCTCAGTGGAACCCGATGAACACGATTGTATGAACCGTTCTCCACCTAACCGAATAACCTCATCTGTCGATAACCTACGCTGATCACTCATTTCAAATTTAACCACATCATGAGCTTGTACGTGCGGTTTAATAAGCGCGGAATATTGAGATTCGATAACTGCGAGCTCTTGCATCTTATGCTCGTATGAACAAAGTGGTGCATCTGGAAACAATGCATCTAACTGATCGTATTCTGTCGAAAACAATAACCGATCAGTTTTGTTTCTTGAATCATACGGAGGTTCCTTTGTGGGACTCTCGGTTTCCTGATTGTCAACATCTCCCTTCGAGTAGTTGCAGATTTCGTATGGTTTCTCCATGATTTTGGGACATTGATCGTAATTGTACATATGAAAGAGGTTAAAAAAAAACATACAAGTGGGAGGCATTGATGTTAACGTTGTCGATCTGTTCGATGTTGTTTGGTATTCAATGTTTGGTTGTATTCGTTTAATTACTTCATAATCATGGGATAATAACAACAGATCGAAAACGTAGAAATAGACATATAAGACTTGCTGAACTCACCATACAATTTGACGGTGTTGTTATCATGGATTACATAGCAAACTTCCTCCTTTATAAGTAGCGGAGGATCTAGGCCAAAAAAATCAGAGGTATCTCATTTTTCTAAACGATAATAATGAAAAGAAAAAAAACACATGAATGATACATAACGTTAAACAAACACATAATAGATTTATCTTTTTCGGGTTTTTATAGCTTGAAAGCAAGCGATTACATCGTCATCATGTGATTAAATATCTTGGAAGGTAGTTGATTGATGATACCTAATGTGGGAAAATATATATAATTGGAAAACAAGTTCTAAATGAGAACTACCAAACTATATAAAAAAAACAAGTGTATCGATGGTTATGTAGCAAAGTTAGTAATATCAGATATCAATTTGTGGATACTATGGGCAAGCACTCAATACTGAGCCTCTATCGACTCCTAACCTAATTAATGATGAAATGATTTTTAGCTACCAACTAAGAAAACACACGAATAGTAGAAAGGTGAAAAATGATAAAATAGAAAATGAAAGACTAGTCAACAAAGAATGCTGAGAACACGAGATGAAATCAATTAGAATGAAGAACCACTCGGGCATCGAATCCCTAAGAACATGCAATAACCTCTAATCAAGCAATTAACAAAATTCCTAGTTTCTAACTCAGTAAACCTCCCACTAGATACGGTTAAATCCTATAGTGATTAGGAATCTAGGGATGTGATCCACACCCTCAAGTTTCTAAAAACCGAGCTACAAAGTACAATCAAAACTATGTGATGAAGTGCTCCAATGGTCTCATTCTTGCTAGAGCTACCGATTCACAGAACTGTAAGATATGTGACAATGAAGGGGTCAACAATCCTACAGTTGTGAAGCTAAGTCTGATACGATAAATCGAAATGGTCGAGAATAACCAAATGCGAATGAACAGATGAACGATATGCTAACGAGTATCCAAACTATTAAATAATAATAGAAAATAACCTAGCAATTCCAACTCATATCTTAGTTTGTTAAGAATGGAATCTCATTTTATTTAATTGTTTTTATAGATTATATAACTTTTATTATATCTAATGAATGATTTAGACTAAATACCTAACGAATAACAACCGAAGAATGATTTTACCGAAGTAAAGGTGTATCTTTGATTTTCAAGACCAACTGCATTAGAAATCACAATTAAAACTTGTACACATTATCATAAATAGCAATAATTCAGAATAATTTTAAATCAAGAACAATTTAATTAGAAGTCAAAAGATAAAGTGAACACATGTTCAATAGATCATCTAAACAAAGGTGGCAATGGAAAAGTAGTCCATAAGGGATGAGGAAACACAAAGCGTCTAAGGTGACGGGTGGTTCATAGAACACCCTTTTATAGTGCTAAAACGCTTATTTTATCCACATTTGTCCATGTTATTGCTTGGAATGGGGTGACTACGGTTATTATGATTGCAGGGTCATTAAGGAGCTAAAAATGAAGAAAAACGCACTTGGGAGCGGACCGGAAACGAGTTGGAGCTTGAAAGAAACAAAAGAAGAAAAATTGGGATTTTTGTCAGGTCCACCGTATGGAACGGTCACCACCGTACCATACGGTGAAGGCTGACAACAATTTCCCACCGTAGCTCAGTCCCTGAAGACCGTATGCTTTGTTAATGTCACCGTACCATACGGTGGCCACCGTATGGTACGGTGGACTCTGCACATTTTTGTAACTTCCCCTTTAAATGAGTGGTTATTGCAAGACTTTTCATCATCTTCGAATTGGGAACGTTCCTTGGCATTCTAGGGGCGATTTTGGGCAGAAAAGAAGGTTGAAGAACATTGCTAATCATTAGGTTATTATCTTTGATTCATATGAACAATATTTTGAAGATTATGATGACCCGTTTGACAATGCTTGGCTAAACCTTTAATGGTCATCCTTGGTGAAGTTTTCTTTGAACTATTTATGCTTTTGTCTTATGATTTCTAGAATAACAATATGGTATGATTTGTTGAATTGTTATGGTATTTGAACATTTGGTTGTAATAGTTATTTAATTTATCAATTTCTCTTCTTGATTACATGTTCTTGGTGTTGCTAACAATCGGGATATTGTGGGAAGGATTTGGGTTGGATAATTAAGTAATTGGTCATCGGGAAACAACCTCGCATTGTTATAATCCGAGTACTTTGTTCCCTTTTATCACAACACTTGTTCAAATACGAGTTATGTCTATGTAACTCTTTCTAGTGAGACTTTTGGCATAAAGATTCAAGGGAAATGGATCCAGGGATGGTCATTGCTTTCTCAATTTGATAAACACAATCTTGTTTTAATTCAGTAATTAGTTTAATTTTCTTAAGTCTAAATCCAAACCAATAAACAATCTTTGATCTTTATTTTCTTAGTTGTTAAATAGTAGTTTAATTACAAAACCTTAATTCTCACATTTTCCACAAACTCCCTGTGTTCGATACCCTTCTTACCACTATCTTTAGTTGTAATTGGGAAATTTTACGTGTACCACGACAATCACGTCAAATTTTGGCGCCGTTGCCGGGGAGTAGTGCGCAACGTGTGTTAGTTAATAGTTTTGTTTGTTATTTTCGGGTTTACACTGGTTGTGTTTAGTGTGCAGGTACTTCAAGTGTATGCATACTAGAAGCTCTCACGAGTCATCACCGCTATTGTTTGATCCGGAAATTGAAAGAACTTTGAGGCGAAACCGAGTACTAGTCCGTGAAAACCGAGTTCTTGGTTCACCCACCTCACCTATCATACCAAGAAACATCATGCAAGAAGGCCAAATACCACCCACAACGGGTCAACCAATCACCTCAGTCATGCCAACTTCCACACAATCACCACCAAATGCAACTTTACCTCATGAAATTCCACCAACTCATACCACCCAACCAAATACTACCCAAATTCAATCAACCTTCACCCTTAGCCCATCCGCTACAATTCCACCATTCACTCATTTCTTCCCAACAACGGGTCAATCATCTTCAACTCATCAAATGCCACATGGGTCGACCGTTGTTCATACCTCTACTTACCAACCACCAAACCACTCGGGTTTTCAATACTCGGGAATTCAAGGAGGTAGATATGATGAAGTATATGAAGAAGAGTATAGTGGATACAATGACGAGGGTTATTATTATGGGGATGATGGAGGGTATGTTGGAAGTCAAGGAGGAGTGGGTCAACAAAGTCAACCCATTCAACAATTTCAATTGCAAAATTCGGGTAATTTACCGGTTGGTGTGCAACACGTGAGACCACCGGGACCGCGATTTCCGCGTCCTCCGCCATTGCAACAAGTGCCTCCATATGGGCAAAATCAATTTCAAAGGCCAATGCAACAACAACCGCCCATGCATCAATATCAACGTCCTCAACAATTTGCACCTCAAGGGCCTATGCAAGGGCAAATGGGTCAACCAAGAGCACCATTGGGTGCCCCTCGAAGAATTCACCGGGAAGCCGTTAGAGGAATTGAAGCCCATTTTAAACCCATTATCACTAACAATCCTTCACCAATAGTGATTCCTCATCATACGGATGGGAGAACTTTTGAAGTTCGAACAACCGCATTGCAAAGTCTTCCAAAGTTCAAAGGTCTAGCAACGGAAGAACCTTATTTCCATTTGGAGACTTATGATTCTATTTGCAACACTATTGGGGGTCAAGGATTTACTCCGGATGATGTCAAGTTGGTTCTCTTCCAATTCTCCTTAGAAGACAAAGCAAAAAGATGGTTTCACACCTTACCATCCGCATCGATTTTCACATGGGCCGATATGCAACAAATCTTTTTGGATGAGTTCTACACATCTCAAAAGACTAATGATGCAAGACGAAGTTTGAGGAGTTTTCAACAACAAGCGGGAGAGATGTTTCATGAGGCATTTGAAAGGTTTAACATGATGTTACGAAATTGCCCTCACCATGGTATCCAACTATGGGAATTGTTAAATGCTTTTCATGAAGGTTTGATACCGGAGGATGCACGAGATCTTATGTCCATCACAAATGGTACTTTTGGTACAAATTTTGAACAAGATGATTGGGCATATTTAGAGCAAATGGCGGTGACTACAAAAAGAAAGGCTCAATCCTCAAGAAGGGCGAGACATGTGCTTCAAAGACCACAAGTGCATGCGGTAGAAGGTGGTAATGTGCAAACTACCAATCAAGTGTATAATGTTTGCAACACTTGTCAAGAAATAGGCCACACGGCAGAGGTTTGTGGAGTGGGTGCTCAAGAAGCACCAAGTGAAGAAGTGAATGCTATTCAAGGGGGTGGGAGAAACTATGACATGAACTCCAACACTTACCACCCCGGGTTACGAAATCATCCCAATTTTCGATATGGGAATGCTTCCAATCAATTGAACCCGAATTTTCAAGAGTCTCATGGTAACTTTGCACCTCGTCAACAATACAATCAAGGCAATTATAGAGGTGGAGGTAACCAAGGGTATCTTGGGAAGTTTCAACCAACGGGTCAAGGTAATTCGGGTCAAGGTTCATCAAGTGGGAATGAAGTTATGGATATGCTTAGAGCCATGCAACAAGATATGCAAAAGAGGAACCAACTTGATGAAGCTCGAATTCAAAAGGATGAAGTTCGTGACAAGAGCATTCAAGCATTGACAACCCAAATGGGCCAACTAGCAACTGATGTGGCGGAATTGAAGAAAAGCAAAGGTCAACTTCCTAGTGACACAAAGGTAAATCCGTCTCATGGCTCATCAAGAGGTAATAATGTTAATGTTAATCAAGTGAGTGTGTTGAGAAGTGGTAAGGAATTTAAAGTTAATATGTCTTCGGATGTTGTTGAGGGGGTGGTTGAAGACATAACGGGTAATGAGAGTGATGAGGAAGAAACTTCACCGGTTTTAAAAAATGAGTCAAATTTGAAAAAACCGGAAGTGGGTGAGAATAAAAATGTGTTAAATGAAAATGAGAAAAATGAAAGTGAGCCGAATCAAGTTCCTTTTCCTTCGGCTCTACTTGACCCGGGTAAGAAAAATTTTATTGCATCAAGAGGTCCCCAAAAAGAAGAGATGTGGGACATGTTTAAACAAGTAAAAATAAATCTTCCTTTACTTGATGCAATAAAACAAGTACCCGCATATGCTAAGTTTTTGAAAGAATTATGTACACAAAAGAGGCAACAAAAGAAAAAAATGCCTAAGCGGGTAAATGTTACGGGTCAAGTGAGTGCAGTTTTGAACGGGGAGCTTCCTCCTAAGCTCCAAGATCCGGGCACGCCATTAATAAATATTCAAGTTGGTAATTTTCAAATGGCAAGGGCGTTGCTAGATCTTGGAGCCGGGGTGAGTATTTTACCGGGTGGGTTATATGATCAATATGACTTTGGTCCATTAGCGAGGGTGGAGACAACGGTTGTTTTAGCCGATTTGTCTCATAAGTTACCTCGGGGGATGGTTCAAAACGTCATTGTTAAAATTGATGAATTTTATTACCCGGTTGACTTTTTGGTATTGGATTATTCATCCAACGAATCAAAACAACAGCAAAATGTCATATTGGGTCGACCATTTTTGAACACCGCACATGCGGTAATTGATTGTAGATTTGGTACGGTCGACATGACATTTGGAAACCGGAAAATGCGTTTAAATGTTTTCACTAACAATACTAATGATTCCGGTGTTGAAGAATGTTTTATGGCAGATGTTATCGAGGGATGCAATCCATGTGAATATGAGAAAGATGGAATGGAACTTTGTGCTTGTAATTTTTCTGAACAGGTACATGTGGTTGATTTGGAGAATGAAGAAGACAAGCAAGATGTGCTAGCTTTGAAGGAGGGTCGACCACCATGGACTCATCAATTTGAAAGCTTACCGGTAGAGATTGATTCGGGCACCAAACCATCATTGGAGGTGCCACCAAAGTTGGAACTCAAAGACTTGCCAAGCCATTTGAAGTATGCTTTTCTAGGGGATGATGACACTTTACCGGTCATTATTGCCTCTAATTTGGAGGTGGCTCAAGAGCAAGCATTGTTGAAAGTGTTGAAAGAAAACAAGGGGGCTATTGGGTGGACGATTGCCGATCTCAAAGGAATTAGTCCATCCATTGTGATGCACAAGATTATCACCAATGAAGATGCAAAGCCCACAAGAGAAGCACAAAGGAGGTTAAATCCTAATCTAAGGGAGGTAGTGAAAAAGGAGGTAATTAAATGGTTAGATGCGGGAATTATTTATCCTATTTCGGATAGCTCTTGGGTAAGTCCTACTCAAGTGGTACCTAAGAAGTCCGGCATTCAAGTAGTCAAGGATGAAAGTGGTGAACAAATTGCAACTCGACCCGTTACCGGGTGGCGAGTGTGCATTGACTACCGCAAATTGAATGCCGCCACTTCTAAGGATCATTTCCCACTTCCTTTTATTGACCAAATTATTGAAAAACTTTCGGGTCAAAAATACTATTGTTTCTTAGATGGGTATTCGGGTTATAATCAAATTGCAATTCACCCGGATGACCAACACAAGACCACCTTCACGTGTCCATATGGTACTTTTGCCTTTAGGCGGATGCCATTTGGCTTGTGCAATGCACCGGCTACTTTCCAACGATGTATGATGAGTATTTTCTCGGACATGGTTGGAGAGTCGCTAGAAGTGTTTATGGATGATTTCTCAATATTTGGCACTAGTTTTGATTCTTGTCTCAACGAATTACAAAAAGTTTTAAAAAGATGTGTTGAGAAAAATTTGGTGCTAAGTTGGGAAAAAAGCCATTTCATGGTGCAAGAGGGTATTGTGTTGGGGCATGTGATTTCGGAAAGAGGGATGGAGGTGGACAAGGCAAAAATTCGTGTTATTTCATCATTGCCACCACCGAAAAATGTCAAGGGGGTTAGATCATTTTTGGGGCATGCCGGGTTTTATAGACGGTTTATTAAAGGTTTTAGTGTCATTACAAAGCCTTTATGTAATTTATTATTGAAGGATGTTCCATTTGATTTTACTAATGAATGTTTGCAAGCGTTTAATGTTTTGAAGGAACATTTGGTGAAGGCTCCTATTTTGCAACCGCCGGATTGGTCGAAGCCATTCGAAATTATGTGTGACGCAAGCGACACAACAATTGGAGCGGTCTTGGGTCAAAGAGTTGACAAGAAGCCGGTGGTGATATACTATGCAAGCAAAACTTTATCCGAAGCGCAACTCAATTACACCACAACCGAAAAAGAATTACTTGCGGTGGTGTATGCTTTGGATAAGTTTCGTTCATATATTTGGGGGAGCAAGGTGGTGGTATATTCGGATCATAGTGCGGTTCGTTATTTAATGGAGAAGAAAGATGCCAAGCCGCGCTTAATTCGATGGGTTCTTTTGTTACAAGAATTCGACTTGGAAATTCGGGACAAGAAAGGAAGTGAAAACGTAGTGGCGGACCATTTGTCCCGAATTCCGGTTGATAGAAATGATGATTTTGGGGAAATAAACGAAAGATTTCCCGATGAGCAGTTGATGTCGGTCTCCACTACTAATACACCGTGGTTTGCTCACTATGTTAATTACTTAGCCACGGGGGTCATTCCGGATCATTGGACCAAAAAGAGAAGACAACAATTCATGGTTCAAGTGAAGCAATACATATGGGATGAACCGGATCTTTTCAAGATTGGACCCGACCAAGTGATTCGAAGATGTGTGCCCGAAGCGGAAGTGAAAGAAATTCTTACTCATGCCCATTCATCCGCTTGTGGAGGGCACTTTAGTGGGCACAAGACCGGTTACCGGGTTTTATCATGTGGGTTCTATTGGCCCACAATTTTCAAAGATGCTTGTGAGTTTGCTCGGAATTGTGTAAATTGCCAAAAGATGGGAAGTATCTCAAAGAGGGATGAAATGCCCCTACAACCAATCTTGGTTGTTGAAATTTTTGATGTTTGGGGCATAGACTTCATGGGTCCTTTTCCTAACTCAAACGGGTTCTTGTATATCTTGGTGGCGGTTGATTATGTGTCAAAATGGATTGAAGCAATTGCTACAAGAACTAATGATCACTCGGTGGTGTGTAAATTTGTTCAATCCAACATTTTTGCCCGGTTTGGTATCCCAAGAGTAATTATTAGTGATGGAGGATCCCACTTTAAAAATTTCAACTTTGGGAAGCTTTTGAAGAGATATGGAGTAAATCATCGAATTGCCACCCCGTACCATCCACAAACGAGTGGACAAGTTGAAGTCTCAAATCGTCAAATCAAGGAAATTCTAATGAAGACGGTACGTGTTGATAGAAAGGATTGGTCGGGGAAGTTAGATGATGCTTTGTGGGCATACCGTACGGCCTACAAGACTCCAATTGGTACAACCCCTTATCGATTGGTGTATGGGAAGGGTTGTCACTTACCAATGGAGTTGGCGCATCGAGCACATTGGGCAATTACTACGGTTAATGCCGATTATGACGAAGCGGGGAAGTTGAGAAAGCTACAATTGAATGAAGTTGAAGAAATTCGAGATGAGGCTTACGAATGTGCATCGGCTTATAAAGATAAACTCAAGAAGGTACACGATGCAAAGTTGAGAAGAAAAACCTTTGAAGTGGGTCAAAAGGTTTGGTTGTACAATTCAAGGCTAAAGATGTTTGCGGGCAAGTTGAAGAGCAAATGGATGGGGCCGTATGTTATACGACGGGTTGGCAAGTTTGGCGATGTAGACATAGAGGAAGAGCAAACAAACAAGATTTTCACGGTTAATGGGCATCGTCTAAAGCCATACTTGGATGGCAACGACATCAATGCTTTGGAGGTCGACAAGACGGGCTATCTCTTGCGCCCGGTGGAGGATGTACAACTTTAAGAGGCCCAGGTTTGGTAGTGTAAATAGTTAGATTTTTATTTTATTTTCTTTGGTGTGTGTTCGAAAACCCGTGTTCGAAACAAGTGTGGGGACGTTTGGGTCGCAAATATGTCCTAGCATTGTGTTGAGGACAACACGGGATTTTTGAGGGGGTAGGGTAATTTTATGTTTAAAATTATAGCTTTTGTTAAAAAAAAAAAAAAAAAAAAAAAAAAAAAATTTAACGCCCAGGTACCACCGTATGATACGGTAGTCACCGTACCATACGGTGAACACAAGAAATCATACGGCCAAACGCTACTGCCAAACGGTGACAATTGGTGCATCAGGTTCACCGTATTATACGGCCCTGACCGTATGATACGGTGGGGCCTGGGGGTTTGGGAAGTTCGCGTTACGTAACTTAAAAAAAAAAAAAAAAAAAAAAAAAAATTTTTCTTAAACCCACGATTCTTCCACACACACACACTTTCACCTACCCTTTTTCATCTTCTTCCACATAAACTTCAAGAACACTTTTTTCTTCTTCACCTTAAATCTTTCATAACTTCTTTAATTCTTAACCAAATCAAGTGATTTTTGAGTCAATCTTGACTAAAATTTCACAAGGAATCTGATCCCAGGGAGGAAA
Organism: Ambrosia artemisiifolia; assembly: GCA_032199755.1. Lineage (NCBI taxonomy): Eukaryota > Viridiplantae > Streptophyta > Magnoliopsida > Asterales > Asteraceae > Ambrosia > Ambrosia artemisiifolia. The sequence goes on from CM063525.1 coordinate 40,832,839, forward strand.
CCACAAGAAAAACACGTTTTGGTGCTCGAATCAAAACCCTAGAATCCGAAAATTTTGGGGCTTTTTCAAGTTTTTTATTTTCGTGTGTTTTCTTATCATCTAATTCAAGGTATGTGCATTATTCTCCCAACTTTGTTGCTACATTGTGAGATATGAAGGTTTTTATTTTTATTTGATGATGTCACTTGCTTGTTATGATAATGTAGTTTATATGGATGGTTATTTGAGTAATATTGTGGTAGAATATGGTAGTAGAGATGTGTTTGAGATGTATTTGTGAACTTTGGGAATGTTGAAATTATAGAGGCGTCATGCCAAAATTTTGTTAACTCAAAGATGGAATTTTGTTCACAAAAATGCTCACTACCATAATAACAAGCAAGTGTGGGGAAGTTTTAGCATACGTGACTGATTTGTTCAATGTCTTGTGGTTGTTTGTGGTTATGTATTGTGCAGGAATATGGTTCGTACAGGTGAAGCTGCGGGTTCAAGTTCGGCTGCTGCTAAAGGAAAAGGGAAGCAACCGACACAGCAATACAAGAGGAGGAAATACATTGGGCAGGATGATGACACGGATGAAGAAATGGAGCAGCAACAAGATGCACCTCGTTTAGATCCGGCTGATAAACCAAACTGGAAAACTGGACCCTTAAATGCGCAACCAAGTATTTGGCAACCAACCTTGTTTCACGAGCAAATCAAAAAGCTACAAGATAGAGCTGGAGCATTTATTTGTGAGAGGGAAGTGAAGGAAAGAGAGTTTGGTCCTTTTGGGGTAGTTGATCGGTTTAAAGCCTTGGGTTGGGAAGCTTTATTGCATTGTTATGATCAAGAGACTAAGTACTTGTTTCTAGACGAGATTGAAGAGTGGATGGCTACCTTAAGGTGTGGACGATATGACAAACCATCACAAATGAAGTTAATTGGGACAGTTAATGGGGTGGATGTAGAGATGTCTTACGACACGTTGAGGCGTTTGGCTAAATATGACAGTTTACCGACCAAGGAGTACAAAAATCCCAGCATCAATGACTTGATTATTGCACCTGAAAAGCATCCTCGTTGGACGGAAATGTTGGAGTCTTTGTTTCTCCCGGGAAAATATCATGGTACTTTATATAGAAAAAATTTGAAGATTGAACCGAAGTTACTGTTGGCTATTATTGTTTTCAATGTGTTGCCAAGACGAGCGGACCCGATGCAAGTGAGATATCCGGAGATTCCGATTTTGTATTCGTTAATGAACGGTGGTCCTAAGTTCTCGATCCGATATTTGATTCTCAACCATGTGTGGATGTGTAGGAACTCGTCTGAAAGGTCCATTATTCCTTACTGTAGGATCATTACCGGGTTACTCATGCAACAAGGGGCTCTTACTGCCGATGATGTGTCGAAGAGGAAGAAGAGGTATAAAGCGTTTGAGTTGGCCAAAATGGGAATTGGGTGGGTGTATTCTGAATCAGAGAGATATCACAAGTTGAAGTCTGGAGGGCAGAGATGGAGAGTATTGAAGAGAGATGCCCGGGCACTTTTGCCCGGGGAAGTGGATGAGCCAGAAAGTGATAATGAAGAGCAACCGCCAAGCGATGACGATGATTATGAGGAGATTCCCACGGGAGAACATATGAATATTGGTCAAGGTAGTTCAAGTGGTGTGCATGGTGGTGGTGGATTTTATGATTTCACGGAGCGAGCATATGTTGAAGGTTGGGCATACGGGGGGACGATGCAGCAGGTGATTGAGAGTCAACGCCCCCCCCCCCCCCGCATCTGTTTTTGATTCATGGTCGGGACCTGAGCGCTCGATGTTTGATCATCAAACTATGATGAGCGCGAGCATGGAGAGAACTATGAAGGCAGGGTTTGATAGGCAAGAAATGTGGAACCGGGCACACGCCTATTCCCATGAGGTAGAGATCAACAATCGTTTCATAGATGACCAGAATAGAAGAATGAATGATGATTGGCACGCAGGAAGGCCGGTGGTAGCAAATCCACAACCGGTGGATTATAGCTCTTTACCACCTTATGATGGAAGCATGTCTTATCCCACTCCGCCACTTCATCATTCGCAATGGGTGGACCCGATGCAACAACAACAACAAGCTTCGGATCAAGGTGGTAGTGATAGTGGCGCGTTTGGGTTTGGAGAATGGAATGACTTGCTGACCTCTGTGTTCGGGCCACCTCAACCCCGCTACTATTGACCAGGTCGTGCTTTTTCCTTTGTAAATAGTGTATATTTTGCTTTGTTTGATTTTCTTATGTTTCGGGATTGGGTGGTAGGTTGGTTGATGAATTGATGATTATGGGTTTGGGTTGTGATAGAAGGTGGTGCATCATTTTGTTTCTTTCTTAGTCTTAAAAAAAAAAAAAATGAAAAAATGAAAAAATACCAAAAAGAAGTTTGTGGTTGAGTCGTGAAGCTTTGATATCATGTTGACAAGTGGAAGCGATCGTTTTCTCCTAAAACCATGCATTGGGACAATGCATCCCAAGTGTGGGGATGGGGGAAAATTTTGAAGTTTTTTTTTAAAAAAAAATTTTTTTGAGGTCAAGTGCAATGTGCGAGAATTGGAACACCTTGATTTTTAACCCATTAGACACACCGGCAACCCTTAATACCCGTTTCTTTTTCTTGGTGAGAGTTGAAGCCACACTTGTAAATAAATAAAGTTCTTCTTTGAGAGAGTGGCAACGGGTGGGAGTGCATTAGAACTTGTGCTGAAATACAACTTGAATCTTTGATTGGACATGAGTTTAGAAATGATTAGGGCATTAGGTAGCCTCGTCATGAGAGTGCGAGTGTGGGTTTTGGGGGGTTGGACCTCATACATTATACATATGAGCATGGTAGCGAGAGGGGCGGGGGTTTGGACATTTAGTTGCCCACTGTTGAGCCTTGAAGCCTATTGTTTGACTACCCTTGAACTAGCTCCCAAAAAAAAAAAAATCTTACCCAACTTGACCCGGTCTTTTGTGTTTAGCTTTGTGCTAGTAGTAATATTGTAGTATGCTAGTATGTTTAGCATGTTTATGTTTATGTTTTTGTTTAGAAAAGAAAAGAAAAAGAAAAAAAAATGAGAAAAGAAGTATTGAAAAAAAAAAGAAAAAAAAAAAAAAAAAGAGAAAAAAAAAAATTTTGAAGTCAAGAAAAGAATGTGAGATTATGTGATGTGTTCGTATATAGTAGTGTCTTTGTGTGCGTGTGTTGTTATGTAATAAAAGACCGGGTAAAGTTTGCGCTACATATATATATCCTATTCCCTACCCTTCACTTAGCCAAGTTACAACCGGAAAGTCCCTTTGATCTAGACTTGTGTCCATGTTAGGAGGATAATTGATTTAGGTACAAGCTTATGATTGTGCGATTACCCGTTTGCCTTTTGTGTGCCTAGCTTATCTTTGCTAGAACTTGCTTGATACCGAGAGGAGAGATATTGTGAGGGGTGTGTTGAATTGGGGTGTCGAGGATAGGTTAGTACAAGGATTGCACATTAATCTTGGCTTTGAAATGATCGCTTAGTTGTGAATTGTTTTGTTTTGTGATAGATTGCTTGGGACAAGCAATGGGTAAGTGTGGGGATGTGACGGGTGGTTCATAGAACACCCTTTTATAGTGCTAAAACGCTTATTTTATCCACATTTGTCCATGTTATTGCTTGGAATGGGGTGACTACGGTTATTATGATTGCAGGGTCATTAAGGAGCTAAAAATGAAGAAAAACGCACTTGGGAGCGGACCGGAAACGAGTTGGAGCTTGAAAGAAACAAAAGAAGAAAAATTGGGATTTTTGTCAGGTCCACCGTATGGAACGGTCACCACCGTACCATACGGTGAAGGCTGACAACAATTTCCCACCGTAGCTCAGTCCCTGAAGACCGTATGCTTTGTTAATGTCACCGTACCATACGGTGGCCACCGTATGGTACGGTGGACTCTGCACATTTTTGTAACTTCCCCTTTAAATGAGTGGTTATTGCAAGACTTTTCATCATCTTCGAATTGGGAACGTTCCTTGGCATTCTAGGGGCGATTTTGGGCAGAAAAGAAGGTTGAAGAACATTGCTAATCATTAGGTTATTATCTTTGATTCATATGAACAATATTTTGAAGATTATGATGACCCGTTTGACAATGCTTGGCTAAACCTTTAATGGTCATCCTTGGTGAAGTTTTCTTTGAACTATTTATGCTTTTGTCTTATGATTTCTAGAATAACAATTTGGTATGATTTGTTGAATTGTTATGGTATTTGAACATTTGGTTGTAATAGTTATTTAATTTATCAATTTCTCTTCTTGATTACATGTTCTTGGTGTTGCTAACAATCGGGATATTGTGGGAAGGATTTGGATTGGATAATTAAGTAATTGGTCATCGGGAAACAACCTCGCATTGTTATAATCCGAGTACTTTGTTCCCTTTTATCACAACACTTGTTCAAATACGAGTTATGTCTATGTAACTCTTTCTAGTGAGACTTTTGGCATAAAGATTCAAGGGAAATGGATCCAGGGATGGTCATTGCTTTCTCAATTTGATAAACACAATCTTGTTTTAATTCAGTAATTAGTTTAATTTTCTTAAGTCTAAATCCAAACCAATAAACAATCTTTGATCTTTATTTTCTTAGTTGTTAAATAGTAGTTTAATTACAAAACCTTAATTCTCACATTTTCCACAAACTCCCTGTGTTCGATACCCTTCTTACCACTATCTTTAGTTGTAATTGGGAAATTTTACGTGTACCACGACAATCACGTCATAAGGCTTGCGAGCAAAAACCTTGTTCGTAAAAATGTCAACACATCTAGATCCTACATTGGAAATCAAATCTATTAAGAGCCCAGTCGTTCACTTGCAACATTCAAGATATCTAATCCATCTAACTCATGATTAAGTTCGATACTATTAAAGAATGATTCGATTCTCCCATGTATGCATGTGGCTTCTAGAAGTTTTGGATCATGCAGATTATCAGGCTATTCAGCTATGTTTAACGTTTATGTTTTGAATAAGTCTATGTTGTTATCTAGGCTGAGTATTATGTTATTTCAATTATTGTTTACGTTACAATGTTGCCTATATAAGTGTAGCTTCTATGTTTAGTTTTGTATTCACAAAAGCAATCAATAAAAATCCTTTGAGTAATCCAATTCATTTGTTTTATTCGTGAGTTTATAGTTTTGTTATCAGTAGTGGTATCAGAGCTTTAGTGCTATCCTTCCTTGTTTTCGATTCATTCTTATTTGTGTTACTCTCTGGCTGATCAAACCAGTAATTTACCTACTACTCCTACTCCTATCCATATCTTCAAAGGATAAGGATATGAGTACTAGAGCATTCGAATTAAAACAATCCTTAAGTCAAGAGATCTCTAGGAATTAGTTGAGCAAGGTGTTAATAAAGCTGAAACATATGTGAACAGACACAAAAGTATGAAAAAGAAATATGCTCATGCAATGGCAATTATTCAACAGGCCATTTATGATCAAGTGTCCTCGAGAATTGCTGCTACTGAATCTTCAAAAGAAAGTTGGGAGATCCTAAATATGGAGTATCAAGGAGATATACAAGTCAAGGCTAACAAATTGCAGGGTCTTAGGAGAGATTTTGAGAATCTTTCCATGAAAGAAGGAGAGAAGATCTTGAGGAGCTTGTCCCCAAAGTTTTGGAATTGTAAGTCAAAAAAGGGCCTATGGTGAGGTAGTCACAGATCTAACTATTGTGGAGAAGATCTTGAGGAGCCTGTCCCCAAAGGTTGATTACATAGTTCCCTCTATTGAAGTATCTTTTGATTTATCCTAACTCACACCTGTGAGACTAATGGGATCTACACAATCACAAGAGGAAAGGTTGAACAACAGGTCCAATGATAAAACTGAAAAAACAGAAGAACATGTCTGCAAGTTGTTCAAGAATTCAATCGGCTATCAAATGCACGTGGTAGAGGACGTGGAGGTTTCAGAGGCCGTGGGAGAGGAAGATCTTTTGACAGAATTAAGGTTCCTCAACGCTATGTATGCAAGAAATATGGACATATGTCCAAGGACTGCTAGTATAATGAAGAAGTTCAGGTTAATGTTGCTGCTGAAGCTGCTAAACAAGTGGAAAACAATAAAGAACAACTCTTGTTTATGGAAATGATATGTCATCATAATGATTCATTCTCTTTAATGACCAACACATATCCTACTGAAGAAACAAACAACATGTGGTTTCTTGATTCAGGGTGCTCAAATCACATGACCGGTTCAAAATCAAGCTTTGTGGAACTAGGTGAGTCTTTCAAATTGGGTGTTTAGTTGGGTAACAACAAAACTTTGGTTGTTAAAGGTAAAGGAGTTGTTGGATCAATACTGGTGCTAACAGTTATAAACTTCTATGTGATGTGTACTATGCACCCACTTTGGAGTATAACCTGTTAAGTGTAGGCTAACTTATGAGGAAAGGATATTCACTATACTTTGAAGATGGAAGTTGCACCATTAAGTATCAAGGTATGCAAATCATGAACATTTCAATTACTAATATTAATATGTTTGTTCTAGATGCTGCAAAGGCAGAACGTTACACTCCTATCAAGACCTCTACTCTTAATCTATGGCATAAGAGATATGGTCATGTCAATTGGGACAATCTAAAACTTCTATATGAAAAGAGAATGGTCATAGGAATGCCAACAATCAAGGGGACAAATGTATGTGAAGGTTGTATTCTTGGCAAACAAATTCGACTCCCATTCAAGTCTACTTCTTGGAGAGCTACCAAGAAATTGGAACTTGTTCATGCAGACTTATGTGGGCCAATGCAGGTACCAAGACTTGGTCATAGTTTATATTTCTTTCTGCTCATTGATGATATATCTAGAATGTGTTCGGTCTACTTTATTGCCAAGAAATTTGATGCCTTTGAAAGATTTAAAGTATTCAAGGCTCTTGTTGAAAAGCAAAGTGAATGTTCTATTAAAGTGTTAAGGACAGATAGAAGGGGAGAATTCTGTTCAAAAGAATATAATACCTTCTATGAAGAACATGGCATTCATAGAGAGTTTACTGAGCCACACACACCTCAACACAATGGTGTGGTGGAAAGAAAGAACATGACTGTCATGGGTATGGTTAGAAATATGCTAAAGGAAAGAAGTCTCCCTAATTATCTATGGGCGGAAGCTGTTGCAACTTCTATCTATCTTATCAATAGAGCTCCCACATCAGCTGTGCAAGGTAAAACACCGTATCAGGTAGGGTTTAACTCTAAATCCGATGTTGCAAACTTAAAAGTATTTGGGTGTGTATCTTATGGTTATGTGCTATGGAAAGGTAGAAGGAAACTTGATGACATGTCCAAAAAGATTATTTTCATTGGTTACTCTTCTAATGGAATTGGTTATAGGTTCTTTAATCCTGCTATAAACAAGTTTGACACCAGGAGATTTGGAGACAAAACTATTATTGAAGGAGCTTCATGGAACTGGCAAGATGTGCATAAATCAGACAACCAAGTATATGAGAGAATGTATGATGATCCATTCCCTGATGAAGTTACTGAAGATGTGCAAGTTACCAATGGAAAAAATGCAGGACCTTCTAACATGGGAGGATCAAAATCTCCAAACACTATGACTCCACAATCAAGCATAAACCAGTCTCAAACTCTTAAGAGTGGAAGTTCAAGTTCTTCTTTACCTCTCAGCAGTTTGCAAAACTCGGTTTGGGCTTGTACTCGGCAACCTACCCTGGAGTTAGTACTCGGCCTAATCGGGGGAGTACTCGGGGCTCAAATCGGACTATGCGGGGAGTACTCGGAGTACTCAGCCAAATCGACTATACTCGGTGACCTACCCTGGAGTGAGTACTCGGGGAGTAATCGGTCAAGTCGGCCTTGTTTTGCAACACTGCCTCTCAGAACCAAATCCATGGCTGAACTTTATGCTAACACTCAAGAAATGGAGGAAGCCACATCTGATTATCTAACTTGTCAATTTGCTCTTAATATAACTGATCCATTGTGTTTCAATGATGTAGTTTCCAAGAAAGAATGCATATGGCTATGAAGGACGAGTTGGATGCTATTAATAAAAATCATACATGGTAGTTGGTCACTCTCCCTAAAGGAAAGAATGTTGGGCTCAAGTGGTTGTTTAAAACCAAACTAGGACTTGATGGAAAGTTGATCAACCACAAGGCAAGATTGGTGGCAAAAGGATACTCTCAAAAGTATGGAATAGACTAGACAAAATAACAGAAAACGTCCTTTATGTTTACTCAAAGTTGCAGGTTTCGTCCTTTATCTTTAAAACTTGCAGGATACAGCCTTTAACGAGGTTTTTGTTGCAGGTTTCATCCTTTACTGAAATTTTGGTTGCATAAAACGACCTTTACCACTAACGGTGTTTAGCATGTGAGGGTATTTTCGTCAATTGTATACTAAAGGATGTTTTCTGTAATAAAAACAAATAACAACAATTAAAATTCTCCCGCCCCCCAATTCTTTTCATCAATCAAACCCTAATTTTTCCCATGTCTTCACAGACATCATCAAACATATCAAACCCTAATTCGTCGGTCTTCTGTGTTTGTGGTAGGGCTGCAATAATCAGGACCTCTGGAACATCAAGAAACCCTGGTCGAAGGTTTTACTCATGTCCTGTTAATGTAAGTTTTTCCCTAAATCTGATATGTATTATGCACAAGGTAGTTAACTTGTTTAATTTAATGTTCATAGGCATCTGAATGTGGTAAAGGTTTCATTAGATGGGCTGAAGCTAAGGTTTTTCATCAATCAAACAATTACATACAAGCCTCAAAAACTGAGTTAATAGCTTCAAACAATGAACTACGATCTTCAACCACTGAGTTAATAGCTTCAAACAATGAGCTACGATCTGCAAACAAGAACCTTCAGAATTCGAACAAGAAGCTTGAAACTGAAGTTGCAAAGTTGAAGAAATACTAGTTTTTTACTTGGATGATTGTTATGGTTGTTGTTTGTAAGTTATTATTGTAATGAAAATTAGGAAATTAGGTTTGGAATGTCTTAATGTAATGACTGTTTTGGTTAATGTAATGCATTTTGGAAGTTGTTAATGTAATGACCATGTTTGGGACCCATTTGGATGATGACTGTGTTACAAACCTGTTACAAAAGGCTGCATTTTGACCCATTTTGTCTACTAACTATAACCACAAACCTGTTACATAAACAAACCCTCATGACCCATTTTGACCCAGTTTGTCTACTAACTACAATTACCATAACCACAAACCTGTTACTAAAACAAACCCTCATGACCCATTTTGACCCATAACCACAAACCTGTTACTAAAACAAACCCTCATGACCCATTTGACCCAGTTTGTCTAACCATAAACATAAGGTTCACAAAGCTCACAAAGGTTACAATAATCATAACAACCATTGTCAATAACCATACTAATAACCATAAGGTTCACAAAGTGTTCAAAAACAAGGCATTGCAGCCATTACAGACCATAAGTTCAGACCATCAGAAACATAAGAACAAGTTCAGACCATCATAAACATAACAACCATTACAGAAACATAAAAAGACACCATAAAAAGACACATAAGAAACATAAGGTTCACAGACCATCAGACCATCAGACCTTCTTCTTTCTGGTTCCCTTGGACTTCTTACCACCACCTGTAACCCCATTGTCCTTAGTCTGCTCATTCTTCTTCTTTTGGCTAACAGGTTTACTTGCAATAGTCTTCTTCCTTTGCCCAACAGGTTTACTTGCAACATCTTTAGAACCTTTCTTCTTGGATTTACTTTTGCCTTCAGGTTCCAATGTTTGCCCTTTACAAGTCCTACTGTTATGGCCCAAGTTTTTGCACTTTCCACATTTGACAGTCACATTTTTCTTAGATAACTTGCCACCCTTTGTCATATCTTCTATCTCAGCAGCAGACCTCTTTCTTTTCTAACCTTTTGTCTATCACTGATAAATGTGAAGTTTGAATTACTTCCAAGATCCAAATCATCACCAACACAGTTTAGAAACAATTTCCAAGAGTTGATGTTCTCAGCTTCCACAATTGCATAAGAAAGAGGATAAATCATGTTGTTGTTTTCAACCCCAACAGCAGTGAGAACTTGACCAGGAAAAGGACCTTTCATAAATGCACCATCCAGCCCTAACAAGTCTCTTCCAATGGCTTTAAAACCTTGTTTTAATGAGCCAAGACATATATAGACCCTCTTGAATATCCTGGTTGTCTCATTTGGATCTGTAACTGGTTCCACTTCTACCTTTATAGTGCTTCCTGGGTTTGCCCTCATCAACTCTTGAAGGTAGTCCCTAAGAAGTCCATACTGTAAACTGTAATCACCATGTAGTTGCTTCTGAGCTTTAAATCTGGCCCTATAAGCTGTCATCTTAGAAACAGCTACCTCATACTTCCTCTGGAACTGATCTTGGACTGCTTTAACTGGGATGTGGGGATTTTCTTCTATTTGATCCATAAGTTGTTGAGCTAAGAAAGTTGAATTGCAGGCATTTATTTTTCTGCTCTCCATGCATCTATGTTTTGGCAATAGAGTTTTAGTCATCCAAATGTTTGTTACTTCATCTCTAAACACCAACACCTCCCAAGGACAAACAAACTGATTAGGGTTTTTCTTTTTGCCCCTACCACCTTTATGTTTATCTTGTGAACCCTCTGCTTTCTTAATTGTTTCATTTTCAGCCCCTTCTTTTTCTTTATCAGATTGCACAAGTGGTTCATTAACTATATCACATTTAAAGCCACCTGTCCCACTTTGTACATCACCCTGTTTCTCAATTTTTTTAACCTTTTTCTTTGAAGGTTTCTTAATGGGTTCCATCTTTTCAACACCTGGAACATCACCATTACAAACCACCCTAACCCTATTTTTATCATCCTTTATAACTTTTAAGAGCCTTCTTGTTTCCACTATATGTTTTTTCAGAAATTTTTTCACTTCCTTCTTGTGATAAAATATTTGGCCTACATAGAAATTCTGGTCATTAACATGTGCTCTTTTCATGTATTTTAATTTTCTACTCCTGATGTTACCAATATTCTCATCACTGTCACTAGCACTATGAAACATATCATTGTCTAAAACCTCTAAATCATCACTGTCACCTGTTACATTCTCATTGTGATGTTTATCTTCTTCAACATCATCAACCATGAAATTGAAGTCCCTCATGTCCACATCACTTTCTTGCATATCATTATCATCATCTACTATAGAATCACTATCTTCATCAGTATCTTCTTCTACATCATCAACATTGTATTGTTCATTCTCAACCTCTTCATTCTCATTTGCTTCAACATTCCCATCTGCCTGAACAGGTTCCATACTTAGAATGCCAAACTCACGAGTGACACTTGATTGAGAGGGTATGTCAGCTGCAAGCCTTGACATTCCATGTTCTACATACACATCAACAAACCTATTTCCTTGCCTAATGATGTCTACGAACCTCAATACATCAGCTTCCTCAGCTAATTGTTTAAGACCATGATCTAAATCAGCTCCACCAGGTTCTAAAAAATGGAAAAAAGTTGGGATACCTTCAGGATAACCTAAATCGTTGACAATCCAACCTAACTCATATATACCAAATCTATCTGTATCCATCAAATCAACAATGTTCATCAAACCATTCACATACTCACGACCTGGAAATGAACTGAAAGACCCTCCATGATGCATATTAATACTGAATAACGATTCATACGTATCTACATTCAAAAATTTTTAAAAAAATTAGGGCTTTCACTTTAATAAATTAATTACAAAAAATTAGGGTTTTATATTATACAAGCTTACCATATACAGAGTCGACATCGTATTCATCGTCATGTGTTCGAATATTGTACTGGCCTCCTTCAATCCTTGCCATCTCCTTCCTGATATCATCTTTCTTCGTGGTGGTTCTCTGAGTTATCTTGTGTACAGGGGAAGAGTAGAAGAAGAAGAGTTGGGGTTTTATGATCGTTATTTTTTTTTTTTGAAATTTAATTACAATCTGAAATGACAAAAATACCCTCACATGCATTGCATGTGAGGGGGGGGGGGGGGGTTAACGACAAACAGTAACGGAGTTAGTGTAAAGGATGAAACCTGCAACAAAAACCTCGTTAAAGGCTGTATCATGCAAGTTTTAAAGATAAAGGACGAAACCTGCAACTTTGGGTAAAAATAAAGGACGTTTTCTGTAATTTTGTCAATAGACTATGAGGAGACATTTGCTCCTGTTGCAAAGTTTGAGACAATCAGAATTGTTATAGCAATTGTAGCTCATAAAGGTTGGTTGTTACATCAATTAGATGTAAAATCTGCCTTTTTAAATGGAGACCTTGAAGAAGAAATCTATGTGGAACAACTTGAAGGGTTTCAAGTACCAGGACAAGAAGATAAAGTGTACAGATTATATAAAGTTTTGTACGGATTGAAGCAGGCTCCCAAATCATGGTATGCTAAAATAGATGGATATTTTCATAGTAATGGTTATGTTAAAAGCCCAAGAAGTAGTGTTTGTATCTCAAATAAAATATGCTCAAAATCTTCTCCCTAGGTTTGGCATGAAAGATTGCAAGAAAGAATAAATGCCTTTGAGTCCCTATGAGAGATATCTACCGGAGGATGGTGGAGACAAGGTAGATGAAACAAGGTACAGGAGCTTGGAAGGAGGAATCATCTACCTGATTCACACACGTCCAGACTTGGCATATGCAGTAGGTGTCTTGTCTAGGTTCATGCAATCACTATCAAAGGTTCATGTTGGGGTTGCTAGAAGGGTGTTGAGGTACATTGCTATTACCTGTAAGTTTGGTTTATGGTACAAAAGGACATAAACAGTTGAGTTAGTTAGGTACTTAGACAGTGATTGGACATCATGTTTAGATGATAGGAAAAGTGCTAGTGCTTATGTGTTTAATCTTTGTAATGGTGCTATCTTATGGTGTTCAAAGAAGCAAAGTACTGTGGCATTGTCCAGTACAAAAGCTGAATACAGCCTGTCAAAGTTTATGGATTACGAAAATATTGAAAGATTTAGGTATTGATCAAGACCATGCAACTACAATCTATTATGACAATCAATCAGCTATATATTTATCCAAGAATCTTGTTATGCACATCAAAGCAAAGCACATTGCACTGAGGTATCATTTTATTCGAGATATGGTAAATCAAGAACAAGTGTCATTGGAATTTTGCAGCACTAATGAACAGATTGCTGACTGTTTTTAAAAAGCTTTGTCTAAGGAGAAACTTGTTTATTTTCGGCATTTTATGGGAGTGCAGGAGATTGAATCAAGAGGGGGTATTAAAGAATGATTCACTTCTCCCATGCATGCACATGGATTCTAGAAGTTTTGGATCATGCAGATGATCAAGCTTTTCAGTTATGTTTAATGTTTATGTTTTTGAATAAGTCTAGGTTGTTATATAGGCCGAGTCTTATGTTATTTCTGTTAATGTTTGCGTTACAATGTTGCCTATATAAGTGCCGCTTCTATGCTCAGTTTTGTATTCACAAAAGCAATCAATAAAAATCCTTTGGGTGATCCAATTCATTTGCTCTATTTGTGAGTTTATAGTTTTGATATCAATTGATACATCATAACAAAACCAATTGCAAAAATAAACGGTGGAAAACAAAGGGTACTAACAAACTTCTAGCACCAAATTATAATGATAAAAAATGATAGAAGATACTACGGGTCAGGTATGGTATGAGCAAATAAATAAAACATAACAGTTTAAAACACATGTTCTTGGCATGGTGTTTTAAGATTTAAGCCTAAAATAACTTGTTTATACGTTTTTAATTGTTACATTTGATGTTATTTTAGCCTAAACAATCCAAAATATCATGACTAAGTCAAAACAATGATGTCTACATATCAATTCTTAATCATTCTCACACTTCTCACAAAAACTAGTGTTGTACATATATGTACATACATGTTTTGTAATATACATACATGTGCAAATGTGTAGAAGTGATTTCACATACATGTTTAGAAAAAAGAAACATTGTGGGTAAGAGCATGTTATTTTAATATACATACGTGTTATAATTTAAAAAAGAGTAAACTGCACGAATGGTCCCTGTGTGAATTGCACAGATGCTCCCATCTATTTTCAATGGTCCCGAACGTTGACATTTTATAACACTTTGGTCCTTACCAGCTAACTTCGTTCAAATTTTTTAGTTAAGTCATGTAAAATGACCAAAATACCATCACTATATAAAAAATATAAATAAATTAAATAATAAACGATCACCCCCTTCTTAACCCTACCTCTTCTTCTTCATCATCAACCCAACCGTCCACCTCCATCATAATCCAACCGCCTTTTTCTTCAACCATATTTTTAATAACAATCAAAAATCAAACCAAAATTAGAACCGAACAGTGCTTGTCTCTTCCCGTCTTTCAACAAACCAGATACCATAGGCAATCCACCATATAAATTAATCCCCTTGCTAGGTGCACTATGCAGTTCGGTCCAATCGCCATCGGTTAAAGTAGATTTAGGGTTTACATTTACCTCAGTGTCTACTTTGAAACCAACATCATTGCGTAAGTGTTTTTAGCAACAAAATCTTTCTTCCATGGCTGAGCTTTCGCCTTATTATTCTTGAGCTAGTGTTTTAAGGGCAAAATGTTGTCAGGTATAGCAGCATGATTGGAATTGGAATTGGAATTGGAATTGGGAATATTATTATGATTGGATCGGGATGCCTTGTTATTACGAAGCGATTCAGCAGCTTGCTGGTCCATCTGAAAAAAAAATTGCAATTGAATGGATTATTAGAAAGATGATTAGTGGTGCTCCGGTGACGAAGAAGGTGGCTGTGTTGCTATAGGTGACGAAGAAGGTGGCTGTGTTGTTATAGGTGACGAAACCCACCAAACCCTCATCGACACTCCATCGCCTCTCTTCTTAAGCCTCCTTTTTGTCATGTTGATCAGATTTCTCTCCCACCAAACCCTCATCGATACTCCACCGCCTCTTACTACACACCTCCTCCACATGCAACAGTGTGTTTTTGGACGCGTCGGTGGTCGTACAGTGGCTGGTGGCGTCAGTGGTGGAGGTGTAGATGTAGGTGTTGTTAGCGGCTGGTAGCGCCGACAACATCGAGTTCCGGTGTGTCGTCCATCTCGGGCTTAGAAACAGGGAATGGAGATTCCGCTGGTGGTCATGGTTCCGGATTGTCTAGGGCTGAAGGACAGACGGTGGTGACCGGCGCGTTAGTTCTATTGAATTTAACCGAATCACGGTTTTAACAGAAGTAAGGTTTGTTGAAGAATATTTCTTATTGTTTTTTAATTATAACATATTGTTTGACTTTGGTAAAGTGATTTTGACAAAGATAGGCACCGATGATTCGATTAGGTTTTTCCAACAATAATCCGAATTATTCTGTGGCAACGCACGAGATAATGTTAACTTGTTATAGTCATACTAACATTTATATATGGGAAAATCAAATATTGATATACAAACTTTCATGAATAGTATTTGATGGCAACTTTGTAATTTTATGTTGGTCACTGGCTTTTTTTTATTCCAGCTTCTCTTCTTAAGCCTCCTTTTTCTCATGTTGATCAGATTTCTCTCCCACCAAACCCTGATCGACACTCAACCGCCTCATACTACACATCTCCTCCACATGCAACATGATGTTTTTGGACACGTCGGCAGTCGTACAGTGGCTGGTGGCGTCAGTGTGTGGAGGTGTAGGTGTTGTTAGCGGTTTGTAGCGCCAACAACGTCGAGTTCCGGTGTGTCGTCCATCTCGGGCTTAGAAACAGGGAATGGAGATTCCGCAGGTGGTCATGGTTCCGGATTGTCTAGGGCTGAAAGACAGACAGTGGTGACCGACGCGTTAGTTCTTTTGAATTTAACCGATTGACGGTTTTAACAGAAGTAAGATTTGTTGAAGAATATTTCTTATTGTTTTCTAATTATAACATATTGTTTGACTTTGGTAAAGTGATTTTGACAAAGATAGGCACCGATGATTCGATTAGGTTTTTCCAACAATAATCCGAATTAATCTGTGGCAACGCACGAGATAGTGTTAACTTGTTATACTCATGCTAACATTTATATATGGGAAAATCACGAGAATAAACACTTAACCAACAAAAAAACAAAACTAAACATAGTTGGCGTCTAATACTAGGGACCAACTTATATTTTGTGTCTACCAATTATTGAATTACATGTGTATAGTTATATAGAGACCTTCATTCTTAAGGTCTCACGGCCTACTTAAAAAGGGAGATTGAGTCTTAGGAAAGAAAAGGGCTACCTAGATGCAAACATGTATGAGATTGCGTCTAAAGAGAAGAGTAGGAGGACACTGAGTCTAAGAAGAAAATGGGCTACTAAGACGCAAACACACACACACGTATTGCGTCTAAAGATAGGTGATTAGAGGAGATTAGGTTGGCGTCCAAAGAATGGTTGGGACGCTTCTAATACATATATTGCGTCTAATGGGTAGACGCTGAGACTTAATAATGAAGGTCTCTAAAGAAGTATACACTTGTCATTTCATAATTGGTAGAAGCGAAATATAATTGGTCCATAATAAATAGACGCCAAATATGTTTAGTTTTGCTTTTTTGCTAGTCAATTGTTTATTCTCGTGATTTTCCCTTTATATATTTTCCCAATTTGCTCCTTTCATAAAACACTTTCCATACTCTTTATCTTTTCACAAATCTTTGCATAACCAACATACTTAAAGAACATCAATAACGAAATATAAAGAAACAAACTAGAAGAACAATAAGCACCAAGAATCGCATTCGGTCTCATGAGAATTCCCAAGCCGAAAGACACTCGATCGATGTTCCTTTCCACCCAATGATGACGGAATTATTGTCCATATCAAACGTACAAGATCTTCCACAAGAAAACTTTTCCAGCACCAACTTTGCTTGACATAAAGAAGACATACTAAATCCAATCTCCTTCATCCCAAATCGTGCAAAAAATTTTCTCCAAACATCAATATTCACATGCCTAATCACTCGTTCTGTTCCATCGGCTCCCACAATGCTACTTATGGATTCACCTAGATATATCGATTCAGTGATACCACGGTTTTCATCTTCGCGGTACATACAATCTTCTAAAGAATCAAAAACCGCCCCATAGTAGAACAACGCTTCGATCAAACGATTAACAAAGTTGGGAGAGTTAAGATTCGCCGCAACTTCCCACATCACCATAACACGAGGCTTAATGCTCTTTATAACCTTCATTAAAGATTCTAAGCGGTCCTGTTGCGCGATCATGCTCCATAAACCGTACAATGAGAAAACACCCAAAGCTTCTCTTGGATCCAACTCAAGAAGATCTCTGTTAAAATCTAGCATATCTTTAACTATAACCACATTATAAGTAAAAGATAAGTTTATAGATTTTGCAAAACTCTTCAACCGTTCACCGGTTTGCTTGATTTGTTGTTCAAAACCTGTCCCAACCGCGGTTATTTTAAGATGCTTGATTGCATAGTCCGGTTGTGACACAAGTGCTTGCATAAGAAGCATCGTTTGTACGCCTTGTCGTATCGCAAGCTCGATTACATGCACTCTTTTCGACCCGTACACACGGTCCACCAAAGCTTGCACGCCCGAAAAATGTCCCACTTGATAAAACGGTAACTTTTGATAAATCGAAACTAGAGCAGTAGTAGTCCTCATTAGTCTCGTTTGCATGTCACATTCTTGTTTCTTTCCACTGATTCTTCCGGTTTCTTTATCGATCTTTTCGCGTAAAGCTTTCGAAAAGTAATGCACAATTCTTTGAATTGGGTTCCCCGAGCTAGATGACAACGCGTCGCACCAGTCGAGAAGCTTATACGCTAGATCAAACTGTTGTTGGACAACTTTGTCCGAGGAAAGTAAAAGATTTTCAATGAGTTGAACATCTTTGAGCTCTTGATCCGAAAGGCCTGTGAATGAACCCGGGTAAGGGTGCTTCGATATCAAGGTATCATTCATGGACGCTAATGAACGCGATTGTATGAACCGTTCTCCACCTAACCGAATAACCTCGTTGGTTGATAACTTATGGCCACTCTCTTTAGAGCTAGCCACATGTGGTTTAATAAGCTCAGAATATTGAGACTCGATGTCCTCAAGCTCTTGTATCTTATGCTCGTATGAGCATAATGGTAGTGTGGTGTCTAGAAACAAGTCATCTAACTGATGATCATATTCTTTTGAAGACGAAAACCTATCACTTGAATCATCTTTATCGAATAATGAGGGTAGCTTATCGGTTTCTTGATTCGCAACATCACCCTTCGAGTTTATGCAAATTTCGCTCGGTTTCTCCATGATTTTGAGGAATTAGAGGTTTATGCTAACAGTACGGATATCAAATACAGAAGACAAGGAAATACATACAAGTCCATTTCGTATATAATCTTGCCGGAGACATAGATGCTAACGTTGTCGATGTGTTTGATGTTGTTAAGTATGTGATGTTTAATGTTTGCTTTGATTTGTTCAAAGGATGCTATAAGCAGTCTGAAGAATGATCCTCTTAGTCGGCTTACCAACCATTAAATAGCTTCTTTCTGTAACTTAAGTCTCAAGTTTATGGTGAGAAAACACCATTAGAAAGCTCTTTTCTGTGTTATTGACTACATCTTAAAGTGTTACTTCAAGGCTACCCAAACCATTGGGGAGCGTGTTGAAAGAAATAGATGGAGAGATGAACGTATGTTTGATGTGCAAAAGAAAAGAAATGAACATATTAAAACAAAGCTATATATCCGTTAAAAAAAAGAGAAAAAAAATCAAATTTAAAACAAAGCTAGCCGTTGGAAATTAAAAAAAAATACAAAAGTTTAAAAAGTAACCATTTGTTAAAAAAATAAATAAACAATTTTTAAAATATATGCATTACAACTTTAAATATCAACCTGCTCAAATTTAAACTCTTTCACCCTTATATTCTTTCACTCTATACTATCTTCCATACACAAATCAATCTCCAACACCCTAATCACAACTACACAACATAAATATACATGATCAAAGAAGCTTTCAAGAAATACTAAGCTCATCCGGTGTAAACCCAAACCTGAACCAATCTACCGACATACAAGACTTCCATAGCCGTATCCACCATAATTCCAAAATTATGGTTCTATGCCTCTGCTTGGTTCCATTCATCCACAATTCCAAACTTATGGTGTTATGCCTCAACTCGATTCCATGTCTCCACCCAACTTCTTGTTCTGTGGGTACCCTTCTCAAACCGAGACGGGTTTCAATCCCCATGTTAGGGAAAGCCTACCATGAGGACCCCTCCATCAACCGGGTTTAATGCCCTAAACACCCAATCGCCTCATAATTCGACATCAACTCCATCTTTGAGTCGGAAAGGAAAAAAACTACCTCTGGAAACTGAAAGATGTATTTCATAGATGGTCGGCTGAAGAAGAACAATGTGACACCCGGCATGTTCAGCATAAACACTTTGCAAAACATATAAGTCTACCTTAGCGAAAAACATTTATAAACGCACTTAACTCGGTCAGTTGAGTCAGGTTATGTTAGGATTGTCCAGGGTTCAATGATCTGGAGGATCATTGGGGGTTGTTTTGTGTATGCACTAGTCTTGAGTTCCGTTGTCGGTGAAATTACATGAATTGAATTAAGTGTTTTACATAGATTGATACGTACATGTGAGATAATATGCAAATACGTGTTTTAACAGTGTAAACATGATGGTACGTGATTCTATATGCTTAACATATGTTAGGATTGCATGTTCATGTGTTAGGATGTGCTAAAACGCGTTTAAACGACAAAACTGGAAAATCTAGAAAACATGGGAACTGGTTCGACCTTAAGGGGGGTCGAACCAGGATATTGAGCCTTGTAAAACGTCCATTCGACCAGCAAAAACCCCATTCGACCCTTGCAGGGGGTCGAATGAATAGTGACTATAAATACCACACTTTGCAATTTTTCATCATTTCACAAACCCTAGTCGCCTCTAAACACTCTCTCTCGACTTTAATCATTGGGGAAGGAGTTTTTGACCTTGTTTTTCATAATCTAACCTATAAACATCTTCCAAGCAAAGATCTAAGGTGTGTTCTTGATCTAAAACCCTTTTTAAGCATTTTTTATTCGTTTTTATTAAACCCCAAAGGTCCAGATCTATTCTAAGGTGATTTTTATGATTAAAAACCTTTCAAACATCTTTCTAAACAAAACCCTATCATTAAACATGAGTTTTCATACAAATAAACATGTGTTAATGGTGTTTTATGTTGTGTTATATGTTGTTTAATGATTCATTGTTGTTTAGATGATAGAAACATGATCTAGGGCTGCTATTGGTATTGGTTTATGATTTTTTAGGTTACAATTGGATGGATGATGATACTATGTCTATTTTGTGGATTCTTGTTAGATCCGTTGCTTGTTGCATGTTGTTATTATTAATAAAACGATTGGGGGTTTTCATGAACACATTAAACTGGGCATTTTGAGATGATTATGAAAGGATTTCAACAGGTTTCCAAATTGGTTAAAGTTTTCATGCATGATGTGACGTTTCCATAATTTTGCCATTTTGGGTAAGTAATAAAACGGACTGATTTTGGTGTAAAATTAGTAGGGTTTCATGGGGATATGTTATTCATACTTGACTGCTGTGTTTCGTGATGTTTCGTGATATTTTCGGATTGTTTTGATGCGATTTGATGTGTTTTAGAGTATTTGCTGCAGACAAGGTCGAACCAGATTCTCATTTGACCCATCGTTGGGTCGAATGGAGACCTCTGGGGTCGAACCAAAATTTTAACAGGTCGAATGAACTTTGATTTGGTCGAACGAACATGATTTAGGTTGAATTAACACGTGTTAGGGTCAAATTAACATACGTTAAGGTCAAATGAACATGTGTTTGGTTGAATGAACTTGTATATGGATCGAAGGAATCTTGTGGAGGTCGAACCAAGGCTTCTTGGGGTCGAATGAACCTCCAGAAACATTGATTCGACCCTATCTCTTCGTATGTGCGATTCTTGATGCGAACTAAGTGTTTTATGCTTGAACCTTATATGTAATCTATATGTACTTGATTAGTTTATGTAATGGGTCACCAACGGGATGTCGGGTCAGTCTGGTGTGTCGGTTTAACGGTCAAACACGTTCTTAAACATACTTGGTCACAATCTGGACAATCGGGGACTAGATAACCTTAATGTTATTAGTCAAAACACTTATATAAACTTTTGTGGTAGATTCCCGGTAATAGGAACTATCAAGAACTGTTGGTAACACTTTTGTTTGGAAGAAGCAACCTAAGGTGAGTTTCACAGCCCCACTTTTTACTGGCTTACTTTTGGGGGAGAAAACATATGCTGAACTTATGTTTCGGAACTTGTGTCATACTATGGGTTACTTTTTGGTTAATATACGATCTTTGGAAGTCCCGGTGAAAACCATGAATGTGTGGGGTTGCACAACGGGGGTGATGTGTTGATGGAAATACCTTCGTAATATGGTAGTTTTGTATATATTTTAGTGTTTGATAGGTCTATTTTAGGTTTACTTTATTTATATTATCTAAAATAAAAATGCATTAATATTATTATGGATTGGTGGTCATTCTTTGAGAAGGTTGGGCCTAAAACGACAAAAGAGGATTGCTTCAAAAAAGAAGAATTAATTGACGGCTGAAATAATATATTAGGGGGGTTCGAAGAAGCAGCCTTTGGCTGCTGGAAGGTCGCACGACAGAATATTAAGGATTGATTGGATCTTGAAGATGAGTATCTAAATCTTTCATTGTAGCTTTCCCTCGGTTGAATATTTGTATTGATTTCGTATTCTGAACTCGTTTTGATTATGTTTGAACTAGTATTTTTACTACTTGTGTTGGATTGAATAAACCTTGCTTATATTTGAACCAATTTATCTATTAACTGTGATTTCTGGCATCATAGGGAGGTTGGTTGATATTTGTATAGGCATAATTAGGCGTACGGTTTACTTGAAAACATGTCCCTAGTTATTATTTCAATCTGAATAGTTATTGTGACAGGATAGCTAGTTATTGTGACAGGATAACCAAGGCCATGTCTATGTGGTGTTCTTGTAGTTAAATGTAGGCTACCTGTCTCGATGAGAGACACAACAGCCCAGAAAAAACCAATTACATCAAGTTAAAATAACGCCACTTGTCCCACTCTACATTTATACATTTTTGCCTATTTTTGAACCACAATAACCAATCGCCTTAGTCGCTTCCACTATTTCGCGAACACTAGCCGCATGATCTTGAAAAATCTTCCGGTTCCTCACTTTCCAAATATTCCAACACGTAACCATGATCAAGCCTCTAACAGCTTCCTTCTTCACATTAGATAACCTCACATATTTATGTGCTTCCAAAAGATCTTGTACGGAGAAAGCATATATATCTGGAAGGTTACACCAAGTCGAAATCGCTTGCCACACCCCGGACGCCACATAACAAGCCGTGAATATGTGTTGGTAAGTCTCATCCACTTCTCCACAGAAAGAGCATAATTGATCTTCCAAAACAATGTTCCTTCTACCCAACGCCATCTTGGACGGAAGACGATCCAAAGTGGCTCTCCACATGAAAATATTGCACTTGTTAGGGACTTATTTGCACCAAGTAAACCTTAATTCGCTTCTGTCCATTTCATCCTGCATAATTATCTTTTTGACAACCGAAACTGAGAACTCTTCCTGCCCAGACCCAACCCATATCCACCCATCGTCCCTATCATTGATCTGCACCTGATCGAGAACAGAACAGAGCACCTGCAGCTACTAAAGTTTGGCTATAGTCGTTGGATTTCGCTTCCAGCTCCACGAGTAAACTCCCTAAATACGCCGATCCCATAATCTGTCGAAAACAAGACATTTTTTCTCGGATTCAAGACCAAACAACTCAGGAAACACATTCTTTAACGCATCATCACCAACCCAAACTTCCAACCAAAAACGCACTTGTTTACCGTTCCCGACCACACCTTTTATTCTATCCGTTAGCCTTTTACCACACAATTTCCATCGCTTTTCTAGGCAGACAAGGGTATTCCAATTAGACGCGAGGCATGAGTTAGATGGTAAAACTTCCCATTTACGAGGACCCCCATGAATCGCCTCTATCGTCGATTCCCAAAGACCATTCCTTTCAACCCGGAAACGCCAAACCCATTTTGACGATAAAGATTTATTACACCGCTCTAGTCTAGATAATCCCAAACCACCATTGATCTTTGGCCGAGTGATTTTCTCCCAACCTACACCCAATGAATTTTTTTTAACATCTTCATTAGCCCCCATAAAAACCTCTTAATCAACGCTTCTAAAACATATTTAATCAATGTAACCCTCCCTCCTATTGGTAACTTTAAGTGGGGCTTTGAATAACGAAAAGTAGTATGAAGTAAGGCTTTCTAAAACATATTTAATCAATGTAACCCTCCCTCCTATTGATAAAGTTGAAGCTTTCCACTTAGAGAACCACTTCCTAACCGCATCCATAATCGGTTCCCAGTTACTAACCCTGTTCATGTTCGCGCCCACCTTTACCCCCAAATAAACGAAAGGAAAAACACCCCTCTTACATCCCAAAATATTATCCATATCTTTCACATCCTGGTTCTCTACTCCCACACCAAATAAATTGGACTTGTAAATATTAATTTTCATACCTGAAACTATGTGAAAGACCCTCAATAGTCTAGTCACAGTTCGAACACTCTCCCGAGACCATACTCCCAACACCAAAGCGTCATCCGCATATAGAAGATTAGAAAGCTTCGGACCACCATTCGGTAAAGTAATCGGCTTGAAGAAGTCTGAATTCGTCGCTTTTCGAATCATGTTCGCGAAAGCCTCCATGACGATGATAAATAAGAATGGAGAAATAGGATCTCCCTGCCGAATACCTTTCGAGCAACTAAACAGAATTGTCGGAGACCCATTCACCAAAACTGAAGAAGACGCTGACAATAGCACGCCCCGAATCCATCTACACCATCTCTCCGGAAATCCCATTTGCCTTTTGACATCGAGAAGGAAATTCCGATTAACATTATTATACGCCTTCTCAAAGTCATATTTCAACAAGAATAATTTTTCTTTGTATTTCTTAGCCCACGCCATAATTTCATTAGTGATCAAAGGACCGTCCAGAATATATGTACCGCTCAAAAACGTAGATTGAGACTCAGAAATAATGTTACCCATCACCATTCTCATCCGATTAGCAAAGATCTTTGAAATAACCTTACTAATAACACCTATTAAGTTAATAGTCCTGTAATCACCCAAACCAAGCGGATTATTACCCTTCGAAATTAAAGTAATAAAAGAAGCACCAACTACTTCGTTTATTACCCCCTGATCGAAAAACTCATTCATAATATCTTCAAAATCTTTTTGAAACAAAGACCAAAACTTCTTCAGAAACCAAAAATTAAAACCATCCGGACCGGTTGCTTTATCATCTCCACAGCTAAACACAACGGCTTTAATCTCTTCATTCGTAAACCTCCCTACTAACAACTCTTTATCTGAAAGCGCCAACTTCTTGATATTATAACACAATTTCGGTCGTAATGGCACCTTTTCTTCGAACCGATCTTTAAAGAAATTATACACTTGCTTCTTAATCTGGGTAGGTTTTGAAACCCAAACACCCTCCACTAACAATCCAGGAATGTTATTACAACCCTTTCGTTTGTTAATAATACCATGAAAATACTGGGAATTATCATCCCCTAACTCTGCCCATTTGTTTCTAGCTTTTTGACACAAATCTTTATGTTTATATCCTTCCAATTCCAACAATCTCATTTTGCACTCTATTCTAACCCAATGTTCCGGTTCATCCAAATCATTATCTTCCCCTTTTAAATCCAACATCACCAACTCTTTTTTGACAACAGATTCCTCCTCCAACTTTTTAAGTCTTGCCCTTTTTCCATTCATTAATAATCTCTCTCAATTTTTGAAACTTCAACAACAGCCGAACATCATGCACCCCAACCCAATCAAAATCCTCACAACTTTTGACAATCAAATCCCCAAAGTCATCCCGGTCCAACCAAGAACTAAAAAGCCGAAAAGGTTTTGGACAAAAATTCTTTTTATCAACAAACAATATTAACGGACAGTGATCAGAAAACAAACACGGAAGAGCACGGTACACCGCATCTGGCCATTTGCTCAAAAACGTCTCGCATACAAAAATTATGTCCATTATACTCATCTTGTTTCCGGAAACACAAGTAAATCTATTACCTTGTAACGTGTATTCCTGAATCCCCGATTCTTCAATAAAGTCGTTGATCTAAGTATATGTATATCACATCTTAATGAGCTAATAATAGATCAACGGTATATATTTAACGAGTAAAAAATAAATTCTCATCGGACTTGTTATTAGTTAGTTTATATTATGGTTGGAAGCATTTAACACATCCCTAATTCTATTTTCTTATATAAAATAAAAAATAAAAGGAAAAAAACATTATAAAATCAAAATTAATCAGTATCCAATTCCCATGATATTGTACATCAATCCTAGTCATATATTTCTTATTCTTGACAATTTGGTAAAAAGAAATGTTTGGTTATATATGCAAACAAATATGCTTCAAAGAAAAGTGATGTCGGGAGTTTATATATCAAATCAATTAGTTATTGCGTATTCGTGTTTGCATTCATTCATCTTTTGTATTATTGATTCCAATTATTATTACTCATCTAAATTCCAACATAAAGCAAATAACCGAGTCAACTCGGTCTGTGCTACTTGGTGATCGTATTCCATCAATTTTCATGTTTATTTGGATCGAATCGTTGTATTTGGTTCAACTGAAATAAAACTGCCTATGCGCGTGGTAGTACGACGATTTGGTTTAAAGATTTGACAGACATTGTACATGACGGCTATATGTTTAATCGGTTCAACATCAACCGAAAGGTTAAACTAACACTAAAAACGTTTGATCGTTTTTTGATATTGTAGTATATACGCTAATGTGTTCTTAAATGGACAACACCACTAGTAACACAAGCAAATTTTCTTTATCTTTAGCAAAATTTAAATAATTCTCTATGTCATAACAAAGATCTCCTACTTCATGCTATATTTCTTACCGGTGGTCATCTCTAAATAAACAAAGGTAAGCGGCAAAGGTAGAGAGAGGTGCACATATTTAAGGTTTTTTTTCCCAAACCGTTTCGGTTAGGGTCAACATTGGTTAAACCGGTTGTTTGTGAAACTAGTTTAGCTTTTGAAAATTGGTTTAAGGGTGTTTGAGATTTTTGAAATGGATTTTTAGATTATTGCGTTTTGAAAACGCAAATAATCAGTTTTTAATGTTTGGGGTTGAGTTTTGAAAAATACTTTCAGGCTACCAAAACGCGATAATCTAAAAGCAGCTCTATCCCTTTCCAAAACGCATAATCTAATCAGTTTTGTTCAATTTTAACCCATTTCAAACCGGTTTAAATGGAGAAGTTCTCAAATCAATATCAAACCAAGAAGCTATTTAAAACCGGGACCAGTTTCAGTATCAGTTTTGGGTCGACTTGGAACCGCTTTTGAATCACAAACCAATTTTTTTTGGCTTAATTCTAGGCAAAGGTGCGAATCTGTTAGTGATAATAAAATGAGCGATTAGGGTTCTCTTTAATCAGCAAATGACGAGAGGTTAGAACATCTATAATAGGTGTTGTTTTAGCTAGAGAATAACAGGCTAACGAGAAAGGGGAAATAATATGTGACATATACTTTGTTTTTTTCTAGTGAGGTCCATTTCATTAGGGTAACATCCTTCAACCAAGCCTATTGCATGTGCTCTGTCGAACCACAAATGGTTAGGGTAAAAGTAAAAGTAAAACTTAAATAACGGCCCATTAAATTCACTTTTTAACTATATGATTCTATAAGTAGGCCCAAGTGGGCCCACAACATTATCTCAAATTCTCAATAACCTCTCGTTGGGTCCTCTTCTATTTTTACTATTTTTATTTCCAATTCTAAGTAAACCAGTCACTTGAACCCGTTGTGATTGACGGTAAGTAGATCTGGCAATTTCAACCCATGTAGTTGAGTTTGGGTTATTTTGGGTTTAAAATTTGACTTTGTAGGTTGAAATGGGTTTAGTATAATTTTCAAGGGGGTTAGGATGGGTAATTTTAACTGTAGGATATAAGTAAGTGGGTCAGGATAGGTAAATTAAAAAAAACAAATGGGTCAGGATGGGTATTTTTAACAAAAAATTATATCTTTTTCATGTGTTGACAACCCCGATCAGTTCGAAACCGTTCAGGTCGTTAACGGACGACCAGGTCGAAACAACACGTGTCGTTAACGAGACCGATCTCATCGAAATGGTTCAAGTCGTTAGCGGGCTTGAACGAGTCGAAACAGTCTGAGTTGTGACCGGCAAGTTCGGGTCGAAATTGTTTGGTCGTTGGCGGGCCGGGTCGGGTCGGGTCGAAACGGTCCGGGTTGTTACCGGGTCCGGTCGGGTCGAAACAGTCCGGGTCACTACGGGACGGGTCAGGTTGAAACAGTCTGGGTCGTTACCGGGCCCGGTCGAGTAGAAACGGTCCGGCTGGCTACCGGGCCCGTTCGGGTTGAAATGGTCCGGGTCATTACGGGACGGGTCAGGTTGAAACGGTCTGGGTCGTTACCGGGCCCGATCGTGTAGAAACGGTCCGGGTCGCCACAGGGCCCGGTCCGGTCGAAACAATCCGGTTCACTACGGGACGAGTCAGGTTTAAATTGTCTGGGCCGTTACTGGGCCCGGTCGGGTAGAAACGGTCGCCATGGGACCATTTTGACCGGTCCGGGTCGCTACCGGGCCCGGCTGGGTCGAAACAGTCCGGGTCGCCATGGGACGGGTCAGGTTGAAATGGTTTGGGTCTTTACCGGGCCCGGTCGGGACGAAACGGTCCGGGTTGCTATCGGGCCCGTTCGGGTCGAAACGGTCGGGGTCACTACGGGACGGGTAAAGTTGAAACGGTCTGGGTCGTTACCGGGCCCGTTCGGGTAGAAACGGTACGGGTCGCCAGAGGGCCCGGTCCGGTCGAAACAGTCCGGTTCACTACGGGACGAGTTAGGTTGAAACGGTATGGGTCGTTACCGGGCCCGATCGCGTAGAAAAGGTCCGGATCGCTACAGGGCCCGATTAGGTCGAAACAGTACGGGTCGCTGCGGCACGAGTCAGGTTGAAATTGTTTGGGTCGTTACCGGGCCCGGTCGGGTCTAAACGGTCCAGGTCGCTACCAGGTCTGGTCCGGTCGAAATGGTCTGGGTCACTACGGGACGAGTCAGGTTGAAACGGTCTGGGTCGTTACCGGGCCCGATCGGGTCAAAACTGTCCGGGTCGCTACCGGGCCCGGCTGGAACGAAACAGTCCGGGTCGCTACGGGACGGGTCAGGCTGAAATGTTCTGGGTCGTTACCGGGCCCGGTCTGGTCGAAACAGTCCGTGTCGCTACCGGCCCCGGCTGGGTCAAAACGGTCCGGGTCGCTACCGGGCCCGGCCGGTTCGAAATGGTCTGGGTCGCTAACGGGCGCGGTCGTTGACGAGCCAGATCGGGTCAAAACGGTCTGGATCGCAAACGGGCCCGATCGGTCGAAGCGAATCTGGTCACTAACTTGCCTGACCAGGTCGAAACGGTCATGGTCGCTAACGGATACGATCAGGTCGAAACGGTTCGGGTCGCTGACGGGTCCGGTCGGGTCAAAATAGTCCGGGTCGTTAACGGCCTCGGTCCAGATCGATAACGGGTTAGTCGGGTCGAAACAATCCGGGTTGTTAAACGGCCCGGTTCGAAATGAAATATTTCGGATCCCTCAAGATTTTATTTTTAAATTTATTTTTGTTTTTTATTTTAAATTTGTTTTTTTTTTACTTTTTAAATTTTTAATTTTTTATTGTTATTTTAATCTATTTTGATGTGAGCTTATCCCAATCCAAACCATCCATGCCTAAACCCATCCTGACCCAACCCATCCTAACCTATTTTTTTAATTTACCCATCTTAACCCACACCCATCCTAACCCAAACTCATCCTAACCCAACACCCAAACCTACCCATTTTGCCACCCCTAGCGGTAAGTATCGGCGCGGCCAAAGGTCAATTTCTCGCGTTAACCTACGCGACCACCATCATTTGTGCTCGCACCTAGGCTGTTCGTGTGGAGCTGTTGTGGCTAGGGGTGAGCACCGAAGCTAAAACCTCATTCGCGCCGTGCTGTTTGCGCGTCCACAACGAACGGCCTAACATTGTCTACTATTAGAGTTAGTTTAAATGATTTTATGCAATTATATAATTTTATTTAACTTTATCATCATGTTAAACAAAGACGTTAAGTAATATTGTAAAATTTTAATTTGAATGTTTAAACGGATTAAAAATGTTAATGTTATTTGACATTCAAAGTTATGTTTTCTAAAATAGTATGATTTTTTTATAATAATGAAAATTTTTAAATTAAGGAAATTATATATGACAGAGAACGTGATGTTGCCACTAAGTTATAGTTTTAAAAACTTTAATCTCGTTTTTTAAACCCTAATTATTTTTGCAGTATAGTTGATTCAAAATGTATCATTTTTAAATTAAGAAAATTTATACGAGAAAGAATGTGTGTTGCCATGTGAAGAAACAAGTAGTCTGACCTTCTGATAGGGATGATGAGACTGCTGATTCACAGATACTATCCTTCACTGATCACTTTATGGTTTAACGAATCCTGGTAAGATGAAAAGAATAATGGGTAGGGAGACGACTATTCTCGTAGTTGTTTATTACAAAAACTTGTTGATGAGTATACTATAGTGATAGCTTTTAGAATTAGCAAGAAGTGTCTTCTCTATGGGGGAGAACCCCCCTTATATAGAGTTGACGTATGTCATCACCACCCAAAACCCTAATCGTCATGGACCAAGGTCAGATTAGGGTTGTCTCTACTACCCTAGGCTATATTAGTAAAATAGTCAATGATAAATATGTAAATAAAGAAACAGGAATGAATACCGCCTTTACCGCTGTCCGCGCGCGTCATTCCTATATTGTAGGCAAGTGAGAATGTCGGTGACGTCTCTTTGCATGCATTACGTATACCCTCCAGGGTATGCTCGGACAATTGCATGCATTGTACTTTTGCGCATGCTCCTACCTGCGCATGCATGGCGTTCGGGTTGGGCCGCTCCATACCATGGTTCAATACCCTATCCCATCACCATGTGAGGTTATTTGAAGTGGTTTATTAAAAGTATGAAGTAGGATTAATATATGTATTAAACTATATTAATAATACAATGGATTTGAACAATAATTTATTATTATTTTATTATATACTGTTAATATAAATACTATTGGTTTTAAACTAAATAACAAAATTTGTGCTGGTGTAGATGGTTACATTGTTGTTGTGTATGTTGTGCAACCCGGGTTCGAGTATTGTAGGAGGCTTTTTTTTTTATTTCTAATACGTTTAAATCTGATAGGAATTAAACAGTTGTAAAAACACCTGCGTGGCACTTCCTCATTGGACCGCTACATCATACCCCTTTAACTGCTGCCACGTTTTTATTTTACCTTGCTTTCTTTGACAACTCATACCCCTCCTTCATCATCATCATCCATCTGTTTATCAAGACTTTTTTCTCTTTCTTCATTTCAAAACCTTTGATTCTATTTCAGCTTTTCATCTTCTAGCTTCGGTAACCAACTCACCGAAGGCATACATGGCCAACGGAAAGTCGTTTCTTTACCCGTAATCATGTTAACGACGGTTGTAGCTAAAAGTATAATAGGTAAATTGAGACAGAGACGATGACGATCGGTCTGAACGACTTTCATATCTGGCAGTCGGAAAACAAGATATTGTCACGTGTGTGTCTCGCCGTCAACCCTTTTGGGTTTCATTAGAGTTTACTGTTTCGTAAAGTAGTGAGAAGGCTCCTAATGTTGTGCATAAGGATAGGCTGCAGAATAGGATGTGGATTGTTGTTGAAAGCTTCTAAAAAACCGTTTAGCCCGATCCAAAACAGTTTGCGGTATTTCTTGGTTTTTTTTATTTCATAATGTAAGAAATTTTGGATCTGGATGGAGATTTAATATAAATAATGATGGTTTAAATTAACTTATTTATGTTTTGGATAACAGGAAACAGGGGAGCAGGAATAACACCGTTGAATTGGGAAACCAGATCCTACATAACCCTAAATTTATGATCCCGAAGGTAATCGTCATATTTTAGTTTGGTTCTGTTAAATTTATGGTATCCACACTTCTGTCGCCTCCTCCACCTCCAGGGCTCCACCGCCTTCTCCGCCTATCTCTAAAGGGGCCCTAAGCTTTCTGTCCGGCACTGGTTATTAGCGAATCATGTGGTGTCAAACTTGAAGATCTTACGAGGGTTCTCAGTCATCAACAAGTAAGTTTTGCATATGAACTCTTCCTTTATTTTAGTATGAATGTTGATAAAGATCATAATAATTGTTTGCAGGCTCTTTCACATTGTGAGCATAACTTAACAAGTTTAAAATTGGTCAGGGAATCTGTTGATGATACAGTTGGTGCTGCACAGGTAACTGACAATTTGAAACTTTGGTCACTTGCTCATGATATAATGAGGGGGTTGGTTGGGTTGATAATGGGTCATTTTTGTACTGCTCAGTGGTTTGGATTGACCCGAAGGATTTAGCGTCCAAAATTTTAATGTTTTTATAAATGGTTTGTATTTAGAATATGATTAAATTTATTATTCTGTAAATAAGTAAAATGATTGATGAGGTTTGCAAAGGAAGAAGGATGGCTTCTTTACAGGTCGTTTGGTGGTGGTTGTGGTGGGGCTAACATCTTCTAGACTGAGACGCAGAGGAAGAAGGATGGCCTGATGAGAGGGCTTCTTTAGCGGACGTCCAGTGGTGGTTGCGATGGGGCTAACATCTTACTCCACTTTCCAGTGACATCATTCGTTCCATCCAAATTTAGGGTTAGAGACTTAGAGCTAACTTTAATGATTACGTTTTTGTTGCCACTTTCGTCAACTCGCTGTTACTAATTACGTTTCTGTTGCCACTTTCGTCAACTCTCTATGACTTATGAGAATTTAGAGATTTTGTTGGCTTTATGTGATGGTTTCAGTTTTTGCTTTAGGGATTTCCTAATCAAGAATAGTGGTTTAGTTCTGTTTCTAAGTTTATATTGAATATTAATTGATGTTGAATGTGGAATTTTGACAAATGTACTATTTTCAAATCATAAAGTTGTATTTGTGGTTATAACTAAATTTAGATAAGAATTTGTATTTTTTTAATCCTTTCCAGATGCAACGTTTTTAGGTATTTTATTTATTTAGTGTTTTAGATCATAGATTTTGGTGTTTTGTGGATACAATGGGTTAGATTTTGGGTTAGGTAGTAAATGGGTCGAGAAGGCTAACTCACTTGATAAACGAATTAGGTTGCAATGGTATCTATTTCAATATTTTACTGTATATATACTTTTCTAAATTGAGTATTTTAGAAACCAATTATAAAGATTTTTGTGCAGATAACCGGATGTAAAGGTGGCGACCTTACGGTGGTTTGTTCTTTAGCAACGACGAAGGGAAAAATAGAAGGCTGGACGCTGCCATGGCTCTGATTTCCTGCCTATGTAGTGTTCACTTGTGTTGGTGTGGTGACTCATGTGTTTGCCTTGGTTTAATTTTTTAACATTTTTTTATAAATATTTCTCACTTAATATCACAAAGATTAATAAATAAAGTAAATAAACATTTTATCTCTCGATCTGTTATGTGATTATATGTTTGCAGGCCATTGGGTCCATTTGTTCCTGCTCCTCTGAAAGTTGCAATGAGGATGCTCCGAGATC
The DNA here is from genome assembly GCA_032199755.1 of Ambrosia artemisiifolia. NCBI lineage: Eukaryota > Viridiplantae > Streptophyta > Magnoliopsida > Asterales > Asteraceae > Ambrosia > Ambrosia artemisiifolia. The sequence continues at coordinate 40,865,810 of CM063525.1, forward strand.
AGGGTGGGCCACCCCCTTTTGAAGGCGGCGGTAGAAATGGGCTGAATGGGACTCCGATTAGTGGTCCGGCTCCAATAATTGCTTTACCTCCATCATTTAGACAGGATCCGGCAAGTTCCGGTTTCATTATATAATTTCTATTGATGGTGTATATCATTTATGTTCACCTAAAGCTCTAGATATTTTCATAAAGAACTCAGCTAGCTTTAACCATTCATCTAAAGCTTAGGATAATTATAATTTTAGTTTGAAATATTCTAATTCTCAAAATATTGATATGGTGTGCAGCTACCAAGACATTGATGCTCCAGAGGATGAAGTAATTGTGATAGACTACAGGAGCCTGTAGACGGGTTCTGCAAGGCGGCAAGGAAGTTAAGGAGCATGGTGGCCCGATCCTGCGTGACATATCTGGTTATATCTTTTAACATTACAAAATCAATAATGAGGAAAAGGTCTGTATTTTTTTTTGTTACTAAAAAAAGATGCAATTGCCTACAAAATAAAATAATCTGTATGTAAGACTCTAAAAATGACAGTGGATGGACAGATTATGAATGAAGAGATGAGAGGGGTGCAAGTTTTGGTTGTAATTGAAGCTTATTTGGTTGTACACCGGTCGACATCTTGTGTCTCGATATACGGGGCCTAAACGTTTTGGAGCGCCTCACGCTTTGCAAAACCAAGATACAACATAACTTTATACAACATGACTTATTTCAGAATGTCAATAAGGAAATCCAAGGAGTTTTATTCAAAGAAATGGGGAGCGTTGTTGGAGAGAGATGGAACAAGTTGCCAGGTCCGTATACAGAGTTGACTTTTGTCTTGACTGTTTGTAGATAGTATTTTATTACTTTTTTAACAAGTATATTTTTTATTAAAAAGAATACTCTGATTAATAGCGGAAGAGAAGGCACCATATGAAGCAAAAGTTCAGGTAGATAAGAAGAGGTATAAAAATGAAATTAGTATGGATTTAGTGGATGAATCCGACAGTAGATAAGTTAGTTTTATGTTTAGTGGGTTTATGTATGTTGTAGGTGAGTTGGGTCTCCTGTCATAATTTGGTTTCTTCATGAGATGTTTACATGGTTTTGTTATGCAATTTTTTGTTTACTAAGGAAATTTGGCTCATGGTAATAGACTGTCAACTAATCAGTATGCTGGGCTGCTAGAACACTATGAATGCTGGGATATTTTAATTACATCTTTGAATCATAGAGAGGAGAAAGGCCATAGAAGACGCCCCTATTTAGAGAAGTTGCTGACACGAAGTCGAACGTTGCGCAACAAGTTGCTGACATAAAGTCGAACGTCGCGCAACGCGCGACTTGGCATCCCACTAGTTATAATTTATTACAAGTCATTTGCAACAATCTCATAACTTAAAATATATTTTTAAAAGCACTTACTGTTCTATGATCGTTATTTTTTTAGTGTTACTGTTTTTAGTCGTATGTTAAGATGGATTATAGTGGACTCAAGTAATAACTTAAAAACTCTAAAAATTATATTTGGATAGCTGAAAATGTAACTTTTCTTTTTGTTTCACCATATCATGTAATAAGTCATAGTCAATGTGGGGCTAGCTCACTTGGTAGAAACTCTTGTCTATTAGTAACTATTTTTACGACAAGATTCCTGAAGAAACAATAAGTATCACGGAGATTACGAGTAATCTACGTGGGGTTAATACTTATGTTCGTCAGGATTAGTCCTTTACCCAAACCGTGTGGTTAAACCCCGGTGATAGTGGTGAGCGTTAGTGTGTGATGTAACGTAAGTAAGAACACAAGATGTAAGTGGTTCGGTCGAGTAATGACCTACGTCCACTGTAAGTAGCCGGATTGTTATTAATATGAGAGTATAAAGAGTTACAAGAGAAGTATGCTAGGCTACAACTGATAATTTTCGGATCCTTGGCAAGGAGAAGTCTTCTTCTATTTATAGGAGAACTCATGGGCTTAGTCGTAGAGCCCATGAGGAGCCATTCTTCGTTGGGCCCGGTCCAAGCCCAAGTCCAAAGTCTTCCCCAGAAATGGCGGGAAAATACTGGTACTGTGGATGACGTCACTTTGCGGTATGGCTGCTGCTCGAGGCGGACACGTGGCAGCCTGTGACTAGCGGACGGCGCTCCTGTCCTTGCTACAGTCGTTGACCATGCTTCTGACATCAGTAGGGGATGTCTGCTGTCACTGTAGACGCTGGTATGGTGGAAGCATGGCTACAGCCATGCTGTCGTCCTTGTCAGTAGTTGTTGGACCACTTCTGCCACCTGTCGCTTGGTCATTGGCGCGTACACTGTCAATGATCCTTGTGAATCTTCCTTTTGTTGTCTTCTGTACCTCGTACAAAAGGTGATGAGGGAAGATTCCGCGCTTATCAGGTGCTGTTGTTGCTTATCAGTTGTCGTCTCTGCGCACTTCCTTGCGCATCTTGCAGGCTGCGTGCTGATGGTTCCTCGCGCCACTGTCTGGCGCGGGGAATCTGTCTTATGGGGATAGGGACGCCTCCTCCGCTTGGATTAGGCTCCCTATCCCTTCAATTCCGCTTTGCGGATGACACGTCATGGATGAGCGACGCCAACTATCCCGCAATGAGTGAAGTTGAAAAGGTGTGAGGCGTATAGTCCGGATGCAGATGGGACGTGGTACGGTGACGGTTAACATCCCATCAGGCACGTCCTCTGATGTGTGTCAGGCGAGTAGAAATTCACGTGCATGTGTGTCGTCTCCTCGACTGACGTGGGCCACGTGGCGGTCTTTAAGTGGTTGTCTTCCTGAAATGTCGCCCACGTATAGTACATATATGTCATCCGTATTAATTACACACCCTATGTATATCAAAAAGTTTCTTATTTCCCTATTCTTTATCACTCATTTCTTAGTTTGTTTTCGAAAAATCCCCAAATTTTCCTCCTCATACTCTAGCAATTTCTCAACTTCCTAAATCCACTATCATGGCCAAGGATTCCCATGCTGAAGAGAGTAGCATAAATATGATACTTCATCGAAGAACATTGATACTACAGCTATCAACTGGACTGACTAAGCCTTCGCCCAGTTCATTGATTAGAATGGAATCGATGAGACTTGGGAGCCAGAGTTGCCTGCGAAAGGGAAAATCGTGTTACAGGCTACCGAAGGGAAGATTGCCTTGTACGAAGTGTTTTTCACCAGATGTTGTTTTCGGCTATCTGCAACACAATTTGTGGTGAACACTTTGATGACATATGGCGTTTATCCCACCCAGATGAGCCCATATGGGATCATGCGCATTACCCACTTTGAAGCGTCATGTCGGGCGTTGGATTTAAAGCCAACGTTTGACATGCTAAATGTTTTTTATGTCCTGGATGAAGTCCGAAGTGGTGGGTGGTACAGTCTTGCGACATGGCGTCGCGTTGTGCATTTGACTATTGAGAGTCCGAAATCCATGTATGACTGGAAGGATAAGTTTTTTTATATGAAGCAGGAAGTGATCCTCGCGCCGTTGCAGTGGATGGTCCTCAGTGTGAAGGACAAGATCAAAGGATTCCCACCAATGGCCAACTATAAGGAGCAGCCGTGGTATAAAACCTTGTCTGAGCATGCCACCCCCTGACTATGCATAGTTGCCCAGAGGGTGTCTTGGTATTGTTGTGTATAAGTCGGTTGGTATTCCCTCTGGCTATGAGCCATGCGCTGCCGCAAAAGGTAAACGACTTATTTTGTGAGCTCTTGTAGTTGTTTGTCATACTGAATAGTTTTCCTTTTTGAACAGTAGTGTCGAATTATCAACTGTTTGCGCAGAGAGCAGCTGCGCGTGTTGCATGGAAACCAACTCCCGTGGACGCCCCATCTGTGTTGGAGAGGAGTCTGGAAAACTTCTTGATGCCCGACTTTGTGGATCCACACCCTCATTAATCAAAAACAGGTAACTGTATTTTCTCGATGGTTGCTTAACTTAATGTGATCCAGTTGACAGCTGTCGCGCCCGAAGGGTGTCCCGTCTTCGGCGCGTTGGAGTACTAACTTGCGGCACCCGTTTTGGCAGGTGCGGGTATTGAGCCTCGTAGGAAGATAGTTATAGATCTAAAGGCCTCTTCGCAGGGGCGTAAAAGATTGCTTGTATAGGTGGTGGTCGCGTTTCCCATCCGGTATAGAAGTTAGTTATTTGAACGCATGACTAGCTGGAACATGTCTTCGCAGGTCGCGGTCCACAATAATCGAAGAAGAGTTTCAAGGATGTCAACCACTGACGTTCATGAGGATCTAGTGCAGCAAAGATTGGCGGAGCTGGCCAAGACTCATGTTCAAATTCCTGAGCGTGTTCATGAGCCCGTTGCTAGAGGAGAAGCAACGGCCAACCCTGCGGTCCCGGTTAATGTTGCTCCGCCTGCAACAATTGTTTCACGGTCCAAGCTGAAGGTGAAGGTTAAAGCCCCACCGCCCCATAAGCCGATTTATACCAAGACATTGAAGATGACCACATGTGATTCATGTGTCTTACTATTCTAATTTGGGTTTCGATATCATGGAAAGTGGTTTTTTCTGACTTTCAGTCTTACTATGTAGCTACTTCCCCCAAGATTACTCCAACCACCGCTGTGCCTATACTAACGCCCGAAGAGTTGGCTGTGGAGGCTCAGTGTGCTATGGAAGAAGTGGCCGGGGTGAAGCAGGAATTGAGCGACGCTGAAGCTTTGAAGCGTCGACAAGAGGAAGAGAAAACTGAGGGGAAGAGGACGATGGATATGAATTCCTCGATGAAGCTGAACCAAGAAACCACCGTGTTAGATCTGCAAGCTGGACATCTGGAGGCTGCACCAGGCACGTCCTCCACTGCCCTATCCACATATGAGGTTTCGGATTAGGGCTTAAAGGAGCCTTCGCCGAATGCACTTGAAACGGCCACCCAGTGCCTTAAGGATGTCCAAGCCGAACCCACCACTGTCCATACTCAACAAGGGACTAACACGGTCCATGACTTTCATGGGTCCGGCTCACAGAAAAGTGCTCAAGCTCGGGATCCGTCCTGGTCTTATGATGACACCTGGCCATACCGGCCGCATTGAGATATTATGGAGAGCATCCGGTTTTCGAACCCCATGTTTACTGAGGAGTTCATAAGCTACGCAGTCACGCCTAGCGAACATGAGTATCAGGATAACCTTAGCCGCCGAGCATTGTTCACCAATATGAGTGTTAATGCGACGTTGCAAGTGGTTGGCCTTGGATCCCTGGTCCGTCGTGAGAATGACTACCTCCATGCGTGGGAGAATATGAAGCAAGTAGCACTTTGAATGTATTCATGACATGGAAAGCATGCAATAGAAGAGAGCAACGGTTATACCCGCTGCAACGCGTAAACATTTCCACTAGTAGCATTATAAACATATCTTCTTTCTATACTAATAAATGAATATTTTTTAGAATGTGTGTTACTTTCTAATGTTTTCTAAGCCTTTCTTTGCCCCTCCTATTAATTTCGTTCACTACTAGAAAAAAGGCCTTTCTTGACACGCATTGCGTGTCAAGAAAAGGGTCTGATGACAAGAAAAAAAACGTCAAGGATGGCGGTGTCATAAATTTAAGATGACATATTTTTGCATGTCATCTGTTTATGACACACATTTATGACAGCATTTATTGACACACCTTATGACACTTTTTAATGACACATTTTTATGACAGAATTTTATGACGTTCTTTTGCGTGTCATAATTTATTAATCTAAAAAAAAAGAATTCCTGTAAAATTACATATTTACCCTCCTGGATTTATAGCCATTTTATCATATGCAAAATAATTAGCAAACTAATAACAAAAACATCATTTCATTATATAATCCGGCCATATTTATCAAATTACAAACTAATCCAAGACGTTTAACGTTTACAAAAATATTGTATCGACATTACATTGCCTTCTTGTTATCATTTGAAAATAAATGTTGCGGCATAGCCTAACCATTCTTCGCAAACGGCCTCCATGTCTTCATCCCCGTAATGATCCCGCTCCTCCCCCAAGTGTTCTTGCAGCATCAGTAGCATTAACCCCGGTTTTTAGCGCATCAGGCTTTTGTACTAATGATCTGATCCTAGAAAACACCTACATTTGCAGTATACATATTAAGTAAATCCTAAGTTCATGTCACATGAAAAAAAAAATTAATTCTAATTTTACCTCTTCATCACTGTGAGACTTATTTGGTATGACCATAACACCACTTTCAAACTTCTTGAGCATTACTGGACTGCAGTTAAACCGACAAACGAACGAGTATTAGTAATCTACTTCAAAATATGTCCATAGTTAAATTTTAGAACCCTGCAATGTCGATTTGGTTATACTTTATCTCTAATTGATTAAACTGGTAAACTAAAGGATTTAAATGGAAAGGAAATGGGTCAGTCGAATGCATAAAACCTCCTAAATTGTTTCGTTACAAAATGTTTGGGACTCTTTTTGTGATAATATAGCTTTTGTCATCATACTTAGCAAATTACTTATGTATAAAATTTTAAAAAAATGGATGAATGGCTTTATGGGTAGGCCCAAACTGGCCCAACCCGTTTCAACCTGTACTTCACAATTACCCAACTTGCTCAGTTTTCCCATCTAGTCAACATCACTGCTGAAGTAAAATCACATAACAACCGGTTAAGGTGAAAGATAAACAAAAATTTACTGCTATTTTATTGCAGACTCTTGCCTTGCTGATTGCGGGTCGGGGTTTGCGAGGAAGATTCCTATCTGCGTTTTCAAGAGTCAAGAGCATAACGTACCAAGTCAACGATAGTCAACTCAGTAGTCGGTTCACAGTTATCTGAAAGGACAAAAAAAAATAGAATAATTAACTCATTCAAAAGCTAAGGTACCAACTGTCAGGACATCAGATACATCAAATGAAAGGACATCAGATGAATCACCTGGGATATCAAATGTTTGTTTACTTGGATGAACACCAAAAAGATGTCCTGGATAAACACGAACACACGCACGTTCAGAGATTGAAAGTAGATCTCCATGTGCAATTGCAATAACAGGTTGAAAATATCCAAAAACAATAAGCTTAGAATATGTGTGTTAAGTATGTCATATTACGGTACCTTTAAAAGACAAAAATGGTGAACTGAAAACTTCAGCAACTGTATGAATGCAATGTGTCTCTGCTCCACTGTTCTCCATACATTTCAAAATAGAGAGCCCGTTTACCACAAATATAACAAAGTCAACTCTCTTCTTTCGAAAGTTAGGGGTTCATCTTGGCCATTTCATACTTCATTCTGAGCCGTAAACCTGAACTATCCCAGGCACTAACACACAAAAAAAAATCAATGTTAATAAGACTTTCAAGAAAGAGTTATTGCATAAATGGGTAACGAACTTTGTCTCGCTTTTGTTTTGGTAACCGTGTTCACTTTCGCTCATAAATGGCTCAAACTTTCAAAAGTTAAAAAAAATACTGCAAACTATCAAAAAAACTGATGTAAGGAAATCTGACGTGGAAGTCCCTTGTCAGTAATCATAATTCATAGCCATGTTGACGTTTCTCTTATGCGACTCCGGAAAGCCGGTGAACATAAAAATATTACATTAAATGATTTTTCCTTGAAATGTTAAACATTTTTGTGAGTACAAAGAAAGTTTGTTACTGAAAACAGAAACTAGAACAAAGTTCATTACTCTTTTTATGGACTTGGCCTTAGCTAGAGAATCATTATACTTTGCACATGTTCAAAACCCTAAGTAAGTTCATCATTTTAATAAAATAAATACATTAAACTGTGCCAAAACAACCAATTTGTCTACTCCTTATTGGTACAGCAAACAAATGAACTATAATCATTTTGTGCATGTGGTTGTGGACTTGTGGTTGTGTATTATGTTCAAATTCCTAGAAGACTTATTTAATTTCCATTAAGTTGCAATTATGCGAACATATTAAAACTTCACTTAAGATAATCTAATGTATATCTGATTTGTATACAATATGCATGCAGAAGATGGCTAGCTATGTCATCACTTAAGATAATCTAATGGATATCTGATTTGTATACATTATATCATAAGTACTTGCATAAACTCACAAACAACACTATATATGAAACTGTTAATTATATAGATTAATTTTACTTTACCTGCATAACTAACATTTGAATGCCACCTTCAAGAAACCAAAACCTTCTTCCAAATTATCGACAAACATGTGTAAAATAGAAACTGATTTCACTAAAAAAAATATGAATTTCGTTCATTTGTTCTATATTATTACCATTCACAGCTGCCTCTGAAAGCACATCAGAAGTTAAGCTAGAGAGCTGTTAGCACCAATCCTTGTGTAGCAACAACAGATGCAGGGATCCTGTAAGCAATAAAATACCTAGTAGTCAACAAATAAGCTACTCCCTAACTTAAACAAATAAACTACTCACTGTTTTAGCAGTCTCGGGATTATAATAAAACTTGAATCCCACAGTCGATATTCGTCAATGTTATATTCAGATTTCAGACACAATTTTGCAGACAGTTAACAAATAAACAAGTTTAAACGAGAGTTACTAGATGTATACAAGATTACAAACAAAGAACTTATGGTCTATCAAACAATTGCAACAGTTAAAACCCTAAAACCAATCTCAAACCACTTAATCACACCAATAGCGATAACCATTCGCAATTGTAAGAAGGAGAAAGAGGGATTATTATGGAGTATTAGAATTTATAATAATAATAATAATAATAATAATAATAATAATAATAATAATAATAATAATAATATACCTACCAGCACAACTCAGATCGGATTTTAACACAATCGAACTTCAAACTTCAAATTAGGGTTTGATTTGAGAAGGAACGAGCAGGAGACGGAGGGGTTTGGTACGAGCGGGAGAAGGGAGGTTTGGAACGAGCAGGAGATTGATCATCGATTAGGTTTGGAACGAGCAGGAATTGCAGATTATTTGAGAGAGGTTTCTTTTTTATTTTGTTACGAGAGAGAGGGGAGGTTGAAGGTTTATGGGGAAGCGTGCAGGAGAAGAAGGATTTGAGATTTTAGGTGACACAAAACTATGACAGGTTTATTTCAAAACCGTCATGTTTTTTATTTTATGACGGAAAATTATTGACACGCATAAAAAAAGTCAAGAAATTATCATTTTTTAACAAAGATGACATTTTTTTTATGACATGCACTTTTGCATGTCATTAAATAGGGTATGTCATAAAAAAAGTGTCAAGAAAGGGTATTTTTGTAGTAGTGGTTTCAATGTCCTATTAAATAATAATATTAACTATCATTTTTTGTATTCCTCTTATCTATTTTAAATTTCTTTTCCCAACTACTTTTTTAATTTTTTTTCCCTCAATTTTTAATAACTAATTAATTTTTCATTGATGTAACTTGTGTAATACACAACTAACAAATAAAAACAAACTAAAATATTAATAGTACCTTAATATTCATTTTTTAAAACATATCTTATTAATACACATGTTTATTCAACTCATAGGGTTTTAAAGATATAACTTTTTTTATTAACTCATATATAAAATTAAATTTATTTAATCCGTATCATATAGAACATTTTAATTTAATTTAAAAAAAATACATCATTCAAGCAATACATAATACATATTTCTATATAATTAAAAAGCAATTAACCTCTTAAAATTCAACAAAAAAATACAAATAGACAAACACGAAGGACACGATTTTCAAGCCAAATTACGAGCCTTACTTTTTTTTACATAGTGATGTGCATAGATCACAAGTGGCAAAGTAATTTTCGTTTTTTTCTTTTAAATATTTATTATCTTTTTGCAATGGAATTAGCGGATTAAATAATGTCATCGTCAAAAAAATAAAAAAAAATCAAAAACTTAGAATAGCTATAAAAGGTTTGAATTTTATTTTATTTAATAGAAAAGTAAGCCAAGTAGACAAGTGTTTATGTGTTTGTGAAGTTTGGTATTAATGTGATTTGTAATTGTGAACTTAGATTCATGTATTGTCAAAAGAGTAACTTCTATCTATATATATATAAGAAAACACTTTTGCTGACGTGGCATTCAATGGTGACCCCAACCCTCTCTTAATTATGCCACGTGTCATCATGTGATGCATTTTTTTTATTTTTCGTATTTTTATTTAAATTAATAAATATGATACACAACTAAACCCTATTTGTGATAAAACCCTACTCTTCATCCCCTTCTCCTACATTTTTTCTCAAACCCTTAACCCCCTAACTGTACACCGCTTCTTCTACCCCTAACAATTGCCGCCATACTCCGATCAACCATTCTCTTCTCCCTGAAACCACCTCACAAACTCTCTCTTTTAGTCAATCCCATCACCCATTAACCTCCCTCACCACAGTCGCCGGACCATCCTACTCACCCGCAAATTCTCAACCACCCAACCACCACATCCTACCCAGCCAAACATCATCGACATCCTCGAACAACGAGGTTTATTAGACTACATCACCGGAGACAACCTCCGTACTGTCTCTTCCAAACAACCCCTCCGTGTCTACTGCGGCTTCGACCCCACCTAAAAGCTTGCCGACTATACTTCCGACCATCACCTCCACCACTACTACATCTAACGCCGTTAAAATTCGTACTTCCGAGCATCACTTCCATCGCCATTACGACGAATGCTTTAAAAATCATACTTCTGACCGTGTTTTCTACCGTCTTCTTCCACCGTCGTTTTCTACCGTCTTCTTCTTCCACCGTCGTTGATTTCATAGAGGGATAAAAGAGCTTTTATTGGTCTTCATAGACTAAAATTAGAGAGAGAAACAAGCTTTAACGTGCTTGCGTAATGGTAAAGGAGAAAGAAGCTTACTAAAATCAATGGGTGCTTCTTTATCATTATTTAATTTATGCATTATGAATTATTAAAATATTTCATATTGTGCACCAAACTCAACATATATGTCCCATTTACTATGTATATCTATCTTTAAGTAATTAAACATTTTATCTATTAATCATTTAAGATGGTTCGTGTGAGAGATTGCAGAGATGTGATAAGTTTTTAAATGGTTGCAACTTTCAACTTAAGTGATTGTTTAGTTGATTAGGTTAGGAATTACAGGAGTCATTAGAATGTGAGAGATTGGAGAGATGTGATGAGTTTTTGAATAGTTGTAGTTTACTTAAGTGATTGTTTAGCTGATTAGTGATTAGGTTTTAGGTTAGGAAATATGAGTTATTACTGATTAGAATAGTATGGACATGCAGTGATTGAGTGTGAGGGATTGGAGAGATGTGATTATGTTTATGTACTTTGAGTAGATCTTTGCCAGCAATAAGATTGAATTCGGTTGTATTAATGTTAAATAACTATAGGTAAATGACTCTTGATAACTGGTAAGTTCAATTTTGGTTCATGATGGTTTGAAAATAGAAGTTTTTATAGTTTGTTGGTTGTTTAGGGTTGACAGTAGGTGTAGAAAAGTATTGACAACTATGGAAGAATTGTGAGTTTTAGAGTTTTTGTTAGATTTATTGAGATGAAATAAAAATGCATACATTAGACATCCAAAATCCTAATATTTAAATTAGAATCTGTCTATCCCGGAACGCTCCAGGGGTATTATGATTGTTTTGGAGTAATTTATTCTCGAATATTATTAGTGATATTAGAAAATATTATGTTTGCAGGGTGCTCCTCACCCGCCACAATTCCTCATGGCTGATAAGTGGACTAAACTGTATTCTAGAGAATACGCAGCGTACCCTGCTCTATGGCTTCGTGCTGCTAAGTTCAGGCCTACCACATTTTCGTCTCTCGCTCACCTTCAAAACTCCTATTCGAAACACCGTTTTTTTTTCTTTTCGTTATATTCTGATGTGATTTTATGTAACAGGTCGTGTAAGACAGTGTGTATGGAGACCGCAACCTCATTTGTACTCTTCAGTCACCACATGAGTATGAAGAGAAAGCTAGAGCTACTGCTTAATTGAGCTATGAATCGTCACATTTGCTTCAAAGTTCAGGTCAGTGAACGCAAATGGGAATTAATAATCTGTATGACTGAGTTTATGATTGGTATGTTTTCCACTTTTATCATTTTTATTAAGTCATGTTACATTTTTCAACCCCGGGACACTCCCGGGGTAATCAGCTAGTGTTACTTATAATAACAAGCATTAAAATGTGATACTTGTATATTCATAAAACAAAATAGTTATATCTTTGATTATTTTAGTTCTCTTGATAATAAAAATAAATTATTAGTTAAAATAAAATGTTTTCCAACTTATTTAATACGGAGTAATTATCTTCTCTCGTGGTTTGTCTGTTAGTGAAAAAACATTAGATTCGTACGTCCGTGAGTGTATTCCATTGAAACTTTTCAATATTTTACCTTTCGTGAGTACCAAATATGTCAATTGTTATTACTTTTAAAAAAGGGTGACAATTATTGGAATATTTAAATATTTAAATACATACACACATAGAATGAGGTTAATTTCAAAAGAGGATTTCATGAGGGTGTTTAACAAAACTAAACCGTTAATGGTAGTGATGAAATTGAGATCAGGTCATCAAGAACATGAATACGTAGGTGAAGACGGAGAAAAAATGAGACCCAAATGAGGCGATTTCAATTTAAGGATGGAGGTTCATTTATTATCACAGTATATTTTTGTTCTCTCAGAATTTCCATTCTCTCTCACGTAGTAAATATAAAAATGTTGGGAGAAAGGACCGTGAGTTCATGACCAGAATATAATGTACACGCCATGAATTTCTTTTTCGATGGTCATGATTGTGGTTTCCGGTCATAATTCCTTTATTGTTTGTTTTCTTTTTTCTATTTTATATTAACTGGCCATTGATTTTAATATAAGTGTTGGCTCATATTACAATTACATACAGTACCAATTTATATGGCAATGGTTTTAGTCAAAAAAATAAGTTGATGGAGACTATGATGTAAATTCTTAATCTAAATTTAATTTATGATTTTAACTATTAAATTTCCCGTCTCTCATGTGACACGTTTATGTTTTTTGTTTAGATATTGAAAACCTATATCGGTTAAGAATTCGAGTTTATGGTTCTCAGTCAATATAATTATATAAACACGTATGGGTATCGCACCGATGCTGTAACAAACCGACCAACAGTGTTCGAAACCATGCAACGAAGCACGTGGCCGGGATCTTACTAGTTGTATTTATTGAAAGATGCCATAACAAAATCACGGGCCCATCCCTGCACACGAATGGAGATCGATCCAACTTTTAAACAAAAGTATTGCCGTGCATTTATCGATAATGTCCAAACCATCCTTGAGAGATGGATGCACCTTATGTGAATACTTTTAGTTCGTCTAAGTAGCATCCAACTATTTGTTTTTGGTTTGTTTTGGGTCAACCAAACATGTAACAAGCCTAATGGTCCAGTTTGAGGTTTTGTATTCTGAATCCGACCTCACATGAAGAAACACACATCAACCGAAGGGTTATAATAAGATATTTCTATTTGTTATAAGTACGTACGTAGTACCGATGACAATTCAAGATGTCAAACTATAAGACAAAGAGAGCTACTAACAAAAAGAATTAATCGGTGAGAAGGTCTAAATTAATGAATATGTCTATCTTGCAATGTATTTATCAAATATAACATTAATTAGGATATCATTTTTAAAAAATGCAAGATATTGTCATAAAAGAAAATTAAAAAAAAATATCTCCTCCAAAAAAATATTTGTCCGAGTACCGTAGAAGGAAAAAAAAAACATCATAATATACATGAATACATATTCATGTATATGTTGAAGCCAAGGCAGCAATTAAGTGGCAAACATTGTTATAAAGGGGTCATGCAAACCTAATCAATTCATGAACACAAAAACCATCCAACACTCAATACCTCACCTTCATATATACATACACACATATATATAGGGGAAAGTTAATTTGAGAACACCTATATTTCGTGCGAACCGCGAGAACGCCATCTAAAACCATTCAAATCAAAAATTTCTTTTTACACTTATCTTTATTACTAAAATACAATCCCAAAAACACAATTTACGCGTAAAAATTTAAATGTATACGGAAATAAATTGTTTTTACACATGTGTAAATTTAGTGTTTGTACATGTGTAAACTATTTCATTTACACATGTGTAAAAAGTTAATTTGAAAGTGTTTTTGCAAGAAAAGGAATTATTTGGAAAGAAAATTGTTCTCGCGATATTTAGCGTTCTCAAGATAACCCTCCCCTTATATATATATATATATAGGGTAGGGATCCTAAGAGAACCACCCCCTATTTGAGAACTGAGAGAACCATTCTGGGCCACACATTTCATATAAAGGCAAAAAAAATAAATAAATAATTTTTTTTTTGCTTTAATCGCACATTTTTATGCAAGGAAAATTTTTTTTTTATTTTTTTTGAATTTTTTTTTTCATTTATACATATGTGTATATGTCAATTATACATATGTGTATATAGCAATTATACATATGTGTATATAGCATTTTTCAGCTATACATATGTGTATATTTCAGTTATACATATGTGTATATTGCATTATACATATGTGTATAATGCAATTATACACATGTGTATACTGAAAAAAAATACAAAAAAAAATTTCTTACATATAAAGCAGCGATTTTTGCAAAAAAAAAAAAAAAAAAAAAATTTTTTTTTTTTTTGCCTTAGAGAAATGTGTGGCCCAGAATGGTTCTCTCAGTTCTCAATTTGGGGAAAGGTTCTCATTTGAACCAAATCCTATATATATATAATAACCCTATAAATACCCATTCACTCTTCATTATCTTTCTTGAAACCAAACCTCACACAAAAATGTTCCAAAAACCTAACACCAAATGTATTATTTCACCACCCTCCCTCTTCTTCATCCTAATTGGTTTCATGGTTTTCTTTACCGGAACATCAAGACCACCTTTTGCTTGTGATCCAAGTAACAAGGTCACTAAAGACCTCTCCTTTTGTCGCGTAAACCTATCGATAAAAGATCGAGTTAAAGATTTGCTAGGAAGACTAACTTTGCAAGAGAAAATAAGCCTTTTGGTCAACAATGCAGCCGCAGTGCCTCGACTAGGTATCCAAGGATACGAATGGTGGTCCGAGGCTTTGCATGGCGTATCGGACGTGGGTCCCGGTACGAGGTTTCTTCCAACGTTCCTTGGTGCCACACAGTTTCCTCAAGTTATTACCACGGCTTCGACTTTTAATGACACTTTGTGGGAAGAGATTGGACAGGTTATGTTACGTTTCTTATTCTAATTGTTTGATGAATGGATATATATCAATTTGTTATTAATGTTACTTGGTTGATAGTATTTGAATTATGCCAATTTATAGTGTCAAAATTAATGTTGAAAGTAACTTCAGTGAGAAATATGACTTGAAGTTGAATATATGTATTTCGCTGTCAAAATAAAGTTATTTTTTTAGTATAATATAATTTATATTAATTTATATATAAACTAGTGAAATGATCTTACACTATTTATGTGAGTGTGTATATATTTGTATATATCTACACACATCTTTTTTTAAATAGAGTGCATAAGCAGTTGTACGTAATGCATAAAAGATAATCGCCTGTAGCGAGAGAGAAAAAGTGATAGCGGTGAAAAATGTCTTTGGAATCATATCTAAAGTGGCGGGTAGGTAGAACTGCTTATTCGATTTGCATTGAGCATTCATGCATCTATATGTATCTATGCCTCTTAGAAAATTAACTGACTGGCATCACGTGATATAATTTTGTGAGCTTTAACTTTTTTTTTTCCGGGTTTTCTTATTTCATCCCTATGTATTTTTCTCTTATTTTTAATATAATATATGTATAATATATATTTTCTTACATCATGTTTGGTGCTAGTGGTATTGTGGTCATATTGGCACACTCACAAGTCAAAAGTCACGGGATAACCAAATTCTGCAGGCAGTGTCACAAGATAAACAAATTTTACTGCCATGAAAACAGGGCCTGTTTTTTTATGGAAAAAGTGTTTATTTAATTGTACCTTACTTAAAAAAATAGAGGGGAGTCTTTCTTGCATATTTAATAAACTAAAGGGGTGTGAATTGTAACTTAAAGCCCATACTTTTGAGTTTTGATATGCTATGACACCTTTGACACCAATGGGCGATTTAATTTGGGCCAGCTAGTGGGATCTCTTTACTATAATAAGTTATAACCCATCCTACAAAAACATCTTTATTGTTTATATATTTCAATTACTTAAAATTACTAATCTTATCATAATAATTGAATTAAGTGTAGTCATATAACAATATATTAAAAGTTGTATTTAGTGGCGGACTCATAAAATGTATGTAGGTCCGCCACTGGTTGTATATTCTTTTTTTAAATATGGTTTAAATTTTTTAGGTGGTATCGAATGAAGCACGAGCTATGTACAATGGAGGAATGGCGGGGCTTACGTTTTGGAGCCCAAATGTGAATATTTATCGCGATCCAAGGTGGGGTCGTGGTCAAGAAACTCCAGGAGAAGATCCAGCATTAGCTGCTCGGTATGCGGTTAGATATGTTAAAGGACTTCAAGGGAATGTGGGTAATAGACTTAAGGTAGCGGCGTGTTGCAAACACTACACCGCGTATGATCTTGATAGTTGGAATGGCATTAATCGACATAGCTTTAATGCCAAGGTAATAATAATAATAATAATAATAATAATAATAATAATAATAATAATAATAATAATTATTATTATTATTATTATTATTATTATTATTATTATTATTATTATTATTATTATTATTATCGTCTTATAGTACTTGTTTTAATACATTTTGTTTTTATACAGGTGAGTAAACAAGATTTAGAGGACACATATAATGTACCATTCAAGGCTTGTGTTTTAGAAGGTAAAGTTGCAAGTGTGATGTGTTCGTACAATCAAGTCAATGGGAAGCCTACTTGTGCCGATTCGAATCTCCTCAAGAACACTATTCGCGGGTCTTGGCGCCTCAACGGGTAAGACTTAGACAATGGGTTTGCAATATAATGATTCACTAATCACTAGTTCGTTTTCTTGAATTATTTTTTATTACTTTCTTAAAAAATAGATACATCGTGTCGGATTGTGATTCGGTTGGGGTTATGTATACTGATCAACATTACACGGCTACACCAGAAGATGCGACCGCAGATAGCATCAAAGCGGGTTTGTATCAAATTTTTAATATGTTTTGTATATGTTGTGAGTTCTATTGTATCAAATTTTTAATATGTTTTGTATATGTTGTGAGTTCTATATATGTGACTTTGTTATCTTTCTAGGACTTGATTTGGACTGTGGTCCGTCTTTGGCGGTGTATACCGAGGGGGCAATAAAACAAGGGAAATTAAAAGAAACTGATGTCGACGGGGCCTTGGCGAACACCATTGGTGTTCAGATGCGGTTGGGTATGTTTGACGGGCCAAGGCAACCGTATGCAAACTTAGGGATACATGACGTGTGCTTAATGTCGAGTAACCAACTTGCGCTAGAAGCGGCCCGTCAAGGGATTGTTCTTCTAGAAAACCGTGGGCGAGGCCCACCATTGTCAACAGTGCGACATCGTACTGTTGCTGTTATTGGGCCCAATTCTGATGTCACTGTCACCATGATTGGCAACTATGCTGGTACGTATTATAAAAGTTGTGGTTTTTATTAAAAGAAAAATTTTAATGTAACATGCTTTGGATATGTTAGGAATTGCTTGCGGGTATACAACGCCGTTACAAGGTATATCTAGATACGTTAAGACAATTCATCAAGCAGGGTGTAGTGATGTGAGTTGTAAAGGAAACCAATTAGTTGGGCCCGCTGAAGGAGCTGCCAAACAAGCCGATGCAACCGTGCTAGTTATGGGCCTTGATCAATCTATTGAAGCCGAAGAAAGAGACCGGACTACCATACTCTTGCCTGGACATCAACAAGAGCTAATATCTAGAGTTGCAAAGTCTTCAAGAGGCCCATGTGTGCTCGTCATTATGTCCGGTGGCCCGGTTGACATCACATTCGCGAAAAGAGACCCTCGTATATTGGCTATAATTTGGGCCGGGTATCCGGGCCAAGCCGGTGGAACTGCTATTGCTGATGTCTTATTTGGAACAACCAATCCAGGTTCTATAAAAAAAATAGCTTTGACACTTTTCAAAAAACCAATGGGCTTAGATATGATATTGGGCCTCATAAAGTGCAACAGACCTATATAAGGTAGTAAGGTACTAATGCCTTTTTTTTGTTTTTTCAGGAGGAAAGCTGCCTATGACATGGTACCCACAAGAGTACTTGGCAAAAGTACCAATGACAAATATGGGAATGCGGGCCGACCCGGCCCACAACTACCCCGGTCGGACCTACCGTTTTTACAAAGGGCCCGTTGTCTATCCATTTGGGCATGGTCTAAGCTACACAACTTTCCATCATTCCATAGCTCAAGCCCCGACATCCCTTTCGGTCCCCATGCTATCAATCCACGTAGAAAACAACAACGCAACGACTCTAACCAATGGGGTGCGTGTATCACACACGAAATGTGCCACCCTCTTCACAAGACTTCACATCAACGTGGAGAATACGGGATCCATGGATGGGACTCACACCGTGATGGTGTTCTCGAGCCCGCCAGAAGGTAAATGGGCCACAAACAAGCAATTAGTGGGCTTTCAAAAGGTCCATTTGGTGGCTGGTGGGCTACAAAAGGTTGCACTTGACATTCATGTGTGCAAACATTTGAGTGTGGTTGACCAATTTGGTATTCGAAGGGTTCCAATGGGTCAACACACTCTTCACATTGGTGACATCAAACATTCTTTAGCCATTAAACCAACAATTGAAGAAATCAAGTATTGATATTTTCATATTAGACCCTTGACTATTAAAAGTTGGGATTTCTACCCTCAATTTACCCAGTGTAAGAACAACTGTAAATGGGGTTGTTTGATTTAAAAGATTTTATCATTGTTGCAAAAGAGCAATTTATATTGCAAGATGTACAAGGCACTATAACACGATTGTCCTTGTTTTAGAGTTTCTGTTGCAAGCCAACAAGATTGATTAAATGAATCAAAATAGTTAAATAATGATTTAGGCCTTTGTCATTGTCAGGCTTGATTAATTTAATGGTTTGAACACTAGTTTGAATTTTCTTATGACAATTACATGTTATCATTGGCATATTATTAATATCTTTTCCAATGCAAATTCAAATTCTCATCACCGACGTATTATTATATAAAACTTGGTGCAACGTTGAGCATAAGATTACAAGGTGCACTTATGGGGTGAAGGGGGCGTTGAGTGCTTATGGGTATAACACCATTTTTTTACCAAGAACACTTACAAGACTAAAGAATAAATTATAAAAATAAATGTTTCATCAACAAAGGAAAGAGTAGAAGGAATGATTAAGAACATAACACACCATTTTACTAAACATAAACTATTAATTCATACCGAGCTCCAACACTTACAAGACTAAAGAATAAATTATAAAAATAAATGTTTCATCAATAAACAAAAGAGTAGAAGGAATAATCAAGAATATAACACACAATTTTACTAAAAGTAAACTATTAATTCATACTGAGCTCCATCTTCACCTAAGCAATACAAGAACTTTAGCCTGGAGTGGCCACACAAGCAAGCTCACAAGCAATGATTATGGAGAAGATCATGAGGAACAAGTGTTAAAGATGATATAACTTCTTATTTGGGTGAAAAGGGTTCTCCCCCCCCCCCCCCCCACACACACACACTCTCTCTCTCTCTCTCTCTATATATATATATATATATATATATATCATGATTATTCCATCTAATCAAATAAACATTCCTCTAAATATTTGTCACAACTATTTATTTGTATTTTCTGATATATAATATTTAATAATTAAATATTATTCCTTGTTCGCAATCCAAAGTATAACTCTTTGGATTGTACTTTTATAGTCACATTAAACTAATCGATGATCAGACACCTAGTAGAAAAAATGAGTTTCTGTCTTCTTCAAAACTTTGTAGAATTCTCATTTGACAACTTCAAATGCTTACAGGATACCAACCAATCCGTCAATTTTTATATTTTACAAGTTTTATCACTACTATCCCATAGTATACATTCATGAATCCCTATACAACTGCTTACATACTTCATTACTCTCACAACATCTAGTTATGTAATTGCATTTCATTTATTGAAATAGTTCAATAATCACTATGTCCTACATAGATTTTCTCCGATTTGATATATCTAGGAATCGATTACCTGATTCCTAAGCTCAAAACTCTTTCTTGACTTGTCAAAGTAATAATCCATTAACTGTCATACTCTTTGATAATTCTTTGTTTCATTCATTATTTAATAAGCAATTATGAAACTATAATCTAACTATTCACAACCCTTTACGAATTTTGACTGCGAGCATTTACTATGCTTGACTATGTTATCTCAGCTGAAGTTGTGACACCCGGCAAATTCAGGTTAACAACGTCGTCTAAATTAAAGTCTACCTTAGCGAGTCACGCGTATTCTGTACTTAACTGGGTTAGTTGAGTCGGGTTAGGGTTCGGGAACTGTTATGTGAGTCTAGGGAATCATTAGATGTTGACCTAGAGGATCGTTAGATGTCAGTCATTAACCAAGTGTACAAGGGGTGACGATTCGGAGAATCGTCAAAGCATAGGGAACATGCAAGTCTCGAGTCCCGGGAATTGGTGAACGAGTGTGAATGTGTTTATTTGCAAGTGTTATGTGTTTACAATCATTATGTGACTTGTCGGTATGTGAAAATGTGTTAACATATGTTAAAACGGGGTTTAACGCGCAAAATACTTGGAACCATACCCTATAGGCGATTAGGGTGAGCTAATCGCCTATAGGGAGGCATCTAGGAGGCGATTAGCCTCCTCTAGGTGGCGATTAGCAACCCTAATCGCCTGCAACTGAACCATAATCGCCTGCAACGTGGGTTACGACTAAAAACGACTATAAATACAATATTTGACCTCCTAAATTTCATAACATCAACCCTAGTCGCCCCACAACTCATCCCAACACCCACACAACCTCTGGAACACGATTTTGGATCAAACAACTTGATTTCAAGCCTATTTCTTCAATCAATCATAATCTAAGGTGTGGTTTTCATCCATGCAATCTTTTCTAACGTTTTTATTGAATCCCTAATGGTCCAGACCTGTTCATAAACACTTGTGCCTTCTGTAAATCGTTAATAATCATTATTGTGTGGATTCTTGATGCTATGCATGTTGTATGTGTATGTTTTAATTAAAAGATATGATTTTTGAGATTCATGAAGGGTTGATAACATGATATTAGGGTGATTACTGATCTATGATGATGGTTTGATATAGTAATCTGATTGATTGTTCATTAGGGTTGTGTTTACGCATGTTAGTGTGATGATTACATGATACTTGTGTTATGTTTTAGAAACATGATTGCATCCAGGACTGCTAGAACAAGGTTAAACGATGTATTTTGATCTAAACATGTTTAGGATACTTGTTTGATTGATATTGGAGGTTTACACACGTTCTAGGGTTGATTTGGAGTGTTAAACGCGCGAAAAACCAAAACTGGTGTGCAGGTGGCGATTAGCAGGCATAATCGCCTAAGGGATAGGCGATTAGCAGGCTAATCGCCTACCATGGTGGGCTAATCGCCTACCCCTTAGGCAATTAGGGGCTAATCGCCTGCTTTGATGTGTTTTTGCATGCTGCATGACCCTAATCGCCTGATAAGTTCTGAAATGCATGTCACATGACCCTAATTGCCTACAAACTCAAAAATTAGCATACCACATGACCCTAATCGCCTACTGTATAGGCGATTAGCATTCATAATTGCCTGTTGACCAACGTAATTGCTAGTTGACTTTTCCTAATCGCCTGTACTGTTGCTGTAAGTATATTTTAGCGTTCCGAGACCCGTTTTGACACCTAGGAACATGCTAGGAACCCCGTAACATGTCTAATAACTCGGTAACATGTGTTCGGGTCAATGATGTGTTAATTGAACTATGTGCTAGAACGTGTTGGACTTTAACGTATGTTAAGTGTGACTGCATGATTATGTGTTTGTGAATACTAGTGTAACACGGGGAGCCTCGGGTCACCAATGGGATGTCGAGTCTTGTACGTTGGGTCATGTTAACAGTTAACGTGTTGTCAAACAAACTTGGTTAAGGTCTGGACATCTAGGGACTAACTAACCTACGGGTTATTAGTCTAAGAACTTGTAACTGTCATATGTTAGGTCGCCGCTTTACGGGGCTAGCATAGCTTGTTGACTTATTCTGTTATCTGAAGTAACGCAACCTAAGGTGAGTTTACGGCCCCACTTTACTTGGTTTTCACTTTTTGGGGGAGAAAACATGTGTTAAACAACTATTTGGTAACAACTGTCATACTATGGGTTTTCAAATGGTTTACTATACGATCTTTGGAAGTCCCGGGGGGAACCATGAATGTGCTGTTTTGCACAACGGGGAAATGTGAATAGAGCTATTGGGAGTGACCAACCCCACCCGTCGGCATGGAGCGCTGGGCGGGTGCATATTGTCTCAAACAGGAACAGGTTTACTATTCGGGCACAACATCTGGTTTGCGAGTTAGTAATGGTTTTCCAATCGTAGTAGTAATGGTACATGCGCCTAGCTAGCGTACTTGGTTTACAATTGTTATAGTATGGACAGGTTAAACTTGGAACTTTGATTACAAACCTGTAAACTCACCAGCATTTTTGTGCTGACGTAAACTCTTACATGTTTTCTCAGGTCGCTAAGGTAGCAAAGTGGAACTAGGGCGCACGCGTCTGCACGGCGTCTAGTTAGAGTTGCATGGTCTTTGAACATTAAACATTTGGTTTTATTTTGGTTATGTAACGATATTTAGCTTCCGCTGATGTTTGGGATTTTTAAACTATGTTTTTGAAATTCATTTAGTATTGTTTATTGTGATCATTGACTTGGATCCTGGTTTGTCATGCGCCTCGCGGTAAAACTCCGCAAGTGGATTTTGAGGGTGTGACAGATTGGTATCAGAGCCAATGGTTATAGTGAACTAGGACTGCATGTAGAGTCTAGTCTATAACTGAGTCGCACACACTAGATGATCACATGGTACTAAACTTTATACTGGGTTACTTATAAACTTGTCGGGGTGTCTCTAAATCATCTTACCCTTCTGTGTTACATCATCCATTCTCTTTTACTGGGTTACTAACTTACTAGACAGTGAGGAACATTGGGGTTAACTATATACTCTTGAGATTGGTCCAAGACTCGGACATCTCCCTTTCCTACCCCAATAGAAACCCTTGTCATGAACTACCGTAGTATTATGGTGTATAGCTAAGAATCTATGTCCGGTGATTTGAACTTTGAACTAGGAGAACACTTGGAGGACCATGTAGAGCGGTTTATCATTTTGGGTGCACACAAAATCATAAACCGAAATGCATGAAAACCCTAGTGAGCTCTGGGTTCGAATGGATAGTCCTGGGTTGGATCTAGCTTTGATCTTGTGAACGCTGGTGATTATCATTGGCTGTGAAACTAAATTTTCTCGTCGTTTTTGCCAGAATCATGTCTGGAGCACGAGGAGGACGTGGAGGTGGCCGCGCTGGTGGGCGTGGTAATGGTGGTCGTGGGGGTGTGAACCTCACGCAGGATGACTTGAATAACTTGCTGCAGGCTGCCTTCCAGCTAGGGCAAAATGGTGGTAAGTTGATCTAACCACTTCTGTCTCATCGGTGAACTTCGTTTACATTTCCGTGGTTTTCTTACGTGTTTCTTTACAGGTGGTCATGTTAATCCACCACCACCACCCATGTGCACCTACAAAATGTTTCGGGACTGCAAGCCCCATGAGTTTTCGGGTACTGAGGGTGCAGTAGGTTTACTCAGGTGGTTGGAAAAAGTGGAGTCTGTTTTCCTGATGTGTAACTGTCTCCCGGAGGATTGAGTTAAGTATTCTGCTGGGTTACTCCAGGATGTTGCGTTGACCTGGTGGAATGATATCACCCAGACTATGGGTATAGGGGAGGCCTATGCTATGCCTTGGGAGAACTTTGTGCAACTACTGAAGCGGGAGTACTGTCCCAGGGAGGAGATTCAAAAGCTGGAACACGAGGTGTGGAACCTCAAAATGTCTGGATCGGAAATTGAGAAGTATACTGTGAGGCGGAACGAGTTGGCCGTACTTTGTCCTGATCTACATGTGCCGGAATATAGGAGGATTGAGCATTATATCTCGGGTCTTGTGCCAGAAATCGCAGGGTTGGTAGCTGCGGGGAATCTTCCTACCTACCCGGATGTGGTCCGATCTGCTCATAGGATGACCAACCTGAAGGTAAGTGAGGGTATCTTGCCTGCCAAAGGTTCAACTGTTAAGGCTCCTGAGAGCAACAAGCGTAAGTGGGAAGGTGAGGTGAAGAGTTCTACTCCAGCACCAAATCAGCAGGGGAAAAGGTTTGATAGTGGGGGTTCGTCTTCGCAGGGTTCTAAGCCAAGTGGTGGTTATGCGAGAAAGTTACCAAAATGCAATAAGTGTGGACGCCATCATCAAGGGAGTTGTGACAATAATCGTTGCCATCGCTGTCAGAGGTTGGGGCATTTTGCCAAAGACTGTAGGGTGACTCTTCCATCGACTCAGGCCCCAACTACTACTCCGACTTCTGCTACTCAGGGGACTTCGGGCAAGCAGGGATGTTTTCACTGTGGGGAGACTGGGCATTACAAGAAGGAGTGCCCAAAGCTGAAACAGGGAGGGAACGGGAATGGTAATGGGAATGGGAATGGAAATGGTAACAACGGGGGCGGAAACAGGAATGCACGCGCCTTCGTTATTGGGACTGCAGAGGCAAGACAGGACCCTGACACAGTTACTGATACGTTTCTTCTCAACGATCGCTCTGTTAGTGTTTTATTTGATTCTGGCGCCGATAAGAGTTTCATATCTGTGGAAGTTAGTCGTTTGCTAGATGTAGTGCCTGTACCCCTAGAGGCTAAATATATTATAGAATTGGCTGATGGTAAGAAGATAGAAGCTACTTGCATTCTTCGGGAGTGTCACATAGAGTTGTCGGGTTTATCTTTCCCTATCGACCTTATGCCGGTACCTTTGGGTAGTTTTGACGTGGTTATAGGCATGGATTGGTTGTCGTTGTATCGCGCAGAAATCGTTTGTTACGACAAGGTCATCCGGATTCCTCTCCCTGATGGAGAATTCCTTTCTGTGTACGGGGACAAGAGCGGTGCTCCGCTAAGTCTCATCTCTAGCATGAAAGCCCTTAAGTATCTTCGGAAGGGTTATTCGGCTGTCCTGGCACTTTTATCTGTTTCCACTACCAGCGAGAAGAAGATCGACGATATTCCAGTTGTGCGCGAGTTTTCTGATGTCTTTCCTGATGATTTATCTGGTCTTCCTCCCCATCGTCAGGTTGAGTTCGGTATTGATCTTGTACCTGGCGCTGCTCCTATTGCTCGGGCCCCCTACCGTCTTGCACCTCCTGAGATGCAAGAATTGTCTAACCAGTTACAGGAACTCTTGGATAAGGGTTTCATCAGACCTAGTTCTTCCCCTTGGGGAGCCCCGATTTTGTTTGTTAAGAAGAAGGATGGTAGTTTTCGACTGTGCGTGGATTATAGAGAGTTGAACAAGGTGACCATCAAGAATCGTTATCCTCTTCCTCGTATTGATGACCTATTTGACCAACTCCAGGGTTCTAGCTACTATTCCAAGATTGATCTAAGGTCCGGTTATCACCAGTTACGCGTAAGGGAAGCTGATGTTGCTAAAACTGCCTTTCGTACACGTTATGGCCATTTCGAGTTCTTGGTCATGCCTTTTGGTCTCACTAACGCACCGGCGGTTTTCATGGATTTGATGAACCGCGTTTGTAAACCGTATCTTGACAAATTCGTCATCGTGTTTATTGATGACATTCTAATCTATTCCAAGAACGAGACCGAACATGGGGAACATCTACGGTTAGTTTTGGAACTCTTACGACGAGAACAACTGTACGCCAAGTTCTCGAAGTGCGATTTTTGGTTACGCGAAGTCCAATTCCTAGGGCATGTAGTCAATGAACTGGGAATTCATGTCGATCCAGCTAAGATCGAAGCGATCAAGGACTGGGGAGCACCAAAGACGCCAACTGAGGTGCGGCAATTCCTAGGCCTTGCGGGCTATTATCGTCGTTTCATAAAGGGGTTCTCGAAGGTCGCTCAACCCCTCACCACTCTTACCCAGAAGGATAGAAAATTCGACTGGGGTGAACCACAAGAGTCGGCATTTCAAAAACTGTAGACTAAGCTTTGTTCTGCTCCTATTTTGTCCTTGCCTGAAGGCACTGATGATTTCGTTGTTTACTGTGATGCTTCTATTCATGGTCTCGGTTGCGTGTTGATGCAACGCGAGAAAGTGATTGCGTATGCTTCTCGTCAACTCAAGGTGCACGAGAGGAACTACACTACCCATGACTTGGAATTGGGTGCGGTGGTGTTCGCGTTAAAAATTTGGAGGCATTACTTGTACGGTACCAAATGCACCATCTACACCGATCACAAGAGTCTCCAGCACATTTTTGACCAACAACACCTGAACACACGACAGCGCCGTTGGGTTGAACTTCTGAACGACTATGATTGCACCATCAAGTATCATCCTGGCAAGGCGAATGTTGTAGCAGACGCTTTGAGCAGGAAGGAAACACCAAACCCTCGTCGCGTTCGGGCGTTGCAACTCACGATCCATTCCTCTCTGCCTGATCAACTCCGTTCTGCTTAGTTAGAAGCCTTGAAGGAGGAAAACCTTAAGGCTGAAACTATGCACGGTGCCGACAAGCACCTCGAGCAAAGGCCTGATGGCCTGCGCTACTTTGCAGAACGCATCTGGGTTCCTTTATTCGGGGGACTTCGGGAGCTGGTTCTTGATGAAGCTCACAAGTCTCGGTATTCCATTCATCCTGGTTCAGACAAGATGTACCAGGATCTAAAAATACTGTACTGGTGGCCAAACATGAGGGCGGATATAGCCTCATACGTGAGTAAGTGCTTGACCTGTGCTAAGGTCAAAGTGGAATACCAGAAACCGTCGGGTCTATTGCAACAATCTGAAGTTCCAGAGTGGAAATGGGAACGGATTACGATGGACTTTGTCACACAACTACCCAAGTCACCGAGTGGGAATGATAAGATATGGGTGATTGTTGATCGGTTGACAAAATCAGCCCATTTTCTCGCTATTAAGGAGACCGACACCATGGATCGGTTGGCTCGTGTATATTTGAAAGAAGTTGTCTCTAAGCATGGGGTACCAGTTTCTATTATCTCGGATCGTGACTCCCATTTTACTTCGCATTTCTGGAAGTCTTTGCATAAGGCTTTGGGTACCCGGTTAGACATGAGTACAGCTTACCATCCACAAACTGACGGTCAGAGTGAACGTACAATTCAGACTCTAGAAGACATGCTGCGGGCATGTGTGATCGATTTTGGCAAGGGTTGGGAAGCTCACTTACCGTTAGTAGAATTCTCTTACAACAACAGTTACCACACGAGCATCAAGGCAGCTCCGTTCGAGGCATTATACGGACGGAAATGCCGGTCTCCTCTTTGTTGGGCTGAAGTGGGTGAGAGTCAACTCACTGGGCCTGAACTAGTGTACGAAACTTCTGAGAAAATCGTACAGATTCGTAACCGATTGGCAGCGGAACGGGACCGACAGAAGAGCTATGCTGATCATCGCCGTAAGCCATTGGAGTTTCAAGTTGGTGACAGGGTACTTCTAAAGGTTTCACCGTGGAAGGGCGTCATACGCTTTGGGAAGCGTGGCAAACTTAACCCGCGGTATGTCGGTCCATTTACGATCCTGGAACGGATCGGACCGGTGGCATATCGACTTGATTTACCGACGGAGCTCGGTAACGTACATAACGTCTTCCACGTGTCTAACCTGAAGAAGTGTCTGACTGACGAGTCTCTCATTGTTCCACTAGAAGAGATCAAGGTTGATGATCGACTTCGGATAGTGGAGGAACCTGTCGAGATCCTTGATTACAAGATTCGCAGTCTACGTCACAGCAAGATTCGCATTGTTAAGGTTCGATGGAACTCGAACCGGGGACCGGAATACACTTGGGAACGCGAGGATCAGATGAAGTCTAAGTATCCTCATCTCTTTCCTAAAGAGGCATTCGAATCGAGACACGTTACCACTGCAACGGAATGAATCTCGGGGCGACATTCCTTTTAACGTGGGGATGATGTGACAACTCGGGTAATTCTCTCTCTTGGTTTCTATCTTTTGTCTGTTTCTTTTGTTCATACTCTTGGTACTTGCATAATTTTCGGGACGAAAATTCTTTTAACGTGGGGATGATGTGACACCCGGCAAATTCAGGTTAACAACGTCGTCTAGATTAAAGTCTACCTTAGCGAGTCACGCGTATTCTGTACTTAACTGGGTTAGTTGAGTCGGGTTAGGGTTCGGGAACTGTTATGTGAGTCTAGGGAATCATTAGATGTTGACCTAGAGGATCGTTAGATGTCAGTCATTAACCAAGTGTACAAGGGGTGACGATTCGGAGAATCGTCAAAGCATAGGGAACATGCAAGTCTCGAGTCCCGGGAATTGGTGAACGAGTGTGAATGTGTTTATTTGCAAGTGTTATGTGTTTACAATCATTATGTGACTTGTCGGTATGTGAAAATGTGTTAACATATGTTAAAACGGGGTTTAACGCGCAAAATACTTGGAACCATACCCTATAGGCGATTAGGGTGAGCTAATCGCCTATAGGGAGGCATCTAGGAGGCGATTAGCCTCCTCTAGGTGGCGATTAGCAACCCTAATCGCCTGCAACTGAACCATAATCGCCTGCAACGTGGGTTACGACTAAAAACGACTATAAATACAATATTTGACCTCCTAAACTTCATAACATCAACCCTAGTCGCCCCACAACTCATCCCAACACCCACATAACCTCTGGAACACGATTTTGGATCAAACAACTTGATTTCAAGCCTATTTCTTCAATCAATCATAATCTAAGGTGTGGTTTTCATCCATGCAATCTTTTCTAACGTTTTTATTGAATCCCTAATGGTCCAGACCTGTTCATAAACACTTGTGCCTTCTGTAAATCGTTAATAATCATTATTGTGTGGATTCTTGATGCTATGCATGTTGTATGTGTATGTTTTAATTAAAAGATAGGATTTTTGAGATTCATGAAGGGTTGATAACATGATATTAGGGTGATTACTGATCTATGATGATGGTTTGATATAGTAATCTGATTGATTGTTCATTAGGGTTGTGTTTACGCATGTTAGTGTGATGATTACATGATACTTGTGTTATGTTTTAGAAACATGATTGCATCCAGGACTGCTAGAACAAGGTTAAACGATGTATTTTGATCTAAACATGTTTAGGATACTTGTTTGATTGATATTGGAGGTTTACACACGTTCTAGGGTTGATTTGGAGTGTTAAACGCGCGAAAAACCAAAACTGGTGTGCAGGTGGCGATTAGCAGGCATAATCGCCTAAGGGATAGGCGATTAGCAGGCTAATCGCCTACCCCTTAGGCAATTAGGGGCTAATCGCCTTCTTTGATGTGTTTTTGCATGCTGCATGACCCTAATCGCCTGATAAGTTCTGAAATGCATGTCACATGACCCTAATTGCCTACAAACTCAAAAATTAGCATACCACATGACCCTAATCGCCTACTGTATAGGCGATTAGCATTCATAATTGCCTGTTGACCAACGTAATTGCTAGTTGACTTTTCCTAATCGCCTGTACTGTTGCTGTAAGTATATTTTAGCGTTCCGAGACCCGTTTTGACACCTAGGAACATGCTAGGAACCCCGTAACATGTCTAATAACTCGGTAACATGTGTTCGGGTCAATGATGTGTTAATTGAACTATGTGCTAGAACGTGTTGGACTTTAACGTATGTTAAGTGTGACTGCATGATTATGTGTTTGTGAATACTAGTGTAACACGGGGAGCCTCGGGTCACCAATGGGATGTCGAGTCTTGTACGTTGGGTCATGTTAACAGTTAACGTGTTGTCAAACAAACTTGGTTAAGGTCTGGACATCTAGGGACTAACTAACCTACGGGTTATTAGTCTAAGAACTTGTAACTGTCATATGTTAGGTCGCCGCTTTACGGGGCTAGCATAGCTTGTTGACTTATTCTGTTATCTGAAGTAACGCAACCTAAGGTGAGTTTACGGCCCCACTTTACTTGGTTTTCACTTTTTGGGGGAGAAAACATGTGTTAAACAACTATTTGGTAACAACTGTCATACTATGGGTTTTCAAATGGTTTACTATACGATCTTTGGAAGTCCCGGGGGGAACCATGAATGTGCTGGTTTGCACAACGGAGAAATGTGAATAGCGCTATTGGGAGTGACCAACCCCACCCGTCGGCATGGAGCGCTGGGCGGGTGCATATTGTCTCAAACAGGAACAGGTTTACTATTCGGGCACAACATCTGGTTTGCGAGTTAGTAATGGTTTTCCAATCGTAGTAGTAATGGTACATGCGCCTAGCTAGCGTACTTGGTTTACAATTGTTATAGTATGGACAGGTTAAACTTGGAACTTTGATTACAAACCTGTAAACTCACCAGCATTTTTGTGCTGACGTAAACTCTTACATGTTTTCTCAGGTCGCTAAGGTAGCAAAGTGGAACTAGGGCGCACGCGTCTGCATGGCGTCTAGTTAGAGTTGCATGGTCTTTGAACATTAAACATTAAACATTTGGTTTTATTTTGGTTATGTAACGATATTTAGCTTCCGCTGATGTTTGGGATTTTTAAACTATGTTTTTGAAATTCATTTAGTATTGTTTATTGTGATCATTGACTTGGATCCTGGTTTGTCATGCGCCTCGCGGTAAAACTCCGCAAGTGGATTTTGAGGGTGTGACAGAAGTTAATGAGGACATCTTACTTACGTCAATCCAATCAACATGATTGCGAGATTACACCATATCGCAGGTTTGCCTTAAGCCTCAATCGCTTAAGCTTCCTGCACAAACTATATCTATCATATGTTGATATGGGCCAATTAACTATCTCAAATCTTTCAAAAGGATTTGTTGTATATCTCTTATACTTAATAGTACTGTCAGATTTAGGAATCTGATCTAATAAGTTATCTTGTAGAGAGATTCCTATGACTCGATGATTTCAAGAGATTTATGTCTTACATGTCTATTGATCTATATGTTCTTTAAGCTAAGCAATGTGTCACTACACACTCTTACCGAATACCTTCGTTGTATCTCACATACAACTTCAGAAGATAGTTATGCTCCCACTAGCCTTCACAACCAAAACATGCTCTATTGCAGTTTGATCTCATCAAATTCAATGCCCTTAAATACTTTGCAAAATCCAAGTGGACTTTTGAATATTTACATACTATATTTGGAAATGTCTCCTTTAAATGATCATAACTTAATGACATTCCTAATAAAAACTATTTTGATACAATTAGAATCCCTATCTAATTCAAAGCTTGTAGTTAGTGTTTGGCTGGCAGTAATTTGACATTGGTCAAGCGGATCTTCTTATAGATAAACCGTTGATCATTTCTTGAAGTTCCTTATCAAGCTTTGATAGTATGTAGCGTGCGCGGTTTATACTTTGGTTCTTATTCAAGATTCAATTTACACCCTTTGAGTCCCTACTTATTGTACAGTCATCAAGTCCTAACTTAATGATTATAAACCAACATTTTAATATACGATTCTATCATAGACTTTCTATGATATGCTATAGATGCAATATATGTTTGGTATTTGAAACGTAGTTGTGATACAACTTTAAACTTTAAGGAAATTGGAAAAATTCCATTAATGTTATTTCCATAAACACTTAGATCTACATTAATCTCCTTTTATGAGAAACTAAGAATTGTAATGTGAATAACATCTTTCACATATTAGGATATCTAGAAGATTTCTTCATTCACCTGGAACAATCTATATCATCCCATGACAATGTTCATCAGTTCAACTTGTATTTGCTAGTAGGATGCGATCTTCGTCAAGGCATTTGGTGATATTATCAAGTAACTAATACTTGGAACACTATCCATGAAACTCGGTAAAACTATCCATGAAACTCAGTAAAACTATTCATGAAACTCGGTAAAACTATTATACGATCTTGTTTATTATTTGATAATAAACCCTCCTTTTCGTTTAACGCTTTAAACGAATAATCATTATTAGTTATTTCAAATAACTAATCCTCAATCTCGTCAATTGTTTCTCTAAACAACCAAACCATGATTATTCCAAATAACTAAATAATATTTCTCTAAATATATATCACCACCATTTATTTGTCTTTTGTGATATATGATATTTAACAATTAAATGTTACTTGTTCGCAATCCTAGGTGTAATTCTTTGGATCGTACTTTGATAATCACATTAAATAAATCGATAACAGCTAGTTCCAACTAGTCATGCATACTTCGGTTCCTTCCTTCTATTTTCTGCTTGGCTGGGCGCAGATTGTGCGAGGGCGTGATGGGCTTTTGGAACTCCGGATTTTACTTCGTTTGTTAGTCTATGTCAATTCTTTTCATCCAAGATGTCCATAACCAACACTTATCAAATAGGAACGATTAAAATAATGTTTCTAATGATAATGCCCCGAATAAAGGCCATAAAAACAGGGTGTAAAATGTATATGATTGATGGCACATCAGCATGGATAATGATATCCGTGTTTGAGAAATGAAGCCTAATTTATGGTTGAATAGGTATACTGAATAAAAGTTTGCATATTTTTTCTTCATAATTTTTAAAACTAAACATATTGATTGTTGTTTGGGTGCAGCAGGCCACAATACGTTACCACAGAAGTCCCACCCTTGCTTGTCATTGTAGGTTCAATATGGTAATCATGAATTCATGATAAGCGTTGCATACAAGCTGTCTTTGTTTAGATTTATGTTCATAAACTGTTCAGTGTGGTTCAGTTTACAATATTGTTTTTATGAACTTTTGCAGTTAAATTGATCAGTTGTTGAAAACCTGCAATTCTGGACTCAAGAATGTGTTCTTCCCATAAACAATTTATTGTGAACATAATGTATTTTTGTGTCATTATGTTTACGTTTGTAACAATATGAAACACGTTTTGTAGTTTATATTGTTTCTATAAGGTTGCTTGCTAAACTTAGGGCTGCTTTGGCTAATCATTTAATTGGTCGTTTGAAGTATGGAATTGGCTAGGCTAAAGTTTTTGTTTTGAATAATTGCTTTCAGTATAGTAATCCTGTTTTTATTTAACCAACTTGTGTTTAAATAGATTATATTTAAAACCTAAAGTGTAGTGGCTTATAATATAATAGCCTATGTATTTCAACTCTTTGATTTATTATTCCACAATCTTCTTAAAGTAACAAGCTAGGCTAGCTAATAACTACAATATGTTGCAATAGTTAACTTTTGTAGATTTGACAATTGAAAATCTGATAATCCAACTACTTTTAATTGGATTAAATGTTCCCTAATTGCCCCCAATGGAAGGATGAAATTACAAATACTGCTTTCCCGGGTTTGGTCGTTGTTTTCTTATTACTTAGCACGGTTTTACGACCCACGCCGCGCAACGTGGGAGGGGGTTAAATACCAGTTGAATAACATATAAGGTTCAATTACAAGTTTTATATATAGTAGCGGATCATGATATAAAAAGAAGGCGGTAAATGCTATCGTACTCATGGATTTTAGGTGTACTCGAAAGGCTCGAAACGAGAAACACTTCAACAACAAAAATGCCTCCCTGTCCAAGATACCAGAAGATATCAAACTTCTTGATTTCTTGTGGTTGAATGATAGATCCAATTTTTTACGCCCTTCAATGGACGACTTGATGCATGTTTAAAATAGACAATCTAGTCTAGCATGTCGTGTTCATTGTAAAACTTTTGTTTTTTGGTCTCTTTTTGGTGTTTGTACTTCTTTCTCTAGCTCCTTGCTAGTCTTCTAATGGAATACTAATCTTTATGAAATTCAAAAATAATTTTAGCGTACAAATTTAATGGGAAAAAATCACATACTAGTAATCAAGTTTGCTAATCCTTTAAAAAAAAGTTAACCTTTTTTTTATATATCTCAAAAATCACTCAACTTTAAATTTGTATTATATTATAATCTTATGAAAAATAGACTCTACAAGTGATGATGTATCAATTTATTAGCCACCAGATCCTTTTGATTTCATGTCATGTTTATTAATAAAAAGACAAAAAAGCTTAGACACATCATCAATAAACCGTATGAGATTCTATTTTTCTTAATATCTGAAACACGAATTGAAAGTTAAGCGTATTATCTATATCTATACTATGAGTTCTGAACGGATAAAATGGTCATTTTATATTTATCCATATAAACAAAATTGTAATTTTATTAAAGGGTAAAAAGCCAAAACAATCCCTATGGTTTGGGCCATTTTACCAATCTAGTCCAAAATCAAAATAACTGCTTGAACAGTCCCTTGAGTTTCACGAAATAGACCAAAATAGTCCAATTACTTAACGGGGTTAACTCAATCTCGTTAAGTCATAGGTAAAAGCGTCCATTTACCTTCTGACTTAAGTTAAATAAAAAAAACATTTGTCTTCCTTCTCCCTCTTTCTCACATCTCTCTTCAATACAGGTGAGCTAAATCCAGTTAAATAAAATTAAAATCATCATAAACAATGCAGAAAAGACAAAATGCTTTATCTTCTCCATCCTATCTCGTGAAACAGGGCGCAAGTCCAGGCCAAACCCTCGGGTTTTCGGCGACTGATTTTAATCAACCTACGCTCGCAATCAAGAATATGCATTTCATCATTAAATCCTTCAAAAAAAAAAGTTGCCTTCAATCTACCCGAAATTCCGGCAATTTCCATACAACTGAACCCACCTTTAAACCTTATAAATAGTTTTTGAACCAACACCCTCGATACCTTTTCCCTGCGGTTTCCCTTGCAACCACCATCCACCGTGACTACCACACCACCGTATCACCACCCACAAACCACCGTACACCATCCACTATCATCCAAACCACTTCATTCATGGCCCCTCTCCCTGTTTCTTTTCTGAAAACCTAACTTCAGGCGAGACCAAAACCACGGCGAGCACCATCTTTTTTTTTCAATACATCCGGGCCACTACCACCACCTTGCTCCAGGGAAGGTGGAGGGAGTTGTTGTTTCAGGCGAGGAGAGGGTTGTGGTGGTTGCACGATAGCAGTAGATGTGGTGGTGGCCAGAGTTGC
The DNA here is from genome assembly GCA_032199755.1 of Ambrosia artemisiifolia. Classification (NCBI taxonomy): domain Eukaryota; kingdom Viridiplantae; phylum Streptophyta; class Magnoliopsida; order Asterales; family Asteraceae; genus Ambrosia; species Ambrosia artemisiifolia. The sequence continues at coordinate 40,901,189 of CM063525.1, forward strand.
GGGAGATGGCAGAGGTGGGTCGACCCGATTTTTAACTTCTTGTGGGTACACAAAATCGGCCATCAAAAGACGTCCACCATTCACGGGCCATTGTAGGTTACACACAACATATATTACTGCAAAAGCATATAAATGAGACTTGCTAATCGGAAATGAAGGGTGACCGGAGAAAAAGGAATGGTGGTGAGTTAGTTGGTGGTTGGAGAGGTGCTCGAAACCGGAGAAGATGACCGGAGACACTCATTATCGGTCACCTCTATCTTCTTTTAACTCTTTCTCTCTCGTCCATAAGGTTAACCAACATTGCAATATATTTAACAATACTAACTAAAGGGACCATTGTTGTCAAATTTTTAAAGTTTTAGAAGTGAGTTAACTATTTTGCCCCTGACTTAACGAGGTTGAGTTAACCCCATTAATTAATTGGACTGTTTTAGCCTATTTCGTGAAACTCAAAAGACTGTTCATGCAATTATTTGGATTTTAGGCTGGACTGACAAAATGGCCCAAACCACAAGAACTGCTCTGGCTATTTACTCTTATTAAATTGACAAAACAAATTTAATAAAGCAATTAAATAACTATTCTATTGATTAAATCCAAAAAAAAAAAGAAAAAAAAAACAAGAGAAGTTAGATGATACTTTACACATCAATGTGATAAGTAATAGTAATAGTAATAGTAATAGTAATAGTAATAGTAATAGTAATAGTAATAGTAATAGTAATAGTAATAGTAATAGTAATAGTAATAGTAATAGTAATAGTAATAGTAATAGTAATAGTAATAGTAATAGTAATAGTAATAGTAATAGTAATAGTAATAGTAATAGTAATAGTAATAGTAATAGTAATAGTAATAGTAATAGTAATAGTAATAGTAATAGTAATAGTAATAGTAATAGTAATAGTAATAGTAATAGTAATAGTAATAGTAATAGTAATAGTAATAGTAATAGTAATAGTAATAGTAATAGTAATAGTAATAGTAATAGTAATAGTAATAGTAATAGTAATAGTAATAGTAATAGTAATAGTAATAGTAATAGTAATAGTAATAGTAATAGTAATAGTAATAGTAATAGTAATAGTAATAGTAATAGTAATAGTAATAGTAATAGTAATAGTAATAGTAATAGTAATAGTAATAGTAATAGTAATAGTAATAGTAATAGTAATAGTAATAGTAATAGTAATAGTAATAGTAATAGTAATAGTAATAGTAATAGTAATAGTAATAGTAATAGTAATAGTAATAGTAATAGTAATAGTAATAGTAATAGTAATAGTAATAGTAATAGTAATAGTAATAGTAATAGTAATAGTAATAGTAATAGTAATAGTAATAGTAATAGTAATAGTAATAGTAATAGTAATAGTAATAGTAATAGTAATAGTAATAGTAATAGTAATAGTAATAGTAATAGTAATAGTAATAGTAATAGTAATAGTAATAGTAATAGAGAGTAAAGATCAAATATAAATGGGCTTAACTTAGTAAACATGAGAAGTAAAAGGGACTTTTATTATTATTATTTCGAATTTTTTTATCTTCTTAAACATGCTTTTTAGATGAATAATATAAAGAAAAAGTTAAAAAAACTTGCGTAATTACGTCATTAGAGTAATTACAGTAGTTTACACTAGAGTAATTACGTAATTACTCTTGTGAAGTAATTACTCTACACTATTTTTTTAGTTTTTAGTACTAAAATACTTGCTTAAGGGGGGACGGGATGGTCCGTGATGGCCACCCCGTGATGGCGTGATACCATCACAACACCGCCCCCAGCAAATCCATCACGGGCGTGACAATTATTTTCGTGATACCCATCGCGTACGTGATGGAGAGATTATAGATGACAACAACTTTTTTATTGGATTTTAGTTCTTTTTTTTTACCAACTCAAGTCAAGAAGCTCTAACCTCTGTGAAACAATGTCTGGAAGGCAACAAGGTGAAGTGGAGAAGATGAGATATTATTTAACTTTTTTTTTTAATTTGTGAAGGGGTAGGGTACTGCTTCTCAGCGCTCGCATGCGCACCCTACCCAGCGTCCAAGAAACTCCGCCTACACAAGGCCAACACAACACACTAAGGGAGATAAAAGCAGCAGCGCCTAAACCGCGCTGCTGACTCCGCGCAGAGTCACCACTTCACAGCGCCGGATACATCCCCCTTAGAGTTCAACTTGCCGCTTCCCATCAGGTGTCAGCCGACAACTGGTCAGCCGCCTGACACGACCTGACAGCAGGAGGAAAAGAGACCTTCTGCAGACCCAGCCAGAAGGCGCCACGTGTACCAATGGCAGGGCACCGCCCAGCCATCCAATCATGTAGCGCCACGTGGCCCAATCAAAAGAAAGCCTCTTCAACTTGGATCACTTTACCCAACCAAGGGTTGAGATCCAACTAAGTGGACTCCTAAAGCTCCCGGGCCCAAGCCCGTCAACAACCAAAATGGGCCTGACTACCTCAGGCCCACCTACCCCCTATAAAAGGAGGCCCTCACCTCCTTTCTTAGGGCAGTCAATTTCCGACCAATTAGAAACAACACACTTGTATCATTATTTGTACTTTGTATTTATAAAAGATCATCTCTTGTTAGTGGACGTAGGTCTTACGAGACCGAACCACTTATATCGTTGTCCCTTACGTTATCCTGCTTACTGTTTATGCATATAACCATAGATCAACCATCGTTGTGAGCCAAGGATTATATCCTGCAGTGAACACGAGTCGTTGAACCACACACCTATTACCCCCTCTTTATACTCGTTGTTTCTTCAATTTGAAATGTGGAATTGAATTGTAAAAAGCATATGTGTCAGCGACCCTGTGTCAACTTTTTAATTAATTTATTTTAATATATCTTGCTTCTAAGAAAATTATAAATAAGGGGATGCAAGTGTAGATATCATGTTTGAGGACCCGTACCCACCGCCCACTATCAGCTTCAATTTGATCTAACGGAACATGTGGGTGGTTTAGATATCGAGTTCGAGTACCCTTACCCACCGCTCACTTATTTTTTTTATTTAATGTATTTTTTATTTATTGTAAGTTTTTTTATTTAATGTAATGTTTTTTATTTAATATAATGTTTTTATTTATTTTAGAAAATAAAATGTTTAGTGATGAAATGTGAACACCGTCGCATGGGTTTAGTGATGGAATGTGATAAAATGAGGTGGCAGAATCTGATTGGGTGTGATAGTGTGATGAATGTGATAAATAGCCAACCACCCCTTGTGGCCTAACAAGATTGAAAAAAATCCCTCCTTCACTTTTCACGTTAAGTATTATTTGTAGGATAAGACCCATTTGTACAAGAACCTTCCTCGTAATATATAATAATTAATAATAATGATGATGATCATAATAATAATAATAATAATAATAATAATAATAATAATAATAATAATAATAATAATAATAATAATAATAATAATAATAATAATAACAATAGTAATAGAAAATGTGAATAAGGCAAGAAAACAAACATGATATTCATCTTCTTCCTATATATCTATACATTGTCCTAAAAAACGAACCAACGAGGAGACGAGAAACGGTCGGCCAACCGTTAACTTCTAAACGACCACTCACTTCAACAAATTCAATGCGATTCAACAAAGCAATTAAATCGAAACCGATCGAAACACATCGCTGTAAATTGTGAATTGTCGACTCTGATGCAATGCACAGGCTCACACTACAGTATTCCGCTTGTATAAATGAATTTTGTACCAGACACACACGTAAGAGCTCGCACGTAACATATTATTACTTAGGTACTCGAACCAACCTACATAGATTGTCACTTTACTTTCCTAGTTCCTACCCATTTTAACGGAGCTTCAAATCAACCCGAAAACAACAGCGAAATAGTAATCAAATGTAACAGCCAAAGCAACGTACACCCCCACTGCAACTCGTGGGTTCTTACTAGTTTTCGATAGAAAAAAGTTTGACTTTATTACAAAAAAGTGCTTCGAGAGTTTAGGAGGCGATTCCGAGTTTTTAGGAAGCGACTAGGGTTTTCTGGGTTTGCATGGCGGCACGGGATCGGTATAGAGTTAACAAATGGTACGATGTACTGGTGAAAAAAGGAAGGAATAACAAAGATCAGCAACAATCTAATCTTCAAGGTGATGGGGTTAAGTTCTTCGTATCGAATCTGCCGGAGAGATGTTCATCGGCGGATTTGATAGGGGTTTTGAAGGCATACGGTGAGATCCAAGGAACATACATTGCAAGGAAGTACGATCGGCTTGGGAAGAGGTTTGGCTTTGTCACTTTCAAGATCGTAAGGAATTAGTAGCATTGGTCAACTAGTAAGTCTACCTTAGCGAACTCAGATTAGTAGCATTGGTCAACTAGTAAGTCTACCTTAGCGAGTCATGCATATGTTATACTTAACTGGGTCAGTTAAGTCGTGTTGATGGTTCGGGGAATCATCGGGAGTCGTTACAATGATCCGAAGGATCATTGGGAGTCGGTCCATAACCATGTGTACAAGGATTGGTGATTAGTGTAATTGCCGGATTTAACGCACACATGCAAGTCTCGAGTCCCGGGAATTGGTGAACGAATGTGAACGTGTTAGTTATCATGCATTATGTGTTTATAATCATTATGTGACTTGTCTGTACGTGAATACGTGCTTATATGTGTTAAAATAGTGTTTAACGCCCCAAAAATGCATGCTGTAGGCGATTAGAAGGCATAACAGGCGATTACAACATACCAGAATAGCCTACTCGCTAGTTATACACGATTACAACACGTGATTAGGTTGTACTCACTAGTTTATAGGCGAGTACAACACCCTAATCGCCTGTTGCAGCATCGTACTCGCCTGTAACATGCCTGACGACTAGAAACACCTATAAATACCACCCTTGACTTGTAAAACATCATTTGTGCAACCCTAGTCGTCCCATAACCTCTCTCAACCCATAAACACCCTCTAGAACACGTTTTTGCCTAAGAATCCACCTTTCCAAGCTTTACACCTCATTATCTTGCAAATCCAAGGTGTGTTCTTCATTCCAAACCTTTGTAATGTTATTGTTTTGCTCCCTAAAGGTCCAGACCTGATTTCTAAGTGTTTGTGTCTTTAAAAACTTATTAAAAACAGTTTCTAAATAAACCTAAGCCTTCATGTTTGTTTTATGCAATGTTATCATGTAAAGATAGGATTTTTATGATGTAAACGTGTGGATTCTTGTGTATTTGATATGTTTCTGAGATAAATAGGTTGCTAGCATGATTGTTGATGAGTTTGGAAGTTCATAGTTGTGTATTGTTGATAATAGGCATTTTGACCCGTTTGAATGATTTTGAAGGATTAAGGATGATATGATGTGTTTTGTTGATTGTATGAGGTTAGGGTGTGCTCTAGGATGATGCTAGAAAAGTAGGATAATGTTGGACAACGTCCTTATGTGATGAAATCCGGATATTTGCCGTTTAGGGTAAGTCTTGCATGCGTTGATGTGATGTTTTCATAATAATATGTTATTTATGGAAATGTTCACAATTACGGTTGTTAGAATGATGATAATTTGGGGGTTTTTACTTGGAATGAGTTTCTTAATTATTTAGGTTTGATATTGGATGTTTCCACATGTTTCGGATCTGATTTGGAGGGTTAGACGCGCGAAAAAGTGACACGTGACTGCAGGGGGCGAGTAGGAGGTCTACTCGCCTGATAGAAAGACGCGAGTAGGCTACACGTGTGTAATATAGGCGAGTAGCCCCTCTACTCGTGTATATTACATGCAATTGCAACTCTAATCACATGTTTAACTTTCCTAATTGCTAGTTGACTTTTCCTAATTGCATGTTTGATTCCTAATCGCATGTTTTGTTGTTGTAAGTGTATTTCGACATCCCGGAACATGATTTGACACCTAGGAACATGTTAGGAACCCCGTGACATGTCTAATGACCTGGTAACACATGTCCGGACTCGTTATGCGTTATTTGAACTATATGATAGACTTAGTGAACGTTTGCGCATGTTAAGTGTAAAATTTCATATGATTGCATGATTTCTTATCCTTGAACAACACGTGGGATGTCAGGTCACCAATTGGGATGTCGGGTCTTGTCTGGTGTGGTCGGTTTACAGTCAAACACGTTTTCAAACAAACTTGGTTATGGTCTGGACATACGGGGAATAATTAACCTACGGGTTATTAGTGTAAGTACTTATATACGTCTTATGGTAGGTAGCCACTATACGGGACTATCATAGCATATTGATTTAACTATTTACAAGTAAAGCAACCTAAGGTGAGTGTCACAGTCCCACTTTTACTATTTTACTTTTGGGGGAGAAACATGCGTATTACTTACATTGTTTTAAGGATCATCTTATACTATGGTTTTGGTTGTTTACTATACGGGCGTTTCATCAGGAAGCCCAGGGGGAAACCATGAATATGTGGGTATACATAACGGGGGAAATGTGGATAGATCTATTGGGCCTGACAAACCCCACCCGTCGGCTGGGAGCCGGGCGGGTGCATATTGTCTATATTACTTGGAGCCACCGACGATGACGGTGGTTCATACTTTCTGGGCATACTTATCACGGATTGCGGGTCAGTAATGGTTTCCAACTCGTAGTAGTAACGATACTTAACGTCTAGCTAACGTTCTTGTAATCTAGTATTAACGGGAATGATCTTTTCAGACTTACGGAAACTCTTTTATAAAACCTGTGAACTCACCAGCATTATATGTTGACATTTTGGCATGTTTTCTCAGGTCGTTAAGGTAGCAGTCTGTGGATTAGGCGCACGGGGTCGTGCACGGCGTCTAGATATTAGAGCATGTTAAAATAAATGTTTTCAGACTATGTTTCATATTTCGTTGTAAACAAGATTTGCTTCCGCTTTGGTTTATGTTATAAAACTTAATGTTTGGAGTTACGTATTTTTACATTTAGTTGTCGTTTATTGTGACCGTTGACTTGGATCCTGGTGTGTCACGCGCTTCGCGGTAAAACCCCGCACGTGGAAATTTGAGGGTGTGACATGTATGGAGTACCTTTGACGTTCACTTCAAATTGTCTGCAGTGGATTCTCCCAAAACAGAAGAAGAAACAGTAGGTATGAGTGTTATTCCCTACGCAAATGGAGTAGGTAGCCTAATGTATCTAATGGTTTGCATAAGAGCAGACCTGGGGTATGCAGTAAGTCTTGTTAGTAGATATATTGCTAACCCAGGAAGAGAGGATTAGAAAGCTGTGAAATGGATGCTTAGGTATCTAAAAGGGACTGTGAATAAGGGGGTTAATATTTGGAAATGGGTCAGTAGGTGATGAAGTAGTGGGTTACACTGATTCAGATTTTGCTAAAGACCTTGACCATGGAAAGCCAATGACTGGATATGTGTTTAAGGTCTGTGGATCAACTGTTAGTTGGAAGGCTTCTTTGTAGAAGGTTGTTGCTTTGTCTTCAACTGAGGTAGAGTATGTAGCATTGACAGAAGGTGTAAAGGAGTGTTTATGGCTCAAAGGTCTAGTTACTGATCTAGGGGTAAATTTGTCCAAAACAGTTGTGCTATGTGATAATTAGAGTGTTGTCCAGTTAAGTAATCAGGTATTTCATGACAAGACTAAGCACATAAAAGTTAAGTTTCATTTCATAATGGATGTTGTGAAGAAGAAGGAACTTGAAATTGAAGAGGTGGATACCTTGGAGAATGTTGCTGATATGTTGACCAAGGTACTACCTGTGGAAAAGTTTGAATTTTGTTTGGAATTATTAGATGTTGGATAGACTTTATCCAAAGGTGGAGATTGTTGATAATGTTGTCTAAAGTCTCAATAATAGTCAAGGGACTAAAGTTGATAATATGGGATAGTAATAATAATTAGGGCTGAAGTAATAAGAATAAAAGTTTGGTTCTGTTCTTTCTTAGAAGATGAAGGGCTAAAGTTGACAAGTTGAAAGAATGGTTGTTAAAGACGGTTATGAGCTTATAAAGAGGGCTAATCACCTGATTAGGGTTTCATTCATTCAATTACAATTACTTTCAATTATGTCAAAGTTCTTTTGTATTCTTTCAATTCATTTATGTTCGTTCATTGTTCAATCATAATAAAGTTCGATCGTGTTTGATTGTGTGATTCTTTGGTCTGTTTTTATAACAGAGGTCATGGTCAAGCTTCTTCCTCAGCAATTTCAAAGCTACACAACAAACTCATACATAAGTATGAACAACCTTTTGATATGATTTGCAAGGGAAGTTTTCTTACAAACATAATCTTCATTCCGTCTTAAAGATTCATTTCGAGTATGATGGACTAGAACATATATGAGAACTATAGGGGAAGGTGACATGACACGATCACCCTGGATTGAACTTATGTCACCTAAAAAAAGGAATTGATAAGTATTTGTGAGTTGAGTTACACAAAAAAAACGAGGGAACTCATCAAACGTGTGTCACTTAATCAAGTGCAGTAAGTTTTTCACTTGTAAATTAACTTTGGATGTGAACAAGATATTTGACAATACAAAACATGATTTGGTAGTTTAAGATGTTGATTAGAATTTTGTCAAGTTAGATGTGGAAAGTTCACATGTCCCTTGATCCTTGATCTTGTGTATAGTATAATGTAGAATGGCAATGGACATTCTATAAGTATGTGGACTAGGAAAGAAACCTTCAATACTTGAAATTTATTTATGAAAAGAAAAAGTAACCATAAAATACAATATTGTGTTACCAAAATATACATCACCTTTCCTTTTGCTGTTTTGACAATGGATAAACATAAAAATTTTAATGTTTTCGTATAAGATAATGATATAACTACCACCCACCTCATATTCTTAACATAGAATTTACATAAATTTTATTAAAAGGAATTAGTAAATAATTTTAAACACATTATTATATTGCCGCATATAGACATGTCTTATCTCACCTCTTCACTCAAACCCTCTTCCCTCCTAACCACAACCGCCCTTTATTTTTATTTGAGTCTTTCTTCATCCTTGCTCCCTCTATCCATTCTTCCTTCTTGACGGTGATCTCTCTCTCTCTCTCTCTCTCTCTCTCTATATATATATATATATTATTTATTATTAAAGCGTGACCTAGATGCCTTTTTTGGTCTACAACTATAAATAAACTATGGTGTTTTGAGTTCTTAAACGTTCATACATTTTCTCTCTATCTCTATCTCTTTGGTGAAAGAGGTGAGACACACTTATAATAACTAAAATTAAAAGAACTCATCTTTGTTGTTATTGTTATATTCTTTGCTCTTTCATAATTCTTGTTGAGTTATTAACGTTGACTTTTTTGTTGACTCCTATAAGAAGAAAATGGCAGGATATGAGAGGAACGAGGAACTTATCTCCAGAAATGGTCATAAACATGAGGTAATATTATAACTTTCTTTGTTTCCTTAAGTTGTGATGATCAAATTGTAAATTTTATTTTCAATATTAATTTATTTCTTTAAATTGTTAATTTTTGCGTGTATCATGCTTGTATGTTGGAAGAGAGAAATCAAGCAAAAAGGGGATGTTTAGTAATAATAAATGGTTAAGAAAACGAATACATACCAAAGCATTTATTTAATTGTCATTCAAAATAATCAATTTTTAATAATTGGTGGTTAAAACTTAAAATAACACATGATACATGTTGCATCAATTATATATGTATATATACACACACACATTTATGGCTGCATTTGACATATAATGGTTAAGAAAATGAATATAATAATAATAATAATAATAATAATAATAATAATAATAATAATAATAATAATAAGAGAAAATTGCTCGAATAGTCCCTGTGGTTTGCTCAGATTTCACCTTTAGTCCCTAACTTTTAAAAATTACAGGTATAGTCCCGAAACAGTGGACTTTTTGCACTCGGATAGTCCCTGGAGCTAACTGACGTTAGATAATCCAGTTAAGTGGGTGTGAAATTACTAAAATACCCTTACTTTAATAAAAATAAAAAAATCAATTAAATAATAAAATAGAAAGATTACCCACATAACCTCTTAGCCAATCATGTGTCTCCACCTATTTTAGTGGGGCCCACCAACTTCATCTTCCCCACCCTATCACCATCACCACCACCAACCACCACCACCACCAACCTGCACCTCCCCCTTCATTTTAAAACACGAAACCCACCACCACCTCTGCAACAGCAACTTCTACCACTGTAACCACCACCACCACTTGAAGTGGTCTCTTTGGCTTCAGTTCTCCGGCAGCTGCTACTTCTACCACGACCACCGGAAGTGGCCTCTTCACCTTTGGTTCTTCCACAGGACCAAACTGAATCAGATCTGTCATCATCTTCGTCTGGAATCAGATCTGTTCGTCTGGAATCATCTTCGTCTGGAATCATCTTCGTCTTCTACTTCTACCACGTCACTGTCATCATCTTCGTCTGGAATCAGATCTGTTCGAGACCACCACACAATCCCCACCGGCAGCTGCTACGTCTACCACGTCACTGTCCTCTTTTCCTTTCTTCTTTTCCGATCTCCTCTGCTCTCTCTCTCTCTCTCTCTTGCGATCTCTTGCTTCTCTCTCTAGGGATACGTGTGTGTGTGTGTAGTGTATTCTTGACCATTAACAGAGCCGGTGGTTCATTAGGGTTCCGATTAAGAAAGAGAGGTGGTGGTGGTTGGTGGTTGGTGGATGGTGTGCAGAGGTGGTGGTGGTTGGTGGTTGGTGGATGGTGTGCAGAGGTGGTGGTGGTGGGATGGGGAAGATGAAGGTGATTGGAGTGGGGAAGATGAAGGATTGTGGGCCCCAGAGAATAATTATTTAATTGATTTTTTTATTTTTATTAAAGTAAGGGTATTTTAGTAATTTCACACCCACTTAACTGGATTATCTAACGTCAGTTAGCTCCAGGGACTATCCGAGTGCAAAAAGTCCACTGTTTCGGGACTATACCTGTAATTTTTAAAAGTTAGGGACTAAAGGTGAAATCTGAGCAAACCACAGGGACTATTCGAGCAATTTTCTCTAATAATAATAATAATAATAATAATAATAATAATAATAATAATAATAATAATAATAATAATAATAATAATAATAATAATAATAATAATAATAATAATAATAATAATAATAATAATGCGTGTATATAAACTTTTCTAAATGAATTTAAATTCGCTATATATGGAATATAAAAGTCAAATTGGGAGTCGGGTGAGAGTTTTCAATAGCCTTCAATACTGGTTTTTTTAAAACTTATTTGTAATCTTAATCTTATTACGTTTTTTCTTTTTTCCTGTTTTTAACGGCTAATCTGTGTGTTACGTATATGACGTCTAACAGTTGCCTGATGAAACAAAATGACTTATATCGAATATTTTAAAGACCGAAATGATTTAAAACTTGTGAATGTACTTGATTGTCAATGCAAATACATTATATAGATATTATTGAATGAAGTTAAAGTACTTATTCAACCTTGTTATAATTTTGTAATGAATAAATATTTCAATCGTATAATTATTAATTTGGACAATGAAATTTTGTATTTCATCCCTCAACTCCGAATTGTCCCATTCAGTAGCATACAAACAATCTGTAAAACGTCTCATTTATTTCTATAGTTAGCATCATGCATGCATATTATCATATACTAATATACTATTTCATTCTTATTATAGGGATGTTATCATATACTATTTCATTCTTATTATAGGGATATAATTTTATGAATATTTACTTCTGTCACGTATCCGTCAAAATTAGCTTTGTCAAAACGAGCTTCTTTTAGAAAAAACAAAATGCCATGTAGATTTTTATTGTTTGAACCAAAATATCATGTAAAATGCACACCAAACCTAATTTAAAGTTTTGTAGGCAGGAAATTGCATTATTGTTTTCTAGGGGTCCAAGAACTAAATTAATCACGTGGGAAGTGTCCTACCATAATAGTGTAGGTGGTCCATAACTATGGTGTTTCTTTTACATTTTGGCCAATTAGGTTTAAGGGTAGTGTAGTAAATTCACATGTAATAGCTACTAACATATGTTGGTGAGATGTCAAGTGTATCATGTGGATTGCCCCTTGGAAAGAAAATGACTTGTTAATAAATATCACAAAACTAGTAAATGAAAAAATAAATATTATTATTAAAAATAACGCGGGCGAGAGAAGAGAGAAAAAAGAAGAGGGAATGAAATAGTAGGTTTACAAAACCTACTTAGTAAAATCAGTTAATGCTAAACTTGTTTAATTAAAACAAAGATAATGAAACAAAATCTTTTTTTTTGTCGGCCTATGACATCACCCTGATAGACTTTTACAGCAAAAATAGTTTAAAAAATCCCGTGGAAATAAATGCATAGTAAGGGCAGCTGGGGTTTTGATTTAAATTTTCTATTAATAGGTAATCTAACGTCGTTACTTTCTATATTTTGATTCTTTAAATTTTTGCCGAAAGAAGGGTATAACCTCAATTTGGTTATTGTTAACATCTTTATTGATTAACCAATTATTATAGGGGACAGAAATGGGAGAAAAATACGGAGGATTAGTGCCAAAGAAGAAGCCTCTAATCTCAAAGGCAAGTATAAGCATCATTTACACTCGTATTATTGCAAGTAAATTACTAATTTACCCTTCTAATCAATAACACCAATCATATTTCGATGTTATGCATTGTCCAGGATCATGAACGTGCTTTCTTTGATTCAGCAGATTGGGCCTTATGCAAGGTAGATTTGGGCCAACATGGCCCATGAAACCATAACAATACTACTTGATCTGTCTAAATAATGAGCCTTAATTTAAACTAATGGTCCTTTTGTTTCTTATTTGATCAACAGCAAGGCGCAGGAATAAATGAGAAATCCACAATAGACATAGAGACCTTGCAACCCAAACTAGAGGTATAAAAAGGAAAAAAATTGACTAGATAAACAATGAGCCAAATCTTCTTTTCCAATAACAGAATTAACCGAACCGTCATAACCAAAACCAAACCAATGGTTATAGGTTCAGTTTTAACTCAAGAGTGAACGTAACCTAATTGATCCTTGTTAATATCTAGATATAACGGTTACATAACCATATTATGCATCACAGTCAAAGCAAAATGTACAAACACAGTACACAGTAATCACGGTTTTTTAGTTAAAAATTTGTCATATTTAATACAGAGAACACCTCGTCAACACTTGCCCCCGAGACGACCTGCTTGTGTATCAGGAGGTAACAACAATGTGAGTTTCGAAGCGTAAAATAATATTTATTAATTTATAAATAAGTCTTTTACTTAATTTAATTTTTATTTATTTTTTTTCCTGAATTTGTTATTATCAGGTTGAGTAAGAAGTGCATAAAGTAAATAAAAGAACGCTGGGAGTTGCAATGCGACCCATAAGTTAAGGATACAACTTTTCTTTCGGTGTTGGACTTGTGTGCATTTAATGTACAAGTTTTAATGCATGATATACATGTCAATGCAATATATAAAGTGTTTTTATTTCTTTTAATAAATAAAAATAAGTTTAAATTGAGGAATGAACTTGTAGTAGTACAAAAATTGTTGTCTTTTTCACCTGGGATTGTTTGGTTTGAATAATATTTAAAAAAAGTTAAATATTGTAAAAAATGTTGTAAACAAGCCTAATAGCAAGAATATGAGAAGAGATAATAGGGAGAGAAAGAGAGGTTTTTATTATTAATGGGTGTGTATAAAATAATACATTGTCATGACTATATATAGGAGAAACACATCTTGGAGAACAAGTCAACATATATTAGGAATTGATAATCAATAATTAATAGGTTTATAACACTCCCCCTTGATTATCAACTTCATACGCTTGTTGCTGCCTCATTAAAAATCTTGCCAAGAAAACCCAGTGGGACAAATGTAAAGTTTTATGGATCAACCAATATAACAACAAACAACCAGAAACAACAATAATAGATGAACACAAAGAGAATAGCGACAAAACAGGTGGCAAAACTCTTATTTCACCCAAACCAGAAAAACACCCCCCAAACCCTAGGTTTCACTAAATCAGTGAAACCCTAAAATAACAAGTGTTAGTGTAAACAGCTGATTATAAATGATCAGCTGTTACACAGGATGATAAAGTAAACACTTACAAAACGAACAGAGAAAATACAGAGAGATGGGGAGAGATGACGAGTCTTCACAGGAGAAGACTCGAGAACTAGAGAGAGAGAGTACAGGTAAGAGAACAAAATAATCTGACTAACTCGCTCAACTAACAATAATAATCTCTATATATAGAGAAACCCTAAAACACTTCATGGGCCAACGAACTGGGCTCATCCCTCTGGGCCATCCACCACTTGTCCAACAAGTAAGTCCATTCCTGAAACATATCACAGCCAACAAGCCCAAACATATGTAACACAATAAAATGTTATTGCACCTCTTGATAATACTTGAATTATTATTAGTATATTATTTTAACATGCCCCCTTAATTCAAGTATTAAAAAGGTCCAACATGTTCAATTCTTTGCAAAACACTTTATGCTGTTCAACCCCAAGACCCTTAGTAAAACCATCAGCAATTTGACAGTTAGACTCAATCTTTTCAGGCTGAACAATACCATCAGCCACCTTCTCTCTCAAGAAATGTAAATCCAATTCAAAGTGTTTTATCCTATCATGGAAAACAGGGTTTGCAGCAATAGAAATGGCTGCTTTACTGTCACAATATAACTTCATTGGTAAACTGACATTTACCTTTAATTCATACAAGAGATTTTTAAGCCAAATCATCTCACAAGCAGTAGAACACATGGCTCGATATTCAGCTTCTGCTGAGGACCGAGAAACTGTATTCTGCTTCTTGCTTTTCCAAGAAACCAATGACTTTCCAAGATATATGCAAAATCCTGAAACTGACTTTCTTGACTCAAGGCACTTGGCCCAGTCAGAATCAGTATACCCAACTAAGTCAAGATTATCACTTTTACTAATCAATATACCCTTTCCTGGAGACAACTTCAGGTATCTTAGAAGCCTAAGAGCAACCTGAAGATGCCCAGTAGAGGGTTTGTGCATATACTGACTTAAGTATTGCACTGCATAAGTGATATCTGCCCTAGTCAAGGATAAGTAAATAAGCTTCCCAACCAACTTTTGATAACCAGTAATGTCATCAAGAAGCTTATTATTTTTCTCATTTTTAACAGAGACAATATAACTCTGCTCAATAGGAGTAGCAACAGGTTTGCATCCTAAATATCCAAACTCATCTAGCAACTCAAGGCAATATTTCCTCTGAGATAAACAAATGCCAGATTGTGTTCTCAAAACCTCAATACCAAGGAAATATTTCAACAAGCCTAAGTCCTTAATAAGAAACTTAGAATTCAGACACTTCTTAACTTTAACTATCTCATCCTCATTATTACCGGTCAAAACAATATCATCAACATATACCAAGAGAATAATAAACACACCAGATTTGGACAAGATAAACACAGAATAATCACAAACACTCTGAACAAAACCAATATCAATAAGAACCTTAGTTAACTTCTCATTCCATTTCCTAGGGGCTTGTTTCAAGCCATAGAGAGATTTAACTAACTTACAAACTTTAGTTTCATTACTTGAATAATATCCCTCAGGAAGTTTCATATAGACATCCTCAGTTATAGAACCATATAGAAATGCATTATTCACATCTAGCTGATACAAAGGCCAATTATTACAAACAGCAAGATTAAGAACAACCCTGACAGTCACCATTTTTACAACTGGTGAAAAGGTTTCACCAAAGTCTATTCCTTCCCTTTGGTTATAACCCTTAGCTACTAGTCTAGCCTTATATCTTTCTACTTCCCCATTAGCCTTGTATTTAATTTTAAACACCCATTTGCATCCTATAGGTTTCCTATCCTTAGGTAACTCTGCTAGAACCCAAGTATTGTTTCTGTGCAATGCTTCCATTTCAGCATTCATAGCCTCAACCCATTTAGGGTCTTTGGCAGCATCAGAATAACACCTAGGTTCAACAGTTTTATTTAGACCAGACACGAAACAAAAATTTTCATTAGAAAGATTAGAATAATTGACAACATTTTCAACACCATATTTAACTTTTCCCTCAACAACAAATTCATCAAACTTTCTAGGAAAAACAGACTGTCTAGAGGATTTTCTAGTACTCCCTCCCTCAGGTGGAACTGTCTCAGCATGTGTTGACCTATCATCCTGGTCAGCATCCTCAGGTGGTCTACAACCAGTACTGCCTTCATACTGATTTGGGTCAGTATGAATGGTAGCTCTGGGAGACTTACCTGGTTGCTCACTAGACAGATCAACATGAGACTTATCGATTCCCCCTTCATCATTGGGAGGTTTGTTCCCCTTAACCATATCAGACTCTAAAGTTGCTTCTGTTTCATATAAATCAAAAAAGTTTTCATGATTTAACTCACTGATTTCAGACAAAACATCTTTATTAAAACTGGATTTAAACGGAAAAATGTTTTCATAAAACCTAACATCTCTAGAATACTCAATATTTTTTTGTTCTAAATTCCAAAGTTTATAACCTTTTTTAACATTAGAGTATCCTATCAGAACACATTTTTCAGCTCTAGAAGCCATTTTATCAGGTTCATTTAAAATTGTTATAAAACCTAAGCAACCAAAAGTCTTAAGATGGTCAAGAGTGGGGGGGAACCCAAACATGACCTCATAGGGACTCTTACCATTTAAAACTGAAGAAGGAATCCTGTTAATAAGATAAGTAGCAGTTAGGACACACTCAGACCAAAACTTTAAAGGTAAACCACTCTGAAATAATAAAGCTCTAGTCATGTTTAATAAGTGTCTATGTTTTCTCTCAACCAAGCCATTCTGTTGAGGGGTATATACACAGGATGTCTGATGTATAATACCCTTTTGTAAGCAGAATTGGCTCATTTGATTGTTAACAAACTCACTACCATTGTCACTTCTAAAAATTTTAACATGTTTTTTAAACTGAGTTTTAATCAATTCATAAAAACACATTATATTGTCAAACACTTCACCCTTTCCTTTCATTAAATAACACCAAACAGCTCTTGAGTAATCATCAACAATAGTTAGGAAATATTTATATCCTTCTCTACTAGGGAGTCTATAAGGACCCCACACATCAATATGAATAATATCTCCTATTTCTTTTGTTTTGTGATCACTTAATGGAAAGGGATTTCTAGTTTGTTTAGATTTATGACAAACTTCACATGGTTGAGAATTAGACACATTTATATTTAAAGCATCTTTTAACACATCAAGAACCTTATCAGAAGGGTGTCCTAACCTATTATGCCACAGATTAGAGTCACTAATGCTATTAGAACAGACATGATTAATACTCACTTTATCACCTATAAAGTATAACCCATCACTCTGTCTACCAGTCACCAGGATTTTCTTGGATTTGGAATCCTGGACAAAACATTCATGTTCATCAAATAACACAGTCAATTTATTATCTCTAGCAAGTTTATGAACTGACAACAAATTGACACAATAATCAGGAACATATAGAACATCTTTTAAAACAACATTACTAGCAAGAACAACATCCCCTATCTTAGAAACCTTGGCACTTGTGCCATTGGGATGTTTAACTTTAACATCAAAATCAGACACATTCAAACAGTTAATCATATATTGATCACTATTAGTCATATGCTGATTTGCACCAGAATCAGTTATCCAACTATCACAGATAACTTGTTTTATAAAGTTTGAACAGCTTGAAAAATTTTCCAAAACAGTTTTAAGATTTTCCAAAGTAGACAGACTTGAAAAACCATGAAATATATTACCTCCAGTATTAGAAGATTGAGGATCACTAGTAGTCTTTTCACTGATAAGACTCATTAACTTTGAAATCTGTTCAGAAGTGAAAGGCAAACCAGCAGTAGAAGAAGAAGCATTTGATTTATTATTACTAAAATTGTTTGACCCACCCTTACCATTCCCAGGCCTGGTATTCCCTTTCTTTCCACCAGGTGGGTAGCCAACCAGTTCAAAACATCTATCAACAGTATGTCCTATCCTATTACAATGTGAACATTTTAGATTTGGATTAGGACCTTTATTAAACCCCTTCTTTGTATCAACAGACTGTGTTGTTTTTGACACAAAAGCCACATTTTGTCCCTTGGTAGAATTACTAGAACCCCTATGTGACTCTTCCCTAGAGACAATAGCAAAAGCATTTTTTATAGTAGGCAAGGGTTCTCTTGTTAACAGATTGGTTCTAACTGGTTGGTAAACATCATCAAGCCCCATAAGAAATTGCATTAATTTTATTAATGAATTAAAATCATTGAACTCCTTTGAGGCTTGACACACACAGGCAGGCAATTGAACAATAGCATCAAATTGTTTCCACATAGTATTCAATTTATGATAGTACTCAGCAACACTACTACCATTTTGCCTAACAGAATTAATCTTCTGATACAAATTAAACACCACAGACCCATCAACCTTATCATATGTATCCCTAAGATCAGACCACACTTCAGAGGCAAATTTGGAAAAAACTTGACCAAGATATAGCTCTTCACTCACAGAATTAAGTAACCAAGATAAAACAACAGAATTACATCTATCCCATTGTTTACCTAATACATCATCAGTAGTAGACCTATCACAAGTTCCATCCACAAAACCAAACTTATTTTTAGTTTGTAAGGCTAACTTCATAGAACTTGCCCACACAGAATAATTTTCAGTACCTTTCAATTTTATACTAGTTATGGTCAAACTACTGGTGTCACTAGGGTGAAGAAACAATGGGTCACTGATATCCAATTTACTAATCAAGGTGCCAACAATGAGAGCTCCTGAGTTAGGATCATCTCCAGTAGCAGGGTGAGACGGATCAGAATCACCACTCATAGTTAAGACAGACAGAGAATCACAGATAACAAATCAATCAATCAACACACCAGATAGCAAATAGCTAACACAAGAACAGGATCAGATATGTAACAGAACAATATAAAGAAACCTAGAAGGCGAAGCTGTGTAGGTGTTCAGATCAAGGGTTCATCACTCAAGGTGCCCTCGCAGATCTTTACACAGGAGCCTCTTATTAACTAGGTAAATACTATATATATGCAAGATAAAGAACCAAACACCAATTAATCAAAGAACAAAACTCAATCAGACAGCAATAGACCAAGTATTGAGCCTACTCCGGTCCACCCTAACCCGGACAGTGCTCCTAGACACAAGAAGACAAGAAAGAGAACTTACAGAGTACTCCAGCAGCAGCACAGTAAGAATAACAAAAAACAAAGAATAGAAAGAACTTACAGATTGCAAGCTTCCTATCCAAGAACTCACCAGAGTAAGCAACCAACCAATAGCCAACAACAGTTGACAACCAAACCCTAGATCTGAAAAATAAACAGATCCAAAAAAACAAACCACAGTAATAGACAAGATCTATAGAAGATCAGATCTACTACAAAAACAAAAGTATCAGATCTATTAATTAGATCAGATCCTTTTAAAACTAGAGTCCAGAATCAGATCTATCAACTAGATCAGATCCTAGACAAGATACAGCGGAATATATAAAACAAAATCACAGAACCAAGAGCCTAGGCTCTGATACCATGTAAAGTTTTATGGATCAACCAATATAACAACAAACAACCAGAAACAACAATAATAGATGAACACAAAGAGAATAGCGACAAAACAGGTGGCAAAACTCTTATTTCACCCAAACCAGAAAAACACCCCCCAAACCCTAGGTTTCACTAAATCAGTGAAACCCTAAAATAACAAGTGTTAGTGTAAACAGCTGATTATAAATGATCAGCTGTTACACAGGATGATAAAGTAAACACTTACAAAACGAACAGAGAAAATACAGAGAGATGGGGAGAGATGACGAGTCTTCACAGGAGAAGACTCGAGAACTAGAGAGAGAGAGTACAGGTAAGAGAACAAAATAATCTGACTAACTCGCTCAACTAACAATAATAATCTCTATATATAGAGAAACCCTAAAACACTTCATGGGCCAACGAACTGGGCTCATCCCTCTGGGCCATCCACCACTTGTCCAACAAGTAAGTCCATTCCTGAAACATATCACAGCCAACAAGCCCAAACATATGTAACACAATAAAATGTTATTGCACCTCTTGATAATACTTGAATTATTATTAGTATATTATTTTAACAACAAAACCATAACTAAGGAAAAAAGAGTGCAGCGCATATTATCTCCCCCTGATGATGATCAGTCAAGCTCCTTGAGTCGACGCATCCCAATTCCATGAACCAACTTCTTGAATCTTGAGGTCGGAAGTGATTTAGTAAACAAGTCTGCCAAATTTTCGCTGGAACGGATTTGTTGGACAGTAATCTCTCCATTCTTTTGCAAATCATGTGTGAAAAAGAACTTTGGCAAAATGTGCTTCGTTCGGTCACCTTTGATGTATCCTTCCTTAAGTTGAGCAATGCATATTGCGTTATCTTCATGTAAAATTGTTGCTCCCTCATCTCCCGAAGAAATACCACAAGATTTACGAATGTGCTGTATCACAGACCTTAACCAAACACATTCTCGACTAGCTTCATGAATCGCCAATATTTCTGCATGATTAGATGACGTGGCTGTGATTGTCTGCTTTACAGAACGCCATGAAATTGCGGTACCTCCACTTGTGAACAAATATCCAGTTTGAGATCGCCCAGTGTGAGGATCAGACAAATACCCTGCATCTGCAAAACCAACCAAACTTGTTTTCGATTAGTTAGTAAAATACAAACCCATATCCTTTGTGCCTTGAAGGTATCGAAATATTTGTTTTACCCCATTCCAATGCCTATTTGTTGGTCATGAACTATATCTTGCCAATAAATTTAAAGAAAATGATATATCTGGTCGTGTATGGCTAGCAAGAAACATTAATGCACCAATTGCACTTAAATATGATACTTCTGGACCAAGTATTTCCCTCATCGCTCGGAGGTCGGAATGGGTCTTTCTCTACATCCAGATGCCTTACAACCATTGGGGTACTCAATGGATGTGACTTGTCCATATAAAACTTTTTGAGTAGTTTCTCTATGTAGGTTTCTTGGTGCACAAGGATTCCACCTTTAGGTGTTCATTTTGTAACCCAAGACAAAATTTTGTCTTTCCAAGGTCTTTCATTTCAAATTCTCTTTTCAAGTATTCAATCGCCTTTTGGAGCTCCCGTGGAGTTCCAATTATATTCAAGTCATCAACGTATACGGCAATTATAACATATTCAGATTCTGACCTTTTATAAAAATGCACGGGCATACAGAATCATTTTTATAACCTTCTTTCAACAAATACTCACTAAGACGATTATACCACATATGCCCTGATTGTTTTAGCCCATACAATGATTTGTTTAATTTAATTGAAAGATGTTCTCGAGAATTAGATTTACATGAGTTTGGTAATTTGAATCCTTCAGGGAGTTTCATGTAAATATCAGTATCAAGTGAGCCATAGAGATAGGCTGTCACGACATCCATTAGACGCAGATCAATCCCTTCTTGTATTACCAGACTAATAAGATAACGAAAAGTTATCGCATCCACCACTGGAGAATATGTCTCCTCATAATCAATCCCAGGTCTTTGCGAAAATCCTTGTGCTACTAATCTTGCCTTATATCGCACAATTTCATTTTTCTCATTACGTTTTCGCGCAAAAACCCATTTATTTCCGACAGCTTTTACACCTGCAGGTGTATAAACCACAGGTCCAAAAACTTCTCGTTTATTGAGGGAATCCAATTCTGCCTCAATTGCGTCTTTCCATTTTGGCCAATCATTTCTTTGTTTACATTCCTCAACAGATTTTGGTTCTTGATCCTCATTGTTTTCCATTACTTCTAGCGCTACATTATATGAAAAATTGTCATCGGCGTCGATTTCGTTTCGGTTCCATACCTTTCTAGACATGATATAATTTATTGAGATCTCTTCATTTTCAGGTACCTGAGGTTCTTCTGGAACCATCATGTCTAGTGTCTCTTCATGAGACTCATTTCTTGGTTTTACTATTACCTCGACTTGACCATCTAAATTATTTGCTCATTTCTTCTTTCGAGGATTTTTATCTTTTGAACCGATTGGTCTACCACGTTTGAGGCGTGCATTAGACTCATTTCCAACATGTGGTTGTCCTTCTGGGACACTTATTCTTACTGGAGCATTGGCAACTGGTATATGTGACTTAGTCACTCTCTTGGGGTCAGTGAATGCGTCTGGTAGTTGATTTGCTAATCCTTGTAAATGAATTATCCTTTGAACTTCTATTTCACACTGTTTAGTTCGAGGATCAAG
The DNA here is from genome assembly GCA_032199755.1 of Ambrosia artemisiifolia. Lineage (NCBI taxonomy): Eukaryota > Viridiplantae > Streptophyta > Magnoliopsida > Asterales > Asteraceae > Ambrosia > Ambrosia artemisiifolia. The sequence goes on from CM063525.1 coordinate 40,923,573, forward strand.
ATGAGCTAATAATAATTCATTCCAACTTAAATTATTATTTTTCAGCTGCATTTTGTCTCCCCTTAGTGTTGGGAATGTTGATTCAACAAAATGACAATCACCAAATCGAGCTTTAAATAAATCTCCTGTTGATGGCTCCAAATACTTAATGATGGATGGTGATTCATACCAAACATATATTCCTAACCTCCTTTGAGGTCCCATCTTTGTTCGTTGTGGTGGAGCGATAGGTACATATACGGCACAACCAAAAATTCTTAGATGGGAAATATCTTGTTCTTGACCAAAAACCAACTTTAATGGGGAGGAAGTGTGATAACCCGTTGGCCTGATGCGAATTAGTGTTGCTGCATGTAGAATTGCATGGCCCCAAGCAGATGCTGGTAATTTTGATTTCATAATCATAGGTCTTGCAACCATTTGGAGTCGCTTGATAAGCGATTCAGCAAGTCCATTTTGTGTGTGTACATTGGGTACATGATGCTCTACACTTATCCCAATAGACGTGCAATAATCATTAAATGTTAAACCCTAAATTCACCAGCATTGTCCAACCTAATTTTCTTGATGGGGTAATCTGGAAAATGTGCTCTTAGCCTTATTAATTGAGCAAGTAGTCGTGCAAATGCCATATTACGACTTGATAGTAAGCACACATGTGACCTTCTGGTTGATGCATCAATTAAGACCATAAAGTATGTGAATGGTCCACTAGAAGGGTGTATAGGCCCACATATGTCCCCATGTATTCTCTCCAAAAAAACTCAGGGATTCTGTCGCCACCTTAAGTGGTGATGGTCGGGTAATTAACTTCCCCTGTGAACATGCAACACATGTGATGTCCTTAGACTGAAGAATCTTTTTGTTCTTCATAGAATGTCCATGTGAATTCTCTATAATTTTTCGCATCATTATTGACCCGGGATGGCCTAACCGGTCATGCCAAATGATAAAATTTTCTTGGTCCATAAACTTCTGGTTTATGACTGCATTTGTTTCAGCTGCACTAATTTTAGTGCAATACAAACCAGAGGCAAGTGCGGGTAACTTCTCTAATACATGTTTTTTACCCGAAATCATATTTGTGATTTGAAGGTACTCATCATGTCCCTCACATGCAGTCTCAAGATGATATCCATTTAGACGAATATCTTTAAAACTTATTAGATTTCTTTGAGATAGTGGGGAAAATAATGCATTGTTAATTTTAAGTGGAGTTCCACTTTGTAGAATTATATAAGCTACTCCAATCCTTCAATCAATTTTGATTTACCAGATATAGTACTAACGCTTGCCTCTTTCATAGACAAACTAGAGAAATAATCTCTTTTCTTTAGAATTGTATTTGTAGTCGCACTATCTATTAGACCTATATCTTCACCATTAATAGTGAGTTTAGTTAAACACTCTACATGCTTCAAAACAAAACAAAGTCATATAAATAAAATGTCTAATATGCTTCAATCATAAAAAATCCAAAATGTTTCATATGTCTCAAAACAAACAAGAAATCATAATCCAAATCAGTTGGCTCATTATGTTCTTTATGACCATCAGGGACATCAATATTTCCATCTTCATACGTAAACTTTGTCTCTATTCCTTTCCCTTTGTCTTTGATGGATTGTTGGTAAAGTTCCACCAAGTGTTTAGGCGTACTACATGCACGGGCCCAATGATTGTTACTTCCACATCGGTGACATGCATTTGGTGGAGCAACATTTTTCTTTTTACCCTTTTCATCATTAGATTTCTTTTCATTAGCATGCCACTTATGGTGGGTCCCTATGTTTTTAAATTGAAAACCATGATAATTTCCCCGGCCACGTCCACGACCATGACCATGACCATGATCACGACACGACCACGTTGATAACCACGACCATGTCCAGGACTTTCACTTTGGCCATTATATGTTGCTGCATTCGCTTCTGGGAATGAGGCTGCACCAACTGGACGAGTCTCGTGATTTTTCATTAACAGCTCATTATTTTGCTTAGCCACAAGCAAACATGATATCAATTCACTATATTTAGTGAAACCCCTTTCACGATATTGTTGTTGCAAGAGCAAATTTGAGGCGTGAAAGGTGGAGAATGTCTTTTCCAACATCTCCTTATCAGTAATATTTTCACCACAAAGAATTAGTTGTGACGTGATTCTAAACGTTGCCGAGTTATACTCACTTATAGACTTAAAGTCTTGTAACCTTAAATTGAGCCATTCATAACGAGCATTTGGTAATATTACCGTTTTTTGGTGGTCATATCTTTCTTTCAGTTTGGTCCAAAGAACAAGTGGATCCTTCACAGTGAGGTATTCATTTTTCAAATCCTCATGAATATGGTGGCGTAAGAAAATAATTGCTTTTGCCTTATCTTTGGCATTTGCTTTATTTCCTTCTTTAATTGTCTCCCCAAGGTTATTAGCATTCAAATGGATTTCAGCATCCAATACCCATGACAAATAATTTTTTCTAATAATGTCTAGAGCCAAAAACACAAGCTTTGCAAGATTCGACATGATTAACTATTAAAGATATAAACATATGGATTATTAAACAATATATATAAAACTTAAATAAACTAAAGACTACAAAATAAGAGAAGAAAGATAAAATAAAAATAAGAGTAAAGATCAAATACAAAGTGTTTTTTTGGTAAAAACTGTAAGAATCAAAGGGGGTAAAAAAAATTTATTTTTTTTTAGAATTTTTTTTCCCATGTGCTTAAACATACTTTCTAGATGAATAATACAAAAAAAATGTAAAAAAAATTATTTTAGTGTAATTATGTCATTAAAGTAAATACATTAGTTTACATTAGAGAAATTATGTAATTACTCTACACGTAATTACTTTACACTAATTTTTTTTTTTTTAGTTTTCAATACTATAATACATGTTTAACAATATGGGAAAAAAAATTCGAAAAAAAAATACCCTCCTTTGATTCTCACAGTTCTTACCAAAAAAACACTTTGTACAATATCTTTACCCATAAAAATAATAACAGATGCAAACAAATCGATAAAGAAAAATATGAAAATAACTTTGAATTTGCAAACTCAATATAAAAATATTAAACAGATGCTATGTGTTCGAAACAGAGATAGATGGTAATTAATTCAAGTTTTGTTATTGCTTTGTATGAAGATAACTTTGACTTTGCAAACTCAATATTATTTCGCTGTCGAAACTTTTAACATAACTTTGCTCACATTGAAGCATCAAAGTCATCAAAAATAAAAACACTTCGATTTCAAAACTAGTGTTTTTATTCCATTATGCAAAAAAAGAAAAAAAACGTACTGTAACAATGAATTTGGATTTTAAAATTATAAATTATTAATTAAAAACATAATTTTTTTATATAGATATAACCGATGTATCATATTTAACATGATGAACTAAAAATCATAATATGCGATATGATATAACATAATTTGATTAAACAATAATAAATATCAATCGCGATTTAACCCAAAATTGTATTTGTTATAATAAGGGTTATTTGAAGAGATCAAAGAGAATAACAAAACAAGTCTTCAATACAACCCAAAATTGTATGAATTACGATATGGATTATATATGAGATAAAGAATAATGATAAAGTAACAAGACAATATGATATACCTTATGATAGTATGATTCTACTCCAAAAGCAACTCATGCTGATAACGTGTTTTAAACAAGCCTAATAGCAAGAATATGAGAAGAGATAATAGGGAGAGAAAGAGAGGTTTTTATTATTAATTGGTGTGTATAGAATAATACATTGTCATGACTATATATAGGAGAAACACATATTGGAGAACAAGTCAACATATATTAGGAATTGATAATCAATAATTAATAGGTTTATAACAAAAAACAAAATTTAAAAGGTTTTTAATAGATATAACTATATGAGAAAGTATTGGGTACAAAGTTTCTTAACATAAGAAGTGTAAGAAGCTACTAGAACTTGCCACGTCAATTTAACCTAACCATGATTAAACTATCACACACCCTCCCACTTTCACAATTATCACTACACCTACCCACTTTCATAAACCCATCCTCTTTTGAAACAAACCGATCGAGATCTAACCACCACCACCACCACGACCACGACCACCACCACCACCACCACAACGACCACCACCACCACTACCACCACCACCACCACCATCATCATCATCATCATAATTCACTAACACTCCAACACGTCGACGTCATCCCAATACAAGCTATAACCGTCAAGAAGATTATCATCATCATCATGCAAAGACGAGTTGAGATTAAATTGGAAAAAAGGGAACTTTTTCAGAAGGTAACGATATACATGAGTATCTCGTTGGTAATTTGGGCTTCCCATTGGTAAAATGGATGCTAACTCCATATCAGGGTGAGCAACTTTGTGATTTTGAGATGAAATTCAATGAGATGTTATCTAAAACACACATGGTGACTGACGAAGCTTCTCTATTTCATTAAAAAAATGATAACTGTTGGAGTTGGCCAAGTCTGTTGAGAGAGATCGAGTAGAAGAAGAAGCTTCAAAGGTGCGTTTAAATTTTTTAATGAGTGCGTCCAAAATTTCAATGAGTGCTTTCAAATTTTCAATGAGTGCGTTCAAACTTTTTATTGAGTGCGTCCAAATTTTCAATGAGTGCTTCCAAACTTTTTAATGAGTGCTTCTAAATTTTCAGTGATTGCTTCCAAACTTTTTAATGAGTGCTTCTAAATTTCAGTGAGTGCTTCCAAACTTTTTAATGAGTGCTTCTAAATGTTCAGTGAGTGCTTCCAAACTTTTTAATAACTTTTTAATGAGTGCTTCTAAATGTTCAGTGAGTGCTTCCAAACTTTTTAATGAGTGCTTCTAAATTTTCAATGAGTGCTTCCAAACTTTTTTAATGAGTGCTTCTAAATGTCCAGTGAGTGCTTCCAAACTTTTTAATGAGTGCTTCTAAATTTTCAATGAGTACTTCCAAACTTTTTAATTAGTGCTTTTAAATTTGATTAGTGCGTTTAAATTTCATACAATGAGTGCGTTTAAAATTTGTTAGTGCGTTTAAAAGTCTCTTTTTTCACCAGCTTCATCTTCTTCCTCTGCAACTTTTTTTAACCTAATTTTTATGTTTAATCATACTTATTGAAATAAAATCGAAAGTATTTGACAACTATTACGAGCGTGTATACATAATTTTGTTTGGTTTTTCGTAGGATTAAATCTTTTCCAGTGTAAATCTCTGTTTTCATAATTTTTTCATTTTTGTTCATTATAATCGAATGCTTTTTTGTTATTTTGATTGCGTAATCATTCAGATTGGTTTAATCGTTTTCAATTGTTGAAATATTTTTTGTTTCGATTGATTTTTGTTGTTACGATTTGAAAAAAAATTAGACGGTTTTTCATAATTTACCCTTGGTTAGTTTAACCTCTCCCTAACTATATAAGGAATTCATTTTCTTGACAAAAAGAAGTCCAAATCAAAATCTTTTTGTTGGGTGTGAATCATCGGGGAACGGGCACTCCAATGTAGTATCCTAGTCTCGATAAATCTTGAAGTGCCATCTCATTTTCAAGGCAAAGTACCTTTGGACTTCAAAATCACTAACGAAACTCTATAGTACTTTGCCTAGTTCTTTATTTATTTATAAAAGTCAAACGTTTAAAATAATTAAATATTTAAAATTGCATTTAATTTCATTAAAATTAAGCATCCTAAATTACATACGTTGAAAAAAAAAAACTTAAAATAAATAAACGACAATTTATTAAAGAAAAAAACTAATCAATAATAATAAGATAACCCTTTGCCCAATTATATTTCTATGCAATTTCTATTTTGCGGGCTATCGCGATTTTTTTGCATGGCGGGATCAAGATGCTCGTGGGCTCGAGCATATGTCTTTAAATCTTTGTCCATTGCTAATTTAGCAACAATTTCTCGTTGTTGCTTAATCAACAATGTCGATTTCAAAATGTGTTGTTGTTTAGCTTCCATCACCTTTTGAAATGTCGTCTCCTTCCTAGACGTATACGCTTCAAATTGTTCAATAGGTTCTCCATCTCCATGACTCCATCCACCAAATTACACTAAAAATCATTATATTTTCTCTTTACTTTTGAATTAAATAATAATTTTTTATAGCTTTATCCTTACTTTTCTCTCGCGTTCACTCACAACTACTTTAAAAAAATATTAAAAAATAAACAAGTGGGAAAAGTGTCATCCCGAATATACAGATGAGCAGTATCGTTTTCTATCACATCCACTCATAGCCAATTTCTAAAATATGAAGAACTCACTCATAAATCCCACAATTTAGAGCATTCGCATTTGGTCCACCAAATGTATGTGAGTGTGTCCCTCAAATTATATTGGATTATGGAGAGGGTGTAAGTGGTTGTGAGTGGAGAAGAGAATAATATTTGGTGAAAGTACTGTTCACCCCTATATTTGGGGGACACTGTTCACCCATATAAATATTTTAATATTTTTTGTAAGTGGTTGTGAGTGAGGAGAGAGAAAATGTAATGATTAAAGTATGAAAAGGTATTATTTGTTTAAGAAAGAGAGCGAAACTTTTGGGATGGATTAGTGATTTTTAGTGTAATTTGATGGAGTTGATGAGAATGCTCTTATGCATATTTTATCTTAAAAATCTAAAGAAACCATAGAAAATACCATTACATCATGAGCAATTTAGAGAATATAAAAGTAACTCTCTATGTTTAGAGGCTCAAAGTCAAGTCTCTATACTTTTTATAGGAGTGTATAATAATGAGAAAAAATAATAAAATAAGTGTTTGTGAGTAACATAAAAATTTAAATAGAGAATGTGATGTTTGAGATTTTTGTAAAATAAACAAATTTTATAGAAATGTGTGTTTTTTAGTTAAATTATGTAGATAGAGAAGAAGAGTGAGAGGTGAATGCTCTAAACATAGAGATTTGCTTTTGTATTCTCTAAATTGGTCTCTATTATAGCAAGTTGGATGTAGATATGTAGTGGTATTTTGGATGTTTTCTTTATATTATTCTTTAAAATTTTGAGATAAAATACGTATAGAGGATTAGACTGCACGGTGTAGTCATGCAAGTTCTTCATCCTCGGCCACGACACCGTTGAGCTCGCAACTCTTGTATTATCCTTGACGTTTATCCACCCCAATGTTAATGCAAGTTCTTCATCCTCGCCTACGACACCGTTGTCGACATGACTGTTAAGGGTAATTTTGAGAGAAATGTAAAATTTGTAATGTGTTTGATTTGAGAAAAGCATAAAAATGGCGTGTGGTTAAAAATGATAGGATGCGTTCATATATAAGTGATAATTATTTTTTTTTCAATTATTTAAAAAAATGAGCCGTTAGGGGACCAACAATTATTTTTTTAACAACCAACTAGGAGGCACCACGTCATTGAGCTTAGTTGCCCCATCCCGGTGGAAAATCCTATGGGTCGGTCTCCACGTTGGACCCGAGGTGGCGTAAAAGGGCTTCACACCGCCTTCCACGTCCCCACACCATGTAGTTTTAAAGTGGAGGAGACATCCATAAGCCCCATCACACTTTCATTAAAAATCAAATAATCTTAAGCTGCCACTTCATTTTACCAAATTCTACCACAATGTCACTAAATCACTCAAACCACTTATCACTAAATCACTTACAAAAGTCAACCAATCTAGAAAAACAATCAATCACCACATTCCATCTCACCTTCCCATACAAATTCAACTTTTCCACTTGTGATGTATATTGAAAAGGAAATAAGTTACTTCATAGTGGTTCGGAATGAGAGATCTAATCAAGGATGCAATAAAGTTGGTTGTTAATGAAGAAATCTGGCTAAACCTGTAAAATAAACACCGTTAGGCTCGCCACAAGGGAAAGGGAATGTCTCTCTATGACCACCATCCGGCGTGAGAATAGTTATGGTTTTAAGAAGTGATAAAGTTGAAAGAAAAATATTTGGTTCGAAAGCTTACCAGTACCCAATTTTGATAATTTTCAAATCAGTACTTTTGATACATGTACGCTACCCCTAATAAGGTGTACCCGAAATAAAAAAAAAAATTTAATTTTAGTTTACTCTCATCAATTTTTCTAAGGGTTTACTTTAACCGGTTCAAAATGGGGTTTCGGTTAGGGGTGCAAACGAGCTGAGTTGATTCGGAGCTCGATTAACTTAAAAGATCTCGAGCTAGGGCTCAGCTTGGTACGAACTTTGTTTTCAAAGCTCGAGCTCGACTCGTTTATTGTCTATTAGTTAATATATCAAACAAAAATAATATAAATAATAGACTCATTTATGCTCCCGAGCTCGATAAGTGAAGCTTGAGTTCGGACTCATTTACTAAACACACATATTTTCAAGTTTGGTTCAGATCACAAACAAGTTTAAATAAGCTTGACTCGACTCATTTACGAAACAATTTTAAATAAGTGGTAAATACTATTAAATGTTAGTAAATATAATATTACACTAGACTTGACGGGCATGTTGAGCCTCATAGTGCTCGGGCTTGATAAAAAACGAGCTTTGTTTTAGACTCAAGCTCAGCTAGGGCTCGATAAGGCTTGACTCGTTTCGAGTTTTTTACCGAGCCGAGCTCAAATAGCTCGCGAGCGGCTCGACTCGTAAAAGACCTGCAACTCCGGTTCAGTTTTCTTGTATCTTCTCACTCACCTGAACTCATCAACCAAATGCTTTTCACTCATACTCACATCAGAGTATGAGACGCCTTTCTGCTCTTGCTTCTAGGGCTGAACACATCCCTAACAATAATAATAATATTATCACACCCAAATCATCACTTCAAATTCAATCAATCTCTTCCAATCATATAAAAAAAGGTAATAATCTTTCTTCACTAAACCCTCAATTAAACCCCTCCATAGATCATCACTACATTTCCAAGATCCTTTCAAGAAAAGATTGGTACTTACTCCTAAACCACCACTTAAAAACCAATAAATTTACCTTACACCCTCATGTTATAGTAAGTATCTTGCAAAATCAAGAAAACCCATTACAAAGTTTGCTTTTTTATTTGTGGGTTTTGAATATTAACCCTTTATATGCAAAGAATCAATCTGTTTTGAATGTTTTAGCGAATACCCTTTATCGAAAAGGCCCGGTTTTATTAACTAAGGAGTTGGTTGATTTTGTTAGAAAATCAGGGTGTTGTGTGACTGAGGATGTGTTTTGTGTGTTGTTAGGGAGTTGGGGGAGGTTAGGTTTGGGTAAGTATTGTGTTCGGGTTTTCGAGCAGGTTTCGTTGTTAGGGATTGAGGTTAGTACTAGGTTGTATAATGCGGTGATTGATGCGTTGGTTAAGGCAAATGCGCTTGATTTGGCGTATTTGAAGTTTCAACAGATGAAGGCGGATGGATGTAGTCCGGATAGGTTTACGTATAATTTTTTGATTCATGGAGTTTGTAAAGCTGGAGTTGTGGATGAGGGTTTGAGGTTAGTTAAGCAAATGCGAGAAATGGGGTATGTGCCGAATGTGTTTACGTATACGATGCTTGTTGATGGGTATTGTAATGCTAAAAGAGTTGATGAAGCGTTTAGCGTTTTAGAGAGAATGAAGGAGAGTAATGTGAAGCCTAATGACGCTACGTTTAGATCATTGGTTAATGGTGTGTTCCGTAATATGCAGCCTCTCGAGGCTTTTAAGTTGTTATCTGATTTTGTGGAAAACGAAAAAGTATTGCGCGTAGCAGCGTGTGAAGCGGTTTTGCTTTGTCTTTCTAGGAATTCTATGTCTAACGAAATCGCTCTTTTCTTGAAGAAAATCATCAAGAGAGGTTATGTTCCCGATACTATGACGTTAAACGTCACTATAACTTGTTTACTTAAAGGATTTGATCTCATGGAAACTTGTGATATTGTTGATGGTTTGATTGCGAGAGGTGTGAATCTTGGGTTCAATACTTATATTCTTCTCGTGGAGTCTTTATACAAGAACGGAAAAGTAGAGGAGGGTAATCGGTATCTAAATCAGATTATTAATAACGGGCTTTTAACAAATGTGGTCTCGTATAACATGATTATTGATAGTTTTTGCAAGGCGGGTATGATTGATAGAGCTATGAAAACGTTTCTAGACATGCTTCAAGCTCGCATTTCCCCTAATCTCGTTACTTTCAACACTCTATTATCATATCATTGCAAGATTGGCGATATGCGTGAATCTCGAGAGCTTCTTAAGATGCTTTTAAACCATGGCTTAAAACCTGACACTTATACTTTCGGTTCAATAATTTACGGTCTTTGTAGGACACATCAAATTGACGATGCCTTTGATTGTTTGCACGAGATGGTTGATTGGGGCGTTCGTCCAAATGCAATAACATACAATATCTTGATCCGTGCATTATGTATCATCGGTGATATCTCGAGAGCAAAAGCGTTGCTAAAGTCAATGCAAGCCAATGGGATAAAGCCGGATGTTTTTTCTTTCAACGCTTTGATTGAAAGCTTTTGTAGAATAAAGGACGTCGAGAAGGCACAAAGGGTTCTTCAGACAATGTTGACTTTAGGTTTGACTCCAGATAATTTCACTTATAGTGCTTTTATTAAGATGTTGTGTGAGTTGGGGAGGTATAAAGAAGCTAAAGAGTTGTTCCAATCGATGGAAGCTAATGGATGTAGCCCTGATTCCTTTACATGTAATTTGTTTATTGATGGTTTAGTTCGGTCGGGTAGGTTCATTGAGGCCCGAGATATCTTTCTCAAGTATAAAGAAAGGGGAATTGTATTGAAACCCATCTCAATTTTATAATTACATATACAAGAGTTTCAATATAGTTGTTTTTCTTTGTGCCTTTGGCGTTGGTAGTTTTATATCATGGAGTTCACTTGCAGCCTACTTCCCTATTTCTTTCTGCAGTACATCTTGCTACGTATTAAGGTATGTTCGGTTTATTTTTTGATATCTGATTTTGTTTTAATTCGAAGTTATTGAGTTCAAGAAAGTTGCAAGATTACATTTTTGCAAAGTTTCTAAGTAAAATTACATAGTTACCTCGTGTTATTAAGTGGAAAGATCAATGATATTGATTTAGGACTAGAAGATCACCTTGTCTTTTTTAATGTCGAATGGTATTTTGGACATATTGGAAACAGTCCAAACAGTTTTGTGGAACTATTTAAGTGTGTGAATCTATGAGACGACACGAACTTAAAACAAAGTTCGTGGGTTTGGTTTTAGTCTAAATGGGTTTGGGCAGTTTTAAGTTGAACCTACGAATATGTTCTGCCAAATGTGTTGTATTTAAGTTGACTTGGCGGGTTCGCGGATTGACCATTTGGTTTCAAGTCTTTTTTTTTTTTTTTTGAAAAATGTGTTTTATGTCATAACGTAAATTGATTGGGTATTTTATGCCAAAATTTAAATGGTAAAAGAGAAACGAGATTCAAGTTTTTATAGTTTAAACATTATTATAATATTATCATAAGTACATTTGTATTTTTGGTTGTAAATTTGTAATGTTAGAGTATTAATATTTAAATAAATAAAATAAAATTTTGGGTTAAATCGGTCGTGTTCCTGTCAATTAAGCTCACATTGTATTAAAAACATACAGGCAATCCTCTTATGTATTTTTTATCTGGATTAGAAATAGCTCATTTGACCATATATTTCTGACCTTTGAATTGCAAGAAATGAAAAAAAACTGTAAATTCGGTTTGATTTTGGCAAATACATGTTAAGGAATTCTTGTCGGTCAAGCCCTTTTTCAACTAAGACTTCTTGTTTTTTTTTTTTTCAAAAGTGATGTTTCTTCATGTTCGTTGAATCTTTTGCATACTCTTTTTAACAGTTTTGGTTGGTCCTACCCGCAATGTGAATACACGTTCATCAGTTGTGTAATAAGTGGCTAAGATATACATCGGTATGTATTGAGTTGAGTTTTCGACATCGCTCTTAGTAATCAATGGATCTTGGCTTTGATGCTGTTGTTTTTTGTTCTTTTCTGCTTCACATTAGGTGCCCTTTGACGAACCAGTTTTGAAATTACATTCAATTTTTTTTAATGAATTTAATTTGTTTAGGGAATAGTGAAACGGGAATCGCTAGAACAGGGATAGGATATCTACCTATACCAGGTGGGGGAGCAGGTTATGATGGTGGTGTGGTGGCGCTATAGCGGTGATGAACCTGTGGAGGTTCTTGCGAAGGCCCTTCAATGCTCCATTCAGAAACATGTAAGTGATCTTTTGACCATTATTATGACTTTGTGGCACCTTGTTTTATGTATTAACCTACATAATTTATATGCCAAGATATTACATTTTACACGAAAATGATGCGTATTTATGCTAATAAATTATGTTATAAAATGCTTCATGTTTGACTTTTCGATTCAAGGTCATACAAAGCAGATTTCAATTCCAAAGTTATATAAAGTTCTTCATACATTCATATGATTAGTTTGATACGTTAACAACTGTACCCATTAAGTCCCACAAAGTGCGAAGCCATTGGTAGGGTCTAGGGAGGGAGGGATGTAGGCACACCTTACCTATGCCCCTAAGGACAGAGAGGTTGCTTCTAACGAGACCCCTGGCTCCAAAACAAATAGACTAAATATTTATAAATAGACAGCTACTAAATAGCAAAGTGGTGAAAAAGTAGTATAGACAAATAGAAACAAATATAGTGTCGTGCCGCAATATAGACATAAATGCTGGAAGACAGTCACATGCTAAGTACACTAAGCGTGGACCATGTCCTCAGAGAGGTGCAACTCTAGCAATATAGTTAGATTAAAATCGACAAAAGGTATTACAAATCAAGAGATATTGATGTCACATCTGTAAGAAAATCCATCTAAATTAGGAAGTCAACCCATATTAGGTTTGACCTAAAAGCAAAAACTCTTATTTTTTACTTGGAGATGATGAACTAATCATACTTTTCGGTTCATAGCAGATATACATCAGCTTTGAAGAGTTATAAGTTGACTGAGCGTGGCCAACGCCATGTGCCACCTGAATACACTGGTGAATGTTGTAACGGGCGCTGCTTTCTCACCCTCTGGCTCCTCCACTACACCGCCACCACTGCAGTCATCTGCCTTCCTTTGCTGTAACTAGGGGTGTTCACGTTATGATTTTGGCGGTTTTTAGGTCATAGTTTTAGTTACTGGTTTTGATTATCAGATCGTCACTAATGGTTTGGCTCCAGTTTGAGCAATTTCACGGTTTTAAACTTGAACCGTGAACCCCCAACTGTTATGGTACTATCAGTACTTAAGTAGGAACTAACTGAGTTTTTAACCTCAACAAAATAAATTAACTGCGAGTTTGAGCTCAATAAGTCCAGTAAACTCGACTTGTCTGCTTACACCTTGTCCCTTCTGCAATAAATTTGTATATTGTTTTAAACTTTGTATAGTTCAACTTCATCAAGAACCAGAAATCAATCAAATTTAATTATTATGCAATAAGACTTGTACATAGTAAAATTATCATGCAAAAAATATTTTGCAAGTCCAGTTTCAAAAACATGATGTTCTCCATTAGAGAACCAAGATATCATCAACTACTTCATTGATCAAAGAATCAAGCAACCGGGACTCGATCTCGACCCCGATTTCTAACGCTTCGACATCAAAATCGAGCCATTTTTTGTAACTACAACCGCTCATATCCTTATCAACCAGCTCATCAACCATACTGTCTTTCATATCTTCCCACCCTGCAATCTCTTGGTAAACTTCTTGAGCTAACCGCTCCGGTCTTCTCACCGTTGCTAGCCCTTTAGCCCACACCCTGCACCTCGTCTCCATGCACTCGCTCACACAGTTAAACACGAGCTCACGTCTTAACTTAGCCGGTTCTTCTTTAGGTTTACCGAACTCTAACTGGTCAAACACACGTGGGTTCACGATCTTTCGAGTCTTGCCAATGGTGAAGTCGACAAACATTGTTTCGATATTTGCAAGCACTTGGTTTACGTACTCGGGTTCCCATTTGGAAACCGCTGTGATTGAAGAAGCCGAGTCTAGTAACTCAGTATCAACATCCATCGGGCTCGGGTTTGTTGAAAATTTTGCAGCGGTTAGCTCCCGGGCTAGAACCGAAGCCGAATCTTGCCTGCTGCTAACAGCAGTGTCTGAAGAGTTGCAGCTTTCGGTGTTGAAAGACGGTTCAAGCACTGAATCCGGGCTCGGCTGTCTAACATAAAGATACTTTCGATACGCATAGTCATTAAACATTGGTTCGCGAGGATCATTAACAGACAACCCATAACTTGAATCATCTGTATTCATTAGATCTTGGCCCTAAAACATCAAAAAGATCATGTTATTAATCATTATAAACTACAAGAACTGTACATAACAAAGATCATGTTATTAATCATATTGTTCACAACATACCATATTGAGCTTGTGATTCACCTTCATGAGTTCTGAATGATCATTCGCAGATAACCCGTAACTCGAATCCTCACTAGTGATTCTGTCTTGGTCCTAAAAACATAACAAAAGAACAGATGCATAATCAGTGAAACTGCAAGAATCATAAATAACATATATAAAAAAAGTCAACTTTGTTCATCGCATACTTGATCAGGCTTGTATGAAGAAAACCCGTAACTCGAATCCTCTCCAATGTCGGTTTCTGTTGCTAACAAAGAATCTTGAGAAACCGAGGCGGGACTACAGGTTAGTTCCCTCAGTTTTTGCTCCAAAAGAGCACTTAAAGCATCAACTCCAATAACATTGCAGCTCAAAGATGATGTGGTTGAATCAGTATGGGTCGAATCGGGTGCATCTTTACTTTGATTATCGGATAGAAAACTGTCGTTAGAGATCACCGGGCGTGCAAGTGGAGATGTGAAAGTAAAAGAAACAACATCACTTTTGTTACTTCTGCAACTTCTATCCCGAACAGCATTATTCGTATTATTATGATTACTGTCTTCAATGGAACGTTTTTTTCGGTTGGTTGAGTAAGGTTCCTTTTTATGGCTTGGTTTCTGAGAAACCGGCTTTCTAGCTTGTGGACCGACGTTAGAACATGAAGTTTTCGGGGTTGACTTTCCTCGGTCAACTAAGCTATTTTGTTTCTGATTGTTCTGCTTTAATACATTCGAAGAAACAGGATTTTTCTGCGTATTTCTTTCGCTATTTGACTGAATTCTAACGGGCTGTGGTCGATGATTCAAGCCTTCACGCTTTTGAACATTAGCCTTAGCTTGCAGAGCTAAAGAAATTGACTTTTTCGGTTCTGAACTTTGTTGACTTTTAAGATTCTTAGCATTTGAATCTAACGGTCTTCGAGCAGACTCGGGTACCTTAGGTTTTCTTGTTGAATTCTCTACTCTTTCCCTAGAAACTTTCACCCTAAACGGAACCATAGACGATGATGACAGAGATGGTGATGGTGATGATGACCCAACAAGAGGTATCTTGGCTGCAGCCTCCATTATACGAGCAGGATTATTCGATGACACGAATCCTGAGCTTTTGATAGGAGATAGCAGCTTGTTACGGGTAATAGGGATCGACTTAGCAGATTTTGGAGGTAAAGTTTCGGTTTGAAACTTCTCAACCGCTCTTCCAACGACCATTTTCTGAGGTTTGACCTCTTTGGCTCTAGAAACGGTCTCCATTTGACAATCGGTCAACTCAAAGTCCGACTCTTCTCTAACATAAATTGCAGATGAATCTCTAAGAGATTGAGAGTCAAAAGATGGATTCGAGTATGTGTCTGACAAGTTAACAGTTGGCAATGAATCTAGCCCCATAAGGCGTGCAACGACCCCAGGAGCTTTCGTGCCATAACCATCTTCATCGGTTACTGAAGTTGCGCAACTATAAACGCCCATCATGTCATCTTCTTCCATCTGTATACAGGAGTTTGACTTTGACTTTTAAGGTCAAACATTTCATTCATAAAGTTAAAACTGACATAGAGAAAAACAGAAGTATGTACCATATTGAAACGAGTCATGGGCATGTTTCCATCGGTTCTCTTCGTTTGCTTCGGTTGTTCTACACAAAATTACAAGAGATTTATTCATAAAAAGGTAAAGAATGCAGTGCAAAATGTGGTTCGGGTCAAACATACTCATTTGAACATTGACCAACCCGCCCAACCTGTCCATTTTGTCACCTCTAGCGAAACGGCTACAACAAGCTTATCACAGAGCACGAATATATACCTGGTGATTCGGACTTGCTAGAGAACAATTTCTTGCGAGATTTGGCATTCCAATCAAATAAATGCAGAAAACCGCCAACATAACCACCACCGCCACCCTTTGACCCGTGTTTCTGAGCGCCCATATCCTTATGTAAGATTTAAAGTTGACTGCTACTAATTCTTTGTACAAGAACCAAAGTCCATCTGTAAATTTCAATAATGTGATTACGTACGCTATCGTGTGAGCTATCTAACAGCCTGAATAACGTCTAAGGACGCAGTTACTATGACATTGGTCCTCACTCGAAATCTACAAAGGGATCGTGCGACCTCTTCCTTAAATCAGCTGACTAGAACCTAAGAATTCTACTTTCAAGATTCATAACTAACACAGAAAAATGTCCAACAAATTATTGCAACAGTTTTAAATCCAAAACTTTTTCATTTGAATTAAAAGTTCTATGCAATCTGAGGTCATATGCACTACAACATATTACTGCAACAGTTTTGTATTCCCCTTTACCCTCACAAACAATAATCATATACATTCAAAGTCTTAATTAACCTTTGACTTTTTTTTTCACTTGATTTTTTTGATTCATTAAATGTCATTTTTATTAAAAACAAAAGGGCAAAATTTGCAGACTATCATGATAGGTAGGCGGGCAACAAGCTGAGCCGCAACCCCCTTCTGAATAGCAAAATCTATCCTACTGAAAACAAACCCATGGTCCCAAGGGGTCGAGAAATAGTTGTGAATGACCTGTTGCACTCTGTCAAGGAACCTAATACAGTTAAATTCAGAACAAACATAACTAGCAATCACAAGAACAAACCTAGTGGAATTCGAATATAACAAGATCGAAATTCGAAACATCTAACACTTTCAGAATTGACTTCTTCATACATAACACAATGTCAATTAATCACATTCAATTTATATTCAAGATCAAACATAAAATTAAACCCTCATAAATAAAGAACTATGAAAAATCACATTCAACTTATAATAATCATAACCCAAATCAAAAGATTCACATAACCATCAAACAAACACAAACCCAAACCTGATTCAATCAAAACATGATCAAAACTTTATAAAAATAATCCAAGAACTCATCAAATAACACCAAAAATAAACTAAAAACATTACCTAAAGAAGAAATGAACAAAATCAGCAAATGGGTTTCACTAAGTTTGTAAAAAGATTTGAACTTGAAGAAGTTTTTGAAAGAAAGAAAGAAATTGTAACGTTATTCAAGAAAGAGAAAGAGAAGGCTTAAAATGGTTTTGAATTCAGAAGCTTTAAATGGGGATGGATATTATTATTAAATATTAAAATAATGTGTTTTTTTTTTTATTATTATTTTGATGCATTTGTTTAAGGAAATTCTTTTGAAATGTTGGAAAAAAAATGAGTTTAAGAAAATGACAAAAATGAAGTTTAACGGTCTCTTTTAGGGGAGGGAGAGATTTCAAATTACAAAGGAGAGTGTTGTTGAGATGTGGTTCAGTGGATTGAGGTACATGATATGTAGATGTTGCCTCACAATATTTAAATCATACGGTTGTGAAGGTATGTCATATAGGTTTAAAATGGGCCCATCTTGGATTTTATTATGTAAATCATGGGTAAAGAGTAAAGACATTTTGGGTCAAAACTTTTATGGTTTTATTGATGTTTTTGGGACCGGATGGGATTGGGTATTTTCTTAATCGGTTTGTTGGTCAGATCAGATGTAAGAACTAAATGTTGTCATTAATAATATAAAAAAATTGGGTAAAAATGAGAAAATATTAATTAATTTCCATTCCATTGTTGAACGTGACTAACGCCTCAAATCGGCTCGTCTAACCCTGGTTCTTGGTCTGACTGACTGATTCGGTACGGGTTTAAAACATTAGGTTTTCCTTAGACTAGAGATAAAAAACGGTTGGGACAAAATCGGGGTTTTTACATAAATAAAATCTTATTTTAAACCGCTTTGAAACCGAACCATAGAGTTATAATCGGTTTGTAGTACTATAGCTTGAAGAAGAGGTTAATTAAAAAACTAACATATTTTAAATGCTACAAATCTATTTG
Organism: Ambrosia artemisiifolia; assembly: GCA_032199755.1. Taxonomy (NCBI): domain Eukaryota; kingdom Viridiplantae; phylum Streptophyta; class Magnoliopsida; order Asterales; family Asteraceae; genus Ambrosia; species Ambrosia artemisiifolia. The sequence goes on from CM063525.1 coordinate 40,941,817, forward strand.
TTTAGGGTTATACAATGCCAGAAACCCGACACAAAAATATCAAAATTTGGGTTTTCAATTCATCATAATAAACTACTAGTAGCAAAATTAATCGGTTTGAGAACTAGGGACAATATAAAATACAAGTAGCAAAGATTTTGAACCTTTAAATTAAAAGATCAATAATGGTGGGAGGTAGACCTGGCAATTTCAACCCATTTGGTTGAGTTTGGGTTATTTTGGGTTTAAAATTTGACTTTGTGGGTTGAAATGGGTTTAGTATAATTTTCAAGGGGGTTAGGATGGGTAATTTTAATTGTAGGATATAAGTAAGTGGGTCAGGATGGGTAAATTAAAAAAAACAAATGGGTCAGGATGGGTATTTTTAGATAACCATATACAAATTTGAATTAAAACTCACCCAACACCAAAAGCGTTAATGCCTCATAGAAATAAATGTCATTAAAAACAAAAAATTTATATCTTTTGCATTTGTTGATAACCCCAGTCGGTTCGAAACCGTTTAGATCGTTAACGGACGACCAGGTCGAAACAACACGGGTCGTTAACGAGACCGATCTCATCGAAATGGTTCGAGTCGTTAGCGGACTTGACCGAGTCGAAACAGTCTGAGTTGTTGACCGGCAAGTTCGGGTCGAAATGGTCTGGTCGTTGCCGGGCCCGGTCGGGTCGAAACGGTCCAGGTTGTTACCGGGTCCGGTCGGGTCGAAACAGTCCGGGTCACTACAGGACGGGTCAGGTTGAAACGGTCTGGGTCGTTACCGGGCCCGGTCATGTAGAAACGGTCCGGATCGCTACCGGGCCCATTCGGGTCGAAACGATCCGGGTCACTACCTGGCGGGTCAGGTTGAAACAGTCTGGGTCGTTACCTAGCCCGGTCGGGTAGAAACGGTCCGGGTCGCCATAGGGCCCGGTCCGGTCAAAACAGTCCGGTTAACTACGGGACGAGTCAGGTTGAAACGGTCTGGGTCGTTACCGGGCCCGGTCGGGTAGAAACGGTCTGGGTCGCTACCGGGCCCGGCTGGGTCGAAACAGTCCGGGTCGCTACGGGACGGGTCAGGTTGAAATGGTTTGGGTCTCTTACGGGCCCGGTCAGGTCGAAACGGTCTGGGTCGCTACCGGGCCCGGTCCGGTCGAAATGGTCTGGGTCATTACGGGACGAGTCAAGTTGAAACGGTCTGGGTCGTTACCGGGCCCGATCGGGTCAAAACGGTCCGATCGCTACCGGGCCCGGCTGGAACGAAACAGTCCGGGTCGCTACAGGACGGGTCAGGTTGAAATGGTTTCGGTCGTTACCGGACCCGGTTGGCTCGAAACGGTCCGGGTCGCTACCGGGCCCGTTCGGGTCGAAACGGTCTGGGTCACTACGGGACGGGTCAAGTTGAAACGGTCTGGGTCGTTATCGGGCCCGTTCGGGTAGAAACGGTCCGGGTCGCCACAGGGCCCGGTCCGGTCGAAACAGTCCGGGTCGAAACAGTCCGGGTCGAAACGGTCCGGGTCACTACCGGGCCCGGCTGGAACGAAACAGTCCGGGTCGCTACGGGACGGGTCAGGCTGAAATGGTCTGGGTAGTTTCCGGGCCCGGTCTAGTCGAAACTGTCCGTGTCGCTACCGGGCCCGGCTGGGTCCAAACGGTCCGGGTCGCTACCGGGCCCGGCCGGTTCGAAATGGTCCGGGTCGCTAACGGGCGCGGTCGTTGACGAGCCAGATCGGGTCGAAACGGTCTGGATAGCAAACGGGCCCGGCCGGGTCGAAGCGATTCCGGTCACTAACGTGCCTGACCGGGTCGAAACGGTCCTGGTCGCTATTGGATACGGTCAGGTTGAAACGGTTCGGGTCGTTAATGGGTCCGGTCGGGTCGAAATAGTCCGGGTCATTAACGGCCCCGGTCCAGATCGATAACGGGTCAGTCGGGTCGAAACAGTCCGGGTTGTTAACCGGCCCGGTTCGAAATGAAATATTTCGGATCCCTTAAGATTTTATTTTTAAATTTATTTTTGTTTTTTATTTTAAATTTGTTTTTTTTTACTTTTTAAAATTTTAATTTTTTATTGTTATTTTAATCTATTTTGATGTGAGCTTATTATAATCCAAACCATTCAGGCCCAAACCCATCCTGACCCAACCCATCCTAACCTATTATTTTAATTTACTCATCTTGACCCACACCCATCCTAACCCAAACTCATCCTAACCCAACACCCAAACCCACCCAACCTATCCATTTTGCCACCCCTAGTGGGAGGGGTATTTTTCATCTGACTTACGATTGTTGACTTTTTTCAACTAAATATTCATAACTTTTTTCATACTACATGTTTTGAAAAAACACACTATAAAAACAAACGTTTTATTCTTTTTAATTTGCATACCATATTCATATACTTAAAAAACTAGTTGGGTTTATAACGGGCGTCATATGATGTATAACGTGCGTCATATGATGTATAATGTGCGCCATTATGACCATAATATGTGTGATTATTTGGGTTTTTGTCCGGACGAAATTACACTTGGCTCTATGTACATGTAGCGCTCCTAGTTCGTTCCTATCTTTTGTAGGTTAAGATGTCTTTGTGGGTTAACTCACTACACTAATAATATCTTATATATTGTGATTAAGATTTTTTTTTCAACAACTATACCTTTGTAATAAGGCTCAAATAGCTTAACCTTTTAAACCCCATCAAAATAAACGCAACCCAATTTATTTAAGAAATTTAAACTTGATTTAAAAAGGATTGTGTGGGCCTAGGGTGAGGTACGTGAATGTTAAACGAATAAACATCTGAATGAACGTGAGGAACACAAGCACAATACGGCTGACAAACATCTGATCGGACGTAAGGAACTCGCAATCGGCGATCGCAATCAACAAAATCAATCAACAATCATATTCATCACATGGAATTGGAGTCCGATCGGCCAAAATTTGAGATTTGCTAATGTTTTATTTAGGGGCCGTTTGACAACGTCTGAATGGGTAAGTGTTGACCCAGTAAGATGACTGAATGGTTAAGAGGTTCTGCATGGTTAAGTGCTGAATCATTAAGTGGTGTTTCGTTAGACATCTGAATACTTAATTAAAAAAAAATCACACACCTTTATTACCCACCCACCCCATCTCTAACCACACAAACACACACACACACAAGATCTTCTCTCTCTCTCTCACCATATTCTTCTTTCTTTTTTCTTTAACTCACACAAACCCATATTCTTCATTCTTTTCTTTCTTTTTCTGTAACTCACACGAAGGAGGAGATGAGAAGGATGAAGGAGGAGATGGGTTGTTGGCGGAGGAGAGGATGAAGGGTGGGGGCGGCTGGTGGTCGGAGCTGAAGGAGAGGGGAGGAGGTAGGGTGGGGACGAAGCGAAGCAACAATTGCGGTCAGACGAAGCGAAGCAGCAACAACAACGACACACAAAGATCAGTCAGACTCGTTCCCAAGTCTGGCCCGGAAAGAGGCGTGGCCAGACCTTAGCTTCCGGTTAGACGTCGCAGCCAAACACTCGGACTCACCCTGCCTCTGACCGAATCAGACATTCACGTCTGACTGAGACCGGTCAGACGCAAACAAACAACCCCTTAGTTTGATTTGTCATGTTAATTTTAAATCTCTAAAGATTTAATTGTTTGAACTTGCGTGAATCTCCTTGATTTTGCTGGGATAGGTTTGGGTATTATTGATTTTGAATCTTTGAAGGGTTGAAATTTTTTAAGTTGTCATAATGTTCATGTACTCATGTTGATTTTGTTATAATAAATATAAATTATATTCATTATATTTATTTGTGGCCAACATTATCATTTATATTATAATGATCATTTACTTTAACATCCCTAAGTTAATAGGTGGTGTTTACTTGATGGACCGAATTACCCTTACTAACATTATTATGGGCATCCCTTGGTATATATAAATATAGAGCTAATTAAAGATTGAGAGCTTAGACAATCATAACACCAATCAATCATGAAATTTGTCCCTCTTCTCTCTCTCTCTCTCTCTCATAACTGTGTTCCTCAAGAACTCATAATCCTATCAGTAGTATACACCATAAAGGGAACCCGACCCTACTAACAAGGATGTCGTCTACCAGCACTCATTATTCATCAGTTGCTAGCATACCAATCTATCAAGTATCATTGTTATTATGTTTTCCATTACATACATTCAGAACTGATCAACATTTGGTATCAGAGCGATGTTGCTTATCAACTTTTTTTCAATTCCAGGATTTAATGAATTAACTGTTAAGTTTTCGAAGCTGTTCTTCAAGACATCATAAAATTCCGAAAATTGTTATATGTTTCGGTTCATTTTCCATGTATTTTGGTTGAAACTTAACCTCCAAAGTATTTTCAAAATCAAATAAGTTAGATATATCTAAGATTTCAAAATCCAACCAAATCTTGGATATAACTAAAATCCTCAAAACCGGAAATAGATATTAGGGAATCCATATTTTGTTGAACTAAATATTATCGCTTAATAATTATCAGGTATACATTCTGGAACTTTAGGTTCTCGAAGTTTAGACATTCTTATTCGAGCAAACCTATATGATTATAAAGCGGTTAGCACTTCAGTACTTACCCCACATGTATCATTTCCAACTGACGGTGTGCCTTTCTGATCCTACACTTCATCGTTCTTTAGTTGGTTCCTCGAACTACTTGACAACTACAAGACCAGCTTTATCATATGATGTAACTTAATTGTCTCAGTTTCTTCATAACCTAACTATTGATCATTTTGAGCTGCCAAAAGCCTCCTACGGTATGTCAAGGGAGTCTTTCCTTTGGTCTCATCTATAGTCGTCCACACAAACACTCTATCATTGGTTATCCAATGTGGACTGGGCATGTTTTCTGGATAGACAACGCTTGACGTATGGTTATTCTATTTTTGTTGGTGGCAACCTTGTGTCTTGGAGTGCTAAGAAGAACCTATGGTCTCCGGCTCGAGTCGTGAATCTAAATATCGGGCAATGGCGAATACTATTGTTGAACTTGTCTAGATAAATCATTTATTACGTGAAGTGCATGCCTTACCACCCGATCATCCTACTCCACTGTACTGTCACAATAAAAGTGCTTTGTGAAAGCTAGAAAGGTTTCGATATTATTGAATGAATAATATGGTTTACAAGGGGCCCTTTATATAGGGAGATATTACAATGAAACCCTAGCTCTAAATTAGGAAAAGATAAACATAAGTAATTACAAGATAAATCAATTCTAAATTAATATATATACCTAATGAATATTATCGGTTAAGACTCCCCCCTCAGTTTGAGTGGGCATAGGACAGGCGCTCAAACTTGACCGAAAAGATTGAAACAATTGCCTTGAAATCCCCTTTGTAAAAATATCCGCATATTGTAATGAAGAAGGGACGTGTAGAACACGAATCTGACCGACCCGAACCTTCTCCCGAACGAAATGGATGTCAATCTCTATATCCTTTGTTTGTTGATGCTGGACAGGATTATCCAATAGATACACAGCGGAAACATTGTCACAATAGACTACTAAGGCATGTAGAAGCGGAAGATGTAACTCAAGTAGAAGGTTCCGAATCCATGTAGCCTTAGCAACTGCATTCGCGACGCCCCGATATTCAGCCTCTGCACTTGAGCGAGAGATGGTAGGTTGACGTTTAGACGACCAAGAAATCAAATTATCACCGAGAAATACACAATAACCACTCGTAGAATGACGCTAATTTGGACAACCACCCCAATCAGCATTAGAGTAGGCGACCAAGGAATGAGATGTAGACTTAATGAGACAAATGCCATAGTGAACTGTCCCTTGTAAATAGCGGATGATCCATTTTAAGAAAGCATAATGAGGATCTCGGGGTTCATGCATAAACAGACAAACCTGCTGAACCGCGTATGAAATATCTGGACGGGTGAAAGTAAGATACTGAAGGGCACCGGCAAGGCTACGATATAACGTAGGATCATGGAACAAAGGCCCATCAGAAGCACTTAGCTTCGAAGAAAGATCAACCGGAGTAGTGCAGGGTTTACATGTGGTCATGTTGGCCTGTGATATGATGTCCTTAGCGTATTGGGCTGATCCAAAAATAACCCCTTATCATCCCTTGTGACTTTTATGCCCAAAATTGGTGTAGAGGACCCAAATCGGTCATGGCGAACTCTCGTGAGAGTGTCGAAATAATATGAGACAATAAAGAGGCCGAAGAAGCTGTAAGGACAATGCCGTCGACATATAATAACAAGTATGCAATCTGGTCACCCTTTTTATAAATAAATAAAGAGTTATCACATGTGCTACTTCGGAAACCATGAGCCAAAATATAATTGGCAAACCGCATATACCATGCGTGTGGGGCTTGTTTAAGTCCATAAAGGGACTTCTTCAACCTGCACACAAAATTAGGATAACGCCCATCAACAAATCCAGGCGGCTGATGCATAAAAACGGTCTCGTTCAGATAACCATGGAGGAAGCGTTCTTGACATCCAACTGATGGATAGGCCAAGAGCGCGAGACTGCAATAGAAAGTACAGTCTTGATAGTGGCCGGTTTAACAACCGGGTAAATGTATCCTCGCAATCAATCCCCACCATTTGAGATTTGCCATTAACTACCAACCTGGCTTTATACCTCTCTAAAGTCCCATCCGATTTAAATTTATGCCTGAAAAGCCACATGCATGTAATAAGCGGCCGATCATCCGGTCATGGGACAAGTTCCCATGTTTCGTTCTCCTGTAACGCACTAAACTCAGTTTGCATGGCATGCAACCAATGAGGGTCGGCAAAGGCTTTGGCATAGGTAGTGGGCACAGGTGAAATAGGGGTGGTGTGTAAAATTTTGGCTTTGGATCGGGTGGTCATAGGATGGGTATTTGTGGCAGGAGCGGAAGTGGACGTGGGTGGAGGTTGGGTAGGTTGGGCCAAGGGTGGCTGTGACGGTGGTTGGGCCGTTGGGGCCGAAGATGGGGGTCAAGATGGTGTGGCCGTAGGTGGAGGTTTAGGGCGTCGGGTATAGGTAAAGGGAAAAGGTGTGACGGATGGGTGAGGATTGGGAGGTGAAGTTGTCGGTATTGGTAAGGTGGGTGGTGGGCGAGTGAAAGAGAAACCCAGGGGGGGTGGTGTCATTGAGGAAGTTATAAGATGCTGGTGAGGTGGGAATGGTAAATGGAAAAGTGCTTTCATCAAAAGTGACATGATGGGAGATGTGGATTTTGCCGGTTGTGGGGTCAAAACATCAGTAGCCCCAAAAATCAGGGGGGTAACCGAGGAAAATACATCTAACCGATCGGGTGTGTAATTTGTGAGGTTGGGTGGCAGAGTGGTTTGGGTAGCAGGCACAACCGAACACACGAAGATGGTCGTATGTGAGGTGGCGAAGGTAGAGGACAAAGGTGGGTGTGTAGAAGTTTAATCATTTTGTTGGTAGAATGTTGTGTAAGTAGGTGGTTGTGTGTAGGGCCTCGACCCAAAAGGTAGGGGTAGGTGGGCGTGGACGAGTAAGACGCGAATGATGTCATTCAAACGACAAATCATCAGTTCCGCCCGTCCATTTTGTGAGGAAGTTTGAGGGCAAGAAAAACGGAAAAGGAGTCTATTTTGGGTGGCAAAGGTTTTAAAAGCGTTGTTGTCAAATTCACCGCCCAAATCACATTGAAAGGTTTTAATGTTTCATTGAAATTATGTGGCAATGAGGCGGTGGAATTTGACAAAAGTAGGGAAGGTTTCGGATTTATATTTGAGGGGATATACCCAAATAAAGTGAGAGAAGTTATGAATTAAAACCATGTAATACTTGTAACCGGTTTTACTAGGTATTGGTGATGTCCACAAATCACAATGAATTATGTCAAAAGGTGAAAAATTAAACGAACTAGATTCATAAAAAGGAAGACGTTTACTATTAGATAAATGACAAGAGTTGCAAAAACTGGAAAGTTGATGTTTATTACAGGAAAAACCAAAAGTTCGACTAAGAATATCTAAGACTTGTGAGCCAGGATGTCCAAGTCTATCATGCCAAGGAAGTGATGACGATGTGAGGGAGCAAGCTTGAGGCGGAAGTTTCGGTGGTGTAACTAGATAGAGATCCCCCGTGCTATTGTGGCGGGATAGATGGCGTCCCGTTTTGAGGTCCTTCAAAGAAAAACCAAAACGATCAAATTCAAATATTGACACATAATTATCACGGGTGAATCGTCTATCAGATAATAAATTTTTAATGATTTGAGGGCTATAAAGGATGTTGGGTAGGATGTAGGTTCGGAGATAACCCGTGCCGGAGCCCTCAATTGGTAAAACATTGCCATTACCCACCAAAAGTTTAGTTGAAACAGGAAAAAAATTAGGGTGAGAGATCATACCTTTATTGTTTGCGACGGTCCGTTTGGCGCCAGTATCAAAGTAGAGAGTGGGATCGGTGTATGTGAGCTGGGATGTGTTGTACGCAGCACTCAAGTCAGATGGGTTGAGGCGTCGAAACTGGGCTGCTGTGGGCCGAATGGGCCGTAGCCCATAGGCTGCTGCTGTGGATAGCCGGTGTACTGGGCCGAAGGAGTCTGCTGTGGGCCGGCCTGATTGGGTCGCCATTGGGTCTGTGTAGGGTAAGGTCATGGGGGTGTAGTCCACCATGCCCACTATGGATAAGAATTAGGTTGGAAAGCCCAATTGGTATTTTTGGGTCGATTACCTCGGTCGCGGCCACCACCTCAGCCCCTGCGTCTGTAGGTCTGACCTCGACCACGATAATTCTGGCCTCGATAAGAAGTTTGCTGGGTATTTTAGGTGGGGTCAGGCGGCGTTTGTTGTGGGGTATTGGTCTGAGTGGTGTTCAGGTGAGGAGAGGTGGCGGCTAGAACCGATGTTGTTTTCGGGCTTCCTGTCTCAAGACCTCGTCATGAAGCATGGTCCGGGCTAAATCCCAATCGGCCTGCTGTTGGTTGATGAGGGCTGCAGTAGTGTCAAATTCTGAGGATAAACCTCGAACAAGGGTGAGAACGAGTCGTGCCTCGGTCACCGGTTGGTCTACATCTTGTAATTGATCTCCTAAAGTCTTTAATTGTTGACAATAATCGTCAACGGAGCTGCACTGTTCAAGAGTGTGGTTAACAAATCGGGATTCCAGGCTGCAGCTTTAGCTTGTTTATTGCTGAGGTACTTCCTTCTCGAGTTTGAGCCATATTGTCCGAGCCGAAGCTTCAATGTCTAGAACATGTGGGAGAAGATCGTCTGATAAGGTACTGTAAATCCATTGTGAAACCAAAGCGTCCAACTCTTTCCATTCTTGATAGTTAGGATCGGTGGGTTGAGGTGGGGGGGGGGGGGGGGGTGAGTCGATGTGATCAAGTACCTTATACGCCATGGTGTGAAGCTTAAAAAGCTTGACCCATGAGGTATATGTTACCTTGGTTAATTGTTCAGAAAGTGGGACACTGCAAAAACAGTAGTGCACTGGAAAAACTAGCGCACTGCAGAAAAAATCACTTGCAACTGAAGCTTGCAGGACAAGGAAGAAAGAAGAACGAAAGAAGAGAAGGTAATTAGAACCGAGACTCTGATACCATGAAAGTTAGAAAGGTTTCGAAATTATTGAATGAATAATATGGTTTACAAGGGACCCTTTATATAGGGAGAGATTACAATGAAACCCTAGCTCTAAATTAGGAAAAGATAAACATAACTAATTACAAGATAAATCAATTCTAAATTAATAGATATACATAATGAATATTATCGGTTAAGACTTTGTTCTTGACTCAAAACTCAGTTTCACACAAACGTGCTAAACACATCGACTTGGATTATCACTTCATTAGTGAACCAGTAAATTATGGCAAACTTTATACAAAATTTATTCCAACCAATCCTCACTAATATTTTTACAAAAAGTCTTCCGCATGCTTTGTTTGAAGTTTTTCGTACAATGCTTCATCTTGAACCGTCACCATTTCGATTGAAGGTGGGGGTATTAAATAAAAAGGATTTACAGATATTGTTGTTTATTGCAAATATATCGTCTCCTTTATTTGTAACGGACTCTCCTTAATCACATGAGATAATTATGTAATTCTCCTTTATTATATTAATAATAGAACCATTGATCCCTCAATCATTATTGAGGTTGATTTCTAATACTGTTACAGATATGAAATATTGTAGCAAATTTTAATGTGATGTGTGAATCTAGCAAAAGTTGCGTCCACAGGCTTTAAGGTATGACATAGGTGTTTAAGGTGGAGAAGGGAATTAACGTTCAGAGAGATATATATCAAGGAGAGAGCGCGCGCGCACACACACACACATATAATATCAAGGGAGAGGCACCAAGTTTCAGGCGAGGAGTCACCAGAAATTGCAGGTCATACAAAGTTGCAGGACTTAATTTAGTGGTGGGTTGCCTGAAGCATTTTACTACTTAAAACTTGTATGGGTTCCAATATATAGACCTCACTTATCACAATCTTTTCTATGTAAAAGCTTAGAAATAATTACATAGGTAGTTTATGTGATATGCCATATTACATTTTTTATCCCTAACTCATATGTTACACTTTGGTGCTCGTTGTTCACTCACGGGTAGCACATTTGCTTCGTGAAGTGGATATCCTTTACTTACCTACGTGCAAGAAGTCTATTCTACCATTATTGATAAATAAAATATCAAATAAAAATAAAAGGTATGTCCCACTTGAAAAAAAGTTCCTGAGTTTTCGCGTCAAGTATTGATATGTACACAAATTCACTTATCTTTCTTTTAGACACGTTGAGCATCCTACAAAGACTTGTGTTTGCTTGAGAGTACTATCTCCCTATTGAAAGTAAACCCCACCATGATCGAAGCACCTTGAATATCCATCATAATGCATGCTTTAGAGATGCATGATGCTTTTAATGTACAATGTTTTGCCTTCTTTAAAGGAGAGACTGTGCTTTTCTTTTTGTTAAGATTGTCAATACATGAACACTTGTCTCTATGATAAGTCAAGGTAGGATGATTGTCAAGGTAGGATGATTGAACCAATGACCCTGTGGTCTAGTGGTGGAAAGAACTTGGTTTCTCCTTGGAGAGCCAGGTTCGATTCCCACTGGCTGCAGGTGAGGTGGGAGGTTTTCAGGATTAGCCTGTTTCCTACCCTGGAGTGCCCGGTTCGAATCCCACGTCGGCCGGACTATGCTCATGTATAGCCCTGAGCGAGATGCCGTTCAAAAAAAAGGTAGGATGATTGATTAATCATGCTAATTGTAAAGTACAATATAAAATATATATATAAGTATCTAACTTTAAAGCTATTTAACTATAATAATAACCCTTAGCATTTGAACAGTAATTTATTATTATTTTATTATATACTGTTAATATAAATATTATTGGTTTTAAAATTGATAACAAAACTTGTGCTGGTATGGATGGTTGCATTGTTGTTGTGTATTTGGTGTGACCCGAGTTCGAGTATTGTAGGGAGCCACTTTTTTTAATTAATTTTTATTTTATACAAGGTTGGCTGTGGTCGGGGCATTTGAGCGGCAGCTGCTCATTGGACCATCTATATTTGGGTTGTTTTGATTGGTTTTTTGGGCGGTTATCTCCCCGTCACCCAAAATAAACACGCGTCAACATCTAACCTTTTCCTTTTTTAATATCTGCATTCTTTATCTCACTCTCTCTCTCTCTCCTTAACCTCTTCATCTCTTCATCTCTTTCTTTACACTCACTCTCTAGAAATCACATCTCTTCATCTCTCTCTCAAAAATCACACTCTCCCTCAAAAATCAAACCAAGATCTTCATCTCTTCCTCTAACCGGTTCCAATAACTCAATTTTCCGCAGCCATCACAACCCTACTCATTCTTGGCCTTCGAGTTCCTATCGCTAACCCCATCATCATCCCACCCCAACGGCGTCATCCGTAGAGGCACGAGCCGAACCCGTAGGATGTCTCACATTCTAGGAACACAAACCCAGTGCCACGTTTATACCTCTAATCAAGCTTTTGACAACCCGAGGCAATGTCACGACACTATTGTTTCTTATATCAGGGGTTCCAGTTTCGTCAGTAGATGGTGCTATGGCGGGGAAAGGTAGTGATTGTGTTGGTTGTCGTTAATGGCGACGGTGGTGCAAATTAACAATCTAACCTTCTGTTTTGTCTTTGTTTGTGCAGGTGTATGTTGGTTGGTTTATTGATTGGCTGGGCTTTCAGGTTATTCTTTCATCCTTTTTTTATGCATTCACAAGGTTCTTTTGTTTTGTTTTTTTTGGTGGTTTTCTCATGGTGGTTTTGTTCTGTTGGTTTTCGGATGGTTTTTTTCTTCTCTGATTCATACTTCTTTGTGTGCACACCAGGTATTCGATATAATGTTCAATTTTTCTTTTAATATTATTAGACTGTTGGCAGGTTTTTGTGTTGATTTTTTTAATTTTGTGTTGGTTTTTGAGGGATCTTGCAAAAACTGGATGACAAGGCAACAAAAGACAAGAAACCATATGGTGTATTGCTGTTAAGGGATTCTAAGTTCATGAAAACAATAATATTTGACATCCATGAAATATTACTTGAAATTATTTCGCGTATTTACCTCTTTTCATTTTATTAAACATTTTCTTTATTATATATTGACTACAATTTCATTCAATAAGTAGCAAGACAAACACGTTTGAACGTGGTAGATTAGTTAGTGAAAGTAGTGGTCCAAACATGGAAGTAATTGAAACAATATTAAAGGTGTTAATTAAGAAGAACAAGAGCAATCATACTCATGGTTGGTTTTTAATGTTTGGATCACACACTGAGAGGATTGTGATAATACTTCTTAGGGTTCCGCCGCAACTCAATTGAACAGAGTGAGAGCTTTCGTCCGCCTTTGCGCCTGCTCGCAAACAGGTCATCTCTTCTACTGCCTAATGTTTAGTGTACTTCTAATTTTTGATTTGCTATTCAAGATTTTTTATTGATAATTTTTCAGCCCTATCTAAGTATTAAGGTTGTACAAAGGGGAGTCGGCAATTGGTAATTAGTATTCGTCATTTGCTACCTTGGAAGGTACTACTCAGCTTACTTTATTGAAAGGCACTACTTAGAGTCTCATATTCCATTTGCTATTTTGCTATTACACTGTTAGTATCGCTTATGTTTTGCTTTGCTTTGTGTATTCTTACAATAATGGTGAGAGATGCAATTAAATTTGGTTTGGGATCTAGATCAGTGCAGAGATAATGATGAGTTATACAAATGTTGCCAAGGTTTTATATTGGATCTAGTCATGCTAACAATAAGTTTTAGGTATGTGATGAATGAGGCGATTTCTTTTCATATATTTTGTGGTTAAATTTGGGTGTTATTTTTTCAATTACAAAACCGTAGTTAAGGATTTGAGGGTCATATTCAACCATATGTGTCATCTTTCAGTTTTAGCATAATGGTTTTCACTTCATCCATCATTAATTAAAAACATGCATTTGACATGCTGCTGAGAATAATAGAAATCAGGTCCGTATTTAAAGTGTGGAAGGTAGATTTCAAAAGGAAAATAAGCGAGTAAGGTTTCCACTACTATTATCACTACAAATTGTCTTCCGTTAGTTTTTGTATTAACATTTAGTGATATTAATGCCTAAATGCTTTTATATTAATGCAACATAGAGTGTAGCGGTTGCTTATTCTGCTGTCTAAACTCAAAAGGGTAACGACCCATATATATGATAATTGTGTTGTCAATAGGTGATGTGTTCTTCAGGTCTGGTCACCACCAGATAATTAGATGTTTAAAAATAATGTTGTATCTATATGTAGTAGTCTTTCTTTATATCTTTAACACTTCTTATTGTGTTGGTATATAGTTTTTGAAGTTAAATAATGTCTTAAAAGACTTCATTTTCAGTTTTGCAGCTTCGGTTTTCTTCTGGCTTTATTGCTGCTTCTGCACATCATTACAGGTAAAACTGTTATCCGTGTAGTTTTCCATATAAGTATGTGCATCTCCATAGGTTACCACTTCGCTTATTCGGCGAAAACTGTTCCACTAGATCATCATTATGTTTAGAACTTAGAACATAAGTGATTATTATTTTTAGATGTTGAATAAAAAGGCGTAGGATGGTTTGAATCTGGTTTTTCATCATTATGTTTAGAACATAAGTGATTATTATTTTTAGATGTTAAATAAAAAGGCATAGGATGGTTTGAATCGTTAGTTTTTGCAACTAACGAACTTGAAGTTACAATTTTTGGATAAACATAAATAGTTGTTAGACTTGTCTCTTTTTTTTGGATGAATAAAACCTGATTGTCTCATTTCCTAATTTTTTTTACATCTTGGGTGAACGTTCTCTTTTTCCTGCATTTTTTACAGCGTGTGCAACCTCACATGGCGAATTCTTCATGGCTGGCTGCTTTTTGCTTCACAGTTTCTGAAGAAATATACCTGGGCTCGATCTTCTGAGTGAAACATTTGCTTCTTTGTTACTTTTGCAGACATGCTATAACAGATTGAAATTGTTCAATGCCGTTAGATTAATTTGTTTTTATCTATACATGTAAAGTCTATTAAATGAATTTGTTTTTGTCTGCACATGTAAGCTTTATTAAATATCCTTTCGCTTTAGGGTTAGCTAATGCTTTGGAGGAGACATTATTACGAGGCGCGCAACGCTACAGCTTGGTCTAGGATGTGCAGGATGTTGATTGTTGATGGTTTATCGTCTTTTGCGGTGTTGAATATGAATTGTAAGAACATCAAAGAATTAACGCATTATAAGGATCTAAAAACCAAAACATGAATATGGATTTGATTATGAACTACAATCCTAAAATTGGTAGTTACTTGGTTATGCCTTGCAAACTTATTAGGAAATATATGCAACCAAATGTGTGCAACAGATTAATTTTGGCCTCGGCTTTCATTCAACAATTTAAAACCGGAACAACAACGCGCAACGCGCGTCATTGAATAAACCTAGTTGTTATCATGTTAGCTAAAATGTAAAGGTACTTTATATTATAAATCCTATTTAGAACTTATCCTTTATATAATGTTGGTATTAAAGTTGTTTACATCTTAATATATTAAAGACAAGGGGAGACATGTACCAACCGGGTTTGTCATGATTGCTAATTGTTATGTGCCTTATGTTCAAGGCTTGATAACTCTTACTTAAGGCAAGGAAAGCGCCAAATTGGACTGGAAACATTTTGTTATGACTAAAGTTTCGGAACTGAAGTTTACAAAGCCATTATCGAGTCGGGGGTCTCACTGGAAGCAGCCTTTCTATTCCACAGGTTAGAGGTAAGGCTGTCTAGATCTTACCCTCCTCAGACACTATCTTAGCTTTTGCTATTGCTGGGATTAACTGAGTATGATGAGATAATGACGACGACATCATAACATATTAATTTCTTTGTAATTTGGATACTCTAAGTAAGAAATATATAGTAAAGTACTGACCTTGGGGTTCAAGTGTTCAACTCGTCTTGCTAAAAGGATACATACATCAGACTCAAGCACCCATCTAGACTCCGTGCATGTAGGAGACTCGTGCACCATGTTTGCAAATATTAATTACAGGAAAATTAATATATGGTAGTCATAATTTCCAACTTAAGAGAATTACACCATATTATTTAATTCGGATTAAAACCAAATCATTAAAATACATTAGTCACCCAAAATTAATTAAAATTTCAAAGAAATTAAAAGGTAAAAACCACAAAAACCCTAAGCACCTACAACGATCAAAGATGCAGATCAACATCCACTCCATCACCATTATCAACCACTTCTTCAATCATAATCCTTGATGAATTCGGACCAACACCGTTGAACTGCGGTGCTTGTCCAACGTAAAACCGACTAGGAAACCTCAAAGGAACACCCGACAGTATCTGTCGGGGTGGTGGCGGTTGTGGGCATGTAAATTGCTCCACAACCGCCATCTGCGGTTGCAGGAACTGTCCAGTTCCTGCACTAAATATAGTCACTGGCGCGTTCAAACGCCGGTGATGGTTGCTCATAAAATGAACTCTTTTTAACCTTTGACGTTCTTTCTTGTGTGCATTTTGATGGCCACCTAATGCTTGAGAGTTGGCAAAGTCCCGTTTGCAGTATTGGCATTCGAACCGTTTGTTGTCGCTCTCCGGTTGAGGTATGGCTGGAGCTATGGTGTCGCTGACAGCGGCACCGAATAGCTTCATTACAGAAGAGGTGGAGGAGAATGAGGGGTTTTGATCTTGCATATCACTCAAGTTTCTTCCTCTTGGTGGTGATGAGGGTTCTCCCATTGTTGATGTCTCACAAAGTATAAAAATAAAAAGGAAAGCTTGTCAAATCTTTTTTGAAGTGGAAACGAGTGTGTATATATATATAGGGTGAGGTTCCTGTACAAAGTCAATATTTCGTGAGAAGTGTGAGAACGATTAAAAATTGATATGTATACATCATTTTTTGAACTTAGTCATGTTGTTTTGGATTGTTTTGCCTAT
Organism: Ambrosia artemisiifolia; assembly: GCA_032199755.1. NCBI lineage: Eukaryota > Viridiplantae > Streptophyta > Magnoliopsida > Asterales > Asteraceae > Ambrosia > Ambrosia artemisiifolia. The sequence goes on from CM063525.1 coordinate 40,958,307, forward strand.
AAAAATACCAAACATAACAATTAAAACCAAAAACAATGTATTTTAGGCTTAAAAGTTAAAACACCATACTAAGAACTTTAAGTAGTGTGTTTTAAGTGTTAAGTAATGTGTTTTAGCTGTTTTATAAATTTGATAACTATAATACATTGGATTGTGTTTTAGATTGTTGTGTTTGGTATTTTTCAAGTTAAAACAACCTAAAACATTATTCATAAATCCAAAATATGATGCCTACATGCTAATTCTTAATCCTTCTCACACTTCTCACGAAATATGTCCTTCGTACAGGAACCTAAACCTATATATATATATATATATATATATGTATATGTAGATTCTGAAATAGGTTTAGAGACTTAACTAGTAAAATTGAGTCTGGAAGATTTTTTCGTGTTTATTTTACATGTTAGGGATTATGATATTGAAATCTTGGTTATAGAGCTTTTTCGAGAAAAAAAAATAAGAAAGTATATTGGTATCTTTTAATTATATGAATAAAAATGTTATATAAGGTTCTTTTTAATAATTTTAAAAAGAAATAATTCGCAAAGTTCGATCTACAAATTTTTTGATATTTGACAGAAAGTGTTAATGGGACCCAAGATTTGTTCCATCGTTGCCCATGTGATCATACGTTTTCTGTTTAGTTTGATTTTACTGTCTCCGTTATAAAACGATATTATGTAATTTTTAATGTATAATTACGTACGTACAAAGATCTTTGTTTTCCTGAAATGTTTAGTAAACATAAAAGTTGTAGGGTTTGTTTGATGGTTGTGTGTAATGGTGGCAGTCTGACCTTATACTTGTATACCTGTATTAGTAAGTAAAATATTAAAAATTTAAATGTGATAAATATACAATGATTAGTATTACACTCCTCTTAGTTTAAACGTAGTGGGGCGTTGTGTGTGTGGGGTGAGCATTTTGTGGTTCGGACCAACAGGAACCTTGGACCCGACCCGCGAGAACCTTAGACCCGAACCTTTTTAAATATATGGGTCGGTTTCCGCTTCTGGATTTATATGAATTATCGGTTCCGGGTCGGGTCGGTTCCAAACCCACGGTTCTAATATAAGAACCACAAGAACCGTTTGAATTTATATTAAAAATAAAAAAATAATATTTTTTACTCTTTTCACTATTCGGTTTTACGTGTTATTGTAATCGATTTCATGTAATGTTAATACAATATTAAAAATATTATTTATAAGAATAACAATGTATTTTTCTTGAAATATTTTTCGGCTTGATGTATATACATAGACGTGATATATTATATTATATATATTATATCCAAATTTGAAGTAAATATTTATGTATGTCGCTCTGATTTGTGTGTGTATTTATGATGTATACATAAAAGATTCACATAATTTTTCGAGTGATGAGAATGACAAAACTGTTATGAAAACATAAGTCGAGAAACGAAAAGTGATTTAAAAAAGAAACTCATGGGCTATTGTTAGAACCATATGGAGGAATTCTTGTACGAGCATGGTAAAAGAATGGAATATGTAATCCTTTACAAGTGGCTATTACATTAAAAGGTTCTAGAGGGTCAGACCCTTTACCCGACCCATCAGAACCATTAGGACCCGAAACCACATAGTCTTTTAAGGTTCGGTTCGTGGTTCCTAATTTCCGTAATAAAAGGGTATGCGGTTCAGGTGGGTCCGGGTCGGGTCGGTTCCGGACCCTTTGCATAGCCCTAGCGCCGGGGAACACCTCATCCCGGGCGCTATGGGGGCGTTTTGGGGTTGGGCGTTTTAAATCCAACGGGCGTTTTCATTTTGATTTTGTTGGGGTTTCTGTATTTGACCGTTGCTCAACGGTTATTTTCTTTAAATTTTTTTTTACAAACTCTTTTATATATATATATATATACACATACAACATACACAAACACATACACTTTAAACAAAAACAAACCCAAAAACAAACCAATGACAGGGTGGGCTAATCAAGATCAACTTCAGTTGGTGAGGGCGTGGATCAACACTAAGGAGAACCCGCCAAACAATAGGGAGCATTTTTGGCACAATGTATTGGAGGAGTACAACCGAATTACCGAAACGAACAACCGTAACGTCGATCAGATCTCCAGTAAGTGGTCTGCCATACAAAATAACTGTAGGAGATGGCACACAGTCTATGAAGCGACGATGCAGGCGCACCCTGGCGTTAGCGAACAGATGGCAATTCAACACACACGACGCTTATCGGCAACGCTACGACAGCGACTTCCACATCACCAATCTTTTGTCCTGGTCTATGATGCGTTTTTATTTTGTTTAATGTTTATGGTTTTAGTGTTTTAATAATGTGTAATGTTCAATATTATGTTTTATGTTTAGTGTTTTATTTGTAATGTTTAAGGTTTTAGTGTTTAATGTTTTATTTGTTTTTGTGTTTAATGTTAGTTTATGTAAACAGATTACATAAAATTTAAATTTAAACCATTACATTAACACATAAACACATAAAAATACAATCCTAAATTACTTATTACAAACATAGTTCCTAATCCTAAACTACTTATTAAAACGTTACATAAACACATTACATAAACACATAATATAATTCTAAATTACTTATTAAAACCTAAACCCCCCACTATGGAGAGTAATTGTCCCAGTCCTCCAGCATATATGCTGGAGGTGACACAGAACGGTCGCTATCGCGACCGTCGGACCTCGCATCCGAGGGGATGCGGCAAGGAGAAGACAACCTCGCATCCGAGTAGTAGTAGAAGCGTTCTTCTTCCATCGCTTCCCTAAGTGCTTCCAAGTCCTCCTCGGTTGGCTCCCCAGGAGGAGGGGTGGGGGTAGTCTGGTGGTAGGGGTGGGTGTAGTCTAGTGGTAGGGGGTGGTGCACTCTCCCTACACCGAGGGATGGGTGCCGACAACCTTAGTCGGTCCATTTCCCTCAGAGCCATGGTATAATCCACGGCCCAAACCAACTCTTCATCCGTGAAATCATCATCTGCTTGAGCAGCAGGAGGAGGAGGAGAGAAGGTTGGTTGTGCAGCAAGAGGAGGAGGAGGAGGAGAGAGAGAGAGAGAAGGTTGGTTGTGCAACAGGAGGAGGAGGAGGATAGAACCAAGGTTGTGGAGGAGGATGGTAGTCGCCGGGGCCGGCCCCGGCGAGAGTACTGCCTGAGATTAGACGGTCTGGCAGCTTCGTAACCATAACCGCCACCCATATCTTTCATTGGTTTGAGGAGGAGGAGTTGTGACTGAGATTGAGTTTTTGGTCTTCTATTTATAGAGTTACAAATATGACCGTTTGGGGGGGGGGGGGGCGTTTGAAATTCAAACGTTTGAAATTTAAACGTTTGGGGGGAAAAATTTTGAAATTCAAACGTTTGAAATGGGGGGGGAGGACCGTTTGAAATTCAAACGTTTGGAACAGTAAACGTTTGAAATTCAAATGTTTGAATATATTTATTTTTATAAATATTATTTTTTAATATTAAATATTTTTTTATTATTATTTTATTAATTTAATAAACTTTCGGTTTAAATTTTTATTATTATTATAATTATTTTTACTATTATTAATATTATTATTTAAGTAAGAAATATTATTATTTAAATAAGAAAAGAATAATTAACCAATGATTACCTAATCATTTATAAAGTCCCATAACACCCCTTTCCACTACACTCTTTTTTTTTCATAACGCCCTATAACCCCCTTCTATTACTTTATAATATTTTAATCCTCATAACGCCCTATAACGCCTCTCCACTACACATGAAATTATTTATATTAACCTGACACAATATTTGAACTTTAGATGTACTTTCCATTATTAACATTACTTTATTGAAGCCTTAATAATGGTTTATAACAAATATATATTTATTGTCACTACTACTGTTTGAAACACATGAAAGTTAAATAATGAATAAGGTTCCTGAAATTATTTGATTCATGCAACTATTTTTTTTTTTGAAAGGCATTCATGCAACTATTGATGATATGATAACGGCTTATTGATCAATAGTTATATTCAGGGTGGTCCCTGATAATTCAAGTGTCTGGACAAACCGCGAAATATGTGCCCCTTAGTTTTAGATCTTAATGAAATAAATAACATAAACTATATTTTTTAAACGACGATTAAAGTAATATCAAATTGATGAATCAATTCTTCACAGTTTATTTTATCCAACAATACGTTCTCGATAGCTATCATCGTCAATCCATGAATTTTTTTTTAATTTAAGTGTTTTGAGCCTAGGGCAAACAAAAAATCGGAACCAACATTAAAATAAGAGGATAAGAGATATTTTTAAGTTATTGTTATTGTTAATCTTAAAAAATAGGATGACACCACAGTAGGCTTTTTTTATACATTATAAATTAGAATATTCTAATGTCTATAATACTCCCATCATTTTCTAGTATTTACACTATGCCATCATCTTCCTCAATACAACCCTTTTATACCCCCATGTAACACCAACACTATGCACAGATGATTTAGATTTTTTCGATGAATTTTAATCCACTGTCCGCCACTATCGCCGATTACAATGCTCCCCTGAAAAATGGGCCCGGGAAGGGAGTCCTCCCCAAACCCCCTCAAAACCAGCCCTAGTTATATTATAACATGTAATTTCTATGCTACAAGCTTGTACTACTTTTTATTGCTACAAGGTTAGACCGGATAGGAAATGAGGTTTTTAGGAAAAGGCTAGAAGTGGCAAATATATCGGATAAAATTAAGGAGGGAAGATTGAGATGGTTTGGACATGTGAAGTGGAGACACATGATAGCTCCTGTTAGAACAGTGGAACACCTGACTGTGGAGGGGAGGAGGGGTAGAGGCAGACCCAAAGTGACTTGGGTGGAACGGATTAAGAAGGATTTGTTAGAATTGCATCTCTCTGAGGATATGGTCCAAGATAGGAATTCGTGGAGGCGTAGGATCAAAGTTAAAGAATTTTAGGAGAAGAGTACCTTTTAGGGATGGTCTTTGGGCATTTAGTATATTTGTTATTTCATGAGGTTATTTATGTACTTAGTCTTCTATGTTATTTATTCACTACTTTTTTAATGCTTGGTGTTTGTTTACTTATTTATATATAGTACGTGTTTGACATCGAGCCGGGGGTCTCTCTTAAGCAGCCTCTCTATCTCCAACGATGGGAGTAAGGTTTGCCTACATCCCACATTCCCCAGACCCTACTAATAGCGTCGCTATTCGTAAGATTTTCTGGGTTCGGTTGTTGTTGTATAAAAGAAATTACACATTTATATTTAATCAATATTTATGTTAACATTTTCGCAAACATATATGTTACACAGTTATATTTTTTTTTCTAAATATATTAACATTCAAATCAATTATTTCTGACTTTGGTTATTGACACACACCCCACAATATATACACATCCTTTTCGCCTATACGCCACATATAGGTCCCTTGGTCGTTATCAGGAATGTTTTGTGTTAGGTTTCTCTGATGTACTTCTATATGTCATGTATATAGCTTTACGTGCCATATAGAAGTGATGTGTTTATGATTTTCAGGTTGGATGATAAAAGATAATATCAATCACTAATTACTTTCTAACAATATCTCCTATATTTATTGTATTTATTTATTTCCATAAATTCATGTGTGTAATTTGTCTATATAATAGAAATTATAATCTCTCTACCATTCAAGAGAGAATTACCACACTCACATGGTATTAGCCATACACCGATTCTGTGATTATCTCCTCTTCAATCCCTTCCCCAATGGCACCCACCGTCCCAGCTTCTTCGTCTTCTTCCTCTGTCGAGCCAAAGCTTCCAATGGTTACCATCCTTCACATGATAACCCTAAAACTTTCTTCTTCCAACTATCTTCCTTGGCAATATCAAATATTGCCTCTTCTTGCAAATCAAGGCCTTATCGGCCATGCTGATGGGTCCTCATCTCCGCCTTCTAAAACCATCCTCATCGACAACAAAGAACAACCAAATCTAGATTTTTCTGCCTGGCTCCTTCAAGACCAGTAAGCCGTTCTTATTCTCAATGCCTCCTTCACCGAGGAGGCTGTCGCTGAAATTCTGGGTCTGTCATCCGCTCAACAGATCTGGACAACTCTTGAGGCGGCTTATAGCAACACCTCCCTTGAGAGGATGCATCTCTTCGTGATAACTTGCGCCAATTATCAAAGGATCTTCTATTGTTGCTGATTTTGGGCGTAAGTTTAAGTCTATTTGGCCATCCGGTTAGCGATACCGATAAAACTCACTGGTTTTTGTGTGGACTCAGACCATCTTTTGAAAGCTGGTCTACAGCGATGCGAACTACTCGAGACCCTCTCCCTTTCTGTGATTTACTTACAAAAGCCGAGAGTCAAGAGCAGTTCCTTCGTTCCTTTCATCCACCTACTCTGGCTCCTGTCGCTTTCACTGCTCAACATAACAGCCCTCGTCCCTCTGGTTCCACTCGCAACAGATCTGGCTCCTCTTTGGCGTCGTATTCATGTGGTCAATCCCAACAGCCCCCTTCCAATGGGACTCGTCGTCCGCCCCACTGTTAGTTGTGTCGTACTAATGGGCACTATGCAAACAAGTGTCCCAAACTATCTTCCTTTGTGAAGTCGCCTGCCAGTGATGAAAGCCTTGCACATGCCTTTCACTCCAAGTGTAATATTGCCGATGACGTCCCTGATTGGACAGCCGACAGTGGTGCCGACCTTCACATGACCGATAACTCTGGTAAACTTCATTCTTTTTCTCCCTATTATGGTTCCAATTCAGTTGTTTTTGGTAACGGTTTGGCCTCGCCCATTACACATAAAGGGCATGTTACCATAAACTACAATATTCCTTTAAAAGATGTTCTAGTTGTTCCTAACATAACTAGAAATCTTCTACGCAAGTTGACAAAAGATTATCCCGTTGATGTGCTTTTCTCAGATTCATTTTTTGTCATTCAAGATCGGAAAACAACCAAACCCCTCGCTGAAGGTCGCTGTGAGAATGGACTATACGTGATTCGGGACAAGTCTTTTGCATTTGTTGCTTCTATTTCTTCAAATAAAGCCTCATTTGAATTCTGGCACAATCGTTTAGGACATGTTGCTTTTGATATTATTTCTATTTTGAAAAAACTTGGTTGTTTAACATTTACTTCTATTTTGCCTAAACCTAATGTTTGTTCTCCGTGTCAACTTGCTAAAGCCCATAAATTACCGTTTTATTTAAATGAGAAACGTGCCTCTCATCCTCTTGATCTTGTCCATTGTGATTTATGGGGACCCGCTCCCATAATTAGCAAAGATAGTTATAAATATTATGTTGTGTTTGTGGATGATTGTTCTTGATTTTCTTGGCTATACCCTCTTAAAACTAAAACAGAGTTTTATACTGTCTTACAAACCTTTTTGAGACTTGTTCAAACTCAGTTTTCCCGAAAAGTCAAAGTGTTTCAAAGTGACGGTGGCACCGAATTTGTAAATCAATACGTTCGCAAAATATTTGATGATAATGGCACTTTTCATCGTTTCTCTTGTCCCTACACCGCGCCTCAAAATGGTCACGCGGAGAGGAAACACCGTCACATAGTTGAAACTGGTCTAGCCATGATTTTCCATGCACGCGTTCCCATAGCACATTGGGTCGATGACTTTAGTACCGCTACCTACATTATAAACCATTTGCCTACCAAAATTTTGCACAACCAATCTCCTTTCGAGATTTTATTTGATACTAAGCCATCGTACTCCAATTTTCGTGTGTTTGGGTGTTGTGTTTATCCATATTTGCGTGATTATGCTCCACATAAACTTGCTCCGCGAAGTATACTTTGTATTTTTCTAGGATACTCTCCTCAATATAAGGGATACAAGTGTTTTGATCCCACCTCCTCACGCTAAATATTTCATCACAAAACAATAAAGATTGGATATTTACATAGTTTCATGCCCAAAGATACAAATTTTATTCTAAAACTTAAGTCAACAATCAACATAAATCATCCCATATCTAAACAACCTTTAGATCTAGCCAATCATGTCAAATAAACGAGTAAACAACCCTCATCTCAACAATAACATAACTGCTAAAACTTTTAAAAACCGAAAATTAGCTAAAAAAGGTAAAAACTGAACTGTGCATGGACTCCGATCTTCATCCAAGCTCCAAAATGCAACCCCGAGCGATCACCTGACAATCAAGTAGTGTTTTGACTTTCTTCCAGGAGTCCTCTCCCTAAAAGTTGGCTCCAATCGGTTAAAATAGGCAAATATGATTATATATGTCAAAAGTTGTAAAACTTTGTGCGCACGACCCGCTATCTACGCCACACGGTCCGCTAGGAAAGGGGTCTAGCTACAATGCTTCCAGCTGTCTTGCCCAAAAAAAATGTGCTAACTTTTGATGACGGAGGCCCGCAATCTGCTCATAAAGGACTGTTATGAATGGCAAAGTTACCATTGCAAAGGTTGATGACAGACGTCCGCTATCTACTCATAGATGATCGCGAGGGAGCTGGGAAGGCAAATTTTCACTTTATTACTTCTCTCATCTACTCGACTTAGTCGACTTCATTCTAGTTCTTTCAATTAAGAAATAATCCAACAATTTACCAAAGATCTTGCCAAGTAACTAAAAATGGCAAAATTCGCAAGCAAACCGGGCAAAATGGTATATAATTAAGGAACTAAATATATGAATTTTCAAGTTTATCAATTATCAACACACTTCTATTTGCTTATCCCTAAGTAAATCTAAAGCCACATATCATACCACACATAGACCAAAAACGTCTAACATCCAAGAACGCCTAAACAAACTACAAATCATAAGAGCATAAAGAAATCACAAGACTTACAATGGTCAAGAAGTATATAGGCCAACTAGTCAAAAGTGATACAATTAAAAAAAAAAGATAGGACTACGTAATCAATTTTCACTCCCTGTCAAGAATCCAACCAAAGCAAGCTAATACCCCTCACAGAGATCACCCAACACTCGGTAAATATCAAACAATCAATATTAAATTTCTCAATACCTAACCATGAAGCAAGAAACACATAGACTTGTACAAATATCAAATTCCCACCTGATTGCTTGGATCGACACTAACCAAGAAGTTTTATAGATTGCCAAAAGCTAAAGATTGGAAAATATGGGGAGAAGTGTCTAAAAGGGAAAAAAATCAAACAAAGAGACTAAAAAAACCAATACAGTTAAGTATGATCCATTTTTAACTTATTCTATTTTTTTTCTAGACTCAAAGTTATTTGTTTACAACCCAACAACTATTTGTTTTTTTTTTCAGTTTTTTTATATATATTGTATTTTTATCTTTCAAATAAACTTTCAAAACTTTTTTTAAACTAAACTAAAACTCAAAACCTGATAATCTATACTATATTATAAAGCATGAGGGAGGGATTCCAACCAAATTTAAGTAATTACAACATATAATGCATATGGTACAATAGCTTAATGAAGGTAGTAAAGGGGTGAAATTGTCTTTTTACATTAACAATTAAGTTGATTATGAAATAATAAAGTTAATAGTGACCATCCATGTTTCTAACTCTTTTATAAGTTATTAGTGACTATACATGTTCCTAACTCTTTTATTTCATTTATGTCTATACATTCTATTAGAGCCCTATAAATAGTTGTCATTGTGTTGTTATTATATACATATACATCTCAATGAAACAACTCTCCCATTCTCTATTCTCTTTATAATCTTTGGTTTGTTAGTAGGCATTGTCACCGGCTTCTTTCTTCAATTTGTACCTTTATGAGGTCTTATTTTTACTAATATCTTATGGTTGTCTTCTACCATGAAAACAATTAATAAACCATTTCTTTTGTTTTTGTAGATTCATAAGGGATTTTGTGTACAAGAGTATTGCGGATAACCGTTGTGTTGCATTTGGTCGTTCAAAATTTTGTGAAATAAAGGGTATTGATCTTAAGGTAATATTTTATTCACTATTAAAACAATATTTTTGCAAACATTATGTGTTTACACCCCTAACCAATCCATACTTTGTTGTTTTTATAATCTTTTATATAGTTAATATCTACGATTGTATTTTTATATTTAAGAAGTTCATAGAAAAGAAATTGAATAATATATCAATGCATGAAACTATCGTAATCACTCACAAAATTAATAGGTAAGTTTTAAAAATTGATAGATAAGGTAGAGTAAGATGGTTTTGTATGTTTGGGTTTGACATGCATAAGAAACATGACCATATTATGGTCTTACTCATGAGTTAATGTATATAAAACTCTTAAGGGTTGCCATAAAAAAAAGCTTTTGCAATAAAAAACCACAAAATATCTATATGATCTGAATACAATATATAACATCTTACGATTATATATCGGTATACACAACTGGATTGTTGGTTGACAAAAGACACTCATTCATTACATGTCATATATTGTGGACAACAACTTGCCTATGGACCAATCTTAAACAATAAAACTATATCATTCAAAACAATAAAGACTATAAATATTTAGTAGTAACTAAAGACGTGGAAGATACAATAATAAAAATTTTCTCCTTACTTGTGGAAGATACAATAGTTGAAATTTTCCCCTCAACCGTCATGGACAATACTTGTACATACATGACTATAAGAGTTAGACATAGAAAATTCTTAAAATGCTTTTATCTATATCTATAACTATATATATACTATATCTATACTATATTATAAAGTATTTATATAGGAAGGTTACCCATAAAATTTAAAAACAATAATATGAGATGACAAACTTCTCTTTTTCTAACCTTACACTACTATATGTTAATCAAAACTTACACGCATATCGAAGCTTGGTCTTCGTGCCAAGCCTTCATGATGAGTCTATGTCACTCTGTCTCATGTAAGAGGCAACAAGACTATATTACACGTGCCCTACCCTTGTTTGCATTTATCATCACATATTTATTTTTGTTGTTGCTTCATTTTTAGTAAATATTGTGCTCCCGCCGCAACGCGCGGGCACCTCACTAGTAAAATAAAAATGGTCAAATGGGTAGACAAACAAAAAGGAGAATAAGCCTTAAATTGTCAACTATGGGAAAATCGAACGGACAAGTTATATAAAAATAAAGAGAAAGGAAAAAAAGGCAAATATATGGGTAATCCTAGATGCCTCTATCACGCTAATGTCAAGTCCAATCCCAAGGCTAAAAATGAATCATGTTGCAAAAGTTCTGTAATCAAGCAACATGTAGGTGACTCTCAGACAAAAGCGAAACATGATAATAATCAAATAAGGCTTAAAACCTCACTATAAAGTGTGGGGATGGGATGTTGATAATAGCAAGAATGGTTTTCCTCAATCAGGTTTGTTCCACCACGATAAGTCTCCTAAACATCATTTGACTTCAAAAAGTGACTAATTGAACCTACTTTACTATCGCGCAATTCAAGTTTTATTTATTTACCTCATACTTACACTTAAAATTGCATATTGTCCCTAATATGTGTCAAAGTGGTAAAAAAAAATAAATAAGGACTAAAATAAAAAACAAGAAAAGAAAACGATACCCCCTTGATAGATTAGAAAAAATCCAGAGTGATGTGTGTCTCAAAAGCTCGATCTAGCATAATCAAATGATAAATGCATGTCAACTAAAGTGTTTGCTAATCACGGCAAATAGAAGCATATCAAATCAATCAACAATAATTAAAATGAAAATAAAAACAAAGCATAAAGCACAAAGAACAAAGAACAAACTATATACATATGTACACTTGGATCAATACTCGAGTACAAACCTAAACATTCCAAACCTATGGAGTATTGAAGGACTGCCTTGACCTCGTAACCTCCAACCGGATCACTTAATGACGTGCTGCAAACCATAGCTATAAACTACAAATGCATGATCATCCTAACCCCTTTTGTTCGACTACCAACCAGTCCACCGTCATAAATGCTCATCATCCGTTGTTTATATACGACCATCCAACACTTATTTTGAACATATTTTCTTCATTTCATGATCTTAGTGAACTCCAATAAATACATGACCATAAACGTGTCCTCATGAGTACAATGATCAACCGCAATTAAAACTTCATCACCCCCCCCCCACACACACACGTAGCTTCAGTTTCCTATGACTCATATCCACAAGTGCTCTCAAAGTAGCAACAAATAGACTACCTAGAATAATCGGAGTGCGATTGTCTTCCTTTAGATCAAGAACAACTAAATTGATAGGGAAAACAAACATATCCACTTTAACAAGCAAGTTCTCAATGATACCACTTGGGTATTTAGTGGATTTATCTGCTAGTTGTAAACACATCCATATGGGTCTGAAATTTATACTAGCTCCAAGGTCTGCGAGGGCATTCTTAATTGACAAACTGATGATCAAACAGAGAATCGTGAAGCTACTAGAGTCAGGTGTCTTTGTCCTCAATTTATCAAGAATAACAGCAGAACACTCCTTACTTAGTGGCATATGCGAAAGCAGTTGTTCCAACTTCTTCTTGTTGGAAATAAAATCTTCAGAAACTTCCCACACTTCGGCATCTTTTGTAGCACCTCGATGGAGGCAAGGTTTACCTTCATTTATTTGATAAGATCAATAAACTTCATATACTACTCCTCATAATTATTTTGTAACAATCTGTTGAGATAAGGAATAGGAGGTGTGTATACCCTCAGTTGTTCCTTCAACTTAACTTTATCTTTCTCTTTCTAAGGCTTCAGGGATGTGTGGCACGTAGGGTGTAGCTTTTTCTAGACCCCCATCTCAATCTCATCATCACCTAGCTCCTTATCATCAACAATTGAATCAAATACAACCATACCTCTACCACTCCTGGTGGTCACTGCCATCACCTGCCCCTTATGATTTTTCTTTGTGTTGTTGGGAAGACCTCTAGCTTGCCTCTCATTTAGCCGATTCACCCACTTTCCCATAGTCCTGTCAAATTTTGCAATGTTGTACTTTGATTCTTCATGGGAGCCTCGTGCTCCCTAAATGTCTTCTGTCTCTTGATACCTTTTCTCATCACGAGCCATGAACTGTACTATCATCTACGACTGCTGAGCTATCATCACCTCAAGAGTGGGATCATTCTTTCTTCCATTATGGCCTACATCATGCTACTGAAATAAACTTTCATCTTAATGTAGATATGGGAACTCCAATGGGTTTCCACTCTTCTAGCTGAAGCCAGGATGATTTTTCCAATTAGAATTGTAATTATTACCATATGAGTTCTTGTTTGCATTCTGAACAAAATCAACCTGCTGTTGATGCTCAACAATGGCTACAGGATATACGACCGTGTCATGGCCTCCTCGACATACCTCACATTTTTGTCATTATTCTTCTGCATATCCTTCATCATCTTCATAAGAGGCTCGACATGAGCTTCCAACAAAGTGGTGGAGTCAAGTGCATGAACTCCCATCTGAGCGGGTGCAGCTGGCACAATGTCCCTAGATCCCATATCCTAATAGTTGCGTATGACTATCCCCGATGGGGTGTCAAGCATCTCCTTGGTAGTAAAAGTCACACCATGATAGAACTTCTCGACCAACGCCCAATCCTCCATCTCATTATGAAGACACTTGTTCAACAACTCTTTGAAACATTCCCACGTCTCTCCAAATGACTCTTCAACATGCTGCTGGTATCCCTGGATCACATTCCTCAAGTCTGAGCATGATCGACCAATGAGAAAAGAAACAAACACAACTTGTATGTGTCCTCTAACATGTTGTTGATTTGGAATGTGTCACAAAGATGATAGAATTGGGAAAGATGAGCATTTGGGTCCTCGCTCGGCAACACATGATAAACACAAGAATTAGAAATCAAGATATAATTTGAGGTGGAATTTTCCAGTTGTTTGCCTCGATCGCGGGTCAAGCAATACTGGACCTCGCGGGACTCGTGGTGGGTCTTGCATAATATGCTACCACATGGTGTGGTCGTTGCTCAGCCATGGAGATCTCTGACTCTACCTCAAGCACCTTAGATATTACTCGTGCCTTTGGTGCAAGGGTGGTGTTTGTATGGTATACCTCAGCTACTACAATGCTTCCATATGTCTTGCCCTGAAAATCGTGCTAACTTCTGATAACGGAGGCCTGCTATCTGCTCATAGAGGACCATTATGAACATGCAAAGTTACTATTGCAAAGGTTGATGTCAGAGGACCATTTTCTGCTCACTGAGGAAGGCTAGGAAGCTCTGAAGGCAGATTTTCACTTAAACACTAATCGTGCGTATTTAACAAAGGTCTCGCAAAGTCACCAAACATGGCAAAATTCGCAAGCAAAACAGGCAAAATGCAATATAAATTAGAAAATAAATATATGAATTTTCAAGTTTATCAACGACCTCGTTTCATTGTGGTTGGGAATCGTTAAACTTGTAATGTCTCATAGCTTCGTCTTTCCTTGGTTGTTTTACTTTCGTAGTTAGGCTCCCACAAGTATCTTGTTAGTCTAACTTAGATTCACCACAGTATCTTCGATATCTCACCTTTTTTCTCGTGATTGGGCTGTGAGCGGATTTTTTGTTTAACATCATTCCGTTCTTTTTCGAGATCAATTTCTTCTTTATTAATTTTCTCCGCTTCCTAATCAAGTTTTTGCTATAAAATAACTATCGCATCAAGTGGTATTGTGGTATCTGTATTAAAATTAACATTTAAAAAAATGCAGATCATATAATAAATTGTAATACTCTGTAACTTTTGAATTTATTACATGTGTTTTCATATTTTGCCAGTCGACAAGCACATGGCAACCCACAATTCATAAAAAGCTAGCCATCGCAAGATGCATTTGATGTCCGCAACACAGATAACTTGTTTTTCTCACTGACTAACAAGTCACGAGCTTTATGCGAAACCTTACTTCGTAAATGATTAAACCATGGTAATTTGTGGTGCCTTACTGTCTTGGACCGGATGGTTTCAAAACTTTCCCGTATTGAGCTCCCATGTGCGTCTACAAATTTATCTACAAACCCCGCACTCCTATCTGGCGTGTTGTAACCCGCTAAGGTATCTCTTCAAGTTAGAATGTTGGCTCTCAATGTTGTTAGTTGTATGCTGGCTAAAGTTGCAGTTTATGTTTGTTCATGTTGAAACAAACTTTTTTTTATAATCTTCTAACCAGATATTATAAAAATAGTCCATTACTCTTGGAATAGATTATAATCACGAGATGTATGTATGTATGTATGTACCTTGTCAGTCTTCATCCTGTAGTCGTTGAAAGAACCGACCGAAGTTATACTCATATATATCCGGATTGGGAGACTCACATAATCGATCCTAGAAAAGCTTAAATATGTTTCGGTCCTCGTATGTTAAGGCTGCCTTACAATGGTTTAATTTATTTTGAAAAATGTGCCACCTACATAGATACTTAATATTTTGTCGCAAGCGTTCATGAGGGTCTGGTCTCTGTTTGTTATTATCACACGAAGCTCCATGCATATCTGCAAAATGTCTTTGATCTATTGTAGCACCCATATGAAATTGTCCTCTCGTTCTTTCGATATAAATGTGTGAGCATTACAAAACAACTGGTGTTTTGATGTTACACCCACAATTTGATGAAATGAAAGTCTATATACGTTTGTTTTTAGGTCGCGACAATCATCAACACATGACGGAATGCACGCCACATATCGTATGAGTGAGGATGAACAAAGAAAACCTCATCATCCTCATTTATGGAGGGATCCGCCAAAGTGTCATAAACATACTCTTTGAATGCAATAGTTTCTCCAGTGTCTTGCATTGGAGTTTCATTGCCTTGCTTTTTGTGTTTAATCTTATTTATCACATTGTATATTTCTAGTAGAATATAAATTTTCTCTCGGTTCTTTTCACTTACAGTAAATGTATGTTATGTGCCTCCATATTTTGAAAATACAACCTTTCCACCAAATGTTCTTCATTCTCAACAACCTTCTAGATATGCAGGATCATGGTTATGTTGATCATAATTCATATCTAACATCCAAACACCACACTCTATGTTTAGTTTCCCTATTAGTTTAAAAGGACAAATGATTTTTTTGCTACCAGAACGTCTAATGTGGCTATACTATTATGTTCGCCACCAAGATTGCATTGAAACAATATCTTCACCTTCACGACCTGTGCAGATGACCCTTTGCCTTTCGTCTTCGATCGCTCGATCACAATTACGTAACACTCTTAACTCCTCTTTCGAAAACCCAAGCTTTCAACTCTTCAAGAGACATGAGACCTTGAAACAACGGTACATTATATATATATATATATATATATATATATATATATATATCAAAAAACACATACGTAATGGAATGTCATACCTAATCGATTTGAAACGAAACATTCGGGTTAGGGCATTCCTCGTACCCACATTGTGTTGACATACGTATTCGTAATCCAGACTGCTTTGTTCTTCAACATATGAGTGGTGAACCCCGTATGCATACTCCGGATGGCTTTGTGCCATGTAAGAGGGTTCATCTTCTTCGACAAACTCCTGAAACAACCAAATGGCGAGACTTTGGTTAAAACTACATCAAATCTTATACTGATCATTTACCTCGTTCAAATCGGGCAGCACTTTCCAATCATGAGTACGAACGAGGGAGGACACAACCTCATGGTTGGGAGACTCAACACTTGGTCAGAAATAGCTTTCTGACACATGTGACTTGTTAGAATATTTGCCGAAAATATAGTTGTTATCCCAAGACGACATCAGAATATGTTGAATTTGGTGAAATGTTGAGTTTTTGGATGAATTTTCGGATGAAATCGGTAAGTTCGGTGTTGCTTATGCTCAATTTGGGTTCAACAAAGGAATATATAAAATAACAACACCTATACACCACATATAATGTTATAATTGGTGTATAGGTGTAATGTTTTGTCCCTAAACGATCAGGCTTTTAACAAACACTGTAGTTGTCTGGTCTTGGGAAATGGTGAGCTCTTACTCTATACGTTACGTATAGAGCTATACGGCACAAATGATTGGTATGTATTACTAGTTACCCCCTATATGCTAAGTATAGTCTTATAAGCGATGTATTCATAGTGACTGATGTGGAAATAATTTTAGGAGTCTTCTATTGGGTCGCTCAATATTTTACACACCACGTTGATATAATAACATCTAAAAAAGACCAAATAATTCTAGGAGACACGAACGTACAAGACTGTCACTTCAAATCACAAGCTCCACGTTAAACAAAGTAAATCCAACGTCTCCCGATACTTCATATCAAAAAAAGCGAAAAAAAGAAAAGAAAGAAAAGAACACATGAACTCAAATATATATCTTATTTAATTATATTAAAATCTAACCCTAGAATGCATTGGGACAGAAGATAATGAGAAACAAAGCGATATGGGGGTGAGGGTGAGGGTGAGGGTGAAATTGACATTGATTGTCTTCCCTATACAGAGGACATGGTATCATAGTTATATAGAGATTAAAGAAAGCAACGAAAGGACACCATTTTTCTTTTGAACTCACATCACCAACTTAGGTTTACCTCTTATGTTTCTTCATTTATATTTAATCAAGTATAACCTTCTAAAGTCATTCATTTTTATGTCTAAAATGCACTTTGAGTCAATGGGTTCGAGTGTATAGATATTAATTGTATCATAGTTATATAGAGATTAATTCTAGGGTTAAGTTATACTCATTTAGGATGGTATTTGAGTCAATGGTGGAGCCACATGTACGTATGGGTGGGGGTGCCCCTTAAAAATAGTACTATTAGTGTATCTTCTTGGCAAAAATCATAATCGCCCCTCTTAAAAGTTTGGTTAACCCCTCAATCCGGGATCTACTACTAATTTGAGTACTAACGTCCCTTGTATTCATATATTTGTTAATTGAATGGCCGCTGTCTAATTTTTTTTTTCATATGCGTATCGGCTAGTTTTCAGCGATATTTATGGAATGAGAGTATAAGAAAATGATAGGGTTGGAAACATCTAATAATAAAAAGTTTGACGGGTTACAGACCCGTTTCTTATCCTGTTTTTTATTCTAACCCATGGACCAATGTATGTGTGAATCGATAATTTACATGAGGTTTTCTTATTTCTTAACTAATGCATTGTTTGCAGCCCATTGATGTAAAATTTTAAGTTTAAAATCAATAACTAACTACAAAGTCTACATGAAAGAAAAAGAAAATATTTGATAATTTATAAGACAAAAGAAGGGGAATTATGTAGTACATCACACATCAAATGGTTGCTTTTTAAAGTACAAGATTCTCATGTCTATGGTGTGTGTATGTTTTAATATTTCCATGTCTAATGCGTCTCTAAGTTTTCAATATTACTTGAGTTATCAAGTACACACACAAGTGTCACACCAAACTTAGGCTGAAAATTTGGTAGGTCATATTTTGCTTTTATCATGATGGATGGTCTAGGTTTCAAGTGTAGACAATTAGACATTTCATTGTGCTTAAATGTGACGAAACATAGTAAAGGTGACACCACCTCATAATGTTGTTAATGTTGCTACTAACGAAGGAGTTCATAATGGTGGCTATTAATAGACGCCTATATGTATTAGATGGAACTCATCACCATTCCATTGAGACCTACTAAACAGTGGCGAAGCTTGACCCGAAGGTTCGGGGTAGGGCTGTTCATGAGCCGAACCGAGCCGAGCCAGGCCAAGCTCGCGCTCGGCTTGGTTATAAACCGAGCCAGCTCGGCTCGGCTCGGATTTGAAACCGAGCTGAAAATCAAAGCTCGAGCTCGGCTTGGTTTTAAACCGAGCCAACTCGGCTCGGCTTGGTTTGGCTCGAATACAAAAAGAAAAAAGAAAAATGGCTTTCAAAATTACAATATTTAAACTATTATTCAATAGTTAAAAATAACACAATTAAAATAAGTTCAAGCTTATACATTGCACGTTAAAATCAAGTTCAAACAAGTACAAAATAAGTCTAAAACTTCAATGGAATACAATATAAGTTCATCAACATACGAATTAACTTGAGTACTTGGATCAAAAGTAGTATTAAGTTTATTTAAATAACTTGATTAGTTATAACTTCAATCCCATGCAAAGAATCTCGATGCCATTGTTACCAAATATTAAATTTGTAGCATATTCTCCATCTTGTTTTACATTTTGGTAATATATTATATGTATATAAAAAAATATATATTAACAATTAGAATTATTCGAGCCAAACCGAGCCAGCTCGGCTCGTTACGAACCGAGCCGAGCTAGGCTCACTTTCTAACCGATCCGAGCCGGCTCGGCTCAGTTTCAAACCGAGCCATATCGAGCGAGCTTTTTTCGAGCTAAATCCGAGCGAGCTTCGAGCGAGCTCCGAGCCCCTGCTACTAAATGTAACAGATATTAGTTTTGATTTGACTAGTTCAAAATGAGTTGTTAAAAGGTCAATTAGTGTCAACTTGTGAGCATGGTTGCAAAAATCGTTAGACGCTCTCAGGTTGGTCGACGGAGGAGTTGCGAGTACTCGGACTAGGCAGAGAGTATTCGAAGGATTACTCGAACATGGTAAATTATAAATATAATAATTTTCAGGAAGTTATATATACATCAGATATCATAATTTTACTAAGATTTATGACAAAATAGGTGAAGATCAATATAAATACAAAAGACACATGCTCAAATACTAAAGTATTTTAAAAACTGATATTCATTCTTTGATAAATGATATTCATTCATTAATATTATAGACATAACAGTTATGTTTTTTTAGTCAAACTTGTCTCAAGTTGACCGAGTAAATCCGGTTATGGCTGACATTGACCATCTGTTCACTATTAGAAAATTGGTCATTTGCTACATTAGTTTCCTACGAAAAAAAATGCGTCACAGATTTTGACAAAGCTGCTACACATTTATGACGACAAAAAAAACTTTAATTTTTTAAACAATTTTGCTACAAAACAGAGACCAATACTTAGGAAATTGGGCGAGAAATGGCGTAGAAAATACATCGCAAATTTTTCACACCATATTTTCGTATGAAATACGTTGAAAATTGCGTAGTAAATGTATAGTAATTGGTTTCCAACGAGGATTCTCTAACATCATGGTTTTGTTGAAAATGGGTCACAAATTTGAATTTGCTACGCATTTGCAACGAAACTTTGATGTTAGAAAAACCTTCTTCGAAAACAAATTACTACACATTTACTACGCAATTTTCAACGTATATCATACGAAAATGTGGTGTGAGAAATTTGCTATGCATTTCCTACGCAATTTTCTAAGCATTTGTCACTATTGTGTAGCAAATTTGTCTTAAAAATAAAGGTGTTTTTTGTCGTCACAAATGAGTAGCATTTTTGTCAAAATTTGTGACGCATTTTTTTCCGTAGGAAAATTTTGTAGCAAAAAGTCACTTTTCTAGCAGTGGTTGATCGCCTCGGCACCATACCTTGTTGCGATTACTTGGCAAGTACTCGGCTGCCTAGACTTCGTTTTACAACATTGCTTGATACATGTAGGTGTTGACGAGCTATTGGCTGTCCTTAGGGTTGGTAGCCCCACCTCTACACGTCTTCTTCGAAGTTCTATTCAATTTTGTACTTGCCCTCGATCAAACGTGTCATCTTTTTTTTTAAATTAGGTTATATACAAGTAGTAGCATTTTCTATCCAAATACATAAGACTATAACCTAACAAATATGATATAAGTAGTATATAAAAATAAAAGGGCAACACAAAAATTAAAAAGTTTTGTTGTGTTCATATTTGATGATATAGCAGGAAGGTATTCTGTTCACATACATGCACAACAACTAGAAGTGGTCATGGCAACATCACAGGATTGCAGAATCAAGGTAGATGGTCCACCACAAATTACCTTGTACTCTAGGTTTTTGTTTCTGTACTTTAAAGACAGTTTACTTATATTTTTTCCCGTTAAATTTGTGTCGAATACGAGCTTCATTCGTTAAACTGATAATAACTCCATTCGTTAAGCATGAATGAATACCTAGAAAAATAGTGTTTTGGTAGGATAAACTCTTTTAATTATTTTCTTTTTGAAGGAGTCGTCTCTGAGTGTATAGTATTCTTGTAGTGAAATTAACATGGTACAAACCAAATACTACGATCACCATAAAGTTTAATAAATTAAAAAAATATGAACAGTAAAAGAAAATACCAAGCAAAGAGGATAAACGATCTTGAATTAAATTATTGTTTTGATGTTATATGACACACGGTTTACATGTCTACTACAGTCATATGCATGTCCCACTGTCTATTTGATTAAATGTTCACATGTCCTTCAAGAAATTTAGTGTGGATGAAACCAAACTTTGTACATTTAATTCAATGTTTCTTGATTAGATTTCTCATTCATATGTGTCCACAATGTACGATGTTGTTTGAATGTTTTTGGACCTAAGAATAGTGAAAAGCACAAACATAGACCACTCAACAATGTTTAGTTGTTTACCAATCGGTAACTTGACTCAAACCACTTTTAGATTTGATTAAAGTCTCGTTTAACAATGAATTATTAAAGACTCTAAACACTGACCACTCACCAAATGTAAGCTGTTAGTAACTTGAGTTGAACTACTTTTATATAGACTAAAGTCTCACTTAATGGTTAACTATTAAAAGTTTTAAACATCGATCGTAACTGAGGGGTCAATTACTTGACTTGAACCACTTTTATATCGCCTAGAGACTTGTTTATGTTGGAGATGTTGTCTTCAGCCCATGTATAGGTCCGGCCCAGTTTGTCTAACTTATTGAGCAAAATTAGCAAAGGGGTAAACCCTAATTAGGAGCCTACGTACAAATATATCTCTTGTACTTGTAATTTCGAATCACTCAATAATAAGAAAACCTTAGTTGCCCCCGTGAACGTAGGTCAGCTTAGACTAAACCATGTAAATCTTGTGTTCGTGTGCTTGTGTGTGTTCTACGATCCTAACAACGGGTATCATAGCTCATGCTCTAGATCAAGAAGAACACGCAACCTAGCCTACTAGAACCACCACCTCCTCCTCCAGTCGTCACCACCTTCCAACCACAACCATTCTTCTGTTGCCGCCACCCTAACCGCATGTTAGGGTTCCGACGCACAACCAGCAGCCCTAGCTGTTCGCTAGGGTTTCTACCCTAAACACCCATCCGACCACATGCTGCTGTAGCAGCTTGTTTTCGGGCAACCAGCGCCGCCACCGCCATCAACAGGACCGTGATTAGGGTTTCTATCTCTAATCTCACTGCTGTGATTTTAAGGTTTCTGCACGTTCTACGAGGTTAGATTTTGGGTTTTATCTCACGTTTTCTGGTCAGTTTCTATTAATCAGCCAAGATGATGTCCGATGAAGGAAAGATCAGAGTAGAGAAGTTTGATGGGAAGAATTTCGGATGGTGGAAGAAGCAAATCAAGGATTTGCTAATACAGAAGGAACTGGATGCTACAATAGAACCTCCCCATGAGACTAGAACACCAGAATGGACAAATCTTGACAAGAAGGCGCATTCAACGATTTGGCTTACCCTTTCCATGAATGTAGCTTACAACATTCTGGAACAAACTACAGCACGTGGGATTATGGAAGCATTGTTCAACATATACGAGGGAAGTTCTGATATGAGAGTAGTCAACATCAGAATGAAAGAGGGAAGTTCTGTAACTGAGCATATCAATTTGTTTAAATCACATTGACACGGTTGTCTTCTGTGAACTTTAAGATAAATTATGCATTGCAGGCTTGTCTATTGGTATCCTCATTACCTTATAGCTGGTCAGGTACAATCACAGCAGTCATTGGGTCAGTTGAGACTCTCAATTTTGGAAAGGTTCGTGATTTATTATTGAATGAGGATTCCATAAGGAGGAACAATGGAGAATCAAGCACGTTGCTCAGTATTGAAGGAAAAGAGAGAAACAATAACATGGGACGAAATAAGGGAAGGTCGAAGTCAAAACGTTGGAGCAAGTCATGACCTACAAAGCCAAGAAAGGATCAACAGTGTTTGAACTGTAAAGAGTTTGGGCACTTCAGAAGTCAATGCACAGAATTACCTCCTAGAGAGAAACATGCAGTGAATGCTGCCGCAACCTCATATTTAGAGGATGCGCTTATTTGTTGTGTCAAAAGTTCTGTTGAAGATTGGATTATGGATTCAGAAGCATCATTCCATGCTACTTTTAACACAAAGAAGATGAAGAATCAACGAACAAGTAACTTTGGTAAAGGTCTTTTGGCTAATAATCACGGTCTAGATATTACAGGAATGGGAGACATAGACTTAAAAATGTAATTGGGAACCATTTGGACCCTGAAGTATATTCGGATCATTCCTGGTTTGAAGAGAATATTAATATCCATCGGCCAGCTTGATGATCAGGGATATGATGTCCATTTTGGTAAAGGATAATGGAGAGTTGTTAATGTGATGCGCGGTTGAAAACCCCGCCTCTATTGAATCTAAAATGTGCTTTTACATGATTATTTGAGACGAAATATCGCACTTTGATTTGATTTGATGTTTCAGGTTAAAAGCATTTATGGAATGGATTTTACATAGTGTTAGAGTGGAAGATTGGAATTGAGAAGCTTTGGGAGAAAGAAGACCAAGAAAAACATAAAATGAAGGTTCTGGCCGTCTTTGACAGCAAGCCTGCTGTCTCTGACGCCGTCGCCGTCTCTAACGGCAGTCCCGCCGTCTCTGACGGCGCCATCTGACAAGATTTGGTCAAAATCAATTTTAATGCAAAATTTAAGGGATTTTATGGGAGATTTGACCAGGAATTTCGATGGAGACTTGAAAAGGAGGGATTTTTGGGATTTTAATGGTCATCTTCATCATTACTAATCACTCCTAATCATTCCAATCAATTTCACTAATCATCCTCCATCATTTTCATCAATTCTTGAAGATTGAAGACCAAAGAACACAACATTTGAAGAACTTTATGGCCATGCTTGGCTAAACATTTATTCATATCCGGGTGTAAACATTGATTCTAGGGTTTCAAACATTTGGGTATTTTCTATCTTTATTTGCTTTTGTATGTCAAACAATTGTGTTGAATTGCGATTAATCTTATGTTGAAGTCACTTTAGTTAATTGATCTTGTGCCAATTTCTAGTGTCATGAACATGTTTCCTTGCTTTAACACAAATCTAGGGTTGTATGTTCTAGAGTTATAAAGTATATTATCGTCCATCCAAGATGTTGATGATTCTTGATACCTAAGCCTAATGAGACAACCAACCCGCGAACATCATTTGCAATAGTATAATTGACCCATTTGTTAGAGCCTTAGTAATCAATTGTTGAAACCCGGGTGTGAATCTTTTACTTATTATTGTTACAACTCAATTTTTACCAATTACTTTCATTACAATCTAATTTCAAGTTTTACTTAAAACAATCAAAATCTTTCCACATCATCTTAAATGAATACAATAGCAAGCTTCATAATCAACTAGACATCTTCATAAATAGTTCAACCAACTTTAAACATTAACACCGACCACAAACTCTTCGTGGATCGACACCCTATTACCACTAACTACATAGTTAAAGGTGATAAGGTAAACATATAAATATTATTTTTGACCGGACTGCGACATCCGATCAAATTTTGGCGCCGTTTCCGGGGAGTACGTGCGCTTGGTGTTTAGTGATTAGTTGATTTTGTGATAATTTGTTTAAATTGTTTGTTGGTTTTATTGTATTCTCTATTTTTCCTTGTTACGCGGGGTGTATTATTTGTGCAGTTTACAGGTAGTGCATGCGTACAAGACATTCGGGGAGGACGTCTCCTTTAGTGTTCGAATCGGAAATCGAGAGAGTAGCAAGAAGAAACCGACAACACCAGTTAGAGGAGCCGATTCCTTCTAACTCACCTACACTCCAATCACCACTTCCAAATCAAAACTTGTCCTTTGGAACCGTCCAAATGGAAAACCCAAATAACCGTTCGGGTGGAAGCCGAAGACCACCCACTCCACCACATCTAAACCGAAACCAACAACCACCACAACACCCACTTCACCAACCGGTTCCTAACCGAAATCCCAACAACCGAAATGTCAACCAACAACCTCCCGTACTAAACCGTGGCAATCCTGCATTTGACCCCGTGAACCGACACCACGAAGCCAGATATGATGAGCATCTTGGTAATATTGATGAGTTAAGAGAAAACATCAACGATGATGACCCAATTAGTGTCCCGGGTTATCAATCAATGGATCGGGTGAGTGTGCATTCTTATCATTCGGGGGAGGATGAATATTCGGAGAGGAATTATTCCGAAGAAGACGAGGGTTGGGGTTATGGCAATGGTAATGGTGCTTATGAAGATGAAGAAGAATATCAAAGTGATCATCATTCCAATGTAGGTGTGAACCAAAACATTGGTAATGAAGGGTATTATCGTCATGTCTTCAACCATCATCAACCAAGGCAAAACCAAAGAGGACACCGAAATCACAACAATAACCAAAACCGGGGTGAAAATTTTGTGGGTCGAGCAGAGAGAAGACCTCATGAGAGAAGACAACCAAGGGATGAAGAGGTTAATGCTCCACGAAGAAGGCCTCCAGTCCCAATGCAAGGGGTTAATGGTCGGTTTAGACCAATTGTTTCTGAAAATGAGTCACCTATTGTTCCACCACCTCAAGGAAGAAGATCCTTTGATTGCAAACCGAACTACATCAACATTCTTCCTCACTTTCATGGGATGGCTACCGAGGACCCATATGATCACCTTTACGAATTTACAGCAGTCTGTAGTACTATGGGAGGTCACAATTTCTCTCAAAATGAAGTTCGATTGCGTTTGTTTCGTTTTTCTCTCAAAGACAAGGCAAAGAATTGGTTTCTCACCTTGCCTTCACATAGCATATATACTTGGGGAGAAATGCAACAAGTATTTTTGGATGAGTATTATCCGAGTTTCAAGACGGATGGGGCTCGGTTGGAAATTCGTTCCTTTCAACAATTACCGGGGGAACCACTTCATGAAGCTTTCACCCGCTTCAAGGAAATGCTTCGAAAATGCCCACATCACAAGATTGAGTTATGGGAGTTGGTTAATAGTTTTGTAAATGGGTTGAATAAGGAAGAAAGGAAGTACTTGAAGTCCACAAGCAATGGGACTTTACTATCCAACCCGGAACAAGAGGATTGGGATTTTTTGGAATTGATGAGTAAAAATTCAAAAGCCGAGGAATCCGCGGATAGACGAACCAAGCATCCCATTTCAAAATCTCTTCCCGATTTGGATGCTAATACGAAAGATCGGATTGCTACATTGGAACGAGAGTTGGCCCGTATGAAGAAAAAAGATGTGTCGGCGGTGCAATATGCAATATGTGAAGTTTGTGATGAAATGGGACACAAGACGAGTGAGTGTCCGGAAAATTCGATTCAAGATACCGCGGAGGTAAATCAAGTGTATGGGGGAGACAAGAAATATGACATGAACTCCAACACTTACCATCCGGGTTTGAGAAACCATCCTAATTTTAGGTATGGTAATGCTTCTAATCAAATGAATCCGAATTTTCAATCAAACAATCAAGGGGGTTCGTACCAAAACCGTCAAGGAGGTTACTCGAAGAACTACAATCAAGGCGGTGGATATCAAAAGGGGTATAATCAAGGTGGATCCTCGAGCAACCAAAGTGGGAGTGATGATTCAAAGTTTGATACTATTTTGAATATGCTCAAGGAAAATGAGAAGAAGAACGAGGTGAGAGACAAGTCTCATGAGGCCTTAGCAAAACAAGTGGGTCAACTAGCGGAAGAAATGGCTCAATGGAGAGGAAGCGCGGGGAAGCTTCCTAGTGATACTACTATCAACCCGCAACATCAAGGTTCGAATTCGAAGAACACTCGCAATGTTCCCATCAATAAGGTAACCGTTCTTCGTAGTGGTAGAATCATTGATAATAAAATTGAAAGTAAAATCGAGCCACCATCTCCCCAATTTGTTGAAGGGGAGGTGGAAGATGTGAGTGATGAGAGTGAAAGAGAAGAGGAAACGGGTCAAAATCAAAGTAAAGATTTTTCTGAAAAATCAAAACCCGTTGAGAACAAACAAGCTCCCAAGGCTAAGGAAAATGGTATGGAGGGTAATACCATCCCTTATCCTGAAGCATTGTTGGAGCCATCTAATAAAGTGGTCAAGAAAAGGGGCCGCAACAAGAAGAGTTGTGGGAAATTTTTAAACAAGTTAAAATTAATTTACCACTTTTAGATGCAATCAAGCAAGTCCCCTCCTATGCCAAGTACTTAAAAGATTTATGCACCCAAAAGAGGACTAACAAATTTCCAAAGAAACTTGACTTAACTGAAAATGTTAGTTCCATTCTTTCGGGTGCACTTCCACAAAAGTTAAACGATCCGGGGGCGCCCATTATTCCCATTCAAGTGGGAGAATTTAAAATAACTCGGGCACTCCTAGACCTTGGAGCTAGTGTAAGTATCTTACCGGGAAGCCTTTACGACCAATATGACTTTGGTCCGCTTCAGGAGTCGAACACCACCGTGGTGTTAGCCGACTTGACTCCCAAACTTCCCCGTGGGATAGTTACCGATGTGATAATAAAGGTTGAGGATTTTTATTATCCGGTGGACTTTTTAGTACTTGACTATGTTTCTAAGGATCATTCTAAGCAACCTACGGTTATTCTTGGTCGGCCGTTTTTGGCAACTGCCACTGCTCAAATAAATTGCAAAACAGGAACGCTCGATATGACCTTTGGTAACCGTAAGTTGCGGTTAAATGTTTTTCCAAGCGGAACTAACCCTCTAGTCAATGATGAATGCTACATGGCAATGTTTACGATTAGGGTTTATTCAAAATAAAAGATATGAGAGAAAGAAGGAAACTTGAAAAAGGAAGGATATTATGAGAAATGATGCATAGAGGGAATTAGTAATTGTGGAGAGAGAGGGAAAATATTTTAGAGACGATATGGAGGGACAAGTGTCAAGTATTAAGGAGTGGAGGTTTAGTATTGATATATTGTGAGAGTGCCATGTGTCAAAATTGGGGAGAAAATTAGTGTGGGGCTATCTCCATGAATGACATGTGTCACAAGTGATTTATTTTATTAGTATCTTTATCTATATTACTTTATTAGAGAAACTCGATGGACAAAATTGTAATTTTCTCTCAATTGATAGTATGTGAAGAGGCACAACTATTGTCACACCCTCAAATTTCCACTGCGGGGTTTATACCGCGAGGCACGTGACATACCAGGATCCCATGGCCATAAGTCATATGAACGAACTCTAAATGCCCAAACCATTTAGTTCGTTTTCAAAAATCAAGTTTAGTTAAGTTGCAGAAGCGTAACCCAAATTTAAACATTTTAAAACCATGCGCAAAACAACGCACCCAACTTAAAACCGTATGAAATAAAACGTAAAAGCATAATATGTAATTTAGGTGTATGCCCAAGACCCCAAATGCAGTGAAACGTGCAGTGCTTCCTAATCGTGACACCATAAGCTAACTACCTGCAAAAGCATGTATATCGTGGGTCAACAAACAATGTTGGTGAGTTCACAAGTAAAGTAAATAAGTAAACACATAGGTTTTCCCAAAACCACGTAACCAACTAATTCACATGCCAGGGGTAGCTAGTCCACTCATTGTAACTAAACAGTTGATTATTGGGAACATACAGAATTTGTTAATTTGCCTTAGCACTAGTGTGTATCAACACTAGTAAGTTAAGCTCCTCAAGAGCGTGGTCAGAAGTTCATGCCCGTGCCCCAGGCACCTCAACCATGAGGTTGCTGCACAGCCTAATAGCGCTATCAACTAATACCTCGTTCGCCTCCAGCGATTAACCCAATAATATAATAAGGACTTTAGAGTGATAAAGTGTGTTCAGTTCACAAAGGACATAAAACATGAATTAGTAATAACATATTCACCCTGTGAACCTTAGCACCCCGTAACACAGGACGTGTGAGTTGTCCCAAACTAGACTAGAAAAGTTAAGTAAGATTGTCTCAACTCGAGACGCATGCTTTTGAGAAAATAGTAGTGAAATTCACCTTAGGTTGCAAGCAAATAATCCAAACTCTACAAATAGGACGTACTACCGAATTCCTATTACATGTGTCACTAAGTGGGTATATGTGTAATATCATTACACCATATGACCGTTTGTCCAAGACGTTTAAAAGTTCCAAAACCGTGTAAGTGACACCTAATGATTCTAAATGCACAAGTAAACCCTACGAACCCTGGTGAACAGTATGATTAACATCAGTAATACACTTCATATACACCTCATATAAGTGCTCATACAAGTTCATGTCAATTGCAAGTCATACAAGACTCCAATTAGCCACATAAGTGTACATTAAATAATCTGCGTTTTTAGGACAGATTATGCGCTGTGAAAACCAATTTATTAAAAATACTTATCCAATGAATTAGACTCCCAAAGTTTTATTGAATATTTCAGGGAGTCTACCAGACATGTCCATATTTTTATTTCGTGACAAAACCATAAAAAATTATGAAAAATCACACAATATAGCTATGTCCAGAAAATACTCACAACAGATCAGATTAGTAGAAAAATTCCCAGATATTGTGTATTCATCCAAACGGGATGAATCCACTTGGAAAATTCAAGTTTCATCAATGTCGACCTATTGTCCAAATTTCATAATCTAACTCTTTGTAAAACTCAAGTTATGGTCATTTAAAGTTGACCCAAATTACTAATCCGAAAATCTGATATGACCTTAAATCAAAGAAAAATCCAAAAACCTATCAAACGACGTCCAAATCAGATGATTTTACCCATTATGAAAAGTTAAGACCACGTACAATGTTTTCATGCAAAGAAATCATCAAAACAAATAATTTAACATCACATTCCAGCCTCTGCAAGTCGATATAATCATTCTGTCCAGATTCTAAATCATGCATAAACCCTAGTTTTAATCACTATCTTTGCATATTAACGATCATCAATACTCAACAAACATCATATAACATTAATAACACATAACCTGATCAAAACCTAGCAAGATACATGTCAAACATCATCAATCATAAACCCTAGAAGTCTAAAACATCAAGAACCTGCAAACTCATGCAATACATAAAACAATCATCGCATAACATCATGTTTAACCCCATTAATCATTATGAACAAGTTTTAATCTTTATAAAAGTGTTTCAGACCTGGACAAACTTGGTATGATGTTTTAAAATACAATAAAGATAATCAAAACTTATAGGGTTGAGTATTATACGGAAAACACTTCAAAACCACCAACCGATTGCTCTCCAAGCTTCCCGAATGGTGTTCTTGAGCCTTAGCAGGTGTTTGGGCTTGTTATTTTCGTAAATAGGCAGTAGGGGATGATTAGGGTTGTGTTTATAAGAAGAATGAGGTTTAAAATCGTTTTAAAAAGGTTTAAACTTGTTTTCCACGTAGTTGGCTCCCCCGCGGGTCGCAGGAGGATTCTCAGTTCCCCCGCGTACCGCGGCGTCCCCCAGAACCCATCAGATTTTATAATTCCCTCGCGGGCCGTGGGGGAATATCCTTTCCCTCCGCGTACCGCGGGGAGACCTAATATTCAAATTTTTATTTTCTTTTATTCTACAATGCTACCAACTTCTAAATATTAATATCCCTTATACTAATATTCAAAATACACATAAATGTTCATCATACATATTTGGATCCCGGTCCGTCCCGTCCCGGTTAATGACCCGTTAACGTTTAATCACGTAAATTCACATAGTCACGTATTAACACATAATATTAACACGTAAGTTCACAATGGTTGTATTTCACCAAGTCACCAACGTTCGGGGTTCCCTACTTGTATACGTAGTCCAGTAATTCTCCGAATTACCGTTTCATGCAGTTATTAACCTATAACTGTGCAACAAATGACTCTACTAACTAACCCCAGTTAACTAGAATGCATGGAATGTAAGTACAAGTAACTAGAGTTTAGTCAAAGTAAGAACCTGAAATTGCGGGGTATCACAACTATCATCTCCATATTTTACCCCTTTCTTCCTTTTACGCCCTTATGATACAACTTTTTATGTCAATGTTTTTGTAACTCTCCAGCATTAAGAAGGGTGTGCAGCAGGACAAGTTTCTTCAAACCCCTCGATTCATCAACCTTTACGTTTCCCCAATTTCAACTCATTAGCATTCATCAATCTATATTACTTTATTAGATAAACTCGATGAACAAAAGTGTAATTTTCTCTCAATTTTAAGATGGCATGTGAAGAGTCACAACTATCATCTCCATATTTTACCCTTTTTTCTTCCTTTTATGCCCTTATGATACAACTTTTTATGATAATTTTATAAATACCTAATGCACGTCATTGATATCAATGTTTTTGTAACTCTCCAACATTAAGAAGGGTGTGCAGTTGGACAAGTTTCTTCAAACCCCTCGATTCATCAACCTTTACGTTTCCCCAATTTCAATTTATTAGCATTCATCAATATTAAATTATACAATTTCAATTCATCACCATTCATTATTCATTAAATTCCTGAATTTTAATTCTACCTGTCGATAATTTTGATCTATGAATAGGGCTGAGAATCTGTATATAAACCACCTCAAATCTCATTCTTCTCAATCGTGACTCTCATCCACCGCCCCTACGCCGCTATGGAAGACGATTCCAGCATGAACGTTGTTCAAAGATGATTCACTCTCATTCCTTCGCTCTCATCCACTACCCTTACACCACCATAATAGCCTTCATGGGAGACTATCACTTTATCTACCAAAAGACCCATTATTTTAAAGCAACTTTGTGGTGGTTTGAGGTATAACCCACTTCATTTTGCTTCTGTTTTAGTTAATTTACTGGTTTAGGCTTCATGCTTATACATTATGATATTATGATTTATGAAGTAAATGTATGCATCTCTCTTAAAAATGATGAAAATGCTGATGATTGAAGAGTTCAAACTATTTTCAGTGATTATTTGTAAATTGTAATGTGATTTTAACTTAAATATTTGTTTTACCCGTCACTTAAAATACTTAATATTGATTTCCATGGATTTCAGATTGCTAGGGAATTACGATTAAGAGATATTGGTGGGATTATTGTAGTCAATTTCATTGATATGTCAGATGATTGTAAGTCTCTCTCTCCCACTCTATGTGTGTATGTGTGTTATTAACTTATTATGTTAAGAAACGGTCATACAAGAAAGATTGGTTCTGAATCAACATTAAATCATGGATACATTTATCTTTGTGAATATTGTTCAGCAAATAAGAGATTGGTCTATGAAGAGGTCAAACGTGCAATTGGGTGGGACCGCTCATTGGTCAAACTCTCTGAACTTTCATTAATTAATAAAGTAGTCATTTTTGTAGCACTAATAACTCTTTACACTCTTGACCAGGTTATTTGATTCATTTTTTTTGTTACTTGAATTCCTCTTGGTGAATTGTAAATTCTAGGCTTCATGCCCAATTTAAGGATTAACATGCTTGTCATGTTGTAGTTGCTTCAAAATATAAATTCTAGGGTTCATGCCAAAATTATGTTGCTTTTATTTTTTATTTTTGTTGTAGTTTTTTGTTTAATTAAGTGTTTACCAAATTCATCACTTTCTGATGTTGATTTAAATAGAAGAGAAATGATAATTACACCTTCTAAAGGGTTGCTTGAGTTAAATGAACTCTTTGATGAGAGGTTGCAGAAAGCGTCAACAGCTTGTGACTCAAACTTATGATCTGTTTCTTTTCTATCCTTTCACTTTTCATGTGCGTTTTATGTTTTTAAAAATTGCATATAGTTGTAATTAATTCCTCCTATTAATTGTGATACAGTTCCTTATTTGTCGAAGTTCAAGGTATAATATATTATTTATTCACTTCCATGTAACAAATATTGATGCCATTCGGTTGTATCCTTTTTCCCATTAGAAAAAAACATTTCAAATTAATTTTGTATATAACATACTAACATGGGTTGTTTATATAGACGGTTGCTTTTTTGACCAATTACTTATGAATGGGTCGAATTGGATTGAGTTTATTTTCAAGTGGGTCAAGTAAAATATGTTTTAACTAAAAAGAGAAATAGGCCAAATTAGTTGAATGGGTCAATAGGGTTGAACGCATCATATGTTACCTATAGTCTATTTTTTTAACTTTATATTCTGTTTGCCTCTCTTAAAAATGTCTGATATAGAGATTTGTTTGTTATAGTGTAGTTTTATAAACGTCGAAACATCACACGGTTATATAAAACATCCACATAGCGTTTACTTTTACAAACTTTTTCAAGACACTTAAGAACTAATGGATGCCAAATTATTTATCACTAAATATTACGTTGTTGCTTCCTATATACTACATGTCACCATAACGAATCGTCCACAAACACCATACACACACCACAAACCCTAACAACAACTACGAGACAACAAAACAAATACACCCATATCAACGCACGGACATTCCCACTAGTAGATAATAGAAATAACATGCAGAGTAGTTTCTTGGACACGGTAGCCTAAGAAACACTCATTTTAAACATATTTATAATAGCGTCATTTCTTTGATTTGTTATTGAACCACTCTTTTTCTTTCTTCTGAAATCTAGTATACATAACATTTATAAAACTTTGTCTATTCGAGTTTTAAACATATAATAGAGTAAGGGGTTTGGTTGATTAAAGTGCTGAATTATTAAGAGGTCTGAATGGTTAAGAGGTCTAAATGGTTAAGTGCTGAATCATTAAGTTGGACCTCTTAATGGCTGGTTTTCTTGTCCCACATTGGTAGGGGAGCCTTATTAAGGTTCAGCCTAGTTCAATGCTTAATGGTTTAGCCTTAACCATTCCATTCAGAAGCTGAAACAAACGCGCTGAATGCTGAATCATTCAGCGCTGAATGATTCAGAGCCTCATTAAGAGGCTTACCAAACAGCCCCTAAACATCATATGTTAATATTAGGAATATTGGACTTAAATAATCTCAACTATTAGCTATTGGCCGCCACCAGTTCCAACTTCAAAAATCACTGCTAACGGTCCCACTTTTTAACTTATTTTCCTTCGGCGGTCTCATACTATCTAAAAGTTAACCCAGATAGTTTTGCTGACGTAGACTGCTTATGTTGCAAAAAAAAAAAGTCAGAGTTTTGCGCGTAGACTGCTTATGTAGCAAAAAGTCAAAATTTTGATAACATGGACTACTTATATGGCAAAGTTTTGTTGCAGTCCATGTCACACTAAGTTTATTCTTCCCACCAGTCTCACCTTTAAATTTATTTTTTCTCATTGCACTCCCCGTTAACTCACACTAACGTCGTTAGCTGAAACTCACAATTATAGGCGATCTCATTCACTGGATTTGAAAGAAGGAATCGAGACGATGGTATTGGCATGTTCAATTGCATAAATGAGCACGGTTTGATGGGTTTTAGGTTGGTGTTCTCGTCGGATAGGATGACCAGAACCGACGATTAAACCATCAAACCATGGTCATTACTACAATTGAACATACCGGTATCATTGTTCTAATTCCCTCTTTCAAATCTGGTGAATAACCGCCTAGAATTATAAGTTTCAGCTAACGACGTTAGTGTGAGTTAACGAGGGTGCAATGAGAAAAAATAAATTAAAAGGTGGGATTGGTGGGAAGAATAAACTCAGGTGGGATTATTATTGGCCAACAACAAAAAGTTAGGATTATTAAAATCCAATTTTGTGCAAAACAATTAACCGAATTAACTTGTAGTTAGTATGAGAACGCTGAAGGAAAATAGGTTAAAAGTTGAGACCCAACAATGATTTTTGAAATTGAGACTAGTACAACCAATAGCTATTTTTTTTTTGAACAGCCAAATTTTATCATCTATATATCACCACTTTTTGCTTACCACCAGAATTGAACCTGGATACCACCAAACTAGCATTGTGCTAGTTACTACTGGGCCACAGACCCAATGACACAACCAATAGCTATTAGTTATGATTATTGAAATCCAATATACAATAATTTATGAACATAGAGTGATTAAGAAAACACAAACGTCAACGAGACGTCCTTGATTGAACATTCATTAATGCATATAACCACTAGACATCCAAATCACATATAATGAAAAAAAAAAGTTGTTAATATTGGTGCACCCCGTCATCTTTCTCTCTCAATATATACAAATGTATATACAGAGGGATATATAGGAAGGGATGTCTCAATAATAATTTGGGGTATTCCATTAAAATAAGCCAAAAAAATCAGATTCCTATTTTATAGTAAATGGTACTTTTTGCTTTTTTTTTAACGGCAAAACACTATATATATATATAAATATATAGCCCCAGCAAGAGACTGGAAAAAGATACAAACACCAATGGAAACAAAGGAACACAAACTACAACATATCCGAGATACTAAATTCGGACCATTTTTCCCATTCGATTCGAGGCATATTGGACCTGTTCGTAACCCATAAAAACGAGTCTTCCTTGATTGCTTCAACCGATCTTCTTACCAGGATGAAATTTGCGTCGAACACCATTTTGTTTCTAACCGTCCAAATAGTCCAAACCGTGGCCAAGACAACTGTGTAAACGGTTCTCTTCCACTTCTTGCACCCCGGACTATCAAGAATATATTGAACCAATTCATTGAGGGTCTCGCACGTCGTAGTCCAGGAAATCCGCATCCAAGTCACCACATTCCACCAAATGGACCGAGCGAATAAACACCCCACAAAAAGATGATCCGTATCCTCCACATAGTATCTGTCACACCCCGCCAAGGCGGAAACACGTGGTATAACTTTGAATGATTTCCAAGCACAAAGGTTACACG
The DNA here is from genome assembly GCA_032199755.1 of Ambrosia artemisiifolia. Classification (NCBI taxonomy): domain Eukaryota; kingdom Viridiplantae; phylum Streptophyta; class Magnoliopsida; order Asterales; family Asteraceae; genus Ambrosia; species Ambrosia artemisiifolia. The sequence goes on from CM063525.1 coordinate 40,994,183, forward strand.
AGCATTATTTAAATAAAAACAGAAATTACCATTTAACAATCAAGTCTTACAAAAACATAACATTAATTGTTCGAACTAAAACCATTGTGTAAAATATTTAAGTCAAAACGTCACAACAATAGTTCAAAAGATGGTATCCCATAAATTCCCGCACGCGACCTTCCCAAGTTCCATGCTAATTTCCTGAAAAACATGCATGTAAAATATATGGGTCAACATAAAGTTGGTGAATACACGGGTTTGTATGAATGGACATGTTATCCAAAACCGACTAAATTACTGCCTAGCTAGGGCAATAATTATCATGTGATCTGACATGAGCCCATAACCAAACCTTGACATGTTGTGCCTCGCCCATTGTACACTAAAGACAATGAAATAATGTGAAATACAAGCACTCTCTTTATATCTGTCATCCGGTCAGAGCGACTGACCAAGAGTGGGGGTGTCAACCCAATAGATCTATTCCGGTGTTTCATAGCTATGTCCATAGCTAATGGTTATGGTGAAATGTATGACACGAGGGCTTAATGGATCTTGAACCTCATTGTCTCATGTTCACATAATAGTCATGTATGTAATTGAAAACTGTACGCATGTTTTTCCCCCAAAATGTAAAAAGACTGTAAAAATGGGTCATGAATACTCATTTGATGTCTGGATGCTAGACTGAACTGAATCTGATGTAGTGTGCCTGGTCTGGGAACCCTAAATGTATTTAAAAGCAACTTAGGTCTATGTTTGGCTCTAACTACCATGCAATTGTTCACCCGACTGTAACACCTATGGACTAGGGGCTTCTGTACCACTATCCACGTGTGTCACACACTGTACATGTCAGTAATTGTTCGTTTTGTTATTCACGGGGCTATGTTTATTCTGTTTTTGGCAAAACATATGTTGTGACTTACTTAATATTACCGTGTGGCTTTTATGTCGCAGTTTTGTAAGTCTAGGGTAAGGTATGGACATATTTTGCTACAATATTATATAAAATTAACATATTTTGGTACTTTGTCTCCGAATGTATATACATTTAGGTGTTTAACATAGATTTCTAGGAAAACCATTGTGTTAAGGATTGTTAACACATGTTCTTGTTGATCTTAACACATGTTCTCAAAACATAACTTAGTATATGTTACAAAACTAAACGATTTTGGCTTAGATTTGGGCCGGCCTCGACCCTATACACTCACGCATACATTCGAATGTATGTGTGGGTGTACGTGTATGTCCATGTAAGGGCTCCAAGATGTATGTAATCGTATATATGTGGGTTAGTATGTATAGACTATAGTATTGAACCTTCTATCATGAAACTCAAGTGTTTTGGTTAGTTTATCATGAAAAACTTATTGTTAAGGGTGTGTTCGAGTGTGTGTGTGCTCGGGTGACCACCACATGTAACCGAAATGTATAAAGAATTAAAAATAAAGAGAGATTCAAGCCAATCGACCGGCTAAGAGAACTATTCAAATTCGAAAGTAGAAAATGGTTCGGGTATTATACCTCACTCGTGTATAGCCGAAGATAATAAAGAAAAATAAGCTAACTTCCTTCCAAATGACTCCTAAAGACTTGCTAGCTACTTGTGACTCCAAATGGTGAAGACTAGTGATCGAACAAGACACCTCTCGGGTCCCCCTTGGCTCGGCCGAATGGTATACAAAGGAAAGGAAGGAGAGTTCAAGTGTTTGTGAGTTATGTGAAGTTTGTAGTATGATCCTCATGTCCTCATGGCTCTATATATATAGCCGATTGGTGAGAGGATGGGTATGGTTTCATTGGTTCACAATTGAGGATAGTCAACCCCTTGCCTTCTTAATGTGTATTCTCTAGGAGCCTTGTAAGGGAAATGTGCTGACTTGAGGTTTTGGCTTGACTTGTAGGGGTGGGGTAGTAGCCGAAATACATGGGGAAAGAGCAAGTCTTGGATGGCAAGGTGGACAAAGTGTGGAGGTTCATGCGTTTTATGTTCTTACCATGTTAGTACAATAAGAAGACTAGTGTTTTTGTTTGGTTGTGTGCACATTCTTGGGGGCCGAAAATTATGGGGAAATGGACATGATTGTTTAGGCAAGTTGACTTAGGTTGGATGATCATGAAATGTATGTTGTTACTAGGTTAGTATAAGTCTAGGAAATTGGGTTATGGAGTTGTGTGTGGATATATACATGCGTGTATATGTATGCGTGTGGGTATGTATGTATAGTGTAGATGTGTAGGCTAGTTTGATCCATTGTACCACTTAGCTTGTCTTGGGAACACATGGGCCGAAATGCATGGGTGTAAATGCACAATTTAGGAAGTCAAAACTATCTAAGTTCATGAAGTGAGATTACAAAGTCCTTTGTTAGTGAAAACACCTAGGTTTTTGGACTTATTAGATGGTGGTGTTGTGATCGATGGCCTTTGGGAAAGAATATGGAATTCTTATGGTAAATCAACATGTCTTGGAGGTTGTAGAATGTTTGTGGATTCCATTCTTGTGTAAAGTCTCTTGTTAGGATAAGAATGGTGACTAGTAAGTGAGTATGTATGTATGTATGTATGTATGAATGCATTTGTGTATGTATGTATGAATGCATTCGTGTATGTATGTAGGTGGCAGTGTGTGTATTTTTACATGTATGTGTGAGGTATTTTGTTATTTCCAAACATATGTTGGTAACCTCTTGTGAATGAACATTGTTTGTTTTTGTTCTTGTCGGGTTAACAATTTGGAATCATATGGTCAATTGCATGGGTTTCCTGTAGTCTAGCATGACTTATTGGATTAACTAAAGCCTTGAACTAACTAGTGTGTCTACTTGTTAGACTGTGTGCTTTGGTATTGACTCGTTGGAACCCTGTATAGTCCAACTATGATGCAAATGATAACATGTAATGTTATGCACAATGTATTTGCGTGTAGTTAAATGTACGGACATGACCTGTGATTTCGACGGGTGTCACAGTATCCGCACCTATTGCAAGTCGTATCAATCGAATGAATTCCCCTGCTATGTAACCCGGTCTTCGACGCCACCCTCCCCATCTTCGCTCTCCACAGTAACAAGTTACACTTCATCGGAGACCATGAGTTCCACTTGAAAATCGGACCAAATTCCTGTCCCGTATTCACAGCCATAATATCCATTCTTAACGCCTTGGTCGCAAAAGCCATACCCATATCGTTCTTCCAAGTCCAGGAGTCCTCTCCCATACCCAAATTTATAACCTGCAACCTATTCATAAAGGAGCCATAGTCATTAAGTTCCTGTGCTGATCTCGGCTCGCGTAACCAATCCCACTTCCATTCCACTCCATCTGAACCATTGAAGCAATTTTCCAACACTAAAGATCTTTTATTCTTAGCTGTCTTGTACAAACTTGGAAATTCCTCAGCGAAAACCGTCCCACCTGCCCACTTATCCTTCCAAAATAATGTTTTATCACCGGCTCCAACTCGAACCATCAGTTTATGTGACACCCCGCATTTTCAGGATATTACTTTTACTGAACTCTAGTTAACCTTCATGTACATTCGTGACTAAACACTTAACTAGGGTTAGTTAAGAAGGTCTTTCGATATGTTATGGGATAATAACATATGTTAGATGATATTAACGCACGTTATAACTAGGAAGGTTTTGTCTTGACACACACACGAGTCCTGCATCCCGAACGTTGGTGATTTGTTAGGCATGCATGATCATATGAACAATTGAGTGTTGATGAATGTGGAGTAACACGTGTATGTGAATTGCATGCTTATGTGAACTACTGCGTATTAGTTAACTTGTACGTAAACGTTATGAGATATGTGCACTTATGATAAACATAATATGAATTGATAAAACAGTAGTTTTATATGAGTTAGTGCGACTATTATTGTCGGGATTAATCTCGAGTGTTAGATAGGGCTAATGGGCTCACTTATCAGATAAAAATCACTAGAGCCCGAAACCTTGGCCCATGATCTTAACCCTAGCATATTATTTATAAAAAAAATATAAACATACACCCTAAAACCCTAGGGCCGCCGTGAACAAAGAACCCACCCACACCCACCTTTCAATCTCAATCTTCATCAATTCCTCACTAGTTCAAGCTATTTCGGGTGCTATCTTGAGATTTTAGGGACTCTAGCAATTCAAGGTATGTGTTTTATGTGTTTTATGATGATATTCTAGGCTGGAAAAGTTGTAAAAACTCTAAGAAACATGCATGTTAAAATCGCAAATCACTATATGTTGGATATCTTGGATGTTTGTTGAGATTGTTGATGAATATTGTTGATAGAAATCATATCTAGGGTATGTGATACGTAAATACATGAGTTTAAACATGATAATATGGATGAGAATGATTAGGGTTTATGTTAATATGAGTTTATTGTATGATTATGGGTTAATAAGAATGATTAGGGTTCATAAGAAGCATGTTATTAAAATTCTGATTTCTGGCAGATTAATTGTAACGACTTGTATGGCTGTTATATGGTTATTAACATGGTTAATCTGGTTGTTTTCTGATGCTAAAACATAACTTATGATGTTAGCTTTTCAAAAAGTCCAAAATCATGCGTTTTGGACTTGTTTTGATATGTATTCATGATTTTATAAGTTTAAAGGTCATATCAGATTTTCGGAATTATAAATCGGGTCAACTTTACACGGTCATAACTCGAGATTTACAAAGGGTTAAGTTATGAAATTTGGACAGTAGGTCAACATTGGAAAAACTTGGCTTTTCCAATTGGATTCATCTCGTTTGGGTGAATACACAATTTTTGGGAATTTTTCTACTAAACTGACCTGCTGTGGAAATTTTCTGGACATAGCTGTGTTGTACAAATTTTAATAATTTTTGTGTTTGGTTGTGAGATAAAAAAAAATATGGGTTATCAAATGAATCCCAATGAATATTCAGTAAACATTTGGGAGTTTAATTCGTTTGTTAAGTATTTTAAATAATTCGTTTTTCACAGCGTACAATCTGCCCTGAAAACGCAGATTGTGTAAGGGATGTTTACGTGACTATTTGGAGTCTTATATGGTATGTATTTGACATGAACTTGCATGAATACTTATATGAGATGTGTATGAGGTATTAAACTGATAATAATCAATATGATCACCAACGGGATACGTAGGAATTACTTGTGCATGTAGAGTCATTAGGTGTCACTACACGGTTTGAACTTTAGAAGTTTTGGACAAACAAATTGCATGATGTGTTGGTATGCACGTATACTCACCTAGTGACACTTGTAATAGGGAGTTGGTAGCTCGTTACTGTTTGAGGGATTTGGATCATTCACGTGCAACCTAAGGTGAGTTTCACTACTCTTTTCTCAAAAGCATGCGTCTCGGGTTGAGACAACGTAATTAACTTTTTCTAGTCCGGGTTGGGACTAATACTTTCTAGTCCGGTTTGGGACTACTTACACATCCCGGGTTGGGATGCTATGGATCCCTGTGTGGGTCGGTTTTTGCTAGTTCGCAAACTGTGTCCTTGATGAACTAAACCAACTCTATCATCTGTAAGTCCTTCACATACCGAATGAGTTGCCGGGTTATGGCAAGCGGGTTATTAGTTGATAGCGCTATTAGGTCTGACAAACCTCACACCGGCTCAGGGAGTGCGGGAGTGAACTATAACTTAACAGATTTTATCATTGTTGATAGGCAATGATGTAAGGCATGCGGCTCACATTTGTGGCTACACGTACATCAGCAGTTCGGTATATCGGTGTTAATTATCATGAATGGGTTAGCTACCCTTGACATGCGATGAACTAGTGTTTACACGGTTCTTGGAACCAACTCAATTACTTGTTTACATGGTTTTGGAAACCAGCGCAGTTACATACTCATTTACTTTACTTAGTGAACTCACCAGCATTGTTTGTTGACCCACGATTTACATGCTTTTCCAGGTAGTTAGCTTCCGGTGCCAGGATTAGAAAGCACTGCACACTTCACTGCATTTGGTGTCTTGGGCATACATCTAAATTACATATTATGCTTTTACATTTTCTTTCATATGGTTTTAATCTGGGCGCGTTGTTTTGCGCATGGTTTCTAAAAGGTTTAAATTTGGTTTACGCTTCTGCAGCTTAACTAAACTTGATTTTTGAAAACGAACTAAATGGTTTGGGCATTTAGAGTTCGTTCATATGACTTATGGCTATGGGATCCTGGTATGTCATGCGCCTCGCGGTATAAACCCCGCAGTGGAAATTTGAGGGTATGACAGTTTATCACCTATATTAATACCCAAACTTAACAACACCCCACCCATGGATTCCACATCCTTCCACACACTAGCCATTGATTTTTTAACCGGGATAATGCCACCAATTGGCTAAGAACCATGGATAGCACTAATAATCTTCACCCACAGTTGATCGGGATTCTGCTTGAAACGCCACCACCATTTAGTAACCATAGCTAAGTTGAAATCCTCGATTCCCCCAATCCCAAGACCTCCAACTTTCTTAGGGACCACCATCTTCGACCATTTTACCCACTGAATTTTATGTCCGCTACCCGTTTAACCCCAAACAAAATCCCGCCGCAAACTCTCAATTCGTTTTATAATACTTTTAGGCGCCACGAACAAGGACATATAATAGGAAGGTAGACTACCAAGGACCGCCTTAGTGAACAATGACTTTTTGCTTCTTATTTTCAATGATGTTTGAATAGGGGATATGATGCTAACTAATCTAATGCAATTTATAGAGGTGTTAAATCACGGACTTAAATATCATTCAAAATTTGTATAAACTTCTAACACGACACAAATATAATGCAAAATTTATAGATTTGAGTTTAATTTAAATGGGGTCGAGTCAGTTTCAGGTTGGACGAGCGAACACACTTATCTGATAAGGCAAGGTTCGGGCCAACTACACAAGTTAACCTTTCAACTTGTTTAAATAGCGTTGTATGCCATGCGTTAAACATTTGATGGTTTTCTTTTTTTTTCTTTTTTTTTTTTTGTAAACTTGTGATTTTATAGCACAAATATGCAAATATTCATGTTAAATGAGTCATATCCATATCAACTTGTGAATATATGTCTCGTGTTTGATATGATTTTCATGTTCGTGACTATTATTTTTTATATGACAACCAGTGATTTGTGACTTGCGTTCCGGTTCTTGTATTTGAAACGATTTTCTAGCTTGCGTCTGCTTACACACTTCAATATGTCGAGTGACGTGGCTTCATAAAGCAACAAGTTAACACTATGCACTCTTAAAATGTTTGTAACCTACTAACCTTATCAGAAAACAATAACGGTTTTGTGAAATTACAGGGACTAACAAGCAGTTGGGGGGGGGGGGGGGCTCCACTGAAAAATTTTTCACTTCACTGATTTCTACCAATCTTGCACTGCCACATCACTTCACTGAAACACTTTTATGGAGGCAGCAGATAACTGATTCTTTACCCAACTATCAGTTATTTTCACACGTATAATAATAATAATAATAATAATAATAATAATAATAATAATAATAATAATAATAAAACAACTCCTTTGTGAACCAAAGTCATATTTACCTAACTATCAATTAAGGAAACAAAGTCATCTTCTTCACAAAGCTTCTTTCCTCATCTTCTTCACACAACTCCTTTGTGAACCAGCAGGTCATCGTCATCATCTCACAACTCAAATTCTTTGTTTTACAACAGGTCAAAGACTTTGATTTGGGGAAATTTGTGGAAATCAACAAGAGAGAAAGAAATTCAGTAAACTTGTGCGTTAAATAGAACCCAAATTGGATTCACGGATCCACTACCAGCACTGGTGGCGGCGGTGTTACCGTGCTGATAGTGGGTACACGTGATCAAATCGGTAGGCGCCCCGTCCCCTTATAATATAATGTCGGCTAATTCACACTTTTTATCGGCTAGAATCTAGATAGTAATATAAATGCCTTCATTATTAATTAATTAATTGCTGTACCTTTTTTAATTGCTATAACTTTGATAAATCTCAGTAGCTAAAAGTAACGTATTCATAAAACAAATAAAACAATTACAATGTTTATAAAATCGTAGCATATTTTCAAGTAAGTAACAATCACTGAAACTCTGAAAGGGCCTATAGTTAGAGGCCCAATTGACATGGTCTAGCACAAGAATATAGATGCAACAACATAGTTGATTTGAAACGGCATGTAGTTAAGTCCAGTTGATCCGGTCCAGCAGATGAATCCACATCCAATCCAACAAGCAACAAGGCCTATGGATAGAGGTTTATGAACCGGGGGTTATCTCTTTCAAAATCGATTTGGGTTGTAAACCGAATCGGTATGTTCAAAATCGGTTTGTTGAGATACCGGTTTGCGTCAATTACCGGTTTTGATGAAAAATATTCACACCCTATTTAAATTTGGGTTATAAACCGGTATATGAAAAACTAGATTATATTTCCGGGGTAGATAAATCTAATATGAGTTGATAAAATATGTGTTATGATGTAACATAGAAATTAATGTACTATAATATGGAAAAATAACAATTTTAATAATTTGAATAAGAATAAAATGTATATTAAAAAGAAAATTTATGTTTGGATGAGGAGCAAAGTTACAAACAAGGGCGTGATTGAGGCGGTAATCTTGAAGGTGTGACTTTTTTTTTTTAAAGAAGTGGTTTTAACCTATTCTGTTCTTGATGAAAATAGAATTCCTAGTTTGAATATGATTAGTGAGACTTGCCTAGACATGATTAATGAATTACCTGGATACATTGTGCTTTTTTTTCTTATATGAGCAAAAACCAATGAAAAAAAATCATTTTTCTTTCGTTTTTTGTATAGCACTATGGTACTCGTTAAGAAAATGATAAAACGTTCGTTAATTTGGTGTAATTTTTTTTAAAAAAAAATCTCGTATATAAAAGTTATTAACGTTTTAAAATAGTGGGGGAAACATGAGAAAGAAAGAGACTTTTGGATGAAATAAGGAGGATGTCACATGGCACACTCAAGGGGTGATGGCCTCTTTGAGTGTCGTGTAGGATTTCGTGCTTTGGAATATTAACATACTAGATTATATCCTGGAAGCTTTCCGGGATAGGTAAATTTAATATGAAGTGATAAAATATGTGTTATGATGTAACATAGAAATTAATGTACTATAATATGAGAAAACAACAATTTCAATTATATGAATAAGAATTAAAATGTATATTAAAAATAAGAAGTATGTTTGGATGAGGAGTAGAGCTATAAACAACCATTGCAGGGCGTGATTGAAGCGGTGGTCTTGAATGTGTGACTTTTTTTTTAAAGGATCGGTTTTAACCTATTGTGCTCTTGATGAAAATAGAATCCCTAGTTTGAACATCATTGGTGACTTGCCTAGACATGATTAATAAATTACCTGAACACATTGTGTTTTTTTCTCTAATGAACAAAATCTCACAAAAAAAGTCATTTTTTTTCGTTTTTTATATAGCAATATGGTACTCCTTGGAAAGATAATAAAATGTTCATTAATTTGGTGTAATTTTTTAAAAAAAATCATATATAAGAGTTATTAACGTTTAAAATTGTAGGGGGAATATGAGAGAAAAAGACTTTTGGGTAGAAATAAGGAGGAGAATGCCGCGTGGCACACCGAATGGGGATAATGGCCTTTTAAGTGACATGTAAGATTTAATGCTTTATTATTATATAGTCAAAACTTCTTAAAAACCTTGTGTTCTATTGTCTATTAAAGTTTAATTTCTTATTTCGCACATTGTCTATATATATGTGTGTATGTATATATTGTTGAAATCATATTGCCATTTGATTAAAAGTAAGGTTGATACTTCTGGGACCAACACACCTTCTTTCTTGTTTCTTTCTATAGAATTCGCGATGTGTCTTTCTCTTTAGAAAACACGACAATCACGCATCTAAAGCCACAATCAAGGATGTCACAAAGAGCAAAGATGACAAACATGAGAGAGAGAAACCATAGAGAACAAGAAAGATAGAGAGCGAGTGAGCGAGCCGAGAGAGAGAAATAAGAGTGAACAAGATAGAGAGAAAGAGATAGTCGGGAGAGAGACCAGAGAGAAAGAAAGAGAGAATCAGGAGAGAGACCAGAGAGAGAGCGAGCGAGTGAGCTGTTAGATATATAACTTCTTACAAAATTCTTAGTATACCGCAGTCACACGCTTATTATTACGTATGATTTGATAAAACTTCTATTCGAACAAGTCATACATAGTTGATTTTTTTATCATCCCAAACCGACATATACCAACCAAACAACGTACCAAACCAAACCAATATAGACTGAACAACACCGATACCAATACTATTATTCGTTTTTATAGTTTCAATCAGTATAAAATCGATTATTATTCGATAAAACTTTACACCACAATTGTAAAACCTTTCAAAGTAAGAGCACCATATATTAAAAAACACTTAACTTAGAACTTCCATTTTGTTGTTAACCATACCAAGTAATCCAAACCAAACCAAACCAAACCCCTTACCCTTCTCAATAATAACAATCACTTCAACCCCTTCTCTCTCTCTCTACACACACACACTTTCAATTGTTCTGCACACAAACATAATCTCTATACTGATTAATCTTCAGTCGATCTGTATAAATCTATAACCAAATCATGTCTCTAAGACCAAACGCGAGAACCGAGGTTCGCCGGAACCGTTACAAGGTCGCCGTCGATGCCGACGAAGGCAGACGCCGGAGAGAAGATAATATGGTCGAGATCCGTAAGAATAAGCGAGAGGAAAACCTCCTTAAGAAGCGTCAAGTCCTTCCGTCTGCTCAGCCGTTGTTATCCACCGGTGCTCCTGTACCTAGTTCCACCATCGAGAAAAAGGTTTATTGTTTATCTCTGTGCTTTTTATAATACTGATTTTATTAGATTACATTAGATTAGATTAGGTTAGATTAGGTTTGGTTGTGAAGGAAGGAATAAATTAGGTTAGGGTTTTGAAAGTATTGTTACGGTTACGGTTACGGTTATGGATATATGGATTTGAGTTCGTTAGTTAGATTGACGGGTACGGGATGCGGATGTGGTTATATAAGATCATGATGTTGATTTTGTGTCTGTTAATCGATCAGATCTTGTTTTATGGTTGAGTATGCACACAGGAAAACGTTTTTATTGTTAGTTTATTATATAAATGGATGGATGTTGATGCATTGGACCTATGTAATAGTTTTAATGGTGGTCGGCAGACTGCTTAAAATTAGATGGTTGGAGGCTCATGTCGTTTCTCGCCTGCGAAAGAAGGAGCTGATGTTAAGTTTTTATCATTCTATTGATGTGAATGATTTTGTGTTAAAATAGTGTTCATTATATGACTTGGAAATTTCTTTGAATAAGTTTGGAGTTATGTAGAAGGTTTATCAGTTGTTAGTGTTATATTGTTTGTAGCAAAGGTTTATTCTTTTATGTTTTGTAATTTTATACATGTATATACAAGTATAGTTTCTTTTGCACTTTTGTTAGAGCTAATAAACATGTGCTTTTGAACTCGTAATTAGCTTGGGATGATTGGATAGGCGCGGGTGATGAGATTGGAAGTTGTGAGAGTTTTTGTACACTCTTTTGCTTGGCAGATTTTTGTAGGCCCATATATATTTGTTTGTCATGTTTTTGTTTTCTTTCTTAACCAACCAAGGTTTAGTGTCAAAACTGTTTGTGGGATTACTTGCTTGTAAAAACACATTTTAAACTTGTGTAGGTAGGTTCGTCAAGAAGAGTATACATGGATAGGAAGTCTAATTATGCATCTATCATTATTCATTAGACTATTTGAACTTATATATGTATTAATCTTTTGAAAACTTGCTTTTGAGTTTTGGATACTTGGATGTGCATTGATTGTGTAATTGTGAGTGGGTTTTCTGATCTATAGTTTTTCATGGGTGTGGATAGGGATGTTATTTTTGCTACTGAAAAGAGTGAGTTAGGTTTAGAAATTTGCAATTTATAGGTAAGCTGTTAACGGTTTACATTGTAGTTGTACTTGTGTGAAGGACTGGAGGCTTTGTATGAGAATAAGAGTGTTGTTCTTTCTTTTAGGTTTAGGAAGGTGAATGAAATTGAAGGGAAGTTTTTCGAAATCTTTGTCCAGTTGAAGGCTCAATGATGATTTTACCAAACTCATAATTTGGGTCTTTAGGTCTTGATTGGTCTTTTTTTCCATTGACGATATTATCACATGTACTATGATTCCCATTCAATTTTCATCTTACCTTTCTAATGACTAAATTGAATAACCTTTCTTAATGGCTAAATAAGAGGATAAGGGCCAATGCCTACTCTATGCTCTAAAGATTTATCTGACATGAATTAGCTGGATGTCATGATATACACATGAGAATTTGTTCACTATTTCATGTATAATTGTTTCCTTTAGCATTGGCATCATTTGAACTTTTAAAATGATGATAAATTGCAGTTAGAGAGCCTTCCTTCTATGGTTGCTGGAGTCTATTCAAATGATAACAACATGCAGCTTGAGGCAACTACCCAGTTTCGTAAATTGCTCTCAATAGGTACTATTTTTATTTTTCACCTTTTCATTTTATATTCAATTCCAAATCTATATGTTGACCTTATATGTACAACTGACTAAATCTTTATTCCACAGAACGAAGCCCACCAATTGAGGAAGTTATACAGTCTGGTGTGGTACCTCGCTTCGTCGAGTTCTTGATGAGAGAGGATTATCCACAGCTTCAGGTTAGCATTATACCGAACAATTGGGTTTAATGTTGCATGGTGTACAGTTATTTCTATTCGTTTACTTGCTTTTAATATTCAATCTATAGTTTGAAGCTGCTTGGGCACTCACAAACATCGCTTCTGGAACATCTGAGAATACAAAAGTTGTAATTGATCATGGGGCTGTCCCAATTTTTGTGAAGCTTCTTGGTTCTCAAAGTGATGACGTCCGTGAGCAGGTAACATGTGGTTTATATTACCTACTCATATAAGATGGGAGATCTTTATTCTATATATATGACCGTGTTTGGTTGTTGTAGGCTGTTTGGGCGCTGGGAAATGTAGCTGGTGATTCACCCAGGTGTCGGGACCTTGTTCTTGGTTCAGGTGCTTTGCGTCCATTGCTGGCTCAGTTAAATGAGCATGCTAAGCTTTCCATGCTGAGAAACGCCACATGGACACTGTCAAATTTCTGTCGGGGGAAACCACAACCCCCTTTTGAGGAGGTATGTTTACCAGTCCTTTTGTTATACGTTATACAATTATGTAATGATGTCTAGATGGAGGGGATTGTGTCAAATCTGTTAACATCAAAACAGGGTTGGGTGGGTTGACCTGCAAACGTGTCTTGTTCTTTTTTTCAGATATTAGATTATCGATTAATGCAATATGACTAAAAAAAATATAGTTAATATCTTGTCTCTTGAGTAAAACGATACCTGAAGTTTTCAACTATGCTGATTGTTATCTTATTCTTTTCAGCAAATTTTTAATCAGACCCGTAGGTCGGATCCGTTCACAAGTAAAATGGGTTGAAATACCCATTTCTATAGTTAGCTATTAAGTGATACAACAATCTGAACCTTTTGATTTGCAGACAAAACCAGCACTACCTGCCCTTGAACGCCTTGTTCATTCAAACGACGAAGAGGTGTTGACTGATGCGTGCTGGGCTCTCTCCTATTTGTCTGATGGAACAAATGACAAAATTCAAGCTGTCATTGAGGCTGGTGTCTGCAGACGCCTTGTTGAGCTGCTCTTGTGAGTTCTGCTTTATGTTGATTATTATTGTTGCTTAATACTTGCATTCTTTATTATATGATTTGTATTTTTGACAACTGTTCGAATAAAATATCCAGGCACCCGTCTCCTTCAGTACTCATTCCTGCACTTCGAACTGTTGGCAACATTGTGACTGGTGATGATCTCCAAACTCAGGTACTAACTTTAGACTTTGCATCACAAACATGTATAAACTGCTTCAAATTTATACTTAACCTAAGTAGTTATTCAGTTATTGATGGTTTCTTACAAAAATTCAAATACAAACATTGGTATAAACAAAATGACATGTGTTCTTACATATCCAAACGTGTCATTGCAGTATACTGTTTCTTACTCAAATTATTTGGTTATTGCTAGCCCATATTTGGATAACGATGATATTTTATGCAGTGTATCATTGAGCATGGTGCACTACCGTGCCTGCTGAGCTTGTTGACCAATAACCACAAAAAGAGCATCAAGAAAGAAGCCTGCTGGACAATCTCAAACATCACTGCTGGAAACAAAGAACAAATCCAGGTAACAACACGATTCGTGCAGCCTTATCTCTTCATACTTTTGACATTGCTATCGCAAGTAAAATCATTTTTAATGATTTTTTTTATCAGGCTGTAATCGAAGCTGGGTTAATCGCTCCCCTAGTCCATCTCCTCCAGACTGCTGAGTTTGATATAAAGAAAGAAGCTGCATGGGCGATATCAAACGCCACTTCTGGTGGCACTAATGAACAGATCAAGTATGTTATACTTCACATTCTTTATAAACTCAATATTCTGCATATGAGTAATGGGTCAAAATGTGTTCAGGTTGACACCACCCGGGTTGGCTTGATCCTCTTTTAACATTTTATTTGTTTTTTAAGTTTTTTTACTAATAATAATAGTGTTAGTTATAATAAAATTAATAATAATAATATGACGACAATAATAATAGTAATAATATATGATTTGTAGGTATTTGGTGAATCAAGGTTGTATCAAGCCGTTGTGTGATCTCCTTGTGTGTCCGGATCCAAGAATTGTGACAGTGAGTTTAGAAGGGCTTGAGAACATCTTAAAGGTGGGAGAAGCCGAGAAAAACTTGGGTAACACTGGAGATGTTAATTTCTACGCCCAGTTGATAGACGACGCAGAAGGCTTAGAAAAGATCGAGAACTTACAGTCTCATGACAACAATGAAATTTACGAAAAAGCTGTTAAGATTCTCGAGACCTATTGGTTGGAAGAAGAAGAGGAGCCGGTGGTTGATGGTTCACAGCCTGGTTTCAACTTTGGCGGCCCAAATGCTCAAGTTCCACCTGGTGGATTCAACTTTAATGGCTGAAGGTAATCATCACAAAGGTATGTTTGGTTGGGTCAAAGTTCAAGTCTGGTCAAAGGTCAGGTCAGGTGTAGTCGGGTCATGGTCAGGTGAGTCGGTCAAGGTCATATAAAATCGTGGTCCAGGTAACAATAAAGGAACGGGGTGGTTGTTTGGTTTTCTTTAACCTCGAGTCGTTGAATGTTTTGGAACAATGGTCGAGGCAGATATGAACGAAAGTCGTCATGTATGGGTATTTTGTTTTGGTATTAAGGGGGGTTGAGTGTATATTCATATGGTGTTGAATCTATATTCCATATTTGTAATGTTAAATTTTATGTTTTCCCCATTTGTCATGGGATGATGTCATTGATTTTTTATGGTCTGGATTGATTTTTAACTTCCTGGAAACACAGGGTGTTCTTTATTTCATTTTTCTTTTTCTCTTTTTCTGAAATTTAGGTTTTATTAGGTTATTATAGTTAGGATCCTCATGAAGGTTCTTAGTGTTTGTGCTTAATTTGATAGAGAGGTTGCTTTCCGAAGAAACCTACCGCTCAGAAGCATACACTAGACAAACATACAATAATAATAAAAAAAAAGAAAAAAAAAACAAGAAGCCACTAAGAGTAGAGGGAGTGGGGCTGGAAAGCTTCACAGGCTGGAACACCATCCCTACATGGCGTGAAAGAGGGCGGGAGCTTCTTCAGGGGCGGGGGGCGGGTGGTGGAACGAGGTGGTGCTTTTTGATTGGTCCGAATTTTTTTTTTGTTTTTTTTAACTTTAACACAATATAATATTATTCCCTTCCCCCCTCCCCCCCCCCTTCCACTCCCCACAATTTTTACCCTTCAAACACGGTCCCCACAAGTGCCACATGGCGCATCACGCCCCTCTTTCCCACCCCTCCACTCCCTTTAGTCTAATAAGAAAAAAGAAGCGGTGAACAACGAGGGGCTCTTTAGCAAGTGTTGCACTTTGAACCAGTAATGGTTGTTTGGTTTTATGTCTCTATGAGTGTGCAAAATGATTATTTTATTCGTAATTATTATTTTTACTAATAAAATCAAACACACACCATGACACAAAGAATCTCTTTTTCTTTAACAACCCCCCCAACATACCTGCTCTCTTCTTCGTTTCCTCCCCCCCCCCCCCCCCCCCAAGAGACCTACCTGCTCTCGCTCTCTTCTTCGTTTCCTTTTCTTTCTTTTTCTCACACACAAACACACTTTTGATACCACACACACCCACACAAACACACATACTTAAAATAAAGAGTGACGGAGAAGTAGGAGGAGTTGAGAGCAGAGGAGAGGAAGAAGGGTGCGCGTCAGCTGTTGGAGGTCGGAGAAGAGAGGAGGAAGGGTGGGGCGGCTGGTGGTCGGACCAGAAGGAGAGGAGAGGAGGGTGACGAGGGCTGAGGAAGGTGGGGTGGGGAGGAGCGGCGGCGGGTGGAGGAGAGGAGGAGTAGGGTTGGCGGCCAGAGGAGAGGAGAGGAGCAAGAGAAGCAGGAAGGAGAAGAGGAGTAGGAAAGGTAACAGAGTCCTTTTTTTCATTCAGCATGGGTTCCATTAAGAGGTGAGTTTTCATGAATCAAACACTCCTACCTCTGACCGATTCAGAGGTAGGCTCCGAAGGGAACCAATCAGCTGTGAAACAAACAACCCCTAAAATAACATGCATAGTTCACATAGAGGGTGAGACAATCGAACCCTAAGACAAAGACAACACATTTGTATTCACTAAAAGTCCTTAACCTATATCTTCACGAACTCATACTCTGAACCATTGCCTCATAGAGGTGAAACTCTATTAAATCATGTTTAAATCACTCATCTTAAACAAGTTTGGACGTGCTTTCATTCATCCTCCTCTCTATAGTAAGGGTTTACGTTCTACCAGGCACCATCGTATGCCTCCTCTTCATATTTCCATACCAATTCAATCTAAATTCCTTTATCATATATGATATAACTCCTCCTAACATTTCCCAAAGAAACTTTATTTCTTAACTGGTTTAAACTTGTGTGCCTACAAATCCATCTCAACATTCTAATATATGCCATCTTCATCTTGCGTCTATATCTTCTTAATGGCCTAACAATTTGTTTTATATAATACTAGCTGATTACCCCGGGAAGGTCCCGGGGTTGAAAAATTTAATATGATTTAATAAAAAATGATAAAAAAAAAAAGAAAACTCAAATCACGAAAAGAGTAAATAACTTAAACATAATCAATCTTAGTTAAAAAACATTTATTTAAAAAGTTAAAAAAATAAAAAACATAAACCATATTAAACATAATAAAGTATTAAAAGGATAACCTTCAACATATAATCATCTTCACGTAAATTAAAATATGCTACAATTTGATTAATAAATAACCTGAACACTTTGTGTTTTTTTCTGTATGAAAATAACCCCACAAAAAATAGTCGTTTTTTTTTCGTTTTTATATAGCACTATGGTACTCGTTGGAAAGATAATAAAACGCTCGTTAATTTGGTGTAATTTTTTTATTTAAAAAATCTCGAATATAAAAGATATTTATGTTTAAAAATTATGGGATGAAGATAAGAGAGAAAAATTTAAATTTGTTTTTAAATTCTTTTTTCCTAAAATAACTCAATTTAATTTTAGTAATTGAGAATTAAAAGATAGAGAGATAAATTTAGAAAAATACTCAAAAACACCAAAAACACTCAATTATTAAGCCACGTGGCACTCTCAATGGGCATATATGGTACTCGTTGGAAAGATAATAAAACGCTCGTTAATCTGGTGTAATTTTTTTCTTTAAAAAATCTCGTATATAAAAGATATTAACGTTTAAAAATTATGGGAGAAAATATGAGAGAGAAAAATTTAAATTTGTTTTTAAATTCTTTTTCCTAAAATAACTCAATCTTTTTTAGGGTTTTATCTTTTTCTTTTTTTTTTATTAAAAAATCAAAATAATTCAAAATCACTAAAATCTTTCAATTATAATGCCACGTGGCAGTTTCATGGAGGAACCAATGGCCGCCACGTCAGCAAAAGTCTTTTCTTTTATATATATATATAGATTGTTGCTCGAACTACAAACCTATTAAATTTCCCGTTTAATCTAATTAGGAAGTTCTTGTCACACACTACCCTAAGGTTGTCCACCTACACTAGTGTGCCTAAATTGTGTGTGTTACGTTAGTATAGTGAACGCTAAATAAACTAAATCATAGAATAAAAATTCTTTAAAAATAAGTTGACTTGAATGTAAATTTAAATATTTTAATTATGGTATAAAATAATAGTCAAACTAGTTTTTTTTAACTTAACTTTTATTAGAAACAAGCAACTCCTCAAGGAGAGGAACGTAACTGCTACAACATATATAATGGGTACTCAAAACATTTCTTTCACAGAAGGGACTTGTACATGGACCTATTTTTAAACCAAAAGAAAGACAAAGACTTGACATCGGCCACCACCTCTATAGCTTTGACATTTCTCCTGTTGAATCTTTTATCGTTCCTCGCCTCCAAATTAGCCAACACGCAACCATATTTATACCATGTGTAACCTTTTTCCCAACTTTACCCCAACTTGCGTTCTTGTATATATTCAACAAATCTGTAAACCCGAAAGCATTTATGGGATCTAGGTGGCACCATATCCTAGACCAAACTTCTGTGGCAAACCAACAAGCTGTAAATATGTGTTCTGTACTCTTCATATCATAATTGCATAAAACGCAAGAGTCGTCTTCTATGACCATACCCTTCGAGTAAGCGCCACAACCGAAGGAATTCTATCCAATTCCGTTCCCCAAACAAAAATATTGCACTTCAATGGGATCCAACTTAACCACTTTAGCTTAAAATTATCGGGGATATTGTTCTCATTTCAAAGCAACTTTTTCACCGACCTCACCGTAAAAATCCCATTGTTTTCTCTAGTCCATTTCCATCGATCATTTCTATTGATAACTTTCACTGTACAACGCGCCTCGTTTAAAGCTTTCCACTCGTCAAGCATATCGCTCCTAGAGAACTGATCAACCCAAAACACAGCCCAACAAGCTATGTCGCCCACCTCTGCCCAATTATCCACAACCACTCTCTTTACAAGCGGCCATGTAAATAAATTAGGATACTTACTTTTCAAAGGCTCATTGTAAAACCACGGGTCGAGCCAAAAGCGAATGTTGTTCCCATTTTGTCTCTGTTCTTGACTATAGCGCTCCAACATCCCCTAGCAGCTTTATTACATGGGATATAGCTGGCACCATTCAGCTATCCTAGTCGAAACTAGTTTTAATGACGATGCCTTGAAAGCAGATAGAAATTTAAATCGAACTTGGAGTAAAAGCATTATGCTGTTTTTTTATGTAACGTGTTTTTTTTTTTTTTCATTTAGAATAAAAGTCAACTTGAAATATTATATTATTTGTTTGGGATGCAACGACACGAGTTACTCAAGCTCAGCTTGAAAAAAAAGGGCTCGAAACGAGCCGAGCTTAAACAAGCTTCAGCCAAGCCTAAAAACAAGCTTATTTAGTAAACGAGTCCGAGCTTTACTTATCAAGCTAAAGCCGGCTTGCAAGCCTAAACGAGTCCACTGTTTATATTATCCTTGAAGGGATAGGGAGCCTAATCCTGGCGGAGGCGGCATCCCTATCCCTCTTTTCATCAATCCTGGAGCTAACTGGTTTCCGCCACCTGTGGAACCCAGTGGCGAGACTCACTCCATATCAAGAACCAATAAGCACGTGATCCAATTCACATCATTACTCCAAGACAATAGACACGCGTGCGCCCACGCGCGGAATATCCTTTCATAACCAGCTTTTGGTACGAGGTACGGAAGATCAAAGACCAGGAAGATTCACTAGGATCTGGGACAGAGCATGTGATGAGCTAAGTTTGTGGATAGAGAAACAAAAGAGAGAAGAAAGGACCAAAACCAAGCTGAGGGTTCAACAACCCAGCTTAACCGTTTATAACAACCATTCAAACTTGTTCCCGTCTTACAGAATAGTCCCTACACTATGACTTATTACAACATTGGTCCCTATATTACAAAACAACTAAAACAACTATCAAACTATTACACAAATGGTCCTTGTACTTTTTATCTCGTAACAATACTCCCTGGTTATCAACATCTTTGTCCTCAAAGATCCAAGAACTGGAAATCTGGGAATCTCAGCTGGAACTCATCTCTGTATTCCCAAGTAGAATCAGATTCAGGCAATCCATTCCACTTAACTAGAACTTGACCAGCTGCCCTATTGCCTCTTTTAATGACTCTTGAATCCAAAATCTTCTCAGGGATCATTGAAAATCTGTGACCCTTAGGAATAGGAATCACTGCAGTAGGTGGTCCATTGGCTTTCTTTAGAAGTGAGACATGAAATGTTGGGTGAATGCTGGCATCATCAGGCAAATCCAGTCTGTATGCAACTGCTCCAACCTTCTGTACTATCAAATAAGGTCCAAAGTACTTAGGAGATAGCTTGTTATAGTTGTGGCCACGAATTGAACTTTGTACATAACTTTGCAGCTTCAAAAACACCCAGTCACCAACTGCAAATTCTCTTTCACTTCTGTGTTTGTTGGCCTGTTGTCTCATTCTGTTCTATGCCTTCAACAAGTTGTCTCTTAGCATCTTAATAGTCTCTTCCCTGCTAATCATCATCTCATCAACTGTGGCCACCATAGAATCTCTATGGATATATGGAACATGCAAAGGGGGTGCATATCCATAGAGTGCTTGGAAAGGTGTTGTATTAATGGCACTGTGAAAGTTGGTATTATACCAAAATTCAGCAAGAGAAAGCCATTTGACCCATGAAGATGGTCTTTCCATGGTCATACACCTCAAGTAGGTCTCCAAGCATCTATTCACTACCTCAGTCTGGCCATCAGACTGAGGATGGTATGCTGTTGACATTGCTAAGGTAATTCCTTGCAATCTTGTAAAATCCTTCCAAAAGTTACTCAAAAACACAGCATCCCTATCAGAAACTATTGTAGAGGGCCACCCATGTAACTTGTATACATTGTCAAGGAACACTTGAGCCACAGATTGAGCAGAAAAAGGATGAGATAATGCCATAAAATGACTATACTTAGTTAATCTGTCCACCACTACCAGAATAACCTCTTTACCCTGGGACTTAGGAAGTCCAGTGATAAAATCCATACTAATATCAGCCCATACTTCAGTAGGAATGGGTAAGGGCTGTATTAATCCTGGATATGCAGCAGTGTCATACTTTGCTTGCTGGCATACAGAACAGGCTCTAATAAACTCTTTCACTTGTTTAACTTGCCCTTTCCAATAGAATAATGCCTTTAACCTTTGATGAGTGGCATGGACTCCACTATGACCCCCCATGGCAGAAGCATGACAGATTTGAATTAATTTTTTTCTTAATTCCAAAACTGCCCCTACTACCAACTTTTGTTTTCTCTTGAGTAACCCATCTTGCCAACTGTATTTTTGAACCACTTGACCCTGTGACAGTTTGTTGATCACAGGTTGCAGAATTATATCCTGCTCCCAACTCTTCTTGATCTCTTCTATCAGTAATGGGTCAAAAGAGGACAACACCATAGTAAAGACTGATGCACTTTCCACTCTAGACAATGCATCAGCTGCCACATTTTCAACCCCTTTCTTGTATTGAATCACATAGTTATAACCCATCAGTTTAGAAAGCCATGAATGTTGAAGAGGAGTTGTTATTTTTTGAGTCAACAGGTGCTTAAGACTTTTTTGATCAGTCTTAATAATGAAAGGTTTAACTACTAGATAATAATGCCATTGTTTGATGGCCATTATGATAGCTAGCAGTTCCTTTTCATATACTGATAGCACCATTTGTCTAGGACAAAGGGCTTTACTGAAAAATGCCAAAGGATGATCATCTTGAATCAAAACTGCCCCTATCCCTTTGGCTGAAGCATCTGTTTCTATGATAAAGGGCTTATCTAAATCAGGTAAGGCCAATACAGGAGCCTCAGTTAGAGCATGTTTGAGCTGCTCAAAGGCCTGTTGTGCCAATTCATTCCATCTAAATGAGTCTTTTCTGGTAAGCTCAGTTAGTGGTTTGGCTATAATGCCAAAAGATCTAATGAATTTCCTATAATACCCTGCCAAGCCTAGGAATCCCCTTAACTGTTTCACATTGTTAGGCACAGGCCAAGATTTTACTGCTTCAATTTTCTTGGGATCAGTGGCTACACCTTCACTGGTAATGATATGCCCAAGATATTCTACTTGTTGACCTCCAAATGAACACTTTGATTGCTTGGCAAATAACTGCTGTTCTTTTAACACTTGTAAAACTTGTTTTAAATGAACCAAATGCTGATTAACATTTTGGCTATAAACCAATATGTCATCAAAGAAAACAAGAACAAATTTCCTTAAAAAAGGTTTAAAGGTTTGGTTCATTAATGCTTGAAATGTAGCAGGGGCATTGGTTAACCCAAAGGGCATGACCAAAAACTCAAAAAGCCCCTGATGAGTTCTAAAAGCAGTTTTAGGAATATCTTTTTCAAACATTCTAACCTGATGGTAACCAGATCTCAGGTCCAGTTTAGAAAAAATAGCTGCTCCCTTTAATTCTTCCAACAGTTCATCTATCAGTGGTATTGGAAAACTATTTTTGATGGTTGCATTGTTCAGTTGTCTGTAATCAATGCACATACGCCAAGAACCATCCTTCTTTTTCACTAGAACAACAGGAGCAGCAAAAGAACTCTTACTATCTCGGATCACCCCTGACTGCAACAGTTCCTCAGTCATCTTTTCAATTACATCTTTCTGAACTGACTGATATCTATATGGTTTCAAATTGATGGCCTGCTCTTCATTCTTTAACTCAATCTTATGGTCACAACTTCTTGAGGGAGGCAAACCTTTAGGTTCATCAAAAACTTCCTTAAACTGTCCAATTAAATCCTGAATTCTGTTATCTACCACTTCTTTTGACACATTAGCACTTTGACCACTTTGCCCCTCAATAGGCATTAACTGAATCCCAAACATTTGAGACTCTATCAACTGATTTGGGTGACTCAACATATGATCCATTTGTTCAATGGAACAAACAGTCATTCTATTATTATTATTCACCCCTTTTAACAATTTCTTCTCACCATTTATCTGGAACTCCATAGTCATCTGGTTAAAGTTCCATTCAATATCTCCCAAAGGAGATAACCACTGAATTCCCAATACCATATCATAACTGTCCAATGGTATGACCATTACATCAGCCTCAAACCACATACCCTGCATCATCCATTTAAATTTCTTACACATTTGACCACAACTCAGTTGATGTCCATTGGCTACAGAAACCTTTAAAGCTGGGACATCTTGTGTCACCAACTGTAAAATTCTGGCCAATTTTTCACTTATGAAGTTGTGAGTGGAACCAGAATCCACTAAAATGTACAACTTCCGAGTTCCAAAAGACCCTACAATTTTCATTGTAGAATATGATGGAATTCCATTCATTGCATGAATGGAAATTTGAGGTTGACCCAATATTTCAGTCAATTCCATGGTATCCACAACCATTTCCTCATCACAATCCTCATCATCAACAATTTCTATCACAAACAGTTGCCTATTCTTACATTTATGAGTGGCAGAATATTTCTCAGGACAAAAGAAACATTCCCCTTTTGCCCTTTTCTCATCTGCTTCTTTAGTAGACAACCTTCTCACAGATTTTTGACCAAACTTAGTATTATTATTAGGTGTAGGTAATAGGGGTGGATTGGCAGCACTTACAAAAGAAGATTTATTATTATAACTGTTTTTGTTCCCATTGCTGGTGGAAACAGAATTGTTCCAACCAATCTTTTTGAAATCTTTTGCCCCAAAGAGGGTGGTATGAACCTTATCTTGTTGCTTAGCCATGGCTATGGCTTCTCTTAATGTTCTTGGCTTAAAAACCTTGACCAAGCATCGGATCTCAGGTTTTAAGCCTCCAACAAAAAGACTGGCAGCATACTCTTCTGACAGAGTGATCTTAGTCATTAACAAATCAAATGAATTACAATACTCGTCCAAAGAACCAGTTTGTTGTAAATTCTTAATTTCTTCCATGGCATCCTCCCACAAGTTTTCTGAAAACCTTGTGGTAATGGATCTCACATACTCATCCCATGGAATCAATTCAATGGGCCTGTTAGAACTAGACAAGTACCCTTGATGCCATTTCAAAGCCACTCCTTCAAGATTAACTACTGCAAATTGAACCTTCATATTGTCAGGAGTCTTATCAATTGAAAAGAAATGATTACACTTATAAACCCAACCATCAACATCATCACCACTGAATTTAGGGAAATCCAGTCGACCAATTCTAGATAAACGGTGATCTTGGTGGTTAATTTGTAGGTGATTACTATTATTATCATTATGTCTATTATTATTATTCTGCAATTGAAGAGATTCCAATTGCTGTTTTAGGCTGTCAAACATTGATTGGAGGTTAAGATTCAATTGATTGATGGCTGTTCTGTTATCTTCTTGAAGGGTTTGAGAGGTTTTAATAGACTGTGCATGCTCCTTTAACGTTTTTTCTAGTTTATCCATTTCTTGTTGACGAGTATTAGCTGCCATTAATGGAAATGAAAGAAAGAATCAAGAAAGAATAGGAAGGATTGAATCACAAATGATTGAATCCAAGAATAGACTAATCTGCAAAGATTAATCCACGAACACAAATGAATCAAGAACAACGCTGAAATGAAAACGAACGGAGAAGATGATCGGAGTGCGGCGGCGAACGGTGGATAACGGTGGTCACCGGAGCTCAGATCGGAAGAGCTCTGATACCACTTGATGAGCTAAGTTTGTGGATAGAGAAACAAAAGAGAGAAGAAAGGACCAAAACCAAGCTGAGGGTTCAACAACCCAGCTTAACCGTTTATAACAACCATTCAAACTTGTTCCCGCCTTACAGAATAGTCCCTACACTATGACTTATTACAACATTGGTCCCTATATTACAAAACAACTAAAACAACTATCAAACTATTACACAAATGGTCCTTGTACTTTTTATCTCGTAACAGCATGCGCCAACCAGAAGGCGACACGTGTCACAATCAGTCCATCTACCGCTGACATGAACAGCGACTTGACTGTTTTCATGCTTCCACCATGCTGCTGTCTACAGTACCCAACAGACATGCTTACCTACTGTCAGACATCACGTCAGACGCCAGCAGGTAAGTCAACCATACCGTGTCAGGAGGCATGCCGCCGGCGCCCTATCAGAAGGCACCATGTGTCAATTCTGCAGAGCTGGTCAACAGCCCGTGACGTCAGCAAGCATGGTCTAGCCTTTCCCGCCATTTTGCTGGCCCAGTTGCATCAAGCCCAAGTCCAAGCCCAAATCGGATATGCTCTTCATGGGCCTCTTCACTAAGCCGACGAATTCTCCTATAAATAGAAGACATCAACTCCTTTGCAAGGGATCCGAAAATAATCACTTGTACTATAGAGCTAGGTTCTTCTTGTAATACTTTGTAAACTCCAAAGTAATATACAACCGGCTCTTTACAGTGGACGTAGGTCGAAGTTGACCGAACCACTTATATCCTCGTGTCTTTACTTTCACCACACACACACTCACTCTTACTTCTCGTCTCGGGTTAAACCAACGGTTTGGGTAAAGGATTGTACTTGAATAAACATAGTATAAACCTCTCAGTGATTAGTTATAATCCCCGAGATATATATTGTTTCTTCAATCCTATGTATTAGTAAATAAAGTTTATAATTGTAAATTGCCATTTTGGTAATTTAGTTGAACTTCCATGTGCTTTTGGTCTAGCTACTTTGTGGCATGTTGTTTTTTTTTTTTTTGTACTTCTTGAGGCAGTCCGACTAGTGGCGTACCGTGTTCGTGGTTTTTTAACTTTTTTCCCCTTCATAAAACTTGTGCGCAGGTGGCAAGCTGGATGGGGTTAATATGTGACACGAGTTCACTAAGTTGATTCATCCAAGATGACTCTCTTTGAAGATTGGAATCCTTGAATTCTATGTATTTAATGATGCATAAAATTATGCAAAAAAATAGTTAAAGTACATATAAATTAAATAATAATTATAAACTAATTAATAAATAATATATGAGTCAAGCCGGAGTCGAGCTTAAGCTTGAAAAATGTCTATATGCCGAGCTGAAGCTTTAGAAATAAAGCTCAAATCAAGCAGAACTCGAGAAACAATGCTCGAATCGAGCATAGCTCGAGCTCGAGCTTTCATGAGTTAAACGAGCACGGGCCTGATCGAGCTCGGCTCGAGTCATTTGCACCCCATATAACCCTAAACTAGAAAATTAAACATTTATTCAAAATTAAGCATATTGCAACCACAGGAGTCGCAATAATGGCGGAGAGAAGTTATATCTGCAAGACAAAGTGCTAGTTACAAAAGTCAAGTTATTTTAGACAGTGTAATAAAAATGAGAATGGTGAGAAGGATACAAAAAACACAATAGATCATGAAGTATGATACAATGAGCCATAAAATATAACACAGTGACAAAAAATATAACACAATGCAGAAGAAAAAAGACACAATGATGAAAATAAGAAAAAGACACTATGATACATAAAAGACACAGTTATATAACGTATATTCTAAAAAGTAAAACTACAAGCTAAAACCCAAAAAAAACGAAGACCTAAAAACTAACATCATAGGGTTCGATGAGACGGTTCCAATGCCGCTTGTATGAGTTCAATCGAAGTCCGTTTAATATCCTTCCTACGACTTTCTATTTTTCTGTCACTGTGTATTGATCCTAACCCTACAAATTTAATGTCCAGGTAAACTTAATAGTCTATACGATATTAATAATCTTTTTTCAAATCCTAGGTTGATGACATCTTTATAGGACACTCGAACGTTACAACAACATCCTTAGGGGAAGAGGCCTAACCGGTCATAAACAACATGCAGGATGACAATTTTCAAACACGAACCTACACAACCTTAACAGGTTTCGTGTTTGACCTTAACATGTTTTGTGTCTTAGACAGGTCGATACGATTAGACCTTAATATGTTTCGTGTCTAAAAAGGTTAAAGACATGTTAACATGTTAAGCACCTGTTAAGACATGTGAATAATTTTTAATTAAAAAAATTACATATGGGTGGGGTATGCCTTATACATATGCAGACTAAAGATGAAGGAACCATAATTTTCATTTTTCAAATCACAGAGCATAGACAAATAGGGTTGCAAACGAACCAAACGAACTCTAACAAGGCATTGTTCGTGTTCGCTTGTTAAGGAATATATGTGTTCACGAACAGTTCATGAACACTTACCGAACGAGATTTTATGTTCATGTCCGTTTGTTAAAAAATGCTCTTGTTCATGTTCGTTTGTTAATTTTGAAACGCAAACGGACATCCATGAACATAAACAAGTGTTCATGAACACAAACGAACACAAATAAGTGTTCATGAATGGAAATAAGCACAAACTAACGTATATTAACTTTCAAATAGGATCATTTTCATATATATTAGAGTAAATTACCAAAACCGTCCCTGTGGTTTGGGCCAATATGCCACTCCTATCCAAACTTTTAAAAATTGATTGAACAGTCCCTGACTTTTGAGAAAATAGGCCAAAACAATCCAAGGACTTAATCCAGTTAACTTTTTAATGTTAAGTTAGGGGCAATTTGGTCAAGTCACTTAAAAAAATTGTCTTCTTCCCTAATCAGACCCACCACCCACCACCGTCTTCACCTTTCATCACCACCACCACCACTACCCACCATCTCCTCCACCTTTCACCACCACCACCATATTTGACAAACAAACACCAGATAAATCACACGATTCCATCTACAAAAACCACATTAATCCTACGTGTACAAAAAGGGGATAAAAACATAACATACTCTATCCTCGTACGGAGCATTGAATTAGGAACATCGATAGTGACATCAATGACGGAGTTTGAAAGAGCTTCTAGGGCTTGAGGGTTCGAGTCGAAGAGTTTTACCTTGGTGATTTTGTTGAGTTTTAGAGGAATATATTTCAAATTCAGTCACAAACTAATCATGTCTGTTAGTTTGATTCTAGGTTTTTCTTTGTTAGAGATGTTTCATAGTGGTGGTGGTGGTGGTGGTGAAAAGTGGAGGAGATTGTGGGTAGTGGTGGTGGTGGTGAAAGGTGAAGATGGTGGTGGGTGGTGGGTCTGATTAGAGAAGGAGACAATTTTTTTAAGTGACTTGATCAAATTGCCCCTGACTTAACGTCAAAAAGTTAACTGGGTTATGTCCTTGGACCGTTTTGGCCTATTTTCTCAAAAGTCAGAGGCTATTCAAGCAATTTTTAAAAGTTTGGACTGTAGTGGCATATTAGCCCAAACAATAGGGACGGTTTTGGTAATTTACTCTATATATTAAGACAATATCCAGAACCATCTAAAATATAACATAATTATCCAAACATACTTGATACTCAACATAATATTGGTAAACGCAATAAAGTAGAGTCTCAAAAAATTAAAACCGCATCTTAAACATGAAGTCTTCAATAATCTACCCAAAATAAACTTGAAGTCATCAAACGAACACGTCACCGAACGTTCACGAACATAAACGAACGAACGCGGCTGACCGATGTTGTTGGGTCGGTCAAAAATAATGAAAACAAATAGTAAAGTAGAAGTGTGTCATCTCCACAGGGAATTGGTGGATAGTCGTATAGTTTTGTAAACTAACTAATAAAATTTAATCTAACTGAGTTGTAGGTTGTTTTGAGTTTTAAGAAAACGAATTTTATAAGTTGTAAACAATAATATTAAAGAAGTAACCCCCTCCAGGTTTTTGGTTCAATGATTCACCCTACCATTGGTTAGATGATTGGATACCACATAGACATAGTTTTGTTGAACGTTTTAAGTTAAGTGATAATCAAACACAAGTTTTTAATAATAACTCGTACAATTGAATTACCAACCCACGAATAACAACTACCCTCCCATTAATCAAACTGCTCACGATGCAAGAAAACCGAATGTGAATGATTAAAAGATAAGCAATAGCACAAACATGACTTATTTAAATAACTCAAACCACAAATATCTTTCAAACGATTAAAAGACAATCCAAAAACCAAACCAAACAAGAGTAAGAGTTTCACAAACGAACCGTGCACCCAGAGGTGGTTACTGATGCGTTTGGTTTTAGTATTAAAAAGATGTCAATTTCCCCGGTGCCAAAAACTTGATGTGTCAATCCCAAAACATTGGTTTGGGGGAAACGACTGATTTTTACTAAACCTTATTAACAAAGTTTTAAATTTATAAAGTAAACGATAACTACTTTAGAAACTAAAACCAACACATAGGCAAAGAACCTGACGTGTATAGTATAGCTTCCTAGGGTAAATACCGAGTAACGCATTCCAAGAGAACACACGTTCCCTACTCAACCTTTTATCAGATAACTGATCGGATTTTAAAAAGAAGATTAAACGGAGGGGTTCTTAAAAGAAAATAGTTTTTGAAAAAGGTTTTGGTTGTATAAAATAAAAGATAAAATAGTAGAGTAGACTAATATGCACATCTCGGGGCCCTCCGTATAAATAGTTATGTTTATTATTAGAATTAATAATTTAAATTAATTAAATGCAAAGAAAGACGAGAAGGATCTTGAAGTGTTGACTCATTTATAGAGAAGCGGGGCCACTACTAAGTAGAATGCACAACCTTCCAATGTGGGACCACATGAAGGTATTCCGCTAGGTCCTCGAACTTATCTTCTTCTTGAATTGGAGGCTTAACTTCCGACCTGGAACACCGTACACCTTGTAACACCCCGAAATCTTGTTTCGCCTAAATACGCCATTAGGCGTAATTGATAAAGTATCGAAAGCGAATTTAGCGATGGATGTCTTAGTCAATGGATAAAAACAAGACTAAAACCCATTACAAGAGACTACTCTAGTTAGTGTAATACTCTAAAAACAAACTCGAGACTAAACTTGAGGGGCCATAGTTGTCAACATGATAAAGTGGGTTTTATAAATAAAAATAAAGCAATAAAACACACACATTGTGGGTGTGTATGTCATGTATGATCAGGAGACTCATCTCCATGATCCACAAAACCCTAAACACTCAAATTCAAGCTCAAATCCAAGCCAAATCGAGGGGGGTTTCGATGCATGAGCTAAAATCCGGATTATCCAAGCTTATTATACAAAAAGGTATCATTTATTTGGTACAATTTGATGTTAAATCCGTTTTTATCATGGTGAAAAATTAGGGTTTTTTATAAAAACGTGACGGTGTATGTTGATGGAGGTTTCTCTAACCTTAGGGAGCCCCAAACATGTTTAATTTGAGTATAAATAGCATTTTAGACGTATGCTTGCTATGTTCATATGATTATATGATATGTGAAAATTTGGGTTTATACATCTAGGTGAATACCACATATGGTTAGTAGTTGTGATAACTCTTAGGAGTTATTATAATGAGAAATTAGGCTAAGAAGTCTAGATAACATGATATGGTGATGTTTAGCTAAATGGGTATGCTTTGGCTAACTTAAAACTCATGAAAATCAATTGAATTTGGTGGGTGCACACCAAGTGTTTGATGAAACGCCTCAATAGTCTTGTTTGCAAATTGAGGTGATAACTTGATTTGGGTAATCATGGAATTACCCGCATATAAAATGTGAAACACATGTTTAAAAGATGGATCACACCACACATGAAAAATATAGCCCAATGATAATTGGGAAAGTGATATGTTGGTGTGAATAAACTCATGAGATGTGTTAGTTATTGAATATGATGACTAACTTAACTAATCTTATGAGTATAGTGAAGGTTGATCTTATCAAGCTAGGTGCAAGCTTGGAAGGAATGGATCAACGAACAAAGCGGGTCAAGCGGATATGAGCTTAAAGTGCAAGTAAATGAGAGTGAATACAAGGTAAGTTTTACTTACACCAAAGTACTATACCATAGCTTAATTGTTGTATACGTTAGTCTTAAACCTTGAGTGTGTGATAAAGATAAACCCCAAGGGGTAGAATCTATTAAGTGGGTCGCCTTATGTGCACTCAATACAAAACGTGGTTTATGACCTTAATCGAGACAATGAGTTATGCCCAAATGGTGAATTTCATCAAATGGGTCAATTAATAATGAGATGTGGGAATGATGTTTTAATTCAAACGGATCGATGAAATCATTTGAATGAAGTAATAAATCGTGTGTTAAATAGGTCAAGTGTGATGTCACTTGGACCATAGATAAACTGCTCGAATAACGTAGCATTATGAACTATGCGTCTAAACGGGTCAAATGGTGATGTCCTCACCATGTGAGTCCAATACTTGATGCTTGTATTCCAAGCATTAAGATTCATGAGGTTAAACGGATCAAATGCAAAATATTATCATTTGAGTTCTGAGAAATTAATGTGTCTATCTAGAAAGCACGCAGATAAATGCACTAGCGCATGCACGCTTGATGCTAAGAATCATGGAGGGTAAGCATAAGGTATGGATATGGGTCAAGGCCACCTGATAAGTCCATAGCTAATTAAACGCCTTTGGGCAAAGCAACATGGGTACTAAAACTACCCACATGAAGTATAGGTGCAAGCCAAGTAAGTTATTTCCATAACTATTTTCAATGCGCGCTAATGCGCTTAGAATTTACTAAATAAGAGAAAACTTGAGAAAATGTGAAAATCTAAGTCCGAAAGGACTTAGAGGTTTGTAAATAAGTCAATGAGTCAAAGGTAATGGGTTGAATCAAAAGTGTCGCCATGGATGGCTAAATTTAAGGATTTGGCTATAAAGGGGCATTTTGGGAATTTAAAGATTTACTAAAGGTTAAATCTAAGAACCAAGTCATAATGACACAAAGCGGACAATGCTTTTAGTTAAACAAGTGTCAAATGAGTCAACAATATGATTGTTATGCCTTTTGAACGGTCAAATAAGGCTTTGTATAATCCATGGCCTTAACGGGTCGAATTGGGTAAAATCAACATAATCATTGAATAACCGAAAGGGTGTATTTGATTTTGAGAAATGGTATCTTATAAGCATGATAATATGGTATCAATGAGTCCCCAAGTGTTCCCCGGAATGGGTTTGAACACAAGTAAAAGAGACGCCAAAAGTGGGGAAAAGCAAGCAGAAACAATGAGTTTTTCAGCCAGTGGCCAACGTATGCTACGTTGGCAGCGTAGCTTACGTCAGGCCCTCTCAGGAAACTTGTCCAGTGTCCAGCGTAGCTTACGCCAGGACCTCTCGCAAAATTTGTCTAATGGCCAGCGTAGCTTACGTTGGCAGCGTAGCTTACGCCAGGCCCTTTCGGGAAATTTTATCCAGTGCCCAACGTAGCTTACGCTGGAAGCGTAGCTTACGGCGGAATGTAATCCCAAAATATTTGTTTTGTATTCCAAACTCGTTCGTTCCGTTTTGACGCGTATCAACGTGTTAACTATTTAAAAGGTGTTATTATCAACACAACTAACCATTATCTATGTAATGGTGCTAGGTATACCTTTGATGGAAATCCCGGAGCAAGGATCGAGTCGCGAGAAGAACCGAACACACCCGAACACTCATCAAGCTTCCGCATTAGAATTCAAGGAACTCTCGATAAAACGCAAAATCTTAGTATATGTTTTAACTATTAAAATGTATAAATTTTTGGGAATCGAATATGTATTTGATCACAACGGTTTATGTTTGTCATAATTTTAAAAGTTTTAATCGGGAGTGGTTTTACGTAAGGTCAAAACCCGTATGATTAGGCGTTGATCGCGTGATTACGGGTTAGGGTCTTACACACCTCCCTTTGTCACACCCCAACCGATGGCGGAATACATCGGGGCGAGACTTGGGATAGATTGTTCAAAGACTTCATGATACTAGAATTTACAACAAATAATTTAAAGATTGCATTTCATAATACTAAAAACAAGTAGTACAAATTGTTCAAAAGAAATACAACATTCATGATTTCAAAGATTAAAGCGGTGCGTTTCTAAGTCCAATCCTAATGAGTTTCTTGAATCATCGCATCAAATATTTCCTGCAACATGTATAAAATATCCGTCAACACATAAAGCATTGGTGAGCATACTAGTTTTGGTTTACATACGTAGTAATTAGAATGATTTACTCGAATCTCATACTATAGCATTGCACATACAAACCATACAAAGAACATAACTCAAACCCGCGAGTACCACAGCGTATACCTAACATATTCATGCTAGGCCGTTTAAATCTTAACAATGACCCATAAAGGGGGCGGTGTGCTAGTCCTGTAGCGCTATACATGTTAAGTGGGCTAATAATAGTTAATGATTTATGTCTATGTATCTAAGAATCATAAGCATGGCAAGTAGCATATAAGTATGTTTAATAGATTGAGCATGTGTGTTTATGAAAGCATTAGTGTGTTTTGCATATGATACATGTTTACACCCCAAAAGTGATAAAGAGTAAAAAGGGGACAAGTATGAACTCACCTTCGGTTGCATTATGAAAGAATAACAAACAATGTCTGAAGCTGGATTGACTGAATCTCTTGTGTCCTATTACAAGTAAAGGATGCCTTAATTTCTAATGCAAATGAACTTATTTTGCTTATTGGTTGTAAAGATAGTTTATTCAACTACCTAGACTCGTATTGCAAACAATACGTGTCTTAAGGAGTGTATGACCTAACGAACCGATGGTAACTTAGTTTGGTTTATTGAAAATAAACGTACGTGTAACGTTATTTAAAATATATACTTTAATATATTATTTTCAAGGTCGCGTCTTGAAGTAATTGTTTAAGACGCAGTTTGTATTAAGAAAAATAATATTGGTAAAACTTGTCTTGAATGTTAACTTGTTTCGTAGATTGGATAGTGTATATATTAGGTTTATGTATTTCAAGTATGATAAAGTAATGTTTGCTAATAAAATTTACTTGTAATACGTAGCTTCAATTGTGCCAAAATAATAGATTTGACCATCCGATTGTTTCTTATATTTTATAAAAATTTGGGCAGAGTCTCCTCTGTTTTTGTAAGAAACCAGACAACGCAAGTCGTCTATTTTATCCCAAAAATCAATTGCCCAAATTCTCAACACACCACGTAATCTAACTTGAACTTTAAACACGGCGAATGGTTTAACTTATTAAAAACTCTAATAAAGATCAACTATACATTTTGTAAGTACTATGTATACATATATAGTTTGGCGTTTGTTTATTATCGCCGCGAGATATAAATGTAAGTTAGTCATTTTCTATTAGTCGAAAGACAAAATTAAGTAGTCCTTTTAAATATAAGTTTCGACAAGTGGTAAGCTTGTATATACATAAGTGTATATATTCTTTTTTTTTTGTGAAAATATATCAATAATTCGTTAGTTCATAATATGAATACTTATGCGCCTACATTTATATATAAACCATTTTATTTATATAACTCGATTCAAAACGAGTATTTGGAATATATATTTTTGTCGCGTTTAGTAATTTACCAAGATAAGTGTCGGTTTACTAGTATGTAATTACTTACAACGCGTTATTTGGCGGGTATAGATAATTAAATTTATAAACGAAATAAGAATGTATTTCTTGTTATTGAGATAATAGTGTTAACGAATTAACGATTCGTTTTATGAATAAAATATTATTATTATATTATTCGAGAAACGCCGGGCGTTACAGTCTCCCCTACTTTAGAAAATTTCGTCCTCGAAATTTAATCGGAAGGATTGTTTGGTATTGTTGTAACACTAGGAAGAATGGAGATGTAAGAGCTATTGTTTGTGTTATTGAGTTTAGATGAGTAACAAGCTTTTGAGTAAAACATGAAATTGTTTAAATGTGCTTTAGTTAATATTCTAATTATTATGCTTAGACTTAGGGTAAGGCTAAATGTGAATGTTAGGTTGGCTAGAGTTGGTCCTTGGTCCGACCCTCAGTCGCGTTTTTTGAAGCACCATTAGTGTTTATATATAGGGTGTACCGCAGCTAACCCACCACACCTTTGGTATTTCGAATCCGTACTGACCATCTACCAACAACCCTAAATAGAATTTCATCTCACCTTAACGTACCTGTAAATTCATGATTACGTTCCGGACCGCAATCTTCAATTTACCTTACATTAGGGTGTTATGTCTTTCTATGACACTAACTCAAAATAAATCAACGGATATGACGTGATTATGTCCTAACTCTAAAAGCTAGTAATTATATTTGTGAAACAAACTCGTAGATATGCGACGACTTAATGATGATGTATGCATGTAGGCAAGCAAGTATTAACGTAACAAAGCATGTATAAGAATATAAGCACGTATGAATTTAGGCATGAACCAAAACTGGTTGTCTGGAAGGCTACATCCCCAGGGGATGTATTCCTATAATTGTTGTAAGTGTAAATCATGAAGTAATGTTTACGCATTTATTGAAATAGAAAGAGATCGTTTACTTTTCCAAGTTTTAAGGAGATTTAACTTGAGTGCTAGAATGCTTTGAGTTTTAGGTATAAGCGAGTTCTAGTTTGTGAATAGAATGTTTTTATGACGATTCATATGCATTAAGAGAAAAATTAGGCTTATAGAATATTGCAAGTATTATAAGATATCCATTTTCAATATCATGGGAAAATCTAGTCTTACGTATAATCATGGTTTAGGCTTCATGGATAAACAAGTTTCATGTATGATCAAGTTGCACATAGCATGGAATAACATCGAATTTCAAGTACCGGGTTTCATAGTTTATGAGAGAATGTATATGTATCAAAACGTATCAAGTAATGTGTTATAAGTATATTTGTATCTTAGAAGGTGTAACTAGTATGCATCAAACTGCTAAGTAGGGATAATGGTCTCTCCTAGTCGTTGAGTGAAGGTATGTATTAAAGTGAAAGTGTATTCGTAAGAGTATCAAGATGCGAATGTGAATGTATAGGTAGACGTAGTTGTGATTGTATCATACAAAGATAAAGGTTCATGGAAAATCAGGTTGGGAAGTAATGTTTGAGCTTATTGGAAGATGAAATAGTCATTCCCCTGATTAATGGATAGTTATGCTTTGTAGGAGATGGAGGTGTAGAATGTGTTGAAAAATGTTAACAATATATAGATTTTGATTGTAGAAATGAAGAAGTATAAAATTAAGTGGATGACGATAAGGAATACTGGTAATCGGAAATGAAGTTTTTGGTCGATAAGTAATCAAATTTCGTAGGGAATGATGTATATGGAATACAGCTGAGAAATTTAAACCTTGGTTCTGGAAAATGAAATTGTTGTTGGTAAATAGTTTAGCTTATTAGGCTTGCAAATTTGTGGATATGTGGTTGTAGACTAGTTGACATGAAATCAAGTTTATGAAAATGATCGGTTTTACAAAATAAATAAATACATTATAGACGTTTGCTTGCGAGAAGAACTTATGATTCTTATTATAACCCATGTATGAGTAGGTCAAGTTTCATACGTTGTCAAAGATTTTCAATTGTAAACCAGGTACGAGTCTAGGTAAATAAAGGACTTCATGTTTCATGAAAGAAAAATTCATATTCGCAAATTTTTTTTTTAACATTACGAAATCACACATAACAAAAATAATTGTGTACCTGTTTTGAACAAGATTGTTTTTAGAAAATACAAGGGAGATTTAGAACGGTGAAAAGAAAATACAAAAGATTATGAAATCATAAAGTGTAGGTAAATATTTGTTAGAAATTTTGAGTATGTTATGGAGAGATTCATATGGGTTGAATCAAATATAACAAAATATAATAATGAAAAATAATAGTTAGCATTAAGCATTTCTGTAATTTAGACGTTAACAAATGTTAGAAAGTATAGAATAGTAATTGGATTATTAATTGATATTAAAAATTAATTTGGTATAATGTAAAGTAGATAAGAATAAAACGTGAAATATGATAATATCAGTGGAAAATTACATAAAGTTAAGGTTTTGGATGTATAAATATTTTTGGAATGTTTATTATAATAATTTATAATAGTTGAGAATATTTATTTGATATTTCATTTGAACAAAATGTCATAAATGTGAAAAATTCGGTTTCTTCAAAATATAACGTTTTATAGAATCGATTGTCAATCGATGTATAAGGTTGGAGAAAACTTTGTAAAGTGCATAATTGAAAATCCTTGATAATGAAACGCTTTAATATGAAACCAGGTTTATTATAAAATATTTGATTAAATATTTGAAGATATTAAAAATTAAATATTTTTAGAAATAATGTTGTTTACCGATACTTTTGAGAAATTCAAAACTAGGATTAAGCAGAAATGAGAGAGGTTTAAGTAACGCATCTAATAAAATGGACTGGAAGTTGATTGTAGAATGTAAAAGAGATTTACAAAGTTTGGATTGTTCCGGATGGAACTACGATTAACCAAAGTGGTCAAAAATTCTTTTGAGTTTGGGAATCATGCTTTGGCTTAATAGGTGGAAATACTCTCGCCGAAACTTTCGGTTAACGGCATTCACCCTTCTAGTTACTACATGTCCATTCTCAATCGAAAGTTTAAGATTTTGGAGAGATTGAAAAATTCAAGGAATGGAACTAATCATCAAGGTAAAGGTAATCACTCCTAGCTTGATGATAAGGTTGCTATGATAATGTATAGGAATGAAGCGCTACCAAGATAAAGGGATTCACTCTTACTTGGTAGTAGAGCTTTTACGAAATGAGAGAATATGAAACTAGTCATCAAGATGTGGATATCACTCCTAACTTGATGGTTTCGTTTTCAAAATGTGGATTGGTACTTACCCGTAGAGTAAAGGAAGTAAATCCTAACTCTTTGGTAAGGTTTCACTAGAATGAGATGAGTGAATTTGTCATCAAGGTAAGGAAATCACTCCTATCTCGATGGTGAAATTTCAAAAAAACATATAAAAGGAATGAAACGGATTGAAAGTTGTCACCATAGTAAGGGTTTCACGCCTATTTTAGTGAGTTTCTTTCGTTTGTGAAATACGAGTGTCTTTGTATTGGAGTATACTTAGCCTTAGGAAATGCATGCATCTTTAAGGTTTAAGAAATTGATAAGAAATTGATAAGAAGCAAGTAGGAAAACCAAGTATTTCAAGCATGTAAAGGAAGCAGTCAAATAAAGGTTCCTAACTATAGACTAGGTCAATCATGGCAATTTTCCTAATTCCCTATAGTTATGGCTCTGATACCAATCTGTCACACCCCAACCGATGGCGGAATAGATCGAGGCGTAACTTGTGATAGATTGTTCAAAGACTTCATGATACTAGAATTTACAACAAATAATTTAAAGATTGCATTTCATAATACTAAAAACAAGTAGTACAAATTGTTCAAAAGAAATACAACATTCATGATTTCAAAGATTAAAGCGGTGCGTTTCTAAGTCCAATCCTAATGAGTTTCTTGAATCATCGCATCAAATATTTCCTGCAACATGTATAAAATATCCGTCAACACATAAAGCATTGGTGAGCATACTAGTTTTGGTTTACATACGTAGTAATTAGAATGATTTACTCGAATCTCATACTATAGCATTGCACATACAAACCATACAAAGAACATAACTCAAACCCGCGAGTACCACAGCGTATACCTAACATATTCATGCTAGGCCGTTTAAATCTTAACAATGACCTATAAAGGGGGCGGTGTGCTAGTCCTATAGCGCTATACATGTTAAGTGGGCTAATAATAGTTAATGATTTATGTCTATGTATCTAAGAATCATAAGCATGGCAAGTAGCATATAAGTATGTTTAATAGATTGAGCATGTGTGTTTATGAAAGCATTAGTGTGTTTTGCATATGATACATGTTTACACCCCAAAAGTGATAAAGAGTAAAAAGGGGACAAGTATGAACTCACCTTCGGTTGCATTATGAAAGAATAACAAACAATGTCTGAAGCTGGATTGACTGAATCTCTTGTGTCCTATTACAAGTAAAGGATGCCTTAATTTCTAATGCAAATGAACTTATTTTGCTTATTGGTTGTAAAGATAGTTTATTCAACTACCTAGACTCGTATTGCAAACAATACGTGTCTTAAGGAGTGTATGACCTAACGAACCGATGGTAACTTAGTTTGGTTTATTGAAAATAAACGTACGTGTAACGTTATTTAAAATATATACTTTAATATATTATTTTCAAGGTCGCGTCTTGAAGTAATTGTTTAAGACGCAGTTTGTATTAAGAAAAATAATATTGGTAAAACTTGTCTTGAATGTTAACTTGTTTCGTAGATTGGATAGTGTATATATTAGGTTTATGTATTTCAAGTATGATAAAGTAATGTTTGCTAATAAAATTTACTTGTAATACGTAGCTTCAATTGT
Source organism: Ambrosia artemisiifolia (assembly GCA_032199755.1). Lineage (NCBI taxonomy): Eukaryota > Viridiplantae > Streptophyta > Magnoliopsida > Asterales > Asteraceae > Ambrosia > Ambrosia artemisiifolia. Next base: position 41,033,692 of record CM063525.1, read on the forward strand.
GCCAAAATAATAGATTTGACCATCCGATTGTTTCTTATATTTTATAAAAATTTGGGCAGAGTCTCCTCTGTTTTTGTAAGAAACCAGACAACGCAAGTCGTCTATTTTATCCCAAAAATCAATTGCCCAAATTCTCAACACACCACGTAATCTAACTTGAACTTTAAACACGGCGAATGGTTTAACTTATTAAAAACTCTAATAAAGATCAACTATACATTTTGTAAGTACTATGTATACATATATAGTTTGGCGTTTGTTTATTATCGCCGCGAGATATAAATGTAAGTTAGTCATTTTCTATTAGTCGAAAGACAAAATTAAGTAGTCCTTTTAAATATAAGTTTCGACAAGTGGTAAGCTTGTATATACATAAGTGTATATATTCTTTTTTTTTTTGTGAAAATATATCAATAATTCGTTAGTTCATAATATGAATACTTATGCGCCTACATTTATATATAAACCATTTTATTTATATAACTCGATTCAAAACGAGTATTTGGAATATATATTTTTGTCGCGTTTAGTAATTTACCAAGATAAGTGTCGGTTTACTAGTATGTAATTACTTACAACGCGTTATTTGGCGGGTATAGATAATTAAATTTATAAACGAAATAAGAATGTATTTCTTGTTATTGAGATAATAGTGTTAACGAATTAACGATTCGTTTTATGAATAAAATATTATTATTATATTATTCGAGAAACGCCGGGCGTTACACCCTTAGCTCTCGCGTTCCGTATCGAAGGATCTCTCCTTAGGGTCAATCCCGACAACCTCGTATCCCCTAAGTAGGTCAATGATCATGAAGACCGAAGGATCTCTCTTACAGTTGACTCAGGCGACTCGTATCCCCACTGGTTAACGGCGTTGTACTAACGAGAACTAGAAATATAATCCTTAATTTATTTATCTTTTAAGTGACACTTTACTTAGTGATCAATTAAATATAAAGTTAGTTAAATGAATGACAACTTAATAACCCAACCCATAACCTCCCGAACTGAATGAAACTCTTGATAAAGATGACACATAATCCTAACAATCCGAAGATCACTGGTGCGCCTTCAGGGAAACCGCCATTTACCAACAAGATCATTCAATCATCTGGTAAGTACCAGAAATGCGTCACTCAGATCTGGTCCACTTCAGAAGCTATTGCTTAGAATCCAGTTTGTATTTTAGAAGCCCAAAGGATATGTCTCACAACCGGTTTCCTCGCCTTGGATCTAGCTCGAGGCTACCAGAAGCTGATTATACCTCTAGTTGTTTAATTAAGTTAAAGTAATTTAAGTTATTAAGTTAATCATCATTTAAACCTGCCACAAAGATAAACAAACAAGGATTAGAAAAAGATAACACAACAAATAACTAAAAATAAACTACTACTACTAATAATAAAAGTCTACAAATCGAAGTGGGTTCGGGAATAATGAAAAGATACAACCATAACAAATGATCAACACATGAACATGGCTGCTCATAGACAAGCTCTCCATCTTCAAGTGATATGTAACTATCATGATCCTCACGACCCTCGATGTTTTATTGCATAACTACTCTACGATCCCATGCTTGGCCGAGGTAATCAAGGTAGGACGAGGCCTAACCTTGGTGAGTGTGTTAGGAGGGCCCTAAGGCCTCCCAAGGGACCCCAAGATCTCTGCAAGACCCCTGGAAGTCGACCCAAGAAGTGCTCAAGTCAAGGTGGAATGTGATGATCAAATGGTGGGGGTTAGCTTGCTATTTATAGAGCTCCAGGTGAAGCACGGTCGTGCCAAGGGTAGTCAGGGGCGTGCTCGCTGTCACACGTACGTTCTGTTGCTACATTTCAGAAGCTGTATGTCCTTTTGTCCTTGGCACGGTCATGCCCTTGACATTGGCACGGGTGTGCATATGCTGCTCAGATTTTTTCTTGCTCTGCAAGTTTGCTGCGTTGTCTTCTCGTGTGCAAGGCCTTTGTGCAAGTGTGTGTGGGCATGCTTGGTGACTCCCGGACTAATTTTAGCATTGTTTAAGTCCCGAGATGGTCTTCAAAACATACAGTGAACATGCTGCAAGTCTCGTATCTTCAGGAATCTCCAGTTTTTGCTTATTTTTACCCGGAAATCCTCTGTTTCCTTCTTGGAGCTCCAATTTCCTGAGAAATACAAATAGTAACGAATTAAGCACCAATTATCAATAATATAAGCCCAATTATATCCTATTATGAGACTGTTTATGCCTGTTTTATATGTTAATTTTGTGTGTTATCAGTTACAAAGATGTTTAGCCGCTCATGGTAACAAGAAACAAATCAAAAGTTTGAATAATAAAACCGAACATGTTGATACAAACCGAAAGTATGGATGAATGATGATGCTTGTTGATGTTTGCAACTCCAAAATGCTCTCCAAGATTGCCTATTTTCGTCCTAGGGTGGCTGCCATGAAGTAGGGTTTGCAAAATATCTTTTATAATTGAAAAATAACAAAGTTTCCCTTTTTGACGTTTTCACGCCGTAAGCTACAGGTCTGAACCGTAGCTTACAGTGTAGATTTTTGTCCCTTTTTACTCATCTGAACCGTAAGTTAGTCTTCTGATCTGTAGCTTACGCCAAGGGGCTTTCCGAAAAATCTTGTTTCCCACATAACGTTTTCGTTATAACTCCTTTTTCTTTAGGGATGGCAATAAAACCCAAACCCGGTGGGTAAACCCGAAACCCGACACATTTGGGACGGGTTTGGGGTCGGGTACTCAGGTATGCGTCCGGGTATGGGATTAGTTTTTATTTTTTTCGCGGGTTTGGGACGGGTTTAGGATTTGATGATATACCCGTTTACCCGACCCGATTACTCGATAAAGTATACCCGTTTACCCGATTAGATACCCAATATAATTTCTAGTATATCTTTTTAAATATGTATGCATAATATATCTAATTGTCCATCTACATTGTCATCTTGTGCTAAAATTACCAAAAAGCTAGTGTATACTATTTTTTATCTATGTCTTTGATTGTTTTTATATGGTTTAAATATTTTATATTTATACATTGTAATCATTTACCTATATATTTAATAATGGTAAATGTAATTGGTTAATAGTTACCTAATAGATGTCAATCGGGTTTTTGGTCGGATATACTCAATGAGTAAGTTTTAAAAATTAATGGGTTTACCCGAAACCCGCGGGTATACCCGATACCCGGTGGGTAATTACCCGACACAAACCCGACGGGTTTTAGGCCGGGTTTGGGACAAGCATGCCTAATCGGGTATGGGGTTGGGATTACCTAAACCCGTCCCAAACCCGAACCATTGCCATCCCTAGTTTTCTTCGATTCTTACGGCCACGTCTTCGTATTTCAGAGCTTTATCACATCATCATTTAATATCTTCAATTGAGATCCATTTAGTTTCTCAAAAAATACATCCAATCCACTCCTACCCTCTCTCGAAACTTTCCAATAAGCTCCAATTAGTACTTTTAAGCACCGTACACCTGTAATTCACCAACAATCTAAAAGTAACCATATTTTATGATATAAATCAATTAAAAACACATAATTAAATACAGCTTAACATGGTAAAACATCCTCTCATCAACGGCCTACGTTCATGTTTGTTCGTTTTGTTAAACGAACAAATTTTTTTTGTTCGTGTTCGTTCCTTTAATAAACGCACGAACACAACCGAACTTTTCGCCAAACAATTCATGACCTGTTCGCTGAAAGTTCAGTTCGTTTGCAGCCCTATACACAAATACACCGCTCAGTCATCCCCCCCTCATCCTTCTCAACTCCACTGTCCCCAACCACTGTTGTCGTCACCCGTACTTGTCACCCGTCCTTATCAAATGTTCGCCATCACTTGTCACCCATCACCTGTCCTCCGTTACCGGTCCTCCTTCTCAGCGCTGGCGCTGCTCAGTCTCTCATTTACAGGCTAGTGGATACGATTTCATGGTTAATGTTTATAAACAGGTTTACATCTTATAGTGTTAACATGTTACAAACATGTTCATGTTCGTGTTTACTTGTTTCGTGTCTGTGTCTTATCATGCTCGTGTCTTTATAGGTCTTGTCTGACACGATATGTCAGCTCTACAAATTAACCACTTAGGGAATGTTTGGTTGATTAAGTGCTGAAATAGTAAGATGTTTGAATGGTTAAGTGCTAGATCATTAAGTTGGACATCTTAATGGTTAATGTTCTTGTCCCATATTGGTGGGAGAGTCTCATTAAGGTTCAGCCTAGTTCAGTGCTTAATGGTTCAGCCTTAACCATTCCATTCAGAAGCTGAAACAAACGCGCTGAATGTTGAATTATTCAGCGCTGAATGATTCAAAGTCTTATTAAGATGCTTACCAAACAGCCCTTAGATTGTATTATGGTCAGTAGTGGTTTTAATTATTTTCCATCGTCGGTTGTATATAACATTATTTTGTGTTTTTAGTTTGGCTCAAGTTACTAAGTTAGGTCGCGTTACACAATAAAAATAAAAAGAAATAAATAAAATAAAAGCATTTTTGGGTCATGTTTCTTCAGCACTTCAAATTTTATATTGAAAATCTTCTCATAGTAACTAAAACTGAAAATTTAAACTCAAATCAACCAACAATATCAATATACTTTCATTGTACAAGTATACTAAATAATTCTCGCATTCTTCTGGTCTTGTATTGAACTTTGCTAAATTACACGTATTGTTCTTTATTTATTACCCAAATTTCATCATATGTCTCTTATCTTTCATTTGTATTAGTTATGTTTTTTATTTTATCAATTTGCTACATGGTCTGTCCTTTAGCCTAACTAAGTTAAAAAAGTTGGTTAACTTTATTTTCTAACTTTACACTTTTAACCCCTGTAGTTTTAAATCTCACCTTCACTGTTGAAGAACATGTTTGTTTAAGATGACTTGGTTGTTATTATTATTATTTATCTATACAGTTTTTTTATTGAAATATTCTTTTTGGGTTGGTGAATTTGATGAAAAAGGAATAACTTTTTTTTTTTTTTGATTTTTCGAGTTAAAATCCTTGACAAGGTTTTTAAGTTGCTATGTTTTTGTTGTATATAGATTAAGTTGCTATGTTTTTGTTGTATACAGATGATAAAGTTTATATATGTGTATACTTTATTTTATTTTTTAATATATGGATATTAATATAAGCCTGGAAATGGGTAAGTTTCAAACTTCGAATTAGGTATCGTAATGAGTTCGGGTTAAAGTAAGTTGTTTTAAAGAGAGACTCGAGGGATTGTACAAGATGTCATACGTTTATTTTGTTTTTTTTCCTCTGTTTTCTTACAAATTTGATTAAATTATCTACAACTAATTTATAATGCAATGCTAGAAAACAAAGTTTTTTCGATTAAGAAAGTTCCTTAGAATTGTGTAGAAGACGTTTTTTGCAACACTTTTTCGTCAAAATTCGTCAGATAAAAGCGTTTCTAACACATCTCTTTTTTATGGATTTTCAACACATTTTAGACGCAAATTGTTTCGCCACCTTCATCACCATCACCGTCTGCGGCCTCACATCCGCCAACCCAAACACCGCCACCTCTGTGACTGCGTCACTAGATGGCGAGAGGTGGTCAGAGTGGTGGCGGTGGCCAATGCAATCGGGGTTGCAGCGAAGGTGAGATTTAAAGCAGTGAAGGTGAGATTTAAAACTACAGGGGCTAAAAGTATAAAGTTAGAAAATAAAGTTAACCAACCTTTTTAACTTAGTTAGGCTAAAGGACAGAGGGTATAGCAAATTGAAAAAAATAAAGGACATAACCAATGCAAATGAAATACAAGGGACATATGATGAAATTTGAGTGATAAGTAAAGGACAATCTGTGTAATTTTGTCTTTAATATATGATAGAGTGTATGTTTTTGTAAGAGCATCAACAACGCACTAGAGGGCCAAGGACCTTCACCCTGGAGTTTTATAGTGAAAATCTAACGGACCTAAGGACCATAAAGCCTTCCCCTTCTCTCTCCCCCTTCTCACATAAGTCATTAATAGACGTAGTTGCACACAAACTTTGGCACCGAGATCCACGAGGTCCGTCACACTCTCATCTACATCGACTCTTGGGGCTCGAAGGACCCCATTACACTTGGTATAGCATAATAGTCAAACTATGCCTAAATTAATCCAAAATAGAATAAGTTAAAGCTTGATGCTATTTTCATATAATCTTTTTTTCTTTTTATCTAAAATGAAAATTAATTTGAAATTTGTCCACATATAACAAAGTAACAAACATCTATTTCAAATCAGAGAAGCAAATTGCAACCACAGGAGTCGCAATCATGGATGACAAAAGTTACCACCCCAAGAGAGTAAAGACAATGTGCCAAACGGATTTCATGTCGATAAATCCATTTTACACTATATGATTGTGCAAACATATACATAACGTTTTTCAAATTTTAAATAACACCTGGATTGCTCGTCATTTTTATTGTTTCACACAAAAAATTATTTAAACAAGCATAGAAAACACGATGAGAAATCACTTAGCTTATTTAAGTAAGAAGTTGTTTGGTTCACCTTTTAATAATTTCACTGAGAGGTTACCTCTGAAACCGTCAGAGGTAAGGGTGTTTGGTTACTAAAAACACAACCTCTTAATGCATCCATTAAGCGCTAAACGATTCAGCAACAAGAACATGCTGAATGAACCTCTTAATGAAACCATCTCCTCTCCTCCCTGCCAATCTGCCACCGCCTCCTCCCTCTCCTCCTTCGCCGCCACCGCCTCCTCTCCTTCCTGCCAATGGTTCATTCAACACAGTCTTTCATAGATACTATCAAACAGCTCTTAATAGTTCAACACTTTACTGGTTCGGAGTCTCATATCCATTCAGACATCTTACTAGTTCAACACTTACTGGTTCAACACTTGCCAAACAACCACTAAGTTACAACTAGATTTTCTACACCTAATAAGTTAAAGAGTGTTCAAATGAGTTGTGTCAATGGGTTGGCTGGTTAAATCCGACACAAACTGAAAATGCATGAACCCAACACATGAACTATAATGCCACACAAGATTTTGGAAATTGATATGAACAAGACCCATTTAACCCAAAATTTAATTTAATATTTTAATATTAATACTCTTAATTTACGATAAAAATACAAATGCTTATGAAATAATTACGTGTAAACTCTAAAAGTTGTTACTCATTTTTCTTTTATGTTTCACCTTGTCATAAATACTTAATCAATTTAAGTCGTGACATAACATAAATTAAAAAAAAAAGGAGAAATAAAGAGAAGTACATAACAATATCGATTAAACACGTTTGTATGTTAAGTTGATCTGAACACGACCCATTTAACTAACGTTTTTGTGATTATGCCCCCAAATGACCCGACTACAAATACCATGTTAAATTTGTTTGTTTCCTTTATCATTTCACAAATTTTACAACCCACACCCCACAGTAACAATAATAAAAAATATAAAATCATCATAATTTCATACATTATTAGGGTGGATGGGGTGGTTCAAAGTCCATCATACCCATCACACTATCACACTCAATCCTTATATGCTATTTCATTCCATCACTAAATACATGGGGTGGTCATCACACCCATCACTAAACCTTTTTTTTAAATAAATAAAAACATTACTAGAAAATATAAAATCTAATCTAATTTTGGGCGTAACATTCGTCACACCGAAATATGTGAAAAATTATTGCCGACAACGGAAGAATAATCGATGTGAGCATAGGCCACCCGCACATCTTTTGTTTCGTCGGGGAAATCATTCTTCATTTTCTTAAAACATGTTTCATAGGTTTTACACTTTGATTCGAAGTCCGTTGTGTTCCCCCGACAAGTGCACTAAACTTGGCTAAAACTTTATTCTAGGATGGAGCGTTCCTCCGACCACGGCCACTGCTCGTTGATGCGCTATCGTTGTGTACGTTGTCGTACGCGATTACTAGCGCAAGTTCCTCCTTTTGTGTCCATGTAACTATTGTTGAAATTGTGAATGAGGATGAGAAGAATTATGTGATTTTTTGTGTATAGGAGAAGAATTAGGTTTGAGTGTGGATGTAAAAAATGAGTAAATATGTATATAGGGTTAGGATCATGTGAGAAGTAAGGTGAGTTGTGAGAACTAGAAAACTCTTGTGGACCATTAATCTTGATGATCCAATGGTTGAGATCAAAAGATGTTGTTTTGTTTTTATTTGATTAATAAGTAGTTTTTTAATATGTTAAAGTACATTTAGGGGCATTTAAGTAAAAAACCATGGGAGAGAAGATTTAAATATAATATTATGTTATTTTTTTATTCCATTATTAAAAACATTCTTATTTATTAAACTTTATTTTAGTATTTTAATTAAAATAATATAATATTATTTAATTTTTTTAAACTTTATCTGATTTTTTTAATTAATTTAATTTTTTAAAACAAAAAAATCAAAATTGAACATTCTGTCATATCACTCTCGTTTTTACACTGGTGTAATTATTTACACCAGTGTAAATCTTCCAAAAATACAAACATATAATGGTGTAAATCTGCCATACATAACTTCTACAAAAAATACACAAGTGTAAAAAAAAAACAAAGTAGATGATGGTGTGCTTCACATTCATATTTACACTAGTGTAACTGATGTTTTACACCAGTGTTTTCTTACATCAAAACGACTATACATTCATATTTACACTGTGTGTAAAGTAATCGGTGTTTTCTTACATCAAAAACGTCTCTACATTCATATTTACGCTGGTGTAAACTGATGTTTACACCAGTGTTTTCATATTTACGCTGGTGTAAAACTGATGTTTATACCAGTGGTTTCTTACAAAAGAGACTACACCATTCGTCATCGTCTCCACAACATTGGGTCCTTAAACGCAAAACATTATCTTATTCGCGGCATCATCTCCTGACAAGAAACCCCCAAAACTTTCAACATAAAAAACCTATCTTTTCACCCTAACATCATTATTAATAATAATAATAACAGAAAAAACAAAAATAATAACAAAAAAATAATAATAACAGTTTTAATAATAATAACAAAAATAATAATAATAATAATAACAACAAAATAATAATAATAATAATAACAGTTTTAATAATAATAATAATAATAATAATAATAATAATAATAACAACAATAACAGTTTCAATAATAATAATAATAACAAAATAGTAATAATAATAACAGTTTTAATAATAATAATAATAGTAATAATAATAATAATAATAGAAAAAAAAAACAAACCTCCGTCTGCTACCGTCGTCCTATGTCGTCTCCCTGTCGTCTTCCTCCTTCTGCCGCCGTCGTCTTCCTCCGTCTCCCACCCCCAACACCCCACCGGCAAACAAACCCCATCGTCCTCAGCCTTCGTCGACCCCCTACAAAACACCGACGAACCACCCCCAAAACAAACCTCAGCCACCACCACCGTCGTCTCTCCCCCCCCCCCCCCCCCCCCCGTCTTCAAACCGTCCTCAGCCACCAAACCACCCCTCCAACCCAGATCTGTTGTTTTTATAGAGAGAGAGGTAGAGAGAGAGAGTAGAGAGAGCAGGTGTGTGTAGAGATAGAGTGGTGAGAGATTATGATTATTATTGTTATTATTATTATTTAAAAGCCAACTTGGGTGGGGGTGGAGTGGGGTGAGGTAGGGTGTTGTTATTACTAAAATGCCCATAATATCGTTTAAGAAAAGACTTTGATACCCCTAATTAAACAAATACAAAAAATTAAAAAAGTGTTGATGTGTCACTTGGTGAATGGTTCTTTGGGGTTCTCTAGTTCTCATAACTCAATGGAGTTTTCATATAATCTCAATCCTATGTATATATATAGGTAGGTATTTTTTAAACGGTCAAATGACCCTTGTCAGTAATCGCGGTCGCGACAAATTTGGGCATCACTGAAATGGTAGAGGCGGTAGTCGTGAATCGTGATAGTCACGGTCATCACAAATTGACCACCACAAACCACCCCACCCACCCCTGCATGTACAACTACAACAAATTCGTAACCCCTTACCTACTAAATTCAAAACTAATAACTACCAACACCAACTATGTAGGCCCTGCCTAATGTAATGATATGTCCCATATCCTACAAATTGCTACTCTAAATATCCACATTTAATAACCTTCAAATATCAACATACTTTCATTTTCCATAACTATTATATTAAATTTATCATTTAAACCATACAATATAATAGTCTTGAAAAATTAAAAACCAAATAATCTAGCCAAAAGGATAAGAAACACTTAAAAAAATAATTGATCAAGGAAGCATCCATGACTGAACCTAGCACCTTAACTCTACAACCCAATGAACATGAAGAAGACTCATCATCATCATCATCACCTTTTTATTGGTGGAAATCTATCCTAAAGTTCTCATCCAATGATGGATCTCTCAACTCACCATCATCATCATCATCATCATCATCCATGATCAAGGTTCTTAGAGAAATGGAGAGGCTGTGTTTGATCAGTGAACATGGAGTGGATGATCTTAAACACAAGCTCATGATCTACAAACCTGGTGATTTTTGGATACCAATTGGTGGGGTTAAGAAGGAAGATGTGGATATTCCTCCTGTGATCACTGTTTTGCTTGTTGGTTTGTGTGGTTCTGGTAAAAGCTCTCTTATTAATCTTATGTATAGTGTTCTTGGTAGATCTGGACTCATTCCATTTTCTCAAACTTCAGGTATATATGTTTAGATTTACATATTTTAAGATGTCTTGTGTTAGATTGGTTTTATTTTTTATTTATTTTTAACGGTTAACTTACACACCATCTAAACGTTACTACTAAAATTTCACCCGTGTGACAAAACTGAACTGTCAACTTTATGGGGGAAGGATAAGGGTGTTTAACCCTTTTTTTACGGTCTGTTTCAACCGGTTTTGACGGTAATTTATTAGCTGAACTGGTTGGATTAATTGGGTTAAGTAAAACGGTTCGGTTTTTTGAAGGTTTGCTGATCTAGCATGGGTTTTTTCTTTAGCATGAAACCATGTCAATAGATTTTTTGAAGTTTAGAATGGTAAGTTTAAAAAATCATTAAAACTTTTACCTCTTGAGCATTAATGGGTTTACATGACAAAATCAAAGAGAATAACCATTGATAGCACAAATTCTTTTAAATTAATAATATATATATACACGGGGTGAGGTTCCTGTACAAAGGCAATATTTCGTGAGAAGTGTGAGAAGGATTAAAAATTGATATGTAGGCATCATTTTTTGAACTTAGTCATGTTGTTTTGCCTAGAAAAATACCAAACATAACAATTAAAAACCGAAAACAATGTATTTTAGGTTTAAAACTTAAAACACCATGCTAAGAACATTAAGTAGTGTGTTTTAAGTGTTAAGTAGTGCGTTGTAGCTGTTTCATAAATTTGATGACTATAATACATTGGATTGTGTTTTAGATTGTTGTGTTTGGTGTTTTTAAAGTTTAAACAACCTAAAACATCATTCCTAAATCCAAAACATGATGCCTACATGCTAATTCTTAATCCTTATCACACTTCTCACGAAATATGTCCTTTTGTACAGGAACCTAAACCTATATACGCGTATCATAATTAAAAGTGCTTATAGATATTATACTCCCTCCGTCTCATTTTAGATGTCATGGGCCTACAAACACACAGATTAAGAAATCTTTGATTGTATATTGTAAAATGACAATAATATCGTCAAGTTATTATTTCAAATTTTTTATTGTCTTTTGTCTTTTATGGGCAAAACTGAAAATTGCTTAGAAATTGACATTTAATTTGGGACAACAAAAAGTAGAAAAATGGACATTTAAAATGGGACGGGGGAGTAGTTTTTTTTATTAAATTTATATAGCTTAAATAACTTTTTTTTAGTATTTCGGTTGCTCGGGTTTTGGCAATTGGTTCCAAACCAACTGAATCGTGAAACTTGGTTTTCTAAATCGTTAACTAAAGCTGAGTGAACCAACTCACTCCTAGCCTGACTGACATGACCTATGACCTATTCAGATTTGTTTGAGCCATTCTAGTAGTTTAAACGGTTTTTTTTAGCACCACTAGAGAATTACACATTTCTACACATCTTGATACAGTGGCCACATGTCTTTTGGTATCTCATGCTAGATTATAACATTAGATTGTAAGTTATTTGCCATTGGGGTTGGTGGCCCAATGGTAGAAGCAAAGCTTCTAGGAACACCTAAGGGGGAGGTCATGGGTTCAAGTCCCATAAGGAGTAGAAATTTGCCGTTCAAAAAAAAAGATTGTAAGTTATTTAATCATTATTTGAAATATTGATTATAGATGAATCGTCAAATTATTCAACAATGATCCTAGAAGAACATAACGTGTTACGATCTACACGAAACGGGTTTTGCATATACGATTCAAGGGGATTGGATTGTAATCGGATGGAATATGGTTTGAAGGAGGTGACGCGGTGGATGACCGATGGAGTTTGCCATAATCAACCGTGTCATTTTGGAGAAAATGATGTCAACATAAGGTTGGGTTGTTCTTCCGATGGGTTTGTGAGGCGAAGGGTCAATTATGTTGTAGTAGTGGCCGATTTGACCGATGTGTACAAAGCCTTTTTCTGTGGTGGTGATTTTAAGCCGGTTGATGCCCTCAAATCACTATTTCATTGTCCTTCCATAAAGACATCGAGTAAGTAACACTAACTACCAGTACTATTATTATTATTATTATTATTATTATTATTATTATTATTATTATTATTATTATTATTATTATTATTACTTTTTATAGTTTAGGGGAAAAGTATATCAACTCATACCATTATCCTCTATGTTATAAAACAGTATTTACTAACATATTATATACTAGCGAATTACCCCGGGAGGGTCCCGGGGTTAAAAAATCTAATATGGCGTGATAACATATTGAAAATGGCTCAAGTTAACTAACCACAAAATCTCTCAATCACTGCATGCCCATAGTATTCTAATCAGTAATAACTCATATTCCCTAACCTAAAACCTAATCAGTAATCATCTAAACAATCACTTATGTAAGCAGCAACTATTTAAAAACTCATCAATCTCTAATGACTCCTATAATTTCTAACCTAATCAACTAAACAATCATTTAAGTTGGAAGTTGTAACCATTAAAAAACTTATCACGTCTATGTACCAAGTCTCACAATACTAATATTGATACCTAACCTAAAAGAATGTATAACTCTAATATTAACACCTATCATAAATGCTAGAAAATGCATAACTCTAATATCAATATTCAATACATAACCTAAAACAATGTATAACTCTAATATTGATACATGTCATAAAGGCTAAAAAAATACATAACTCTAATATCAATATTCAATACCTAACCTAAAACAATCTATAAATCCAATGTTAACACCTAATACTTTAACATGAATAATCACTAAAAACGTTACCGAATCGGTAAAAGATACATAACATATTATAAGAAGAAGCTCAAAGTCTCTTAAAGGTCCTGACTTTTCTTGTAATAACTATACCATCTGTGTGTGTGAGAGAGCGCCTAACAAAAATGTTCAAGATAGTCTAACCAAGCCAATTCCTTGAAGAACATCACAAAACACATATTTATAAATACTAAAACACAACGTCGGTGGAATTCTTTATTCTCAAACTCAAACTCGTAGTTGGCCCACCTCACCACACGTGCCTTCCTCCTTTTATACTTATCTCATTCTTTGATAGTTCTCCACCTGAAATTCTCTACTGCTCCCTAAATTATCACCACCTTGCTTTAATCTCAGGTCAGGTGACTTTACCATTTTCCATTTGATCTATTAACTTCAAACATAAAATTAGCACTTGGCGCCTAATAATCATTGATTTCTTTTTTCCCTTTTCTTCAAAAACCTAACTCCATCAGATTTAGCCATCTCGCTGCAACTATTTAAATACTCATCAATCTCTAATGACTTATATAATTCTTAACCTAATCAACTAAACAATCACTTAAGTTGGAAGTTGTAACCATTAAAAAACTTATCACATCTATGTACCAAGTCTCACAATACTAATATTGATACCTAACATAAAAGAATGTATAACTATAATATTAACACCTATCATAAATGCTAAAAAATGCATAACTCTAAATCAAATATTCAATACATAACCTACCTAACCTAAAACAATCTATAAATCCAATGCTAACATCATAATCCTAATATTGTTTTACTTAACAGTAACCATAAACGGAATGGACAAAAGTTATGGGACTTACCACCATAATCAGGTCCTAATCGGAATTATAAACGGAATCCAGATCCCATAACTATTGTAACCGTCACTGTATGAAGAATATGCAAGTCCAGTTCATTAGGGGGTTGAATTAGAAGAGAGTGAGTTTAATTAGAACGACCCTATTAATATAACAAAGAATTCCTCAGAAGCTTTGACCAAGATGGACACTGCAATAATATATACACACTTAATACCTTTTGCCTTGCTTTCAATTCACGCCTCCACACGACACACCTGTCTTATCCTTGACCTTCCACCAATCCATAAGATTCATTCATGACTCATCACTGTTATAATATCATATATATCACATTCATGAACTGCACCAAGGATAAATAACAAATAGCAAGAATGCAAAGAGAAGAGAGATGGTACGATGAGAGAGAGGGTGTCGTGAATGAGGAAATCAGCCGCCTCTGGTCTTCTTCTCCGGTCAGTAGTCTATCAGCCGGTCATCTTCTCCGGGATATATGACACCGATGAAAGCAAAGCAATCCAACACTACTACCAGGATTATTAAAGGGAAAAGGGGTTTCGTTCAGGGTCGTACCTGAGTTGGATGACGATCGGGTGACCAGGGTTCCGCCGCCGCCGTCATCGATCGTACCATCATCACCATCGGACAACCACCACACTGAAACCTCTTCGGCAGCCCTGTAACTCCTATCACCGTCATCATCCTCCCTTTAAAGATCTGGATCTTCTCTCTCTCTCTCTCTCTTCTTCAGATGCTTCAAAAACTCACACCTGTTGATTATTATTGTTAGTTGATTATTATTATTAATCCATGGAAGGAAGGTTGTGTTATTGTTCGTGGTGGTTCAGAGAAGGTGGTGGAAGGTTTTAGGGTTTGGGGGAAGTGAGATGAGAGACGAATAAGGATATGGCTGTGGTTTTGGAGAAATTAGGGTTAGAGGCAATGTTTCTGTTTTGAGGGAATGAAAGACGATTAGGGTTGGGATTGGGTTTTGTGTTTTCTCTTTTTTTTAAGGTAAAAAACAAAATAATTAAAAAACATCAAAACCTTTAAATTAACATGCCACGTGGCGATTTCAAGGGGGGGTTGAAGGAACCTATGGACGCCACGTCAGCAAAATAGCTTTGTTTTATATATATATATAGATTGTAAATTGAAAAAAAAATTATATACGATATTTTAAAAATGTTAGAAACTTGCAATAACTATAATATGTTAGAATTGTTAGAATTATACTTAACTAATTATATCCCGAAAGCTTTTCAGGATAGATAAATCTAATATGATGTGATAAAATATGTGTTATGATGTAACATAAAAATTAATGAACTATCATATGAAAAAACAAAAATTTAATTTGATCATGCGAATAAGAATGCAAATATATATTAAAAAGAAGATGTACGTTTGGATGACGAGCAGTGCTAGAAACAACCATTGCAGGGCGTGATTGAGACGGTCTTGAAGGTGTGACTTTTTTTTTAAAAAGGAGTGTTTTTAACCTATTCTGCTTTTGATGAAAATAGAATTCCTAATTTGAACATGATTAGTAACTTGCCTAGACATGATTAATGAATTAACTGAACACATTGTGTTTTTTTTCTTGTATGAATGAAAACCGACAAAAAAAAAATCATTTTATGGTGTAAAACGTTCGTTAATTTGGTGTACTTTTTTTTATAAATCTCGTATATAAAAGTTCTTAACGTTTAATTGAATATTTGGATAAAAGTGGGTATAAAAAAACGAAAAACCCACTTTTATACAAAAATCTCATATATCCGGCTTGACATATTCCTCGGTTTTCCCGTCTGACCGCCGATCACCGATACGACCACCCGGCTGTATGACAAAGCGGTCCAACACCATATAATATGTTTTTAGTATTTTATAAATAATGAACACCTTGCATGTGTGTGCATCGCGCATTGCGTATCACACATTAACTTTTGGGATTAAAAATTTAAAACGCATCCGTGTAACACACAGTTGTTTAAGTCTAACTGGTATGAAACCAACTATGAAATACGATTTCCCTTACAGGACTTGTTGCATACCATTGTTTCAGTGTATAATTGTGGGTAAGAGCTATGTTCGTTGTGGGAGGTCATTATGTGTATTGTTTACCTATAACGTATAAGTTTGAAAGCAACCTTATCTTATATTATAATTTTAGGCTTAATACACATTGCACAAGTGTATGTCGAGTATATGTGTGGATATATATCACATATGACATGTATGGGTAAAATTGTTGCTCTTCATGTAAATATTTTGGTCCATTTATCTATACATATATTTCTTTTCTATTTACTCGTTTTGGATATTATGTCAAATTTCAGATGTCGACCCTATTTTAATCCTAACACAAGGTGACAAGTTACAACCCATGGAAAGGTTGAATTGCCGAATAAAAATATGTAGTTATTTGGGGATACCGGTAACAACAGGCACATACGATATACTATGTCTAACGGAGCAAGGTATATTGGCCGAAGAATCTGACCCAGTCACATCTTTTGCGTTAACTGAAGCCATTTATCGGATGTTATTACAATCAGATCGAACTCATCCTCCGATAAAGACATATAAAGATTGGATTACCGATATTTTGTCACGAATCTTGCGTTCACTTGCTTGTTTCTTTGCCATGATTTCACGTATCTTTCAAAGGTGGGGTGATAAGTATAAAATGGCATAGTTGATGAAAACATTCACTTGGTTAAAAAGTTATTTATCCGTGCTTATTTATTAGCGTTTGTAATCGCTATTCATTATATTTCCCAAAGTATTGTACCAAACTTTGTAATTAAACTTATACATGTATAAATTCATAGGTGTTACCATTGGGCAATTAGATTACAGTTATTCTTATATTTGTAGCATTTATTTATAAGACCTTGTGTAATGGTACTCGAATTGGGCGTTGAAGGCAGGATTTCAAGCCTCTTCAAGCACCAACACCACCCCCTGGGCGTGAATCTTTATTTTTCTGGTCTATGGCATGAAAATTTTAACGTAAAAAATGGGGCTTAAAAACTTCTTTTTTTGAGGAGCCAATTAAAACACTCCATTTGAAGTGGAGGGGGTTAAAATGAGTTAACCACTACAGGTGGTCTAAGTTGTAAATGTTTATCGGTTCAGATTTAGGGGTGTAAACGAGGCGAAGCGACTCAAGAGTTACTTGAGATCGGATCGGTAAAAAACTCAATTAGCCGAGCCTTAATTAGCCTGAGCTCGAACATGAAATATGATTCAGTTAGTTATCAAGCCCAAGCTCAAACTTAACATACAAATTCTATTATATTTTGTTTATATACATAATATACCTATACTTGTTATTTAACATTAGCGAGCCGAGCTTTGCCTCGTATAAGCTATCGAAGCGAGCTCAAGCCGAGCTTTTAGCTCATTTAAAATTGTTCTTAAATTACCTCGAGCTTGTAGAAATTTAGGGTTTGATGTACAAACAACAAGAACAGATGAGCCAACACAAACTCATAAACAGAACAACAAAGGATATAAGTGACAAAACGATGACAAAACTCTTATTAACTCAACCCAAAATAGTGCCCACCAAATACCCAATCAATCTCAGCAAATCACTGAGATTAGAACAATACAAAGTTTGTCGATGATCTGCTGATTGATAAGATCAGCAGATCAAGACTGAATGAAAGATTACAAAGAAACTAATTAACAGACTTACAAACTAACAGAGCAAACCCTGGATGAACAACGAGAGAGAGAACAAAGAAAATAACAATGAGTGAATGAATAAACACGAGAACACTGTGCTATTTATAAGGCCAGCTAGAAGCTTCTGAAGATGCCAATCCAACGATCATAAGCAAAGCAATCCAATGGCTGATATTAATCCCTGAAAAATAATCTCAACAACTTTCCAACAAACATAACAATAATATTAACTCTTTATAATGAACCGGATCATAACCCAGGTCAAAGACCAATGGGTTAAATAAATGCAATCTGCCCACATGTATTGGGCTAATAACAACTAGCCCATTATCAATATAAAGAGACCCAATATTAGTAATTGAATTAAAGAAATGATAACCAAGGCTTGTATCATTTTAACACCCCCCCTTAATTCAATTACTAAACATATCACTTAACCTAAGTTTTGAGCACAAAACCTAATGTTGAGAACTATACAATCCTTTTATAAAAATTTCAGCAACTTGCTGATCTGAACTACCCTTGATAGCTTGAACAAAACCTGAACTTATTTTTTCCCTTAAGAAATGTAAATCAAGTTCAAAATGTTTTGTACGATCATGAAAGACAGGATTTTCTGCAATAGAAATTGCAGATTTACTGTCACAGAAAAGACTCAAAGGCAACTTGCTTTGGATTCCCAATTCTTTTAGGACATTAGAAACCCAAATAAGTTCACATACTGTAGAACACGTAGCTCTATATTCAGCCTTAGCTGAAGATCGAGCAACTGTATTTTGTTTCTAGCTTTTCCAAGAAACCATATTCTCCCTAATAAATACACAAAATCCTGTTACAGACTTTCTAGTGGATAAACACTTAGCCCAGTCAGCATCAGAATATGCTGATAAAGCCATGTCTTTCCCCTTTTTAAACATTAACCCCTTTCCTGGAGATTGCTTCAGATATCTGAGCAGTCTCAAAGCTATTTTTAGTGTATTTTGAGTTGGTTTATGCATAAACTGACTCAAAAATTGCACTGCATAGCTTATATCAGGTCGAGTTAAGGACAAGTAAATTAGTTTTCCTATAAGCTTTTGATAACCAGTAACATCTTCTAATAGTTTATCATTTTTACTATCTTTAATAGATAATGCATAATTTTGCTCTATGGGAACACTAATGGGTTTACAACCAAGATAACCAAACTCACTCAGAAGATCTAAACAATACTTCCTCTGATTCAGGCATATGCCAGTTTCAGAGTATAAAACTTCAATACCAAGAAAGTATTTTAACTTCCCTAAGTCTTTAATCTGAAAACTTTCTTTTAACAAGGTTTTAACATTATTAATTCATGTTCACTATTGCCAGTAATCATAATATCATACACATATACAAGCAAGACAATAAACACATCATCATGAGACTTAACAAACATAGAACAGTCACACACACTTTGAACAAATCCTTTGCTTTTCAACACATTAACCAGTTTCTCATTCCATTTTCTAGGAGCCTGTTTCAGCCCATACAAAGACTTAACCAACTTACAAAACTTTAGACTCATTACCAGAGGAATAACCTTCTGGTAATTGCATATAAACATCCTCAGTAAGAGACCCATACAAAAAAGCATTATTAAAATCAAGTTGAAATAGGGTCCAATTATTCTGCACAGCCAAACTTATAATACATCTTACAGTAACCATCTTAACTACTGGAGAAAAGGTTTCTCCAAAATCAACTCCCTTTCTTTGATTATAACCCTTGGCAACCAATCTAGCCTTATACCTTTCTACCTCCCCATTGGATTTATACTTGATTTTATAAACCCACTTACACCCTGTAGCCTTTCTACCAGGAGGTAAATCAGTAACAACCCATGTGTTTATAAGGCTTCCATTTCATCATTCATAGCTTCAATCCATTTAGGATCTTTAGAAGCATGATAATAAGATGTAGGTTCAAGAGACTTATTCACATTAGACACAAAACTCAAATTCTCAAAAGACAAGTTAGAGTAGTTTACAACTTTTTCTACCCCATACTTAACCTTTCCTTCTATGATATAATCACTAAAGCTTTTAGGCAAGACAGACTCTCTACTAGTCTGCCTAATAGGTCTACTTCCCTTAGGAGTCCTAGTCTCATCACTTGGTCCCTCTAACCCTGAGCCTTCAGTGTCTCTTCCTATTGTTCCACTAGGTTGATGATCATGACCTGAATCATGATCTACATCACTAGCAGCCCTAGGAGAGTCAACTGATTGCTCTCTGGGTGATTGATCATGAGTACCAATAGGGTCCCCTTCATCATTGAGAATGTTTGAAAAATTTTGGTTTTGTTTCACTTAAAGAACTTTCATTTTCAAAGCAATCAAAAAAGTTTAAATGATTAAGGTTTTCAAAAACAAGTTCTTTATGTTCAGTTTTTAAAAGGATAGATGTTTTCATAGAATTTAACGTCCCTTGAACTCCTCCCTTTTTGTTTCCAAAAAATACAACTTATAACCTTTTTTAACAAAAGATTATCCAATTAAAACACTTTTATTAGCTCTGCTAGACAGTTTATGAAGACCATCTAACACAGTTGTAAAACATAGACATCCAAAATTCCTTAAGTGACTAAGTTCAGGTGGGAACCCATGCACTAATTCATAGGGACTCTTACCATTTAATACAGACGAAGGAATCCTGTTAATAAGATAAGCAGCAGTAAGCACACAATCAGACCAGAATCTAAGGGGAACATTGCTTTGGAACAGAAGTGCCCTGGCTGTATTCAAAAGATGCCTATGCTTTCTCTCCACAATACCATTTTGTTGTGGAGTGTAAGCACAGGATGTTTGATGTACAATACCCTTTCTATTACAAAAATCATTCATCTGTTTGTTTATAAACTCTGTCCCATTATCACTTCTAAATACTTTGATGTTTTTTGAAAACTGAGTTTTAACTAACTCATAAAAATTGACAAGGTTTTCAAACAAATCACTTTTGTTTTTCAAAAAATAAACCCAAACTAACCTAGAATAGTCATCAACAACTGTAAGAAAGTACCTAAACCCTTCCTTACTAGTGATCTTATAAGGTACCCATACATCAAGATGTATAAGATCCCCTATATTTTTTGACTTATGATCACTAATAGGAAAGGGAACCCTAACCTGTTTAGCCTTGTGACATACCTCACAAGGTTGTGAATCAGACTCACCAACATCCAAAGTACCTTTTAACACAGCCAGAACTTGACTAGAAGGATGTCCTAGCCTACAGTGCCAAAGACTATGTTCAGTTACACTATTAAAACACATATTACTAAAATTAACATTTTTACCAACAAAATATAGACCATCTTTTGTTTACCAGTCACCAGGACTCTCTTTGACTTGGAATCCTGGACATAACATTGATGTTTATTAAACAAGACATCTAGCTTATTGTCCTTAGCTAGTTTATGTATGGACACCAAATTAACACAGTAGTCAAGAATGTAGAAAACATCATGCAAAACAACACCGTCAGCTAATTTAATATCACCCATCTTAGTGACCTTAGCATTAGTACCATTTGGATGTTCAACTTCCATGTTATATTTAGACACATCAACACAATTAATCAAATGTTCATCATTACCAACCATATGTTGATTAGCCCTAGAATCCATTATCCATCCAGAGAATAGAACATACTTAACAAAGCTAGAACAATTAGAGTAGTTCTTAACCAACTTAGCAAGTTTGGATAACACAGACATGCTAGAAAAACCATTAACAATCACTGACTCACCTCCTACATTAGAACTTTGAGGATCTCCACTGGACTTCTCACTTATCAGGTTCATTAACTTGGAGATCTGCTCAAATGTAAAAGGTGAACTAGAAGACACATTTGCACATACATTGTTACTGTTATTGGGCATACCATTTCTCCAATTGTTTTGAGTACTATTAGTGTTGTTGTTATTACTAGACCAATTACCAGCCCTTCTTTGAACCCTATTTGGATATCCAATAACTTCAAAACACTTTTCTTTAGTATGCCCAACTCTATTACAATGTGTGCACTTTAGATTAGGATTAGGTCCTCTAGTGGACCCTTTCCTATTATCAGAACCTTGATTAGTTTTAGCAACAAATGAGACATTAGTTACCTTTGACCCACTACTAGAACAGTAGAACCTCTATGAGATTCCTCTCTAGAGACAACAGCAAAAGCAGTTTTTACTGAGGGTAGTGGGTCATTGGTTAACAGAGTAGTCCTAACTGGCTGATACACCTCATCAAGCCCCATCAAGAATTGCATAAGTTTTATTAAGCTATTAAAATCATTGAATTCTTTAGAGGCTTGACAAGTGCAAGTAGGTAACTAAACAATAGAATCAAATTGTTTCCACATAGTATTCAACTTGTTATAATACTCAGAAACATAACTACCACTTTGAGTTATACCGTTTATCTTTTGATGCAAATTAAACATAACACATCCATCAATTCTATCATAAGTTTCCCTAAGATCAAGCCAAACATCTCTAGCATTTTCAGAAAAAACTTGTCCTAAGTATAACTCTTCACAGACAGAATTAATCAACCAAGTTAGAACCACATAATTACACCTATCCCATTGATTAGCTAAAACATCATTATCAGTTGGTTTAACACAGGTGCCATCAATAAATCCTATCTTATTTTTACCTTGTAAAGCAAGTCTCATAGATTTAGACCAAACAGAGTAATTTTTTGTGCCCTTCAGTTTTATATTGATAATAGACAAACTAGATGTGTCACTAGGATGCAAAAACAATGGATCACTGATATCCAATTTACTAACAAGAGTTCCTAATGCACCAAGATTAGGGCCCCACCCCCACCTCCTGCTGGATTCACAACATAACCCATGTCTCACAACAAATAGAAAACACAGTAGACAAACAGCACACACAGAACAAGAACAACAAAGTACAAAAACAACCCTAGAAGAGCTAAGCCGAGTCAGTGTACAAATAGTGGATTCGTCACTCAAGGTGTCCACCCAATTCTTAACTCAAGAGCCCTTTTATTAGCTATATATATATATATATATATATATATATATATATATATACTATAACCAACAAAAACACAAGAAACAAACCTCAATCAACAAATACCAATCACAAGTATCAAGATAACAGTACCGGTCCACCCTAACCCAGTCAGGACACCTAGACACAACAATAACAAAGGAAAAACAAGAAGGAACGATCTCACAGTGAGGGGAACTGTCACAGCCCCCGACCCACACCCCGGGCAGGGACGCTGCGAGCGCGAGCGGTGGTATCGGTGTTTATATATTTATTTTGCAGCGGAAAATTTTCATCAGGATCGAAGTTAGGAAAAGTCTTCAACACCATTATTTTATTGATAAAACGGAGGGTCCAACCCTCTAATGTACAAAAGATTTACATAGAGATACTAGCCTATATTTTACAAGCGAAATTCATAAAAACGTATTTCATATGTGACGAGCCACTTATTTAAACGGAGTGCTTCACCACACCCCCTGTTAGCAACGACACCATCTTGTATTATTTATTTAGCAAGTCACCTGAAAAATGTTTAAAAAGATTTGATCAGCGAAAAAGCTGGTGAGAACATTCCTTTAAAAAAAATGACACATTTACATTACAGTATTAAGGGTTTTCACACTTGGCTTTAATTACTATTACCGCCACTGTACTTGCCACTCGACCGGATCTATGGCTGTGGTCATACCATTTTAAGGAATTGCTCCCAAAATGACGTGTCGTGATATACCAAAGTATAAAGTAATGCGCACAGAACCCCACAATACTGGTGGTAATTAATTAGCAATTTAGCAAGCAACTTAATCCCTGTAATGTATCTAAAACCTTTGCTAAAACACTTTTAAAGAATTTATACTATCACATTGTAGCAGGTTTAAAAGGTAAAAACTCCCACTAACAATGTTAAAACATTTAGCCCACACACGTGGAAAACGTGAATGAACTCACCTTAAAAGAAGTTCTTGGTGTAAGTGTGGCCTTCTGGTAAGCAACTCCTAATTTTACTCTAATAAAAAGAACCCAATATGTTAGCATATCCCATTGTATTTAATACGAACATCACGAGATAGACTATCGGTACTCGGGTCCTACTCTTATTCAGTGTCAGGACCGTCTCGCTCTTATTCAGTGCAAGACTGTAGTATCGACATTCACTCGATCGGATATCATCGTATAAACATAATGTGGGTAGGCTAACACACCGGTAGGTAGCTCTAATTAGCTCTTTAAATTTTTGAGAGCGAAATGAATGGAAAAAAAACTTACGGCACTGGTCGCCTTATATAGGCAGTTCAAACTTGGCCTCCAAGTTTCTAACAACTTGGCCATCGTTATCTCAATCCTAAGAATTTATTATTTATCTCAATTTGTTATCTATATCTCAATTACGTGTACAGAGAATCTATATCTTAATATTTTATTATTATTATTATTATTATTATTATTATTATTATTATTATTAATTAATTAATTAATTTAAGCTGCTTAACTCGTTTTTCTCTTATAACTTTTAACATATAACGTTTTAGTAAATGCCGAATATACTGCTAAGACGAGCTAATTTTTATCTACGTGTCAACCTAAGTTTAATTAAAAACGGAATAAGGTTCAAATATAATATATTATTATTATTACTATATGGTCTCCTATAACACTAAATATTCCTCTAGATCTCATATACTAGCCATGACTCGTCAAGATATCTCCTAATTATATCTTTTAAACGATACTCGACAACGAGCGTTCGTTTAAATGTCTCTTGTTTTACCCGCTATCTACTCATTTAATAATATTTAAAATACAAGTATTAAATATTTTATTTACGACGGGATGTTACATTCTCCCCACCTTGTTTTAAATCTCGTCCTCGAGATTAGTTGAATAAGTATGGGTATTTTGTCCTCATTTCAGATTCTAACTCCCACGTATACTCGGGCCCTCGTCTAGAGTCTCGTTTCACTTTGACCAATTTGAGTCTTCTATGCTTAAGATTATTGGTCTTTCGATATTCGATTTGTAATGGTCTCTCGACAAAATTAAGTTTCTCATTTACCTTTATGTCTTGAAGAGGAACTTTTAATGATTCGCCAGCTAAATATTTTCTTAGGTTGCTTACATGAAATACATCATGTATACCAATCATTTCTTCTGGTAAATTTAGCTGATAGGCAACTGGTCCGATTCATTTAACGATCTCAAATGGTCCAATAAATCTTGTACTTAACTTTCCTTTCTTACCGAATCGAACTACTCCTTTCCAAGGAGATACTTTTAATAGTACTTTGTCACCAACTTCGAACTCTAAAGGCCTGCGACGGTGATCAACATAACTCTTTTGTCGATCACGTGCAGCTTTTAGTCTTTCCTTAATTTAAATGACTTTGTCGGTTGTCTCTGGAACTATGTGAGGACCAGATAACGATTTCTCTCCTATTTCTTCCTAACACACCGGTGTTCTACACTTTCTTCCATACAGTGCTTCGAACGGTGTGGCATTAAGGCTTGAATGAAAGCTATTATTATAGGAGAATTCTATTAGTGGTAAGTGGTCGTCCCAGCTTCCACCAAAATCTATGACACACGCTCTTAGTGTGTCTTCTACTGTGTGTATGGTCCTTTCACTCTGACCATCGGTGTGTGGATGATAAGCTGTACTAAGATTTAGCCGTGTCCCCATGGCTATCTGTTAACTCTTCCAAAAGTGGGAAGTAAAACGACTATCTCTATCTGATACTTTGGAAAATGGAACACCATGCAATGAAACTATTCGGTCTACGTAGAGCTTAGCGAGTTGTTTCATTTTAAATGTTTCCTTCATGGGTAGGAAATGTGCGGATTTGGTTAGTCTATCCACATTTACCCAAATATTATCATTACCTTTCCTTGTCTTGGGTAATTTGGTAATGAAATCCATGGTTATCAGTTCCCATTTCCATTCAGGTATTTCTAACTACAGAAGCAGTCCTGCTTGTTTTTGATGCACAACCTTAATTTGAGAACAAGTTAAGCATTTTGAGATATAATTGCTTATATCCTTTTTCATTCCCATCCACCAATATGTTTCTTTCAAGTCATGATACATCTTATCTTTCCCTGGATGCATCATATACTTAGACTTATGGGCTTCTTCGAGAATCTTTTCTCGTAAATTTCCTTGTTTAGGTACCCATTTTTTTTTCTTTTGAAATTTCCAGATCCCATCTTCGTCTTTTTCGAACTCCTTGGTTTTTCGTTGTAGCCCTTCGCTATCGTTGTTGATGGCGGTTTCTTGGGTACTTTTCAATTAATCCATTAAGTCGACTTGTAGATTTAATCTAAAAGCACGTACCCTTTTTGGTTTATCATGATACTTATGACTTAAGGCATCAGCTATAACGTTAGCTTTACCTTCGTGATATTGAATATCACAGTCGTAGTCACTGAGGGTTTCTATCCAACGTCTTTGCCTCATATTCAGTTCTTTCTGATTAAAGATGTGCTTAAGGCTCTTATGATCTGTAAACACAGTGAACTTACTGCCAAACAGATAATGTCTCCAAATCCTCAGGACAAATATGATGGCTCCAAGTTCTAAGTCATGAGTTGTATAATTCTCCTCATGCTTTTTGAGTTGTGCATAAGCAATTTCTTTCTCACGTTGCATTAACACACATCCCATTCCTAATTTAGAAGTATCATAATAAACGATGAAGTCTTTTGTCCCTTCTGGCAGGGCCAGTATGGGTGCATTTGATAACCTTTTCTTCAAGGTTTGAAATGCTTTTTCTTGTTGTGGTCCCCATTCATACTTAGCAGACTTACATGTTAACTTGGTTAACGGTATTGCTATTTGGGAAAAATCCTTGATAAATCTTCTATAGTATCCAGCTAATCCTAAGAAACTTCGAATTTCAGTAGGATTCTTTGGAACTTCCCATTTCATAATGGCTTCTATTTTGGTTGGGTCTACATGAATACCCTTTTGGTTAATCAAGTGACCTAAGAATTGCACTTCTTGCAACCAAAACTCACATTTTGAGAACTTAGCGTAAAGCTGTTCATTTCTCAAAAGTGTAAGAAGCAGATGTAGGTGCTGAGCATGGTCTTCCTTGGTTTTGGAATAAATAAGTATATCATCGATGAAGACGATCACAAATTTATCCAGATATGGTTTACAGATTCTATTCATCATGTCCATAAATGCGGCTGGGGCATTCATTAGACCAAATGGCATTACTGTAAACCCGTAATGACCATACCTAGTTCTGAAAGCAGTCTTAGGAATATCTTCTTCCTATACTTTCAGTTGAGGATAACCAGAGTGCAAATCGATTTTAGAGAAATAACTGTCTCCTTGCAGTTGATCGAACAAATCATCCATTCTTTTTGCGACTTTATTCAATTTGCGGTAGTCGATGCACATACGCATCGAACCATCTTGCTTCCTCAAGTAGTTGGCGGCCTTCATTGCGGAAATGAACTTAGTTGGCTTAGGAGTTTTGTCACCATGGACAGTGATAATTTTCCCTGTTGGCGTACAGATCTCAACAGAGTTGTTATCGCACATGATTCGTGCATGGTTGGCGGCTAACCAATCCATTCTTAGTACTATATCGAATCTAGCAAGACATATTGGTAAAAGGTTTGCCTTAAATTTTATGTCCTAATATATCTATATTGCTTTTTATAGACGTACAAGTTGGCAAAATAGCAGTTTATAAATAATTACACATAAAGCACGTAAAGTTATGCAAATAACACATATTTTGTCAAAATCGTCGACTTTGCGACATTTACTCTTTTTCTATTGTTATATTAACATGTGTCATACAAGCTTATTTACAATGAGTATTCTACACTACCACACATACCTATCCATATTCAAATATTCATTTATCATATTAGTGTTGTCATCCATGCTTTAAGCAAGGTAATATGCAACAAGAACATGCAATTAGTCTAAAACAAATAATATAGAATTTCAACTATTTCCTAACTTGCTAGTTTAAACTTAAGTACAGACACACACTTAATTGCTTAAACCAGTGGCTCTGATACCACTTCTGTCACAGCCCCCGACCCACACCCCGGGCGGGGACGCTGCGAACGCGAGCGGTGGTATCGGTGTTTATATATTTATTTTGCAGCGGAAAATTTTCATCAGGATCGAAGTTAGGAAAAGTCTTCAACACCATTATTTTATTGATAAAACGGAGGGTCCAACCCTCTAATGTACAAAAGATTTACATAGGGATACTACCCTACATTTTACAAGCGAAATTCATAAAAACATATTTCATATGTGACGAGCCACTTATTTAAACGGAGTGCTTCACCACACCCCCTGTTAGCAACGACACCATCTTGTATTATTTATTTAGCAAGTCACCTGAAAAATGTTTAAAAAGATTTGATCAGCGAAAAAGCTGGTGAGAACATTCCTTTAAAAAAAAAAATGACACATTTACATTACAGTATTAAGGGTTTTCACACTTGGCTTTAATTACTATTACCGCCACTGTACTTGCCACTCGACCGGATCTATGGCTGTGGTCATACCATTTTAAGGAATTGCTCCCAAAATGACGTGTCGTGATATACCAAAGTATAAAGTAATGCGCACAGAACCCCACAATACTGGTAGTAATTAATTAGCAATTTAGCAAGCAACTTAATCCCTGTAATGTATCTAAAACCTTTGCTAAAACACTTTTAAACAATTTATACTATCACATTATAGCAGGTTTAAAAGGTAGAATACAAGTATTAAATATTTTACCCGCTATCTACTCATTTAATAATATTTAAAATACAAGTATTAAATATTTTATTTATGACGGGTTGTTACAGGAACCCAAGTTAGGGTTTATCCAAACCCACAACCAGCACCGTCACTTACGGTACTGAGTTGAGTGCAACTGTAGCTTTAATGTTCCACTCCAACAGAACCAATGCAATCCTTAGCCAACAGATGTTGACCTCAATACCAACCTGTTCACCCAAAAAACCAGGGACACAAGGGCGTAATAGACCAAATCTACAAATCAGATCAGATCTACTACAATACTCAACCAAGAAACAGATCTATACATAGATAAGATCCTTGAATACACAGACAACAAAAAACCAGCGAAAGACAAAATGACACCAAGATCAAGAGCCTAAGGCTCTAATACCGTGTAGAAATTTAGGGTTTAGTGTACAAACAACAAGAACAGATGAGCCAACACAAACTCATAAACAGAACAACAAAGGATATAGGTGACAAAATGA
The DNA here is from genome assembly GCA_032199755.1 of Ambrosia artemisiifolia. Classification (NCBI taxonomy): domain Eukaryota; kingdom Viridiplantae; phylum Streptophyta; class Magnoliopsida; order Asterales; family Asteraceae; genus Ambrosia; species Ambrosia artemisiifolia. The sequence goes on from CM063525.1 coordinate 41,062,958, forward strand.
TGACAAAACTCTTATTAACCCAACCCAAAATAGTGCCCACCAAATACCCAATCAATCGCAGCAAATCACTGAGATTAGAACAATACAAAGTCTGTCGATGATCTGTTGATTTATAAGATCAGCAGATCAAGACTGAATGAAAGATTACAAAGAAACTAATGAACAGACTTACAAACTAACAGAGCAAACCCTAGATGAACAACAATAGAGAGAACAAAGAAAATAACAATGACTGAATGAATAAACAAGAGAACACTATGCTATTTATAAGGCCAACTAGAAGCTTCTGAAGATGCCAATCCAACAATCATAAGTGAAGCAATCCAATGGCTGATTTTAATCCCTGAAAAATAATCTCAACAACTTTCCAACAAACATAACAATAATATTAACTCTTTATAATGAACCGGATCATGACCCAGGTCAAAGACAAATGGGTTAAGTAAATGCAATCTGCCCACATGTATTGGGCTAATAACAACTAGCCCATTATCATTATAAAGAGACCCAATATTAGTAATTGAATTAGAGAAATGATAACCAAGGCTTGTATCATTTTAACAGAGCTGAGTCAAGTTCAGCACAAGCTTTTGTGTTTTACTTTCAACTCGAGCTCGATCTCAAAATTGTAGGCTTGAACAAATCAATTCGCGGCTTTAGAAAAGCACGACAAGCCGAGCTCGAACTAAACTCAGCTTATAATTTGCATCCCTAGTTCAAATAATCTTGAAAATTAAAAATCAAATGTTTATTGTTTAGATGTGATTAGAATGTTATATCAAAATATACAAGGAAATTAATACATTCTCATAATAAATTTTTTATTTAAATTTTATATAATTTAGGAACATAAAGTTATAACATATATTATATTCATAAACAATGTTTACTATTTAAAAAAAAAACTAGAATAAAGTCCCACCCATTGCCCCACCCATTGCAGCGGGATTTGTAAAACCGTGTTGAAAAACATCAATTTCACACTACCACGAATGATCATCAACATCAATTAGCTCGTATAAAAATAATAAAACCAAAGGAGGTGTGAGCCTGCAAAAGGGGCGAGAGAGAGAGAGAGTTGATGTTGGACCCATGTGGTCTTGCACCAATCATATTTTTTTAATTATTAGTTGAAACAAAACGTGATAGTTAAAACTCTTTAGATATGTGACACTCAAGTAACGTAATGTTATGTTAAACCTCAATCCATGGTATAATAACTTTTTTCTTTCTTTTCATAAACCAATACTTGAACAACATACCTTCACGGCCTCACATATGAGGCTGATATATTAAATTATATTAAATAAAGTATGATTTATGGAAAGTAAATTCGAATGCATATAATTGTTTAGTATGATAATTGTTCATCAACAAAACAGTCTATATCAATCCACTCAAGAGTATAACAACTCAACTACTACATTTGAGTACCCCCCCCCCCCCCCCACCCCCACACAACTAAGGATGAGCTTGGGACTGTATCGATACCAACCGATACCGAAAATACCAATCCCGAACACTCCTAAAACTCAATACCGATACCGAAAACATACGGTATCGATTCGGTACCGTTATGGGATCAGTATTTTACCTTAAAATACAGATACCATACCAATCCCGTATCGATACCGAAAATACCGAAACCGAAAACCTTTAAATGTGAGTACCGATACCGAACACCCTCGGTTCGGTACGGGATCGGTATCGGTTCGGTATTCGGTGCAATATGCTCATCCCTACCCCCTCTCTCTCTTTCTCAACAACCACAACTACGACGACACACCTTTGGTCGGAGCTCTACAACTGCCACCGCCAACACCACCATCGACAGCGACCCCATCACCACACCGACTGCAAGCCCACCACCAACACCGCCACCGGTATTCGGTGCAATATGCTCATCCCTACCCCCCTCTCTTTCTCAACAACCACAACTACGACGACACACCTTTGGTCGGAGCTCTACAAATGCCACCGCCAAAACCACCATCGACAGCGACCCCATCGCCAACACCACACCGACTGCAAGCCCACCGCCACCGACACCTTTGGTCGGAGCTCTACAATCGCCCTAAAAGAAAAGTCGTCACCACTCACGGATTTGTGACAACCGCCCAACGGCTACACCAACGGCTACCATCACTCCAGAAATGACGTCCGGTACTCTGGTATTTTAATTTTCTGTTTATCTTTTGTGTGCCATTTTTAGTTCCACGAATTTAGGTATATCTACAATACCTTATCCGTCCCAAAACGCAAATAATTCAGACAAAAATAATATTATATAGGATTTGGTTTAAATGAGAACCGTTAGCTAAATTGATAACTAAGAGAACCATTTCGGACCACACATTTCTTTAGAGAAAAAAAAATATTGCTTACTTAATCGCAGGTTTTTTTTACAAGAATAATTTTTTTTCATTTTTTTTTCATTTATACGTATGTGTATATATGTATCTAAAACTACAAAAACTAATGTTCTACATATATGTATGTATATACATGTGCAACTATTTAGAAATGATTTAACATATATGTATAGAAAAAAAAAGATTGTGGGTAAGAGTGTTATTTTAATGTACATATGTAGACATACGTGTTAGAGTTTGAAAAATAAGTATTATACATATATATTTGACACTATACACATATAAATGCAACATACACATATGTAAAACAACAAAAAATTATTTTTGCAAATAAAGCTACGATTTAGCTAAAAAAATTATCTTAGAGAAATGCGTGATTCAGAATAGTTCTATCAGTTCTCAAATAAGGGTTGCTTCTCTTAGGATCTCTACCCTAATTGTATAACACCCGTGATTTCAATATGAGGATAATAATTCTACCATTATATCATCGCCAAAACACGGGGTATAAACGCTGCTTATATAATTGGCAAGCCTCTCCTATACGTAATACGTGGTGATGTGGCGTATAGGGGTGTGCAGTTAATTTTGAAGGTGTACCATTACCACTACCCGATATATAAACCAAAGATAATCATCAAAACCGTTCGATCAAAGCTTTTTGAAATACCAAGTTACTAACGGTACAGATCTTCCCAACCCAAAACTAAAAACGAAACCCTAGTTTCAAACACGTGCAGCCGCACACATCTAATCCACTTTTTATAAATTTTCATAATAATATAATATAATAAATTAACTTCAACGGCCAAAAGGCAAAAACATAGCAACTCAACTCAACTTAACTCAACTACCATCCATGACCAACCTTCACTCATCATCACCATCACCCTTTTGCTGGTGGAAATCTATTCCAGAGCTCTCATCCCATGATGCATCCCTCAAACCACCTTCTTCTTCTTCATCATCATCATCATCAATGATGAAGTTGCTTAGAGAAATGGAGAGGTTGTCATTGATTAGTGAACATGGACTGGATGACCTTAAACACAAGCTCATGATATACAAATCTGGTGACTTTTGGGTACCAATTGGTGGGATTAAGAAGGAAGACATGGATATTCCACCGGTTATTACGGTTTTGTTGGTTGGTTTGTCTGGTTCAGGCAAAAGCTCTCTTATTAATCTTATGTATAGTGTTGTTGGTAGATCTGGATTCATTCCATTTTCTCAAACTTCAAGTATGTTCATGTTTACAAATTTTAAGGTCTTTTTTTTTTGTTTTTTTTTTTTTTTTGAACGGCTAACTCACACACGCTCTGATATTTGTTTGACATGTAGATGAAATGTCGAATTATTCAACAATGATTCTAGAGGAGCATAATGTGTTACGCTCTACTAGAAATGGGTTTTGTGTGTATGATTCAAGGGGGTTGGATTCTGACCGAATGGAGGATTGTTTAAAGGAGGTGACAAGGTGGATGACAGATGGCGTCCGCCACAACGAACCATGTCGTTTTGGTGATGAGGATGTGGGTGTGGGTGTACACGGGTCTTATGATGGGTTTGTGAGACGGAAGGTGAACTATGTGATGGTTGTGGTCGATTTGAGTGATGTCCACAAAGCATTTTTTCGCGGTGGTGATTTTAAGGCGGTTGAAGCTGTCAAATCGCTCTTTCGTTGTCCTTCGTTGAAGACATCAAGTAAGTAATATTAATTATTATTAGATCATGTGTTATACTTACATGCCTCGTACCTTGTGTTGGGGTCTGAGGCGGATAAAATGGATAATGTGGAACATAACGGCTCCACTTGTGGTGTCCTTGAGTGTTGTCCCTCTATTGTGGAGTTCAATCGGCAATGCCGTTCTCTCGCAAGGCTATCTCATGTTACACTTTGTTCTATATGCAATGTACAACTTTTTTACTATCTAAGGAACAAGTATTATAGTTCCAATCATCCAAAACTATTTTAAAATATGGGGTGTCAATATATTTACGTTTTTACCTAAAAAGACTTTATATTTGTATAGTAAGTATAATATTAACGGTATAAATGTTTAGATTTTTTATTTTAATTATCCATTTACAAAAAAAAAAAAAAAAAAAAAAAAAAAAAAAAAAAAAATTATTCCCTTCACACGTCAAAAAAAATTAAATTTATATATTAAAAAGTTTAAATAAATTCATTTAATTACCATATAATATTACCTTTTTATGTATGTGTTTTATAAAGATATAAAATTAAATAAAACAAATAGTTTATTAATAAACATTATTTGCAGAAATAAAATCAAGAAAAACTGAAAGATAAAAGATGGGTATTAACATAACCCAAAACTAGCACTAAGTCAGCATAGCACTATGGGGCCTAGACGGAGTGGCAATAACTAAATTACCCAATAACCAGTTGTATAAGGGATTAACTAAATATTAAATAAAACAATTAAAAGTAATAAAAAATCCACTTGATTGGATGGAGATTGTGCTGACCTCTCATATTGGCCGTTAGCGACCGATAATGAGTTGGCGGTGGCCTCATTAACGACGCCAAATAACGGAGGAGGCAATGTGTAGCTCATTAACGTGTGATGTGGCACCCTCTCGTCATTTCAGGACCATCTAAGGCTATAGGGTGAGCAGACACCAAAAAACCCATGTCTCAGTGCCACGTAGGCTGCCACATCACCAAAGTGGTGTCTCACCATTCTTGAGACATGGGCGGGGTGCGCAGACATGAAAAACCCATTTCTCAAGAAAATCTCCTATTGGTCTATTACCCAACATTTAAACAAAAAAAAAAAAAAAAAAAAAAAAGGAAAAATGTGATTGGTGCGTCCGGTACGTCCCTGGGGAGACGGGGGGGACGGGGGTGGTAGGGGACGGGGCAACCGGGGGGGTGTGCAGCTTGGGGACGGGGGGAAATGGGTGGGACGGGGGTGGGTTATGTTTGTTCACCGGATGGTCTAATGGTGGGGTAAAACATAACTATGAGCCCACATGGTACATATGTGGGGGCTACAGGTCACATGTCTTCTTGAAGTTGGCGTATAGACAATAGAATGTCAGGTCACACCAAGTGTCAAAATAGTAATGATCCTTTATTAATCACGAGGGCCGGCCCAAATGTAGTGTAACCCAAGTAAGCGCTTTAGGCTCTTAGTTGGTTCTTATTTTTATTGAAGTTCAAGACCAAATACTTATGCTACAAGTACAACAAACACTTAGCAACTTCAACTTTTCTATTTAATTTAATTTTATACAGAAAACACACATTTGTTATCACTTTTAGCACTAATCATGACTCGTGAGTGTTCTTGTACTTAATATGTTACACAATTTTGAAATTCTTAATCTATAATATAACTTTAGGAAAGAGTGTAGGGCCCGGGATTCTCAGTTTGCTCTGGGTTTCCAAAATAGTTGAGCCGGCCCTGTTAATCACCAAAGTAGCCTTGAACTAGCCATTAACACTGTCAATGTGGGGATAACCCACTTGGTAGAGATTTATGCCTCTTATCGGGAGGTCCTAGGTTCCAATCTAGGCAAGAGTGTATTTGTTGTAAATATAGTAGGGGTAATATTAGCCGTTCAAAAAAAAAAAAAAAAAAAAACTAGCCATTAACACTACATGTTGGACCTGATATCACAACTATATACAGGTAAAATTATTTCTCTTGATGTCAAAACTTTGATCCATTTAGCTAAAGTCTACAAATATAATCACATTTACTAATCGCTTGTGTTAATTTTTATGTCAAATATCAGATGTCGACCCGATCTTGATTCTAACTCATGGCGATATGTTACAACCCATGGAAAGGTTGAATTGTCGGATAAAAATTTGTAGTTATTTGGGGATACCAGTAACAACAGGTGCATACGATATAGTGTGTCTAACAGAGCAAGGTATATTAGCCGAGGAATCTGATTCGATCACATCTTTTGCGTTAACTGAAGCCATTTATCGGAGTTTATTACAGTCTGATCAAACCCATCTACCAAAAAAGACATATAAAGATTGGACTATCGATGTTTTGTCACGAGGCATGTGCTCACTTGCTTATTTCTTTGATGTGCTTTCACGTATCTTACAAAGGTGGAGTGATAAGTACAAAACGACCTAGTTGATGAAACCTCACCTACAAAATGGCTTTAGTGATTATTTTAACTAGATTGCAGCTTAGTTTTATGTATTTATTAGGGTTGGAAACAATAAATCATTTGTAGTTTCCGTAGTCTAGTACTTGTGTCTTGTACCAAACATTGTAACTGAACATGTACCCTTAGCTAACTTACACCAATAAATTATAGATTTATAGGTGTTACAACCATGATATCATATGACAATTCTTCTTATAATTTATTTGTAACATTTCTATGTTGAGCAATTCACATTAGCTTACAAATTAACGGTTTATCACTTTATTGTTTAGATGTGAATGAAATTTCTCTAGTTGTTGTAGTCTGTGGGACTTGAACCCAAGACCTTCAAACCTAAATGTTTCCTAAAATATTTGTTTGATAACAATATTATATTTGAACAGTATACTACATTCAAAAGATTCTCGAGTAGCGTGCAAGAAATTTGTATGACGTAATTGTTGTACGTTGGATGTTCACTTAAATGACTTAAGAGGTTAGAACTTAGGCCACAAGCGGCCGCCCATTTTGGTAATGGTTTGTTGGTAACAACCTCAATAATATCAAGAACAATAAAGAGATGAACAAAAAAAACAAGCAAGAATAGTCTGTACAGATTTGCTAGACTTTTATTGATATTCAAGGAAGTACATACTGAAAAGACTCAATAATGACAACTTTAAATAGATGAGAAAACTCCTGAATACTAGGATCTACCACAAGACCCGGACACCCTAACAACTTACCCAACGGCTTATTGAAATCAAAATACTATTAACGTAAACTTAAGACTTGGTCATGCATGCAAAGAATATGAAATACTTTTCAACACCCTCCCTTAATTCATATTCCTTAACTCTCATCTTGTGCCTGAAATAAACAAACGTCACTCGAGCCAAAGCTTTTGTTAGAACATCTGCAACCTGTTCATCTATTTTACAATATTCCAGGACCACTTCCTTCTGTGCCACCATATCACGTATAAAATAATGCTTAAGCTCAATGTGCTTTGATCATCCATCTACAACAGGATTCTTTGACAGGTCGATTGTTGAACGACTATCACACCATATGACTGTTGTAGCCTACTGCTTTAATCCCAGATCCTCCATAATTCTTCGAAGCCAAATCTCCTGACAAGTAACACTTGTAGCAAAGATGTATTTTGCTTCCGTGATTGAAAGTGCTACAGTGTGCTGCTTCTTCGACGACCATGCAATTGCTCCACTTCTAAGAGAGAACACATTTTCCTAAACACTTTTTCTATCATCAATACAACTCGCCCAGTCACTATCACTGCACCCACACAAATTAACCTTCTTGGTTCTCTCATATCAAATCCTATACTTAACTGTTCGAGCCAAATCTCTAAGTACCTTTCTGTTGCACCAAGATGAAGCTTTGATGGATTTTTCATAAACTTGACAAGACATTAACTGAAAAGGCTATGTCAGGTCTAGAATTTGTTAGGTACATCAGTCCACCCACCAGACTTCTATAGACCTTTTCATCAACTTTATCATCATAATCTTCACTTTGCAACTTGTCATTTGAATTCATTGGCGTGTTCTCAGTCTTGCACCCTCCTCATTCCAAATTTCTTTAAAAGATCTTGTGCATATTTGCTTTGACATATAAATACACCACTTCTTGTCTGTTGTACTTCTAATCCAAGAAAATATTTGAGGCAACCCAAATCAGTCATCTCAAATTCTGTCATCATCCCTTCTTTAAATCTTTTAACCAGATCTGCGTTTGAACTTGCATAAATTATATCATCAACATAAAGGCATACAAACATAACATCACCTGGTCCCAGCTTCTTGACATAAAGTGTAGGCTCACTGTAGCTTCTATGAAAACCATGATTAGTAAGATAAGAGTTTATTCTTGAGAATCAAGCCCTTGCTGCTTGATTTAACCCATACAAGGCCTTATGAAGTGGATAGACTTATGTTCATCTCCTTAAACCTCGTAACCTTCTGGTTGTTCCACATAAGATTCTTCTTCCAAACCATTCAAGAAGGCAGATTTCACATCTAGTTGGTACATGATCCATCCCAACTGTACAGCTGTAGCAATTGCAGTTCTTATTGTTTCAGAACGAGCTACTGCTGCATAAGTTTCCAGAAAATCAATCCCCTTCTTTTGTGTGTACCCTTTTGCAACTAGTCGGGCCTTGTGCTTCAATACTTCACCATTTGGTCCAAGTTTGGTTTTTTATAACCATTTGGGCCCACAACATTCTTATCTCTTGGCAACTCTACCAGCTGCCAAGTGTAATTCTTAACAATAGCTTGTCTCTCTTCATTCATTACTTTATTCCAATCATTACTTATTACTGCTTCTTCATAGCATGAGGGATCAGACATATTTAATGCAAATTGACATGAAGTAAAATCATGCATGGGAGTTGTTTCAGCATAAACATCACTTAAATGTCTGACCTTTATTGGAGTGCTTGAATCACTAGAGGTATTTGTTGAGTGACTTGACCCTCCCTCACTTTGGTCTGGGTTATTCACATCATGTAAACTGGAGGCTTGCATTAAAGGATCAGTCACATTAAAAGCAGCAGTAGAATTTAGAATATAACTTATGTGATCAAAGAGCAAGTCAACAAGATCCATCTCCCAAAGATAGTTATTTTCTGATGTCTTGGTTTTGTTCCAGTCCCATTCAGCTGATTCATCAGGCTTCGCATGTATTATAGAGATGATTTTCTTAGTGACTGGATTATACAACGTATAGCCTCTAGTTTCTAGAGAATAGCCAATGAGAATACACTTCTGTGCATTCGGATCCACAAACTTCTTTCTGAGTTGGGATGGGTTTAATCCATATAAAATGCTTCCAAATACTCTAAAAATTTCCACATCAGGAATTTCACCAGACCATGGTTGCATGGGAGTCTTATTTTCATTTGGTTTTGTTGGATCAACATTGCCAATTTGGTTAGCAGTAGACACTGCTTCTGCCCAGAAAATGGCTGGCATATGTTTGCTTGCAACATGCATTATGCCATTTCTACAACAGTTCTGTTCTTCCTTTCACATACTCCATTTTGCTCAGGGGTGAGAGGAGCAGTGAGTTGTCTTCTTTTTCCATGTTGCTAACAAAATATATAAAATTCTTTTGAACAATACTCCCCACCCCTATTTGATCTTAATACTTTAACATAAAGCCCACTTTGCTTTTCAACTAAAGCTTTAAATATTTTGAGTTTGGAAAACACTTCTGATTTTCTGTGTATGAAGTAGACTCAGCACATACGTGTATAATCATCTATGAATAACAAAAAATACTTACTTCCCCCAAGACTAGGAACATGCATGGGTCCACAAACATCTGAGTGGACAATTTCAAGAGGCTTTGTAGCACGTCTGGAACTGGATTGAAATGGTTGTTTGTATTGTTTTCCCATTGCACATGCTTCACACACACTTATCTCCTTCATAGCAGGAAGACCTTGCACCATATGTTTTCTGTAAAGTTGCTGAAGTGCCTGAGTGTTTAGGTGTCCATACCTGTGATACCATAACATTGTATCTTCATGAACACTAGGACTTGAGCCACTTGACTTGACGTTTGATGCATCAAGTGGGAACATATTATTTGGTGCAAACATTATCTTCATAAGTTCGTATCCAGATTCCTTATGAACAATGGAACATACTCCATCATCAAAGATTAGGGCATAGCTTTTTCTCATTAATTGTCCTACACTCAACAAATTATATTCCAGCTCTAGAGCATAATATACATCATCAAGTAATGCAAATGACTTGTCATTCATTTTGACCTTCACAGTACCTTTCCTTTCAACTTGGATTTGTTTCTTGTTTCCATTTTAACAGACAGTTTAAACGATGAATTCATGGAAGTAAATAATTCATGTACCCCTGTCATGTGATTAGAACTCCCTGAGTCTACAAACCACAAATTGGTGGTTGAGGATTCCGAGTCATCAGAACTCATCATGGCATGTTGGCTAACATAAGCCATAAATAAATGTGGTACCTCCTCCTGTCCTTCTTCATCATCCATATTGGCTGCTAGTTGGTCATCATTATACCAACATTCCCTCTTCACATGTCCGTATCTATTGCATTGATAACATTGTGGTCCTCTATTCCTTTCTCCTAAGTGACCTCTTCCTCTGGTGAAACCACGTCCACAACCTCTACCAGATTGTTCCCCTTCATTCCCAAATCTCCTTGTTGGTTGGAAAACTTGTAGCGCTTGTTCACCAGACTTCTCACCCATCTTTGTCACTTGTTCACCAGATCTACAGTTTAGCCTCTTTTCTTGAGACTGCAAGATGCCCATGAGTTTCTCTAGAGTTAACTGAGTAAGATCATAGGCTACTTCAATTGAAGGTACTACATAGTCAAACTTTTGATTAAGAATACGTAATTTACTCTCAACAATCTTTTGATCTGAGATCTGCTCACCATATGAACGGTGCTGGCCAATTATTCCCATTACTCTGGAGAAGTACTCTCCCACAACCTCTCCTTTCTTTGATAAGTTTTCAAACTCTTGCCTGAGTCCTTGGAGTTTCACAGCTTGCACTTGTCAGTCTCCTTGGAACTCCATCTTCAGAATATCCCATGCTTCTTGTGTAGTGTCAGCAGAAGGTATTCGTGAGAATAGCTGATCATGAACCCCTTGCTTAATAACAGCCATCGCCCGAGCATCATTCTTTCTTTCAAGTCTGGCCTTCTCTATATCATCTCCATGATCTGTCATCCCTTGATCAACAATCTCCCACAATTCCCTGGAACTTAAGATAGTCCTCGTACGAACACTCCAATGTTCATAACCCTCACCTTTGAAGACAGGTATAGGTTTGACAGGAGCACTTGAGGAATTTTATGAGTTTGACATGGATACCGGGCTCTGATACCACGTGTTGCTAACATCCTCAATAATATCAAGAACAACAAAAAGATGAACAAAAATAGGCAAGAATAGTCGGCACAAATTTGCTAGACTTTTATTGATATTCAAGGAGGTACATACTAAAAAGACTCAACAATGACAACTTTAAATAGATGAGAAAACTCCTGAATACTAGGATCTACCACAAGACCCGGACACCCTAACAACTTACCCAAAGGCTTATTTTTCAAAATACTATTAACGTAAACTTAAGACTTGGTCATGCATGCAAAGAATACGAATTACTTTTCAACATGGTTACCCCATTATCTCCACGGGAACACCGCCACGATATTTTTGTAGGAGCTAGCTACTCCTTACAATGGCCACTACTTGTATTTGTTCCGCACGTGTTGTTAAAATGTTGTTGTTATGGAACTAAAACCTGTGAACTCACCGATATTTTATATATTGATGTCTTTTTAAACATATCTTTCAGGTAACTAAGTGCTGAATAGATATGAGGCTAATACGGTAGAATATGGGATGTTGGAGACCTGTCAGAGTTTCATCTATATTTTTCCATTGGGTTGGGACATGGATGGAAAAACCCCATGTATGAACTTGTTGTTTGTTGTTTTGTGTAATGTTGTGACAAGGTACTCATTTTCGATATCTTAATAAAATAATTTTTTCTAATTAAATATGGTTTGTGTTAATCTTGACTTCGATATGCTTTCGAGTGTTACGCCACGTGTTTCCGTCATTGGCGTGGTGTGACACATTTTCATTTTTATTCACATGATTAAAATTATTGTTTTTTCATATTCTAGTATATTAATTTCTATGTTACATTATCACACATATTTTATTACTTTATATTAAATTTATCTATTTCGGAAAGCCTTCAGGATAAAATAATAGTTGTTGCATAAAATAATAAAATAATAGTATAATTTTAGTGAGCTTGTTTAAAAAGTAGATGACAATTTAAATCCAAAAATGGAATAAATTTAAAGCATGATGCTATGTTTATATATATTTTAATCTAAATTTATTTATATTTTATTATTTTCTACATATAATCCAGCTTTTATTCGAAATCAGAGAAGTCAATTACAACCACATGAGTCGCAATCATGGATTACAAAAGTTATATCATCCAGAGTAAAGACAATGTGTCAAACAAATTTTATGCCGACAACCACACCCATTGTATATTATTGATTGTAAAAGGTATTTAAGAATCATACACCCTCTATTTATGAATTATACACCCTGACTCAGATCATACACCAATAGAAGGTTATCACATACCCTACAATATGATGTCACGGGTTGTATGAAACCTAGAACCCTTGTACAAAACACATAACTTAGGGGTGTTCATGAGTTAAGTCGGGGCAAGTTTGGGTTGGGCTTGCTTATAAACCGAGTTGGTTTGATTCGGCTTGGATTTGAGATCGTGCTGAGAACCTAAGCTCAAACTCTACATGGTTTTTAACCGAGCTACATCGGCTCGGTTTGGTTACGCTCGGATTTAAAAAGAAATTTTAATAATTGCTTGCAAAATTCAATAATCTAAAGTATTATTCAATCATTGAAAACAATACATCAAAAATAAGTTCAACTTAATACATTACATAACAAAATCAAGTTCAACCAAATACGTTTCAAATTTCAACGAAATACAATATATGTTCATTAGCATCCTAATCAACAACACAATATGTCATAGATATCCAACCATACTCTTAAATACATGCAAATAATTACTATTTTTTTATAATACCTTATATATATATTTAAAAATAAAATATATTATAAGTAAAATAATCCGAGCTAAACTGGTTTGTTACGAACATTTTCCATGTTAAGTCAGTGCGAACTCCAAATCATGAGCTTTTTGGATAGTCCAACATATATATGGCTTTTAAAATTGTAAGTTTTATTTTTTTATATAGCTAAATAACACAGCCATTAACAGGCTCCTAAATCTATACATGTTGTTCACAATAAGACCTGAATATACTAAGCTTATTAAGAGAGACACATTTTCATTAATGTTGCCACTAGGCTACATACTCTTTCTTTCGGGGGCTCAAGTGCTCAATGTTTCGAAAACCCAAAAGTCAAATAAGAATGTTGGGTCCTTTTCAAATTTTTTCTGTTTGTTATAAATTCTCCTCCTTGGCTTCTTGGACATTTATGTTTGTGTTCCCATTTTACTAAATTAAATGAAAGAAAAGAAGAAAAATGGATATTAGGAGAGAAAACGAAATATATAATTTTATTTTGTGTTTTTGAGTAGGAACAAAAAGAAAAGAAATGAAAGATTTTATGTGTCCTTGAAATGAAGGGAAGAGAAAAGTTTTTTTTTTCTTCCTTTCCCTTCCAATTAATTTGGAAGGGAAATTATTTAAGAGAATTTTCCTTCTACTTCCACAGTTAAGCGTGGTGGAGTAATGCCAGGATGGATGACATTTTGGGAAGTCTCCATAGGGGCAACAAAAAAACAAAGTCGTGAGCTACTAGATGGGTAACCTATTGGGACAAATTGGACAATATTGGTGGTGAGAGGGGCTGGATGTTACAAATGGTACTAGAGCCACTCTTTTGTCGTTTGGGGTGGTAGAGAAAACCTTTTCGAATACGATAAGTCCCTAAGGGCGGTGATTGTAACGATACCGACTACTTGAGAAGACTAACATGAACCGGTGTAACATCCTAGGCAAATCCCACATTGGTTCTGGATAGGAGAGATTCTTGTTTCATAAGACATTCCCCGCCCCTTCAATCAGTAACGCATTTTGGACTTAGTTGATTGTGGAGCACATGAAAACTCAACAGTTAAGCGTGCTCAGGTGGAAGTAGTATCAAGGTAGGTGACCTTCTAAGAAGTCTCCACCCGACGCCCAAAAATAAATTTGTTAGCTCCTGGATGAGCAACCTATCGTGAAGAAAACAGACAATATTGATGGTGAGAGGGGTCGGATGTTACAAATAGTATCAGAGCCACTCCTGTGCAGTTCGGGATGGTGGGGCAAACCTCATCGGCGACGATGAGTCCCTAAGGAGGGGGTGATTCTAACGATACCAACCATACTGATGTGCTAAAAGTAGTTTAATAAAAACAACTAAATTAAACCTAAACTAGACACTAAGTAATACTCTAGACTCTCTAAAACTAAACTACTGACAGGCAAGTGAACCTATCGACTCTAGTACAGCTAAAGTAAGTCCGGATATCGAACCCACGAGACTCTAATGGAAAATGAAAACTAGACTCGATTACTTATCCTAAATACTGAAATTAAAAGATTTGTTATTTTAAAAGGGGGGTTTACTGAAAAATAAAAATGCAACAAAATAAAGATTAACTAAACTGAACTAAAATCAGGAACTGAGCTGAGCTGAATTCAAATGATGGTGAAGGTACTACCTAGGTTAGAATCCTACTCATGACTGACGAACTTCTATGGTTATGGAACTAGCTATGGAACCGGGATCTTCAAATACTAAACTTACAGGATAAACTAGAGGACCCTCGACCCTTCTCAAGGAGAAACCTAAGGTTACCTATAAGCCGTTAAACTACCGATTGAGAGGTTACCCTTACAGGCTTACCTACTCTGATGATAAAGTACCCGCTAGACAATCTACCTTACAGCGCGACAGCCTCACTACACTAAGAGTGCAAGGGGTAACTATAGAAAACCTGACCTGACTCGATACACAAGTAGTGGTAAGGAAACTAGGAAGATCTTCTTACAAAGCATCTAGATCTAGCAATTTAACACCCTAGACATATCGACAATCCCGCACCTTACAGCTATTGGAATTGGAAGAATACCTAGAACTACCCAATCAACAAAAACCACTCCTATGGAAAACACTAGCAATTTACCATAAACTAGTTGTTAACACACAGTCCACAACCTAACACGCATTCATACATGAAAGACATTCACAAAAACGCATGTGGAGTAAATAATTATTAATTGAACAAAACTAGGTACGCATATACACCAGATCAAAAATAATCAAAGTCTTTACTAAATCATCAACCCATAGTCAAAGTTCCAAAAAAACCATAAAAACGTTCAATCAATCATGAGTATTCATCATAACCTAAGTAGTAATAAAAGTCTAGCCAAGAAACATGTTCAAAACAAGAATAAAATCAATTCTAAGTTCATGAAACATAGTTTGCAATTCAAAAGAACAAAAGAATGAAGAAACCGAATGATTAACACCCGAAACTCTCGATCCCAATGCTCAAAATCTTGACCCTTGGCCTTTCTCTCACCTCCTAGTGCTCTAGAGCAGCTTTTTTTCGTCCCAGATGATGATAAATTCGAATTATGGCCGTCCTAGGGTTTTTAAAATCGAAATTGGGCCAAAAACTAATTTTTTCACGATTTTACTCCCGTCACGTAGCGTGACGGGCTTCAGATGATGTCGTCACGTAGCGTGACCAGATTCAGGATCAGGGGGATCCGTCACGTCACGTGACCAGATGTGATCTTTCCCGTCACGTAGCGTGACGAGACATAATTTTTCATTTTTTTTCTTTTTTCGACTTCCCGATCAACCGCGACTAGTCCGGAGGCTCGTTTTTTCTCGTTTAAGCTCCACTTTACTTCCTTTCTTTCCCAAACTCCTGTGCAACATAAAATACTAAATAGAATACGAAAATACCACAAAAACGACACAAACTGACTGGAAAATAACATAAACTATAGACCGAAAACAGATGTATTTTGCAATACATCAAATATCCCCACACTTATGTTTTTTCGTCCCTGAAATAGAATTATACTATGGAATCACAGTTAGGTTTACATCCAGTTTCAAAACATAGGTTACTTAATTAATAATCTACTCACGTGTTGATTGCGATTGCAGGTATATTGATCCTCTTAAACCCAAACCGGTTTCCAAGCCACTTTTTATTTATGTTAAGTTCATGTTGATTAGTATATCTAGGGCCTCACTCAAAGGAAGCCACAGTTCCTCCTAATCTCGCCTCAAGCTTATGAAGCTAAAGGAACGACCACTTGACCATTTCCCAACCGTCTTATGCAGAAAACCAAGAGAATTTAAAATCACTTTTTTTTTCTTTTTTTTCGGCATACTTAACTCAGAGGGTGTGACCAATCCAAGTCGCTATCCCAGTGGCCAGGCACCTTAAGCTTCAGCATTTTTTTTTTCATCTCAGCATACTTAACTCAGAGGGTGTGGCCAATCCAAGTCGCTATCCCAGTGACCAGGCACCTTAAACTTCAGCATTTTTTGCTTTGATTTCTAATTTTTTTTAAGTGATTAGAAATTCTAACGGTTTTCTACTTATAACGGTGCTTCTTATACTATTTTTGGCGGTTTTGGTCTCCCCGTTTCTCCTAGATGAGAACCCACAAAATAGCCTAACATAATTAATTTATTACTTTTCAAAGGAAACCTTTCTACCGGCCGAGCCTACCCACATATCCCAAATCAGACACGTTTTCAATCAATTTTAATCTCTTATTATACATACTATTTGAAAACCGGACACCTAACTTTACCTATCATCTTCCATATTTTATATAATGCAAACTTCAAAATCAGGGACAATTTTGTTTTCTAATTTTTGGACTCAAAATGACTCTGTATATAGACTAAACGACAGTTTCCCATCCCCACACTTAAACTCTACATTGCCCTCAATGTAGGAATAGAAAACGACTCAAAACTAAAAATAAATTTCGAATACAAAACTAAAAAGACAAGGACAAATTGGAAAAGACTTAGCTGGTTAATTTTTGTTGTGTAAGCTCCAAAACTCTAGTCCAATCCAGTTCGATCGTATAGCATTTCATTCGCGATCGGCTCTGACACAAGGTATACTCTCGGAGTCTCGGGTTGCTTCGACATAATGAACAGCTCTGGAATTGCCCGAATGGAGATTGAGTACGGGCGGTGCAATCCAAACCTGCACAAAACGAAACAAACAAAACCCGAGCATAATACCGAACCACACAAAAATAAAAAGACTCAAACTACTAACTTAGACTCTTAATATAACAACAAACAAGAAGACGTACCTGTTTGGCAAAATGGCGGTGAATAGTGGTAGAACCAAATGGGTAGAAGAAGAAAAAAAAATCTAGTTCTCGCTCAACGTGAAGGACACTGGTGATCACAACACGTGTTGCAAGCGAGAAAAAAAAATATAACTTTCCGGGGTAATAGCTGGTCGCATGAGGCGAACAGGTCAGCCCAGACTCCTCTCATTACGTGAAAAGTCTTTTTCACAGATAGTTAATTAAATTTTTTTTTTAAGAAAAATTCTCTTTTATTACCCAAACCTCTACCAAAACTCCCACTCATAAAATATATATAAAGATAAATACATGGGATCCGCTCATGGTGAAATTTCCTCTACCCAAGCAAACACGTAAACCTGCAAACAGACTCAAAGACACAAAAACAAAGATAACATAGAAAGATAAAAACCTATGAACCACTACCGAAAGACGGACCACAAATAAAATAAAAAAAAATGAAAAGCTAGAAAAAAAATTAAATAAGTATAAATAAAAATTTACAAACTCTACAGAGCCTCCCCACACTTCAACTTTATCAGGGGGCTTCTCTTTTATCTGGATCCGATCTAACCCGTTTAATTCCACCCGACTCTTATTAACAATTGAATATTATTTGTGGAATTGAAAAATAATTTAACCCCTGCTTAACGGGTCAAACCACCAAAATTTAAACTTACCTGGAATTAACCGGATGCGTGGCATGTAGCAAGAAGACCGATCGTGCTTGACATTCACTGACTTCTCCAACTCGTGCCAGCCGTTGATCCTCTTTTGGCTTCAGTCCTTTCTTTTTCTCTTCCTTGCCCTCTCCCGTGGTGTTGTTGATTTTGAAGTTCCATCTATTACCACGGGCCAGCTATGGTGCGCTTCTTCTACCACCATTTCCATCGGATGATCCCCACAGTTATTTCTTTCATCTGGTGCAGGTTCAGTCATGTCTGTCGGTTCACCTTCGAGTAGGGCATCTAGGTATGCTATATCCCCATCGGGATCCGACTCCCCTACTTCTTCATAAACAGGCAAACTCTCTAACTCCAGATCTAAAAACTCATCCTCTTCAGACAACAATGTTTCGCTAACCTCGTAGTCTTCCTCTGCACCAAACATCATATAAATGGAATCTCCTAACTCCACTTCTTCTTCAATCACTTCTCTCTTCTCTAATGACCTTCGATACGCCGCCCACCCTTCTCCATCGTCCTCTTCATCAGAGTCGCTCCCAAAATCATATGTCCTAACCTGTGGCACCAGAGGTGGGACTTCAACGTCCATTTTCGTCTCCGTGATTGGGATGATCTCCTCATCTGACTCATCTTCGTATTCCATGATTGGCTCTTTCCCTTCTTCTGGAAACGTCGGGAACAACTCCTCTTGAGCGTTCATGTACCCAAGGTAGTTGCCCTCCTCATCATATGTATAACCAACTTTAGGCGGCTGCTCTTGCTAAACTTTTTCTTTTTCTTCTTCTTCATCTAATCTCCTAGATATGTCTTCTAATGTTCGTTGAAGATCTAAAATAGTAGCCTGTCAGTTTTTCAGGAGGATGTCGTGCTCTGCTAACATTTTCTGGGTATTTTCATCCTTAGCAACTAGTAATGTCAACAGACTCTCTATTTTACTCCAATCATTATCACTATGCTCATGAGAATTGCTTCCAGAAAATTGATCAGGATACTGATTAAAATGTGGTTGCTGATACGGGCAATCATAATAATAATCAGGATATCTCTGTGAATAACATGGTGGCGGCTGCACGAAGGAATTAGCATAATAATGTGCAGAGGATCCCGCATTTTGTGGAAATCTAACGGTAAAATAAGGTCCTCCACAAATTTCAAACATATTTACAGACTTGACATAAATAAAATACACAAACAATTAGACTCCTACGACTCACTATACAAAAAGACAGACTCAACACAAAACACAAGTAGCACAGATATAGCAGATAAATGTAATTGAAACTAGTAAACGCAATCGCCAAGAGTCCCCGGCAACGGCGCCAAAAAATTGATGTGCTAAAAGTAGTTTAATAAAAACAACTAAATTAAACCTAAACTAGACACTAAGTAATACTCTAGACTCTCTAAAACTAAACTACTGACAGGCAAGTGAACCTATCGACTCTAGTACAGCTAAAGTAAGTCCGGATATCGAACCCACGAGACTCTAATGGAAAACGAAAACTAGACTCGATTACTTATCCTAAATACTGAAATTAAAAGATTTGTTATTTTAAAAGGGGGGGTTACTGAAAAATAAAATGCAACAAAATAAAGATTAACTAAACTGAACTAAAAACAGGAACTGAGCTGAGCTGAATTCAAATGATGGTGAAGGTACTACCTAGGTTAGAATCCTACTCATGACTGACGAACTTCTATGGTTATGGAACTAGCTATGTAACCGGGATCTTTAAATACTAAACTTACAAGATAAACTAGAGGACCCTCGACCCTTCTCAAGGAGAAACCTAAGGTTACCTATAAGCCGTTAAACTACCGATTGAGAGGTTACCCTTACAGGCTTACCTACTCTGATGATAAAGTACCCGCTAGACAATCTACCTTACAGCGCGACAGCCTCACTACACTAAGAGTGCAAGGGGTAACTATAGAAAACCTGACCTGACTCGATACGCAAGTAGTGGTAAGGAAACTAGGAAGATCTTCTTACAAAGCATCTAGATCTAGCAATTTAACACCCTAGACATATCGACAATCCCGCACCTTACAGCTATTGGAATTGGAAGAATACCTAGAACTACCCAATCAACAAAAACCACTCCTATGGAAAACACTAGCAATTTACCATAAACTAGTTGCTAACACACAGTCCACAACCTAACACACATTTATACATGAAAGACTTTCACAAAAACGCATGTGGAGTAAATAATTATTAATTGAACAAAACTAGGTACGCATATACACCAGATCAAAAATAATCAAAGTCTTTACTAAATCATCAACCCATAGTCAAAGTTCCAAAAAAAACCATAAAAACGTTCAATCAATCATGAGTATTCATCATAACCTAAGTAGTAATAAAAGTCTAGCCAAGAAACATGTTCAAAACAAGAATAAAATCAATTCTAAGTTCATGAAACATAGTTTGCAATTCAAAAGAACAAAGGAATGAAGAAACCGAATGATTAACACCCGAAACTCTCGATCCCAATGCTCAAAATCTTGACCCTTGGCCTTTCTCTTACCTCCTAGTGCTCCAGAGCAGCTTTTTTTCGTCCCAGATGATGATAAATTCGAATTATGGCCGTCCTAGGGTTTTTAAAATCGAAATTGGGCCAAAAACTAATTTTTTTCACGATTTTATTCCCGTCACGTAGCGTGACGGGCTTCAGATGATGTCGTCACGTAGCGTGACCAGATTCAGGATCAAGGGGATCCGTCACGTCGCGTGACCAGATGTGCTCTTTCCCGTCACGTAGCGTGACGAGACATAATTTTTCATATTTTTCTTTTTTTGACTTCCCGATCAACCGCGACTCGTCCGGAGGCTCGTTTTTTCTCGTTTAAGCTCCATTTTACTTCCTTTCTTGCCCGAACTCCTGTGCAACACAAAATACTAAATAGAATACGAAAATACCACAAAAACGACACAAACTGACTCATAACATAAACTATAGACCGAAAACAGATGTATTTTGCAATACATCAATACCGAGAAGATTAACATGAACCAGTGTAACACCCTAGACAAAACCCACATCAGCCATGGCCAGAAGAGATAATTGGTTCATAAGTAGTCCACTACCTCCTAAACCACAAACGCGTTTTGGGCTTAGTTGGTTGTGAAGCACATGAAAACTCCACAATTAAGCATGCTTAGGTGGGAGTAGTACCTAGATGGATGACTGGTTGCATGTCAAAATGCTAATAAAAAACTAAATAAAAACCTATGTTGCACGGGAACGAGAAACGGGTATGGGTACGGGAACGGGAAATGGCAGAACTCAAAAAATCAAGAAACGGATATGGCACAGGTACGGAAATAAATACATAAAAAAATAAATATATATTATAGATAATGTACCACAAACGGGTACGACCGCTATTTAGTAAATAGCGATAAGGTAATAAAATATTTAAAAATATTTTTATGTATATATTTACAAGTATAAGGACCAAATGTTTATTTAAACAAAGTAAATTTATACTTTCTATATAAAATTTAGAAGTTTTAATACCAAATCTAAATAAATGAAAGATAGGGGGTTAAATGTGAAAATAAATAAAGTTATATTAAACCTAAAAAGGTTAACCCTAGCTGTGTTTTTACATTTCCATCTTCTAGCAGCTGCTATTCATCCATCTCCTTCTTTCCGTCAGAAATCAGAGTGGCGTACTCGCCGGAAGGTGCTAAAAACTTTAAAAAACGTCCCCAAATCTAGAAACGGCATCAGAAACGCCCTTTGACATTTTGAAGCGGTCAAGAAACGGAGGAGAAACGTTTCTGGGCGTCCCCGTACACGTTTCCGTCCCCGGCGAGTTTCAGGTACGGGGTACGGAACCTCTTAGCCGTTTCTGTGCATCAGAGATAAAAACTATTCCTTAGCTATAACTGACTGTAGTATAGAAGTAAAGTTGTTGAACCTCAGGGAGTTTATGGAAAGTGTTGGTTTGTAAAATAATATTTAAACTAATGAATTAACTAAACTCACTTTATGAGGATTATTATAAAGTGTTGCTTTGCTGCAAAACAAAGTTATAATTGACTTTTAGAAAAGACAATAATATGGAAAAACAGTGACTCCGAGTTTCTGATTTTATAATTGTGAAGACAATCTAAATTAACCTACCTAGGCAATCACATTTACATGATTATGCTTAAATTGCTCAACACAATTCAACATCAAAACACAAATCACAAGGGCAAATTATTCCTAGTGCAAGAAACGACAACGAATTGTAATTGTAAAAGTCAATCAAACTGTTTAAACCAGTCAAACATACAATCATATTCAAAAGCACGTGTACGTGTTCACAAAACCTGATCTAGAACAAAGTTCAAAATAGAAGTCCTAACAAAATACCCAAATCGTTCACCCGAACAAACTGCGGGATGTTTAGCCGCACATATTCATGGTTTCATCTTCAATTTTGATGGAGAATTGCAAGATTGATGATCGGAATGTGATTGGAAGGTGTGGAATGGTGAAAGATCGCCCAAAATGCCCCAATAGTCTTATGGAATTATCCCTAGTCGAATGGAGGAAAATATGCCTTCAATACCCTAATTTTCATAACTTTATAATTGTTCTCGTAATCCCCGAACCATACACTACACTGGAATAGTAGCCTACTATTGATAGCTTATTCCAAAACTGTTTTCTTAATAACTTCTTCGTTTTAACTCCGATTTCTTCGCCGTTTGTGCCCATGTCTTCACAGTTCAATTCTCTCTCACGTCATACTTTAATATCTTTAGTTCCTCTCCATATGAATTCTCCAAAACACATCCCATCTTTGTGTTTAACATGCAAAACATCATTTTCTCATAGTTATCCAATTTCACTCATATAAACACTCAAATATGCATAAAATTGGACACGAAACACATATAAATCACATTCCAAAACCCATCCGTTAGTGACCTTTTGGGAAGTCTCCACAAAGGCAACCAAAAAAAAAGTCGAGAACTTATGGATGGACAACCCGTCAAGGGCAAAGCAGACAATATTAATGGTGATAGAGGTTTGATGCTACAATGGTTGGAAGTTAGGAACAATCAAACTAATGAAATTAACGTATACACTAGTAGACATGTAACACAAGCAAACAAATAAGAAATATGTTGTAAATTTGGATCAAAGTTCTTATAAAATCCAGTGTCCAAATACCCTTTAAAAAGATGTAATTCATTTATCAATTTGGTACATGTAAGTTGTAACAACATTTAAGCCTTAAATGGAGACATATAATCAGTTAAATTGTCAAAAGATTCCAACTAAAAACAACTTAAAGTGGGCAAAGATTTGAATCAAGAACAAACAAAATCAAGAATATTAATCGTTCGGCACTTCATGATGATAGATACACTCAACTTGGAGTTAGATATGGTTGTTATACAAGTTATGCGGGTCTTAGGGAGGGTGGGGTGCTACCCCAAACTTCACTAAACTACCATGATTTCCACCAATCCTACACTGCTATATCACTTCACTAACTCACTACACTAAAACATAATTTTGGAGGCAATAACCACCCAACTCATAAAAAACAAAACCACCCACTCTCAAACCATTTGTGGGATACAACCCGTGAAACATACCAGCACCTACTACCCCTGCCACCCGGGGCAATGTTGTCGTGGGGGTACCGGCCCCGTTTGTTGGTACGTAGTGCTCCATCCTCCCATATGAGTGAATTATTCAGTTGCAATTATGTTAATGAATAAACATTTATGAGAATTCAAATTAGTAATTTAATAAAAAAAATTTTACACGTAAATACCATCTAAACTTGCAGTTTTACAAGTTTGAATTCCCACAACTTTTGTGAGGTCAAGCATCATACCATTAAACTACTAGGGTCTAGGACATTAGTTCAAATTAGTATGTTATCAAAATATGCAGACTTCTAAGGAGGAAAGGAATGGTCATGGCCAACTGATCTCCGTGGTCTCTTAAGAATTTCTGTTGTTATAGTTAAAATATATGTAATTCAATGTCAAAGCTTTATATTTTTTGTTCTTTTTTATTTCTTAGGTTAAAAGGTTTTCTTTGTGTTTGTTTAATTTAGTTTTTAATGGGCTTGTTGTCATCCCTTGTTATTGAAGTCCATGTCTTCTGTTAGTTCAAAAAGCATCTTCCGCAATAGGTTTTTCAACTGCTCTTGATGTCGACGATCAAGGATGCTATCTTTCACTCTTTCCTTGTAAGTGACCAATATCTCCAGCTGTATTCTGTGATTGCTCTGATGTGCTACAGCCTACAGTTAACAGGTCTCTCCTTCTTCCTATATATGGCTATATATTGGCTTGTCAGTTGCTTTGTAGACGTTTGCATAAAGCAAGTCTTTCATAATCGTTCATCACGCTCTAATCGATCATTGTTACTGTCTTAGCCTTGGTATCTGATGCAGTTTCGGAAGCGCATCAAATAGCTCAAGAACAAATAGTAATCAAAGACGATAAACGAACTAAAGGTTCCAAGAACAAAGTTCTTTTGAATAACAATAGACCCTAAACCCCTATTTATAGTAAAACCACAAGACTTATCAAATAGGAAACAAAATAAAAAAAGATTATGAAATAATTAAAATTCGAATAAATCTTAAAATATACTCTAATATTCAATAAACTTGTAGATATCACTGCATCATACTCCCCGTGTTTGAAAAAAACTCGTCCTCAAGTTTTGTCTTCGGACCAAAGACACCTGGATCAAATGGAACATCAACCCGATTCATCTGCACTATTATCAAAACCCGCTTAAAAAAATCTACTTCACAAGTCGTCTCATCTGACTCTTAACCTGTACCACCTGGGTCGAATGGGCCATTCTTCCACACCATATCTTTTGCTCCGTCTTTTGGTACATAACTGTTAAAATTAAATTGGCAATTAAGTTTTTAGACTTTCACGTAAACATCAGTACAATGTGACCATCCTAATATCACTTCATCTTCAACTTTAGGTGTTATTTGCGTGGGCCCCATCACCCCAATTAGAGGACCATTATCCAAAACCACCAAAGAATTTATATAGGTTCCATTGTTGATAATTTCCACGTGGACTTTAACCATGCAACAGATCCTTGCATAGTTGCATCCCAAATTATCAATAGACTCGAGCTCATCAATATCTATCAAAATAATTTCTTTATTTTGAAATTATTTTGAACTAGCTTTTATCCCGGGAGTGTCCCGGGGTTGAAATATCTAATATAACATAATAAAATATGTAATATGACAACATAATTAATGATTTGCCAATACATGATTAATTAATAATATATTATTATTATTTATTTTAAACAAATTTCTGCCATAAGTTATCATATTCAAATATAAAAAAAAAGAATCTATGTGTATGAAGTTATGTTTATCGTTTGTGATTTATTAGTAGAGTAACATATATTTGAAAACAAAACCCTACAAAAATAGTTGTTTTTTTCTCCGTTTTTTATATAGCACTATGGTACTCGTTGGAAAGATAATAAAACGCTCGTTAATTTGGTGCAATTTTTTTTTTAAAAAAATCTCGTATATAAAAGATATTAACGTTTAAAAGTTATGGGAGGAAACATTAGAGATAAAATTTAATTTTGTTTTTAAATTCTTATCTTTTCCTAAAATAATTATAATATATATATATATATATATATTAAAAAACTCAAAAATTAAAAAATCATATATGATGCCACGTGGCACATTCAAGGAGGAGTTAAGGCCTCAATTAAATGCCACATCATCAAAGTTCAATTCTTTTATTATAAGTTATAGATTATAGATGGATTCTTTGTTTTGAATTACCGTAAAACCAAGCTCCCCACATGGAATACCATATTTTTTTCCCACATCTTTCGAAACCTTAATAGTATCCAAATCTTTGATTTGATAAGGATATTGAAATACCTAAAATTATGTGCAATATTTTTGGTGACCACCGATGTTTGAGCAAAAGTTTCATCCATCAATTCATCTCTTTCCAAACTAATCGATAATATTTTTGGGTCCTCCAAGGGACCGCCGCTGGCTACTTCATCACAACCATGAGTCACCGTATCACATGTGGACACCGTATGACCATCAATAGCCATTGCCTCGCCAATGACAACCACCGCAACACCACTGTTTTCTACCGCTACAACACCTTCAACAATACAACTTTTGTAACCCGGTTCATCACCGGTAAGTTCCGATCACCACCAGTAACCCAAGAATACCATTCATCATCCCCATATTCATCAAAACAAGGAGGTGACAGATAGATAACACTACAATTCCATGGATACTCCTTCCCACAGTTCTCATCCCGGATGAAAGCCTCTGAGTCGGTTTCCAGAAACTTGTAACCATCGTAGAATTCAGGATGCTCCTCTTTCCCAACGATCTCATCCCAGATGACATCTCTTGAGTCAGTTTCCTGGATCTTACGATCTTGTGAATTGAACATGATTTTATCGTTGCCTCGGTCGGCGATTTGACGAGAAAAAACATAGTTCTCTTCACGCAGAGCCATTTGAAAACCAAAGCTCTGATACCACCTGATGCAGTTTCGGAAGCGCATCAAATGGCTCAAGAACAAATAGTAATCAAAGACGATAAACGAACCAAAGGTTCCAAGAACAAAGTTCTTTTCAATTAAAATTCAATCAAAAACTGAATACCAATAGACCCTAAACCCCTATTTTTAGTAAAACCACAAGACTTATCAAATAGGAAACAAAATAAAAAAAAAGATTATGAAATAATTAAAATTCGAATACATCTTAAAAGATAATCTTCAAAGATAATCTTCAATAAACTTATAGATATCACTGCATCAGTATCATTTAGGGTTTTAATCATTGTGATGAACCTGTTCTCCTTCTGAGCAATATCTTGTAGATTATATTCTTGGATTGATCATCTTGATGATAGTTTGCATCTAGTCTATTCTTGACTTTTGATTTATGTGAGAAAATTTTGTATAAGGTTCTTCAGATTTCGGAATAATCAATTTTAGTTTGAATATACGAGTTCATAGTGTTTTAGACAGTTATTTAACGCTAATCAACTCTGGTACCCCCCCATACTGTTTGATAACCAGCGCCAACGCCGTATCGATGCCACGTCTACAGAGAGCTCCATTGGCTCCATCACTGCCCCACCCCCACGTGCGCGCACGATGGCGATCAGGAAATCGAAGGGGGGCACTATTGGTTGAAAAATGGCTGAGGTGGAGGGGCGCCACCCCATAACATGCAACCTTAAAACAAACATGCCCAGTTATATGTTTTAATTACCTATAGAAGTTTTTTAAAATAAATTTGGGGCCTCAAGCTTTAGGTTTATTCAACATAACTATTGGATCGACCTTGCTTTGGTTCATGGCATCTTTGTAGGACCCTCGCATGTTATAACCGCGTTCTTAAGGAGAGCCCAAACTAATTTACCTGTATTACTTTTTGATGGAGTGATGTTTGGTGCACATATAACTCACTAAAACTTATAGACAGAACCCTAACTAATCATTCAAAATGTCTTGTGGTGAGAACACTAGTCAACTATGAAATTTTTTTGTTAGATTTTTCATCAAATGTTATAATTTACAAGTATCATATATATTCAGAGTTTCAGACGACACCATGCAATCTTCATATTTATTGGTTTGGACACACTAATTAATCAAGCCCACCTTATGGATCCAACTAAACAGCCCAATCAAAGGATTAAAGTAAGTGCCCAACAAGAAGTATTCGATGAAGACCCCTCAAGTTCAAAACACGACGATAGTGACAGAATAGGGCATGAACCGAATTATGTGACTGTTTTAGTTTTTCCATCTTAGCTTTCTATGTAATCCCTATCTTCTTCTCCAATTGAATAAAAGATATTTATGTTGGCTAACTTTTTTATTTCTTTAATGTTATTTTACTAATTTCGTGAAAATAACATTAAAACCGACGGACGGTTAATCATGTATTATGTGGTGGCGTTGATATCCAAAAAACAATGGGGTACATGCACCAATCGGGTTTGTCCCAATTACTAAGTGTTATGTGCCTAATGAGTTATGTCCAAGGCTTGATACAAAACCACTATCGAGTTGGGGGTTTCACTGGAAGCAACTTTTGTATTCCCACGGGGTAGAGGTAACGTTGTCTACATCTTACCCTTCTCAGACCCTACCTTAGTTTTTGCTATTGGTACGACGATGATGATTCAAATGTATGTTTTTGCTTACTTTTCAGCTGTTGTAATCATTAGTTGTTATCAAGTATTTGTACCAAACTTTGGGAGTGTTTGATTTCTTGTGATAAGGGCTTCTAACCACTTATGTATGCGCTGTGTAGACGGGGGCAGACATAAGGGACGCGAAGAGTGTTTGTTTTTTAGAAGACAAAGCGCTTGAAAAGCTCTTCCAAAGCTCTTCCTCGCGTAGACATAAACCATTGTCTTCCAACCTCTTTTCCAAAACACTTTACACAAAACACACAGCTCCAAAGCTTCCTCCCCCTCCTAAACCCTAGCAGATCCAAAGATTCCTCTTTTCGATTTGTCGCCTCCGGCCTCCTCCTCTCTCCCTCCAGCGTCCTCCTCCTTCCTCCTCCCGACCTAAGTCGCCTTCCCCCTCCTCACCCCCACCTGCGTCACCTTCACCCTACTCTCCCTCCGCCTCCTATTTCCCACATCGTCGATAGTCCTCCTCCTCCCTCAGTCGTGGTTTCGAGTCGGGGTGTTATGGACCGGTGGTGGTGGTGGTGACGAAGGTGAATAACACTAAGGTGAGTAACTGAGGTTTTATGGTGTAGGTTTTAATGGGTTATTGTTTAGTTTTTACTATTATTTAGACCATACGGAGTGGAGGGGGGAAGAGAGGCATTAAACGCCATGTGGCATTTGTGGGATCCATGTGTGAAGGGTGAAAATTGTGGGGAGTGGAAGGGGGGAAGTGCCACATGGAATTTATTTTTTTTTTCTTTATTAAGTATAACTAGGATTCTATTACCCCGCGCTTCGTGGCGGGAGCTCCTGTTGCGTTAAAGATTTGGTCGACGTTAAAGATCGCGCATCGCTGTGGGAGCTCATGTTGCGTGGAAGGTTTCGTGGACATAAAAGATAATATTAAGTGAATGTTATTCTCGCGTGAGCATCAAAAAAAATACTCGTGGCTAATAGATAAAAGTTTTGTGGTCAAAGTTTGAAATCCTAAAAGCTAAAGCCATAGTGCAATGCAAAAAAAGTTGGGTGGTCAAAGTTTGAAATCCTAAAAGCTAAAAGTTTGGTGGTCAAAGTTTTAAATTCTAAAATCTAAAAGTTTGGTGGTCAAATTAGAAGAAAATAAAGTTAATCTAAAAGTTAGTGGCCAAAGTTTTAATCTTAAAAGCTTTTGGTGGTCTAAGTTCAGTGGTCAAATTAAAAGAAAATAAAGTTAACCTTAAAGTTAGTGACAGAAAATAAAGTTAACCTAAAATTTAGTGGCAAATAATATATTAAAAAAATTAGTGGTCTAAGTTTGGTGGTCAAATTATAAGAAAATAAAGTTAAGCTAAAAGTTAGTGGCAAAAGTTTTAAATCCTAAAAGATAAAAATTTGGTGGTCAAATTAGAAAAAAATAAAGTTAACCTAAAAGTTAGTGACAGAAAATAAAGTTAACCTAAAAGTTTGTGGCTAATAATATATTAAAGCAAGGACACTGTAGAAGTGTCCTTCTTTTAATAGATACTATAATTGGAAAATAAATCTATTTAATAAATTAATAAATTTAATAAAAATAATAAATTTAAATAATAAAAAATTTTATTAAATAATTTAAAATTTTGTATTTAATTTTTTTTAATAATTTTATTTAAAAAATTAAAAAAATTATTTAAATATTTAATAAAAAAATATTATTCAAACGGTTACTATTCCAACGGCTAGTTTTCAAACGTTTGAATTTTCTAACCCTTTAAATACAAGACCAAAACCTCCTTCTCAGTCACAATTATCACTCAAACATTTAAAGATATGGGTGGCGGTTATCCTAACGAATCTGCCGGACTTTCCGATCTCTGGCGATACTCTCGCCGAAGAGGTCTACCATTTTCATCTCATCCTCCTCAACCAATGTTCTCTTCTCCTCATCCTCCTCCTCAACCAATGGTCTCTTATCATCCTCCTCCTCAACCAATGTTATCTCCTCCTCCTCCAAGTCAACTAGTGTCCACTCCTCCTCCTCCTCCTCCTACTCAACCAGTCTCCATCCCCATTCCTCATCTACCAGGATACACTCCCTTATACCCAAATGCTCCTCTCACTGATGAGGAATACGTTTGGGCCTTGGACTATACCATGGCTGTAATGGGAATGGGGCAGCTACGGTTGGTGGACACCCAACCCAACCCCATCCCCACCCAAAACCCCCCTCCTTTGGAGCCAACTGAAGAGGAGTACGAAGCAGCTAGGAGTATGGATCACGAACCATACTATTTATCAACTCCTGACTATGGCCACATCCACTGGGATGACATGTCTACCGGTCGTGGGGGGTTTATGTTTAATTATGTAATTTTTTAATAAGTAGTGTAGGATTATGTAATGTTTTCATGTAATAAGTAACTTAGGATTATATAATGTGTTTGTAATAAGTAATTAAGGATTATATAATGTGTTTATATTAAACATTAAAAAATAAACATTAAAATAGCGTTAGTTATGTAATTTTTTTTAAACCCAACGGTTACTTTTATTTTTTTTAAATTTTTTTATACCCAACATTTACTTTTATTTTTTAAATTTTTTTTAAAACCCAACGGTTCAATACTCAAATTTGAATTTTTAATTTTTTTTAAGCCAGAAGCCCACAAATCAGAACAGGCCACGTGGCCAAAATACCCGCCCCACGCCGGTGGGGATCCTCCCGCCCAAGGGGTTCCCCCTTCCACACCGGCTCGGGCCGGTGTTCATGGCGTGAAGACCCTTCCCCCCCCCCCCCCCCACCCCCCCACTCCAGACCGTCTTATGGTGGAGGATTTTGTGATTTCCGGTGAACGAAAAACCTGCAAGAATCGTCAATAGAGGCTAAGGTGGAGAAAAGGGAACGACTTGCAAATTAAAAATGAAAACTTGGTGGCATAAAATTATTAAAAAGATTAACAGAGTGATGACTCAATAGACAAGAAAATGATATGGAATTATGTTGGGTAAATGGGTGTGACTGAAAATGGTGGGATCGATGTTGGGTATGATGAAAGATGAAGGGTGAAGAAGATAAAGGGGTGGTTACGGACTAGTTGGGTTTTCAGTTTTGGTATCGGTTATGATGGGTTTTGGCGTCGAGTGACAACAGATAGTGTTCTTTTGGGTTACGCAGTGGACGTTAAAAACAAATAATTTTCTTTTTGCAGACTACAGACGTTTGGGCCACCTCTTCTTCTACAGATGTGGTACGCAGACCGTAGATGTTTTGCCTCAGAAAAAACAAACAACACCTTTGTTAGTCAAACTCGTACCCATAGCTAGTATACATTTATAAATTCATACATTTTACAATAGCAATCATATCACAATTATTTTTATATTTGTAACGTAGTAACTCTATATGTTGATCGTTTCGATTAAGCTTACATATTATATATTATATATATATATACACACAAAACATAAAGTCGGCTATCTCTGGGCGTTACTATTACACTCAATACAATCCACTAACGCGTACTTTTTCCCGCGTACAAACATGTGCATCAATCAATCAGACAATATTATCTGCTTTGTTCTCTCTCCTCTTCTCCTCTTCTCTAGGTTTTACCAGTGCTTCTCACTGCTCCCTTCTTCTCCGGACATCCCATCTCCTCTTCTCCGATGAGCATGTCCCCACAAAACACTTACCAAGCAATCAGTTGATCAAGTGATGTGTCTCCTCCTTTGTTAAACCCCGATTAAGCTAACTGTCACCGCCACTGTCTCCGGTCGCCTTCAAACACCAAACACCGACACCGTTTAGCGGCTTCTCTTTCTGTTTCTGTCGACCTACCCCAGGTTCGTGTCTTTTTGGGCCTTTTTTTGCCTTTTATTTTGGATAGTTTGTTCAAGTGACGTGCCCTTTGTAACCTATTACCTGATCTCTGTTTATTCCAGAAAGTACAGAGAGGGAGGGAGGAAATCTATGGTGGCTTACAGGTATGTTAAAAGAGTCATTGTTTTTTCTTTATCGTTTATGTAAAGCGGTTTGTGTTCGTTGGAAGAAGGAGTATAAATGCCTTTCTTGCATTTCAAGTTATTAGGGAATTAGGGTTGGGATGTGATTTATTTAAAGAATTGTTGAATGTTGTGATTTCAGGTCATAGCTTAGAAGTAGTGGGTAATTTAAACAGGTGCTTCTCTTCCACTATGTTGAGTCAGAAGAACTTGCACGCAACATTCCTGAACAATCTAATCTCATTAAGCTCCAATCCACCAAGTATTATTACATACCCAATTGTAAATATGCAAAATATTTAATTAATTTGTTGCTATGTATGATTGTAGTTTTGATATATAATAAATAAAACATTCAGATTGCTTAAAAAGATTACAAGGTTTGTAGCTTTATTAGTGGCAGTGAAGAATGCTTTATTCAAGATGATTAGTATTGTTGGTGAAAATACTTGATGTTAAGAATCTTGATTGTGTAATGTGGATTTGAAACTGCACATTTAGATTAATTGAAAAGACAAAAAGGTTTGTATTTTTGTCGATTATAGTTGCGCAAGTTTACGTTTTTGTTAATGATACGTAGACGATTTGCGTTATTGCGCTTTGTTATATAGCCTTTCGCCACATCTATGAATGGTTCGTCGTTGTTAGTTTCTGCACGCTTATGGTTATGGCAGTGGTCGATACAAAAACTGGTTTTAAATGTAGGATGGATTTGCGAAAACTATGATAACGCTACCTTTTGCATTTTGCGTTCGTTGATAGAGGTTGCTGATCTCTAGAATACCTTGCGTTTATAACCAAAGTTACACCTCACTGACTAGACTGTCAAGCATGGTACTTCATCTTCTACTTTTGGTAATAGCAAGAGAACGTGGGATGGTGTGAGATATAAGTTCTTCCATAGTAGCAGCTAGCATAGCAACAAAGACAAGGTGCTGGGAAAGGGTGTCCCTAGCTAAAGAGTGAAACCTACTTCAAGAGGAATTACCCCCAGCTCAACACAATAACATCAATGGCAACAAAGACCTCGATGGCGTTCGGGGAATAGCTTGCGTAATTGGCTCGGGAGAAGCCAAGAGCGACATCAATGAGTTGACAAGTACATTGTCTATGAACGACAATCTTGTTGTTGTTCTTTTTCAATTCCGGTGCGAATATCGGTTTTGTGTCTTTAAAACTTAGCAACTCCTAGGGTTAGACCCTACTATTCTTGAATCCTTACATTCTATAGAGTTAGCTGATGGGAAGCCTATTGAGGCAACTCACATTCATCGAGACTGTAAGCTTGAGCTAGATGGTCAAATATTTGCCATTGACCTTATACCCATCACCCTGGGAAGCTTTGATATCATAGTTGGCATGGACTGGTTGTCCAAGCATGGCACTGAAATTCTCTGTCAGGAGAAGAACGTTCGTATCCCTCTCCCTAGTGGAGAACTGTTATCTATTCAGAGTGATCATGGTGGTGCCATGGTGGGCATCATCTCATTCTTGAAAGCCCAAAAGTGTATTCGAATGGGCTATTCAGCCATTCTGGCAAACATTTTTGACACTCGAGCTGAAGTTAAAACAAAAATTAAGGACATCCCTGTAGATCGTGATTTCCCATATGTATTCCCAGAGGAACTACCTAGACTTCCACCTGTCCGTCAAGTGGAGTTCCAAATTGATCATGCACCTGGAGCGGCCCTAGTTGCACGCGCACCATATCGCTTAGCACCAGGCGGAGTTCAAGAACTGTCTACCCAACTCCAAGAACTGTTGGATAAGGGTTTTATTAGACCCAGTTCTTCACCTTGGGGAGCCCCAATCCTGTTTGTAAAGAAGAAGGATGGGAGTTTCCGCATGTGTATCGACTATCGGGAGTTGAATAAGGTGACTGTCAAGAATCGCTACCCATTACCCCGTATTGATGACTTGTTTGACCAGCTTTAAGGGTCGAGTTTCTACTCTAAGATTGACTTGAGGTCAGGGTACCATCAGCTGAGAGTCCGAGGAGGATGTAGCCAAAATAGCCTTTCGAACTCGCTATGGACATTATGAGTTTCTGGTGATGCCATTCGCGCTAACCAATGCACCTGCGGTGTTCATGGATCTTAGGAACCGCGTGTGTAAGCCCTATTTGGACAAATTCGTCATAGTGTTTATTGATGACATATTAATCTATTCCAAGAGTAGGGAAGAGCATGAACAAAACCTGCAGCTGATCTTGGAACTTCTGAGAAAAGACCAATTGTATACTAAATTCTCTAAGTGTGACTTCTGGATTCGGGAAGTCTAATTCTTAGGACATGTGGTTAACGAGGCTGGTATACATGTCGATCCCGCTAAAATAGATGCTATCAAATGGTGGGAGGCTACTAAGACTCCTACTGAGGTGCGCCAATTCTTGGTCTTGCGGGATACTATCACAGATTCATTGAAAGATTCTCAAAGATCGCTCAACTCCTCACTGCTTTGACGTAGAAGGGTATTACTTACAAGTGGGGAGATGCCCAAGAATCTGCTTTTCAGTTGTTGAAGACAAAGCTCTACAGTGCACCAATTCCATACTTACCTGAGGGTACAGACGACTTCGTGGTGTACTGTGACACTTCTATCCAGGGCTTGGGGTGTGTATTGATGCATGATAGGGTGATTGCGTACGCATCTTGCCAACTGAAGGTTCATTGAGAAAAATTACACCACTCATGACTTGGAACTTGGAGCAGTGATATTTGCTCTAAAGATTTGGAGGCATTATTTATATGGAACGAAGTGTACTATCTTTACTAACCATAAAAGCCTCCAACATATATTCGATCAAAAGGAGTTGAACATGCGACAACGTCGATGGGTCGAGCTCCTAAATGACTACGACCGTGCCTTCAAATATCATCCAGGGAAAGCTAACGTAGTAGCGGATGCCCTTCGTCGTAAGGAAACGAAACCCAAGCGGGTGCGAGCCTTACAACTCACTATCCATTCTAATCTTCCTGATAGGATTTGAGAAGCCCAGGTCGAGGCTTTGAAAGAAGAAAACATCGAGCTCGAAACCTTGAATGGTGCTGATAATCACTTGGAACTGAAGTTGGATGGTCTTCAGTATTTCATGAATCGAGTCTGGATTCCACGCTTTGGGAATCTCAGACAACTCGTGCTTGACGAACCTCACACCTCTCGTTATTTAGTACATCCTGGTTCGGATAAGATGTACCAAGATCTCAAAACTCTTTATTGGTGGCAAAACACGAAAGGTGAGACAGCCACTTATGTTAGTAAGTGCTTGATTTGTGCCAAGGTTAAGATTGAATATCAGAAACCTTCGGGCCTACTCCAGCAACCAGAGATCCCTATGTGGAAATGAGATGGAATTTCTATGGACTTTATCACTAAACTCCCTAAAACACCAAGTGGGCATAATATGATTTGGGTTATCATCGATCGGCTAACCAAATCAGCACACTTCATGGCAATCAAAGAAACAAACACGTTAGAACGATTGGCCAATATCTAAATTAAAGAAATCATCTCTAGGCATGGGGTGCCTACTTCTATTATATCTGATCGCGATTTACTTCTCGTTTTTGGACTACTCTCCAAGATGCATTGGGGACTCGCTTAGACATGAGCACAACCTATCACCCTTAGACAGATGGACAACGTGAGCGTACAATCCAAACATTGGAAGATCTACTACGGGCATGCGTGGTGGATTTTGGCAACAGTTAGGATAAACACTTGCCTTTGATCGAATTTTCGTATAACAACAGTTACCACACTTCTATTCAGTGTGCACCTTTTGAGGCATTGTGTGGACGCAAGTGTAGGTCTCCCATCTGCTGGACTGAAGTTGGGGATAGCCAACTGACAGGTCCCGAACTTGTGCATGAAACTTCTGAGAAGATAGTGCAAATCAGAAACCATATGGCTGCTGCCAGTGATCGGCAGAAAAGCTACGCTGATAAGTGTAGGAAACCTTTGGAGTTCCAGGTTGGGGACAAGGTATTATTAAAGGTGTTGCCTTGGAAAGGCGTGATTCGATTTGGGAAACGGGGAAAGTTGAACCGCGATATGTTGGACCATTCTAGATTGTTGAAAGAATCGGTCTAGTAGCTTACAGGTTCAACCTGCCTGACAAACTCAGTGGAGTGCACAATGTATTCCACGTATCGAGCTTAAAGAAATGCTTGTCTGATGCAACATTGGTGGTACCACTGGAAGAGATCCAGGTGGACGAACAGTTACGGTTGTGGAAGAACCGGTGGAGATTCTTGAGCAGGGCGTCAAGAAACTTAGACAAAGCAAAATACCTATTGTCAAGGTATGATGGAATTCCTGTCTAGGACCGAAATACACGTGGGAACGCAAGGATCAAATGCGGCACAAATATCCACATCTTTTTACTGAACTTGAACCTGTGCATAGATCAAACACTAAACGTAAAGCAGCTCTCTCAAAGTGAATTTCGGGACAAAATTCCTTTAAACTTGGGGATGATGTGAGATCCGGGAACCAAGCACACATTGTACACTGGCTTTAGTGTTTACTTACTGAATTTCGGGACAAAATTCTTTTCAACTTGGGAATGATGTGACACCCCGCATTTTCAGGTTCCTGCATTAAGTAAACTCTAGTTAACTTTACTTACATTCACAACATGTTACTTAACTAGGGTTAGTTAGGTGAGTCACATGTTGCACAGTTATAAACTAGTAACTGCATATCAGAGGTAATTCGGGGAATTACCGAACTACGTATACAAGTATCGAACCCTGAACGTTGATGAATTGAGAAAATAAATAATTGTGAATTAATGGTTTGATATTAATTGAAATTACGTGTTTCTGTGAATCTATATGTAAATTATTGTGTGATTACGTGAATTTAAACTAAACGTGTTATCAAAATCGTAATCGATGAACCGTTAGGATGGTTGGGGTCTAAATACATGGGGTTAAGCGTGATATGGTATAAAATAACGAAAACATCGAAGAAAACATGCAACACATTAGACTGGACCGTGCGAAACGGGCCGAGGAAGAGTGAACGGCCGTTCACTCTTTTCGAACGGCCGTTCGGCGCGACTGACGCACAAAACCGACTTTAAACCCCCTATTTAAGCAACCTTAAGCCCCATGCACCTCATAACCTCAACCCTAATAGTCCATAACAGCCCCCACATGAAAAATATACCCTCTAACACCTGCTAAAGCTCAAGAACATCATCCGGGAAGATTAGAAGGTGTTCGATTCTTGATTTTGAAGTGTCCTAGGTATATTGTCTTAAACCTTTGTGTTTTTAACCTTATTGATTATGTTTAAACACCATATTATGTTTTTTCCAGATCTGAAACAATTTTATAAATATTAAAACATGAGTTAGATTAACATGTTAAACATAGGTTTCGGGATGATTATGTGATTATGATTGCATGTTGACATGTGTTGTTGATTTTCGATGGTGTAGGTTTTATAGATGATTGTATTCTTGGTTAATCTTGCATGTTTTGGTCTTGTTAATATACTAGGGATGATGTATGATGGTTATTTTAGGTTCTTGATTGATAACATAAATCGAGGGTTTCATATAGTTGATGATATTGTATGATTAAAATCTGGACAGAAGGTATACGTCGACTTGTAGGCTTTGTAACTTGACCTTAAAGTACTAGTTTTGACCGATTCTTGTTATTTGCATGTCATACATGGTCTTAGCTTTCTGGAATGGGCAATATCATGCGATTTGATGTTCGTTTGATATGTTTTTGGAATTTTATTTGAATAAAGGTCTAATCTGATTTTCAGATTAATATTTTGGGTCAACTTTAAACGACCATAACTTGGTTTTTACAAAGAGTTAGATTATGAAATTCGGACAGTAGGTTGAAATCGAGAAAACTTGGCTTTTCCAAGTCGATTCATCCTGTTTGGATCAATACACAATTTTTGGGAATTTTTCTAGTAAACTGATCTGACAAGAGTGTTTTCTGAACCTAGTTGTAATGTATGATTTTTCATAATTTTTGTGTGTGGTTTTATCTCAAAAAGAATATGGACACGACGTATGGAATTCCAAGAATATTCAGTAAAAATTTGGAAGTATAATTCACTATGTAAGTATTTTTAATGAAATTTTTTTCATAGCGCATAATCTGTCCTAAAAATGCAGATTACGATATGTGCGCATATGTGCTTATTTGGAGTTTTGTATGACTTGCTTATGACTTGGACTTATATGTGCACTTATATGAGATGTAATTGAACTGTATAACTGACGTAAATCATAACGTTCACCAACGAGTTCGTAGAGGTATACTTGTACACGTAGTTGCACTTTCTATCACTTAAATGGTTTCACATTATTAAACATTTTGGACAAACGAGTTATGTGGTGTATCGTATGTACACACATACTCACATGATATCTTATGTAATAGGGAGTCGGTAGCACGTCCTTATTTGTGAAGTTTGGATTTATAGCTTGCAACCTAAGGTGAGTTTCACTACTTTTTCTCGAAAGCATGCGTCTCAGGTTTGAGACTAACTTGGTAAACCTTTTCTTGTCCGATTTGGACTACCATACATCTCTGGTTGTGGGATGCTTTGACTCCTTGTGTGGGTCGGGTTTTGACTCCTTGTGTGGGTCGGGTTTTGACTCCTTGTGTGGGTCGGGTTTTCGATTCCTTGTGTGGATCGCGTTTTTATCAGTTTTGCAACTATAACTGTCCTTTGTGAACTAAACACACTATATCACTCTAAAGCCCTTATTATATTATTGGGTTAAACGTTGGAGGCGAACGGGGTATTAGTTGATAGCGCTATTAGGTTGTGCAGCAACCTCATGCTTGAGATGCTTGGGTCACGGGGATGAACTTCTGACCACATTTTTGCTACTAGTGTTGATAGACACTAGTACTAAGGCAAATTAACAACTTCTGTATGTTTCGAATAATCAACTGTTTAGTTACAATGAGTGGGTTAGCTACCTCTGACAAGCTTAAAACTGATGACTCTTATGACTTTTGTATTTGACACCTTTACACTCATTATTTAAACTGTGAACTCACCAACATTGTTTGTTGACCCATTATATACATCAAGGTTGTAGAAGGCGCTAGGCGCTAGACAGGCGGTGAGGCCTAGCCTAGGGACTAGGCGGAATTAGGCGTTTTGGTATTTTTATACATATTTTATATATATACACACAAATTTAGGTGTTTTTTGAAAATATGTTAAAATATATACACATAATACTAAGAAATACTTAAAATATATACACATAATACTTAAAAATATTTAGCGATTTGTGTCATAAAACAATTGCTTAGTGTATTGCATTTACTAAATAAAGAAATAATGAAGTAATATAACTAAAACATATAAAATAAATGCAATGATTCTTCCATTTTTATGGAATGAAATGATAAAGATAAAGTATCATTTTATCAAAAATAAAATAAAATAATACATTTAATAATAACTACACTAGATTATACCCCGGGAACGTCCCGGGGTTGAAAAATCTAATATGACATATTAATTTTACATATGAAATAGAATGATGCGCTTTACAGTTACATGCATGAAAGCTTCGGGTAACAGCTAACCTAAAACAATTAAAAATATATCTCCAATGTTAACGCCTAACCTTAAACAATGTAATGACTCTAATAACCTTAAACAATGTATGACTCTAATATTAATATCTAACCTAAAACAATGTATTACTCCAATGCTAACGCATGTTGAAAATAGAATTCATATTTACTGATTTGAACATAATTAGTGACTTGCCTATACATGATTAATGATTTACCTG
Organism: Ambrosia artemisiifolia; assembly: GCA_032199755.1. NCBI lineage: Eukaryota > Viridiplantae > Streptophyta > Magnoliopsida > Asterales > Asteraceae > Ambrosia > Ambrosia artemisiifolia. The sequence goes on from CM063525.1 coordinate 41,103,096, forward strand.
AACGCTTTGGGTTTTTTTTTTCCCTGTTTTAACAAAACCCAACAAAAAATAGTCGTTTTTTCTCTGTTTTTTTCCTCCGTTTTTTATATAGCACTATGGTACTTGTTGGAAAGATAATAAAACACTCGTTAATTTGGTGTAATTTTTTTCTTTAAAAAATCTCGTATATAAAAGATATTAACGTTTTAAAATTATGGGAGGAAACATAAGAGGGAAAAATCTAATTTTGTTTTTAAATTATTTTTTTCTTAAAATATCTCAATGCCACATGGGATGACACATAGCACACTCAAAGAGGAGAATGCCTCTTTAAATGCCATGTCATTAAAATGACTTTCTTTTATTACATGTATAGATAGATGTAGAAGGCCAGAAACAAAAAAATCAGTTTTGTATTGGGCTTAATTTGTATTGGGCCAAAACCCAACTTGAAACCTAAAACGTAAATAATACAAGACAGCCGTCATCTTTGACTTTTTTTATATCTTATTTACAGTTGCTCACCTGAAAGAAGCCTAGGTCGGAATCTCAATCAGATCTACATCTTTTTTGCTTTTCTCTCTACATTTCAGCTGCTTCCGCCCCTGCCTACGACAGCCTAGTACCGCCTAGGCCCGCGTAATGCTCGCCTAATGCCCGAAACGCCTAGGTCACCGACTATGGCCTTATTCCGATACGTAGAGCCGACTAGCGACTAGGCGGCGCCTAGGCGACCGCCTAGCCCGCCTTTTACAGCCTTGATATACATGCAGGTAGTTAGCTTCCGGTGCCACAATTAGAAAGCACTGCAAGTTTCACTGCATTTGGGTCTAGTACATACACCTAAACTACATTTTATGCTTTTATGTTTTCTTTTATATGGTTCTATCTTGGGCGCGTTGTTTTGCGCAAGGTTTTAAAATATCTATGTTGGTTTACGCTTCCGCAACTTAACTAAACTTTTTGGTTAAACACTAAACTTGATTTTTGAAAATGAACTAAATGGTTTGAGCATTTTGTAACACCCCATTTTGTGATTAAATAAAATAGAAATGTTTATGAAAGTTATGTCATGAGTATTATATGATCTAGTTGTGAACAGTACGATTATTTGAGATATAAGAATCTAGTCGAACCGTTAGTATTATAAGAGACCATTTAGTTAGGTTAACAAAAGATAATATATTTGACCCTACTCTATTTTAATGAAACTTAGGTTGACGCGTAAATAAAAATTAGTTCGTCTTAACAATATATTTGAAGATTCGTAAAACATTATAATTTAAAAGTTATACGAGAAAAACGATTGAAGTAGCTGAATTAATTAATTGTAATAATATAATAATAAATAATAATATCACACATAAGAACTAGAAACGTAGGCTTTAGTTATATACATGGCTTTGATTGAAGTTTATCCATGGCTTTGATTCAAAGTAAAAAGTAATTGAATGTCTTATTAAGCTTTTGTCCCACATCTATCTTAAAGGAAGTGAGGTGGCTATGTACTAGGTTCAATCAGTCCCACATCGATTCTATAAGAAAATCCTACTGATCTCACCCCTTATAAATAAGAGCATACAGTATTGGTTTAGAGTATATATAAGTTTCATTGGGAACGCTCTAGTATAAGAGAATCCCTAGCCTACAATACCCTGTTGGGTGTTGTTATTAGTCAATTTTAGAGCGCGAGTAAGAGCACGAGCAGTGACACTCTATTTCACCGTGACGTAGATAATTTTGAGGTATGTTCCCACTATTTCACCGTGACGTAGATAGTTTTGAGGTATATTCCCATTTAAGTTATGTTTAGTTATTTTATTATTTTATATTAGTGTTATTAGCAGCAATTTAGTATTATTATTTTTAGGCATTAAGATTATTATTAGGGGTGGGTATTGGGTAGCCTAGCCTTAGTTAGGCATGGACTGATCACCTATGCTTAAACAAGGCAGCGTTAACCAATATCCAACCATGATAATAACCAGTTAGGTGTACCATTACCTAACCTATGATGATGTAATTGTACAGGACCCTGAGTTAGTACCTGATTGGAATAGCAAGTGTTAAACAAACGTTAAACAAGTGAGTTCTATGAATGTTTTCAAATATGAGCATGCTTGTCCAAACTGGTAATTGTTAATATTGCACTCATGACTGTTAGTATGCATGTATATAATTTAATCACACATCCACACGATATTTGTGGTCCCTTATACGTGCTGCTACGGCAGGATTTGTCAGTAAAATATATAGGGTATAGTGGGCATTGACTGTATGATGTTTGAAGTCTTGTTGACACCGTCACGAGGGCCCATGCGTGGGTGCCGGTGTGGCGGAAAGATTATAGTGACATGGGCAGATACAAGTCATGAATGATAAACAAATGTGTTTTACAACTTATGTAAATTCATGAACTCACCAGCGTTGTCTGACGTCATTTTAAGCATGTGTCACAGGTAGTGATGGCTAGTTTTTGTGCCTGTTGTTTATCATGAAGCTAATGGACCAGTGGAATAGGATATGCTAGTTCGTATGGTTTGATGAAAAACTTATATCTTCCGCTAAGAATAGTTGATGAAGTTTGTACTTTTTAGGTTATAACTCTTGTACCTGGCAGTTTATGTTAATAAAATAAGGGTTTCTTTTGTAAGTTGGTATCAATTGTGTGTAATGCATCCTTATCTAGGTGTGGGCGTCACACATTTAGAGTTCGTTCATATGACTTATGGCTATGGAATCCTGGTGTGTCACTCGCCTCGCGGTATAAGCCTCGCACTGGAAATTTGAGGGTATGACAGAGATTGAGTTAAAAAACAACTTATTAGCTTTTTCAAAAAGTCAATAAGCCAATAAGTTGTTTGGGTAAAGCAAAAACACTCACTTTTTTTTTTTGATATGAGTGGAAAAACTGTTTTCAAAAAGTTACAAATCATAACTTTCGGTTTTGACATTTGAATAGAAACTAAAGATTTACCACTCATACAATCAATCTTTATAATAAGATAATACAGACACTTTTGAAAAAACAACTTATTAACTTGTTGGTTTTTCTTATCACAAAAGTTAATTCAACTATAATTACATATATACACAATCCAAAATTTATATTACATATACCCCCCCTACAAAACTTATTAAATTACATATATATCCATTCTATTAAAAATACGTTGAAAAATAACTATTTTACCCCAATTCTTTTACTAAATTATATTCACAACAAGTCATACAACACATTCATTGCATCCTACAACTTATATCCCATACGATCTTTCCGACTTAGTAAGTTATGAACACCAAGAACATGTAATATGCAAAATGTCTCCATGCATCATACAACTTGATTTCACCGAAATGAGTGTTCTAACACTCTTACATAATCATTACTAAGCCCCATATCATTACATTCATCATAACATGTAATGATATGAGGTGCTTAATAATAGAATGAGTATATTTGATATTTTTAGTTTTTGGGAAGGAGAAATACGTAAATAAAATTTTAACTTGGGTATATATGTAATTTATGAAGTTTGGAGGGGGGACATATGTAATTGCCCCAAATAAAAATAAAAATAAAAATAAGAAATTTCATGTATATGATTAGCTATATAGGTCAAGTAAAAGGGTATGTGTTTTGCGGGTTATCAGGTCGGGGGTCATCTAATCCCATACCTGACCTAAAACCGCGAAATTTTTTAAAACTAATCCTATATCTGTCGGGTTTTGGGTATACTTGTCCCATATATTTTGGGTTTTGGGTATAATACTTGTCAGGATCAGTTTTTTCTGCCATCCCTACTTGACTTCACATGACACTTTTAACGAATGAAGGCGTTATAATATACCCAAGGCATAAGATGGTGATGTGATTATTTCTGGTGTAAAATTACTAAAATCAAACCACACCGAGTGACCCTAATGTTTTAAAACCGGTTCAAACAACCTAGATATAAAAACTGGTTTTTAAACATTGAGTGACCTTACGTTGAATTATGGTTCCTATGGGATATAAAACTTAACTTTACATATAATAATCCAAACCATTAGATCAAAGCTATTTGACACACGAACGGTAAGGATCATCCCACCACAACCCAAAAAACCAAAACCCTAATTTCAAAAGCATACAGCCGCACACATCCAATCCACCCTTCAATTTAAAAAAAAATTCAAATACACCGCTAATTAAAAATATAATAATAATAAAAATTAAATAAAAACAAAAAACAAATGGCGCTAATTTCAGTTTTGGCGGGGTAATATACAACGTCCAAAAACATTCAGACAGGGGTATTTCCGTCATTTCATCTTTACCGCCTCTAGGGTTTTCCCGACCTTAAAATCTTTTACATTCCATTTTGCCGCTACATATTCTTCCTCTGCTACTTCTCTCTCTCTCTATACTTTCTCTCTCTAGAATCAGTGTACTGTTCTTCATTTTTCAAGTTATTCAATCATCTGGGTCACTTTCAATCGTTGTTTTTAGCATTTGCCTCTCTTTATCTGTTGAAGAAATCCACTCTGATCGTTCGATCTGTGTGTTTCTGTCTGTTTTTTTTGCTGTGATCACCTGATTTGAAGGTGATTGTAGTGACTGATAATAATCACGCTTTGATTGATTTATTTTCGTCTGAAGTAAGCGATCTGGAAATGGAGGATGTAAGTGATAAGGTGAGTAATTATTATTTATTTATTTATTTATTATTATTATTATTTAAACGCGACTCTAACCAACGATCTCTTATAAATAAAGTTATTAGGATACCACTAGAGCATTGATTCTTTGGTTATTGTTAATATTATTATTTTATTAAATTTGATTTTAATTCATGATTTGTGAATGGTTTTTGTGGCTTTAGGGTTCAGAGTGTGATGAGATGACGAGCCGCAAAAACAGTCCAGAAAGAAGCGGATCGGGTTCATCGGACGGCTGTGGTGAGTTGATCAAAACATGTGCAGATTGTGGGACCACTAAAACGCCTCTCTGGAGAGGCGGGCCAGCTGGCCCTAAGGTATATTTTTATATTACTTTTTGGTATATTCTAGATATGTTATTGGGCCATGTGATAGCTAGGCCCGTTTAGTTAATAAAGCCCAAATTGCTTGTTTTGACCCAATATAAGTGTAATAACAGTTTTGCTCAAACCGGTCTGGACTCGACCCGATTTGTGACCATTTTAAATTTAGTGGTTGTTTTTGTCCCAAACCGGTTTGAACCTGATCTTAGATTAATTTGATTGGTTTGAACATTTTCCCTCCTAAGCCGGTTTATAATCCGAAATGGTCTTTACTAACCGATTTAATTTTTTTACCAACTTGGTTTGGTTTATAACCCGAAGTTGTTTATAAAAACATATAATAAAACTGGATTTGTACACGTGTATTTAAGCTTAATTTTTAAAACTCGAACTCTGCTTAACTTTAACTCGTTTAAATATTATTAATTAATTTTTAAAACTCGAGTTTTGCTTGAATTTGACTTGTTTAATTTAAGTTTTATTAATTAAGATAGATTTCTAAATTTTCTTATATGTTAAAAAATATATTATTTTGTTATTTTAAGTCATAGGTTTTTACACAAATCATATTTATTTTGTACTAAATGGGGAGAGGTGGGAGGGTTTACCTCTTCGGGTTCCCGTCCGGGCTTGGCCTTGAGTTCGAATCCTGCACACCACGAAAAAATTCCCAGTAACGGTTTGAGATAACTTCAAAGTGGACACCGGTGCGTGGGTAGTGATTCGAACTCACCGTTGAAGCATGCCTTCCAAAAAAAACTTATTTTTCAATACTAAGTATAAGTTATTATTATCTTTATATAAACAACAACTAGACTTATGAGCTAGTTAAGATCAAGCTTGCTTTAAGCTTTTTACAAGCCGATCTCGACAAGCTTACAACCGGCCTGGCTCGTTTGCGCTCTAGTAAATTTATTCCAAATTGTTCTCTAATTAATTTGAATTTATACAGTCTCTATGCAATGCTTGTGGGATCAGAAGCAGAAAGAAAAGAAGTTCAACAAAAGATGATAAAAAACCAAAGAAAACCATCAATGCATTTGGTAGTGATAGTCAAACTAGTGATTTGACCACTAATAAGAATAGCACTATGTGTTTGAAGAAGAGATTGTTGGCATTTAGATCAGAAGTTGTGTTGCAGAGACCAAGATCAAGGGTGACAAAGAAGAGGAGGATGGTTGGGGAAGAAGAACAGGCTGCAATATTATTAATGGCTTTGTCTTGTGGGTCTGTTTTTGCTTGATTAATAATAAAAATGAAGTGTAGTTTTAGGTTTTTAATGGTTAATAATTATGAGTTAAATGATGAAAATTATGAGTGCAAAATGTTTGATTCAAACTTTATGATTAAAATTTAATGTTTTTTTTAATGAGTTAAAAATATTAAAGAATTGAAATTATGTTTAGAAAACTTTGGTATAATTGAATTAGAAAAGTTTGAAATGCATCATGCAAATGTGACCTCTGTCTTTGGACAAGCCGACTTTAGCTCTAGGCTTCATTGTATCTGTTTGACAATACGTTTTTTGAACATCAATTCGTAATCCTCAATCGATGAAGAATTATCATCGTTGAGAGAAAAAAAGCTGGCGTTAATGTCAGAGGAAGTTGACGCTTGAAGAACTTCCCAACCACTAATAACGCCATCGAATGTGACATTACTCTAAGAATGCGCCAAGATGGGGGAATTGTTGGTGCTTTTAAGTGAGTATCTAAGAACCAAAGTTGACATCATGGATTCATGGTCTTAATGTATTTGAAGCCTATGCATGAGAATACCTTGAAGGTAGCAAAGCAAAGGACATATTTTGAAGGTATTTATGAAGATTCAAGTATACCATGAAGAGAGAAAGATATTTATTGAAACCGATATGGAGTATCTGAAAACCAAAGGTGACAATATGGTCTCAAGATCCATTGCCCGGCCATATAACATTAGTATAAGAGTCCAAATGAGTTCAACTAAAGATTGATTTATATGAAGCCTAAGCATGAGAGTATCTTTAACATAGGAAAGCAAATGATATGTTTTGAAAGTATTTTTAAAGATACACATATATCGTACGTGTATATAGAGATGCATTTGTTGAACCGGATACTGATAACCAAAGGTGGCATTATGGTATTCATGAATCTGTGTTGGATCATAACCTTAAACATCAAATAGGAATCAAAAGATTATCCTAAGTATTAATATTATGTTACCTTGAAGGTAGAAAAACAAAAGACGTGTTTAGAAGTATTTAAAAAAATTTACATATGTCATGAGTATAGATGTGTATATGTAATATGTTGACCCTAATACGGAGTATTCAAAAGCCTAAGGTGACCATATAGTCTATAGATACCATGCCCATATAACATCAATATAAGAGACCAAACAAGAATCAACTGAAGATTGATAAATATGAAGCCCAAGTGTGAGAGCACGTTGAAGGTAGCAAAGCAAATGATGTGTTTTAATTGAAAGTATCTTAAAAGTTAAGTACAATATATATGACGAAAATAGAGATATATTTGTTGACTGCATATGCAACATCTGATCGATAACCAAATGTGATATTATGGTATTAAATTTATAACTGGCAAACGGGTCGGGTCGGGTCAATATGGGTCGTGGCTCAAAACGGGTTCGGGTCAAAATGGGTCAATTAAAAAAAGGGTTGTATCGGTTCGGGTCGAAACGGGTTCGGGTCAAAATGGGCTCGGGGTAAAAACGGGTTTCGGGTCAAGTCAGGTTCGGGTCAAAACGGGTTTCGGGTCGGGTTGGGTCAGGTTGGGTTTAAAAAAGGCTTTTTTTTTAGTATTTACATGGATGAATGGCCCTTGTGTTATAACAAAAGATTCCGGTTTCTAGAACTAAAAATAATGTATATATACACCTTCACATAACTTTGTTTTATACAAAGTATACATGACTTTGACATGGTGTTTTACACCCACATGTTTATAAACCTACGTACACCCATACACGAACAAATGGAAGCTGAGATATTAGTCACTAGCCACAAATTTAGAACTATATATAAATAACTGACAATTTCAAAATAATCCGGGATAGACGCCACAGTTGTCAATATATCTCGCGGTAACAAAAATGTATCGGTGTGGAAGTAGGCCAACCGTTTAAGTAGTTAAAACATGTGTTAATACTATCATTTGACATTATAATATTAGAACATATGTAAAATACTTGTTTTTCCAAAAAAAAAAAAACACCACACGTGTTAGATTAGGGAATATTGTCTGGGGCCCGTTTTATTAACCAGAGATACGTTTTTATAGTAAAACGCCCGTAATTCACAAAAACCGTACACTTTACAAGGTACACATAAATCACGTGCACAAGTAATGGCTTACATATACAAGACACACGGGTCGACAAGCCGGGTGAACAACCTGTATGGTAAACGACAAGAACGTACAACTTACTATGTCCTTGATAATCATAGGGAAATAATTGTCGGGGCGATAGTTACCTTACTTCTCTATTTTATCAGACCACATTTCCAGTCACCAGGCAAGTTTCATGGCCCCATTTTACTGTTTTCCATTTTTTGGGGATAAACATTCTACATTTCTAGTACATTACATTTTGAGTGATATTCTATCATGATTGCCATGTAGAAAATGAGATATTCGGTTGATGAGCTTAACAGTCCTCGTACTTACATTTACACTGTAAGCATTAGCTAACAAAAGCCATGGAACACTTAAATAGATCTATTGGGTTGGCACCCATACTCTTAGTTAGTTGCTCTAACTGGTTACATATAAGAGAGTGTTAGTATTCTACTATACATACGTTGTCTTTATTATACAATGCGCGAGGCACAACAGTCTTTATTATACATACGTAGCAGCAGCAGCAGTGGTAGTGGTAGTGGTAGTGGTAGTGGTAGTGGTAGTGGTAGTAGTAGTTGTGGTATCATCATTGGTTGAGATTCAATAATATCGGTCATGTCATGTTTTCGGTATTTGGTACAATGACTTTCAGACAAATGTTATGTTTTTCTTTTAACTATGTGTATGACTATGTTTATCGTTTGATGGTATCATTTTAAATTACATCTTATGTGTTGTTCAAACCTAGGGGTGTACAAAAAGCTCGCGACTCGAGGCTCGCTCGAAAAAAGCTCGGCTCGAAGAGGCTCGTTTTGTTTTCGAGCCGAGCCGAGCTGGCTCGTTTTGTAATCGAGCCAAGCTCGAGCCAGGGGTGCTCAGCTCGTGGCTCGGCTCGATGGCTCGACTCGTGGCTCGGCTCGATGGCTCGACACATGGCTCGACTTAGGCTTGTGTAATTTAGAAAAATAAAAAAAATATACATGATTATGTGTAATTTTATTTAATTTTATTGTTTTTTATTTTAATAAATATTGTAAAAAAAATAAAAATAAATAAAAAATAATAAAAAAATATATCGAGCTGGCTTGAGACAGCTCGAACATTTACGAGCCGAGCTCGAGCTCGACTTTTCAGCTCGATCAGAAAAACGAGCCGAGCTGAGCTGGCTCGGTTTAGGTTCGAGCTCGAGCTTGAGCTGAGCCTGGCTCGGCTCGACTCGGCTCGTGTACAACCCTACTCAAACCTTATGCTTGAAAACCTTTCGAATCACATCCCGTGTTTCCGCCTTGGCGGGGTGTGACAAAATATCACATAAAATCGAAAGAACTTTTGTTACCATGACAAAATGTTAAAAGAAATGAAAGAGTTCATTTATGACATTGCCAAGTCCAAGGCGTATGGCAGTTATAGTATGAATTTTATGCATAATATAAATGAAAATGTTCATTTACAGACATCGATGAAAGAACCAAGTGTTTGGTTGCCTAATTTAGTAAATCTTATCCCAAGATATGATCATCATTTCTAAGAGTATAAACTATGGGATAAAATCTTGATGATGAACAAAATATAGATCAAGATATTGTAGAGACAAATCTGTTACCTCGATTTAAGATGTTTCTAACAGAAGAAATGGAGGAATCAAATTTTGATAAAACAAACGAAGATCAATGCCATTCATTGTGTGAGATATCACACAATATGAATGTTGAGGAATGATGGCAAATATTAGAGAATATATTGATCTATATATGTGTCTTGTTACAAACATATATTTTTGGTGTTTTGTGTATTTGGATTTATGGAAACATTATGGCATTTATTTGGATCTAAGGGTTAGATGCCTCATAAATAAGGATTTCGAGTACAACGTCTTAGTATGGTTAAAGTATCCTTGAACAAAGTATTCTAAATGTCCTTGGTCGATCAAACTCATGGGAATCAAGTTTGAAGTAAGACTATTATGAGTTGCTGGATGTTCATAGGTGATGAAAGCTTAAATAGTTAAGATCCAGGATTCATAGGTGTTCATTACAGAATGAACATTGGACGTAACTCGCTTTAAAGCTGTCTGCATGGATCATAGTCATAGAGAAGCTTGGAAAGTGATACGATTCTTTTTCCTAAGACCTTAGGATCATATTAGCTCTACTGGCCTAAGGATTGTTCATTAATCTCACTAAACACTATACAATAACAGGATAGCAGTAAAGGTGCTTGGTTGTGGGTGACACTGAAGTTAAGTGGGAGCTGTATGATGTCTAAGGGATTCTGTACTTCTTTACAAGAAGAAAAGACATTCTGGGGCTCTCGAGGATAAGAACTGGTGTGAAATGTACGACCATACTCAAACTAGCAGTAGGTTATCTCATTACCACTCGAATCCGGTACGAAATAGAAATGGTTAAACAATATGAGAATGAAATGGATCCATGTCTGATGTTTGACAAGTTCTTGGAACAGAAATGATAAATGATAACAATTATCACTAAGGATATATGCTTAAATAAGTAAAGCGTTACTCATAACAGGGAAGGTATAGTTGACGAACATAAATCGTCATACTTTGATAGGGACAGTGCAATGTAACTAGACGCCCAACTCTGTCGTGCATTATATCAAGTAATCGTTACTTGTCTAAGTGAGAGTCTGTTGGAAAAGATGTCCATATATCGATTAATAATGCGAGTATCAAAGTACAATCCAAAGAGTTACACTTTGGACTGCAAACATAGAAATAATATTTAATTGTTAAATATTATTTATCACAGATGTATATATGTGTGGCCCTTGGGGGGCAAAAGTAAAGTTGCACTAGTTTTAACGTTATTTTACTAATTTCTTGTAAATAACGTTAAAAACGACGGACTTTTAATCATGCATCATGTGGTGGCGTGGATAGCCAAAAGACAAAGGGGTACATGCACCGATCGGGTTTGTCCCGATTGCTAAGTGTTCTGTGCCTTATGTCCAAGGCTTGATACCAAACCACATCGAGCCAGGGGTCTCACTGGAAGCAGCCTCTCTATTCTTAGGGGTAGAGGTAAGGCTGTCTACATCTTACCCCCCTCAGACCTTACGTTAGCTTTGCTATATGTTGGATTAACTAAGTATGATGATTATTATTATTATTATTATTATTATTATTTATCACCGATAAACTTCGATTGAGAAATAAAATATTTAGCGAAATATTTATCAAATAAATTATTACGAATAATCGATGTTGATTGTTTGGAGAAACAATATATTGGAAGTAGATTGATTAAACGAGTTAATCGATTGAATCGTCTAAAGCGTTGAATGATATAATAAGTATTAGAAAATAATTATTATTACGACGTGATCGAATAATTGTTGTTCGATATTAATTAATGGTAATTGATATTTATCGGGACACGATGATTATAGAGTGGTTATTATTTTATGGTGTTTATTATTTAAGTGTTAAATAATAATAATAATAATACATATTATTAGATAATAAAACATAATATATAAAAGTTTATTGATTAATTGTTATAAAATAAAACTAGTGATGGAGTACTAATTATCCTATATATTAATTTTAGGGTGCTGATGAACAGTATTTTCTTCGTTTTGACAAGTGTATTTATACTAGCGAGTTTGATATATGGTACGAAATGAGTTCTGGTGCAGTTGGTTGGTTGCTGGTTTGTTTACGGTGGTGTTTCCGGTTCGATTCTTGTAAGCAGCGTTTTTATTTGTTCTAAAGGCGTTGACACGTGTTGGTTTCTCAGGCCTGCCACGTTGCTAAATTGATTAGTCATTGTTCCACTTCCTTTTTTGTTCTTTATAAACTGGTTTTTGTATATCTTTTTTCACCAGTGTGTTCTAGAAAGAGAAAAGGGGGCAGCAAGGTTAGTGGATTGATGGTTGTTACATGCGGCCGTCTCTTCTTTTTCGGTTGTGGTTTGGGTTCAACAGGCAACACCAGTCAAGGCGGTGGTTTACAACCACCAGTTATTGGTTTTCGCCGCCACTTACGTGTTCAAAGCCCTAACCCCTATCCCCCTCGGTTTCATCACCACCACACTATTATCGGTACAGCTTATATATCTGAAACTAGCAACTACCCCTTCTCTGTCAATCTCTCAACTGGGTTGGAAACATGTATAAATGAGCCGATTTCGGATTTCAATTTCAAGCAACCATAGGCGATTTACAGAACCGTTCCTTTCAGCAAACAGGTAAGCGTGTATGGTTACATTTAACCCAGTTACATTTATGGCTGAATGTTTATTGTCTCATGTTGGTTATGACTGGTGAACTTTTGGTTTTGTGATATTAACTGGTAGCTATATGCTATGTGATTTAGTTATTTTGTTTAATAATTTAATAAATATTGTATTATTTGTTGTTAGTGATAAGTGAGATTTGTGACAGACGAAACATAAAGATATAGATATGAGTTGTGTCTTTATCTTTGACTCCCGAATATTATTAGTTAATGCACATATTATTAGATCAGAATGAGCCCTAATTTTGTGATTAGGGGAAAAAAATAAAATTAGCCCTAATTTTGATGATTAATCAGTTCATCTTCGCCCATCTTAAAATTTGGTCAAATTAGGTGGTCTTAGTACAAACGTAAATCAAGTTTCAATATAATGGTCAACGTATGATAGCATTTAAAAGATCACATGTAATCTAAACTACTTGACGATCGTAGTGTCTGGCGGCACGGTGAGCAAAAGCCATTTGTGAATACGGAAGAAAGCAGGATGTGGCATGGTTACACGCTGAAGAATCTCAAGTGGCAGCTCTGGAAATCAAAATAAAAAATTGAAGCAACATGTACCAGGCAGGTAGATAGGGATCTTCAATTTCAGAAGAGCAGCGGGAGGATGAGGTATGGAGGTGGAGGCGCAAAAAGGTGTAGGTGGTAGATTACCAGGATGAGATAAGTTTTGATGGAGACGCGTGGGCTGAGCAAGGCCTTGGTGAAGACGTGCGTTTTGAAATAAGGAAAACGTAAAAAAGTAAATTACATAAAAGGGAAATTTATCTAAAGTCTAAACAAGAAAACGCATCACTTTTGGCCCTTTTGGGACCAAAATGCAAACTCCATATAGTTTAGCCCCTGAAGGTATTTGCCTATGTTTCATATATTTGGATTTGGGAGTTTGTTGTATGCTCAGTTGCAGGAAGGGAATACAGTTGTGTCAATGGAGAAGTTTGATTTTGTTGAGATGTTGAGGAATGTTGAGAGGTATAGAGTGACTCATTTATGGGTTGTGCCACCTGTTTTTCTTGCTTTTGTTAAGCAGGATGTGGTGAAAAAGTTCGATTTGTCATCGTTGAAGCAGATCGGGTCAGGTGCTGCGCCTTTAGGGAAGGAGTTGATGGAGGAGTGTGTTAAGAAACTGCCTCATGTTGTGGCTCTTCAGGTATAGTTCATGATCTTGTAACTATTTAATTTGGGGTATTTGTTTATGATTTGCTCTTATTTACTGTTTTATTAATGAAGAACAAGATCACTATTACAAACGACAAAGGAAGGCTGCCGAAAGTGAAATGCAAACTCCATTTTGGTCCATTTTGGTTTAAGAATAGTAGTTTTGTTGTGGTTTTCTTTAGGCACCTGGTAGCCTTTAAATAGATACTAAAAACAGAATAAAGTGATAAAAGCATAACTGAATCATCTTCCTAACATCAAATTCAAATTTACAACTCTCAAATTGCAGGTGTATAATGGGGGCAACAGTAAACAAGAATGCCATTTGGGATTTGTAGCAAGGAAAAAAAACTTGGTTTGAAGATTGGACTTTTTGACATAAATTGTAGCTATCATATTAATCCATTAAAGCTTTATATCTCCAACCCATGGAACCCTAAGCGGCTAAGCCCTTTCTACCCCTTCAACCATTCCAAACAGATATAAAGCGATCGAAGGCTAAAGAAGGTCCGTAACTAAAATTACTCTTGAGTTGTTTAATTTGGTTCATTGGAAGTTACGTATATAGTCGCTCAACAAACCAAAGGTCGGATAACATATCTCTAACTTAAATAATTACCAAATAATTATTCTACTACCCTTGCTAAAACGAAACATTTGGAACTAAATAATTACCAACATATATCGGTATTACATTATTTTACTTTATAGAAACTACTCCTTTTGTATTATGTACACCCAAATTATTTAATTACTTTCAATAATTGTTGTTTATTGTTTTTCAGCCTGGACCATGTGACTGTCATTATTCAATGTTCATCAAGAGGTATGTATCAAACTTGACTTATCATCTTTTTAACTGTCACACCTCTGGTGACCATTTCCCGTTGTATTTCTGTTACGTTTTTGGGCCCAGTTTGGATGCTTTTGTTTTCTTGTAGCTTAGCGTTTAAAGATTGCTGACTCAAAATCTGGAATTGCTAGAAATGTCTAAATGGGTCGCCTGGCTAACGGATAAGGATGTGCCAGCACACATGTTTTTATCCATGTTTATCAGTAAGCGGCTGGTTCCGCTGTGTGGTGGGTGTATTCGGGCATGGTTGGGTGGTGGTCCGGTGAAGGAGGGTGTTTTCTGCTTTTGTTTATCATGTTCCGCTTTTAAACTTTCAATCAACTATTTTATTTATGCATCTAAGCGTCAAATAACTTTTACTATCAATTATGTTCCGCATTTAAACTTGTAATCAACTACCTTATGTATAACCTGCGGCATAAACGTTTAAGAAAGTTGCGCAACGCGCAACACAGAAAACCACTAGTTAATTATTAAAAGGGAACTTCTTTAGGAGGAGCAAGAAAAAGATTAGGGCCTTAAAAGAAAATGATGATTAGTATTTAATCATCTTATTCTTCAAACCCCAAAGCCTAATGGTTGTTTTATAAAAACCCTAGCCACCACAATATTATTATAAAGAAAATAATAAACAAAACCCTAGACAACAACCACCTCCTAGTGCCGACACCTCCACCATCCACGATACCACCACCTTCGGCCACACCCCACCATTGTGTCGTCATTCCATGCGGCCCCTATCTCCGGACTACTCGCTGCCACGCGTCACCAAACCAAGGCGCGTAGAGCGATGGTTTGGGTGGCGTGGAGAGATCAATACCGGGTGATTTGGGTGACTCTTGAAGTTTGGTGATTTGCTAACTAGCGTGGCGTTCGTAAATCCATTGTGCGATTATTTGGTGTTTCGTTAAGGTTTTTTTATAAACACCCTATGGTTGTGATTATATTATTTGTTCTGGATTCGTATTTGGATCACTGATTGGGATTGCGTATTCGGTTTGAATAATTTATTGTTTTTGGTATAAACACGCTTTCGCTTTATTTATTGATAAATGTTAGAGATATATCCGTCCAAAATCAAAATTATGTGCTATATCCATCCCCAACGTTTCTTAAAATGTGTTAGCTTAGTCCAAAATCCTAACGACGTTAAATTTGATTGTTAACTTTGGACTGATCTAGCAATTTCTTAAAACACAGGGACGAAAAAAGGCATTCCACATTTGTATTTTCGTTTTCATATTTTTAATTAAATACTATTTTTTATACCTTTTTATTTTTTATACCTTTTTATCATTACATTTTATGAGTATTCCTCTCCATTTATTTTTTAATATTTTTTTAAATTGGTTGTGAGTGAATGAGCGAGAAAATGTAATGAAAACGTACAAAAAATATTATTTACATAAAAAATATTAAAAAGAAAATACAAATGTGGAATTGCATTTTTTTCGTCCTGTGGTTTTGAGAAATTGCCAGATAAGTCCAAAGTTAACAATCAAATTTAACGTCGTTAGGATTTTAGACTAATCTAGCACATTTTAAAAAACTTTGGGGACGGATATAACACATAATTTTGATTTTGGGCTGATCTAGCAATTTCTCCAAAACCACAAGGATGAAAGTGGCAATTAACTCCAAGATTTAGGGGCTGTTTGATGGCTCTGAATGGTTATTAAGATGCTACATCTGAATGGTCTGAATAATTCATAATCTTTTAATGATTAAAATGTAATCTTAAATATGAATGGTTAAGATGTAACATCTTAATGATTGTCTCTTAACCATTTAAAGGTTATGGACCATTAAGAAGTAGCTTTTAAATGTTCATTAACATGCTGTGTAAATATTTAAGTTGGTCTTTTGAAATAAAAAGTCATAAATTAAATATAATGGCACAATTACTTATAATTTTCAAGCCCTTTCGCAAGGATTTTTTGTTCGGATCTATCCCAGTGGAATCTTCTTCAATGTCGATTCTGAAGCCTATGGGTCTGTTTGGTATGAGGTAATGGAATGGATGAGGGAATGGAATGGACGAGGTAATGGAATGGACAAGGTAATGGAATGGATCATTACCATTCCATGTCTTGTTTGGTTGCCATGTGGGAATGAAACAAAACATTACTTTGTGTTGTTAGATAGGCAGGAAAAGACAATGAAATAAAATCGGTGGTGAGTGGCTGTGGTTGGTGGTGGTCAGTGGTGGTGATGGTGGGTGGCGATATGTGGCGGGTAGCAGTGGTGGTGGGTGGCGGCAGCAGTGGTGGCGACGGTGGACGGTGGAGGCGGATGGCCGTGATGGTGGGTGGGCGACGATGGTGAGTCGTGGCGGTGGTGGTTGGTGGCGGTGATGGTATGTGGCGGTATCATGGTGGTGGGTGGCGACGACGGTGGTGGGTGGTGGCGAAGACGGTGCTGGGTGGAGGTGGATGGCGGTGATGGTGGGTGGGTGACGGTGGTGGGTAGTGGTGGATGGCGATGGTGGTAGATGGTGCGTGACGGTGGTGGCGGCGTTGGGTAGGTGGGTGACGGAGGTGAGTGGGTGACGGTGGTGGGTGGGTGGGTGGGTGAAGGTAGTGGGTGGCGGTGGTTGGTGGCGGCGACGACGATGGTGGGTGGTGGTGGCGGCAGCGGTGATGGGTGGTGGTGGCAACGGTGGTGGGTGGTGACGGCGGTGGTGGGTGGTGACGGCGGTGGTGGGTTGTGACGACGGTGGTGGGTGGTGGTGGCGATTGATGGGTTATGGTGTTGTTAGTAAAGGGTGAATGAGGGATGAAATGAAAAAAAACATGGGGGGTGGATGGAATGGTTTTGAGGGAATGGAATGCCTTGTGGAATGGGTGATTCCATTCCTTTAACCAACAAAACATACTATTTTTCATTACCTCGTAATGGTTCATTCCATTCCCCCTTCTATTCCATCATACCAAACGCTACCTATGTGTGAGAGTACCTTGGAATGTAGCAAAGTAAAGTACGTGTTTTGAAAAGTTTCACGTATACAATGGATCTATATGGCACCCATCTATATAGGAATTTGTTAAACAAGACATGTAACATGTGACAACCAAACTAGCTTGACGTTATTGTCTCAAGATACCCTGTCCTTATGACATAAGTATAAGAGACTCAGAACCAAAGTTGACACATGGTCTTAAGATACCCTACATGTCTTAAGATTACGAAATCGATATAGGAGACCAAACGCGATCAACTAAAGATTCATGAATCATATAAGAGTATGACATCTAAGGAACCAAACGCGATCAAGTAAAGATTCATAAATCTTATACCAAACGCGATCAACTAAGGATTGATGTATTTTAGTCCTATGTGTGATTTGGTACCTTGAAGGTAGATTGACAAAGGATCCGTTATGAAACAACTGAAAAAGACTCATGTACGTAGAGCCGCTCTAACCCTTAGGGATAGAAAGCCTGCTTCCGGTAAGACACGACCCGAATTGATAGGGATATGCACTATCTGAAAAGCAATATTGTACAAATCTTTCCAGCATATGGTGCAAAAGAAACTTTTGATCTGGAAAGCTAATGCCAATAATAATTTAATCAGCTCAATCACCAACACAAAATTAAATAATTTCTGGCCACAAAACACTTAAAAAAATAAATATAAAAACTAAATCCCACATCAAAATTGCAATAATCCATACAATATTATATAAAAATAAAATTCTGAAAAACGTTGCCATTACTTATTACTCATCAATATATCATTTAAAACTAAATACTTAACAAATTACCAAAACAGACATAAACTGTCAAGAATTTACAGACTACCACCCTTCTTTCCACTTTTAGCCACCATCATCATCAATCATGATCATCAACATCTTGTTCATGAATTCTTCCATAAATTAACAAACGCCTGATGGGTATTTCTGGGATTTCATCAAGTTTGAATCTTGTATAATCTTTTTGTACATCTTGACACTTTATTCTCCACTTTAGATTCCATAAAGTAAAAAATATTAAAAAAAGAAAAGGTAAAATAAACTGAGAAAAAAGAGAGCTGTGGTGGTGGCGCCATAGAGTGTGACGGCGGTTGACAGTGTCGGTGGTGGAGGACTGTAGTAGTAGTAGGGGAAGTAAGGCATAATGGGGTTGGGTGGTTGTGGGGTAGGGTAGTTATTATTATTATTGTTATTGTTGTTGTTATTATTATTGTTGTTGTTGTAAGGTGATGGTGGTGGGTAGGTGTAGTAAGGGCCTTGGTTGGTTGATGGTGGTGGGTAGTAGTAGCCGGATCCGGTGGATTTGGGTGGTGGAGGGCAGATGGGGGTGGTGGGTTTGGGTGGTGGTGGTGAAGGTGGTGGTGGTGATGGAGTGGTGGTGGGTTGGTTGCATGGGTTGTCACAAGCTGCACACATTGTGCATTCTATTTGGTATTTGGAACCAACCCATGAGTTAGAGTTATTAGATTTGGTTGCAAGTGTGAGATGAGATGCAACTAGCATCAAGATCAAAGTCTTGATAATTAACTTGTTCTTGACCATCATGTGTGTGTGTGTGTGAGAGAGAGGAGAGAGGAGAGAGGGGGGAGGGAGGGAGGGGTGTGTATGTATGTGCAAACAAAGGGTGATGGCACATTGGCATTCTTATCATTGAGGTAAGTAAATGATAAATGTGGTAACATGTTTTTTATAAAAAGAATATTGATATATTTGTTTATTTTACGATAAATAATTTAAAAAAGAGGTCTCCAGAAGAATTTTTTGGTCAAAATTCATGAATTTGTGGTGTGTAATAATAGGAAAATAAATCTACATGTATCTTATTTTTATTTACACTTATACACTTTAATGAAATTTTATTGATTTATATTTTCAAATAAATAGAATTTTATTTTTTAACACTAAGAGTGGAGGGAGTGGGGCGATGGGAGGGGCGGGAAGGCTGAGGTGGAGGCGGGAACACCGCCCCCTTGGGGCGGGAGAAGAGCGGCGGGGAGGGAAGGATGGGCGTGGGGGGAGAGGTGGAGGTGAGGTGGAAGAGGGTGATTGGATGCTTGTTTTGACCGTTTCAATAAAAAAAATCAAAAAATTTTAAATTATTACCGTTGCAAACTAATGGTCAAAAAAAATAATATTAAACTTTATATATTTAACCCCATTTTATTAAAAAACACCCACTACACTTCACCACAACCTCCTATCTTCTCAAATTTTATACCCTTCTTCACCAAATTTGATACATTTCTTCATATATTTTTTAAAAACATGAACTCATACAACAGAGGCTTTGACCCGAACAACCCATTCAACTACGTCCCGAACCCGAATACGCCACCGGTTCGTCCCGTACCAACCCATCCACCCTATCCATCACATTGTCCCGACTATGCGGGTTACGCGGGTTATCTTAGTGGACAGATTTTTCCTAATTTTCCCTTTAACGATTCCCCCATTCCTAATTTTTCTTCACAACAACTCGTACCTTTAACGCCACCGGATAGCATACCCGAAACGCAAGAAGAAAATGTTGGGGGTTCATTGTCCGGTAAAAAACAACTCGGTAAAAGAACTCACAAAAAGAAGACGCCGGAGGAGAAGGCGTTGGCCGCCACCAACTGCCAACCTCTAAAGTGGACAACCGCCGAAGAGGTTGCCATTACGCGAGCGTGGATAAGTGAGTCGGAAAACGCGATTCAAGGTATTTGTAATATTTTTTTAGACATTATTTTTTTTAGACATTATATTTTTTTTAAAAAATTATATATGACTAACGGTGTATTTATTTTCTTTTTGTGTAGGAAATAATCGCCACAAACCCGACTTTTGGGACAACATAAACAACGCGTTCCATAACTTGATGGGTCGAGAGATGTATCGATTTAACGATAGTTTCTCGTCTAAGTGGACGGAGATAAACAGGGCGATGAACGCCTTCAAGGGTTTTTATTATCACGCTAGAAATTATCCAAGAAGCGGTGAAACGGACGGCGACTACCTAGCTAATGCCCTAAAAGCTTATCGTGATGACAAGGGCTTGGATTTCAAGTTTTTGCACTGTTGGGAGATCGCGAAGAACCATTCAAAATGGGCGGACGTTCCCTCTGCTTCCGATTCGTCCAAAAGGACAAAAACAAATTCATCTCATAACCGTCCGGATGCACGTGATGTCGACGATGCAGTTAACTTGGATGATGATGACGAATTCGAGGAGGAGTTGAGTCGTCCACCCGGTCGAGACAAGTCTAAAAAGAGGGCGCATAGGTCCTCTGCTTCGGGTTCGGCATCGGGATCGGGCAAAGGTACTTACAGCAATGACTTGTCCGACATACATGACACACTCGTCCAATTCAACACGATTCAACTACAGAAGCTCGAGGAGAAAAGAACCATTCGCGAAGCCTTTGAAAAAAAGTTGACTATGAAAGAACAGCGTGAAAAGCGCGAAGATTTGAAATTTCTCGCGATGAACACCGATAATCTGGACGGTCCAGAGTTAGAGGCAACGCTACAAATGAAGCGCGAGATCATGGAAAAATATAATATTAAGTGATTTGTTATTTTTTAGGTTTTTATTTTTTTTTTCGTTTTTTTATGTTTATTTTTTATGTTTTTTTTTAATTTTCTAGGTTTTAATATTAATTATTATGAATTTAAATTTAGTTTTTAATTATAAAAATTATTTTTATTACTTAAAAAAAATATATAAAATGCCACATGTCACTTCCCTCCCCCCTCTTTCCCCCCTTCCACTCCCCACAATTTTCCCCCCCTCACGTGGACCCCACAAGTGCCACATGACGCTTCACCCCCTCTTTCCCCCCTCCACTCCCTCTAGTCTAACCGCATACCTTCTCTAAACAAAGTCACCGCATGCCCCATCTGCCGTAAAACTTGCATGGATAAATACGGGGAGCATGCAATTCATTGCAAGGAGCTCCCTGGTTTCAAATATCGGCATGACCGGGTGAGGGACGTTTTGTGGGATATCCTGAGAAGAGCTGGGATCTCTGCCAAAAAGGAGGCCCCTGTAAACTTCCTCACAGACCCCACGGAAGGGAGATCCACCCTGCGACCCGCAGATCTGCTTGTCTTTGGTTGGGAGAGGGGGGAAACATGCATGTGTGGACCTCACCGGGGTATCTCCGCTGGTCGGGTTAAGGGAAACAGGGTTCGTAGCTGGGCAAGCATCAAGAAAGGCGGAATCAAAGAAAGTAGATAAACACGCTAAAGCTTGTGCAGATAACCAACATGTCTTTATCCCTCTGGCCTTCGACACCTTTGGCTCTCTGGCGCCAGAGCTATTCGTTTCTTGACCCGGGTCCAACGAGTCGTCCACAGCAATGTTTCATCCTCAGGGGGGCAAGGATTTGTCTTTAGTAGACTAGGGTTTGCAATTCAGAAAGGGGTGACGGCGCAGCTTGTTGCCCGTCTACCTTCTATTATGATGTAACTTTCGTATTTTGTTTTAATGAGAAATTTGATATTAAAAAAAAAAATTAATAAGTAAAACGCAGATGTATTTTTTTGCCCATTAATGAAATTTTATATCTAAACACTATATCATAGGGGAAATTGTGAGTTGTGTATGAGTTGTAGAGTGTATTTACTTTGGAGTTGAAGAATCATCTAAAACAGTCACACGTGGTTATTAAAGTCGGTGGCTGTGGCAAAGTTGGACCGGAGCGTCATGTACGCATGTGGTTCAATTTCAAAGACAAAAACTCACACGCAAGTCATATTTTTATATTTTTTAGTTATAAAAGGTTAGCATGGCTACGTTGATTGGGTTGATCCATAAAATCGAGCTTATAGTCGATGTTTAGCTTTTAGGTTTAAAGAACTGATCGGTTTTAACTATAATCTTTGGTGTATTAGTTAATGAAAAGATGGTTCAGTTAATTTGGTCACATGTCGACTTTGGATGTTAAAGGTTTGTAACCAATTTAGCAAAAACAAAACTTTTGAGAACATCTAGTTTAAGATTTACAGATTTTGAGTTCAAAACCCACACGTCATAAGATTAAAGAAATCCATCTTTATAAAAAAAGTTAAAATAAGCGAATTGACACTTTAATTCAAATAAAGTACAAATTGTTTATTTCCAATGTATAAGCCTCATTTTATAAAGGCTTAATCTATTCACACCCTCATTCACTCCCAACAACTTTTAAAAATATTAAAAAAAATAAATGAAGAGGAACAGTCATAAAATGTAATAATAAAAGGGTATAAAAAGTATTATTTAATTTAAATATGAAAACGAAAATACAAATGTGGAATTACCTTTTTTCGTCCATGTGTTTTGAGAAATTGCTAGATCAGTCTAAAGTTAACAATCAAATTTAACGCCGTTAGGATTTTGAACTAAACTAACACATTTTAAGAAACGTTGGGGACGGATATATCACATAATTTTGATTTTGGACGGATATATATATATAACATTTATCAATAAATAAAGCGGAAGTGTGTTTATACCAAAAACAATAAATTATTCAAACCAAACACGCAATCCCAATTCAGTGATCCAAATACGAATCCAAAACAAATAATATAATCACAACCATAGGGTGTTTATAAAACAACCTTGACGAAACACCAAATAGATCGCACAATGGATCTATAAACGTCACGCTAGTTAGCAAATCACCAAACTTCAAGAGTCACCCAAATCACCCGGTATTGATCTTGATCAACGCAAACCAAGATGGCCACGCCACCCAAACCATGGCTATACGGGCCTTGGTTTGGTGACGCGTGGCAGCGAGTGATCCGGAGATAGGGGCGGCGTGGTGTAGCGACACAATGGTGGGGTGTGGCCAAAGGTGGTGGTATCATGGGTGGTGGAGGTGTCGGCACTAGGAGGTGGTGGTTTTCTAGGGTTTTGTTTATTGTTATCTTTATAATAATATTGTGGTGGTTAGGGATTTCATAAAACAACCATTAGGCTTTGGGGTTTGAAGAATAAGATGATTAAGTGTATGTTTGGTAAGGACCTTTTAAAAGCTTTTATGAGCTTCAAGCTTTTAAGAAAAAACTCATACTCAATAAAAAGTCTTGTTTGGTTGAAGAAGCTTGAAGCTTTTATGTTAGAGAAAAAGCTCTATAGTGAAAAGCTACTAGTACAAGCGTTTAAGAAAATGCTCCTACTAGCTATAAGTTTTTAATGAGTAAATGACATAAATACCCATTCTATCATAAAATAAAAATAAAAACCTTCATTATAAACTTTTAGTTATGCCTATTTTGCTCATTTTATACATTTTATTAAAAGCTCTATCAAATACCAAAATATATTTAAAAGCTACAGCTACCAACTAGTTTTGCCAAACATACCCTGAATACTAATGATCCTTTTCTTTTAAGGCCATTGTCCTTTTCTTGCTCCTAAAGGAGTTCCCTTTTAATAATTAACAATTAATTATTAGTCCATAACTAGTTTTATTATTTAACAATTAATCAATAAACTTGTATACATTGTGTTTTATTATCTAATAATATGTATTATTATTATTTAACAATTTAATAATAGATCATCGTGTCCCGATAAATATCAATTACCATTAATTAATATCAAATAACAATTATTCGATCACGTCGTAATAATAATTATTCTTTAATAATTACTAGGTTAGAGTCCCGTAGGGACCCACGGTTCACCCGAAAGTAAAATGAAAAAAAGTAGGAAAATAAGAATTGTATTATGCAAGTTGTTTTGGTTACTAAATGTTTGATAATGCAATATATATGAATTTTCACGTTAAATACAAAATGTCATCTAACAGTTTAATGTAACGAAATAATGGATATATCGACTAAGTAAAGTTTAATTTGACAAAAAATATAAACAAAGAATTGAATAAAATGAATAATATTGTATTTATTCTAATGGATTTATTACACGTTTCCCCTTTTTAACAACTTGTAATCTTGTTCCGTTACACAAACCGTTTTCTGATCAATTTCTTTTAGTAACATTACTGGAACAAAGTAAATGTATTAAATTTATAATTTGGGAAATAAGACTAAAAATATATACGTAAGGAAATAATTTAAGGTTTTCAATTCTATAAACACAATACATGATCATAAGCTGCTTAAATAAAATAAATAGAAACAAAGTAACATATAATAACTTATAGTTATAAATCACAAACCAAGCTATAAACACACTACATAAATCTCAATTATTGCCAAAATTAAAATTTCATTTTATCATAATTAAATTCAAATGAAAACTTATGATCTAATACCACATAGAACATTTTGCAAAATTACCTGATTTTGAGCAAAAGTTTAATTTAGAATGACTAAGTGCTATATTTAAACATTCAGACAACTGCAAACTACATAGCATACTAACACAATATCACACATTACATCATTTGGGTAATATCTATATTCTAATCATAACTAAGCTTAAGCATAGAACACTTATCATTTAGTTGGGGCTTAACGAACTTCAACCAATGGTCCATTTTCATTACTTCAATCAAAATCTTACAAGTCTTGCTCATTGATAGCTGATTTTTCACCTTCCAAGTTGTTATCATTGTCATCATGATCCTCGGAGTGCGACTCGTTTTCAATAATTTATGAAAACCTCCACCATTGTTTTTCATATTTGTGTTCTACATAAAATATAGTTGTTGTAAAGATATGGATACCGTGATAAGTAAATCAACAAACAATCCTTAACCCATTTACTTGAATGGGTCGCTTAAATTTTACACGTTATCCATCCATTGGTTCAAACCGATTACATAGCTAAAAAACAACTAATAAGAAAATGGGTCCAATGTCACATGCTGTAATATAAATTTCCTATATTTTATTAAAAAATAGACACCAAAAGGATCAACCCCTGACCCATTCAACATGTAGCCAAAAGGACCCATTGTAAACACACTTTAGGTAACTTTTGACATGTTACAAAACGCCGCCAACAAAAGGTCATTATTTAAACTGTGTAAATATAATACTTAACAATTAAAAACAGATAAAGTTTTTCTGTCAGGGTCAATGATCGGTTAGATTGTATTATAGTAATAATGTTAATTTTTTTATTTATATAAGAATTGGATAAAGAAAATGTCTTAAATTTTATTAAATTTATTTAAATGAAAATAGTAACATTATTATTATTAATTATTTATCTAAATATCGTATATATTGTAGGAAACTGTTAATCAAAGTGAAAACGCTATGTAATCGAAAAACAAAAACAGCTTTGCAATATGAGAGTGTGATAATGTTGTTAGAATAATTATAGTCAACTTGTATTCATCTAATTATATAGTTGAAGTATAAATATGGAATGATTGGTATTTTGAGGTAAAGTGATCAACAACACTTAAAATTAGCTCAATTATTGCATGAATGGTGTCATTAGTATTTATTGATCTTTTAATGGGGGTCATTTTGAATAGATCAAGTATAAAAATGGAAAGATTGGTTTTTGATGTAGATTGGTCGGCAACAATTATAATTAGCACAATTGTTGTATAATTGAGTTCGTTAGTATTTATTGACCCTTGAAAGAGGATAAAAGTGAATGGATACATAAATCTTTTCAAATCAGGAAAAGATTTTAACTATTGTTATGTTATTATTGTTATTATTAATGAGTAAATTTTGGGAAATAATTGACCAAGTATCAAGTAAATCAGTTTTAAAAAATAGGTTTTCAGATTACAAAGTTATAATCTTTTAAATATTTTAAATGTAAAATATTTCGGATAATTAAAAAAAACGCATGATGATGTTGTTGGTGATGTTGATTTGGATTACAAATTGTATATAGATATAATATAATTTACATAAATTTTTAGCGATATACTTATTACTATTTTACTTTATATTTTTACAAAAATTGCTTAAATTTCGAATACATGAGGAGATTTAAAAATGTTATTACAAAGTTATAAGTATTTTAGGTTGTATAAGACCGAATAAACATTTTTGATTCTTGTATAATAATAAAAATAAACATAATAATTAGTATTTATGGTATTTGTAATAAATGTAAATTAGATCAATCATACCTCAATCATCATTATGTGATTAGCATGATTATAGTATAGTTATTGATGACAGATTATATACAATTTTTGTCATCAATTAATATACTATAATCATGTTAATCAAATAATGATGATTGAGATATGATTCATCTAATTTACATTTGTTACAAATATACCATAAATACTAATAATAATTATGATAATGTTAATTTTAAAAGAAAACTAATTATTGTAATGAATTGGTTTATAGCTCTGTTACTTAATAAACTATAAAAGTATATATTATAATAAGGTATAAACAGCTATCTATATATAAAAGAAGATAAAATGATATTTTCATTATTGAAATTAAACCAAGTTTTCATATCCAAAGAAAATACGAAAACTGAAACAAATGACGAGATCAAATAAGTGTAGTGAAAGACAATGAAAAAGAAATAAAGTCGAACAATTCTTTTCAATCAAAGTAGCAATCAAGAAAACTTGTCATTAATTGTGATCAACATTATTACTCTTCACGGTAGACTCCATGTAAACTTCGTTTTCCTCATTATCGTATTTACCAGGTGAAAGTCTTTTTAAAAACCATATGAATAGATAATTCGTTTAAATACGATGTCGTAATCATTGAAAGTATTGTCATAATCCTTAACCCATAAATCGATTCAAATCCTTGGCGCCCAAGTATTTTCAAAAACCATACAACTATCTCGGTCAACCCTAATAACTTTCTTTCCAAACTTTCAGGCAACAAACTAGGAAACATATCAATCATGAATAATATACAATTAATAAGATCCGAACCATAAAACATGACCCGACTCCATATGGATTTCCTAAGCAGATTAAACCACTAGCAACATCCAATAATCTTTAATCTTCAAGCAAATAATATGACTCTCAAGAACACCATGATGAACATATGATTAATAACACACATCCGAAGAACAATACAATTATAATCAGCCCAAACATTAACAATGCATATAACGTCTCTATATGGATTTCCTAACCAGATTAAACCACTAATGTAACACCCCGAGGTGTTACGGGTCTCGTAAACGGGTCGGGTACGGCCCGATCACCCGAATATTTTATTATTATAACCATTCAAGTTCGAGTCTCGCAACCAACGTTTCAC
This sequence comes from Ambrosia artemisiifolia, assembly GCA_032199755.1. NCBI lineage: Eukaryota > Viridiplantae > Streptophyta > Magnoliopsida > Asterales > Asteraceae > Ambrosia > Ambrosia artemisiifolia. Next base: position 41,130,856 of record CM063525.1, read on the forward strand.
TCGATCATTTAAATTAGCCAAACGCTCCATGTTTTTCTGTTAAGCTCGTTACCAAACATCCTTTTTGGCATGTGTTCAGGTAACCAATCAGATAGTGATGACGTGGATCCTGGAAAAGTCAAGACTATCACGATCCGAATTCGCTGTGCAACTCTGATACCCGACCCGACGACCCGTCAGAAATATAGTTTCCCCTTCAGAATTATAACTGTAAAGCATGTTTATAAAAGAATGTTTATAAAAGAAAGTGTTTTATATAAAAGAATTATCAATAAACGAACTGGCAACTGAACTGGTTATAAACAATCGGTGGTTCCTCCACCCGATTAAAAAGAAGCGAGTCACTGGTTGGGTTCGAGTTTGGGTAACCGATACACATCAGAAACATAAGCATAAGTGACCGGTTTGTGGGTTCGTGGGTGTTTAAACAAGAACAATTAGGAACAAAAGGAGCAGACAAGGCACTCATGACAGTCACCATAACTTAGGTGACTGTCCGATTACTAAGATTAAAGGATGGTTATCGGGTTCGGTTGATAATTGGATTTAGAAACAGAAGACAGAGTGTCGGGTTATTATTAAAACAGGAGGGAGGAAGCAGGTTGGTGGTGCTTACCGGAGGGAAGACAAGCGGCGGCCGGCGGCGGCGGTGACCGGAGGCAGCGGAGGCGGCAGCGGCCGCCATGGCTCTCCGGTGACCATGCTGCCCTCTACTCTCTCTCGAATTCTCATGTGTGTGTGTGTGTAAAGTGTTTATGCAGAGAAGGAGTGAAGGGAGTTATAAGAGAGAATTAACTAGGGGGTGTTTGGTAACGGGGATAATAACTAGAATTTCAAGTGTTTGGTAATAGGTATTCGATCACACAAACGTGTTTGGCTGCGGGTTTAACAATAAATAAGGAGCGTTTGGCCGAGATAAATAAAATTCAATAATTATTATTTAAATAGTCGGTCAAAACGTTTGGTAGCGATATTCGAACTTGAATATTTTATTTAATACTCGGGTGGTCGGGTACGACCCGACCCGTTTACGAGACCCGTAACACCTCGAGGTGTTACATTCTCCCCCCCTTAGGAAATTTCGTCCCCGAAATTTGAGTGATCTTGTCCTTTACACCCTTAATCTATAAGGATGTTACAATTAGAACCAAAATACTTGTCAACGAGACATCATAAGTTCTGTTGATTTACAAGGGAATCAATCTTTATATCAATCTAAGATCATATTTCTAATTACGTTTTAACCTTTCTTGCTATAGTCATGTTAATTCAGATACATGGATTATCTGTAATTTCTGATATGACTATTAAAGGTTCTCGATATAGATTGATATTTTCTTTATACTGTGAATATTCTTCTTATCTTGTTCCTCATTAGAGTGAGAAATAGACTGAATATTATTCTTATATAAAGACGATTCAAACATACTTTGAGATCCTGATCGTTTTTCTTCTGAGAGATTTACAAACCTCCAGCAAACATCACTAGAGTCTCAAATCGATACGATATACTCATCGTTTAATATTCTGCTTCAATTACAAAGATGGATTCTATATAGTTCTTAGGAGATAGATACGGAAGTCCCTTCATTATCATGACTTGAATAGGATCCGAGCTACTACCTCTTTTATTCGAACTTTAGAATTTACCATCATTGTAATTTCGATTCTTAAAGAGTAGGAATAACTTCTGGTACTATCGGATTATTTCTTATAAATTCTATCTATATCGGTGTAGTAGGGTTGACCTCTTGGTTAACATCTATTCGTATATATACTTAGGAGGTTTCTCAGATCGTTAGACTTATCTTATCCGGAGTCTAAAGGTGCAAGAAAAGACTAATCGAATTTGTTGAATTACACGGTTTCAACAATTCCTTTCTATCTCTAGAGAGATGAAAGGCATCAACATTGATGAGTCTTTTAAGAAAGATCTCGGAATTATATTCTAATACCTCTTTCTTTGAATTCTTATCCTTTTCATTATCTTGACCTACTAAAATTGGTTATTGAGATTTCTCTTAAATCATCTATAATAATCTTACTGACTATTTCATTGATGATTGACTGCATTATTTATTGCTAACCTTTCTTTGACTTAAGATTCTTAGGATAATGCATTACTTACTCTATCTCAAAATCATGATTATCATTCGGGATTTAAATACTTATTGCATTAACTATTTCTATTAAAATTCTTTCTTAATTCTATTTCGGAATTCGTTGACACTCTCGGTAAAAATATTCTATAATTACTTTTCGTAAAATATTCTTTATAAAATTCTAGTCGTTCTTCTTACGACTTATATTCTTTACTGTTAATTTCTTTCAATATATATATATATTTATTAATTTCTTTTGGCATATCGGATGCCTTCTGATAATATTTGGCACTTCGTTTGCCTTCTCGTGTTATCTGGCATTTTCAATGCCTTTTTATTATCCAGACATATCGGATGTCTTTTCAAATTATAATTCTTTTTATCGTCGATTTGTATTCTTTTATATTCAAGCGAATACTGATAATTGTTTATAGCAGACACTATAAATCTGTCATTTCTGTGATATATGTTTGCTTGGAATAATTCTTTTATATTTATGTATTCGATTAAAGTTTATACTTTCAGCGTCTGAAAGTACTTTCTGATAAACCTATATATATAGGCAATCTATCATACTTTCTTAATCCAACTTATTATAAACGAAGCTTATCTCGTCGGGATAATTGTATAGATAGTTCTTGCCAGAACAGTGATTTCTTATAATAACTCTCACAGCCTTCAACTCGGAACAGGAATTCCGTCATTCCTTGGCCAGAGAGTTTCACTGGAAAAATGAGCATAATTCTATTCATTTTTCATTTTTGCTTCGATTATACCTTGCGAGTCTCTACGCGATTTCGCTTAGTATCAATAACCAAAGAATAAATACGAACAATCAAATTACAATCGATTCTCAAGGGAAGAACCCAATCGATTATATGTTACCGGTCTCAATACCACACACACATCGGTGTGTGTGTGGGTTCTAATATTATCGGATAGTTCATGAGTCGGTTCACCGAATACCCACCAAAACAGAAGGATAGTTTTCGGAGTTATACCAGAAATATATATACAAATCCGGTCATGGCGACTACCCGATTACGAAGACCAAGAGTTGGGTTACCGGGTTTATAATACAAACAGTATGAAGAGTTGTGGTTCGGGTGAGGATTCATCAGTTCACACAAATGGTTACCGGTGACAATAGTTCGATTATTTATGACTATCCGGTGATGCCAAGACCCGATAACAGTCAACAACACCTGCGTATCAATGACAAATGCTCGAACTATTAATATTTTGAGACGATCTATTCTATTTTATAAATCCATAATAAGAAATCCGTTATTTGAGAATTCAAGTATTTTGATATCAATATTAACCGGTATTACTATTATTCTCCCTAGAATATTTTGTCCCAAAATACGAAAACCCTATAGAACTATGGTTATGTTATTTTATCGAAATATATTTAACTTCAAATTTAATATTATTTTTCGTAAAGATTCTAATCGAATTTGTATCTATGTCAAGAATTTTTCTTTTCGGTATAATTCTATCGTATAACTCCCTTGAGATTTTATTTTAATATAAACGATAAGTAATACGTATTCCGTTTTATAATCTAAATCCATCTTCGTGCGTACGATGAAATCTCAGTTGTATGTTTTCCTCGATCCTTCCCAGAATTTAAATAGTATTCTGAACGGAAATATTACCATCTCGAATTCTCGTGACAGAAATAATTTGGATCTATCGAAACCAAACTCTTATTCGCTCGATTATGCGACAATATAAATACCATCTTAATTCTATGACTCGAACAAGTCAGAAAGATAAAAAGATTGGGTTATTATATTGAATGTCCTTTGACGCGGTCAAATTCTCGAACTATTGATAGTCTATTTCGTTAGACTCGAATCGATAAATTTATTCCAGAATAATATAATTTCGAATCTAAGAGAAAATAAAGAAAAGAATAACAAAAGAAAATTAATTATGACGAATATATCAAGATACGATTAATACCAAGTGGAATCATGTAGAGATTCACAAGGTCTAATCAAGGTGAAAACGAAAAATGAATAGAATTATGCTCATTTTTCCAGTGAAACTCTCTGGCTAAGGAATGACGAACTTCCTATTCCGAGTTAAAGGCAGTTAGAGATAATTAAAGACATCACTGTTCTGGCAAGAACTATCTATATGAATATCCCGATGAAATAAGCCTTGCTTATAATAAGTTGGATTAAAAAGATAGGATACATTGCCAATATATAAATTTACTTGAAAGTGTTTTCGGACACTGAAAATATAGACTTTAACCGAATATATAAATAAGAAAGAATTATTTCAAGCAAGTGTATATCATAGAAATGACAGATTTATAGTGTCTGCTATAAACGATTACCAATAATTGCTTGGATATAAAAGAATATAAATCGATGAATAAAAGAATATAAATCGACAAATACAAAGAATTATAATTTGAAAGACATTCGATATGTCTAAATAATAAAAAGGCATTGGAAATGCCAGATATCACGAGAAGGCAACCGAAGTGCCAAATATTACCAGAAGGCATTCGATATGCCAAAAGAAATAATTATCAGATAAAAATATAAGTCGTAAGGAAACGACTAGAATTTATTAAGAATATTTTATAAGTAGAAATTTTATATTGTATCGAGAGTGTTAACGAATTCCGAAATAGTGATAAGAAGAAGGTATACATAAATACTTAAGGCAATAAGTATTTAAATCCCGAATGATAATCATGATTTTGAGAAAGAATAAGTGACGCATTATCATAAGAATCTCAAGTCAAAGAAAGATTAGCGATAAATAATGCAGTCAATCATCAATGAAATAGTCAGTAAGAATTACTATAGATGATTTAAGAGAAATCTCAAATAACCGATTTCAGTAGGTCAAGATAATGAAAAGGATAAGAATTCAAAAAAAGAGGTATTAGAATATAATTCCGAGATCTTTCTTAAAAGACTCATCAATGCTGATGCCTTTCATCTCTCCAGAGATAAAAAGGAATTGTTGAAACCGTGTAATTCAACAAGTTGATTAGTCTTTTCTTGCACCTTTAGACTCCAGATAAGATATGTCTAACGATCTGAGAAACCTCCTAAATATATATACTAATAGATGTTAACCAAGAGGTCAACCATATTACACCGATATAGATAGAACACGCAGGATAGAACTTGTAAGAAATAATCCGATAGTTACTAGAAATCACTTCTACTCTCTAAGAAACCAGAATTACAATGATGGTAAATTCTAAAGTTCGAATAAAAGAGGTAGTAGCTCGGATCCCATTCAAGTCATGATACTGAAGGGACTTCCGTATCTATCTCCTAAGAACTATATAGAATCCATCATTGTAAATGAAGCAGAATATTAAGCGATGAGTAGATCGTATCGATTTGAGACTCTAGTGATGTTTACTGGAGGTTTGTAAATCTCTCAAAAGAAAAACGATTAGAATCTCAAAGTATGTTCGAATTGTCTTTATATAAGAATAATATTCAGTCTACTTCTCATCTTAATGAGGAAAAGATAAAAGAATATTAATAGTATAAAGAAAATATCAATCTATATAGAAAACCTTTGATAGTCATATCAGAAGTTACAGATAATCCATGTATCTGAATTAACATGACTATAGCAAGAAAGGTTAAAACGTAGATTTGAATTGATATGAGATTGATTTCCTTGCAAACCATAAGAACTGATCATATCTCGTTGACAAGTATTTTGGTTCTAATTGTAACATCCTTATAGATTAAGGGTGTAAAGGACAAGATCACTCAAATTTCGAGGACGAAATTTCCTAAGGGGGGAGAATGTAACACCCCGAGGTGTTACGGGTCTCGTAAACGGGTCGGGTACGGCCCGATCACCCGAATATTTTATTATTATAACCATTCAAGTTCGAGTCTCGCAACCAACGTTTCACTCGATCATTTAAATTAGCCAAACGCTCCATGTTTTTCTGTTAAGCTCGTTACCAAACATCCTTTTTGGCATGTGTTCAGGTAACCAATCAGATAGTGATGACGTGGATCCTCGAAAAGTCAAGACTATCACGATCCGAATCCGCTGTGCAACTCTGATACCCGACCCGACGACCCGTCACCGACTGACCGGGTCGTTACAACTAACAACATCCAACAATCTTTAATCTACAAGCAAATAATATGACTCTCAAGAACACCATGATGAACATATGAATATTAACACACATTTGAAGAACAATACAATAATAATCGGCCCAAACATTAACAATGCATATAATCACTCAATTCTTTACCATGTTTATCAAACATATCAATCATGAATAATACACAATTAATAAGATCCGACATTATTTCGGTTGACATCTTTTAATATGACTCTCAAGAACACCATGATGAACATATGAATATTCAAAGACATCCGAAGAACAATACAATCATACTCGATTCAAACATTAACAATGCAAATAATCAAATAATTCTAGACATAACTACGGGAAATCGAATACATAAAAAATAAAAGTTTAAAAATCATAAATGCAAAAGATGTAAGAACAGACCTCGAAGACCAAAGGGAAAAGAGACCTCGAAGAAAAAATAGAAAAGAAGAATGAGGAATGTAGGTTGGAAGCATTGTTAAGGAAGATTGGAGAGTGATGGAAGAATGGAGAAAATAAAAAAAAATACAAAACGTTATTTATAGGAAAAAAGTCGGAGCTCCATATACAAATCTGGATCCTTCAGGCTCTCTCTAAGGGCTTCATTCGACCCGAGATGTATTCAATTGTTATATAGATAGATTATATCGTTCAACCCTTTAGACGTTTCAATCGATTAACTTGTTTAATCAATCTACTTCCAATCTGTTGTTTCTCCAAACAATCAACATCGATTATTCGTAATAATCTATTTAATAAATATTTCGCTAAATATTTATTTCTCTATCGAAGTTTATCTGTGATAAATAATATTTAACAATTCAATATTACTTCTATGTTCGTAGTCCAAAGTGTAACTCTTTGGATTGTACTTTGATAGTCGCATTATTAATCGATATTTGGACACCGTTTCCAACAGACACCCACTTGGACTAGTAACGAGTACTTGGTATAATGCACGACAGAGTTGGGCGTCTAGTTACACTACATTTTCCCTATCAAAATATGATGATTTATGTTCGTCAACTATACCTTCTCTGTTATGAGTAACGCTTTACTTAATTAAGCATATAGCTTTAGTGATAACTGTTATCATTTATCATTTCTGTTCCAAGAACTTGTCAAACATCAGACATGGATCCATTTCATTCTCATATTGTTTAACCATTTCTATCTCATACCGGATTCGAGTGGTAACGAGACAAACTACTGCTAGGTTGAGTATGGCCATACATTTCACACCAGTCTTATCCTCGAGAGCCCCAGAACCCTAAGCGCCTAGGTCAACGTTTATATATGTAGTGAAAATTAGTTATTTCGATTTGCTAGAAAAATACTTCCCGATTCATAGGACATCTACAATTGACCTATTTATGATTAGTATAGGTGTCTTAAACTATGAAACAACATACAATCTCGTCCGTCACATCAAGAGGCATGATTTGTGAGCTCGACAATCGACAATCTTATGTTAAATGTGTGAAAAAATATACGACGACCCAAAACTATTCATCATCAATTTATATGTTAAGAACACTCATCTAAACTTTACAGACTAGTATTTTTAGTTAAGGTTTAAGGTGGTATATACACTAAGGGCAAACGAGGAACCTTCGGCTACATTGAATCTGCTTGTGTTGCTGATCGGCTACACTGTTCCGGCCAAGGAGGCTTCGGAAATCAGCTATGTACATCGATTTCTGCAAGCCGAAGAAAGAGAGAGAGAGAGAAGGCCGAAAAGAGAAGAAGAAAAAGTGGGTTTGTTAGGTGGGGATCATTTCGGGGGGTATGTGTGATTGGTGGGTATGGTAAAATAACAGGGTCCTTGGTTCTAGGCTACTTTCGACTATATATTTCCAGTGCTTATGCTAGTTGAGAGGTAAAATGATGTGGCGTAGTGTAATTAGTTACGATGAGGCCAATCATGGCTTGTGCACCTTACTCTAATGGCAATTCGAGAATAGAAAAGAAATGAGGACAAAATACCTCAAAGATCGAGGTAGTGGTATAATTCTAAAAGAATTTTCCACTTTATTGACTTCATTTTCAAACTTTTTGTTCCTTTCTATTTTCATTTATCAATTTCAAATGTAATAATCAAAAGCAATTTGCATTTCCCTAAATGGAGTGGAATCAAGAACTAAACATATTAGTCGTGATAGATTACTTCAAAAGATAGATAAATTATGGAGCATGGTGAATAAGAAACGTAAGCTAGAATGATCACGCGCGCTATCTCGTTTATTGGTTAATCTGGACGTGTTTAGATCATTGCGTTAATTTGTTATTGCTAAATCGATAAATGCAATTTTTTTTTTCATATTAAGATGTATACACCGACACTCATCGCATTTAGTGAGCATGACTAGAGTTACAAGAGTTGAATGCATGTTTTTCATGGTGTTTAGTGATTAAGGCTTTCAATGATGTCTTATAGGGAAACAATCTTCCTAGATCATATGGAAGGTGTTCTCGGTTTCTTATTAGTAGTTGAGACATTGAAGGAAGGGTAATGACAAGTTGTATGCGTATGGGAAATGTATAGCAAGATTCATGTGTGGAGAACCGATTATATCTTAAGGAGGTCTTAGTGGTTTCATACTTTATGAAATGATATATTAGGAGTTAACACTTGATATGTCGGCTTGAAGGTGGAGGTCTAAGTCGTTTGATATCTAGTATATATTGTGAAATATATCGTTAAAGGTTGCAAATATTATCATAGATTACACCGTGTAGTCGTGAACCATTCATGACTCACATGTTAGAAAAGAGAGACGATCTTAGTGTTTTACTTTGTTAGTTGTTAATTATACTTCAATGATAGACAAATCTTCTATAAAGCGAATTTCATTATACTAATTCTAAGAGAATAAAGATTTTAGCGCTGTATCTTAGTTACATACCATGACTTACGATGGAGTATGATAAATGTGAAGAAACTAAAACATTGTATGATAGCATATGAGTAATAGGGAAAATCACGAGAATAAACATTTGACGAAATGTTTATCCCAACGTAGTCATTAACTTTAATTTTCCTTTAAATATATGATCAATCCATTACATATCTCAATAACAAGGAAAACCGAAAACAATGCTTAAGTGATAGCACTTTTGCCTCAAAGTGATGGAAAATGGTAGTACATTGCACCATTTCAATTGAGCAAAAAAGTAATACTACGTCAGCATTAAGTCTAATAACATGTATAAAGATGTCTTGCCATGCTTTCTTAACATTGAAAAGTTGAAAAAAAAAATCTATAAATGAAAAAAAGTCGGTAACTATTTTGTCTAAACCAAGTGGTGGACTATGTATTTTTTGTGTTTTTGTCATAACAAATGTAGTATTTGAAACATGATTCAATAGCAAGTTAATGTTACTCTACACTCTTGTGAACCATTGATGCAATGTTACTACGTTTCTGAATAATAATTGGTGAAAGTAGCTGTAAAAGGAGGATAGAAAAGAGGAGAGAAAAAAAGGGAAACATAAAAGGGTGGTAATGACCGACCACACAAATTTACAAAGATAATAACTTTCTAGGCTGTTTCGGTCATATGCATTTGTCCATCCTCAGTTCACACTTTGATGACTCAGACTCATCTCCAATACCACTATTGAAAGCTATAAAAGTAAGTCTCGTGGCATGCACACCTCATAAAGTGGTAAACATAGTTTTCTTTAATAAAGTGTATAAGTAAATAATCAGTGTTTTCATAACCGGATTAAAGTGCTAGGAAATCAAGTTGAACCGTTTCTCTATTCTATATTTCAATTGTATAATTCTTCACATTTTTAATAAAACAATGCAAACTCACGTAAGTAATAATATTTACATTATCCATGATTTCATATTTGATAAGGTGTGCTTGTATTAGTGAGCTACATAAACGGTGTTAGAATAAAAGTCTTATAATTTGCAAACAAACTAATTACATAAAGAATAAAGAGTATTAGATTATTAGTAAAGATAAAGTTTTAAACATGCAACGAGATACATATATAAACGTTAAGTTATTAGGGCAGACGGAGTGCCAACACAATATACATTGATCTCGTTCAATCGAATAGTGGAAAATACCTATTTTGAGCCAACACTATGCTAAACTGTGGACCTCACCTTTTACATCATTCTCTCTCTATCTATACACAGGTACCACAACCCAAACCCACTACCCGGTTTGGGGTACCTGAACAGGGCCGGGTGGTGTTACCAGACGGGTAATAGGTACCTGGACAGAATTCAGCTTGCGCTCCGGGTACTGAATTTCCCGTATCGAATGCTTTTCTGTACCAACTCAGTACCCGCATTTTTACGTTTTCAGGATCGATATCGTACTTGTATTTTACTGATTTTTACCTTTAAATACCGGTAACATACTATACCAAGCATTTTCAGTACCGGTACCAAATTTTAGCAATTTTTAAGACCGATACTTTTAGTACCAAGCTCATCCCTAGTCAAATACATATATGTTTAATTGAGTTTTCATTATATCACAACACCAAATTAATAATAATATTTTTATTTTATTTAATATTTAGATTTAGATTGTCTTTACAAAAGGTAATCAAGTAATTGTTTCTTTGTATCAATATTCTCAATCAAGGAAAAAAGCATACCGCTTTTGGTGTTTATATCATTTGATGTTTTGTTGTATGTAGATATTCAAAGGTGGGTGCGAAATAAGCCTCCTAGCAACAAAGGTAGGTGCAAAATAAGCCTCCTAGCAACAAAGGTGAAATAATTTTTATTTTTTATTTATCATAATTATCCATTAATTTGTTTGGAACTGTTTATTTTTCTATAAATAAGTTGACATAAAATAGAAAAACAATGACAAAACGCTTGTGTGTGTTTAACAATCTGATAAAAGTTTTAAAACTATGATATACATTTTAGTTAATATAAAAAAGTCAGTCTAATATGTTTTTTTTTTCCAATCAAGTAGTTGCATTTTCGTTTCAAATTAATCCAGAAAACTAACACTATCCTTTTATACCTATTTGACTGCCTTTCAAAAAAAAAAAAAAAAAAAAAACAAAACCCTATTTGACTGTGTAATTACTTCAACTTTAAAATCTTCATTTTAGATACAACTCTCAACTATTGCGGTTACATTGAGGAAAAAGTTGCGTCAGCTTTCATGATTGATAAACCAAATGAAAAGAAAAATATTTCGTTGTTTGAACTATCACTCTAGCAAGATTGGCAATACCATTCAAGTTAACAGAGTTTTCACCTTTTTCTCATGCTATCAAATACCATTCAAGCTGATGTGCAAAAGCAAGATGTGCAAAAGCAAATTTTCCATGTTATCAAAATCATATGGATAATGCTCACATAATCTAGTTAACTTTGATGCATCAAAATTTGAAAATGAGTCACACGGGTTCAAAGTCGTCAAGTCTTGGGTAATTTCGTGTTAATCCCACTAAAGTGATCATCCACCTCCTGAAATTCCATATCAACAATGTTAAAACAATCAAAGTTATAGTAGTTTTGATTGGCGTGGGTTATCCTTTGAATCAAGAATCACCACCATAATCTTGCTTACCATACATATCTAGTTAACAATTGAAATCAATTAGCTTATTCTTCTCATGTAAAGGCTATATAGCAGCATCTTCATTTCTTTGTAAAAACATAACAGAATTAACATGCAAGTAATAATGAATTAGCATCAAATATCATAACAATTAACAAGAATGCATTTACCTTTTGTCTATCATTGATAAAAGTGAAATAAGAATCAACAGTTAGATCTAGATCATCTCCAAGATTCTCCAAGAACCAGGTCCATGAACTAGTTGTCTCAGCCTCCACTATAGAGTATGCAATAGGATATATTCCATTGTTTCCATCAATACCCACAACTCTTAGAACTTGTCCAGGGAATGGACCCTTCATAAAACACCCATCTAACCCTAACAGATTCCTACCAAACAGTTAGAATCCTGCTTTCAATGGTCCCAGACAAATGTATATTCTTCTGAATTGTCTTGTTGGACTAGTTGGGTTAAACTCTCTTTCAACATCAATTTTTACAGTTGTACCAAGGTTGGACCTTAGTAACTCTTCACAATAATCCCTTAACATTGTATACTAGGCTTTGAAATCACCTTCCATCTTATTAAGAGCCATAACCTTTGCCCTAAATTTTTTTCTGTAAGCTGAGTTGGATCTGATTTTTCTTCTCTAACTGATCTTGAAGGGATTTCAATGGAATTGTAGGGTTCCCCTCTAAGATCTGCTCCACCTCTGCTGCAACACTGCTCACAGTATTTAATGATGCACTGTCTGGATTAATCCCATGACATACCACACAAAATCTGGTTTTGTCATTCTTGCATATAACAAGCTGCCTTCTACTCTCCAAACCATGCTTCTTCACTAACAATTTAATTTGTTCTTTGTCTCTGAAACATTGACCAACACGAAATGGACAGCTCACACCCTTCTGCTTCTTTCTTAATTTCTTCAAATCCTTCTTAATTTGAGGGTCATCCTCATCATTAGGACTATCAAAGTCTTCTAAATCAATTTCTGTTTCATTAAATTGTTCATCATCAGCCTGTTCTTCATCATCATGAATTTCAGTTCCACTTACTGGTTTAAAAGAGCCTATGTCTACCTCATATTCTTGAATAACATTGTCCTTGTCAACTATGTAATCATCCTCATCAACCTCATTTGAAGCATCATTAGACTTCTTATCCTTATTACCACTCTGCACCATATCATCCTCATCCTCATCTAATTCATCATCATCATCCATTGTTATAGCATTATAATCTGGATCTTCAGAATCCTCTTCATCATCAGTAAAGACTAACTCATCCCATGTACCTTCATCATCATTCCCATCCCCTGCACCTTCATCATCATTCCCATCCCCAACACCTTCATCATCATTCCCATCCCTTGCACCATCACGATTATTCCCATCAACATTAACATTCTCTGCACCATCATGATTATTCCCATAAGCATTACCATCCTCAACATCTAACCATGTGAGTGCAAGTTGTCTTCTACTTGAACAAGGTCTAGGTTTTGATCTGTGATTAAAATTACCTACAGATGGGGGTTCAACATCATCAATCTCCTGAATTATCAACCTAGAAGTAGCTTTTGGTGACATGAAATATGTGTCCAGTTTTGTAACCTAATGCTCAACATACACTTCAATCAATTTTATCCTACCAACATATTGACACATGTCAATCACATATTGATCAGTTCCAAGTGCTCTAATACCTTCATTCAAGGGTTTATCAGGAATCCTATAGTGATAGTAAGCTACTTCATCTTCTGGATAACGTAACATCTTAAACATGGAATTAAACTCCATCACTGAGAATTCGTCTGAATCTATCTTATTAAAGTAGCATGTTTTACCATTTACATATCTCAAAGCAGGTTTTTTCAAGAACTCTCCTCCGTGAAACACTTGGATGCTAAACATTGTTGGCTCACCAACTAAAAAAAATTGTGGATTTTAGTTTTATTACAACAGATAAATTAGGGTTTATGAATCAAACACTTACCGTATTCCTCATATGGATCAAAATGTACGCTTGCACCACGTTTGCACCATAATGTAAAATCTATCATCCTTTATCGTTTTGATTGTAGTCGTTAAGGTTAATTTTTGGGAGGATTATTGTTAGTGATGAATGATGATGGTGTTAATTAGGGGGGGGGGGGATGGGATGTATCAGGGTTTTAATGGGGGGGGGGGGGGGAATATAAAACCAAAGGAAAATTACTAAAGTACCCTAACATGTATTGCACGTGAGGGATACTTAACAGGAAAGTTGGACAGAGTTAGTTTTTAGGACTCAAACCATAACAAACTTAAAACACTAGGAGTCAGAATGCTAAAAATGAAAATGTTGGACTCAAGTAGTTAAAATCAACAAAACTCAGGGACTCAAAAAGGAATTTACTCTTCCATATATAAAGATAATTACAAGGTAATTCAAATCAATACAATCCCATATTTTTGGGAAGAGATAATACATAATATCTATTGCCTAATTTACATATTTCTAGTATATTCTATTACACCCCCGCAGTCGATACTGGAGGTTCCTAAATGTTGAGACTGGATCTGAAATCATCGAACAGAACGCGTGGCAAGCCTTTTGTACATATATCGGCAATTTGATATCTAGACGGGACATGAAACACTCGAACATGACCACGTTGAACTTGTTCTCGCACAAAGTGTATGTCGAGTTCAATGTGTTTTGTTCGTTGATGTTGAACTGGATTCCCGGAGAGATAGATTGCACTAACATTATCACAATAGACAATAGTAGCACGAGGTAATGGCCGACGTAGCTCGAGAAGCAAATTGCGGAGCCAGCAAATTTTGGAGACAACATTGGCGACACCTCGGTATTCTGCTTCAGCACTTGAACAAGAAATGGTTAGTTGTCGTTTTGAGGACCGGGAGATTAAATTTCCACCAAAGTAAACGCAATAACCACTAGTGGATCTGCATGTGTCTAGGCACACGGCCCACTCGGCATCAGTGTAGGCAACAAGAGTCGGATCCGAGGAAGGAGCTAAAGTGAGACCCATAGACGAAGTCCCTTTAATGTAGCGTATGATTCTCTTTAAAGCATTCCAACGATCCGTCTTAGGAGCATGCATATGGATGCAGATTTGCTGAACAGCATAGCTTATGTCAGGCAGAGTGAAGGTCAGGTACTACATGGCACCTGCAAGACTACGATAGAGAGCAGGATCGTGAAAGTCAGAACCTGCAGAAGAACTTAGCTTAGGCTGCGAGTCAACCGGAGTAGAGACGGGGTTACAAGATTGCATTTCGGCTCGTGTGATGATGTCGTTGGTGTACGAAGCCTGTGAGAGGAACATGGTATTCCTGTGCCTTTTAACAGAAACGCCGAGGAAGAAACTAAGTGGGCTGAGATCCTTCATGGCAAATTCAGAGGAAAGATGAGCGATGAGTTGTTGACGAAGAGCAGCAGAGGAGGTGACAAGAAGGATGTCGTCAACATATAACAGTAAGTAAGCGACCTGGGATCCCATGTGTAAGGTGAACAAAGAAGCATCTCTTTTACTTTGTTGAAAATTCAAGGTGAGCATATAGTCCGTGAACCGTTGGTACCATGCCCAAGGCGCCTGTTTCAGACCGTATAAGGATTTCTTTAAGCGGCAACCATGGTATGGAAAAGACCTATGGCGAAATCCCATGGGCTGATACATGTAAACAGTCTCCTGTAATGTCCCATGTAAAAACACATTGGTAACATCCAATTGATTAACCTCCCAACCCTGTGACAATGCAATAGACAATATCGTACGAATTGTGGCCGGTTTAACTACCGGACTGAATGTGTCATTACAATCGACACCAACCTGCTGTAAACGACCATCACAAACCAACCTAGCTTTGTATTGTTCCAAAGACCCATCAGATTTAAATTTGTGCTTAAACAACCACATGCTACGTATGACATTCATATGGGGTTCACGCGGGACTAACTCCCAAGTCCCGTTTTTAATAAGAGCATTGTACTCGTTGGTCATGGCGGTGAACCATTCGGATATGGACAAGGCGTTAGTGGGTGTTTTAGGTATAGGGACAATGTTGGTGGTTTGTGTGGAGGTGTTTAAGTTGAGGTGGTGTTTGGGTTTATAAATGCCATCCATAGCCCGAGTACACATAATGCATGTAGGAGGTGGAGCCGTGGACCGGCTGTTGGAACGGTGGTCGGGTTGGGCTGAGGGTACTGGGCCGCCGAGGGATCAGAAGGTGTGGGCTGGTGAGATGGGCAACGTGAGTAGGGATTGGGCCGGTTGTAGTTGTGGGTGGTAAAGGGTCTGATGTGGTGGGGATGGGAGTTGGGGTGGGTGTATGGGCTGAATTGGTGGGAGATGGGCAGGGCGAGGATGGGCAGAAGGATGAAGGAGGAGGACTGTTGGGCTGTGTTGGGTGTGGGCCGGTAGGAGATGGGGCATTGGGCTGGTGTGAATTAGGAGGTGAGGATGGTTAGACTAATGGCCATAATAGTGGGTTTAGATGAGTGTCTAGAAAGGTATATAATGGGGTTGGTGTTATTTGTTCTTTGAATGGGAAGGTGGTTTCATCGAAGGCGACATGGCGAGAGACGATAATTTAGTTAGTTTTGAGGTTAAAACATTTATAACCTTGATGAGATTGTGGGTAGCCAAGGAAAACACATGGGGTGGAGCGGTGTTCAAGTTTGTGAATGGTAGTGAATGGTGTAAGGGGATAACATAAACTTCCGAAAACCCAAAGGTGTTCATATGTTGGGGTGCGATGGTAAGTATTTCGGTGGGTGTTTTATTTTTAAGAATTTTTGTGGGAAGGATGTTGAGTAGGTAGGTTGTGGTTTCTAAGGCATGATCTCAAAAATAGGGTGGTAAGGAAGCATGAGCAAGGAGCATCCTGATCATGTTGTTAATGATTTGGATTTTTCTTTCCGTCTTACCGTTCTGAGATGAGATGTGAGGACATGAAAGGTGAAAAAGCTTTCCGTGTTGGTTAAAAAAGGTTTGAAATTGATGGTTAATGTACTCTCGGCCATTGTCACATTGTAGTGTTTTGATTGACTTTTCAAATTGTGTTTTAATAAGATTATGAAAAGTGCAAAAAATAGTGAAAACTTGAGATTTACGGGAGATGGGATAAGTCCTAAGGTAATTGCTAAAATCATTAATAAACAAGATGTAATAGCGATGACTCCCTGAACTGAGTACAGGGGTTGTCCACAAGTCACTATGTATAATATCAAAGGGTTGAAAAATAGAAGTACTGGAATTAATAAATGGTAAACGAGTACTCTTGCCAAAAGTGCAAGATTGACAAACATGTTTATTCAAATGATCAAAGGAAACAAAATTAGAAGTTTTTAAAGACTGCAAAGAGGCTTGTCCAGGGTGTCCAAGGCGTTGGTGCCATAGAGTTGAGGAGATGGCGGCAAAAGTGGATGGTGTGTTGGTGCTCCCGGATCCCAAAACCAAGGGATAAAGGTCACCGCTGCTGTTGCATCGCAGGATAGGGATCCGGGTCTTGTAATCCTTCACAAGAAATCCAAACGGGTCAAATTCCACATAAACGGAATTGTCGATGGTTAACCGACGAACATAAATAAGGTTTTTGACAAGTTTTGGTGCATACAATACATTTTTAAGGATAAAGGGTGGGAAGAGTGGTGGTAGGACTTTGGTTCCATGGCCAAGGACGGGAATGGTCGAACTATCACCAACAAGTATTGATTGGGGAATGCTATTATTAAAAAAAGATGGGTAGTTACCTTGCGTGTTACCCATAGAGGATATCGCGTCGGTGTCCATGTATTGAGTAGTGTTCGGTGGATTTAGTGACATAGTGTACATTGCTTCATTAATATCGGTTGGGGTATAAGTCGCATATGCTTGGTTGGAACCGGTTGGTCTTGGGCCGAGCAGGTTGTTAAGTTAAGTTTCCAACAATATCAATATTATTGAGTAGTTATTAGGTGTAGATTTCAGAGTAACAAATGTAGCTCCTAAAAGGCCCTAAAGTAGGCCCAGGTGAGATAACGAGTAGAGGTGATCAAGAAATGCTCGCTAAAAGCTCTAATCAAGCCAGGCTCGAACCTAAATTAGAGATCACTTAATAAGCGAGCTCAAGCATGAGCTACACATATTGAGCTTGACCAGGGCCGGCTCTGAAAATTCAAGTGCCCGGGCCGAGCTGTAAAATTGTGCCCCTTAGCCTTAGCTTTAGGCCTTAACGAAATAAATAATGTAAATTATTTATTTTAAGCTACGATTAAAGTGATGGATCAAATTTTATTTGCCACTTAGGTTGTAGTCTAACGGTAGAGTGAACAAACCAACTTGGGGGAGGTTGGGAGATCGAATCCTACCAAGGGTGAAAATATAATCAATGAAAGTTTGGCAATTAAAAAAATTGTTTCATAACAAAAATAAAAGTTAAAAAGGAAGTCAAAACCAACCGGTTAAAGCAAAACAATTTTTTATTTTTTATTTTTTTTAGGGCTCACAGTTAAAGCAAAACAATTAAGTGTGAGCCCTTTTCATTTCATCTTTTTCATCATATCTAGCCCTATACTCATTAATAAACCTGCAATTTTTTTTTTCTTAAACCATTTCATTTTCTTCTTTAATTCTTAACCTCTCTCAACGTTTCTTTACTTTCTGATTTTTATAACATACCCTTCACTTTGATTAATACTTGATTAACAATTTTAGGGCTCAAACATACAAAAATCCATCAAATTACGGATATCACTATTAAGAAAACTTGGATTGTCGGAGGGTCAATGTGCCCCCGAGAAATTGGGCCCGTGCCGGGAGTCCTCCCCACACCCCTTAAGGGCCGGCCCTGAGCTTGACTAGGCTCGTGAGCCATAATGATGAGCCCATGATTTATATATATAATTGTTGCTTCAACAAATAAGGGTCTAATGTTAGTTCTGAGTCTTAGGAAGGGTTGAAAGATTAAAGGGTTTCGATCTTCCTAACGCAGGTCATGGTGTCCTCCTACGTTGCAAAACGTAGGAGGTTCAAGATAATTATGTTTTTGAGTGTTGTAATTCTGGTTTGAGGATGACTCAAAGCCAGAATTATTGTTGTTAACTCAAGTGTAGTGTTAGTGAGGTAGAGAGATTCTCCCCCACGTGAGAATATTAAAGAAAAGAGAATAAAAGATGTAGTGTGATAGAAAATAATCAGAATGCCAGTCCTTATGGAGTGTGATTCTGATTTATAGAAGAAAGATCTTCTAATTTGAGAAAGCATATTATCTTGATCTTTGTTGCAAGTAAAGGACATACCACTTTAAGCCAAGGATGGCTTTGGACCTGCGGCCCGACCGGTGCAAGGTCTCCATGCATCAGACATGGACGGTTGCTTGTGTTGATCGAGGAAAAAGGTGATAAGACAAGTCACCTTTTGATCAGTACTTCTCGAGCCTTTGAAGCATTGTAGCTTTCAACCCTTTAAGCATAATGTTGTGATATTGTTAATCTATTTTGCTTTAGGCTACCCACGTCATCAGCCCCCCAAGTCAGGAGTGTTTGTGGCGCAGCTAGAAGACTTCTGACTGTTTATTAGTCATTATGTTTGCTTGAAAGGTTCGAAGGTTGAAAGTTTGCTTGGGCGGTTACTTTTCTCTGGATTTGAATTTCGAATTGACAGCTGATGTGACAAGTGTCAGTCGTTCAGGCTATGTTTAGTGCAAAGTATGATTACTTTTTATATTAATTTTTTATTCATGGCAGTTAAAACCCTTGTTTTAACTCTTTTCAACCACACATCTCTCATACTTTACTCTTTCCACTTGACGGTTTCTCTTCAACTTTACTAAGGTTTCATACGTTTGCAATATTCAGGTTAGTAACTTTTAAATTTCTTACTCTGATCATCCTTTGAAGCATCATGGGTGCAAAGAAGGATATGGTTGTAAGCTTTTCTTCCCTTACCCAGGAAGAAGTTGAAGCCTTTTGTTCCGAATGGGACATTGATCTATCCTTTAATCCCGTTGCTCTTGGTCTCACAGAACCCGTTAATCACTGTCCCACTTGTTCGATTGCCCTTTATTTTCGTCACTTTGCGTTTTCGAATTATCGCCATTCGTTTTCTATGTTCCTTTTAAGTGTTCTTGAGTATTATAGGGTTTCATTGGGTCAGATTCATCCTCACGGTGTTGGTCGTGTATTACATTTCGAAATCCTGTGTAGAGCCCTTGGTTCCTTCTCATGTTTAGGCGTTTCTTTCCATTAGCCGAAAATGGTGATTGGTACACCTTTGAAGGGTCTTAGGTTGAAACCAATTTGATTTCGTCGCATGTGACTATTGTTGGTGCCTGGAAAACAAGATTTTTCTGGATTTATGAATCTATTTTTCCTTTCAAGCCTTTGTGGAGACATCCCGAGGCTGTTCTAAATGAAATGGAACTATCGGAGTCTGATCTGGATGAAAACTTCCTTAAAGCTATTCGAGCATGTCCTTCAAGGCTTCATCCTTTTGGCGAGCCTTTTTTGGTTTTATCCGGGATTAGTACCCGATGGGATAAACAGGGTAGAGACCCTATGTTGATGAAGGGTGATCAGGGTATGCTCATTTATTTTGCTTTTGTTTTTTATTAGTTTCTTCTTGCATGTTGCTTATATTCTTGTTTCCTTATTGTTTGCTTTGCAGTCATGTCGGCTTCAGATTTCATCAAAGGTGATGATGATTCTGAGGTGGTTTTTAAAGATGCTGAAGCTGTTGAGGGTGAGGATGCGTTGACAATGTATGAGAAGGGGAGGTATGATGGAACCAATTATGTTGTTGTTCCCAATGTGAAAAGTTTCTCTAAGGCTAGTTCTTCGAAGGCCTCAACCAAGAGGTCTAGCCGACGTCTGCTGAAGGCTGCCAAGCCTGCTGATAGATCGGAGGCAGTGACCGTTAGTGATGAGATAGAGGATTCACAGGAGGAGAAGGATCAGGATGTTGAGAATGTTGTTGCTGAAGTGGTTGGGAAGAAGAGTAAAGGTAAGAATGTGGCTACCAAGCTTGCTATGTTGAAAAATGCTGATGGTTCAACAAGCTTAGAGGGTGAAGGGGTGTACACCCCTGGTTGGAATGTGAAGCCTAGTGACACATTTAAGTCTTCTTCTGTCTGTGAGGACGTCTTGGCACATCATGCTACCCCTGGTGCCAAAGCTTGTTCGGAGGGATTAGATGATGATGCCTTGTTGACAAAAATGATGGTGGGTACGTGCAACTTGGCTGTTATGCTTCCTGGAGGTGTTAGCAGGTTCAGGAAAATGATGGCCAAATATGGTGATTTTGCCAAGAGGAAAAGGGAAATGAAGCAGTCTCTTGCTTCATTAAAGAAAGATGCTGCTGAGTACGCTGAGAAGGAAAAAACCTTGATTGGTTTGATTGATGAATTGAAGAAGGGGCATGAAGCAGAGACTGCCAAGCATGAGGCTGCCAGGCTACAGGTTGAGGTTGATCGAGTGGCACTTAACGCATAGAAGAAGGTGTTTGAAACTGAGAAAAAGAGATTGGAGGCTTCTCTTGCTGGTGCTTTGAATGATAACAAGTGGCTGATTGAAGAGGGATTTCAGCATGTTGTCACCTATCTGCTCCACTCAGGCGAGTTCAATTCTGCTCTTGGGGAAGTGTACACCAAGCTGCTTATTCATGGTAAACATGCAGGCTTCATTGTTGGTTTCAAGGCCCATGAATCAGGTCAAGTTTTGGAAGAGTCTCCCCTGTATCAGCCTAACTCCATGGAAGTCTTCAAGGAAATAGTCTTAAAGATGGAGTATTCAACTTACACATACGTTTCCCAAGTTTCTTCTTACCATGGGAAACCTTTGAAGGAGTTGAAGCAGCTAAACCTGAAGGATTGAATGAGGTTGTTTGTGCTAAGGTGTTTGAAGCTTTTTCCAGGAAAAGGACTCATTTCGGGGATAGGGAGGAGACTTTGGATGTTGATGAGGGCGTGTCAAAGGATACAAGTGTTGAAGCCTCAAAGGCTGGTGGTCTTACTGAGAAGCTGCCAAAGAAGGGGAAGAAGTCTAAGAAGGCAAAGATGGTGAAGGCGACTTAAGAGGATGAAGCCTTCAGGGTCAGGTGGTATTGCTTAGCTTCTTTCTACTCCTTTATTCGTAGCTATCTTAGCAAAATGTCTGTAAACAATTAACTTATGTGGTGGTCTTTGAACAATCTTTCTTTTGGTGGAACCTGGCAGATTCCAGTATGGTTGTGGGCTTTGAATAGCCTTATGAACAATATGTGGTACTTGGCCTGTTAAAGCCTTTATGTTTAATATTTAAGCACTTATGGCTGTCTTAGGTAACTTTGTTTGTTCAGCTTTTGTTGTTTGATTGTGAGTCATGATGGTTTTGTTGTGTTTGTCTTTGTTAATGTTTGGGAATGTTTAACCGGTAGCACCTTAAAAGGTTGAATGTTGCAGTCATTCGTCCTTAAGGTAGTCTAGGCAAACAAGTCACCATCTATCCTATATACACTACTTAAGTGTTTTATGGGTTTTCGTAAGTTTGTTTTTGTTTTAAACTTAAGGAACAGTTGGTGTAGGATGTTCAAACCTGTCTATGAGATATATAAATAAGCACTTTGTGTATCTCATGGAGTTGGATTGATTTAGGAATTCACCCCTTATATAGGTTCATTCAACCCTTGAACCTATTGAGCGAAATGGCTTGGGAGCTCATCCCCTTACATGGCCCATGCCATGGAGTTTTTTGCAAGGTTCTCAACCTGTAAATAGGATAGAAAGACAAATTTTCAAAAGAGGATCTACTGATCCTTTCATTGATTCATAATGTCATCGTTACATCATATAACAGGAAGAGAACAACATTTTTTGAAAGCCTAAACAAAGAACCTTTTAAGGTTCTTGCCATTCCAGTGGCGTGGGAGCTTCTTGCCTTCTATGTTGGCAAGCTTGTATGATCCTCCCTTGTGGGACTCAAGGATTGTGTAAGGACCTTCCCATTTAGGTCTGAGCTTCCCTTGATTTTCTTTCTTGCTTGCTTCATTGTTTCTTAAAACTAGATCTTCAGGCTTGAAACGTTCATGCTTCACTCTAGCATTGTAATAGGACTCCATCTTTTGTTTGTATCGAGCTTCTCTGATTGCTGCCGAGTCCCTGGCTTCCGCCAAGAGATCTAGGTTGAGCAAAGCTTCTTTTTCATTGGTTTTGACATCAACATGAAGTGTTCGAGGTGTGGTGACCCCAATCTCAGCAGGGATTACTACTTCGGATCCGAATGTAAGGCTGTAAGGTGTTTTCTTGTGGCTCGTTTTTTCAGTGGTTCGGATGGCCCATAGGACACTTGGAAGCTCATCAAGCCACTTTCCCCTTGCTTTCCTAGCCTGGTTTTGATCCCTTCAACCACACTTCGGTTCATTCTTTCCACTTGGCCGTTCGACTGAGGGTATGCTACAGAGCTGAAGACTTGTGTTATTCAATACTCTTTGCACCATGAACTGAAGGGTTTCTCTGCAAACTGTTTTCCGTTATCTGTAAAGAGTACCCCAGGCAAGCCATACCGACATATGATGTTTTCCCATACAAATTCGATAATCTTCTTTCCTGATATTTTTCCCAACGGCTTCACTTCTGACCATTTTGTGAAGTAATCTACAGCAACAAGTAAGAACTTGACCCCTCCTTTTCCTGGTGGGAAGGGTCCAACAATATCCATCCCCCATTTGTAAAATGGCCAAGCTGAATTGATGGGGATCAAGTCATGCTTGGGACTTTTTGGGACAGGAGCATGGATTTGACAAGCTTCACACTTCTTCAATTGTTCAGCAGCATCACGATGCATGGAAGGCCAGAAGTAGCCGAGGTTCATGAGTTTTGCAACAACTGATCTTCGACCACAATGAGCTCCACATATTCCCTCGTGAACCTCCTTAATTAGATATATGCTTTGTTCATGGCGTAGACATCGAAGCAATGGAGCCAAGTACCCTTTTTTGTAGAGTACGTCTTCTTGGATAATATATTGCCTTGACTTAATTAGAACCCTTTCAGCTTCAACATGATCTTGAGGTAGTTCACCCCTTTTTAGGAATGTTATGAATGGAGTCACCCAATTTGGTTCATTTTCACTGATTACGTCTTGCACTTCGAGTTCAGATATGGAGGGATGTTGGATCACTTCAACCAACACCTTCTTAGTGAGATGAGCAAAATTCAACAAAGCAAGCTTGCTAAGAGCGTCAGCTTTCTTGTTTTGTGATCTTGAAACCTGTTTGATGTTGCAAGACTGGAAGGTGTTCATGATTTCCTTTGCTTTTTCTCTATATTTTTTTCATATTGGGTTCCTTGGCTATGTAACTATCATTCACTTGGTTGGAAACCAAGAGTGAATCAGTGAACACTTGAAGCTTTTGAACGGTCATCTTTTTGCAAGCTTCAATCCTACTATCAGGGCTTCATATTCTGCTTCGTTGTTGGTTGTCTGAAATTCCAGACGAAGAGCATAGGTGAATTCTAACCCTTCGGGGTTAATTAGGACAAGACCAGCCCCTGAACCTTCAACGCTGGAAGCTCCATCGGTGTAAAGCTTCCAGGCTTCTGGGTCAAGGGGTTCGTCTATTGTAATGTTAACTTCGGTTGTTTCAACCTTTGGAATTTCAACGATGAAATCAGCAAGTATTTGGGCCTTTATTGCTTTTCTCGGGACGTAGGTGATTTTGTGTTCACCTAATTCGACGGCCCATTTGGCCAATCGTCCCGAGGTTTCAGGCCTTTCAAGCACACTCTTGATGGGTTGATCAGTGACCACTTGTATGGGGTGTGCTTGAAAGTACCTTCGAAGCCTTCTGGCTGTTTATACTAAGGCCAAGGCTGATTTTTCCAAAGGAGGGTACTTGATCTCTGCTAATTTTAAAATTTTACTAAAGAAGTAGACGGGTACCTGTGCCTTGTCTCTTTCGATTGTGATAACAACGCTGAGGGCTTCGTCAGTAACAGAAAGATAGACAGAGATCGTTTCCCTTGTTTCAGGAGTTGCAATGGTGGGGAGGGAAGCAAGATATTGTTTCATTTGGTTGGAGGATTCCTTTGCTTCCTCAGACCACCTGAAGTCTTTCTTGTCAGTGCAACCTTTGAGGGTCTTGAAGAAGGGTAGGGATCTTTCAGCTAGCTTGGACATGAAACGTTTTAGAGCAGCAAGCTTGCCATTCAGGCTTTCTACCTCTTTTTTGGTTTGAGGTGACTTCATATTTAGAACAGCTCGAACCTTGCTGGGGTTGGCCTTTACACTTTGCTTCCCTACAATGTGTCCCAAGAACTTTCCTTCTTCGAAGCCGAATGAACATTTCATAGGGTTGAGCTTCATGTTGATTTCCCTAAGGTTGTTGTATGTTTCTTGTATGTCTTCAAGCATTCGTTCCTCCGTGCTCTTGATGACCAGATCATCAACAGAAGCTTCCATGTTCTTGCCAATTTGCTTAGCGAATGCCTTGTTAACCAATCAACAAGTCAACCTTTAAATCAACCTTAGGCAATGGATAACAATCCTTGGGGCAAGCTTTGTTGAGGTCTTTGAAGTCTATGCACATCCTCTATGAATCATCAGGTTTTCGAACCATCACCGGGTTTGCAACCCATGATTGATACTTAACCTCATGAAGAATTCCTGCTTCAACAAGTTTGTCAACCTCTTGGCAAGCAGCCTTGCTTCGTTCAGGAGCAAGGCTTCATTTTTTCTGAACAACTGGTTTGACATTCAGAGGAATTTTGAGCTCATGTTCGGCAACATCTCGATGGATGCCTGTCATGTCACTAGGACACCAGGCGAAAACATCAGCGTTGTCTCTTAACAACCCTTCAAGCTTTGAAAGTGTTTCTGCTGGGAGGTCTGTATTAACCCGTATTCTTTGTTCAGGGTATTTTGGGTTGATGCTGAGGCCAACCATCAGTATTGTGGTTGAGGGTTGAAGGGTTGCAATTCCGTCCCTCGTAGGGAATTTTGCACTCTTTCGGCTGACGGAGATGGTCATGTCGAAGACCACCACCCCTGGCCTGCCGATAATAACATCATAACTGGATGGCAAGTATAAGACAATAAAGGTTAATGGTTCAGTTCTTAGCATTTTTTCCATCAGAGAAACTAACGTCAAGTGTTATTTCTCCTAAGGGTTTGATCGGTATGTCTGCAATGCCTTTAATGGAGTCTTCAGCTGGTTGGAGCTTGGAGTGGTCCTCTTGACTTAAAAGGTTGAAGCATTTTGCAAACATGATCTCAGTAGCTGCTCCGGTGTCTATATATGCCTTTTGTGTTTTGATCGAACCAACGAAGGCTTCAAGGATAAGGGGATCACAACATTTTTCTTCTTTAGTGTGGGGGAAGCAGACACCTTGATGCTCCTAAGCTTCCAACCTTTGACGCTTGTTAGGAGTTTCTTGTTCAACTAATACCATGGCAACCTCCTTCTATTTCAGCTATGTTCTCCTTGACCCCTTTCACCAAATGAGCTAGTTCTCCAGACTTAACGGCTTCTTCGATCCTTTTCTTGAGCTGTAAACAGTCATTGGTGTGATGTCCCTTTTCTTCATGAAACTCGCAGTACTGGTTGGAGTTTTCATTTCTTTTGCTTTTTGGTAAGGGGCGAGGAGGTCGAAAGGTGTGTTTGACTTCTTCTGTTGCCAGGATTTCTTGAGGAGTTTTGGTAAGGGCTGTAAAGCTTACGTTTTGATCTTTGCTTGAAGGGTTTCTACTTTCGGACCTTCGAGACTCAGACCCTCTAGGTCTTCTGTCATAGGTTCCATAATTGCCTCTCTTTCTGTTAGGACTATTACTTCTCTAGTTGGAAGCCCTTTTTCTTTGTTCCTTGATGTCTACAGCCTCTTCTCCTCGGATGTGAGCTTCAGCCCTTTCTAAGGCTTCTTCAAGGGTTCTTGGGAAACTCTTGTTAAAGTCTCTAGTAAGTTACTTGGAGTTGATGGCGTTCATGAACCCTGCAACCTTCATCTTTTCTTCTGCCCCAACATAGGTAAGGCCTTCTTTCTTATATCTTTCAATGAAGCTTCTGAGGCTCTCATCATCTTTTTGCTTAATCTGGAAGATGACTGTTGCATCCTTGACACAACGTCTTTGCTGTGAGAAGTTGGCCAAAAATCCCTTACCTAGGTCGTTGAAGGTTTTAATGCTTTCAGCAGGTAAATCATTAAACCAAATGCGAGCTGATCTGACAAGGGTTTGCATGAACATGAGGCAACACTCGGGGTCGCCCCATTTTCTATCCGAGTAGCCTTAGAAAAGATCTATAGATGATCTTCAGGGTTATTTGTACCATCATAGGTTCTTACATGAGCTGGCATCTTCAACTTGTTTGGAAAGTCATAGTCTGCTTTCTCTCGGGAGAAGCAAGATAGGCTACTGGGCTTATATGGTTGGTTGACAGTATGTTCCACCCTGGTGTTAGTGTTTCCATTAGTGTTCCCTTGTTGAGCAGCAATAGCTTGGCTGATGAGCTGTTTCCAGGGAAAATGAGCCATCATTTGTGCCATCAGGTGAG
Source organism: Ambrosia artemisiifolia (assembly GCA_032199755.1). Classification (NCBI taxonomy): domain Eukaryota; kingdom Viridiplantae; phylum Streptophyta; class Magnoliopsida; order Asterales; family Asteraceae; genus Ambrosia; species Ambrosia artemisiifolia. The sequence goes on from CM063525.1 coordinate 41,158,158, forward strand.
GCATAAGGTTAAAAACTTGAAGGCTTTCAATCGCAGCCATGTTGGTTGTTACCATAGGGATACTCATGGAGGCACTACGAGCCATGGGTAGTGTGGCCATGGCTTGTTCCCATGAAGTGGCAGCTGGGGGGTGGAATACTGGTGATAGGTGACTGCAGGAGTTACTCTAGAGTAAGTTCATGCCCTATAGGTGCACCGGTGGTGGCAGCTTGGGTAGTGAACAGAGGAAAGGCAGTAGGGCTAGGCCTTGTTGCCTGGTAGGAAGTATGAAATGTGTTGCTAGGACCTGCTTCATAGTTTCGGGGAGTAGGTTGAGAACCAGAGGGACCAGTAAGAGGACGAGGTGGTCCAGGAGAGAGCGATGCTTCCTCCTCGTTGTAGTCCAGTCGAATACGGACTCATTTCTCCCTCTCTTTCATGACATACTGGTTCAAAAGGGATCTGAGATGTAAGAAGTTGCTCGCAACTCGTTCAGGAGTGAGATCCACACGTTGGGGACCTTGTGCAGTGTTGGGGAGAGGAGACAACACCCCTGATCGAGTGGGAGGTGGAGTCTGAAAGATTGTAAACTCATGATGAGCAGGTGGAGTTTGAGTACGAACGGGGGTACTTCCTGGAGTGGAGAACGACAAAGATCTGTTAGGAGAAGCTTGATCTGTGTTCAGAGAGATCTGATTCACCTCTTCTTGAGACTCAGGGTCACACATGTTGGAGAGTTGGAGCTACACAATTGATTTTTGCAAAGAGACAATGGCGCAGCCCCACGGTGGGCGCCAACTTGTTGCTACAACAAATAAGGGTCAAACGTTAGTTCTGAGTCTTAGGAATGGTTGAAAGGTTAAAGGGTTTCGATCTGCCTAACGCAGGTCGTGGTGTCCTCCTACGTTGCAAAACGTAGAAGGAGGTTCAAGATAATTATGTTTTTGAGTGTTGTAATTCTGGTTTGAGGATGACTCAAAGCCAGAATTGTTGTTGTTAACTCAAGTGTAGTGTTAGTGAGATAGAGAGATTCTCCCAACGTGAGAAGATTAAGGAAAAGAGAATAGAAGATGTAGTGTGATAGAAAATAATCAGAATGTCCAGTCCTGATGGAGTGTGATTCTGATTTATAGAAGAAAGATCTTCTAATTTGAGAAAGCATATTATCTTGATCTTTGTTGCAACTAAAGGACATACCACTTTAAGCCAAGGATGGCTTTGGACCTGCGGTCCGACCGGTGCAACGTCTCCATGCATTAGACATGGACGGTTGCTTGTGTTGACTGAGGAAAAAGGTGATAAGACAAGTCACCTTTTGATCAGTACTCCTCGAGCCTTTGAAGCATTGTAGCTTTCAACCCTTTAAGCATAATGTTGTGATATTATTAATCTATTTTGCTTTAGGCTACCCACGTCATCAATAATGATTTTATTTTATAAAAATAAACTATATATCTCTGTGTCTGTATAGCTCCTTAAATAGACGAGAAGAGCTTGAACTTAGGCTCATTTACACCCTTAGAAAAGTAGATCTCACCTTGAAAATCCCCATACGTCCATCCTTACTCCGGGTACCCTCTGGAAAGAAGAAAACAGATCCACCATTCTTGACAATCTCCATGCATCTTTTTAGAGTTTGCTAATATTCATGAAGCTTAAGTCAGAATTATGAACCGTAAAATGAGTCAGATTCGGGTCAGTAAAGGAGAGACTGTAAATAATGCTATTTTCACTTCAGGATTGGATAAAGAAGATACCAATTGGCTTTTGTTGTCCATATGCTTAACAGGAATAACGCCCATTAAGAACATTGTAAGTTCATATAAAACGTTACTTGAGATTAAATAGTTCAACTATTAGTTAAGTAGAACACATAATATAAGAATAGGATGTGCTAATGTATTGGTAGTTTATATAAAATGTCTCTCAAGAATAAATGCTTGAACTGTTTGTGAATAGAAACCCATTAAGTAAGAATAGTGTAAGATTATGCTTAATTGCTTTTCTCTTTCATTAAACATAATGGGTATATATAATTACAAAACAAATCTCCTAAATGGAGAGGAAATATTATCTACTAATGATACAATATTTTCTTAATATATACATAGTCTATTACACCTTCGCAGTCAAAGCGAAGGGTGGCCGGATGCTTAGACTGGATCGAAAATCATCGAAGAGAACGCGCGGCAGTCTTTCGGTGAAGATGTCAGCAATCTGATGGCGGGAGGAAACATGCAACACACGAACGTTTCCCATCGCGAACAAAATGAATATCTAACTCGATATGCTTCGTGCGTTGATGTTGAATTGGATTTATGATAGGTAGATAGCACTGACATTATCACAATAAACAATAGTGGCACGAGTGAGAGGTCGATGGAGCTCTAAAAGGAGGTTGCGAATCCAGAATATTCCAGCTACGACATTGGCGACCCCACGGTATTCTTCCTCTGCACTGGAGCGACTAATAGTGGACTGCCGCTTTGACGACCAGGAGATTAAGTTGTCACCAAGATAGACGCAGTAACCCGAAGTGGAACGTCTCGTGTCAGGGCATCCTGCCCAGTCTGCATCAGTGTAGGCACGTAAGGAACCAGTATCAGAGAAACCCAGGTGAAATCCAAGATCAGGGGTTCCTTGGATATAGCGAATGATCCTCTTCAAAGCATTCCTGTGGTGACCCGAGGAGCGTGCATGTGCATGCAAATTTGTTGCACAACGTAGGAGACGTCAGGTCTTGTAAAGGTTAGATACTGAAGAGCACCTGCAAGAGAAAGAAGTCGAAGACTCACCTACAAGAGTATCCATTAGCCGAAGTCGAAGACTTTCATTCGATGAGGTGAGAATGATGTCATCAACATATATCAATAGATAAGCAATGTCACGTCCCTGATTATAGATAAATAATGAATTATCTCATTTACTCTGTCGAAACCCCTGTAAAAGAACGAAACCAGTGAAGCGTTGATACCATGCTCGGGGTGCCTGTTTGAGACCATATAACGACTTCTTTAAACGACACACGTGGTCTGGATAGTCACTGTGGCGAAACCCTGTGGGTTGATACATGTAGACTGTCTCATGTAAGTTGCCGTGTAAAAAAGGCATTGGTGACATCCAACTGGTTAATTTGCCAAGACTGAGCTAGTGCGAGAGATAAAATAAGCCGAATGGTTGCTGGTTTGACAACCGGACTAAACGTTTCCCCACAATCAATACCTGGTTGTTGATTGCGGCCATCACAAACTAGCCGTGCTTAATTGCTTTTCTCTTTCACTAAAACAATTGTAAGTTCGATCATATACAATGGTTTCTTAAGATTTCATAGTTTAACTACTTGCTAAAAGGAGCATCAAATGAGCTAAAACATTGTAAGTTTATATAAAACGTCTCCTAGGAATAAGTATTTCACATGTTAAACTCATCAATTAAGATTCGAATGTGCGAAAACATTAGTGCAACATTATATGTAAAGTTTTTTTTTTAAACTTCATTACCAATTTACCACTGATGAGCCCTCAAATTAAGAACTGCCCAAAAAAAATTACAACATATACAAAGGAAGAACACACAAATCCTTTCAAAGAAGGTTTGTGTACCTAGACCGACTTTAAAAAAAACAACAAAGATTTCACAGTGCCCACTAAATCACTCACCTTAGGATTAATCTTCAACTAGCTGTTAAAAACAACACATTAACTAAAAATTAGTTGTGTGTGTTGTGAATCTGCCCTGTTTGCATATTATACTTGGATTATATTGATGAACATGAGTATGCACAATCTCTTTGTGCAGGGACTCGTAGGATAGGAACAAAGGGTGGAAGAAACCTTTTGATATTAATGTTTCCACACAATACAAATGAGACATACTAGGGGTATTTATACCCTTACAAATGACGGTTAAATAACTGCCCTAACATAACTAACCGACACATCTAATTAACCGACACAACTGTTACTATTTGGCGCCTTTTAAATTCTACAGTTTGACTTTTCTGAAGTCAACCGTTTGACTTTCTAAATTAACAAAATTTCTTGATTACTAAACTTCTAACAATCACTCCCCTAATGAAGAAATGGTAATCTTGTTTACTTTGTTCATGTTCATCCTTAATTGCAGCCTTCTTGTCTTCTTTTCTTCTTAATTGATCTTGAACCATTCTTCTAAATCTTCTATCTTTGATGATGATCCGATATTAAACTTTGAGAAATTGATGTTAAAAGGATTATCACAATCCTTAACCTTCACGGTTTCTGCCATCTTGGCCTTTCTTCTACGATCATCATGATCGGACAAACAACTAGGAATTAACATGCACTCGTCTTCTTTTCCTATTGTATCAACATCTTCGGAGATTAACGGTGCCTTCCTCTACACTCGTCTTCTGTCTCCACACAATAAACATCTTCTGATTTCTCTAATATCGAATAAGTTTCGGTTCTTGATTGAAACTTTCATAGTTTTCTGCCTTGCCGGAACTCCTTGCCGGAAAACGGTTTCTGCGTTTTTCTTTGAATCTGTTAAGGCTTCTTGACTGCATCTCTTCTGATTGACTGATGATAAATCCAAGTCTGAATCAAAGAAATACTTCACTGTTGTTCGATTCTTATTCTGATTAAACTACCGATTGACTTTTGCAAAACAGGGACGGCAATCGGATTTTCTCACAGGTTTGTTCTTCGTCTTCTTCTTCCCAGGAGCGTCTCGCTCTGATACCATGTTGTGAATCTGCCCTGTTTGCATATTATACTTCGATTATATTGATGAACATGAGTATGCACAACCTCTTTGTGTAGGGACTCGTAGGATAGGAACAAAGGGTGGAAGAAACCTTTTGATATTAATGTTTCCACACATTACAAATGAGACATACTAGGGGTATTTATACCCTTACAAATGACGGTTAAATAACTGCCCTAACATAACTAACCGACACATCTAATTAACCGACACAACTGTTACTATTTGGCGCCTTTTAAATTTTGCAGTTTGACTTTTCTGAAGTCAACCGTTTGACTTTCTAAATTAACATAATTTCTTGATTACTAAACTTCTAACAGTGTAAAAATATTGTATGTGTATATAAGTTCTCTTAAGATCAAATAGCTTTTTTAACAATATATGAATAGAAAACATTAGTTGAATCGATTATGTTAAATCATTTCAACCATGTGTTAGTAAAAGTAAAACATGCAGATTAATGTGAATATTTGCAAAGCTTTTGCATGTAATGTAAGTGCATTATTTGTATGTCCCTAGCTAGTGATAGGTCCCTATAGGTCGTTGGTTAGGTTAAACAAGTGGTTTATGGCTCGTAATCATACTAGCCTGGTCCAAGGGGGAGTCTGTTAGTGCATGATGTCCCTAGGCTAGTATATTAGATGTTTGGACGGTTTCTAGGGTGTTTGGGTGTGCTTGGAAGTCGTTTTGGCTTGTTTGGAAGTGTCGCACGAGTAGAGAATATTTTGGACGAGTACAAATTGTACTCGTCCATAATCAGTCAATTTTTGCACGAGTAGACTTTCTACTCGTGTGATTTTTGTCAGTTTTGCACGAGTACAATCCTCTACTCGTGCGTAATTTTGTCTACTCGTGTCTAAGGCCCTGGACGAGTAGAACAGGTATAAAAGCTTCCAACCTTTGCCCTAATCATTAGTTCTTGCCACACACACTCTCCAAACACCCTCCCCAGGTCTGAGAAGTCTGATTTGATCATTGTAAACACTCGAGCTCTGTTTTAATGATAAATCTTTAATCTTTTGACCCATTTGTGTGTGTTAATTACTCATTTATCATTGTTTCAAGTTTGTTTCTGTTATTAGAACATATTCAAAGGTTTCCGCACTTTGAATATAACCCTCGTGATTGTCGGTTGACACGTTTGTCGATCCTACAAGTGGTATCAGAGCCAAGGCTCTTATCACGAGTGTTTAGATATTAAAACGAGTCTAAACAGGTGGTTTTTGTTACAAAAGGTTTGGATTTCTGTCAAAAACCTGTTAAAACTTTGAAACTTTGGGTTTTTTTTCATAAAAACATAGTTTTTCAAAATCTAAGTGTGCTTTTACGGATTAAAACGTGTGTTTTTGATTGGGTTTTGTTCTAAAACTGTTTTGGAATCATTTCTAATCATTTGGGGATTAAACACATCGTTTTTTGTAAGATTTTGAAGCAAAAATGGTAGTTTTTGTGCAAAAAGTCATCTCAGACCTGCAAGACACGAGTACAGACGATTAGACACGAGTAGAGTACTGTACTCGTCCATTTTAACACGAGTAGGGGTGTACTCGTGCATATTTTAGACGAGTAGACCTTCTACTCGCCTAACATTTGTACTCGTCCCTGATTTTTGTACTCGTGCTACTGTTTACACGAGTAGACTTCTACTCGTCCAAAATTCACCCAATTAGACTTGTACTCGTCCAAAATTCACACTATTAGACTTGTACTCGTGCGTAACAGTGCTGTAACCAAAATTTGCCTAAGTATCGGAATTTTATCGAACTTTAACATATGGCAAACCCGTGGGGACATCTGAACCAACCGAGACAACAATATAACCAACAAATTAACAACCAAATGAATGTACCCACGAATCCTTGGCAGTTTTCGGCCGAGCGTAACGCGCAAAGGATGCAACAACAAGCAACTGTTGCCGAAACCAATCCGTGGGTGCATTCAGAGAAGATATCAATGTCAAACACTAGTCAAAGTCAACAGAATCAAACCGGAAAACTAAACCAGTTTCAGACAAATCAAGAAACAGTTGTGGTTTTGGTTACTCCTGCAATTCACTCTGTCCTAGCAAACAAGGATGCCGCGAGTGTACTTACTGTGCTTGCTGAGAAAGGCTTTGACCAGAAGACACAACTCATGGGAGGTGTTAATGGGAAAATTGCGTGTTTTGCTCAACGAGTAGAGAGTGTGGAATCGGGAGAAGCGTCAGAGAGTGCTCAAATCTCAGAAGAGAGTACAGATGCAGATAGTGAATCATCATCCAGTGAACAATATCCTGAACGAAGTTCTGAAGAAATCAACAGAACTGATGCAAATTGTTCAACTTCTGAAAGGAGTGAATCAGAAGAGGAAGATGTTGATGATCAAAATCCAGAAGTTGGAGTTCAAATCAAGCATGGAACTGAACCTATTGCACAAGGATCGTCCAGGTTTGTCTGTTCTAACTGTGCCGAACTCCAAAGTACGATTGAAAGGCTGTCTGAAAATGACCAGACCCTTACTTGCGATCTAGCTAATTGTATAACCATCAATGAAGTTTTGAAAGCAAATGAAATGGAGCTTAAAAACTTAAATGAAATTTTAATGAAAGAAAATTATGAGCTTTCTAAAACTCTTGAGGAAATAAAGAAAGAATTAGCACAAACAAAATCTGATTATGAAAAAGCCCAACATAAGCTAGATGGTTTTCAGTTTGCAAAGTTTGTGCTAAGTAAAAATGATGTTGATCTTAAAAACCAGTCTCGGCAAGAAGAAAATCAAGGACTTGGTTACAATAAACGTTCTGTAAATAGACGGAAAGTGAAATTGAAACCAAAGGCCTTATCAGAGGCAGACCTTGAGGATTCTAATAAAGAATCCCAGGAAATTGAGAAGGCTCAATCAGGTTCACATAGCTCTATTAAAAATCACATTTTGTGTGAACCTGAGACGGAAAAGAAGCATTTTCAGTTTCCTGAAGGTACGGAAGGGCTGTATATGCTGGTGGGATCTGACAAATTGTTTTCTGATAAAGAGTTTTCTATTAAAAATGTTGATCAATCCTTAATTAAACATATTTTTGAGGAAATACCAGTTACTGAAGCTCATATCAGAAAACTAGTTGATCAGAAGAAACATGTTGAACACAAACCCACCAAACGTGTGAATCAACAGAATCGGTCTGGGAAAAATCAAAAGGGTCCCAAGATCAATGAACTTAAGCCCATCAAATCGAAAGGTACTGATCAGATGAGACATTCTCTTCAAAATCATCAAAGAAATTTTTCACCAAGATCATCTGATTATGATTCATATCCGAGTACCTCTCGATTTAGAAGCTCACAAGGGAGCTGTAGCCCTAGATTTTCTCAGGTTAGCTCGAGACAGTCACGGTATGAACCTCAGTACTATGAGGAGTGGAGGTCATGCTATGAATGTAACGAGGTTGGACACTTGATTGCTAATTGTCCCTATCTGAGAAAATTAAAGGGCAAAGCACTTAAGCCCCCTAAATACAACAACCAAAGATACAAGACACCTGAACAACAAGTTCAGGTGACACCAAAGAATGTGAAAAAGAAACAAAGGGTTGTTGTTGATGGTGCAAAGCCTAAAGCTGATCAGGAATCAAGCTCCAAGGCTCCACCTAAGGTTGCAAAACCCAAGGGAGGCCCAAAAGCAGGTCCAAAGACTAACCAAAGGGCAAAGCCACCAGCTGACCCAAAGGTGAAGTCTCAGGTACCACCCAAATCTGTCAAGCAAAGACCTGTGAAGGCTAAGCATGGCCAGATTTGGAAGCCAAAAGCAGCTGAAGCACCATCTGTGAGTTTATCTGCTTCATTAGCACCATCTACATCAACTGCTGTTGATTAGAAAACACCTACCCCTCATGGTAGATGGATGGAGCTACCTATGATTGATGACTTAGGCCGACCAGAGATGGTCAAGGCCTGGGTCCCCCTCGAGAACTAATCTTTGAAGAAGTGTGCAGGATGTTCCAGGAGGAACTATCAGCAGTCATATTTGATTGTTGACAGTGGGGCATCTTAGCACAAAATAGGTGTCATATCGCTCCAGTAAATTGATCAGAATATCTTTGGAGGATATGTAACCTTAGACAATCAAGGAGGGGATTTGTTATCGAAGAAGAAGAAAGAAGAGAAAATGTTCGATGAGAATAATTCAAGACCCAGTGTTTCGACTTAACAACAGATGTCAGTAATGAATAAGAGTGGACTGGGTGATTGCTGCAGAACGATTCCTTCATTAACTAAAGGGTTACCGACCAAAGGTCTATGGTACCCTAATGGCGATAAGCTGGATCTCGTTGACTTTAGTGAATTTATCAATGGTGGTTACAATATTGAAGCTGGATCCGCAACGGGTGGATTTCAGCTCTTGGGAGGTCGTCACATGTGTTTCTTGCAACCTGCGAAGCCGAATTAGGTAGCTGCATTGAGCTGCTGTTTCCAGGTTTATCTTTGGATACTTCTACACACATGCTTGATTACGGTTTGCATTTTCTTATCACCTCCATCTTCTTATTAATAGTGTAACTTCCATAACAATCACTAAGGATCCAGTGATTATTTATGTCCACACTGACTACCGAATTGCCAAAAATTTTACCAAACCATTTGACAAATTTAAATTTGACAATATTTGAGAGGTAAAAGGCATTTTGGGAAAATCTGAGTAAACCACATCAGAAAATCAGTTTTTTTTATTATTTTTCTTCAAATATCAGAAAAATCCAAAAATTTTGTCTTTTCGCAAATTTTTAGATTTTTAGGGGGAGAAAATTCAGAAAAATACAAAAACATCAAAAAAATGCAAAATTAAAAAAAAAATTTGAAAAATAGCAAAAATGAGTTTCTTTGGTGAAAATAGGGAAGATGATATTAACCCATCAGTCGGACTGTCTGAACTTTTATCATCTTAAAATACCGGAACTGATAAGTAGCCTCTACAATGATGTGTTGGTAGGCTCGAAATCATTTCCAAGCTCGGCACGGTGATATAAATCTAAATCAACTAAGCATTGTGTGGATTAACGTCGCGTTGACATATGGTCTAAAATCCTAAATCTCGTTGATAGAATGCCAAAATCTGAGGTTTCTGGTCTTTAAGAGGTTGGTACATCCGGGGTGTTGGGACGAAGAGGATTGAAGAAACCACCTTTTGATAACCTTAGTCTTTTCCATATCTGCCTAAGTATAGAACTGCTGAAGAACAAATAGAAGAAGTACTGAAGAACAAACACAAAGTACTGAAGAGTAAATTCATCAGAAGTTCTGAAGTCTAACCAGACATTTCACTGAAGAACTACTGAAGACAAACTGCTCATCAGCAGTTTGTCACTCATCAGCACTTTCCATCAGAAGCTTCTAACCGACTGAAAGATCAGCAGTTTTACTATTATATTGTTTTGTTAAAGTCTTGATTTCAAGTTTCAATGTACAGACTGATGTAAGCTTATCTTAGCATAATATCTTTGTTAAATATCTTAGATTACTTCAGACTTCAGTTTAGTACAATAGTCTATAAATAGATGAGTTTGTTCATCTATTTTAGATATGTGATTTTGTGTAATATCTTTGAAATTATATTGAAATCCTTCAAGCTTTAAACTCATAATTTCCACTTCACATCTGAGAAACATAAACTGCTATTTCTGCTTTATACTTAGATCATTTATTGTTTCTCATTTACTATTCAGTCAAGGGGGAGTAATAACTCCTCATCAAAGTGATCTTTTAGACCTTTGAACACTTAACTTTCCGCTGCTTAATAACTCTTATATAAATCTGATCAAACACATAAGTGTTCATAGAAACAGCCACTGATCCAACAATTGGTATCAGAGCTTCTGGTTAATCTGATCAAAATCAATCTAATAAATTGAGATTCAGACACAGGCTCAATATTGATATTCAATAAAAAGGATAAAAGGCTCACTTTTTAAATCCATCACTTTAAGAAAGTATTGACAAATCCAAACTTCTTAAAAATGGATCCCTACAATACTGGATCTGCCAACAAACCTCCTATGTTAGTCAGAAATGAATATAACATATGGTCTAAAAGGTTGGCACATACTATCTCTCAAACAAACACTGGATGTTGGAGGTCTGTAGTTTTTGGACCTCACAAACCAGTTGTTACTGATCCAGAGGGTAAGACTGAAAGACCAAAGGATCCAAAAGAATACACGGAGGAAGATTTCCTAAAGTTTGAGCTTGATGCAAAAGCTTTCTCCATGTTGGCTATGGCTCTCCCAAACGAAATTTATGCTGGCCTTTTACATTGTGAAAGTGCCAAAGAGCTGTGGGACTGCCTAAAAGAGCAGTTTGCAGGAACTGCTGAGGTGATAGCCAACATCAGAGAAATACTAGCTCAACAATATGAAACTTTTACTCACATAGAGGGTGAAACTTTAACTCAACAGTTTGAAAGATTTTCTTCACTCATATCTGAGTTAAAAATAAACAATCAGACCTATACAACTGAGTCTATGTTACATAGATTTTTAAGGTCTTTACCTTCAAAATGGGAAACTTACTCAATAGTCCTCAGAACCAGTTCTGATTTTAACACCTTGAACCTAACTAGGTTACATGGTAAATTATTAACTTTTGAAAGAGAAATCAATCAAAAGAAACAGCTTCAAGAATCTGGTAAAACTGCTGATGACTATACTCCGGGTAGCACAGCCTTATTAGGACATGACTCACCATCCTGTTCTAATAATTTTGGTTCTTTTGACCACATTGACATAACAGCTGGGATCTCATCAGATGGATCTTTCCCAGCTTATGACAATGAGGAACTAAGTCAAACTGCTGACAACATGTGTTTCATCATGGATGATTTAAAATATTTTAGCAGTGATGACTTAGAAGAAATGGAAATATTGCACCAACTGGCCTTGTTAAGCTTAAAAACTAACAAATTTTACAAGAGGTCAGGAAGGAAATTTCCAGGACTAAACAATTCAACAAAAGTTGGTTTTGACAAATCTAAATTGAGATGTCATAAGTGTCAAAAGTTGGGACACTTTGCTAGAGAATGTAGAAGCTCTAGCTATAACCAACAAATGTCCCCTGGAAATCAATATAACCCCTCATACAATAGGAATAATGGAACTAATGGGAGTGCTCATTTTGTACAGGCACAAGCTCCAAATGTTCAATATGTGCCACAAGTACAATATGTACAGATGCCTGCTCAACAACAACAGCAGCTCATGCCTCCATTTCCAACTGCTCAACTTCCTGCACAAACTCAACAACCCCCTCAGCAACAAAGCTTATTTACCTCAGGGTATGTTGATTGGAGCAGTCTTCCTTATGACACGTCAGAATGCAGTCAGGATTCAGACAATAAGGTCTATGATGTCAACTGGGGAGAACCTGATAATGGCAGAAAGAATTTTGCCTTAATGGCCTTTGAAGGATACTCTTCAAATTCTGCTCTCACACAGGTATCACAACAATCTCTGTTAAAGCTTTGCACTAAATCTTGCAAAGAATCATTTGCTTTAATTAGAGAAACCAATGTGCATTTACAAGGCAAATCCAATGACATGGAAAGAAAATACACACAAATGAAGTGTGATTTGGAAAGAAAAGTCATGTTGAAAAACAAAGAAATTTCCAAACTAAATGATAAATCCATTGAAACAGAAGCACAAATTAAAACCATGATAGACAGCCTAGGAAAAGTCAGACAAGAGCTTGCTGACACCAAGGTTGATTGTGAAAAATGGGTTGAGTCTTGTAAAGGGTATCAAATGTTACTTAACAAACAAACTGCAGCCAATGTTAAATTTGGCATTGGATATACCCACACTGAATCACCAACAGATTTCACCCACAAAACTGATAATGATGGGAAGAAATTGATTCAAACTTCTGATATGGAGGAATGCACATCCTACCATCAGAACTTCCTTAAAAAGGGAAGTACTGCAGAAGTTAAAACTACTGACAATAAGCCATCAGCAGTTTCAACTACATCAGGAGTTGAGACCCTGAAAACTGCTGATGACCTATTTCAAAAATCAGATTTTGTCAGTAAATTGCCTTCTAGCTCTCTTGATCTATCTAAAAGGAAAGAGAAGGCAAAAGCATGTGAAATATGTGGTCTGTTTAACCACATAACTGAACTTTGCAAATTTAGAAAGGTAAATCAGTTAAATAAACAAAGACAACAACTGATTGTGGGAAAACAGATAAAACAAGATTTTCAAAATACCTTTTTTCCCAACAAACAACAATCAAACAAAACCCTTTCTAAGAAGAAGCCTTTATCTCAACAAAGGTCATCTTCTCAAAGTTCAATTTCAGAAGTTTCACCTAACTCATCAGCAGATTCACAAACTGCTGAAGTTAAAGATTTGATAAACCTGGTCAAACTTCTGATGACCAAAGTTGATGGTGGAAACCAAAAAGAACCCACCATTGTTCTTAATGACAAATCCATTGCCAAAAAGACATGGATTACTAAAAATGGTCCACAACAAGCTGCACCTGTTCTCAAGAGCAAACCCAAAGCCAAACTGGCTTGGGTTGCCAAAACTAACTAATTTGCTATCTTGTGCAGAGAGTCTCCAGAGGTTTGAATAGCATATGGTATGTGGACAGTGGAGGCTCAATGCACATGACTGGATGCAGATACCTGATAAACAATTTTATCAGTCAAAGAGAAGGATCTGTGTCCTTTGGGAACAATGCCAAGGGATATGTGCTAGGATATGGCAATGTATCCTCAGGCAAAATGCAGTTTGACAAGGTCAATCTGGTTGAAAACCTTGAGTACAACTTGCTGAGTGTCTCTCAAATGTGTGACAAAGGATATTCTTCCTTTTTCACAAAGACAGCATGCAAGATCATATCACCAGAAGGCCAGAAGTTGATAGAGAAGATCATTGAAGATCATACTTTGCTAATTGCCAAAAGATGTGGCAATGTCTATGCAGTGGACATTGAAAAAGACAAAGTATTGAACAAAACTGCCTGTTTCTTCTCAAAGGCATCAACTTCAGAAAATGATCTCTGGCATAGGAGACTTGGCCATGTGAACTTTAAAACCATCAATAAAGTCACAAAAATGGGCTTGGTCAGAGGTCTACCTTTGAAGGAATATCAGTGCAAAGAACACTGTGTTTCCTGTCTTAAAGGAAAACAGCATAAGTCCTCTTATAAGTCTATTGAAGAATCAAAAACAACTGCATGTCTTCAATTACTCCATATGGACTTATTTGGACCAGTCAAGATTATGAGCCTTGGTAAGAAGAAGTACTGCTTGGTCATCATTGATGACTACTCAAGATTCACATGGGTCTTCTTCTTATATTCCAAGGATGAGGCAGCTGAAATCATCAAGTTCTTTATTCTACAAGTAGAGAAGCAATACTCTCTATCTGTCAAAATCATCAGGAGTGACAACGGGACAGAGTTCAGGAACAAGACTCTGGATGAATTCTGTCTGTCTAAAGGGATTGTTAGACAGTTCAGCATTCCCAGAACTCCTGAACAAAATGGTGTAGTAGAAAGAAAGAACAAAACATTAATTGAAGCAGCCAGAACAATGTTAGCTGATTCAGGCCTACCTTTGTATTTTTGGGCTGAAGCAGTCAACACTGCATGCTATGTTCAGAATAGAGTTCTTATCAACAAGAGACATACCAAAACTGCCTATGAAATTCTTCATGACATTAAGCCCCTTATCTCCTTCTTCAGGGCTTTTGGATGTCAATGTTTTATCCTCAACATCAAAGACTCTATCTCTAAGTTTGCTGCAAAAGTTGATACAGGTTATTTTCTTGGTTATTCTCCATTGAGAAAAGCTTACAAAGTATTCAATTCAAGAACCAGGATAGTAGAAGAAACACTGAATGTCAAGTTCAATGAATCAAAACACACTCTTATTCCAGCAGATCCTGCTGAATTATTTGATCTTGACAGTTTTCATTTCGGACCTGAAAAGACTGTTGAATCATCCAAACCTCCTCAAAATGGTTTTCAAGGATTTGAAGATGATAGTCCTGCACCATGGACTCCAAACACAGTCAGAAGATCAACTATTAAACCTTCAGAAGTTTCAATAGCTTCTACTTCAGGAACTACTGATGAACATTTTGAAACTCCTGATTCAGCTGAACCTAAAACTCCTGAAGTTCAAATAACAGCTGAACCAGATATTATCAATCTCAGTGGTTTATTTGAAGAAACTGTAGAGCCATCATCCAGTACAGGCTTACAACAACTGATTGAACACAAGGATCATCCATTGGAACAAATCATGGGTGATATGGCCTCAGGGGTACTTACAAGAAACCAGCTCTCCAACTTTTGCTTATTCTCAGCATTCATCTCTCAGTTGGAACCAAAGAAGTATCAAGAAGCCCTCAAAGACAACAATTGGGTGCAAGCAATGCAAGAAGAGTTGCTTCAATTCAAGAAACAACAGGTTTGGGAAATCTGTCCCTTACCTGACAACAAGCAACCAATTGGAACAAGATGGGTCTTCAGAAACAAATCAGATGAGGCTGGTATGATAATCAAGAACAAAGCAAGACTAGTGGTACAAGGTTATTCCCAAGAGGAAGGAATTGATTATGATGAAACCTTTGCACCAGTTGCAAGACTTGAAGCTATCAGGTTATTTTTAGCTTATGCAATTTCCAACAACATTAAAGTTTATCAAATGGATGTCAAAAGTGCATTTTTGTATGGAAAAATAAAAGAGGAAGTGTATGTCTGTCAACCTCCAGGGTTTGAGGATCCTTCTCATCCTGATTGGGTTTACAGACTTGACAAAGCTCTTTATGGGCTAAAACAGGCTCCAAGAGCCTGGTATGAAACACTCTCCAACTTTTTACTAAAGAATCACTTCTCAAGGGGATCCATTGATAAAACTCTTTTCATAAAACATGTTGGAAATCATGTCTTACTTGTTCAAATATATGTTGATGATATCATTTTTGGTTCAACAAACTCAAAACTGTGTGAAGAATTTAAGAAACTCATGCAATCAAAATTTGAAATGAGTACAATGGGAGAATTGCAGTACTTTTTGGGACTGCAAATCAAGCAACAATCAAATGGAACATTTATACATCAATCAAAATATGTTAAAGAATTATTGAACAAATTTTCTTTACAAGACTGTAAAACATGTTCCACTCCCATGACACCAATCACACAAGTTGAACCAGATGATCAAGGGAAACACATTGATCAAACCATGTATAGATGTATGATAGGTTCTCTTTTATATCTAACTGCTTCTAGACCAGATATCATGTTTTCAACTTGTGTCTGTGCTAGATACCAATCTGCACCAAGAGAATCTCATCTAATTGCAGTCAAAAGAATCTTCAGATATCTGAAAGGAACTCCTACTTTGGGGATCTGGTATCCTGCTTCAAGCAATACCAAGTTAACTGCTTTTTCAGATAGTGACTATGCAGGCTGCAAAATGTCAAGAAAATCAACATCTGGTGGTTGTCAATTCTTAGGAAACTGTCTGGTGTCCTGGCAATCAAAGAAACAAACATCTGTGGCAACTTCAACAGCTGAAGCTGAATACATTGCTGCTGCAAGCTGTACTTCACAGATACAATGGCTCCAATATCAACTGCTTGATTATGGAATCAAAGAGACCAAGACCCCACTTTTTGTAGACAGCAAATCTGCCATTAGCATCATTCAAAATCCTGTTCAGTTTTCAAAAACTAAACATATTGAAATCAGGTATCATTTCATAAGAGATTGCTATGAAAAAGGCAAGATTGAGGTGAAGCATGTCACAACAGCCAATCAAATAGCTGACATTTTCACCAAACCCCTTGATTCAACAACTTTTCAGAGGTTAGTATCCATGCTTGGGATGTTAAACTTAGAAGAAAGTCTGTAAGTGTTTCACTTTTTAATTCTGCACATATTTTATTTTTCACTTACATACTTATCTGTCATAAACCTCTGAAGACCAAAAATTTGAGAAAAGAGAAAGTTCTGATGAACAAATTTGAAAACTACTGATAAACATCAAATTGGGATATTTTCAAAATGGATGTAACTACTGATGAAAATCAGAAGTTAGAAAAGTGCTTTAAGAGTCATCTGCATCAGCAGTTGAAACTACTGATGAGAAAACTACACCACTGATGAAGAAACCTTTCTTCTTCAGCAGTTTGACTAAAAGGGTAAAACAGACTTTTCACTCGTCAGAAGTTTGACCTAGTCGGTTAAAAACCTCTGATAAATACCCTGTTCCAACACTTATCCATTCAAAAAGCAAAATTCCCTCTTTCTCTCTCAAATTCAAAGCAAAACCCCTTCTCTAACCTAAAAATCACTGTTCGATCAAAAATATCCATGGCTCTCGTGTTAAAACAGGGACACAACCAAAGAGGCTACTTTGTTAAAGATGAAGCCTGGTCCCAGTATGATGAGATACTTGATCTCATCATGAAATCCCAATATTATGATGCTTTCACCATTGATCCACCCATTCATGAAGAAACTCTTAATGAGTTCTGGGCAAATTCAGAAACGGTGAAGGTGAATAATGAAGTGATTTCCCTCAAATCTTCTATAAAAGGGAAACTGATGGCCATCTCACCAGAAACACTAAGCATCAGGCTTGGTTTGAAGGATTCTGAGGCACCTGAACAAATTCCAACCTCAGATATTCATCTGACCATGACAGAATGTGGCTATCAAGGTACTTTGGCACAAGCAACAGTTTACAAAAAATATTTTGACCCACAATATAAACTGTTATTTCATTATATTATTATGTGTCTTAGTCCTAAAACTGGGTCAATAGATCAGATGCCTTCAACCTTTCAACCTATTTTTCATTCCATCATAAATGAAACTTCTTTCAAGGCATCAAAACTATTTTTCAATGAACTGGTTTTACATCATCAAAATGATAAAAAGAGATTTTTGTTGTATCCAAGGTTTGTTATGCAGTGCATAATAAAAGAACTTGGTGAGGGAGTACTTGAGGGAAAAACAACAACTT
This sequence comes from Ambrosia artemisiifolia, assembly GCA_032199755.1. Lineage (NCBI taxonomy): Eukaryota > Viridiplantae > Streptophyta > Magnoliopsida > Asterales > Asteraceae > Ambrosia > Ambrosia artemisiifolia. The sequence goes on from CM063525.1 coordinate 41,175,897, forward strand.
TAAATCCTTTAACTGCTCAAGTATTCTCTAGGCACAACAAACCAGCACTTTTGCTTGAAGATGACCAAGGGGAAGAACAACCCATCCCCAAGGAACCCACATCTTCCAAACCCAAAAAGATAACTAAAAAGCCTAAACAACAAAAACCAAAAACAACCAAGTCACTGAAAAAGAAAGTTCAGGAACTGGAGAAACCTGAAACTACTGATGTGCAATCTGCACTTGAAAAGGAAGTGGCTGAAACATCCTCTCAGCACACTCCTTCTCCACCACCAAAAAGAAAACCTGTCACAGTTATATTTAAAAGAAAAAGATTTAAGAAACAAGTAACTGTTGACCCTGCCTTTGAAACTGCTGAAACCATTCCCACCCAAACTCCTGAACACCAACCCATCCAAACTACTGAACCTGAACCCTCACATACAACCATAGAAATTGCCCAACTTCTCTCAGGACTTAAAGGAACCCATTCACCACATGTCACTCCCCTTACAACACATCAAATTGGGGAGATGCCTTCAGAAGTTGACATGAATGTGGATCCCTTTAGCCCAACACAGAGAGATGAGGATGAACAAGGGTTTGTAAGCCCAAACTTACAAACTTTTGGTATTTTTGAGGCTGCTACTACTCACTTATCACCCAGTGGTGAACCTGAGGACAGTAGTAACATAGCTAAGACCTCAAATCTGGCAACTACTGATGAAGGCCTAAGGCCAGAAGTAGGAAAACCTCAGGACCAAGACAAAGAGGTTCATGAGACTACTGGTTTGGGTCCAGCTCATGATATAACTGATCCTGCCCTCTCTGAGGACACTATCAGGGATTCAGATGATTCCATTAAGTTGGTTGATGAATCAAAACTTCCACAAACTGAATTGACGGTTGATATTGAAGGTCCTGCATCTAAGGTCTCCAAGCTCAAGAAGCTGGTCACCAAAGATCAGGTTAAAGACCAGTTAGCCCAAAAATCCCCACAACTGGCATCTTCAGAGCAATCTGAAGATCACCCAAAACTCACCCCTTCACCAAAACAACCTACCCAATTCACTGGGCTCACAAGCATAGACTTGAACCAACTATGCAGCCCAGATGGTCCCCTGTATCAGGCACTCAAACAAATTATTACTGATCAACTCAAACCCTTCACAACTGCTTGGGAGTTAAAAGCTAACAATCAGTTTGGGTTGATCAACTCGAGACTTGCAGAGTTGAACAAGAAAATGGATGAAACTCAAGATCAACTTGCAAGGTTGTCTGCTGCAACATCTCATTCTATTCGGCTTCCAGAAGTGGATGAAGCCAAAAAGGGGGAGATGATTAAGGAACCAACAACAGATGCTACACAAAGACAAAATCCTGATCAAGAAGCTGATAGACCAACACAAAGACCAGGAAAAGAAGTAGCACCAGAGTTCAAGTTACCTAAGGCATCAGAGGTAACTGCTGGTTACATTTCTCAAACTACTGAAGACAATCCTTCAGCAGTTGTGACCAAACCTACCACATCAGCAGTTCTACCTCCAAAACCATCATCAGAAGTTCCTAAGGCAACTGAAAAAGACCCTGCTCCCACTCCTTTGCCTACAACAACTTCCACAGCTGTTTTAAACCCTACTCCCATCAGGATGTCAAAAGAATTATTAGAGAAGAGTTTAAAAGAAGCTGCCAAGAAGGCAAAAGAAGACAGAGTATGGAACAGCCTAGAAACTAGAGAAGACTTGAACTATGATGAAAAACTGATCAAATATCAAGAAAAACTTGATGAGCTTGAGGCTGAAGAGAGAGCACTTGAAGCTGCTGCTGAAGATGACAAAAGAGCACAGCTAATAAAATTCATTACAAAGAACTCCAAATCCAAACAAGTGGCCCTCAAGAAACTCTCAACACAAGAACTGACAAGAAGAGCTCAGATGCTATCTGACAGAATAGCAACTGAAAATGAGAGGAAAGCCAAAAGAGCCGAAGTGATTGAAGAATTAGTGGCTAATGACTATGGTTCAAAAGCCTCAATCAGCAAATGGAAAGAACAAACTCTCTATGAGGCTTACAAGAAACTCAAAGCAAAGAAAGCTGCTGAATCAGAAAAATTTGAAAGCCAAGAAGTCCAAACAACTTCTATTGTCAAAAGACCATCTGGTACATTAAGAAAGCCAGCCACTAAAAGAAAAGCAGATGGAGATCCCATTGTCAAGACTGACTTCAAGATGATTCTGTTAGAAGGAGATCAGTTGGTACATGGTGATTTTGATGTTGAAGAGAAACCCATCTTAACCCAATTCAGAGACAAGGCTACCTATGCTTATCAGTTACAACAATCCATTCAAGAAGAAACACATACAAGGGTTGTTACAGAGCATCACCTGCCCAATATGCCAATCCAAGGTGCTGCTGAATTACAAGGAAGTCAAGAGTCTCACCTGAGAGTCACTGAAATCGAAGACATTCCTCAATCAGGTCAACCTAAGGAAACAGGCTTGGTTTCCTATGCCTCTGACTTTGACAGGTCAAAGGTAAACATTGTGAAATGGTCATTTACTGAATCCAACTCAGTACTTGTGACCAGGAGAGACCGTTCAAGTAAGGTCTATAGAAACTCAAAGGAGTTGAGTGTTTTATCGTCCAAAGACCTTCTCACCATTCAACATTTAACACCTGAACTTGGTCCTCTCACTGAGCAACAAAGATGTACTCTTACCACCCGGATGACAGCAGAGATCTGGAGGATGTTAGAAGAGAGAAAAGGACAACAATAAAGGATAGATAAGGTTTTGGCTTCATCAATCCAGGGGGAGATTGTTGGGACGAAGAGGATTGAAGAAACCACCTTTTGATAACCTTAGTCTTTTCCATATCTGCCTAAGTATAGAACTGCTGAAGAACAAATAGAAGAAGTACTGAAGAACAAACACAAAGTACTGAAGAGTAAATTCATCAGAAGTTCTGAAGTCTAACCAGACATTTCACTGAAGAACTACTGAAGACAAACTGCTCATCAGCAGTTTGTCACTCATCAGCACTTTCCATCAGAAGCTTCTAACCGACTGAAAGATCAGCAGTTTTACTATTATATTGTTTTGTTAAAGTCTTGATTTCAAGTTTCAATGTACAGACTGATGTAAGCTTATCTTAGCATAATATCTTTGTTAAATATCTTAGATTACTTCAGACTTCAGTTTAGTACAATAGTCTATAAATAGATGAGTTTGTTCATCTATTTTAGATATGTGATTTTGTGTAATATCTTTGAAATTATATTGAAATCCTTCAAGCTTTAAACTCATAATTTCCACTTCACATCTGAGAAACATAAACTGCTATTTCTGCTTTATACTTAGATCATTTATTGTTTCTCATTTACTATTCAGTCAAGGGGGAGTAATAACTCCTCATCAAAGTGATCTTTTAGACCTTTGAACACTTAACTTTCCGCTGCTTAATAACTCTTATATAAATCTGATCAAACACATAAGTGTTCATAGAAACAGCCACTGATCCAACACGGGGTGAACTGGACGTCTCTCAGAATAAAATAGGGTGGCATAAGTGACGTACGTTGGGTTTGTAGCCTACAACTGAGACACCTCTTTGCCATTCCTAAAGAAAAAGAAAAGAAAAACAAAAAAATAAAATAAATTATGATAAGGAGACGTCTGGGAATCCTTTAAGAGCAAAAAGATCATGAATGCCAAAACCCTATTCTCAAAGAGAATCGCTCTAAGGTAGCAAATCATATACCTAAAGCATCGTACCGTGAAAAATAAAAAATACGGTACTTGACTTGAACCCTGGTCTGGATCTCACTGGTCTCTCTGTTGCAGCGTTCTTGCAGACCTGATCACCACTGAGTCCATTCCTTGTAAATACGGATGACAACAGCTTATTCATCGGTTACGAGGAAGCTTTGTGCATGCCTTGACGCGGGAATATGTCACGTGTGCGGGGAACATCTTTAATCAGTCTTAATATCACCTTAACGTATCTAAAGTGCCTAGCGATAAAACTTGATTTTTTGGGTTTAAGTGGATAACAATACTGGCAGTTGTTGTAGGATGCTTATTGGTAATTTGAACTAAAACTGAACACATAAGAGTTCTAGATTAGTCTGTACACTGATATGTTTCCCTAACAGATGAAACTCTCAAAATATTCTTTTGAATAGTTTTTATATTTCTTGCATTTTTAATTTCTGTTTGATTCTCTTGAAAAAAAAACCCAAAAAGATTTTTATTTTATCTTTATTTTTGATTGACTGATGTTGGAATACAAGTATTCTTCAATTGGAATCTCAGATCCGAAGCCGAAACACAAATAAAATCTAAATTTTACAAAATTAAAGGGTCAAATATCACTTTCAGGGTCACAAATTGTCAATCGTGAGAGTTCAGGGTAGGGATGAGCTCGGGACGGTATCGGTACCGAACCGATACCGATCCCGACAATACCGATACCGAAAATTCTAAAAAACCAATACCGATACCGATTATACCGGTACGGTATTGGTATCGGTTCGGTATCGGTACGGTATCGGTGTGGTATCGGTATTTTACCTTAAAATACCGAACCGATACCGATCCCGTACCGATACCGATAATACCGAAACCGAAAACCTCTAAATGTGGGTACCGATACCGATACCGAACACTCTCGGTTCGGTATTGGTTCGGTACGGGATCGGTATTTTTTCGGTTCGGGATCGGTATTCGGGACCGGATGCTCATCCCTAGTTCAGGGTGAAATTTGAAAAGATCTAAATGTTCAGGGGGAGAATGATTTGTTTCTCAAATTGGTGGTCACTATGGACAAATCTTGAAATTTCATCAAATGATAAACTTCAAGAATTTGTTTGAGTCCGGATTATTTGTCGTATCTAATACAAGTTGTAGTGTGTGTGCAGTTTTATTAATTTTTCCTGCAGGATCAAACACAACGATTGTGCATATAATGATTCAAACGACTAGGATTGAAGCTGAACAAGGCCCGAACCTGAACAACAAAATCATCCTAAACAACAAGAACCCGATATTTCATCTTCAGAGAAACCAGATCGTGGTAGAGCTCCAGCAATCGAAGCTGAAGAAGATGAGAGTCAAGAAATGAAAGTGAAGATGATATTGATCTTCGTCCAAGTCAAAGAATCGTCAATCATAAAAGCGAAGATTTCTTGTTTCCTCCTATGTTATCGAAGCAAATCGACGACCAAGACGAGATCTTATGAAGCCACGACTAAAGCTCAAATCAGTTGATATGTTCAAGTCTTCAGAGGTGATGTGTGAAATGTGTAGTAAATAATCGGTCAAGTTTTAAAAATGGAAAAACCTACAAAACCACACACTAACGGCAAGTGCACCGGTCGCAGTGTAGCAGAGCAAGTAAGTCCGGAATATCGAACCGTGGACACAATGTGGCGACTCTCGGTACTAGACCTCTATCGACTCCTAGCCTAGCAAATTGGATTTTTATGTTTTTTTATTAATTAACTAAAGCAAATAAACTAAAGGGCTCAAACTAACAGACAGCAGAGGATTAATAAGAGGGAAATCAAAGATGGGAAAGGCAACCACCTAGGTATCGAATCCTACTAATGAAATTGGAACTGCCCCGGCTTTGGAAACTATGTTGGCAATCAGGATCTTATTATATTCACATCTAGTATCCTAGTGGCTCCCGGATCATTTACCAAGACTGACCGAAAAGGAATCCTAAAGGCTACTAATCTCACTGATTGGTTAGATCACCTCTCGGTCTCACTAACTATGCTAAAGTACTCGCTAGACTGGTTTAGATTTCTCACTCTCCAATCACAATACACCCTAAAGTGCAAGGAGTAACTTGTAAAGTCAATCTATGACACAGATAAACAAATAATACTAGAAAACCTAGGAAAACCTGATCTCTCAGCGTTTCTAGCCTAAACCTCTAGCACCAAAGACAAACCTGACTACCTATCACCTCTCGGTCTCAAGAGTAAGAAGAATACTAATTACCTCTAAACTCCCAATTAATGTTCCTATGGAATTTAGGCCTAAACCCATAAAGTAAACTACAAGCACAAAGCAGGTAATTCTAACAAGTATCCAAACATGAAAGACATTCACTAAGACACTCGTGGAACATCAAAAGATCATAAATTAGTAAAAAGTACGCACACACATCATAGAATCATAAACAAGTTTCTTACTAAAACATAAATCCAACTATAAAATCCAAAACCGAAACATAAACCAAAATCAAATAGTCGTCATGTCAAACCTAGGTGGCCACTAATGTTTTAGCCAAACATAATAGTAATGAAACAAGATAAAAACATAGGTTCAAAATATAGCAAAGTCATGGTACCAATATTCATAGACACAAAGTAAATAAATATAAAACCTATAACTTGCAGTGATTAAACCCGAGCCTTCAATACTTGAACCACGCCTTCCTCTCCAAAATAAACCTCCAAAAAATATTCGCCCCCTCTGTTGTTGTGCGAGAGCTGCTGGCGGCTGCTTTTTTTTTTATGATATGTTTCCTTCCTCTGAAGTCTACGAAAAAAATATGTGCCATATGTTCCTTATATCCCTCATCCAATGGCCACCGTAGGGTTTTTTTAAATTAATTATTTATGGGCCAAAGTAACTTTTTGGAACAAGTCACGTTTTTAATTATTATTATTATTATTATTATTATTATTATTATTATTATTATTATTATTATTATTATTATTATTATTATTAACTCTAAGCTCGCTCTCCCGGTGCTCGCATCTCGGGTGTTCTTGGCTCGACCAAAATTCTTTGTTTACGCTCCAACGTTCATGAACACCTGCTCTTAAGTGTTGGTGTCTCGATTAAAATTGTTTCATTTTGAGCTCATTTTCTCCAAACACCTATAAAATAATAAAATACATAAATACATAATAAAAGCGACACAAAACGACTAAAAACTTGACCAAATAATATACAAAATACATAGGAAAAGAGATGTGTTTTGCAACACATCAAACATCCCCACACTTATATCTTTTGCGTCCCGAAAAAGAATTATACAAAATCTCAAACAACATTTTCAACAAAGCACTTAACAAAAACGATAGCATCAAACAGGGTCAAAAGCAAGCTACGAAATCAACAAGCATAGCGGTTTCACAAGACTTACATCGTTCAAAAGGCTGACTAGTCAAGATGATACAATTTAAAAAAAAAACCAACCTCGTCAAGCTTCACTTACCTTCAAGCAACCGACTATGCACCTGTAAGCACCCCTCACAATATCACTCATCTCTCGGTTATATATTTATTTGGAGTGAATCTCTTAAAACCGAACTATGAAGCAAAATTATCATAAGCTTGTACGTCAATCAAATCTCCACCTAATTGCTAAAACTAACACAAATCAAGAGGACTTTGAAAGGGTAGGTAAGGGTTAAAGGCAGGAAATTTTATTGGGAAAAATTGGCTAAAAAGAAAAATAAGATATAAACCGGATAAATCATGAACGTATAAAGTCTAACTGTTTTGTCTTCTCGACCCACAACCTTTATTCTATTTTTTTCTTTTTCTTTTTTTTCAGTTTTTTTTTCTTTTTGCTTTTTTTTTCTTTTTTCTTTTTTTTTTTTGTGTCAGCTACTCTTTTTGCTGATCTCTTTTTTTTTCACATTACATAAGTATATACACAATCCGGTAATCAATATAAAATAAAATGGGTGACAAACGAAAGGTTTAGGCTCAAAGTGGTTTCTAAAGGTAAAAATGGGGAAACGGGTCAAATAACAAAAACAAACGAAAAGGCTAAACAAAAATGGGTAATCCTAATGCCTCTATCATATCTGTGTCAAGTCCAAGCCTATGGTCTCAAAATGCATCAAAACGCACAAGTTCTAAAATAATGCAACAAAGTCGGTATATCACACATGAAACGAAATAGTGAATATTTATATATAATATTTAAAGGCTCAAAACTTACTGTCATGTGGAAATAAGGGTTACCGATACTAGCAAGTGCAAAACCAGTTAACCATCCAGTTTGATCCACTATCCCAGGCACCCCAAACATTTTATTTCAGAAAAACAACCAAGTCAAGCCTACTATCCCGCAACTTAAAGAAACATATGCTAAGACCCATAAACCCGACAATCGACCCCGCTTTTAACCGACGTATTACATTGAAAAGGCTCGTTTACTATGCGCAAAAAGGATCGGGACTAACACCAAACCAACTTTTTTTTTCTTTTGTTTTTTTGTGACTCAACCTACAACTAAGCAAAATAAAAACGAAGTTTCCCATCCCCACACTTAGAAAGGCACAGTGTCCCTAATGTGCTCAAGAAAACAATGCAAACAAAAAATAAAAATGCAAAAATAAAGAAGAAAAAAAAATGTGACAACAGAATAAAAAAAAATGGAACGAACTCCCCTGGAATATGTGGCGATGGCTCGCAGAAAGTGTCCCGTTCGTCCATCATCTACAACCGTAATGCATTTCCTTCGCGGCCATAGTCGAAATCCTGCAAAAATAAACTAAAAAGAAAATAAAAGTAAAATGACTCAATGACAAGTGAGACGCATGTTTACAAAAAATAATTTTAAGATCGACCCCACCCGAATGGAGATTGAGTACGGGCGGGGGAGATCCAACAGTGAAAAGGGCCAAGGCAATCCCACACAACTAGATAAACTAAAAATTAAATATATAAAAAAATAAAATAAGAAGAATGAAAATAAAATAAAATAAAAACATACCTGGCAGATGATGATACAAAACTCTACACTTGGGTTTTAACCCAAGTTCAATCAGGTGGCTTCTCTTTTATCCACCCTTTGTCCAACCCGTTTAATTCAGATCGTTCACCATTGTTCGTCAAAAAACGAATGGTGAATCTAGAATAACGTTTGAAAAATTCAAACGGATCAGAGCACCTATTCTTACACTTACCTTGACCAAACCTTGTATGTGGCATATGATGTTGGTCCTTGTGACTGTGAACCCTCTCCCGTGATGGTGGTGGCACGGGCCGATTATCCTGACTGTGATGAGGTGGTTTAGAAATCCCCAATAATTGTTCCTTTTCCACTACCACCTCCTTTTCTTCTCCGTTTGGTGTATCTTTGAACTCCATTGTTGGCTCCCCCATAAGTAACATTTCTAAAAAGGTAAGATCACCAATCGGGTCAAATTCTCCATCTTCATGAGTTGGTAAATTATCCAACTCATCACCAAACTCGTTCTCCCAAGATGGTATATGCACATCTTCTTCTTCATCTTCCATCTTGTCCTCCATCTTATTAACCTCTTCAATTAACCCGACATCTTCTTCAACCTCAGTATCACTCAAAAAATCATCTTCAATGGGATCTTGTTGGACCGGAGGTGGGACTTCTTCGTCCATTATCGTCTCCGGTTCTGGAGTGATATCATATGGCTGTAAGTATGGATTTTGCCCTTCATACCAATCTATATAGATCCTTGGTACTGAAGAGGCAAAAATACTATCGGGTTCCCTCCAAATAGGCATATAGTGATTTTGCATTTGTGTGTAGATGCCTTCTTCATTGTAACCGGCCTCGTCGCGCTCTTTTATGTAGTCTGCTACAGTCTTTCTTCCACTAGCATCTGGCATCCTAAAAATCTCACTGCAAACAGACACTTAACAAACAGATCACGGGCACCAGATAGAAAAGATATAATAGGTAAAAAAAAATTAACTAAAAAGAAATAAATAATAAAATAAAGAAGAATAAAATTATCTACAAAATGACTAGATCCCCGACTCGGGTCGTCCTCGAAAGCGCACTGTGTCCCCGGCAACGGCGCCAAAAACTTGATGTGTGAAATGTGTAGTAAATAATCGGTCAAGTTTTAAAAATGGAAAAACCTACAAAACCACACACTAACGGCAAGTGCACCGGTCGCAGTGTAGCAGAGCAAGTAAGTCCGGAATATCGAACCATGGACACAATGTGGCGACTCTCGGTACTAGACCTCTATCGACTCCTAGCCTAGCAAATTGGATTTTTATGTTTTTTTATTAATTAACTAAAGCAAATAAACTAAAGGGCTCAAACTAACAGACAGCAGAGGATTAATAAGAGGGAAATCAAAGATGGGAAAGGCAACCACCTAGGTATCGAATCCTACTAATGAAATTGGAACTGCCCCGGCTTTGGAAACTATGTTGGCAATCAGGATCTTATTATATTCACATCTAGTATCCTAGTGGCTCCCGGATCATTTACCAAGACTGACCGAAAAGGAATCCTAAAGGCTACTAATCTCACTGATTGGTTAGATCACCTCTCGGTCTCACTAACTATGCTAAAGTACTCGCTAGACTGGTTTAGATTTCTCACTCTCCAATCACAATACACCCTAAAGTGCAAGGAGTAACTTGTAAAGTCAATCTATGACACAGATAAACAAATAATACTAGAAAACCTAGGAAAACCTGATCTCTCAGCGTTTCTAGCCTAAACCTCTAGCACCAAAGACAAACCTGACTACCTATCACCTCTCGGTCTCAAGAGTAAGAAGAATACTAATTACCTCTAAACTCCCAATTAATGTTCCTATGGAATTTAGGCCTAAACCCATAAAGTAAACTACAAGCACAAAGCAGGTAATTCTAACAAGTATCCAAACATGAAAGACATTCACTAAGACACTCGTGGAACATCAAAAGATCATAAATTAGTAAAAAGTACGCACACACATCATAGAATCATAAACAAGTTTCTTACTAAAACATAAATCCAACTATAAAATCCAAAACCGAAACATAAACCAAAATCAAATAGTCGTCATGTCAAACCTAGGTGGCCACTAATGTTTTAGCCAAACATAATAGTAATGAAACAAGATAAAAACATAGGTTCAAAATATAGCAAAGTCATGGTACCAATATTCATAGACACAAAGTAAATAAATATAAAACCTATAACTTGCAGTGATTAAACCCGAGCCTTCAATACTTGAACCACGCCTTCCTCTCCAAAATAAACCTCCAAAAAATATTCGCCCCCTCTGTTGTTGTGCGACAGCTGCTGGCGGCTGCTTTTTTTTTTATGATATGTTTCCTTCCTCTGAAGTCTACGAAAAAAATATGTGCCATATGTTCCTTATATCCCTCATCCAATGGCCACCGTAGGGTTTTTTTTAAATTAATTATTTATGGGCCAAAGTAACTTTTTGGAACAAGTCACGTTTTTAATTATTATTATTATTATTATTATTATTATTATTATTATTATTATTATTATTATTATTATTATTATTATTAACTCTAAGCTCGCTCTCCCGGTGCTCGCATCTCGGGTGTTCTTGGCTCGACCAAAATTCTTTGTTTACGCTCCAACGTTCATGAACACCTGCTCTTAAGTGTTGGTGTCTCGATTAAAATTGTTTCATTTTGAGCTCATTTTCTCCAAACACCTATAAAATAATAAAATACATAAATACATAATAAAAGCGACACAAAACGACTAAAAACTTGACCAAATAATATACAAAATACATAGGAAAAGAGATGTGTTTTGCAACACATCAAGAGGTCATACACTGCGGTGTCACCCTAAGTTGAAGAATGATGAACATGAAGACTTGAAGACTCAAAGACCATATATCACCAGCTAGGTCCAACAAGGAGTCTGTAAATACACTTCTTGTGTGTTTCCAGCTAGATGATAGTTGAGTCTGTAAATCACTAGCTAGGTCCAAGGGGGAGTCTGTAAGTGCATTATTTGTATGTCCCTAGCTAGTGATAGGTCCCTATAGGTCGTTGGTTAGGTTAAACAAGTGGTTTATGGCTCGTAATCATACTAGCCTGGTCCAAGGGGGAGTCTGTTAGTGCATGATGTCCCTAGGCTAGTATATTAGATGTTTGGACGGTTTCTAGGGTGTTTGGGTGTGCTTGGAAGTCGTTTTGGCTTGTTTGGAAGTGTCGCACGAGTAGAGAATATTTTGGACGAGTACAAATTGTACTCGTCCATAATTAGTCAATTTTTGCACGAGTAGACTTTCTACTCGTGTGATTTTTGTCAGTTTTGCACGAGTACAATCCTCTACTCGTGTCTAAGGCCCTGGACGAGTAGAACAGGTATAAAAGCTTCCAACCTTTGCCCTAATCATTAGTTCTTGCCACACACACTCTCCAAACACCCTCCCCAGGTCTGAGAAGTCTGATTTGATCATTGTAAACACTCGAGCTCTGTTTTAATGATAAATCTTTAATCTTTTGACCCATTTGTGTGTGTTAATTACTCATTTATCATTGTTTCAAGTTTGTTTCTGTTATTAGAACATATTCAAAGGTTTCCGCACTTTGAATATAACCCTCGTGATTGTCGGTTGACACGTTTGTCGATCCTACAAGTGGTATCAGAGCCAAGGCTCTTATCACGAGTGTTTAGATATTAAAACGAGTCTAAACAGGTGGTTTTTGTTACAAAAGGTTTGGATTTCTGTCAAAAACCTGTTAAAACTTTGAAACTTTGGGTTTTTTCATAAAAACATAGTTTTTCAAAATCTAAGTGTGCTTTTACGGATTAAAACGTGTGTTTTTGATTGGGTTTTGTTCTAAAACTGTTTTGGAATCATTTCTAATCATTTGGGGATTAAACACATCGTTTTTTGTAAGATTTTGAAGCAAAAATGGTAGTTTTTGTGCAAAAAGTCATCTCAGACCTGCAAGACACGAGTACAGACGATTAGACACGAGTAGAGTACTGTACTCGTCCATTTTAACACGAGTAGGGGTGTACTCGTGCATATTTTAGACGAGTAGACCTTCTACTCGCCTAACATTTGTACTCGTCCCTGATTTTTGTACTCGTGCTACTGTTTACACGAGTAGACTTCTACTCGTCCAAAATTCACCCAATTAGACTTGTACTCGTCCAAAATTCACACTATTAGACTTGTACTCGTGCGTAACAGTGCTGTAACCAAAATTTGCCTAAGTATCGGACTTTTATCGAACTTTAACATATGGCAAACCCGTGGGGACATCTGAACCAACCGAGACAACAATATAACCAACAAATTAACAACCAAATGAATGTACCCACGAATCCTTGGCAGTTTTCGGCCGAGCGTAACGCGCAAAGGATGCAACAACAAGCAACTGTTGCCGAAACCAATCCGTGGGTGCGTAATTTTGTCTACTCATGTCTAAGGCCCTGGACGAGTAGAACAGGTATAAAAGCTTCCAACCTTTGCCCTAATCATTAGTTCTTGCCACACACACTCTCCAAACACCCTCCCCAGGTCTGAGAAGTCTGATTTGATCATTGTAAACACTCGAGCTCTGTTTTAATGATAAATCTTTAATCTTTTGACCCATTTGTGTGTGTTAATTACTCATTTATCATTGTTTCAAGTTTGTTTCTGTTATTAGAACATATTCAAAGGTCTCCGCACTTTGAATATAACCCTCGTGATTGTCGGTTGACACGTTCGTCGATCTTACATGTAATGTGATCACCAACTCTCGTTTTCTTTGATGGTAGTAATCAAACACGATGAAACATAAAATCCAATTCTCAAACCAATCCATAAATTATAAACATAAAACTTCAATGTTCATAATTAACTGATCCAAATACATATAGCAAACATTAGAAAAACAACAGAGTAACACTCCAACAAAATTTGAATTTTTGGATGTTTTTACTAGCAATGTGTTGCTTATAAAAAACATTCAAAAATTCATGTGCATACGCATATGCCTATGCACACAGTGCTATCTGCCAAACAAACAACATTCAACACTACTAAATATTACTAGCTACAGCATTTGAAGGACCCTGCCAAAAATGGCTAAGATGCTTTAGGAAGATCATCAAAAGCATACCCATCATCAAACTCAAGTTCGTCTTCCAGTTGTGCAATGCCTCCTTCCGGCTGCTTCACAAAAAAAATTATGATCCAATCAAATCAACGAACATAGAGTATTCATTATGTTCACACCAAATATCTATACTATATATAATGCATTTTACAAGTGTATTTTAAGATATCCAAAAGTTAATAACCTTTTTTTTTTCCGTTAACACATAAGGTACAACCTAAAATTAGGGTACCCTAGCCTTTTAAACACTTTTACACTTTAATACCATTATTTTAGTTACACTTTATATCTCTCAACTTTACTAAACTTTTGCTTTTCTAAACAACATTTACACTTTATATTCTTATTTTTAATCAACTACCTCACAATTCTTAGATAGTTATACTTTTTTTTTCATAGGTGAATACTTAAAAAAAATTACATCATAAAAGCGAGAATTTTATTCTATTTAATATCAGTATAGTATTGCTTTTATTTTTTAGTTTACAAAAAGTCAGTATGTTACATGATTAACAATATTTAGGGGTGAAGAATAACTGTAACAAACAAAAAATAGACGAAACCAAACAAATTAATTGAAAATTAAATTAACCAAAACCAAATTAACTTAAAGTCAATTAGCGGTTCTTTTATACCCTTAGTTAACCGAAGTTAACCAAACAAGGACCAAGCAATTGATATATTCATAGCTTTTATACCTCATTTTCTTGTATTTATACCCCTATTTCATGTACCTCTAAACAAAAAATTAGCAAAAGTTTGGTTTTTGTTATTAACAAAAATTAATTGAATCGAACTAAAAACCGACAAGCTTACAAAATAAACTGAACCAATTAACCGATTGGTTAATAAAGATCGATTAACCGATGACTTTGGTTTTGATTTTGACAAATAACCATACTAAACCATGCATATCCTTAAAAGTGTCTATGTTCCCCGCAACATCGTGCGAGCATCCTGCTAGTTTAATGTTAAAAGTTCATGTATGTACCTGATCAAGAAGTGCACTTAGGATGTCATCTTGGTTGTCCCCCGTTCCATTACGATGGGTCCCACTTACATCGTTTACCCCAAAAGACGAGGTGGGTCCCATTTGCTTGCTAGAAGAATACGACGACCAATTGGTGAAGGCCATGTTTGGAGAGCACGAATCGGGCCTGTTCTGGTTCGAACCATTTAAAAGGTTGTAACTTGGAACAATCTCACCTCCTGAAACGTTTGATCCTAGACCATGTCCCAACATTCCACTAGGAAAAATAGGTTGACTTTGACTTAGACCTTGACCTGGACCAACCATTGGCATCAATACATGACTGTTCACATCATTGAACGGATATTGGTATGATTGGTTCAATCCCATGAGTTGATTTGGTGCCATATTTGTTGGATTGCCATAAAATCTTGGATTTCCAAAGTTAAATGTGTTTCTCTGATCAATTCGAGGCAAAGGAACCGAAGATCTTGAGTTGTTTAGACGATCAAGAACCGATGTTTGTAGTGGCGTGAGGCTTTGACTAGAGAATTGACCCCTGCCCACTAAGGCCCGATGGTCGTAACCTCGATCGAGGGTACACCCCATAAATGAGGTGCCAATTGAGGCCGGTCGCTTTGACTCACTTAGTCGTTTGAGATAAAGACGATATTTCTGCACCAAGTACTTACACATGTGAACACATCTTCTTAAGAACATATATAAATTATGAAAATGATGTAAACTTTCAAGGGGTTATAGTGGTGTTGAGCTTGCCTGAAGATGGCTAGCGATGTTTTCTCGGGTTATACCTGGAACGTTCATCAACTCCAATATTTTCTTTGGAACGGCCCCTGTGGTTTAGAGTTCGGGGTTTCGGGTTTATGTATCAAAGTAATAATTTTAAAAAGAAAAAAAAACAAGAGTAGAAAATGTCTCACTATCAAGCCCGAGTTGATTAACAGCTGCTACAAACTTTTGATGAAGCTCAATAGACCAAACGACACGAGGCTTCTTTGAAGAAGAAGTCTCGTCTCGTTCCTCATACTCATCCTCATATACTTTCCTCTTTATGTTTCTCCAGTTACGCCCTTCGTTTCCTGAAGATGTATCTTCAACATCTTCTGGAACTTTGTGATGTTGGTAAACATCATCAGCACTTGTTAAACCCTTGAAATGTTCCCTCTTTTGTTTCTTTCGAAAAACGTGTTGCCATATAGCACGCAACGCCTCAATACGAACAGGTTTGATTATATAATCGCATGCACCATGAGCTATACCCTTCATCATTACATCTTTGTTGTCATCCACTGACATCACTATAAAATTTACCGTATCATTAGTTAAAAGTTATGAAGATGATTGACAGATGAAGTCATTTTTTTATATCCGGATTTATAATAACCTAGAGTCAACATTTTCAGATCGGGTTAGATCGAGTGGGATTGAATTTAACTAATTAGATATGGTCTATAATCGTTACTGGGTTAAAAAAAAGTTAGAAAAACATAGACCTTTTAATGATCTAGAGTTTCCTATCTAAAATTAACAATTCAGGCTTTGTTTTTAAGGGAAAAAAAATAAAGATGTCACTCGTAAAAAGACAATAGTGTCGATTCATATATTTTCTATTACGGGATACATATAATATGGAAATTTGAATGGTGTCGGCGACGCTGTTGCCGAGTATGTGGCTGAATACTAGTCTAATGGTCATTTTCTATGTTGTTTTAACATATAACTTTCTTCATCTTTAAACCCCAAAGCCCAAATCACACCCATCCTTCTGAGTAACTTTTGAAATGAGTTTTAAGTTGCTAAATAAAAGAAATCACCAATCTTCTCTCATATCACAAGTAAAAGAGAGTAAATTTTCTCTGTGTTCTCTCCTTTGGCCTTGTTACCATGACAAATTGAATTGTACTGTTATCTGATGAATGTCTAACGCAAATCACCAGCCAATCTTTATTCTATTGTACTTTTAACTAATATTTTTTAGTAATTTTTAAATTGTTTTTGAAAAAGTAAACATGCATAAATATTTTTATGGATATACTTTTTTATTATAATTTTAGTTTTCTTTTTTGGTTTGTGATAGCAAGTGCACCACAACCAATTGAGTTTCCATCTATCTTCAAAAATCCCGCTGTGTAACGCGGGCACTTTTACTACTTATTCAACATATTTCAACTCCACATTTAGAAATCTTGTCAAGCAATTAAAACAAGATACACGCGCACAAATGCAAATGATTATTTTCGACTTACTAATGACAGGAATATCCATTTCGAGCCCAATGAGTTCGAGAAGTTTGAATCCATCCATGTCCGGCATATGAACATCACTCAAAACTATATCACACACATCATTTTTTTCCCTCAGCAATGATAAAGCTATCTCAGCTCTATTGCATATAATTGCTGTAAATTGTCAAAACAAATTCAGTTACATCAAGAAATTTGAATTTGACAACAAAACCCTAATCATATTAGGGTTTTATCTCTTGATCAATTAAAAAAAATATGTAAAATAAAGTTCTATAAACAATGGGTACGTGTACGTAGTTTGTGTTTTATGTACCTTCATAGTTGCATTGTTTTAGCATTCTTTCCAAGATCACGAGACAAGTTGGATCATCGTCAACAACAAGCACCCGGAGCCCTACCGGAAAGTTTTCCGGTACATCGCAGGCGCCTAAGGACTTCCACGAAGCACTACTTCCAGACATTGTCAAATTGTACTTTTTTTGCAATCACCCAATTGAATTTATACAAAAATAATCATACCCGTTGAACAAGATTTCAAAAAACACAAACCAGATTCGTCCCACAACGTTAAATTTTCAAGATTTTGGTCATATGAGATATGAGAGTGTGTTTTCATATTACATAATAAAGGTTATATTATTACACATTAATTAATTCTAGTATTAATATTAATGGTATTATTAAGTAATACTATAAATCTATATTGATTAAATTCCCTGTTTGATTCGGATTTTCTTTATGATGGTATTTTAGATTTATTATGTGTTTCGAATTAGGAATGGAATTATATTCAAAGTTTTGGTTTTATTTTGTAAATGAAAAATGATTTAATATTGGAGTCAAACAGGGAAAAGTGATAATATAAGAATGCGATTAGATTAAATGTTGTTAATGTTATTATAGGTAATTAAGTTAAAATAAATACAATTATATATGTGTGTAAATTGTTTTGGTCCAAAAAGTAATTGCATACTAAAATCGAGTAATTAAAGAAAATGTGATGTTGGACTATAAAGTTTTGAATTTATCACGATGTCTTGCAAATGTTGTATAAAATTATGTTGATGTATAAAATTTATTAAAAATATCATTGTATGTAACGTATCTTTAACTTATTATTTAGTGTAACGAACAAATGTTTTGTTACCATTTTATGAAAAAGGTGACGTGCAAGTCTTAAGGCGTTAGACACAACAACAATCTTTTTCTTCGTCTTGCATTGACACAAGTTTATTGACTTAGTACCGGTGCCACGAAAAGATATGTTTTTAAATCTCGCATGAAAAAACCTCCTTCAATTAGGAATTTTGTTTGGGGAATGATGTGTTCATATAACCAGCGTTTTCTAGGGAGGAGCAACAAATACGAATAACATAAATGAGTCGCTTCTAGTAGGGTTATAGTGTTATAATTATTGGGTTAGGGTTGTACATGGTTTGATACAAAAAGAACATGGACCTCATTCAATATAATGGTGATTTACTTGGAAAGAGGAGGTGGAAGATGTGTGTATGGTGCGCTTTTTTGCATAATCAGGAAATGAGTTGTGACCGTAGATGAACAGTTACTTGTTGATGGATGGTTGCTAGCGACGAGGGGCTACATGTGGTTGAATAATAATAATAATAATAATAATAATAATGATAATAATAATAATAATAATAATAATAATAATAATAATAATAATAATAATAATAATAATAATAATAATGTGATCTGGCAAAATTCGAGTGATATTGCTGCTTTTGGGCTGATCACAATATCACATAACTTATTGTCGAATAAATATGAATTTTCATGTTATTTTTCATTTATATCAATATACCAGTAGAAGCATCATAAAAACAAGTACGTAAACAAACTGAACCAAGGTTTCAAATAATTAAATAATTATTCCGCATTTTACTCGAATACTTGTTAATTATATCATTAGCACTAATAAAAGCAAATGCAATTTTAACCAAGTGTTATAATCTTGGCCTCTTGTGCACCAAATCCTCTTTATTAGCGACCCGGCCCCTTTATTTTGGATGCAAAGCACATTATCATATATCAGACGTCGTATCATATGTTCAAAAATCCTATTTGTCTTAACATCTTGCAATCTTTACTTCATATAATGTTGGTCACTCCATTTTTGCCACCTTGTGGATGCACATTTGTGTGTTTATCTGTTCGTGCTAAGAAAAGTCATCTCAATTTTTATAATCATGTGGTTGAACTTTTTTTTTATTGATGTCACAATGATAAAATATCTTATATCTATCTTAAAATCACATAAGGGTAAGTCCACCCGTTGTACAACTACCATATAGGGTTGCCAACGTGCATCAAAGAACCAAACTCGGGAAATGTCTACATCGATGAAGTGAAGGTGCACCCAAACATTCCACCATTACGTTGAACTTCAGTACTCATGTACAATGGGGCACGTGTTACATTTATATGACTCTGTGTGAATGCATGGCTCTCAGTGTGAACATATACTTTCACATGTCACATTTGTTAATTTTAGTAGGGTTTTAGTGTTATGACTATTGAGTTATGGTTTTATAGGGTTTTGTAGCGAAAACATTGACCTCATCCAACACCTAATGGTGGTGTTGGTGTTGGTGTTGGTGTTGGTGTTGGTTTTGTTGGGAGAGCAAGGTGGATGCTTTTATGTATGCGTGCATCTTTTTTTGTTCATAGATCATGTATGAGTGATGGTCAAAGATAAGTGGTAGTATGAAATATAGGCGGTAGTCGAAGAATAGTGGTGGTTTTGGTGATAGGTGGTTGTTAGCGAAGAAGGTTTAACAATGCCAAAAAAGGAAAACGATTATATAAAAATATGAAAGTTCAAGCTATTTTTCTTTTATATCAGTAAAACCAATGGATGTCATGTATAAATAAGTACATAAACTAAACCAAAACTTCTAAATTATTATTTCAGTCATTATCCGGTAATCATTTAGTAAGCACTAATGAGATCTAAAGCTATATAATTCGTAAGTATCGTAATCTAGATCCTTACTTCCTCTTTGTTGGATACTAGGATCGCATACCCTATTTATCTTATATTTGTCCATGTATTTATGATATACACATATCTAAAAAACCTTAGAAATCCTAAGTGTTAACTTTGAAAAGGTGCAACCAACGGCCACCATTACGTTGAACTCCACTCATGTCCAATGAGGCATGAGTTACATGTATATGACTCCACGTGTGAATGCATGGCTCTTACTGTGTGAATATATACTTCCACAAATGTCACATTTGGTAATTTTAGTAGGGTTTTAGTGTTATAGTTATTGAGTTAGGGTTTTATAGCGAAGAGTATCGACCTCATCCAATGCCTAGTGGTGATCTTAGTTTTGTTAAGAGAGCGGTGTGGTTGCTTTTTTGTATGTGTGCATTTTTTTTGTTCATATATCATGTATGAGTGAGGGTCAAAGATAAGTGGTAGCATGAGATGAGAGGTAATCAAAGAATACTGGTGGTTGTTAGTGGAAAGGGTTTATCATTATCAAATAATAAAAAAAAATTATACAAATTCAAGTTATTTTTCTTTTAAATAATTAAAACCAATAGACGTCCTGTATAAATAATCACACAAACTGAACCAACGGTTCTAAACTCTTATTTTAGTCATTACCTGCTAATCATTTAATAAGCACTAATGAAATCTAAAGCAATATAAACTGTAAGTATCGTAATCTAGGTCACTACTTCCTCTTTATTGGATACCCCGGATCGTATACCCTCTTTGTCTTATATTTGTCCATGTATTTATGATATATATATATATGTATGTATATATAAAACCTAAAAATCCTAAGTTTAACTTTGAAAAGGTGCACCAAACATTTCATTTTCATGTTGAACTCCAATTACGTACAATGGGGCACATGTTACATGTATATTACTCCACGTGTGAATCCATGCCTCTCAACGTGCAAATATATACTTCCACATACATATGTCACATTTGGTAATTTTAGTAGGGCTTTAGTGTTATACTTATTGAGTTCGAGTATTATAGGGTTTTGTAGTGAAGAACATCGGCCTCATCCAATACCTAATGGTGGTGTTGGTTTTGTTGAGATAGCGTGGTGGATGCTTTCATCTATTTGTGCACTGCATTTGTTCATAGATCATGTGTGAGTGGCAGGCAAAGATAAGTGGTAGCATGAGATGGACGGTAGTCGAAGAATAACGGTGGTTGGTGATAGGTGGTTGTTAGCGAAGAGGGTTTATCAATGTCAAATAAGAAAAATTATCATACAAAATATAAAAGTTCAAGCTATTTTTATTTATATTAAAACCAGTGGATGTCCTATATAAATAAATACATAAGCTGAACCGAAGGTTCTAAATTATTATTTGTCATTATCCACTAATAATGTAATAAGCACTAATGAAATCTTAACCTATATAAACCGTAAATATCGTAATCTAGGTCACCACTTCCCCTTTACTGGATACCCTGGATCACATACCTTGTTTATCTTATATTTATCCATGTATTTATGATATACACATATGTAAATAAAAAAAAAATTGAAATTCCTAAGTATTAACTTTGAAAAGGTGCACCTAAACATTACACCATTACGTTGAACTCCACTCAAGTACAATGGGGCACGAGTTACATGTATATGACTCCACGTGTGAATGCATGGCTCTTAATGTGTGAATATATACTTCCACATATGTCACATTTGGTAGTTTTAGTAGGGTTTCAGTGTTATAGTTATAATTATTACACTATCAAATGCTTTTTATTATAATCAAGACAAAACAAGTTACATTTTAGATGGTGGGTAAACGGGCAACAAGCTGCGCCGCTATCCCCTTTTGAATCGCAAAGCCTATCCTGCTAAACACAAACCCTTGGTTCTTAGGGCTCTGCGAGTCACAGTGACCACCTTCTGCACTCGTTTCAAGAACCGTATTGCCTCAGGGGCCAGAGAGCCAAATGTGTCAAAAGCAAACGGTAAGAACACATGTTGATTCTCTGAACAGGCTGCTCCGTGCTTAAAGACCTTTTTAGCTTTTGCCCTCAAAACTGTCTGCCCCGGTACAAAGCCGCTATATCGCAAACCTACCAAGGGGAAACCCCTGTCAGGTCAACACAAGCATGTTCCCCAACCCATCCAAACACAAGAACATCCGTCGGACGCAAGGTAGATCTCCTCTCCCGCGGATCAGTCAGAAAATTGACCGGTGCTTCTTTTTTGGCTGAGACCCCCGCACTTCGAAGCACATCCCATAGAACATCTCTGACCAAATCATAGCGGTACTTGAACCCCGGCAATTCCTTGCAGTGGAGAGCATGCTCGCCAAATTTATCCAGACATGTTTTTTTTGCAAATGGGGCATGGTTCATCCGGGGGGAACAGAGGTATCATGAGCCGGTATTTGAGAATAGCCCTGTATTCGATCGCCGACATCCGCTGCCCAAGCCCTTCAGTGGTCACGACAGTCAAAAAATCTTGAGCATGAGCCTGTTAAAGACATGCAAACACTGCCTCTTGTTGCGGAGTCATATCAAACTGCCCCTCCATAGTCTGCACGTGTTTACCATAAAGAGCACTCTCCAAGCTTTGTTGAGGTTTCTTGGGGGCGGTCTCCTTATCGGTATAACCGCCTAGATCAATCTCCGGAAGAACTGTTTTAGTATTACCAAGTGCGAGGGTGTAGTCAGAATCCACCCCCATCACACCAGCATTCCGCAGGATGTGGTCCTGCAATTCCCACGACTGAGCCCTTGACGCTACAAAGGCGTATGTCGACACATCCCCTGCAGTGAAAATCCCTAAGCCCCCATGCCGCATAGGCAAGGATGCTAGCATCCATTAGAGGTCCCCAAAATGTGCCCCTCCACAGACAACAATGCTTTCAACCGCCTCCCGAAGGCCTGCATCAAAAATGGACACCGCTTCTTGAACATGCTCTGGCTGACATGTCTGAAGCCCAAACACTAATTTAGCAACCCCCATGCATGAGCGCAGTAATAGAAGCTCACTTTGAGGGTCTCTTAATTTCGGCAGGTGTTCCATGAGTTCAACCGCGCGCAAAGCCCTTTTTGTTGCCAAAGAGCGTATATAACCTGTATCCCGGCTAACGGCTCCCCCAAGGAGTTTAACTCCTATGTCGGGCCTACCTATCTCATTGGGGAATAAACCGAGCATTGATGCTGAACCATTGCACGTCAGCCAAAAAATCTCAGTTTTTCGCACATTAAGCATAAGCCCCAGTGACGGCCCTTCAGATCGAATAATATCGAGTGCCCTCGCTACGTCTTCTGTTTTACCTATAATAGTGCCATCATCTAGATACCAAACATGGAAGGGGAGGGAACAGGCTTCCTGCAACTGGAGAACAAGCGGATGAAGGACCAATGCAAAAAGGAGGGGTCCGAGGGGGTCCCCTTGCTGAACCCCAGTAGTAGCACCAATGTGAGTATCACCCACGTATAATCTGGCATGTCGGGCATACAAGAATTGCACCCACGGGTAAATGGATGGGCATCAAAAATTATAGCGAAGAAAATCGACCTCATCCAATACCTAATGGTGACGTTAGTTTTGTTGAGAGAGCGGGGTGGTTGCTTTTTTGTATGTGTACTTTTTTGTTCATGGATCATGTATGAGTGACGGTCAAAGATAAGTGGTAGCATGGGATGGGCGGTAGTAAAAGAATAGTTGTGATTGTTAGCGAATAGGGTTTATCATTATCAAATAAGAAAAATAATTATACAAAAATATGAAAGTTCAAGCTATTTTTATTTTATACAATTAAAAATAATGGACGTCACGTATAATTAATTACATACGCTAAACAAAGGTTCTAAACTATTATTTCATTCGTTTTCGGCTCATCATTTAATAAGCACTAATGAAATCTAAAGCGATATAAATTTTAAGTATCGTAATCTAGGTCACTGTTTCCTCTTTATTGGATATATTGCATACCCTGTTTGTCTTATATTTGTCTAAGTATTTATGATATACATATATGTAAAAACATAGAAATCCTAAGTGTTAACTTTAAAAAGGTGCACCAAACATTCCACCCTCATGTTGAACTCCAATCATGTGCAATGAGGCACATGTTACATGTATATGACTACATGTGAATGCATGGCTCTCAACGCACAAATATATACTTCCACATAAGTCACATTTGGTAAATTTAGTAGGCTTTTAGTGTTATAGTTATTAAGTTTGAGTTTTATAGGGTTTTGTAGCGAAGATCATCAGCCTCATCCAATACCTAATGGTGGTGAGGTTTTGTTGGGAGAGCGGGGCAGATGCTTGTATCTATGTGTGACCTTTTTTTTGTTCATAGATCATGTATGATTCACGGTCAAAGATTAGTGGTATAAGATGGGCGGTAGTCGAAGAATAGTAATGGTTGGTGATAGGTGGTTGTTAGTGAAAAGGGTTTATCAACGTCAAATAAGAAAAATAATTAGACAAAAATATGAAAGTTCAAGCTATTTTTCTTTTATATTATTAAAACCAATGAATGTCTCATGTAAGTAAGAACATAAATTGAACCAAAGGTTCTAAATTATTATTTCAGTTGTTTCCCACTAATTATTTAATAAGCACTAATGAAATCTAAAGCGATATAAACTATATGTATAGTAATCTAGGTCACTACTTCCTCTTTATTGGATACCCTAGATCGCATACCCTGTTTGTCTTATATTTTCCCAAGTATTGATATACACATATTTAAAAAAACCTAGATATCCTATGTGTTAACTTTGAAAAGGTGCACCCAAACATTCCACCATTACGTTGAGCTCCACTCATGTATAATGGGGCACGTTTTACATGTATATGACTCACTTGTGAATTTATGGCTTTCAACGTGCAAATATATACTTCCACGTATGTCATGTTTGGTAATTTTAGTAGGGTTTTAGTGTTATAGCTATTGAGTTGGGGTTTTGAGGCGAAGAACATCGACCTCATCCAATACCTAATGGTGGTGTTGGTTTTGTTAGGAGAGCGAGGTGGATGCTTTTATGTATCTGTGCACCTTTTTTGTTCATAGATCATGTATGGGTGACGGTCAAAGATAAGTGGTAGCATGAGATGGATGGTAGTTGAAGCATAGTGGGGGTGATGATAGGTGGTTGTTAGTGAATAGGGTTTATCTATGTTGAAAGTGTTCCCTTGGAAGGGAATAATTCGCTTTAGAAAGAGAGGAAAATTGGGACCAAGGTATATCGGGACTTTCAAAATCTTGGCATGACTAGGGCAAGTAGCTTATTGTTTGGAATTGCCCAATGAGTTGAGTGGCATTCATAATACATTCCATGTGTCGCATCTTCGGAAGTGTTTACCGGATGAGGCAGCTTATGTACCACTAGACGAGATTGAGATTGACAATAGATTGAGTTACATTGCAAGGCCATTACAGATACTTGACCGCAAGGTCAAACATCTTAGAAACAAAACTATTGAGCAAGTTAAAGTAAAGTGGGAGCATAGGAAGGGATCGAACACACTTGGAAGTCCGAGGAAGAAATGAGGCAGTTCTATCCCTACCTTTTCGGTATGTTCCTAGTTTCACGGACGAAACCCTCTTAAGGGGGGGGTGGAGTTGTAACACCCTAAATTTTATTATGACTATTTTTTTATATTATCATTGTATGATATTGTGTGACGCTAACTAATGCTATCGGGTTAGCTAATAAAACAGATAAATTGTGACCATAGGTGACTGACCTTGTTAGTATGGTTACGAGTTATAATTAGATTTTACGGTTTAAAACTTAACAAGGATAACTAGAGGGTTGATATTGTAAAATGATAGAAGTTGAGGTATTAGGAGAGTGATGGGCAAAAACTCCCATCACAAATGATCAGGAGATCACCCCAAACACATCCCCAACCTCTTTCAATGCATAATCACACCTACAAGCTGAATTCAAGGGAAAATCCAGGGAAAAACTAGTGCATGTGGTAAATATTGATCATCTAGAGTGCAATAAACCATAGGGTAACCTTTAATTTCAGTTTTGGTGGTATCTTATAACTATATGGTGAAGATACAAAAGTGGGTTTGTGATTATGGTTGAAATTGTTGGTTGAAGATGATTCTCTAATGTTGAGGATCATAATCTTACAAGAAACACCTTGATTGAGTGGTTGTTGTAAACATATAGTTAACCTTCTAGATTAGGGAAAAATGGGTTTTTAATATGTGAGTAAAACTCATCATTTATAAGCTAAGATGGGGTCTTTATGCTTGTTAGTAACCTGATTTTAAAGTGATATTACATTATGTTGTGAAAATGGTTAGAGGTTTTAACAAAAGAACCTTTGAGAAATTATGTTAAAAATGGTGCACACTAGATGTTCGATCAAATGTCTAAGTGAAGCTATTGTTGTTAAATGTGTGCAAAATGTGATGTATTGGTATGTATCATGAGGAATAATTGTACTCATGAAGATATACAAATAGCAACAATATAGATGATCTAATGAATGATAATCCATTAGGCAAGGAAAACGCATCTTCAAATGATCAAGGAGCCAAGAAGAATCAAGGGAAGGAGCTCGCTTAGATGTAAGTTGGTCTTACAAAAAATAGTTATGTAGAAGAAAATAGTATTCGTAATTTGATTTGATTGTTAACGAAGATAGAATGTCTGAAATGGTTGAATGTCAAGCCTAAGAGCTTACATAAGAACCTTAAAGCCGAACATGTAAAATCGAATGGTTTCACATGAAGTGAGGACATATTTGTGAATACCTTAAAAGCTGAATGCCAAATATGTTGTGGCACCTGGGTCGAGAACTCATGTGTCGCTTAAACCTGTAAACTTTTTGACAAGAAGAAGGTTTATTGAAATGTGAAGAATTGGTGGGATGGTTATTAATAATTGAAAGGATCTTGAATGAGCCATATTGTTGAATGAGCGTAATGTTGGTTAAGTGTGGAATTTCGTGGCCTTAAAGCAGCTCTAGACCGTATCTTATGTCCAGGAGCCGTAAGCTACGGTCCATGACTTGAAAATGACCAGAAGGTCTGAACCGTAAGCTACGGCTAGAGAGCCGTAGCTTACGGCGTGGTTTAATCCCAATGTTTTGTATTGTTTTTCAATACTTAAATCTAAAAAACGGATTTAATGGATGACTTGTCGATTATCATTGACCATTTATAACTAACCTATGAGGTGTTTGTTATGGTTATGCTATAGATATGGATGTATATGCTTGGGATGAGAGGACGAGCAATCAAGGAACCCGAACATTAAACTTTTGGACGCTTCCGCTCATCATGGAATTCAAGATAACTAGATGTCACAATGTCTATAACGTATAATGTGTGGAACGTTTTTGAACTCGTTGTGTAAGACCCGTCCCAAATAAACACGCTTACCCAACATATCATTTTATATTAATAAAAACCATGCTTAAGTTTTGCTAATTTACATGAATAGATTAGACTTAAAATTCGTCAAAACACATTTATGAAATCACAAAGTTATTACAAAATACGAGAGTTTAAACGACTAAGAAACATATTACAAGTTCATCTTAGTTTTTATACTACACCATTAGCGAGTGTCATAAATTGCGGAAGCATTGAGCGGAAATTGCATTCGGTCCTTCAAAAAAAAAGCTTAGTTGATTAACTCTCGGGACTTTAATAATGGTACCTAGGCTCCAACATAAGTTTAACATAGGTTAGAAATGTTTAACATATGTAAAAATTAAGAAAAACAAGTCCCTAATGGTTGGGAAATACCCATCGTAGCTTGCGGCCAAGCTATGGTTGTGGTATGGTTGTCTGTTACTGCGCTCGCCGTAGCCTACGGCCAGAATCCGTAGGTTACGGCTTCATGTTTCGGCCCAGCTAGGGCTTTTTGGCCGTAGCCTACGGCCTCAAGCCGTAGGTTACGGTCCGGAGCTTCGTGAATTGACTCCTTTGGCCTTAAATCATGCACATAATTGCAAAATTTCAGGGCCTTTAAAGGTGGCGTTTAAAGGTCGTTCGGGGACTCAACTAATAACCAAATACGGACCTTAAAGGCTCTTGAACATTCAATATTCAAGGCTCATGATTACATTCAAATTATCAAGATTCAAACTCAACTAACTTGACCCGATTAAGACTCAAACATCTACTCACCTTCGTGTTCGCCAAGTTTCTTCTTATCGTTTTACCACAATATGAAACGAAGGCACAAGTAATTGTCCTATTCTCAACTTTAGTTGGATAATGAAACCTTCTAAGTTTTATAACTTGAATCCTATTTGTCAATCAAAGCATTTAACTACTCGGATTTCGACTAGCTTTCATGATTCGCTATAACCACCCTTGAGGCGATATCAAAACAATAATAAGGCATAATAATCAATGTTGTGAATATGCGGGTCCTAGATGGACTTACCTTATGTGTGCCCTTTTCTGTGCAAGTCCGTGGGTCCTTGAGTACCCGATGCTTCGCCCTTTCCACCTAGTAGTCATATTTACCACTGAGATTGTTAGGGACATACTCTTTTGGATAAAATTCATATGAGAATAACAAACAAGTTAGCAAACACAATGGGCCACCCGCCTATAATGATCATTGGGCTCCAAAGTGCTCACTTAGGCGATTAATCGAACACTTGGTGTGCATAACCTCATCAAGGTTATCACTCAAGTGCTCTTATGGACTATAATGTCCCCATCAATTTCATAACCTGATTATTATTATTATGTTTGACAACAACTTTACATCAAGGTTCATAGTTCTAAGCTACTACAAACACAAATTACCAAGAATCACTAAGCTTAATCACCTATTCACAAAACCCACCAAGTTTACTCCTAGAATCACATGAATCTCACCAATTAAAGTTACATTAACATAATGTTCCCATTTTTATTTCATTTTAAGGTTCCCTCATACTAGGGTAACCTTTTATAGTCAATAATTTGACAAGAACATGAAGCCTTGGTTTTTCACCCATGATCATCTAGACCATAAAAGACCAATTGAATGAATTTAAAGGTTACCTAGTGATAAGATTAGCCTTTGATGACTCAAACTTGGTTCATGCAATGACCAAATCCACAGATTCTTGGATGATTTTAGACTTGGTTCAAGAGTTTTGACTATGTGAAGGCGTGTGTGTATGTATTTTGAGCTTGTGAATGCCAGGAAATAGAGTTTCCTGGTGTTGTGTTGGTGTTAATAAAACACTTTGCCAAAATGCCCATTTTCAAAAACTAACAACTTTAGTTCTTGTTATGGCTTTTATTATTAATCATTTGTAATGTTAATATACATTTAGTTTTCGATTTAGACCCCGTAATAGGTATTATCGAAATTAATCATGGTTTATAGAATTTGGGGTGTTACACGTTGTTTCAAGACTAGTAATTAAGGTTGTCTAGTTTAAACTTTTACTCGATAACTTAGCGGCTTTTGTAAATCCGCATGTTTGTATGAAGCTATAACTTGTATTTTGCTAAAATAGTGGTAATTATTATATATACGATGGGTCTTACATATATTTTGATTTTCCATGCTCAATATATTACCAATAACTTCAGGGTTAATGAAATTCACTACTAAAGTGATATAAATTTATTTTTTTTACGTTAGATAACAAAATCAAATGGAATGCATATTTACAGAAATATGGTTGTTTGAGTGTTTGACTATATCATTTTTTAGAAAGAGAAAAACCAAAAGTTTTACAGATATGTTTAGCTAAATTTAAATAAGGAAATCTAATTATAGAGATTTGAATTTATTTGTTGTTCAAAAACAATCATTATCCAGGGTATGTTTGTTTTTTAAACAATCGGTGTTTTACCCATTGTCAGTTGTACATTGTATTAGTCATTATAAAACCTAAAAATGTTGAAATTATTAATTCTAGATAAATATGGTTATAACATTACAAATATATAATCTATGTCTATAACCACTAATATATAAAACCCTCTTGGTGACACTTGGCACTCCCTAATTGAGTTTGCAATTTTTCCCCACCCTTTTTCTCACCTAAACACATACATCTTATGAATTTTTGTTAAGTTAAACCCACTCATTTTCATTGGACCCTTTTAAATGAATATAACCCGTTTTCACTTTTCAAGTATTTGTATTTACTTTTTTAGTGTGATGTTTAGTGACAATTTGTTTTGGTTTGTAGTTTGTTTGTTTTTTAGATTACTTTTTTCTAAATAAATTATTTCTTTTGAAGTCATGTTTTTTTAATATTGTTTACATAAAACTTTTAAATATTTTTATATATTTTTTTGATGTAACATTATTGCTTATAGGCAAAAAAGAAAAAGAAAAAATATACTATTTTATAAATGAAAACAATAATATGTTTGTCACCCATATTTCTAATTCAAAATAATTAAACTTTACACTTTTAATAATAAAAAACATAAATGAAGGTGCATCACTTTCAATGTTTGTTAACATGTATAAAAAATTTTAGTAACCCCAATTTTCATATTTTTTTTAATACCATTGTTATTTAATTACATAAAAAGTAAGTTTAAAATTAAATTTTAAATACTAGAATTTGAAATTATAGATTTTGGTTAAACTTTAAAAATTTTTGAATAATAAATATTTTATCTAAGTATTTAATTACAAATGTTAATATCTTATAATTTTAATTTGTAAATTTCCGTTAATAGAAAATTCAAAATTTTAATTTCAAGTTGATAGTGGTAATAACTAGACTTTATTAATACATTTAATTCAAAATTTTGAATGATTTGAATCTTTAAAAAATAAATTTTTAAATTTAAATTCATAATGTTAACAATTGAACCTACTTATTACCTTTAAATTATACATTTTCTAATATTAATAAATTCAACATTTAATAATTTCGATTATAAATTTATCAAATTAGTTACAAGTTAATATTCAATTTTTAAATACTACTAGTGGGTTTACCCGCGCGTTGCGGCAAGATCCAAAAACAAGTTGTCATACCTACCTTCAAAGTAAAGTTGTAACAAATTCATATTAACCTTCAAAGTACGTAGTTTTCACTAATTATTGGTGCTATACACATGCAAACTTTCAATATAAAAAATACCAATCGTAAAAACAACTACCTTCAAAGGCAACGCTAGGAAAAAACAATTAATAAGCCTAATACACTACAGAAAGTAAAGCTTGTACTTTCTTGAATTTATATTATATAGTTTTCTCCGAATACAAAAATAATAATTACACCTTTTAAAAGAAGTTCCATACTTGGGTCAGTCTTGAAAGTTTTTCTAATATCAAGCTCTAAAATATGAATATTCGCCACGTTTATGTATGCTTTAGTACTCCGGCACTAAGCCTTGACATTCGTACACTCGAGTTCCAACACACGGAGACGCACAATGACGGTTTCGCTTAATAGATCATTGGTTACCCTCAATTATTTGTTAGATGTGTGTTTTAGTGAAATTGATGAAGAGGTTTTATTTCTCTTTTATTATTGTGAATTTAAGGAGGGGGTTACATATGGAGGGGGATAAAGATGTGTATTACTTATATATACAATAGGCTTTCCATGTTGTACACAAGGGGTATAAATGGAAGAAAATGGTCAAATGTTACTCATTTGTGAAGAGCCTTTATTAGTGTAAAATTACCTTTGTAGCCATCTCTCCTCCTTAATAAGGTAACATAGATAACTAGTATGTGACCCGTCGCGCGTTGCGGAGGCGACGCAACCAAACTTAAAATAACTCGAATTTATACCGACAAACATTACGCATCTTAACTCAAAGCCTTCCATCAAGAGCTAGACAAGAAATGGAGCACACAATATTGTAAATACATCTAAAATCAAGTATAATTATAACAATATAATACCAATAATAGCACCAGTAGTCTCTCATTCCCAATTAAGCTTTATGGTTCTCTCTCTTTTTATGCCATCATATTCATCTACTCTCTTCCTATATGACCAATGTTGTCCTCACCACCATTAATGACTGTGATAGTGAGGCGGTGGGATATCTTCTCCGTAATTGAGGGACATGGTCGTCATCGTCGTCAATCGAAGACAGGGGCCATGAATGTTCAGTTTCTGATGTCCCAGAAGAAGTTCTCGTCACCACCCACCTACCACGTCAGTATCGTCAATCTAGACTCTCGCAAAATGCCATCACTACCCCTTCAATCTTCAATTTGACAGTCACAAAATGCCATCACTACCGCTTCACCACAAAAGGAATTTAAAGATGGTCAAACTTGCGCTGATACTTGCCAGAAGTGTCTTACTGAGAATTTGGCATAACCTTAATCGAGTGGCTGTATATGACAGTCTCCAACATAGTTGAGACGCGGCTGTCGTCGTCTTTATTGGGTTAAGAACCCGTTGCCGCTGCTTGTCTGCTACTACAGTCGACCTACCACCGAGTCTCAATTTATCAGACGAACTTCACGTCGTTGATCGCCATCGATTCAGTGAGTGCCGCCAACGAACGATCTGTAAGGATCACCATAGGTAGGCGGAGAGCTACGCATAACGAAACCACCATGGTGATCTTTACGAGGGGAGAGTGTGTTAGAGAGAGAAAGGGAACGGTTGAGAGAAAGAAGAGACTGGTGAGGGGTTACATGTTTTAGAGAGAGAGGGTCTGCGTTTTGTACGTATGTGGTAACCGGAAGGTGTAGGTATGGAAACCGGTACTATTCCTAAGCTCGACGAGAAATGTTATATATAATAATTTGAAATTATAGATTTCAGATAAATTTTAAAAATATTCAAATACTAAATGTTCTATTTCAGTATTTAATTTCAAATTTTAATATCTATAATTTTAATTTTTAAATTTTGGTTAATATTATAAAATTTTGAAAATTTTAATTTAAGATAATATTGGTAACATTTAGACTTAATTAATACATTTAGCAAATTAAATTTGAAATTTTGAATCTTTTAACAAGTTAATAATGTTGACAATTACACATATTTATTACCTTTAAATTAGAGATTTAGTGATATATTTAAAATTTAACAATTAATAATCGTGGTTATAAGTTTTTCAAATTAGTTACAATTAAAATTCAAATTTTAAATACTAGAATAAGTTTTTAATTTCAAATTCTTATATCTATAATTTTAGTTTTCAAATTTCGATTAATAGTATAAAAATTACGAAATTTTAAATTTAAAATAATAACGGTAACAGTTAGACTTAATTAATGCATTTAATTCGAAATTTTGAATGGTGTGAATCTTAAATAAAATTCAAACTTTCAAATATATGTTAATAAAATGGTAACAGTTAAACCTACTTATTACCTTTTAAATTAGAAATTTTCTAACATATTTAAAATTTAACAATTAATATTATCGGTTACAAATTTCTCAAATTAGTTACAAGTGTAACTAACAAATTAATTTATTTCCTAATCCCAATTCAAATCATTGCATATATATTCCGGTTTTCAAAATCGTTTATCATTTGATCCATTTCTAGCTATCACAATTCTTGATGAATATCACAACATTTCAACCATAATTATTTAAACATTTGGTTTTGAAAGTTGTTCTTCATATTCTTCTTCATTTTCACGTAAGTAAAACATCTTCTTAACCACTTTTCAATATATACTTTCATGTATGAAAATGATTGAGGCATTTAGGATACCCTTTTGATTTAGCCTTTTCTTTTCGTTCTATCTGTTTCCCGCACCCAAATGTTATCCCCTAGTTAACCATGTTGAACCTAATCCCGTGTTTTTTCTTATTTACCACACCATTCCCTACTAACAGCGTCGCTGTTCGTGGGATTTTCCTGGGTACGGTTGTTGTTGTGTTGGAACTCAGTTTAGGTTATTGTTTGACTCGTTTTGTGTTATAGTTCATGTTCGGGCTTTTAGATCCCGTGTTTTGTGTATATTCTCGTTATAGTTTTCAGTTATATTCAGTATTGTAAGCTTGTTATTAAAAAAAAGAAAAAAAAAGAAAAGAAAAAAAATCAGAAAAATCCTGAAAAAATCGTATACCCTAAAATAGGGTGAATTAGCAGTGTTCGAGCAGTTTTCGGGGCAATAAAGTAAGAAGTTGTATGTTTAGCTCGATTGGAATAAAATTCGGTTATATTCGCGTGTGTTTTGTACAGTCGTTGTTTGTTTGTGTTTAGTTAGACTTAACCGCCGAGTTTTAGCCGATTCGTCACTGTATATATATCCATTCCACACCCTTACCTTTGCCTGACATTACAACCCTAATAAGACCTCTTGATTTATACCTTTTCACACGATAGTTGGTGAAGATTAGATCTTTTGACAAGCTTATGATATTGCACGATTCATTGTCATGGCAATGGAGCGATTTACACATACACATTACACGTATGTATCATAAATAAAACCGAGTTTGTGTGAACATTGTGAGTCGTGTACGGGTTAGCGTGCTTTGTGGATCAGAAGTGAGTCGTTGCTTTTCAGTTATCTTATCACCTGTTTATATCTTCTGTGGGCTTGATTATTATCGTCTGTACAAGTTATATTTTGTCTTTTTGCCACTTGGCGAGTTTATCGTTTATTTCTGTTTTGTTGTTTGCTTGAGGACAAGCAAAGTTCAAGTGTGGGGATGTTTGATATACGTTAATTTATACATATAAAAGCCCCAGTTTAACTCCCCTTTATATACGTTTTTGGCCGTATACACGATGAATTGGTACTTATTTGGGCATATTTATGATTACAGGTCTTAAACGGTATCCAGGAAGCAAACCGGATCAAAAATGAAGGTTTCTGCGCGAAAACGGAAAAATTGTCAATCCGACCGGCCGCGCGAACAAAGCGACCGGCCGCGCACAGCAACCTGATATTTCTGGGGACCTTCTAGAAGGCCTACGTCAGCATTCTGGAAGCTTTTCTGACCCGAGTAAAGCGACCGGCCGGTCGGATCATCCGCGCGGCCGGTCGGATCGTCTGTTCTGTTTTTAAATAGCCCATTTCAGCCATTGA
Organism: Ambrosia artemisiifolia; assembly: GCA_032199755.1. Taxonomy (NCBI): domain Eukaryota; kingdom Viridiplantae; phylum Streptophyta; class Magnoliopsida; order Asterales; family Asteraceae; genus Ambrosia; species Ambrosia artemisiifolia. The sequence continues at coordinate 41,210,928 of CM063525.1, forward strand.
TCAAGTATTGGACCTTTGGGGGGCGATTTTGGGCGATTTTCGGACGAACCAAGCTGCTGGAAAGCCGTGGAACAAGCTCGGGAATCCATCCAATCCATCCTTCATCATCCAATCCATCTCTTTAGCAATCTTATGGTTTGATCCTTTAAGCTCTTTAAGATCCAAATCTGATTTTGTTTGCTATTTTGATGTTATTTTAGTTAATCGTATGCCTACGGGCAAGAACATTAGTATTAGTTAGTAGTTAAAACAATCGTTTGTATGAAATCAAGTTTTGTATGAATTTGGCGTTTTTCATGTTTGGATCTTGATGATCATATTGCAACCTTGTTTCATTGTTGTTGGATTTGTGATTATGTTTAAGTGACTTTGATGATTGTCGGATGTGTTAGGCGGATTACTTGTTGAAGAAACCGTCCGTTTAATCGTCCGATAGTAGACTAGTTAACTTGTTAATAAAGTTTACACCATGAAACTGTAACCGGGTATTGGTTTGGTTAAAGTCGCTTAAATAATGATTATAGATGTTTACCAGCACGTAAAAGAGTCTTAAAAGCTTAATGGTGTTGTTACCAATCTTTGACACGGTTAATGATCTTTGTTAGTTATTTTGGTGAAAATGGTGATCTTAGTAGATTTGTGTTCAAAGTTGGTAAAATGGAGTAGGTTGTGAAATGCTCTACTTTATGCTAGTCTAGGTGGTCGTATTGTGTATTCGATATTGCTTTCCTGAACTAGTGCGGTTGAGGACTCCCGAAAAGTGATACTAACCTTTATTTAAAGATTCTCATGAGATCATATCAGTTGCGCGCTAATGAACAACTTGAAGTGGTTAACGTGTGTATTCGTGTTAGCTTTCTGTATAGTTGTCATGTTAGGATGCCCGAGAGGGAAACTAACTGTCGGAAAATGGGAATGTTGATCACGCCTTTATTTCTTATTATAGATGACATGCTAGGATTGGCGTATTATAGTTTATATAGTTTTATTTTCTATTTGGAGTCGTAGTTAAGTTATTTACATGTTTTAGAATTAATCTAGTTATAAACAAACTCAAACTATATTTTCCTACTGGTAAATCGGTGATAGAGTCTTAGTACAATTGCTCCGCGCGCGTCCATGGATCGATACTTGGTTCTTATCTATACGTTACTACATATATGACAGGGTACACTTGCCCTATTGTGTGTGTTTTAATATTAAGGTCTAAACCATTTTTATAAATATTAAAGCAAAACGTGTGTTAAAATCCATAGAAAAATATGTATAGTTACGCACACGTCAAGTTTTTGGCGTCGTTGCCGGGGACGCGACGAGCTTTAGGAACGAACCGAGTCAACTTTTTACCAGTGTACATGCTTGTGAATACTTGTTTATACTTCGTTGATTCTTTATTTCATTCATTTATTTGCATATATGATTATTTGATTGTTTATTTGATTTATCTGTCTGTTAATATATTGGATTGATTTTAGATTGGTTCATAGGTTTGCACATATATTCGTTCATTTATCTGCTTATAGGATTGTTTGATTGATTATTCATTCATTAGGGTGTTGATAAATTTAATTTATTGATTATTGGATTTATTGGTTTATCTATGACTTTGATTTATTCTTTATTTGATTGATTAGATTTATTTGTTCGCATTTGAACTAATTATTAATTTCATGCTTTAGATAGTTTTATGCTTTGTCTGTTTGTTTCTGTTCATTTTATTGATTCTATTGGTTTTTATTTGATTTTTATGTATATATAGTTTTTAAATTTACTTAAATACATAATGGAAGTTCTGGGTATGTTACGTTTAAATTTGATGGTTCGGATGCTTTTATAAAAGGTTTGGGTTAAGAAAAATTGGGAAATTTATTTAATATAGAAGTGGTTTAATAAAAATAATTTTCTGTAAAAAATGCTTCCTTGCGATTCGCAAAGAAGCTGGGCTTATGGTTCCGCTTTAAGCGAGTTCCTAATTACCCCGGATTTTATCTTTTATTGTTCACGATATGTGAACAGGATCACCAGAGTCCTTCGTGTGACGTGAATAACCGCTATCTTCCGTTTTTAACTCAATACATTGGCATCCATCATCGTTTCTATTCATCAACTTCCGTTATATTTTTTTTCGGTGAAAAGGGTTGTTTTCGCGCAAGCAAAAAGACGGTCTTTATCTTGTTGCAACGCGCGAGCACCTTGAGTCATTGTGCTCACTTGCGCCACGCGAGAAGCGGTCTATGCTTCTTCGCGATGCGCGAGCGACTCATATTTTCGCTGAAAATTTTTGTATATTTCCGTATTTATATATTATCATAATTTAAGTTAGTGTATAGTTTTTAGTATGTTTATCTGTGTATATTCCTTCCGTTTTTCTTAGATTGAGTCTTTAATTATTTTGTCTGTAATTATTTCGTACATTGCGTCAGTTTAAGTGTGGGGATGGCCGATGTCTGTTCATTGCTCGATCGATCATCTCGCCCGTACTCAATCTCCATTCGGGCGAAAGCGATCTTAAAGAAAATGTTTAATGAAAAACGGCCATTCCTAGAAGTCAAAGTCCAAGTTGGACTGAGTTTGAAAGTCAATGGGTAGCGATCAAGGCCATTCAATTCAGGGCCGTTTGACCCGGATGTGGAAATACTTGAATTCCACGACCGCGCGCCTAAACGCGCGTGGAAAACCGAGTCCAGCTATCGACTCACTCACTCGAGCAAAATGTAGCGATGTGCAAGGGCAGAAATGTCCTATAACTTCATAAAGTTTTTAGCCAGGATTGATTCACGCCAGATGATTGTGTGGAAAGTCGCTTCAAAACCGTGTTATTTTACTAAGAAGCATAGCAAAACAGGTAAGTTGGTTGTTTGTGTCGAAACAGAGCGAGCACTTGCAACTTCCACTCAAGAACACACACACAAACACCTTTCAATTCCACATCAATTCTTTAAATCAAGGTATGGGTCTTCCTCTTTTTTGTTATTTTTCTTGTTCTAGTGTAGATTAGTTTAAATTTTTGCAATCTTTTCATGATTTTAGGGTCCCTTCATAATGTTTAACAAACCCTGGTGTTCTTGAATGGATTGTATGCTTTGATAGTTTAGATTAGAGGTTATTGTTGTCCAAATCTTTGAGTTTTTGAGGTTTTCTTCATAATGTTTAAACTAAATCCGAAAGTTATTTGAAGATTTGTGTGATTTTGTAACCTTATGTTTAGTGTAGTTTAGTATAAATGTAGATTAATTTCATAATAGGGTTGTATGTTAGTGTAGATGTTAGTGTAATTTAGGTTTGTTTTTGGAATTTTGGGGATTCTTCATAAATGTTTAAACATCCCCAAATTCCTCATGTTTTAGGTTATAATTTGTTGATTTCTTGGGGTTTCCTTCATAAATGTTTAACAAAACCTCAAAACTTTAAGATTGTTAGTGTTTTTATTGTAGTTTAGATAGTTTTGTTCGTAAAACTTTAGGGCGTTCTTCATAATTAAACAAACGCGCCCCAAGTTCTATGATACTTCATAATAATTTGGTTTTTAAAACACCTTTTGCGGGATAACTTGAATTTAAAACGATTTTGCAAAATCATAGCGCGTAGGTGTTCAAAATTCCAAATTTGTTTGAAAACTTCATAAGTGTGATGATGAATGGATGTGTTTGATGTGTTTTCCTTTTGTCAAGAATGGTGATAGTGCAGGAAAAGGCGAGCACCGGTATGGATGCTCAATGCAGTCACCATACTTTTCGGGTTATCACCACCAGGGGAGTATTATTCTCCTTTTTCACACAATAGTTAGCTAATTCATAAACGCTTTCTATTTTTCACATTGGGGACAATATGACGTTTAAGTGTGGGGAGGGATTATATCGTGTTCTAGTTTGTCCTCTTGTGTTTATACTTATATATATATATATATATATATATATACACAAAAACAAAAACCCTTTTATAAGTACATATATGTATATATTTGTAATAAAATATCAAGTTTAACCAATTTTTGATAAAAATAACTTAAGGCGCGACAAACGGACGTGATACTAGCATGCTAAATCTGTACATTTGCACCCATTTCCTTCCGGTTACGTGAGCATTTGAGCCTATTAGTGTAGATTTCGTTTCTTTGACATGCTTATCAAGTGAGCCGGATGTTTTGTGTCATTTAGAACTTGTCATTAGCATGCTTGTTTAGACCAGATTCGTGTGAGATTGTATGAAAATGATTGAGGCATTTAAGATACCCTTTTGATTTAGCCTTTTCTTTTCGTTCTATCTGTTTCCCGCACCCAAATGTTATCCCCTAGTTAACCATGTTGAACCTAATCCCGTGTTTTTTCTTATTTACCACACCATTCCCTACTAACAGCGTCGCTGTTCGTGGGATTTTCCTGGGTACGGTTGTTGTTGTGTTGGAACTCGGTTTAGGTTATTGTTTGACTCGTTTTGTGTTATAGTTCATGTTCGGGCTTTTAGATCCCGTGTTTTGTGTATATTCTCGTTATAGTTTTCAGTTATATTCAGTATTGTAAGCTTGTTATTAAAAAAAAAAGAAAAAAAGAAAAGAAAAAAAATCAGAAAAATCCTGAAAAAATCGTATACCCTAAAATAGGGTGAATTAGCAGTGTTCGAGCAGTTTTCGGGGCAATAAAGTAAGAAGTTGTATGTTTAGCTCGATTGGAATAAAATTCGGTTATATTCGCGTGTGTTTTGTACAGTCGTTGTTTGTTTGTGTTTAGTTAGACTTAACCGCCGAGTTTTAGCCGATTCGTCACTGTATATATATCCATTCCACACCCTTACCTTTGCCTGACATTACAACCCTAATAAGACCTCTTGATTTATACCTTTTCACACGATAGTTGGTGAAGATTAGATCTTTTGACAAGCTTATGATATTGCACGATTCATTGTCATGGCGATGGAGCGATTTACACATACACATTACACGTATGTATCATAAATAAAACCGAGTTTGTGTGAACATTGTGAGTCGTGTACGGGTTAGCGTGCTTTGTGGATCGGAAGTGAGTCGTTGCTTTTCAGTTATCTTATCACCTGTTTATATCTTCTGTGGGCTTGATTATTATCGTCTGTACAAGTTATATTTTGTCTTTTTGCCACTTGGCGAGTTTATCGTTTATTTCTGTTTTGTTGTTTGCTTGAGGACAAGCAAAGTTCAAGTGTGGGGATGTTTGATATACGTTAATTTATACATATAAAAGCCCCAGTTTAACTCCCCTTTATATACGTTTTTGGCCGTATACACGATGAATTGGTACTTATTTGGGCATATTTATGATTACAGGTCTTAAACGGTATCCAGGAAGCAAACCGGATCAAAAATGAAGGTTTCTGCGCGAAAACGGAAAAATTGTCAATCCGACCGGCCGCGCGAACAAAGCGACCGGCCGCGCACAGCAACCTGATATTTCTGGGGACCTTCTAGAAGGCCTACGTCAGCATTCTAGAAGCTTTTCTGACCCGAGTAAAGCGACCGGCCGGTCGGATCATCCGCGCGGCCGGTCGGATCGCCTGTTCTGTTTTTAAATAGCCCATTTCAGCCATTGATCAAGTATTGGACCTTTGGGGGGCGATTTTGGGCGATTTTCGGACGAACCAAGCTGCTGGAAAGCCGTGGAACAAGCTCGGGAATCCATCCAATCCATCCTTCATCATCCAATCCATCTCTTTAGCAATCTTATGGTTTGATCCTTTAAGCTCTTTAAGATCCAAATCTGATTTTGTTTGCTATTTTGATGTTATTTTAGTTAATCGTATGCCTACGGGCAAGAACATTAGTATTAGTTAGTAGTTAAAACAATCGTTTGTATGAAATCAAGTTTTGTATGAATTTGGCGTTTTTCATGTTTGGATCTTGATGATCATATTGCAACCTTGTTTCATTGTTGTTGGATTTGTGATTATGTTTAAGTGACTTTGATGATTGTCGGATGTGTTAGGCGGATTACTTGTTGAAGAAACCGTCCGTTTAATCGTCCGATAGTAGACTAGTTAACTTGTTAATAAAGTTTACACCATGAAACTGTAACCGGGTATTGGTTTGGTTAAAGTCGCTTAAATAATGATTATAGATGTTTACCGGCACGTAAAAGAGTCTTAAAAGCTTAATGGTGTTGTTACCAATCTTTGACACGGTTAATGATCTTTGTTAGTTATTTTGGTGAAAATGGCGATCTTAGTAGATTTGTGTTCAAAGTTGGTAAAATGGAGTAGGTTGTGAAATGCTCTACTTTATGCTAGTCTAGGTGGTCGTATTGTGTATTCGATATTGCTTTCCTGAACTAGTGCGGTTGAGGACTCCCGAAAAGTGATACTAACCTTTATTTAAAGATTCTCATGAGATCATATCAGTTGCGCGCTAATGAACAACTTGAAGTGGTTAACGTGTGTATTCGTGTTAGCTTTCTGTATAGTTGTCATGTTAGGATGCCCGAGAGGGAAACTAACTGTCGGAAAATGGGAATGTTGATCACGCCTTTATTTCTTATTATAGATGACATGCTAGGATTGGCGTATTATAGTTTATATAGTTTTATTTTCTATTTGGAGTCGTAGTTAAGTTATTTACATGTTTTAGAATTAATCTAGTTATAAACAAACTCAAACTATATTTTCCTACTGGTAAATCGGTGATAGAGTCTTAGTACAATTGCTCCGCGCGCGTCCATGGATCGATACTTGGTTCTTATCTATACGTTACTACATATATGACAGGGTACACTTGCCCTATTGTGTGTGTTTTAATATTAAGGTCTAAACCATTTTTATAAATATTAAAGCAGAACGTGTGTTAAAATCCATAGAAAAATATGTATAGTTACGCACACGTCAAGTATATGAATAGAGAAAATAATTGGGAGACATTATCATTTTAGTCGATAGTAGTTAGATCATTTTTATTTATTTTTAAAGTGGATCTTCACTGCTTACCTATTGATTGTTTTATTCGGTGTCACCCAATGTGATCGATTGTATATCCATAATAAAGATTGAACAGACATATCATTCTTCCACATATGCTCACTTTACACATCAGAATCGCTTATCATCATCATCATCATCATCATGACAAGGGGTGAGCAAAAAATCGAACCAAAACTGGAAAAACAATGATTTAACCGAACCGAAAATAACGTGAACCGCACAAAAAACCTAAAGACCGAATAAAAAACCAAACCGAAATTAGCTGTTCGGTTTCGGTTTTGCATTTTATAAAAATTGAAAAAAAAAACTTACCGAACCGAATAACCCAAAAGAATCATTTTTTAAATATATCTTACACATTGTTTTAGGAACTATTAGTTTTATTCTTGAAAATAATTAATTTTCAAAGTATTACAAAAGAAATGTTTGATAAAAACTTGGAAAAAAAACATAGAAATTGTTTAGAATGTTCGGTTTATGTATGGAAATCGTTTAGAATGTTCGGTTTATGTGAACGATGTTAATTTAAATGGTTAAATATATTAATATAAATATAAACATCTAAGAAAGATTCTTAAACCTTGGATTATAAGTTCTATTTTTAAGTTTTATGAAATTATGTTCCATAAACCGAAAAGACCGAAAACCCGAACCGAACTATTACTAAAACCGAAAAAACCAACGGAAAAAACCAAATCCGAACGGTTTTCAAAAACCGAAAACAGAATTCGGTTAGATTATGGTTTTACCAAAAAAAAAACAAACCGAACCACCCCTAATCATGACATATCATTTGATACCAATTCGGTTGTTTTTTTCTAGGTTCACATCGCAGCTTTAGAGTGTCTTGAGGAAGTGACAAAGTTGTATAGAGACTTCACTTGAGCAAGAGATGCACACGTAGAATTAGTTTATGGGGTCAAGTTATACTACACGGTGTATAAAAAATGGGAAGCTAAAAACTACAAGCTAAAAATGACACGATGACGAAAATAAAGAAAAGACACAATACAACATAAAAGACACAATGATATAACATAAATTCTAAAACCTACAAGCTAGAAATCCACAAAATCGAAAACCTAAAAGCTAAGATCGTAGGGTTCGATGAGACGGTTTCAATGCCACTCGAATGAGTTTAATCGGACTCCGTTTGATAACCCTCCTACATCTTCCTATATTTTTTTAATATGTATTGATCCTAACCCTCCTTTTATGGTACTTCATATTAGGTTTGTTTTTTTCGACAAGCTTCCGGGTAAACTGGTGATAGATATAAGAATTTTATAACATGAAGTGAAACAAAATTAGATAACATGATAACAGTTTGAAAGTAATTATCATAAGCATGTCATTTTTTCTATGGAATCAAACTTCTCCATCTACCTGTCTACTTTAAAAAAATAGTTTGTCTATAATCAAGTTTTTATTATGTAACTTCCATACCTTTCTATAAAGTAAAATAAATTGAAAAGTAACATAAAGAAAGGTAAAGGTAAGTCATCGATATGAACAAGTGATATCAGCCAATCACTTTGGATACGATGTCACTTAAGTCTTAATCAATACTTGATATTCAATCTCACAACTAGTATAATCAAATATTTAAATACATATCGGATGGAAACATATCAAACTAGAAGAATTACTTTGAACTTAAAGGTGTAAAGGATACTTATAAAAAAGTGCAAACTAGTCGGCCTGAGATAGGTGTAAACGAGTCGGGCCAAGCCTGAGTTCGGTTTCTCTACGTTCTTGAATCGTTTAGAATTTTATTTCTAAAGCTCGGCTCATTTAACCAATAAGTACAGCTTCGATTATTAAAATCCATCGGTACGTTTACCTTTTCTTTAGAATACTATTTTTCTTATTTATATGTTCTTTTATATTATTACATGGCAAAAAAAAAAAATTACAATCGGCCTCTAGCCTCTGGTCTAGTCCTCTACTCATAAGTAATCCAAAAGCATAGCAGCAGAAAAGCCCAATATATTTTAAACGCAAAAAAGTAACTATTTAATTCTCTCGTAGAGACTTGAACTCAAGACCTCCTACTTTATTAAACAGGTGCTCTAACCAACTAAGCTACAAGAGCTGTCTATTATTCTTCTGAAGGATTATTCCTTAATTGATATCAGTTTTTTTAAAATGTTTTTAACATAAGATATATTAGATTAGCCCTGACTACGTATTATTCTCTCTCTCTAACTATATAATAATAATATTATATTTATTTTCTTATGGCTAAATGAATATTAGAGACTATAAAAGTAATTTCTGAAAATTTAAATCAAAACCATAATAGAGTAGGCTTTACTATCCAAAAAGGGGTTGCGGCGCAGCTTGTTGCCCGTCTACCCGCGCCTGACTTGTAATTCTTGTTGGTATTGATTATAATATAAGGATATCTATATTTATAATCTAAAAAAAAAAAAAAAAACCATAATATGACATTACTACATCGACCGTCCGTTATAAGTTATAACATCACATTTCAGCTTTACTCCCACTAGTGGGAAACCCGCGCGTTGCTGCGGGGCAAAAATTTACAACTTGATCACTATTAAAAACTTGCTAAGTAAAAATAGGCTGAAACGAGCGAGCATCATAGACCACCATTGTGCGCCGCCACCACCTGTTACTAATCCCCGCCATTGCCTCTCCAACACACGTTCTTGCCTCCCACTCCACGATAACCTCTACTATCGTTGCCATCGTTGACTCCACAATTTGATTTTAAAAAAAATATTCAACGTATGACACCACATAATGATTAACTTTAGCATAACTTGTTTAATTTTTTGGGTGTTACATTAAGTACCAAAATTATGTCATTAAATAAGTTTGTAAGATTATGCAAATGTAAATTCCAACAAATACTGTATATATTTTATCTAATCTAAAAAAAACTAATAAATCATCAAAATTGGCTCATCAACTAATAAGACGATTTATTAGTCACTGATTTTGCTGCTCATGTACGCCTCGGTTGTATTTGAAATAACATAATATATGATTTATCTAAAGAAACGATTCAAAGTAAATAAAAGTTGGGTTAATAGTTAAATTATATGTATAATATATTGATGGTGTCTAAAAACAACCAGCTTGTACATACTTTATAGGATTGACAAATAAATAAATAACTGAAATAGTAGAGTGATTCCAAAGCCCCTAGCAAGCATTCCAAAAATTCTCACCTGAGCAATACATTTTTTACGCGACAATGTGATACTACCGGAGATTGATAGGAGAAATGGATTAGAAATTTAAATTGAGGAAAAAGTTGATGCGACAATGTAATACCTACCGGAGATTGAAAGGAGAAATTGATTAGAAAGTTACAATAATGATAATAATAATAATAATAATAATAATAATAATAATAATAATAATAATTAGTAAAGCAAACCACAAAAGATAAAAAGGATTCCATATTTCATGTTCTTCTCTAACCACCTGCAAATCCAAGTTAGAAAAAAAGAATGTAAATATTAGCAAGCATGTGCTTTATCTTATCCAAGAGATATGAACGTTAGTGTACAATAACCATTCAAACACCACCTTCTCCACATTTACTACTGTGTAAAGCGACGAGGAAGAACCGCCCAACGAGGACAATCAATTTTGTAACCGGCGCTTTTAATCAATCAACCAAAGTTACCATTTCGACCAACGACCAAAACCCGTAAATCAAGCACCCCATATTTCGCATTTTAATCTTTAAAACCTTCCTAATGTCACGGCTGCAATCATGCCAAAATTTCTGAGATCCTCCATAAACCGAACCTGCATAAATTGACCTTCTGCAAACATTTTTCAAAGACACCTCTCCTAGAACCACCTCCCTCGGTCTCGGTTCTTCTTCTCCGACCAAGTCCCGACGTAGCAAAAACCCACAACCCAAAACAACCACCCCCGAAAGTCGTTGCTGTAACGGTTCGAATCACAACCAAAATGACAACCGGGATTGAAACTAACACCGTCGACCATACCTTATCTACACCACCGCACACACACCATGGCTCCTATTCCGAACCTTTAAACCTTTGCCCTTTGGCATCGCACACCACCCGACTCAGAACCAGTCGCCACCACCGCCGCCGGTACTCATATTTGAACCGAAGTTTTGGTGGTACCATCCGAGCTAAATGAACTATCAATCCAAATCCAAACTCCCTCACTCTTTCAAATCTGAACCCGACATCACCATCGCCTGAAACAGAACACTGAAATCAAACCTGCTTCATTTAACCTTAAAAACTAAAAAAATATATGCTGAAAACGAGGTGGTGGTCAGAGATGGCGTACGTCCACCGCTATGTGCATTGGTGATCAGTCGAAGAGGGGAGGAGATGGTGAAACAACTTTGATAATGGTTCTTTAAATGGTGGTGCATAGGCCATGGAGAAGGTTTCAACATTGGTGATGAGGAGATAATGATGAATTAATGGTTGTTTATTACTCCAATTAATGATTGTCTTTTAATGTACATTGTTTTGAGAATCAAGTTTACCTCTCTTCATATTCTCCAATTTAACACTCTCTAACCTTCTTAACATGACTAAAAGTCTTATTTACCCCCCATCAAATGCATCAACTGTTTGTACTTTAAGCAATCACACTTGTAATTTCTTAAATTTGTCAGGTATCCTCCTCTCATGCTTTATAATATAGTATAGATAAGGGTGTATAAAGTGAAAACAAAGTGTATGCAAATGCAGCAAATGTATAGCTGAATACAGGCGTATACACTGAGCCACATACAACCATACACAGTCGACATATCACAAAATATTTTCTAGCATGTTTCTTTGCATTGTTGACATTAGAGGTGAACAAAAAAAACCCGATTCCAATCGAACCGGGAAACCAATCCAAACCGTTCCCAGATTGGATATTGACCCAGCGGTCCCTCATCAGTCCCCCACTTTGGCTACATGACCCAACCCAAAGCGGTTTTTTTGGCCCCTCAATCCCGATCCTGTTTGGGACAAAAAATTAGAATTTTATATAACAAAATTATACAAAGTGGTTTCTACACTTATAAATAGATAACCATACACATTAGCAAAACTATAAAAAACAATAAAATTTTATTTAACAAAAACCATTTTTGTCTTACTTTAAAAAAACAGTGCGTGCAGACGTACAAAATGACCAAACTAGGGCGGAACCTAATCAGTTTCAAACCGAAACCGGTTTGGCTTGCAACCGGACACGAACGCGGTTCCGATTTATAAAAAAAATGAAATGTTCACCACCTCTAGTTGACACCACACACACCTTTTGACACATGAACCTTTGATGAAAGTGTACACACACATGAAACGCATTAGGGTTAGGGACAGGGTCGGTACTAGGGTTGTTCAAAACGCTCGCTGATCGCTCGTCGCTCGCTCGGAATTTGTTCGAAAATCGCTCGCTTTTTTTTCCGCTCGGTTGTAAACGAGCCGATCGGCTCGGTTTGGTTTATAAATGAGCAAAGCACGAGCAAGGGTCTGCTCGGCTCAATTCGGCTCGATACAATTTTTATTAATTTATTATATAAAATTATATATATATATATATATATACACACATTAATTACAATTATATTTATAGTTTATACATACCACTCTATTGGATTTGGCTCAATATATGCATATATGCAATTATATTTATAGTTATTGGCAGTGGCGAATCTAGAAATTAATTTCAGTAGTAACGTTTTTCATTTTTTTTCATTTTAGTGGTAACGTTTTCCAAATATCGTAAAAAAACACAAATTTTCCACTACGCGCGCGAAGTTGAGTAGCAACGGACGCGGCACCTAGCTTCAAGCTAGGTCCGCCCTTAGTTATTGGCCCAGTCAACCCAATGATAAATTAACACTAAGTTTAATTGTAAAACCCCAAGTCGTGAAAAAACATGTTTGACTTCCCATTCCCATTTGTTGTCCACGTTCAATCATCTCCCGCTATCAACCTACGCCAAATTTATGGTTGTCCGAAAACACTCGCCGCTCGCGTTGTCCGAAAACACTCGCCGCTCGTCGCTCGGTCGATGCTCGCTTGAAAAAATGTGCACTCGAACAATGCTCGCCCGGTTTCCGGATCGATTGTAAACGAGTCGATCGGCTCGGTTCGGTTTGTAAATAAACCAAGCACGGGCAAAGATCTGCTCGGTTCGGCTCAACTTGTAAACAGTCCTAATCGGTACAGTACAGTACTGTAACGAAAATATCGCAACCAAAAAGAATATAAGTAAAAATATCTAACCTATATTTTTAATCAAAGCATATATTCTTTTTTAAAGATAATCAAATTATCCAAACAAACATGATTATTCATCCGTAATATAAAGAATTTCATACAGCTGTTTAGCTATTAGAATCCGTTTAATTGTGAAATATAAAAGAGCAAGAATTTTAAAACTTTCCAGATTGTTACATTTGATTGGTTAAAAAATGGTATTGCAAAACATGTCATGACTCATAAGATTCCATCAAAAAAATACTATTGCACTCAAATAAACAAAACAAAGACAAAAGGGGCACATATGATATTCTTACAAACATGAGGGGACTTGAACTGACCATAAAAATAGCAAAATAATAGAAGGTAAGGCTAAGGGGCTGTTTGGTAAGTTTCTTAATGAGGCTCTGAATCATTCAGTGCTTAATGATTCAGCATTCAGTGTGTTTGTTTCAGCCTCTGAATGTAATGATTAAGTCTGAATCATTAAGATTTGGGATGTTGCTGAATCATTAAGCATTGAACTAAGCTGAACCTTAATGAGGCTTTCCTACCAATGTAAGACAAGAAAATTAACCATTTAGAGGTCAAACTTAATGATTCAACACTTAACCATTCAAACCTCTTAACCATTCAGACATCTTAATGATTCAGCACTTAATAAACCAAACAACCCCTAAGTGTTACCGTTTCACGCCCCAACTACGTGGAAGGGAATCGGCGTTAAGGGGCATGGCACACCGTAACATGAGGCGTGACTCGTGAGGAGGGTATGAATGAGGAGGGGCGCCGGTCATGACTTGAAAAGGAGAAAAGGGTGGGACCCACACCAAGGTTTGTGAGTTGTATCCTTGAATAACACCACCGGTACTCTACCTTGACTGGAATAACATATCTGGTCCGATCATCGGAGGCTCGTCGGAGAAGGGTGGCTTCTCTCCTTGCGGCATGGATGGATGTATGATGGTGTTGGTAGTGATGATGGTGTTGGCAGTTGTTGTTCTGATGGTGTTGGTGGAGGATGACTTGGGTGTGTGAGATCTTTTTAAAAAAAAATGATAAAAGGGGATGGTGTTGTGAATTTTTTTTAAGTAAATTGTATGATTAAAAAATTGGTAAGATTGAATGAAAACTAGTGAAATCCAAACTAGGGATGAGCTCGGGATGGTATTGGTATCAACCGATACCAATCCCAAAAACTCCCAAAACCCAATACCGATACCGAAAACATACGGTATGGTACGGTATCGGTTCGGTACCGGTATGGTATCAGTATTTTACCTTAAAATACCGATACCAATCCCGTACCGATACAGGATCGGGATTGGGACGGGACGGGATCGGTATTTGACGCTATGTGCTCATCCCTAATCCAAACAGAGGGAAGTGAAAAAATGAGTGAAGCTGATATGGTTATGTCTCAGTAAGATGACATTTACTTTATGACGTGGAGAAAAAAAAATAATAAAGACCATAACACATAACCTAAATGTGATATTTTGATTGAACATGGGTTTCCAATTTCCACTTTAGTTGGCTTGGTGAGTAATGCTTATTCACGGCAGATCAGATTGGTACTTAGTCGAGTCCAATAAGTCATGCATAATAATCTTATAAACCTAAATAAAATAAAAAAAATTTAAGCGACTTATTTTAAACTAAAAGAGGACATGGCACTCTCGACAAGGAATGCTCGGTTAGAGTTGTCGTGCGGTAATACTGCCGCCACCCTTTCGACTACGATAAAACTTGTCACCCTTCTTCGAGAGTGCCCCGTCCCTTATCGTCGGTTTCCCTTCTATTTCTATGTAACTTGGATGCTATTAAAAGTTTTATTTATCATATAAAAAGAAATAACATACCCATAGCAGGGTAGTTCGGTGCAGTGTCCTCTCTCTCTCTCCTCTTTCTCTCTCTAGAAATCACACCACTTTCTTCTCTAAAACCAAACATATACATACACAAACCCTATATCTACACACCAATACTCAAAGCCCTAATTCAATTTCTTCAAAAACATTGGGATTTTTCGTAATTTTCTTGATTGAAGTGAATGGACCCTAATTCATGGTCTCGTCTCTCCACTTCAATTTCTTCTTCAAGACGTTATCAATCTCCATCAGGTTTGTGCTTTTTGTTCTAATCTGATCTGGGTTGTTGTTAAATTGCGTTATTTCATTGAAAAGGTTATGTTTTGATGTTTTGTTAAGAGCTTTAGTTGAAATAGTTGTGGGATTTGTGTTGGTTGTTTAAAAAGATTTATAAAGTTCATATTTTGTATGTTATGTTGTGGGTTATGGGGGAATATATGATGATATTATATTATTATGTGTTATGTGTTATGTGATTGTATTAGTTGGTTAAAGAAAGTGTTGTTGTGTGACACCTTAAGCCTAGGTTTTGTATTATAAAGAGAAGTAGCGCAAAAGCGGTGAGCTTTTCGTACCTGAGGGGCCGAGGCGCAAAGTGACTAACTGAATATATAATTTTTTTATGTATATATCTCATAGGGTTTGTGTGTGTTTTAGCATCCCGGTCCAAAATTTAGCTATGAATAAGCTTTGTGTGTGTTTTAATTCAACATTTAAAATAAGTATATGTACAACCTAAAAAGCCTGTTGTACTTGTACATCATCTTGCAGCACGAAAACAGGCCATGTACATGAGGCGGGCGCCTCACCTGCGACTTAGGCCAAAATTTTGCCAAAAAGTCGTGCCTCACCTACCTACATGTAAAATAGTTGCATTATGTCACCCAAACCGCAACTTTTTGCGCCTGAGGTCGCCTCGTGTCTAGGTGCACTTTATTAAACCGAGCCTTAGGGGAATCCCGTATTGTTCTATTCAGCACGTAGAACAACTAGACCATAAGTGGGTCGGGGCACTCCCGGATTTGGAATCAGGTACCCACTACCCGATCAGGAACACCGCCCCGCCCTATTCGGGTACCCCAAATAGGGTAGTGGGTTGGGGTAGTACTTACCGTGTGTGAGTAGGAGAGAGATAGAGAGAGGGGTGTAAAAAGGTGGGGCCTATTGTTTAGGGTAGTGTTGCCTCCAAATAGGTGTTTTCGGGTAGTGAGTGGCACTGCAGGATTGGACGGGATCAGGGTACACCTGGGAAGTTCCCCGCCTGGCCTAAGAAATTCTCTGACTCTAATATTAACAACGAGTTTGGGGTTGCATTGGCCCTGGATGAGAGGAGAACTCCACGGTTAAACATGCTTGGGTGGGAGCAATCTATGATAGCCTGATAGGCGACCTTGTAGGAAGTTTCCAATCAGGCCACGAAAAACAAATCCGTGATATCCTCGGGGCAAAGCGGATGATATTGATTGATATGAGAGTCTGGATGTTACTTTGTTGTTTGTGCTATAATTTTACTTGTAATTTGGCTACTTTATGTGCCCAAATTGAGTTATGTTTATGGATTTTGATGCTTGTGAAATTAGTTTAATCTCCTAATCCTATTCATATTTCCCAGCAGATGCATTTCATTTCGTGGAAGAAACTGATGGTGATGAGCCGAGGCCCGAGTACTTGTGCCCATTCTGTGCAGAGGATTTTGACATTGTGGGTCTTTGTTGTCATATTGACGAAGAGCATACGCTTCAAGCAAAGAACGGGGTATCATCATCATCATCTTTTTACCACTTTATTATTTCTTTCAGTAATCTAAAATATTGTTCACTATCTGGTTTCCAAGTTTTTTGTACATTAGTTACGATGTTAAAAGTCTTGAGCGTTATGCAGGTATGTCCAATATGTGCAAAAAGGGTGGGAGCTGGTTTGGTCAGCCATATTACGATGCAGCATGGAAGCCTTCTTAAGATATCCTTTTATTAAAGTCATTCCCTTATAAGTTAAATAACAATCGTCGATGCTTTTCTTGTAATTACATATTTTGTCTCTTGGGTAATGCTATCTTCATTGTTGTCATTTCTTAACTAAATATCACGTTCAACGCAAGAGGAGACTCCGTAGAGGTGGATCAAACTCAAGTTATTCTGCTTTGAAGAAAGAGTTGCGAGAAGGAAACCTACATGCTCTTCTAGGTGGCTCATCATTCTCGGGCATGTCATCCGCCAACACAGAGCCCGACCCGTTGTTATCTTCTTTCATGTACAATAATGCTGTGGACCTATCGCAAGATCAAATTCATTCCTCTACTGCAGAAACGTCGATAGTTGAAAGCTCCAATAAAGATTTCCTGGCAAGGTAAAGAGGAGATTCTTGACTTTAGAAAAAAAAATTTCCCTTTATTGAAATTTTTATCATTTGTCAACCACCTAGGGAAGAACCAGGTAGTCGTTAGGTAACCTTTTCTATACCTTTTATTTTGTGATACCTTTGACTAGAGGTGCCAAGATGGGTGTGTCGGGTAACCGCCAATATTGATTTGGGTAAGAATAATAATAATCTTAGTCTTGGAAAACGAGCATGCTTTGTTGGATCGACCCACTCTCACCTATATCTAACCAGAGGTGCCAAGATGGGTGTGTTGGTTAACCGTCAATATTGGTTCGGGTAATAATAATAATCTAAATCTTGGTAAACAAGTGTGCCTGGTTGGAACGACCCACAATCACTTTTGTCCATCTTTTAATTTTTAAACCATTTTTTGTATATAATGAATGCGTTAATCATGATTACAAAAACAATTTAGGAGGTTATTTACCTTTAAAAGACTTTGGGTGACTTTCAAGTTTCAACCCGTTCTACCTGTTTATCCTTTAGAGTTTTAGCTATAATTGTTATTACTTTTTTTTTTTTTTTGCTAACCGTGAGAACATGTCACCCGCAGCCCCACCAATACCCTGCTAACCAACGAGGCTACGTTTAGCTAATCAATTTGATTTGACCCATTTGTGATGAACACAATCCAAGTTTCTTTCGACACAGCTAACCCTCCTATAATAATGTTCTTAACTTGCGTTAAAAGATAATACATGTTATTGTTATGCTACTTTCCTGATGCTTATTTTATTGTTTTGGCATATACATTGGTTTATTGTTTTGTATACATTTAAATGACATTTTGACAGTAGCTTAATATATTATTTCAGGAGTGAGAAACAGCAGGTTGGTGGTGAAGATCAGGAGGAGAATGCTAGGAGAAGTGAGTTTGTGCAAGGGCTGCTGATGTCATCTTTCCTAAATGATGATTTATAAGCACCTACAATAACATCAAACTGCTACATATAATGATAATAAAAAAAATGTCTTGAATCTGTAAGGAAAGTTGTATACTTTTGAGCTAAGTTTCCATAAATCAAAGGAATGAATGTCTTTTACTGTGTTCAAAATCTTAATATAGTATATCTGCTTAGTTGATATATGCATATATTATATACACATTATTATATACATTATGATGGGTCTACTAATTAAGATTGTTTTCTGCTCACCTGATTCTGTTTACAAATAACTTGCACAACATGTATAATTTCCACTAAAATAGCTTTTAGTCAACTGGTCACTTATTGATACCAAATTTGCTAGCAAATCATATATAAGTAAATTTCTTACATCCTCAACTTTCAGGACAGGCTACTTATTAACTTATATGTGCATTTCAATCTTCATTCAAATCATCAATATGTCACCAAACACTTGTCCTGATACACACACACACACACATGACACATGCATATACCACACCAAATCAATTAAGAGCTCAGCTATTGTGGTTATAACTTCTTCATGGCTATATATAACTGTATTATTTCCACATGACAGAGATGTATGATTGAAGTTCCAATATTGTGATAAAAAAAAATGTTACATTTTAATGACTTGTGTGTAATAGGAGTAATTGATTTTTTTTAACTAATAGTTGATGTTGAGGTTACTAACGGACTGAACCCATGGGCGATCCTTTTAAGGGGCGGGAGGGGCGGCCGACCCCCTGAATTTTCGTTCAGAAGTTCCGATTGTATAGTATTCGACTTCGTATAGAAATTTTTTGGTATATAAGGTTTCGACCCTCCAAAACTGGTTTTCGACCCCCCGAAACTAGTGACTTCCGACCCCCCGAAGTTTCGGGTCAAGATTCGCCACTGACTGAACCAAGCTTAAGCTCAGCTCAATAAATTTATCAGGCTCGGCGCAAAACTGATTATATAACTCAGCGAGTGTATATCTTCAAGGAAAAAAGTGTATATGAAACTTTAAAACTTTTGCTGCATTTTAAGATGAAGCAAATCAATTTATCTATACATACATATAAATTATGCACACAAAATTAATCTCAGACATTACAATCAACAATACCTCAGGATCGGACTAAATCACCTTCCATGGTAAGATGCACATAATCTATCAGCAACCGCAAGCTCAATAAGCCGAAAACATGTACATATCATTTTAGCCATACAACAACTTTAGTTCTTTAGTTTTCTTTCAGTTTGCTCTAGCATGTGTCGATACCATAATGAACCGAACCGGTACAAACCAAATTCTCAGAACGGCGTCGGCTTTCTAAAAACTATACATGTGTGGGTATAAATTCGACTTCATCTATGTTTTACATTACGTGAGTCACTTGGTATTAGAAATTCATGTTTTTATTTACCACTTTTTCCCGTGTTAGTCATCATTGGTTGCTACTTAGCATAGTTTTACGCCCCCGACCCGCAATGCAGAGGGGTTAAGACTAGTTTTTTTTAACTCAAGCAAACTTTTATATAGATGCCTCTCTACTAACCCAAACGTATGCAGTTACTGCACAATTACAATTACAATATATTAATAATCAAGTGGATTTAAATAGTTATGTTTTCATTTTTCTATTTTGGCCATTTTTTTTTGCTTTTTTGCTAACTTTTTTTTCCCATTTTGACCACCAAATTTTTTGTTAACTTTTTTTTTTTTCTCATTTTGGCCACACAATGTTTATTTACTTTTTGTTTAAGTTTTTTTTCCCGTTTTGGCCACCAACTTTTTTATTAAGTTTTTTTTTTTGGATTTTGGCCCCCGACATAATGCGTTTTTTTACCCGATTTCGCACGGGTTCGGTTTTTGTTCGTTTATTATCTATATATTTAACGACCACGAAATGAATAGTTGCTTCACTCTAACGTAAGCAGCCGGCCACCGACCACATCTACCGTGCGCCATCTCCACCATGTGCTGCGGACCGCGGGAGATTCCCGGTATTCTTCGCGTAGCCGCTGCCACTTTTGTATTTTCTCATTGTCCAAGGTTAGTCTCTATGCCTTTGTCGGTTACCAAAATCTGCATTAACACGTCATGTGAAAAACGCGCAACGCGCGTATTAATACACCTAGTTACTTTCATATTTTTCATCTCCTTGCTCAAACTTTTTGCATACGTCAAGAGGCAACACTCCAATAGGTCGGACCAAACCTACCCCGAACCACAATGGTTCGGCCCTCTGGTTTGGCGACAACCCATGTTTTGGACAGCTGACACCCGACTATATATGAGAATCAAATGATACACTTGTACATCGAGAACTATGAGAATCACATAATACACTTGTACACAATGTTCTGCCTGATTTAATGACAGCGAGTGGAATCAACGGTTACTAAACGGTCTTATGTAATACCTTTAAAGCAATCTATACGCGTGTAGTATGTGGTTATTGTAGTTCTCTATAAAACAGTTCTGTAAAGAACACCCCTATCTTTCTACGGCTTCCGAGTACATTCAGAATGACTATTGGATCACGGAAGCGAAAGATTATACAAAAAGAATAAAATAAAGGCGCTTCCTCGACCTCAAAGTCGCAACCCATATGAACAAAAACCAACTAGTATCTAAAAATATGAAGAAAAAATTCTTTGAATTTTTCTTTCACACAATTTGATCAAATATGAGGTGTTATACCGTAGCTAGTAGATTTAATCCGTGAATAATGAAGCAGCAACGCTCTTCAATGATTCGCATGCTTTTTGCAGATCAGATTCTGTGTGAGCAGCTGAGACGTATATTCTAATCCCGACAGGAAGATTGCATTTATCAACAAACGACCTTTTAGAAGTTGTTACAAAAACCGAGTGTTCCTTAAGTACCTGCAATTGCACCACATTCACAATGCACATATGAACTGTACCATACAACACAACAATGAATGCTACTAGAAAGCGTTTTTAAGTCGAAGGTTTAACACTTACCCGATCAGCAAGATCTTCAAGTAATTGAAGATCACTCTTCAATGACCCTGTGGATTTTTTAAGTCGGAGGAACACAAGCGGTGACATTATATCATTTGCAAGTTCCAGGCCTTTTATTCCTAACAATCCTGCATTTATAAAAGCAGGTTTAACGAAAATCCATGAAAATAATGTGGACAGTATTAATCAAAGAATGTAATAAAACATCATCTTAGAAAGACAATATAAAGGCGTCTTAAGGCCACCTACCCAGCGCAAGACGCATTAGCAGGTATTGACGGGGTTCTAAGTTCTAACAGTTAAATAATAATAATAATAATAATAATAATAATAATAATAATAATAATAATAATAATAATAATAATAATAATAATAATAATAATAATAATAATAATAACAACAACAACCGCCATAAATAAATAAAAATAATACTAATAAAGAGTCGCCTTGTAAGCCAAAATCTATCACCTGTGCTTAATAATTTGGAATTATCTCGTAACTTCGTTATAAGTTGAGGATTTTCCTCTATGACACAGATAGCAGCAATTGCAGCACTTGCCAAATATGGGGGAAGAGATGCAGAAAACACATAGCCTGAGCTGCTGAGGCGCTACAGAAACATAACACGTTAACATAAGACTCAAAACTGTGCTAAAATGTTTGTAATTATCTTGTAACTTGTAGCGTTTGTCTCAAAACCCAATGCATTGATCGGTCCTTTCTTGAACTAAACTACATATCGATATTGCAATATAAATTTTTCCTATTGGCCTTAAAAGTCAGACATGTTATAGATGCAGGAGTGCTTACTTGGTGATCAACAACTCTGTGACTCCCGGTGCAAAACCCACCTTCTGAGGCCAACGCATGTCCCATAGCAGCAGTTATTATATCTATCTTATCAACCTACAACAATAAGACCAACATCACCCTTCATGCTAAAAATCAAATATACATCTATATGTACATCACATACATACATATATATACATACATACACACATAGAGGGAGGGAGAGAGAGAGAGAGAGAGAGAGAGAGAGAGAGAGAGGGTACCGGAACATCATAGTGTTCAGTTAGACCTCTACCAGATTTACCAAGCACACCGAAAGAGTTGCTCTCATCTAACAAAACACGAAACTTGTACTTCTCCTTCAGTCGGATAATCTCATCAAGTGGAGCAATTTGACCAGAATTCTGAACATTTTGATAACATATATTAAACATCATAATGAGTCCTATTTATGAGCCAACTTGTCATAAAACATGGTGATTGGTGAGCCCAAGTGATTATGACTGATGACTACCCAAGCTGAGATCAAGCAGCTCAACGAGCCTAATGAGAAAATGTGTGTTTATTTGTAATATACACTTTATGTTGATATGAGCCAAGTGCTAAAGTTAATCAGATGTGAGTTCAAGAAAAAAAAATATAAGCACAATTGACTAGAAATACCTGATATACAGCTTCAACAACAATGTAGCGTCTCAGTTTCTTAGCTCGCTTGTTGTCTTGAGTTACTTTGACAAGTGTACTTTGTAGAGACTGCATGTCGTTGTGCTTAAAGTATACAATCGTGCTTCTTGACAAGTATAAGCCATTTTGTATCCCCCAATGCACACCTTCATCTCTAAAAATAACAAAGCGGACTTGTAAAAGAGAGCTTATTACATTTACACGTACAGCTTCGTAATCAAGTCCATTTTATTTATTTGATTTCAGAATGGAAACTGCACAATTTAGCAGAGTACAAGAAATTACATAGCAAAAAAATAAGACTTACACAACAATGATATCTCCTTTCTTACAAAATGCGGGAATTGCACTAAACATAGTTGAGAGTCCATAAGAATATAGTATGGAATCAGGAGTTCCCAAAAACTCGGCTATTCTGGTTTCACAGTCAAGGTGAACATCTAAATAAAATAATAAAAGATACAGTTAAAAGAGTTACAGTAGCTTTCTAAAACATAAAAGTACTTGAAACTAAGTTTAATAAGAAGATTATTAATATTTGCATCACTAATATGTTTATACCAATGGTTCCGTAAAATTGACGGGGACCACAAGAACCAACACCATATTTCTCTAGTGAAGAAGTACATGAATCCTGCCATATTAAATTTATATAATTAAAACTATATGTAAGCAGTTGAAGTAAATAATTAGGGTAGGTTTACTCACAAGTAACTTCTCGTGACTCATTAATCCTAGGTAATTTGCTGAAGCAAAGTTAATCACTTCTTTGCCATTGATTATTGTATGAGGTCCTGCAGCACTGTAAGTAATGCAGTAGTTATAGTATGTTTTGAGCAGAATATAGATGGTATGTCCAGTTTTCAAATATTTCAATAATGTTGCACAATATCGTATTTCATCATGCACATAGCTTGGAATATCACATAGCCACATGGCCGCCTTAAGGTTATTTGATGTTAGAAGAAAAAGATATAAACTTGATTTATATACCTATGTTAGTAGATTATTATACATGTGTTAATATAGTTATTATAAGTTAGAAAACATATTAGTAATCGGTTATGTCTCACACCGATTAAAGTTATTAGTTATTGTAAGTTACTAAGTTTGATGAATGTTTTAGGGACACACCGGTTGAATATGTATAAATAGGTCGATATGTACATAATTTCATAATAATAAAGTTTATGTTCTATAACTAACTTTCAAACAATTCCCTTTCTATTTTCCCTCCAAATAACCGCTCACTCTCAAACACAAATCAAGTGCATACCGAAGCAAATTCTATCATTTGCTATTTTCATTTTGTGTGAATACTCGTGCAATTGTGTTTCATAAAAGAATAAAGGACGGAGATAATTGTGTGAGCGGTCAGCATCAAGTCAAGCCAATCATATTCTTATTAATATAGATTAACGTATAAATTTACAATACATTTAAAAATTTGTGGTATTATCAACAATCCTAAAAAAGTTAATGATCAAAGTATCATAACCATAAATATGAATATAAATTGACCCAAAAAAAGCAAAAGGGTATCTTTTTTTTTTGCATTGTGGCTCTACAATTGAAAGGTGATTGTGTAGATAGACATGTATCATGTATGAATCGCAGTACATATATATGTGTACATATAGGGGTTATGTATAGTTATATACTTATATATGCATGTACATAATGGTGGATGTGTGTACACACATAATCTTGGTTTTAAAAAGCGCGAAGCTCACAAAAGCGACGAGGTCTAAAACCGAGGCGCAAAGCGCAGAGCACAAAAGCGGTGTGTTTTTCGTACGCGAAGCGCAAGACGATTATATAATTTTTTCTATATATCCTACAGGTTTTTAGCATCCTTATCCCAAAATATAGTTATAAATAAGGTTTATATATGATTTAAATTAAATGTATAACCTTTTTAGCTATATGTATAACACTTTGAAGCACAAAAAAACCCTCTTTACGAAAAGCGCGCCTTGAGTGACATAAGGCGCATGGATCTGGGCCTCAGGTCGCCTTGCGCTTAAGCGCACCTGAGGCGCGCTTTTTAAAACCTAGCATATAATGTGTATATGTCTATATGTGTGTCTAGAGAGAGGGAGGGACCTTGACAGTACTGGAACTTCCTTTTTCATCTCTTCTGTTACAGGTGGTATAAGAGACTCTGGCACCCATTCATCACATAGCTCATCAATCTCCTACAAACATCAGAAAAGAAATTAAAAAAAAATCAAAATAAGACATCAAATAAACAAAAGAATCAAACCTTCGTCGTTAAAGGGCGTTTAGGTGGCTTGTAACTCTTCTGAGATAATAAGAAGATGATAACTACTAGGAGTAGGCCTTCCACAAACAGATGGCCTATAAGCCAACATTAAAGAGAAGTCAACCACAGTATCATAAGTATATTACTACCAACTAACAAAGACCTCCTTTAAAAAAAACATACCTCCAATGTGCACACCGAAAACAACAGCGCGAGCAAAAGGTACATCATACGCAAATGTGATCAGCTCAGATGCAGTCTTCATTAAACCCATGAAAGCACTCGGAACATAGGTTGCTAAATCCATTTTGATATTACCTTACACAACTAATATCGCACGCGCACAAGGCTTCTCCTTTTTAGTGCATTACACACCTCAAACAATCTATCCCCCCTAATACCAGTCAACAAGTTGATTTAAATGCAAACGATGGCAACAAGCTATAAACAAGCAACATGGTTAGTATGTAGCTTTTAAGCGTTGAAGACAAAACAATATCTTAAATAACAAAATAATTCTTCTTTAGCTTCAAAACAGACTTTGTTTGTATTCACAACACTAATCAGTAATCATCATTTCTCATATAATCAGATATATTTGTAACTTTGTATCAGTATCGAAAGCGGAAGCAATATGTTAGGCATTCAAAGCAAAGTGTGTCTATTAGTTTGCTTAGTTCATTCCTGATGTGTACAAGTGAACTATCCTTAAAACGAACCAAACAATAACAAGAAAAAATATGTATATGAAAACAATAATAATGAATTAAATAGTTAAACTAAAATGATAGATTTAAATTCTTAGATTTCAAAATAACTTATTTTCCAGAATCAATAATCAGATCCAAAGTGTTGACATCTATAATAACACTATAAAAACCGATAAATTTTGTCAATTACAACAGTAACAACCATACACAGTAAGTCCCACAAATAGCCAACTACTGGTAGGGTCTAAGGATAACAAAAGATAAATAAATAGAAAGCTAATGGTAACACGAGAAGCGGTGAAATGGCAACCTGGTAAAATAGTTAAATCCATCCTATGTAAAGTCTACCTAAAAGTGTAGTAGAAATATAAGCCCTTGAGATAAAGCTAAGACACGTCCGTACCCTCCCTTAAAAGTCCTTAACCTTAAACCATACTTATGAAATGCGTTAGGCGCATATGCCTCGCCTGAGGCCTAGGAACAAGGCGCAAAAAAAGGCAAGGGCCTGAGACAAAAAAAGCGAACATAGGAAAAAAGTAAAAATATATTATGTATTAGTTAAATAGTATTTTTTTTTTCAAATAAAATAACAGCTATTGTATAACATTTAATATTATCTAATTAGTATCAATAGTTTTAAAATATTAGTGTATAAAACTAGTTTTTCTTAGAGAAAAGTAGAAATTTGGCTGGAATGCATGGCTCGAAACTCTCAGGAGTTTGGGAATCTCGCTAGAATCTGCACCTAAAGTCCTAAACCATCACCTGGAGAATTAAAGCGCAATTTCCTCGACTTAAAGCGCAATTGCCTCGCCTTGCCTGAAAAACAGACCTAGGCGCAAGAGGCGATGGCTTTCAACAACTATGCCTTAAACCTAAGTGACCATGTCGTCAGAGGTTAAACTCTTATCAAATCATGCCTAATCCGCTCATCTCAATTTGATAGAGTTGCACACAACATATCGTCCTTTCGAAACAAGCTCCAATTAGAAAACAATAAACAATGAAATGATTTATAATCGAATTGTCAATTAGAAGAAAGGAATGATGAGATATGGTGATTAATCTAGAAGATTGGATAATATAGTTAAAAAATTTAAATATGTGATTAACCTTACGTTGTGTCAAATGGTAGAAATCAAGTACCAGACGAAATGAAGCGACGATCTAAGCAGGTTGTTGTTCATTTGTCTAGGACTCTTGGGATCTAGTAACTCAAGACCTATGCAGTTAATATCGGTACGATATTGACGGGATGTCGGTTATCAGACCTTGGTTGTATTTTGAAAATCGGTCATAGCGTATAATTTTCAAATTTTGTTTTTTTTTTGGCCAAATTAAAATAAAAGCCCATAAAAAACATTTTTTTAAATAAACCCATAAACATTAAGAGCTCAGTTGCCTAAAAACACTTCCAGCAGCCTAAACCGAACAGTCAAACACTTCTAGACTACGAATTGGAGTCTTGATTTTTGATATTATTGTTAGTAATTTACTACTATATATGATTATGTTTTAGGTTATATGGTTATATGTGTGTATATATATATATATATATATATATATATATATATATATAGGGATTTCTAGAAGCAACGTAAGTAGTGACGTTACACAAATATGGAAGGTAGTTGTAAAGCAAGACACAGTTACAAAGCATCTCAAGGACATCTTAAAGTCAATGATAGGCCAACATTTGTGTCAATAATGGCCAATATCCGTTTGATTATTTTTCAACTTTGTAAAAGTAGTTTGTCTTTTTTTTATATATTTGTTGGAATATAATATGAAGAACTTGGATAAACTGTAGAGTAAGGAGGTTTAGTTAAAGAGCGTCGCAGAGATTTTAGTGTGCCATGAAAGTTAAAGTATTATTGCTTTCAATGGTTTTTTTGGTGTATTTACAATAAATCAAATGCATGCCTTTTATAGGCAAATTACAAGGAATCTAAAAACTATAGCTCTTACAACGTGTATGGTTAAAAACTAAAGAAAACAAACGACAAACTACTTTTACAAAGTTGAAAAATAATTAAACGGATGTTGGCCATTATTGACACAAATGTTGGCCTATTATTGACTTTAAGTTGTCCTTGAGATGCTTTGTAACTGTGTCTTGCTTTACAACTGTCTTCCATATTTGTGTAACGTCACTGCTTACGTTTGCTTCTAGGAATCCCTGTGTGTACTGTCTATCGACTGTGGACTTGAACAGTCTTCTTTTTCCTCATCTTCTTCAAAGTTTATGAAGTGTTTTATCTGTAGGGTATCTCATTCGCTTGAAAAAGGTAGAAGAACACGCCAATTGTCCTTTACATATACTTGAATATAATGTCCCTCGCCTATTAACTTGTAATGTTTCCATGGGACATTATCTGAAATTGCTTGAGTTTCTTGATATTTTTTAACAAAGTTTTTTAACTCATACAAAGGTTTGTTGAGCATTTTGGTTTAACCGGAATATTTTTGCAAAATCTATATTTGCGTTTATCATGCTTGTCCTTAACGAAGTAACCAACTTTAGTCATGCGTGAAGTAACGACTATAAGCTAACAAACTATAACAATCCCCTCGATACATTTAAGCACTTATCGTAAATTAAAATTTAACATGTTTAAGAAAATGCTTAAAGAGCTGGAGTTATAAGTTATACATTTGTTTACACATGCTAATATCATAGTTTGTACATTAACTAAACCATATCAACAAAGTTTCATCACTAAAAAAAGCCCATCAAAAAGCCTCACCTTAGGCTCTTCCTACTCATTTCTTTTAGCATTTTCAAACCCAAAAAAACAAAAGATTCTGTCAGTTTTATCTATCTGTTTTACCATCTGCATTCCGCCTTTCATCGCCAGAAATCATGGTTCTTGAAGAACACAAAATCCGGGTGATACACGTTTAAACTCCGCAGCCAATTTTCAGTTGCGTTCATCAAAGAGTTCACTTTTTCTGTTCCGTGGACCCCACTTTGCGTCCAATCGGAATTTTTGAACTTGTATGCAGCAAGTCCAAAGATTGGTAATGTGATCCCGGCGTCATCAACTTTGACTACACTTGACCCATGATGAGGTGGCCTATCTCCTTCCGTATCTGAACCACACAAAATCAACAACCTTATATACGCAAACCGTTATGCAAATTAAAACCAAGAGGTTACAAACTTTAGTTCGACCAAGCACACGGCACACCCTACATGAAAATAGTATGACCCGTATCGCTGTATACATAATTATATTATAGAAAAAGAAAAGGATGTGTACTTCTTAATGGTGTTGATAGAGAATGAAAAGTCAAGAAACTGGCATCAAGATTTTGTAACGATGGACCAACAGGAATTCTGTATATGGGATACCTGCAAAACATGTATACGGCTCGGGTGGTTAACAAAATAGAGAAAATCATAAAATAATAACCAAGTTTCAAACTGTTACAATAAAGTCATTGTGAGAGCGGCTTTTCTATCTTCTGGGATAGTGGAAAGGTTTGACCTCATCCCACCCTCAGCAGAAACTACAAATAGCTTACTATGAGTGGGATATTACTGGGTAGGTTTGTTTATTTAAATATAGTCACTCATACAGTTTTCTAGCTAGAAAAACCGCTCAAGTTTCACTATTATTCCATCGTTGTAAAACTTTTCATAATGAAACAAATATGCAACTTGGATACTATCTATTGATTTTTTTTCTACACAATTACCTAGGCTAAACTAGAAAAAAAAAATTCACGAGATAGTAACAAAATTTCATATCTTTTTCGTTTGAGTTAATTTTTTTTAGAAAAAAAATACTAATTTATATAAAATTAGGGGTGCAAACGAGCCGAGCCGAGCCCGAGCTCGACCAGGCTCGAGCTCGAGCTCGATTAACTTATAAGAGCTCGAGCTCGAGCTCGGCTCGGTTCGAGCTTTGTTTTTAAAGCTCGAGCTCGGCTCGTTAGTAGTTTCTCAAGCTCGAGCTCGGCTCGGGCTCGGCTCGTTTAGTATTTATTAGTTAATATATTAAATTAAATAATATATATAATAGGCTCGTTTAGGCTCGATAAGTCAAAAGCTCGACTCGGCTCGTTTATTAAACAACTTAAAATGTGGGTAAATAATATAAAATATTAATAAACCTAATATTATATTAGGCTCGATAAGGCTCGACGAGCCTGGCGAGCTTCATATGCCAGGCTCGAGCTCGAGCTCGATAAGTAAACGAGCTTCGTTTTAGGCTCAAGCTCGGCTCGAGCTCGATAAGGCTTGGCTCGTTTCGAGCTTTTTACCGAGCCGATCTCGAGTAGCTCGCGAGTTGCTCGGCTCATTTGCACCCCTATATATAATAAAATTCACAATGATAGAACAACATTGAAACTTAGTGGTTTGTACAGTTAGGAAATAGTATGAATGGCTTTAGTGAAACACTGAACAAACTTGGTTGCTATTGGCTAGAACATTCACTTAAAAAAATTGTCATGTTAAAGGGTTATGTGTAATAAATAAGCGTACCAAGCAACAGAAACCCAACTTGATCGAGTCAGATCACAGCTACGATATGTTTTCAGTTCTGGAAACTTCGATGCAAGATCTGATATCTGTCGATATTAGTGACAACACATGAATATGAGTTAGGTAACTAGATAATCAAGGACACGGTATTTGGGCGTGCTTATGCTGTTCTGAAGCTGCAATTGTTAGATGATTATAATCTTGATTCATTATTGTTATTATTATCGGACATGTGTTAAGTTAATTGTGTACATATGTTAGGATTTATTATGTTTTATTTCCTAAGTCTAGAAACCCTTATGTGAACCGGTATGTCACATACATTAGTGAAGGGTTATGTTGGTTTATTCTAGGGTCACACCGGTTTGTGTTTGCACCGGTTAGTCATGTATATATAGGGTCCAACATTGTATTTTATTTGGTGTGTTGAAAGATAAGTTTATCTAACTTCTTTCATAATAACTTCCCTCCATATTTTCCCTCCTCCTTCTATACATCATTCGCATATCGCACATCACCAACAATACAAACCAATTCATTCCAGATTTCAAGATTTCAAACATGGCATCAGAGCCAACGATCAAGACCTGTGGTATATTCGATGTAGAAGAAAACGAAGCAGTGAAGATGGGGACAGATGGCGGTTACGGGAAAGGGCCGCTAATCCCTAGTCTTTTTTATGATCATGAGAATCATAGATGGAAGGCCAAGAAGGCGAACCACGAGAGCATTGGAGACTCTCTTAATATGCAATTATCTTCGTTTAACATCGGATCAAGTAGTAGTGTGTCCGTGAGGGATACCGAAGCAAAGAAAAGAAGCGCACGAAGGGACATCAATCGGCAATCCAGAAAAGAGAAAGAAGTGGCCGAATACCCCTCTACCATGTGTTGTAGTAAGTGCAAAGAACCCTTTCATTATAGGCGTAATTGTCCTAAGAAAATTGGTAAAACCGAATTTATGGTTAAGGGTAGTGATGAAAAGGGTTGGGATGATTTGTGGTTTGTTAGTTTGACTCGCCAAGAACACGGTTGTGGCAACAAGAGTTTGTTTATTGTCTTGAACAACTCTTTTGGTGTAGAAGGTTGCCCAAAAGGTTATAGAAATGAATATTTCCGTGGAAAGGGATGTGTGGCGATTAATAGTTGTGGAAGAGAACATAAGATTCAAAATGTTTTCTATATACCCACACTTAGAAAGAATATATTGAGTGTTGAGAAATTGACACAAGAGGGATTTGAAGTAGAGTTTGAAGGCGATGTTTGTTACATCAAGAAGCCTATTATCCAAAAGGTTAGAAGGATTATACTTTGTCGCATATGTGAATCGGATGATCATTTCACATTTAAGTGTCCCGCATTTGATCAAAGTGTTGAAAAAGAAAAAGAAAGAAGCCGTGGGTATGGGGAACCCTTCGGCCGAACCTATGCAGAAAATTCATCGGGTTCAAGAAGCAAAGGGAAGCGGGTTAGATTTGAAGGCGACAAGTTGGAGGGTTTAACGAACGAAGACAAAGAAAGGGCGTCCATCTTTAAGAATTTTGACGACTATTCCATCAACAAAGATCAATATGAAGGTGTCATGGAAAAAGGTCCAATTATGTATCCAACCGAAGGATCCGAATTGCAAGATTGCATTGTATTTATGGATATGATTCACATCACTAGCACGGTTGAGAGATACAAGAGAAGGTTTGAATTGGAGTTTGAAAGGACCGTAAATTGGTTCCTAAGGGATTTCTTACAAATAAGAATCAAGGCACCTATCCCACCAAGAGACGAAATGGGTTATCCTATAAGTTTGTTGGAACTATACAAAACGGTTCAAGTATTTGGTGGTTATGAGAAGGTAACAAGTGATGGTAATTGGACGGTGGTCGCTATGTCTATGGGTTATGGAAGAGGTTTGCCAAGCCTAGTGTCAAAGGAAGATATCACAAGGAACTTGAGGCAAACGTATGTTCGTTATTTGGAGATGCTAGAATGGTACCATCTCAAGTACAAGGGAAGAGAGTTGGTTGTGGAGATCAATGAAGAAATGATGGAGGATTACAAGGAAAAGGAAGCCGCATGGGATGACTCGGCATTGCCCCCAAAGAAGCGCTCAAGATCCTCATCAAGTGAAGATTAAAGACAAGTTGAAGAATCAAGATTAGGGGGGAGATTGTTAGATGATTATAATCTTGATTCATTATTGTTATTATTATCGGACATGTGTTAAGTTAATTGTGTACATATGTTAGGATTTATTATGTTTTATTTCCTAAGTCTAGAAACCCTTATGTGAACCGGTATGTCACATACATTAGTGAAGGGTTATGTTGGTTTATTCTAGGGTCACACCGGTTTGTGTTTGCACCGGTTAGTCATGTATATATAGGGTCCAACATTGTATTTTATTTGGTGTGTTGAAAGATAAGTTTATCTAACTTCTTTCATAATAACTTCCCTCCATATTTTCCCTCCTCCTTCTATACATCATTCGCATATCGCACATCACCAACAATACAAACCAATTCATTCCAGATTTCAAGATTTCAAACAGCAATAATCAGTCGAGTGTTCTGATCGTTTAAACTAACAAAGACATTGACCAAAAGCATCATTCTTTTATATCATTAAAGTACAGACTTAAAATATCGCGCTTTATTTTCTATCGACAACAATAACATTTTGCATAACTACTTACTAATAAATTAGAATAATAAAATCATTTAAATTTGTTACAGTTACCTATTATCACAATATTAATAACGAAAAACATAAAAGAAAAGCATTGCAGCTGCTACAAACCCGTATGTTTTGTAAGTTTTTTTTTCTTTTTAGGAACAGCAAATGCTTCCTAAGAAACTTTTTAATCAGAAAGTTTTTCAGAAAAAAGAAAAAAGCACCACCAAACAATTAAGTAGAGTAAATTACAAAACCATCTCTACCGTTCATGTTTATTCAAAAATGGTCCCCCAAATATGACAGTTTTGGCCAAAGCAACCCCTGTCCTAATAGTTTTAACTTTTTGTCTATAAACGACTCCGTGTACCCCTTACACCCCTATCGTAAGAGGATTCACTCATTTCCACATTTCGTTAACCATTGAAAGAGTCTGAAGTCAAGGCGTTGCGTAAAAGCAATGGAGATCAACGCCCAAAGAGTTGCTCCTGTCACCATAAGTGAAGTTTTATGCACAGATTACAATTCCTATTGCCCCTGTGAATTCTTTCACTAGACAGTGCATACCCGGGTTTAAATCATGGATTTGTCATTGTACAATAACTATATTCCTCTCCAACTTACATCACCTGGCACCTATATTTACCCAAGCCTTTAAAAGATGGATCCACAAGATGAAGATATTATGGTTTGGGCCATTAAAAGTATGGTTACATCTTCAAACTAATCTAACGTACCCATGTGAGTGGCAATATGCTGACAAGTTGACATAACTAAGGGTCCGTTTGTATACAACAGACGTACCTAAGGGATCATTAAGTATCCATGATAATAATGAAGATGACAATTGACAAATGACTAGTTTTAGACCAAAATATAAACATGCTCAATGACAATATAAGAAATCTTGGAGGCCGAAAAAACATAACTTTAAATGAGTTACCTTGTCAGCTAAAGGTGCACGATGATACGGCAAAGCACGTTCAAAATATTCAAAGATTAGAAGCCCAGGAGGATTTCTAATCTCGCCTTCTTCAGTACCTCCGTTTCCCGCAAGAGAATCACCACCTCTGAGCACGAGCTTATTAAAACTCTTGGAAACAGAACCAACGTTATTTTCTTCAATTCGAGGCTCATAACTGCCATCACTGCTGGTGGCTCTTGATGACCCAGAATCACTTTCCTCACAAGGCCTTCTGTTCAAGTTTTTTTTAAAATATGCATTTGTCAAAACCTCCATAGAACAACATTATATATGACTACATCCTTCGAGACATAGACTCCATGTGCATTGCTTATTAGTGCATAGCCATAAGTTCTATATTTCGACAAGATCATCGTGACAACTGACAAGAAATAGAATTGAAATACTTTCAACATAAAGTTGCATACTTGCAGAATTTATCATCTTGAATGGAACATCAACAACAATCCAAACACATCTCCATTATTCCATTGTGGACTAACAACAAGTCAACAAATAATAAACGTATTGTTGGTGAATAAATAACAAAAAGGCTCACCTTATGGTGGTTACGGGTGTTGATGGATCTACATATAGTTGAATGGCAGACAAATACGGCACATAGTATTGCACAACCGAATCACTTTCATTCAACACAAGAGGAACTCCAGCTCCATACGCACTCCATTCCTTTAAAGATTCCCAAAGATCCCCAAGTATAAAGTATGGGTGGCAACCATTTTCTTGGTTCCTCCATCCTTTCATGCTAGTCTACATACATCAAATAAAAACACGTCAAAAACGTGTTTTACCCATTAAATAAACATAAAAGATAGGTTTATATCATTTGCCACATCCGAGTCAGTTCGATAAAAGAAAGAGCAACTTCAACCAATCAAAATTGTATGTAACATGGGAATCATCTAATCCAATAGATAATAACAAACATACAACCGTACGCAGTAAAATACCACTCATATCAAGCTACTGGTACGGTCTGGGAGGGTGAGATGCAGGTAGACCTTTCCTCTATCAAAGAAGACAAAGGAGATGCTCCCACTTTAGACCCTCGGCTCCAAAAACCCTTTACATGACATGTAATGCATAGTATCCGCATAGCATAAAACATGGCTCAGACGATCAAAACAAAAGGTACTAAAAATAGCAATATAAAAAATACCAATAACAAAAGGTGGTAAGAGAAGCTATACTCGCAACAAATAAAAGAGTAGACACAAGAAGAACATAGCACAAATCACCTTGTCGAAAGTACCTATACGGTTATACGCTTCCCAATATTACATATACGCCATGACCTCGTTAAGCCAAAACTAAGGCTAAGGCAACCAAAAGTGTAGGAAAAACTAATGCCCAATAAAAAGCTAAAACAATTAAATTGAAATATTTGTTCCATACTTTCAACTAGAGCTAAAGCACAATTAAAAAAAAACAATCTACAAATTTCACATTTTATCAACTACCCAAGAAAAGAACATCAAAGAATACTTAAACAACAAGAAAAAAAAAATGCCAACTTTTAACATATATCTCTAACCTCTAAACACACAAAAGCAACAAACTTTAACATCAAACACTAAACTAAACACAATTTCCAACATTCTATTCTTAAAAAAAATAATAAATAACTAAATAAATATTGTTTTAAATTTAAATAAATAATACCTTAGGAAAATGTTGAGCAACAACAATAGGAGTAGTATGTTTCATAAACCTATCCAAATTAGTAACCACCTCATTCCTACAACTACTCATCAAAGACTCCTCTTGTTGTACTTTCTGCTCCTCTTGTTGTACTTTCTTCTGCTGCTGTTGCTGATTGTACCTTCTCATTGCTGGTGGGCTGTAAAACCTGTCTTCCCTGACCCGGATCCGACCCGAATTCGACATCCCACAAAACAAAAAAAGAAAATAATTTGTGGGTTTCAAGTCTTGATCAAGAATCAAGATGACCCAGATGAGATATATATGTGTATATTGTTATTATATATTATATATATGTATATATTGATATGTGTTGCGTTTTTATGAGGGTTGGTGCATGGAATTGGATGGGGGTTTTGATGGAATAAAAACGGGATTTTTTTAATGAAAAAAGTTTGGATTTTTTTTTAGGGTTTTTGAAGAGAGAGGTTAAGGAATTGAAGAGGGAACGATGGAGAATTGGGTGAGAATATGAAGGTGTTATTGTTTTGTTATGTTTTGGTTTTGATGAGTGGAAGATGCAAGGGATTATTATTCTTATTTTTTACTATTTATTTATTTATTTATTATTATTAAAAGATTATCTTGACAACGCCAAATATCGTGAGAACACATAAGAAAACCAATTAAAATCATTTTTTTCAATACAAACCTAATTATAATCAAAATACAACATTAAAAAATGAATTTTCTTTCTAAATAATTCATCTTTTCTTGCAAAAACACATTCAAATTAACTTTTTACACATGTGTAAAAACAATTTATTTCCGTATACGTTTAAATTTTTACGCGTAAATTGTGTTTTTGAGATTGTATTTTAGTAATAAAGATAATTGTAAAAAGAAATTTTTTATTTGAATGGTTTTAGATGGCGTTCGCACGAAATATAGGTGTTTTTAAATTAACTTTCCGTTATTATTATTACTAGTTGATTACCCCGGGAGTGTCCCGGGGTTGAAAAATCTAATATGACTTAATAAAAAATGATAAAAGTAGAAAACATACCAATCGTATACTCAGTCATACGGATCATTAATTCTCATTTGCGGTAGCTTTGGTTTTCACTTCATACTCATGTAGTGGTTGAAGATTACAGATGAGGTTTTGACATTTTTGAAGTTTTCATCGTTTTGGTCTCACTTTAAAGTACTTGGTTATAGAGGGTCCCGGGGTTGAAAAATCTAATATGATAACCTATTGCAAATGGCTTAAGTCAACTAACCACAAAAATCTCCCAATCACTACATGTCTATAGTATTCTAATCAGTAATAACTCATATTCCCTAACTTAAAACCTAATCAGTAATCATCTAAACAATCACTTATGTAATCACAATTATCTTTAGTTGTTTCTCTAAACAATTAATTTATTCATTTAACAAATAGTTATTTAATTAAATATTTCATAAAAAGTTTATTTACCTAAATAAAATACTTTATTTCGTGAACTAATATTAACTATTAAATATTATAAATTATTTTTCGCTCAAAGTGTAGCTATTTGAATCATCATCGATAGTAACATTGATTAATCGATTTATCGAGCATCTTATATCCAAGATAAAAGAGATACATTTATATGATTTCAAGAGCCAAGGTGAAAAAAAAATACTATATTTCTCAATCATTATGTTCACTTATCATTATAGATGTTTTCATTGATTTCTATATAGTACATTATTGGATGGTATGGGAACTATAATACACAATGGTAATACAATATTTAGGATGTGAGAATTATCCAACATTCCATTCTAACTACTTATTCATCAAAACATATATTTGTTGTAATTAGAGCTTAGGGTTTAACTATTTTTCCTAAGCGTGCACTAACAATTTACATTGAAGTGTTATACGACCTTATGTTAAGTTATCAACGTTTATAAGTTAATTTGCCTTGTTAATGTAACTACTGATTTTGACAAAAATATATGACCTTAGCACAAAATGACTTGAGTGCAATACGTGTTTTACCAAAGAATGGAGTATTATTGACAAAATACCATAAGTAAAGTATTTTACAAGATTTTTGTCCTAAGCTATGTTGACAAAAATACAAACTTCTATTAAAGTGAATTTCAGTCGTCTTCTATAATATCAAAATCAATAAAGCACGAAATGCTACACAATCAAGAAATATTAAGAAAATAACAATGAGTATGGTAGAAGATTAAGAACACAAAAAGCTAACATGAGTACATATAGCTGTAAAGAAGACATTCGATTTCGTTCTTAAATGATGATATTGATGAAGCTGATATCTAAACCGGTAGAAAGATGAATAAAATAGATGATGAATGACAATAATACAAAATACCGAATATTGAAAACATTAAGACCATGTGTAGTGGGGGGCTTTATGGGGCTCCATGTATAAAGCCCCTCACCCTGATTGGTCCACGTGGCTGCTGAGTCAGCATGGAGAGAGAAACTGAAAAAGGGGTGTAGTGGTGGGGCTTTATGTATAAAGCCCCTGAATCTGATTGGTCCACGTGGATTTTATTTTTTTTATTCTTTTAAACTCAAAATAAATAAAATAAAAGGTAAATAAATATAAAAAAATTACAAATAATATTAAAAAAACACACAATTAATATTAAAAAAAAAGTTACAACTAAAATTTAAAAAAAATTACAACTAATATTAAAAAAAAAATACAACTAATATTAAAAAAACGAAACACACTAGAGGTCATATTTTTTCAGGATTTGTTGCCTGTGAAGCATAGCGAGGCGTAGCGCGTCTCCTTCGAGGTCTTCGATCGGTTTCGACAAAAACTCAATGTCTTTTTCCCTCTGCCTCGCCTCTTGGAGCTCGACAAACCTTTTATTCTCCACCACTCTCTGCTGCA
Source organism: Ambrosia artemisiifolia (assembly GCA_032199755.1). Taxonomy (NCBI): domain Eukaryota; kingdom Viridiplantae; phylum Streptophyta; class Magnoliopsida; order Asterales; family Asteraceae; genus Ambrosia; species Ambrosia artemisiifolia. Next base: position 41,249,388 of record CM063525.1, read on the forward strand.
TCGTCTCCAAACGTCTTTGGCCAAGGTCGCGAATATCTTGTAGTCTACGGTTCATTTCTTCGAAATCATCCTTCAACCCACCGCCTGCTGCCGAAGACGACTCCCCCTTCCCACCCTTTGCTGATCTTCTACCGGGTGGTCTAGGCATATCATGCTGCTGCTGCTCCTCCTCCTCCTCATCCTCGTCCTCATCAACCAAATTAACATGATCACCTAAACTCACATAGCGAGCATCGGATGACGGTGTATCCGGATCTTGCGTCGAGGAGGAGGTTTTGCTTCGTTTTCCTCCTCCTCCTGATCCTCCTCCTCTCCTGATCCTCCTCCTACCACCCGACCCCATAGCCGGTACCTTAGCCCACTTAGGACTTTTTCTCAACATCTCCCAAATCCTCAAATACGGGAACGGTTGGCGGGTAGCTCTCATCTCGTCCAACGCTCTCGTCAACACACCATCATCACCTTCCCCACTTCCCCTGTTGTCCATACAACGCTGGTAAACCTGAGCAAACGCGTGACATCTATTATTTATGTCCGACCACTTTCCCGATACGGAGTCGTTCTCTCGATACTCCCCTCTACCCATCGCACCAAAAAACAACGCTCGAATCCGAATCCAAAACTCAGGAAGATGTTGATAGTTGGCTACAAAAAAAAATTTATACGATTAGAAAAATATAACGAACAATATATATATAAAAAATAAACAATATATATATAAAAAATAAATAATATATATGAAACACAAACAATATATATATATAAAAATTTACTTACAAACTAGTGGATCCTCCGATACGTCGAGCCAAGCTCTCGCTAAAGCATATTCCTCGTCTTGGGACCAACGTTCCATTTGTTTTTTTTGACGAGGTTGGGTAGGATCTTTCTTTTTATGCGAGCGTTTCCCGCGCCCGCTACCACTCCCACGCCCGCGGCCCCCCCGTTGAGAACCCTCTGGTTCGTCGGTCTCCACTTGAGTTTCTGGCACATGCTCGGCCTCCTCTTGAGAACCTTGGCCATAGTTTGGTGGAGGAAAAAATTGGCCCGGTTGTCCATAGTTGGGTGGAGGATAAAAGTGACCCTGGAGTAGTTGCGCGTATTGCATTGTGTTCGGGTCAAACTCCGCCCAATTGGGTGGCAGTGGAGTAGTAGTGTTTGGCCTCGAACCAGGGCGACCAGGGACCCCGAATGGTGAACCGTATGGAAACATGTTTGTGTTTTGGTAGATTTGTGTTGTAGTGTGTGTGTTTTTTAGTTTGTAGTGTTGTAGTGTGTGTGTTTTATAAAACCATTGTTTATATATATATATATAAAAGATAAAAAAAAAAATAACCGTTCAAAAAATGGAAGAGGGCAACGGTCAATTTTTTGACCGTTTTTTTTTTCAAACGTGCCACGTGTCAGCGCTTGATTGGTTGAGCATTTTCAAAGCTGGCGTTATGTTGATAAAGCCCCGGCCCCTTTTCCCCCTATAGCGCCGGTATGTTTCAGTGTTACCGGGCGCTATAGGTTTAAAACTCACCCAATAACGCCCCACTACGGGGGGTCTAAGAGTTCCTTTTCTCACTCATAGTATCTTAGTAAAGTAAAAATCTAAGACATATCAGATTATCATTACATTTTGTTTTTTCTACAACAAAGGCCTACATTTTTTGAAGGGTCTGTTTTTTTTTTTATGAAGCTAATAAGCCGATTCTAAATCTTGTTGAATTGAAACAGACAACTAAATCTTCATGTTTAGACAAACACGTTATATTTTAGTAAAGAAATCACATTATGTGTAATCATCAACGTTAAATAAACTATCATTAGCCAATGATCTCCAGCCCAACTGGTTTGAGGTAGGGTGGGTTTTCCCTTACTTCCCATCTTGGGAGTATGTCACAGGTTCGATTCATGCACACCACAAAAAAATTCCCCGTGACAGTTTGAGCTTAAGCAAGGAGGACATCGGTGTGTGGGTAGGGATTCGAACTTAGAACCGTTAGGTTATGGTTGTACAAGGATTTCCACTGAACTTTAAAAAAAAAAACTATCACTAAAAAAATAATACATCATTTACAAAATTTCTTTCAAACATAATGTTAGGCTTTAGCATCAAAACATCATGGAAATCATATTCCAAAATCCAACCACATTCATCAAAAACCTTCAAGACTTTTCAAAGTCAAAATTATTCCAAACACCTTATCATTTCCATGGTCAACTCTAGGGTACCAAGAAACAAGTCACCACCACATCGAAACGACACCGTATCACCATAAAACAATGTCACTTTCCCCTTTCTTTGTTCTCGGTTCACACTACACCTGCCCACTTAATTTAAGAGCCCTATAATAATAATATTAATAATAATATAATAATAATATTATTAATTATTAATATACATCCCACCCCTCTCTCTCATCTCCAAGATCCATCTATATGTTCATTTAGGTTGACCCAAAATCAAACCCTAATAATCCCATTTCTTCAAACAAGATAACAATCACAAACATATACTCTTTCAGATCTTCAAGATCTGTTCAAAAGGTAATTTTTTTTAATTTTTACACTTTGATCTTCAAGATTTATTGAATTGAATGATAAAGATTTGATTTTTATGTGTTTTCCTTTCTGGGTATGTTTAAAGATTGGATCTTTATAACTTTTTACACTATTTTGTGACATATTTGTTTGAATTATTGCAGATCTGATTGAATTATTGTAAAACAGTGAATACCCATCAGTAAAAATTGAATCTTTAATATGTCTATTGTGTTACCAAAGAGTGACCAGTCTGTTCATATTAGAGAGGTGTGGAATGATAATCTTGTGGAAGAGTTTGCTTTGATTAGAGGAATTGTTGATGAATACCCTTATATTGCAATGGATACTGAGTTCCCAGGTGTCGTTCTTCGCCCGTTGGCTCAGTTTAAGAATATTAATGACTATAATTATGTGACTTTGAAGGATAATGTTGATATGTTGAAGTTGATTCAGTTGGGTCTGACTTTCTCTGATGAGGATGGGAATTTGCCGACTTGTGGCGCGGATAAGCAGCCGTGCATTTGGCAGTTTAATTTTCGCGAGTTTAATGTTAATGAAGATATCTTTGCGAATGATTCGATTGAGATGCTGCAGCAGTGTGGGATTGATTTTAAAAAGAATAGTGAGATGGGCATTGACGCGAAGCGGTTTGGGGAGCTTTTGATGTCGTCTGGTGTTGTGTTGAATGATAATATCTGTTGGGTTACTTTTCATAGTGGCTATGATTTCGGCTACTTGCTTAAGTTGTTGACTTGTAAAGAATTGCCTAAGTCGCAAACAGGGTTCTTTGATCTGATCAAGGTTTATTTTCCGGTTGTTTATGATATTAAACATTTGATGAGGTTCTGTAATCATCTTCATGGTGGGCTGAACAAGCTTGCGGAGATCTTGGAAGTTGAAAGGATCGGTGTTTGTCATCAAGCAGGGTCGGATAGTTTGCTGACGTCTCATGCGTTTAAGAAGTTGAAAGAAGGTTACTTTAATGGGAACACGGAGAAGTATGCAGGCGTTTTGTATGGTTTAGGGGTTGAAGATGGGGAAAAATAAGTAGGGGGGGGGGGGGGGTTGTAATTTGTGAGATTCGAGTTGTTTGTGATTTAGTATGGTTTCTTCGTGTTTAAATGTTGTGTACACAATTGGCAAAAAGAGTTGTTGCCTGTTTGATGGTCTGTTTTTTCGGATCGTTTTATGTAACCAAATACCTCAAGGGTCTTGTAGTTTGAGTACTGTAAATTATTACAGTTAGTGTTTAAATAACAACAATCTTTAACTTTTTTACTGTGTTTTGGTTCTTGATTATTGTTACTCTTGTTTTGTTGGTTTGTTATTGTTATCGCGTGGTGCGATGGTGGTGGAAATGGTAGTATGAATGACCATGGTTGGGTTGATGGTGATCATGGCTGACTGTAATGAGGACTATAGCATGATCATAAAGATGGTCACAACAGTGGTTTTGATAGTAATTGTGGTGCATAGAACCATGGTTATGATGACGGTGGTTGTGGTGGTGGCTAAAGCCGACGTCAATATTGGCACCTGTGGCAATGGTGCACTGAAGATTGATGGTGGTGTGTAAAACATGGTTATGATGATGCTGATTGATGGTTTTCAATGGTTATGAAATTTCACAGTATGCTGCAGATCATTAGAAAACATAGGGGGGGGGGGGGGGGGGGGGGGGTCGTGGGGTACCATCAAGACTCATTAAAAGACAAAATGTTTGATCAGTATATATTTGAATTAGTAAGGTGGGATGGGGCACTCTCGGCAAGGGATGTTCGGTTAGGGTTGTCGTGCGGCAACACTGCCGCCATCCCTTCGGCAATGGTAAAATTTGTTACCGTTCGGCATGATTTGATATTGATGATTTTAGGTGTGGATTTGACGGGCTAAAGAGGGGTTGGCTGGGACTCGGCAAATACAAAGTTTTAAGTATCTAATTGCGCGTATTTAATTTTTTTTTAATTTCGTAAATATATTACTATAACAAAATTTAAGTAGAAAATCATAGGAACTGAACACTTGTAGTAGTTTCAGAAACAATAAAAAAGAGAGACGATTATAAATGTAAGTATTTTAAGTATCGGCATACCGGTCCCAAAAAATCAATTTGCGAAAAAGTAGGTACCGACTACCGTACAAAATCTATCGATATTCTATTGATACTTGTTACAAAATGCTCATCTCTATATGGTATTAATACCGGTATAGTACCGAAAATACCAATGCCTAATTTTAAAAAAAAGTGTGTATCGAATCTATCAATACGGTACTAGTATTCAGTACCAACTGCTCCGATACTTGTATTAGAGAAAAAGTTAATAATATCTTTGGGCATTATAGTTATAGAGTTAGGATCAAATACACAATGAAAGAAAATTAGGAATTGGTAGCAAGGGTATCAAACGGACTCCGATTGAACTCATTCAAGTGGCACATGAACCGTATCATTGAACCCTACAATACTAGCTGTTAGGTTTTTGTTTTTTTGGATTTTTAGCTTGTAACTTTTAGAAATTGCGTTATATCATTGTGTCTTTTTCTTATTTTCATCGTTGTATCATTTTTTCGATTCATTGTCTTATTTTTTCAGTATTGTGCTATACTTTTTGGCATTGTGTTATATTTTGTGACTATTTCGTAATCTATCGTGTTTTTTGTATCATTATTATCTTTCTTATTTTCGTTGCACTAGGATGAGTTTACTCTATCATTATAATCATTTATTTAACTTAATAAACAATACAATAGTTTCCTTCGTCTTGAAGCGTTCTGTGGTTTCAAAACAATTAAAAAGAAAACAACAATTTGAATCCTTGTTTTGATTTCCCATGGATACACAAAGTTCTTGGGATTCCTTGCGAAAACAGGTTTATTAATTTCTATTAATCATCAAAACATATTATTATTATTATTTAATCGTTAAAGTTTCAATTTTTATTGTTTTAATATGTCATTTGTATCATGTAATTACTTATCTTTGATTTTGTATGATTGATGGTATAGTGCCTTTTTTTTATTTATTATCTTTAATTTTATGTTTTTGTTAGGCAAGGGAAATGATTGGATAAATTAGGGTTTTGTAGATGCTTATGAGTGGATCTAGACTGGAACAATTAGTATTAGATGTTGGAATTTCATTACATTGATTGATTTGAGGCAGAATGAAGTTTTTTTTTTTTTTTTTTGAATCACACAATTTGTCATCATGAGGTTTTTAGATGTTATATAAACACATATAGATATAGATAGGTGTATGTATTGTATGTGTGTATATATATTTATAGGGACAGTTTATTTTTAGAACAAGTGTTATGTTGAGAACTAAGTGAAGTGCATAAAGAAAGATTTACAAATGTATTAGGCGGTTCTCGTAGTTCCGAACTTAATACTGTCTGTGAAAAACTGTGATGTGTGTGTGTGGGGGTGGGGGCTCTGCTCATTTTTAAGCTTGCAGCAGTGAATGATAAAACTGGAACAATCAGTATATGTGGAAATTGCATTACAATGATTGATTTAAGTCAGAAAGAAGTTTTTTAATATGTTGAATCTCATAGTTTGATATTGTTCATGAGTTTTTAGATGTATATAAACACATGTAGATGCGTGTATGTATAGTATGTGTATAAGTGTGTATAGGGAGCGTTCTAATAAGAACCAAAAAATATATTGACAAGTGCGAGAACCACATAATACAGCTGTACGTGGTGCTTACTGCAGCATTTTCTCTCTTCAAACGCGTTATGTACAAGTGTATTAAGCAGTTTTCGTAGTTCTCAATATGTTACTGTGAAAACCATATCAAACGCTTGTATGTAGGGCTGTTCAAAACGCTCGGCGCTCGCCGATCGCTCGCCGCTCGTTCGAAATTTGCTCGGAAATTGCTCGTTCGATTTTCCGCTCGGTTGTATATGAGCCGATCGGCTCGGTTCGGTTTGTAAATGAGCCAAGCACGAGCAAAGGTACGCTTGGCTCGGTTCGGCTCGAATAATTTTTATTTATTTAATAATAAATATACATACAATCTACAGATAAATTTATGGCTTTATATATAAGATTCTATTGGATTTGACTCAGTATATGCAAACAAAATATAACCAAGACACTTAACACAATAAAAAAAAATTAACACTAGATTTAATAGTAAAACAATAAGTTATGAGGTGACAGTCTTGACTTCTTTATGTTAATAGTCGTCCATCGCTAATTGTCGCTTGATATCACACCTACGTCACAATGCAACAATTGTTGTCTGATGTATGCTTATCACCTCACCGGCCTCAATCTAAGCCTCATCCTTGGACATTGGGATCTCAATATTAGTGTTATCATCGGACATTTTGACTTTAGTTATCACCCGACAATGAAAACATCGAAGGAAATATCCCAATTTTATAATCGTCCATATTATTACCCGCTCGATTCTCGCTCGGCGCTCGCTCGGAAAATCTTCGCTCGAAGATTGCTCGTTCGGTTTTCGGCTCGATTATAAACGAGCCGCTCCGCTCGGTTCGGTTTGTAAACGAGCCAAGCACGAGCAAAGATCCGTTCGAATCGGCTCGGCTCATGAACAGCCCTACTTGTATGTAGTGCATTAATGATTTAATAAGAGAGGGAAAGATAGTGGGTGGTTGATTATGTAATTGCGTTATGTGTCACACTTAAAAGGTACAAGTATATGTGTGTGGGGGGGGGGGGGGGGGGTGCTTATTCTTAAGCTTGTGCTGTTTATATCTTCTAAGTTGTATCTAGATTGGTCATTTCTGTTATATACTTATATATAAAAGTTTTGGTGCTTTTATTGAGTGATAAACTTCAAAAAGATTCTAAGTATGAGGTTGACCTTGTTGTATCTTGACTTAAAACTTTAGCTTATTGCGTTTTTATCTTTGTAGGCAAGGAATCTTGAAGCCGAGTTGGATGATCAAATGCATATGTATCGTAAACTGGTATCTACGAAAGTTGACGATAGTAATGAGGGTAATCTTGGGTCCAACATAGAACAGCTGCTTAAACAGCTACATCAAGTAATTTCACAAATGCAAGCTTGGGTGTCATCTGGTGGATCAGAAATCTTTTCTCATACGTTGACTCGTCATCAGGAGATACATCATGATCTTACTCAGGTACTTCTGTTTTATGTTATTTTATTTCTTTTTTCATCCATAGTTTCTTCTACCAGCATTTTAGACATTCCAGATACCTTTTCCTTCTGCAATTCAAATTACCAAAAAATCTGCTTAACTGTAACTGCTTTGTTTGCAACTGTTTTATTAAGCTTGGTTGATTGTACTATTGCAGGAGTTCAATCGACTGCGTTCAAGCCTTAGAGCTAAAAGAGAGCATGCATCACTGCTTGAAGATTTCAGGGAGTTTGACAGAGCAAGATTAGATATAGAAGAGGGCAGTGGGTCCCAAGAGCAGTCTCTTCTTAAGGAGCGTGCTACTCTCTTGAGAAGTACGGGACAGGTACGTTGAATATGCTTCCTGTTTAAAAATTGTGCGCTTCTTTTTTTCTTTAGTATCTGAAGTATAGAATGAGATGATACAAATTTTTTTAAGAAGTAATGTTCTAAGTAGCATAATAAGCGACTTTTTAATACAGATGGAGTGTCATACTTGAATTGTTTGGTTCTAGTTGGTTTCTCGGTGAAATATACGTTGTAGATTGGTTTTGGTTTTGTCCTTTAACTTAATATCTTGTATTTTTTTGCATCTATTTTTTGGGACTACCTTTTGAATTTGTTTATGTTTACCATGTTTTTAAGATAATTAGTATAATTGGTTTTAGGATTACTTATTTTTGATATTCGATTTCTATGCCTATACATTTACATGTTTTAACTGTTGAGATAAAAAAATATATCTCTTAATTGGTATGGAGCCTCTGTTCCTGGATAAGCAAAAAGTATCTAGCTGCCAGAGCCTAGAGCCATAATAATCTGCCATCGGTGCAGACGCGCAGTCCTTGGAACTTAAGTAGGTTGTTGCTGTATTTGTCTCCATGCCTCTCTCTATTCGTATTGAAGACCGAAATAAACCAATTTAGGTTAAGACTTGATAGTTACGACATCCATTGGTTGCACTTTTCACACCTTTATCAGTTGATCTCGTGATACATTGATACCGTGTCCAATCAGATTGCTTGATCTAAAGGCTAATCACATTCAAGATTAGAAATTCGTCAATTCAGGGCATCGAAAACAAGACTTATCTTTTTGTCATCAATCTTTGATTCCAAGTTCATATTTTGGTTGATTTTGCTTGTCGAAATCAAGATGATCTTTATGTTTCAAGTCTTATCGATGTTCACATTGATTGTGTGAGTTCACCATTCAAAAAAAATAAAATTTAGGGATATTTCAAAATCCATTGATAACATATTCTTCTTTTCTTTCAGTTTGGGGAAACGATTTGGTTCAATTATAGAAACCAGTCATGGCACCGGTGTGTAGATTAGATGGATAATTTGATTACGAACAAAAAAAAACGTACCAAGGGGATATGAACCCTCATCACATGGAAAGGCAAAGCCTTATCCAACACCTTGATACCGCTAGGCAGGGCAGATATTTTTTGTTTAAAAAACAACTTTATTTCTTTTTTCAATATGATTATTTGTTTAGGTATTAGGATTATGTTTGTGGTTATAAATGAACTTAGATTAGAAATCAGATAGTTTCAGATATTCCTATACTAGGGTTGTTCACGGTTCGGTTGGAAACCGTAAAACCGCCCCAACCGGTCCTCGGTTTGTTTTCACGGTCGGTTTGTTTTCTTAACTTTCGGTCTGTTGGTCGGTTTCAAAAGTTTCAAACAGTAGCGAACGGTTTGGTTTGCGGTTTATACCGAAAACCGGCCGTATAGAACTGGACCGTAAGCTTTTATTATATTTGATGTTTAAAATATTATCTATTATACTTTATGTAGTATCCTAATTAAAATTATGTCTGATCTAACTCTAATTAAATTAAAGTTGGCTAAGCACAATCTTACTTTCTCAATAAGTTTCCTTTTTGGTTTTTGAAATACCATCTGTTTATGTATTCGACACTTTTCGTTTATGATCCATATTTCTATTGTATAGACTATAGTGTGAAAATATATACTTTTGGTACACTAAAATCATCCTAAAACTCATTGCATTTTGGAATTGGAGCAAAATCTTTTTGAAAATTTTACTTTTTGGGTGTCATTTCTAGTTTTAATTATAGTATTAAGCCTTAAGTACAAGCTTCAGTTTTAGTTTTAGTTTCAAATCTTAATTACAAAATCCCAAACCGTAACTAAAGTGAAACCAAACCATTACCAATGGTTCGGTTTGGCTCACAGTTTGACCTAAAAGCCGTCAAAACCGGACTCTGAACACCCCTATCCTATACTATGTCTATATTTATATGTTTCAAAATTTCGATTATTAAGAGATAGAACCAAGCATCCCTTTTTCTCCAGTTTTACTTACACACACGCGTATGCACATAGTTTTATAGTTTATTCTAGTTATAAAAAATGAAATCTTGAAAACAATAAGCATAATAAAAATAAACTAATGATTGAGATGATGTTATTAGTCTTTTATAATGCTAAAGGCTATTTTATCTTGATGATTGAAAAATAAAATCCAATTCATAATTAACTTGATCAGGGATCATTGGATGATTTTCTCTTTCATAGTGTACAACTAAGTACAAAACTGCTAGAACTGTGAGAGGCCACATAAGCACTTGTATCTTTTACTTTAACTGCAATACATAAGGTGATTATGTAACAGCATAACTGCCTCTTTCGCTCTCATTTTTCTTAAAACTGGTTCTATTTCGGCTCATCTTTGATTTCCGGAGATGATTTTCTACACTATAGAGTTGGCCAAGGGTACCATCACAAAGAGTTTAACCTCTTATAATAACTTGCCAATTATTTCTAACATTTAATGTTTTTGGTTTATAAAACTACCTCATTGTTTTATCTCAAAATTTCATGTTGATGCAGATGGACGGTGTGATATCACAAGCACAAGAGACCCTTGGTTCACTTGTGTTTCAACGCTCGACATTTAGAGGCGTTAATGCAAAACTTAGCAACGTTAGCAGTCGTCTCCCAACTGTAAGTATCACATAACAACTGAACTACACAAATATCAAGACGTCTGTTTCTTAATATTAGTCTCAAAATGATCAAACATTTTTGCATGCCTTGGTTTTATAATACAGGTGAATAGCATTATCTCGGCAATAAACAAAAAGAAATCTATGGACACCATCATTCTTTCTCTAGTCGCCTCGGTTTGCACTTTCTTAATTCTGATTTACTGGTTGACAAAATAGCAAATTGCCATAGGTATAGTCTTGTGATGGTGGCGGCTGCTGCTGCTGCACAATTTAGGGCTTTGAGGTACGTTATGTCATTAATCGTTTGTAAAAATAATATTTTTTGCTCATTCATGTATAGATTCAACATTTTTTTTTTTGCAAAATACAAGGTTTGTGTATTTTTTTTTTTTAAAGTTGTTTTGTTAAATGCAACCCGATTTAACTTGTGAAACTGATGTTGGTTTAGGTTTTGTGATTGCGTTACACAGTATATGTTCACATAAGATGTAATATAAGAAAAAAAAAAATCTTTTTAGCCGTTTATATTTTTTAAAATCAACATTTTAGAGAATTCATTTCATGTATTACATCTTGCATCACCAAAGCTAAGCCGCCAAGGTGTCACGCCATCTGTTTTACATGTTAAAAACGATTCTTGGTTGCAATACTACCTTAACCAAAACATTTTTTTTTACAAGTATAACCACCTAACGAAGTACCAAGAACAAGAACAAGTTTGTTGTATGTACGCGACTATTTGATTCATTAAACCTGTTCTTACATTGTAAGTTTGATCTTTAGTTGCAAACTTACAAGTGATGTTTTTTTGCTTTTGAGTTTTTGTTGGCATGCTTCTTTGTATATATTGAAATGATTATGTGTAAACATGATTGAGGATTGGTTGGTTGGTTTGTTTTTTGAGTTTTAATCATTATTGTGCCTGCACTCAATTAAAGTTCTTTTGATGACATCTTCGTAGATGTAGTTCTAGTTTTTAGTGTTTGATGCGAAACCTTGAGCTCATGCGAATCGAACCTACAAACAAAAAATTAAGCTTAGATGTTACGAGTTTTGGTACTCGGGTGTTCATATATAGTTTTTTCCCTTGTGCTACGTTTTGGATAATCTACTGAGGTAAAATCTTGTAAATGCTAGAGATGTTCATGGTCGATTTTGACGTGAAATCTGGGCCGAGTAGCTAATTAAACAAACCGGCTAGGTTAGTCGGACCGGCCAAACTTGCCATAACGGTTCGGTTTTAACGGTTTGGGTCCGTCTTTTCTAGAACTAGAAATCATTCAATTTTCATTGTTCTCAAGATCTTTGAAAGTTTAGCAAAATGGTAGGGTAAAAATAAGGAAAATACCAAATGCTTTACCTAAAGCACAAAATTGGTGTAGATTAATAATATATACGTATTGTAATTACTTACACTTGTACGTATGCTAGTTAAACTCATATATGTATACTATATAGATTCTTCAATGTTTTTTTTCTTAATTAAAGATAGGGTGGGAGTGCGCCGCCCGTGAAAAATCCGGATATCCCTCCATCGCACCAATTAGAGCCAGCCACCTGGACTACCCATACACCCACACCCACACTCGTGAACCCCACTTACTGGCGGAACCACCCGTAAAGCATCCGGGTACCTTGCATCTCTCTCTCTCTCCTCTGTACACCGAGACCTAGAACACTGAAACGGTACGGTACCCCTGCATACACGGAACCCACGACCGGGTCACTGGGGCGGTAGTGGGGTACCAGGGGCCATTTCGGGTGGTGCTCCGCCCCCTACATAGATTCATGTACATGAAAAATAAATCAAATTGTTATGGTTAGATGACTTGACATCTATTTGGTTTAACTAAAGTTCCGAACTTTGAACCGTTGGCTGAATTGTGAAACCCAGTTTTCAAATCGTAAAACCAAATCGTACCACTCTTTACTCGGTCAGCTTACACGATTTTTAAACAACCAAATCGTACCACTCTATACTCGGCCAGCTTACACGATTTTTAAACAACCATATCGTACCACTCTATACTCGGTCCGGCCCGAGTCTGAAAACACTGTACGGAACAAACTTTCTAAACTGATCAAATATTGAAAATTCTATTCCTTTCGACCCTTGATAAAAGTTAACACAGTAACTTTGAGACCAGTTGATAATATGACGTGTCTTACAGAAGTTAATTACATGGACATGCGATCTTAACAAAGACTAATAACCATGATTTTTATATTTTGATTAGGATGATCAGTTCTGATTATTTGATCTTATATGTATCTTTCATAACAAAAAAAGATATGATTTTGCATATATTATTGTTTCAGTAAAAGGGTTGGAGTTAACTTTGTTGGGAGAGTTCACATCTATCTATATAATAATTGAGGTCACTTGGGTTGAATCAAAGCCTTAGAGAGGGTCCTCCTTGGATCCAACTGAGAAATGGAGCTCCGAATCTATCAATATATAAACCAACTTTTCCATTTCCACGTGCCTCATTCTCTCTATCAAACCCTAATATCATATATCATCTTGCTCCACCGATTCAAATATTATCTTCTACTAATTCTGGAACTTCATCGAAACTCTAATATCATCTTCCTCTAATTCTGTATCTACTACACCAATTCAAACATTGGATCATATGATGATGGTGCTCGTGGAGAGAGTAAGACCGGACAACATCAGTTTATTGATTCATTGAACGCCGATAAATTCTCAATCAACCTTTGGCGTTCATCTCCTTGATTACGCATGCGCACTGTTTCAATCGATTTCAAAAGGTAAAGTTCTGTCCATTTAATATCATGAGTTTATCGATTATGCGATTTGGTATTTAGGGAATCGAAACCCTAAATCAATCGTGTATTATAGATCTGTGTTCTTATATGTGTTTTTATTATTTGTTCTTTTCTTTAGTTTTACATATTACGGATTCATCTTCAATTATGTTTTGCGATTAGATGTTTGGTTTTCTTCCCTAAAAGTCTTGGGATTCATCTTATAAAAACAATTTAGTTTTACATATTATGGATTCATCTTCGATTATATTTTCGTTGTTCGGTTTAGAATTTGAATTGAGGTTATGTGTTTGGTTAGTTTTGATTTCAGTTGTTTGTTGTATAATATGTATAGATTTGCGAGCCGTTTTTTGCCATCGCCGCCCATGTACCTCAAATATGTTGTTGTGTTTACATTGTTTGTTGATAAGCTGATTGGATATTTGCTAACTAAAATGGTTTAAAGTAGTTGGAATAGTTAATAGTTTAGCGAGTCAAATTGGTTATTTGACAGTGACCAATTTCTCACTTTAACTTGTGATTGCGTGATAGATTTGTGTGAATTCGCTGAGTTTGGATCTGTGTCGAGCTTGCTAAATCAATGAGAACAATGTGGTCTAATAGGATACCTAATTGATTTGAGGGAGAAAGGGCAAATAGTTTTGCTGTTCTGTTTACATTGTTATTGGATATTTGCTTGCTAAAATGACTTAAACAAGTAGGATTAATTTAATTAAATGGATTGATTCCGTGACGGTGAACATTCACAATAGCCATCCAGATCTGTGTTACTGTGTATGTGTGTCACTTTGAAGGAATTGGGAATAAGTCTGTTGGATTATTAGATGTTTTTGATTTATCTTCATCGGGTTAGGATTTCAAGGACATTATTACATCAACTGAGACCTATGGTGGTGTTAATAATAGTGATATTATGGTCATTACTCATACTATCATTGATGAGTTTCTCTTAAAAGAAAGCACACACGCACATAGTTAATTCACATATTATTGGTCCAACACTTGTAGCCCACTTGGTTGAGGGCCTAAAGTTTCCTATGAGAGGCTTGGGTTCAATTCCCACTAGCTACATTTGGAGGACATTGGTGGAGGGGAAATGAGGGATGACCCGGCTATTGGCTCCGCTTGGGTTCGAGTCCTGATCCCGACCGGTTTTACCGATTATTTCACTGTCGTGCCTTCGGGCGGGTGAGTGGTCGGGTTTTCCCGGGAATTGGTGGCAATTGGTGGTCCGGGTACTCTCGAGTATCTGATTCGCCAAAAGGGTGCCCGAGAGTGCTCGGAAATTGATTCGTTGGCCGTTCAAAAAAAATTCACATATTATTGGCACTGTATAATGCATACATGCATTTCGCAATCTGAATTTCCAAATCAATAGTAAATTTCTCCTTATTAATTTGTTATGGTCAACTTATATATAACTTCATTCTCTCAACTAAAATCAAATTAGTTCCATTCCATTGTCTAGAGCCTTTGGTTGTGTTTAATTGATACACCTTATACTCAAAAACTAAATTAAAATATTTGCAAGCATGTATATATCTTCACAACTGAAGTTTGTAGTCTAACCATTGTAATTTGAAATGTATATTTTTTTATTAACAAAATATGACCAGAGAAAATGTTTATTCGTATTGATATTATTTAATGCAGATATGCAAGCTGAATTGTGAAATAGGATGGCATTAGTGGTTGATTTTTAAGTTACATGATTCTTATCATATAGCAATACTTATTAAGTTATTATAAGTTTTGAACATAACTGTTTTGGATTGCATCAGGACACCATATACTCCAGAACAGGTTAATATTGGGTCGGGACAATCGGACTCTAAAGTGAAGTGGTTTCGTTCCATTAGCAATGTACCAAGGTTCATCAACATTGTTACATTTGACAGCAAAGAAAGGTTACCTACTCTTGTAATGGTGCATGGATATAAAGCTGCTCAAGGTTTCTTCTTTTGAAATTTTGATGCTCTTGAATATTAATGTTTATATATGTAATGTAACTACAAACAGATTGGAAGGAAATTGCGGCCACCAAAGAATACTATGGATATTAAACTCAAATTCAAAGGTAATGTAACTACATTAATTTATGTATTTTAGTTCGCTGCACCTGGTTCCTTATTCATAGTGAGGGAATATTATTTAATGTGTTTGTACAAAAATTGGGCGACTTCTGAAGTTTTTTGTAGGCTGCTGCAGCAACACGTGAAGGGACGAGCAACTTTTGTGATCCATTAGAGGCACAGGGTCTTGCACATTTTCTTGGTTTGTTCCTACCCTTTAATATATGTATTTCAAATTTATAGTTTGGCGTGTAATGTGTATACCGAGTTAGCAAACATCTATACATTCTTAATCTAAGTGCTTCATAGTGATTTGTTTTTACTTTTTGGTTGAATGATTATTTTGAGTATGGCTTGTGTTATTATTGTACAGTGGGAAGAAACAAGGCAAGTCATCTGAAAATGATGTGAACAAGGTAAAGGTGGATGAAGAAGTCAAAGCAAGTGTTAAAGATTCAGTTAAAGGGGTCAGAAAATGATGGATGTTGAGGAAAACAAGACAGAGGATATAACAAATATACAATAGATAGTAAGCTCTCTGTCTGTCTCAAATGGGTTTTTGATCAATTTGGCTTGGTATAACAAATGTACCTCTTCTCAAACACTTTTTAAACTACAACAATGTAAGCGCATGTTGATGTAAGATCACTTACATGGATTTATTTTTATATATAAAAGCAACATATGTTTTTTTTTGTGTATTTCAGGTTTTAATGTTGCTGTTGCAGGGTGTTTTTTTGTTGTGGAGTCGGTTTTGTGGCTATCGCCTGCTCTGGCATCCTTATCACTCACAAATACAGCATCAATGGTCATTTTTAGTGCTATGATGTCAGAAATTGGTCTTGGATTTGAACTTGTGTTTACAGTTCAAGGCTATGATTTCCGTTCATTAGCTGGTATGGTTTGTGTTTAATCTCTCATTGTTAGTGTTATTTTAATATAGTTTGATAATCATCACATACGTCATCTGTTAAAATGGCCGATTTAAACTGTTTTTCGTGGAACCTTTTATCCCAAACTTGGTGAGCAAATTCTGTTTGTATTCCAAAGTAAATCACAATGCTTTCCAATCTGAATGACCGATTATATGCTTTCCGGGTATGTTTTTAATGCTTTCCAATCTGTTTGTTCAAGAATGAATGACCGATTATATGCTTTCCAATTCGTTTTTAAATGTGATAGGTTTCGATTTTTGGATCTGTTTTATGGATTTTTTTTGTTTACATTATATGCTTTGCGATTATATGCTTTTTGACCGATTATAACCACAGCTTTCTATTTAATAAATTTCGTGTCAAATAATTTGCTCTAACTGAAGTGTTTAATTCTCTATACAGATCTAGATAGGCAACCGGGTCACGTCTGAAAACGATGAACCCAATGTTAACCCAGGTGAAAAGAGGGCTCATTTGCCAAAAGTTAGATCCGGACCGTTGATTTATGGAGCTGCATATTTTTTATCTTCTTTCAGCATGAAATTACTTGACAAAGTTGTTCTTTCAAGTTATGCTTTCAATGCTGGAATATCGTTGATGTTTTATCAGGCAACTCAGGTGCTGTTAGACTACATATACACCAATATATAAAACATATCGTTATATATATTTACATCTAATATGCATTTGTACATGTTCTTGCATAATCTTATCTGTTCTATCATAGTTATCATTTTGGGTTTATGTGGGGCAGTTTCTTTAGAAAAATTCAACTTATACACGGGTCTACCAGTTTGGATTCGTTTGTAAAGTGTCTTCAAATAAATAGATCTCAATATTTTTATATGTGGTTAAAAATCTTGACAAAAAGTCTGCTTTTTTTACCCTAAAAAAACTCTGTTTTTTTTTTACTTATACATGGGTCTACCAGTTTGGTTTTGTTTATTTTGTTTCGATTCGTGTTGGTTATATGTTTTTAGCTTAATTTATAAGTTTATAATGTATGGTTTGTTTCTGTAGGTGTTTATCGATGTGTCGTTTATGTACTTGGCTTTCTATAAGGTTATTAATCTGTTTTTCACGCAACGAACTAAGAGCAAGTTTTTGTTTGCTGAGTCTTCAAAGACTGCTGAAACGCTCTTTAACTTAGTATTGTTTTTATAGTTTATTGGATTTTTGTGTGGATTTTGTTATGTATGTGACCCAAGTGATGATTTTTATCTGATTATGGTTAATTTGTTTGATTGGATTATAGGTACATAGCACATGAGTTGGTGCCGGTTCAAATATGGTGGACCTAGCCTGCGACTAAACACACCGTTGATATCCCTGTTACTGAAGTACTATTGATCAGTCATATCTGCTTAACTATAGTGAATCATGTAAAAGCTAAGAAGTGCTTTTGTGTGGTTTTTATGATTTGGATCAGAGCTATACAACTAGAGCTATTCATTAATTTTATATTTTTTATGTGTTATAATGGTACTTTTGATGCATAGAGGTAATATTTTATGCATTTTCTGTCAGCAGTTAAGGAAGAGAGGGCATGCCTTGACATACTAGTGCTACTTCAATAATCGATGCTAAGCAACGTTTGGTACCAATTTTGATTTGTGTTTATAAATACTAATTAGCTAATAATGCACTTAGAAATATTGGCTTGAATTAGGTGGGGTGACCTGATCACCCTAAATGGCTTTAGAAAACAACCTTTATTATTAGTATTATTATTTTTGTTATTGTTGATGCCGTTGTACATTAATTAGTGACATTATGTTTGGTTGTTACAACCTTGCTTATCTCTACTACATTATAAAGGAGGAGTGATGGCTAAATGTGTTCAAATTGGCAAAGTTAAGATGGCATCTCAAAAGCCTCAAGTGTAATCCTAAAATTTTTTCCCCCTTTCTTCCATTTATACCCTTGCGTACAACATATAATGCCCATTGTATATATATGTAATACACAATTTATATCTCTCTCAACTTGTAACCCCCTTCATAACACCCAATAAAACCATATTCAATTTCACTAAATATCGCCATTGTTGTGTACATATCAAAGGTGAGACCTTTAAGTGCCTCTAATGAAGTGTATATGCATCACCTTCTCTTACATATTAGCATTGATCAGATGCTTCCCATTCCTTTCATTCTTGATACACAGTTTAAACACATATAATAATTGGTGAACATAGTTGTGATTCTTTGATGTTGCCATATTGCAAGTATGTTGTTTACTTTTCTCTTTCTTTGAGGGTTGTTAATTTGTGCCAATTGTCCAACGCTTTGCAGCGATTCTGGTGATTTTCTGAAGGACTCCACTGACTCTTTACACTTAATTTTTTCTTGATACATATCTTGTCTATACATCAATTGAGAATATCAAGTTTGCACTCTCCTAAACAGATTATTCATATCATGCAATTTCTTGGCTGTAGCTTTCTTCAATTTCTGGAAAACACTCGAGCTAGGTATGTTAGGCTTTGTTTTTATGATATTGACTTGAAAGATTTTAGCCTCTAAGAAGTCACTGATGAGTATTGTTGTATATGTTTTATTTATCATATTCGATTGAAACTCGAATGCAAATTTAGGCATCTAAAACTTCTTCTTCAATAATGACCAACATTTTAATTGATGTATGCTTCTGCACACCTCTTTTTTTCTGGTCTAAGGTTAAAGTTTCTCATTTCACTCATTATTTTTCATAGATCTTTCCTTCAACCATTCCATGTCTATATTATAACAGACCATTGATCATATTAGGGAGATACAAGGGTAATTTTCTTGAATTACTGGAACATAAGGGCACCCATGCTGATATGAGTAACTTCAGTATTGAGATGGATGTACAACACACAAAGGATATAGCTCTTGAAAAGGTTTGAGATTTGGCAAAAGTTTTTATTTAATGCTCAAAAAAATAAGAAAAGAAGCATATACAAATGGTGTTCATGATTCGATTTGAAACGTGGAACCATCCAAATAGCTCTCGTTTTGTTTCCGCAATCAGTTTCAAAAAAAAATCAAGGTTGTAAAACTCACTAGGCGGTGCCACTTGCGAGTATTCGGCCTAGATGGGGAGTAGTCGGGTATTACTTGTTGAGTAATCGGTGCCTAGGCATGATTTTACAACCATGAAAAAATTGTTTGCAGGTTCGGTTATTCAAAACGTAATGAACTGTTTGGTTTGTTGTTTATAGTCAACTTTTTTTTTATAGATATTTTAATTTCATTCATAAACGCATAAACGCGACCAATTACATCAAGATAGCGGACTTTGGACCTAACTTTTAGTCAACTTAAGTAAAAAAAAAACCCAAGTAAATAACTAACATGACCGTCGGACTTTGGACCATGTAACTTTTTATGTTCTACCTTGGCCTTTAATTAATTTGATTTGAATTACATCCAGATTAGGTTTTTCTTTGAGAATACAATACAGAGTTGATCTTTTATATATGTATATGTAGAAACTGTATATGTATATGATAATATCTTTTATCTAAAAGTTCTTTTAGTTGGTTCATATTGGGATTGGTTGTGGTTGCTGGAATTTGTGGTCTTCCTTTTGGATATGACACTTGTATTTGCTTCAATCTCTTTTATTGATCTTGTTTCTTCAATCTTATTTGATGATCATGATACTATATGTACAAGATCTGATAAAAAGAAGTTATTGTTTTGCATATGTTAAACTGTTTCTTATTTACTTAGTGATTGATTTAAATGTTATTTGGCTAATTGGATGTTTCAGGGGCCATATCTGGTACGCCTTTGTACATCCAAGATGAATTTGAGGATGTTGATCAAAGTAGTTTCTTATAGGTACAAGTTCTATTGTTGACCACTTCAAACTTTGAAAGTTTCATTATTTTGTGAGTAGTTGGGTGTGCATAATCACAACCAAATAATGAACTGTAACAAAATATGCTACATATAATTAGCTGTTTTGAATGTTTGGCAAATTAAGATTATTTTAGAAACTAGCCAATAAATAACCAGCACATACATTTTTATATATTACTCTTTACTAAAGTGCTCAATTTATAATATGAAATTATATCTTATCAACTAACATAGTGTATGTAAAAGTATTTGTGGGCCAATTCTTTTCCCGTAAAATTGGTATATGGTATTCCACTTATCATGTTTTTATGGTTTATTAACAATGGGTTAAATAAGTGATCTTAATGTTTCTTAAATAAAGAGTTTTTCTCTGAACATGTATGCAACTGATTATTTGACCGGTGAATAGTCAAACAATCATAATCAAACACTGGTTTATTAAAACACTAAAGACTAATTATTGTGAGCATAGTCAATAGCTAATAGCGGATGATAGTGACAAGCTACCGATACGCTACGTAGCGATAGCGATGACATAGCGGTCACTATTTCATGTTTAGCAATACACTAGGAGAAAGTACTTCGATAACATCACTTCACATGTGCAAGCTCCAATTGTCAACTCTCAAACTCTTGAGAAGTGTCAAGACTTGAAAAGGTGACATGGTCTAATAGACATGGAGGAGGTAAGTAGTTACCTATATGAGATGCGGGTTCAATTTTCATTATATTCTTTACAAATTAATCCATCCGTTTATATAAAAAGGAGTCAATTTGGGTATCTTCTATTTACAAAAGAGTCAAATGTGTGAAATCCTTTTTTATTTCGCTATGAAGCAAAAGAATCATAAACATTGCCCAAAGTGTACTCCCAAGAATTTTCAACCTCCTGGACGTTTTATTCCAAACAACTAGGCCATCTTTTAAAGAAAAATTTTTCTAATCATATTCTTTGTATTTATTGTTTGCTAAGTTACAGAAATGGACAAATATTGTTGGTCGGTCAATTTGGCATTTACCTGTTTGACCCCCTAACTGACTCGTATGATTTGCTAATATCACAACCTATTTACTGTACTGTAACCCATCTTTCAAATGCTTCAAGATTGAAGGAATGTTGAGGTGGTTGGGGTTGGGGTTGTCGATGTCACATTAGCTATACGTTTCTTGTCATAGTGGTTTCTCCTCTTTCTATACGTTTCTTGTCACATTAGCTACGAAGTGAAATCAGAGTTGTAGAATTAATATGACTGGAAGAGGTCTATACTCTGTAATTCGATCTTGAAGTCGGTCTACAATTTTGGCTTTCCAACGTTAATTTGAAATCAGATTCCCAAAAACCGTTTTGTAGTATGTGATGTCCTCCTATTTTCTAATGAAATTTTTGATTTGGGTTATATTTAATCTCACAAGCTACATAAAAATGATCATGTTAAACTGTTGCGTCAAAAGTCGCTCCAAATGTGTTTTTAATTACATATAAATCTTAATTTTAATTACAAATAAGAGTATTATTGTAATCAAGTTTTACTATTAGATTCAAGTCCTGTAATGATTTACATACCGATAATGTTGTTTTTTGTTGTTTTTACGTCAATTCTATAATTTATACTCAATAGTTTTTTTTGCAAATTGATATATTAGATGTAATAGCAAACCGGTATTAAAAATAATTAACGTGAAACACGCTATGCAATGCACGACTAATAAAACATGACTACCCGCGGCAACGCGCGGGCATTCCCACTAGTGTATACCAATGTTTCATATGAATATTGTTGTAATCAGGAACTTTCTTTATGTATAGTACATATGGCTAATTTAATGATTTATAGTTTGTATATTTTTTCAATTTCACATTGTTTTCTCTATCAATGAATTATAATAAATTATAATAGTAACTTTTCATTTCTCATATTAATTTAATGTAATACGCAATCTTAATAACAAGAAGTAAATAAGTTATATATTCTTTCTATGCTTTTAATAAGTTAGCATGTGTATATTTTGTGAATTCTAATGTACATTTATTAACTTTGTAATCTCAATATGTTTCATACTTTATGTTTGCTTCGGAATGACAATCAATATGAGGATGCAACGCATGGGCTTCCTATTATGTCTTTAGGTACTATTTTAATTAGGTGTGTGCTAAAGTTGTGAAGTCAAGACAATCATATCTAAAGTGAGTCTGTATTTGAAGGATCATATTTTTACACATGGGCAGTTGTATGTCGCAATGTCAAAAAATCAAGAGTAGAGATGGACTGAAGATACTAAATATGTTTTTATTCATTTCACACGTCAAATCAAATATTTGTTGATTCATATATTCGTTACTGGGTAACATTTAACTCTTTTATGATATTTGCAATCAACCAAAATTCATACGCATTGTATTACGTAACTTTCAATAAATAAAACTTTTATAGTATAATCTTTATAGAATTTTGTCATTTGCCTTGGGATGCACCGGGTGTACATCCGGGTCTCTAACCTAGTTACTTTTAAAGTGGGTACTTGGGTTGTTGGTGTAATATGTCTTATGTTTTGTTTTTGGAAACAGTTGGGGCTTCTTTTGTTGGACAGAGAAATCTTGTAAAGAGATTTGATCCACTTTTTTTTTATTAGATTAGACTTCCATTAACTCATGTGGAATCATATGCTATGTTTATTAACAACTCCCCTCTTGTCCCCTTCCTTTCAAATCAAATCATTTAATAATCTCTTTCCATAAGTTAAAAAATATCTAACCTACAAATAAATAGTAATAAACATATTTTTTTTTGAGTTATATTATCAAGTATGAAGTATGTATTGTTAGTAAAACTTAGTTGATAGAGTTAATTACCATCTCGTTTCCTTTTTTCATTTATACCGAAACCGTTGAATTCATATGGGAGATCGACCTGTGAGGCAAAGGTGCGAAACCGTTCCTATGGTTTGGTCTAATATGTTACTACAGTCTAAATTTTTAAAAATTGCTTGAAAAGTTTCTGATTTTTGAATAAATAGGCCAAAACAGTCAAAAAACTTAACACAGTTAACTTTTTGACCTTATGGTGGAGTGGTAAGCCAAGTGATGGTTAGAGCCTACCCTCATAGAGGGGATGGGTTCAAATCCTGATGACAACCCCGGTTTGAATCCTTATGCCTACCACCACCCCAGCGTGAAACCGGTTCAAACAATATAGTCTGGGTGTGTGAGTGGGGGCAGCACCT
This sequence comes from Ambrosia artemisiifolia, assembly GCA_032199755.1. NCBI lineage: Eukaryota > Viridiplantae > Streptophyta > Magnoliopsida > Asterales > Asteraceae > Ambrosia > Ambrosia artemisiifolia. The sequence continues at coordinate 41,272,898 of CM063525.1, forward strand.
GCAAGAGCAGGTGTGAAGTTCTCTGCCACCTCCAAATGATTGAGACCTTCGCCTTCCAAAAAAAAAGTTACGGTCTATTTGGTCAAGTCACTTAACATTTTTAAATCAGATGTATTTCTTATCTCCTTTATAAACCCTGTCATTTCCCCTAAACCACTGTAAACCCTAATTTCAAAACCAAGGACCCAATTCGATCTTTAATCAAGATGGATGTTTGCTCATGTTGTGTTGGCACTGTTATCAAGACTTCGTGGACATCAGTAAACGCCGGCCGACAATTCTATTGTTGTAATCGAAAGGTAAGTTTTCCAATTGAAAACTTAAAGTTGTTAATTTTCCAATTTCTAACCAATGTGTGCTGATAGGGAGGTGGTTGTGGCTTTGTTGCTCGGGTGGATCATCACTGTGTGCATGAGGTGGCCCTTTTAAACTTGTCTGTCGAAAATGCAAGATCGACACAATGCAAAAGAAAATTGAAGATGTATTTGGGTGGAACTTGGGTGTTAATCATATTGTATTGTGTGTTATTTGGGTTAGAAAATTCAAGTGGGTCAAATAGTATGTAGTTATGCTTGTATTTCTTTTGAAATTCTCATGTATCAGTTTCATGAATGAATTAGTGAATGAATGATTGTTGTTTCAATGCAATTGTTTTTAGCTAATTGTTATGGAAATGTGTCTGAACTATTAGAAATGGTTTATAGTGCAGCCTATGAAACTGAACAAATGGGTCATGCAGTTTCCATATTGATCAACCCAAATGGGTCATATGCAACATTGATCAAATCAAATGTTATGTGTCACACCCTCAAATTCAACGTGCGGAGTTTTACCGCGAGGCGCGTGACACACCAGGATCCAAGTCAACGGTCACAATAAACGACAACTATATGTAAGATACGTAGACCAAACCATTAAGTTTTTAATAACACAAAATCAGTAGCGGAAGCTTAATCAAGTTTACATCCCAAAATAAAACGAAAGTAGTCTGAAATAATTATTCAAAATATGCAACTAGAAGACCCTAGACGCCATGCAAGACCCGTGCGCCTATTCCACATGTTGCTACCTTAGCAACCTAAGAAAACATGCCAAAAAGATGTCAACATATAATGCTGGTGAGTTCATAGGTTTTTATAAAACGTTTCTGAAGTGTGCCAAGTTCAATTCTGTCAATACTATGTCACGTGTACGCTAGCTAGGCGTAAGTCCTGCTACTACTACGATTGGAAAACCATTACTGAACACGAATACACGAATACAAATACAAGTATACTCCTACCTAAATAATGAATACATGAATACATAGATCGAGACAATATGCACCCGCCCGACTCCCAGCCGACGAGTGGGGCAGGTCACGCCCAATAGATCTATCCACATTTCCCCTGTTGTGCTACCCCTCACATTCATGGTTTCCCCGGGACTTTAACAAATCAAATAGTAACCAAAAGCCGACCATAGTATGGCATAAGTTTAAAGAATACCATTACGTAGCATGTTTCTTCCCCGAAAGAAAAACCAGTAAAAGTGGGGTTGTGAAACTCACCTTAGGTTGCGTTCTTCAATAAAAGAATTATCGACATGATCCGATAGTCCTAATTACTAGCGATCTATCATAAAATTTTGTATAAGTGTTTTGACTAATAACCCTTAGGTTAACTAGTTCCCGATTGTCCAGATCATGACTAAGTATGTTTGAAAATGTGTTTGACTGTTAACCCGACACACCAGACAGACCTAACATCTCGTTGGTGACCCATTACACAAACTATTTAAGTATATACAGTTTACACATAAGGTTCATGCATAAAACACTTAGTTTACATCCAAAAATCGCATTTATGAAGTCGTGGGGTCGAATGAGGTGGAAAGGAAGTTAGGTCAACCTCATGTGTAGTCGAATGAGGTGTTTTGATGTTCATTCGACCTATCTGACACTGGTTCGACCTCACGAAGGTGCGAACCAGTTTCTCGTTTGACCCAACTGCTGCAAAAACTTATAAAACGCACCAAATCGCATCAAAACAGTTTGAAAACATCATGAAACATCACCAATAACAGCAGTTAACTATATTTAATCTATCCCCATAAAACCTTACCAATTATATCCCGAAATCAGTCCGTTTCACAACTTACCCAAAATGGCAAATTATGGAAATGTCACATCAATGCATGTAATCTTTGCCCACAATGGAAACTTATCAAAATCACCTTATAATCAGATTATTATGCTCAGATTATCATGTATATGAAAAACCCTAATCATTTAATCAACAACATCATCAAGAACAAACCCTAGAATCTAACACATAAACCCCCAATATGGGTAAAACATCATCAACCATCAATTACACCCTATAATAATAATAATAATAATAATCATAAACCATCATCTAAAACAGTCCTAGACCATTACTATATCATCTACACACCATTCAAACGTCAAATAATACATAACATCTCATTTAACATCATTAACACATGTATTTTTGTATGAAAACTCAGTATTAACGAAAATGTTTTGTTTAGAAAGGTGTTAGCAAGGTTTTTATCCATAAAAACATCCTTGAATCAGATCTGGACACTTAATGTTTAATAAAAACGAATGAAAAATGATTAAAAAGGTTTTAGATCAAGAACACACCTTGAATCTTTTCTTGTTTATGATGTAGAACGTGTTTTTGTGTTAGGATCTGATAAACGAGGTCAAAAACTCCTCCGTACAGGTTTGGGGTTGATAGAGAGCACTTGGGGGCGGTTAGGGTTTGTGAAATGATGAAAAAGTTGCAAAGTGTGATATTTATACTCAGAGTTGGTTCGCACCCTCTTGGGGTCGAATGAGTATTGATAAGGGTCGAATGAAATTCGAACCCCCTAAAGGTCGAACCAGTTTCCTGGAATTCAATTCCCTATGGTTTTGTCATTTTAACGCGTTTTAACACATGTTAACACATTCTAACACATGAGTATGCAATCCTTACATATGTTAAGTATGTATAATCGTTTAAACATCATATAAACACGTATTTACATATTGCACATCATATATGGATCAATTCATGTTTATTACTCAATTCAATTCATGTAATCACCAACAATGGGCCTCAAGACTCGTGTGTGCGCATGACACCCCCAATGATCCTCCGAATCATTGAACCCTGGACAATACGTAATGTAAACTGACTCAACTGACCTAGTCAAGTACGTTAGATACATGTTTTTGCTAAGGTAGACTTATATGTTTGTAAAAGTATTAACCTGAATATGCCAGGTGTCACATTACGGGTCAGCTGCAAAAGGGTCATGGGTCACTTGCAAATGTGCAGCAGTTTTGAAAGTCAAGTTTTCCAAATGGGTCATGGGTCACCTGCAAAAGTCAACATTTTATGCTCAAATCTACTGAACAAAATACATTTACTGCCAACAACATAAAACAACATAAGACATTCATAAGATTCAAAATTTGACTATAATGGTCATAAATAAGTCAACCAAGACCTATAAGATTCAAAAGTCAACACACAACCAAATACATAAACATAATATTGTTTAAAAGTTAAGACACAACCAACAGACCCTACTAATCAACCACTAGTGATCCACCATCCTTAGTGCCATCGCCACCACCATCACAACTGTCACTGCCAACCTAGGTAGTCTTCTTCAGCTTGCATGATCTCTTGTTATGCCCCTTCTGCTTGCAGAGAACACAAGTTACTGTCTGGCCTTTTCTTGGCAGTTTACCCCTGTCTGGAATGGTTGGCCCTATAGACTGAGAAGCATGATCAACCTGGCTAGCTTGACTAGCCTTTGCCATTTCTTCTACAGACCTTTTTCTTGCCTTTTTTGGCATGCCTGATTGCTTGTGATGCTTTGGTGGGGTTAGGATGGTTGGACATCTTGATTCTGGCCTCAAATCCATACCATTGACTGGAGTAATGGTACATTCATACACTTTCTTCCATGTTTCCAACCAGCTGATCAACCCACCTCTTAGGTATGCCATCACCTCCATGCTCTACATAACACCATATGGCAGCCACTGAATGCTTGCATGGCATAACAGTCAGGTCCCACTTCCTACAAGTGCATGTATTTTCTTCAAGGTTAACAACCCACTGGTCTTGTGTAGCAAAGCATGATACTTGGTACCTGGATCCACCTGTATTAAACATGGATAGTCAAAATGTTTTCCAGCAGCATTAAACATCATACCAAATGAGTATAGGAAACATACCTGTCCAGATCACATTGTATTGTGATGCCTCATTTTTTATCTTCTCAAAAGCCTTGGTTGCAGCAGGTGTTAAAGGCCCATCAGTCTTTGCAATCAACTTCTTAACAACCACAATCTTCTTCATAAGGTACTCCCTTATGTACTCAAGACAAGTGATGATAGGTTTGTCCCTACCACCAAATATCTGCCTATTGAAAACTCCATAGATATTATTCAACACCATATCACACTTTGGCCTTCCTGCATGCATTATTGTTCAAGAACATTCTATATTTCAGTTTTCCTAACATACATTCTAAGCACATTAAACATAAGATGAGTCATATAGTAAAGTGAGATCTTGACCAATGTTTTGGTGGGATCTGTTTCAGCCAATCATGCAAGGGTTTATCTGCTTTGGCTACTGCATTCAAAGCCTTCTCCTAGCCTATTGATGTGGTCACACTTGAACAACTCCATAGCAACTCCTTGTACACTTGTCCCCTCCATTTAGGTTTCATGTTCTCATGGATATGCCTTAGATGAAACCTATGTTTTGCCTTTGGGTATAGCCTAGAGATGGCTAGTATGATACCTTTCATAACACCATATGACAAATAATTATAATTATTGATCATTTCATTGAAGCATTTAACATAAACAACATAATAAGGAAACAAGAAAGAAACTTACCTTCTGCCTGTCACTTATAAAAGTGAAATCAGAATTGGACCCAATATCCAAATCATCTCCCAGGTTCACCAAGAACCAACTCTAAGTCTCCATTGTTTCTGCTTCCACCAATGCATAAGCCACTGGATAAATTCCATTATTACCATCCACACCTACAGCAGTTAAAATCTGATGGGAAAGGGTCCCTTCATGAAACAACCATCTAAACCCAGGATTTCTCTACCACATAACCTCCACCCTTCCTTCAGACCACCCAGACAAATGTAAATTCTTCTAAACTGCCTTGTAGGGCTAATGGAGTGTACTCTCTCTCTCTCTATCAATTTTGTTTGATGTTCCAGGATTAGATCTCAACAACTCCTCACAATAATCCCTAAGTTTCTGATACCAAGTCCTATAACAACCTGCCATTTTTGCAGTTGCTTTCATTTTGGACCTAAACATCTTGTTTCCTGTCACCTGAACCTGCCTATTCTTCTGAACAATATCAACTAAAGCAACCACTGTTATGTTTGGACTTGCTTGGACAATATGCTCGATCTCCTTAGCCAACCAATACACTGTGCATAATCTAACACCCCTACATTGAAGATAAGAATGATCTGTGATTAAGGTCTTCACAACCCAAGCTCCATACTATAGGAGATGTGCAGAACAAAAGGACAGGTGGGTTGTAAGACCCATCTCAATTCAATACGACATTTATCATGATTTAGTTCAAAATAGCATATATTAACAATTATGCCAAAATACGAGTTTACAAAAACTTTTAATGATAGTCATGATTTGGATATTGTAAACGAAACACCAAATACTTATGATGCTATATTTACAAGTCTCAAAATACATAAGCATTAACCATGATATTGTTTACTACATAACATAAGAGTTCTCCTTTTGCGGAAGCGAGTTTGAGATTAAGTGTTTGTTCTTTCCAAAAAGCTAGTCTCCTTCCAAGCATACCACGAACCTAAGGTTTGATTCACATAGATTTAAGTTAGTTAAAACGATCAAAATAAGGATTTAAAAGTAAAACATTACGTGTGTGAACCAAAGGGTCCAACCCGAGCTCAAAGAACCCAAATTTTTTAACCCGCCGTAAGCTACAATGGGGCCCCGTAGCTTACGGTTGGGTCTTACGACCCCTAGCACTTAAATTGCCCGTAGCTTACGGCCTGCAACTGTAAGCTACGGTCTGCACCTTCGGAAAATCCTTCAAAACTTGATTTTTTTTTGTCACTTTTAAGCCCCAAATTCATGGCTGCAAATTCCAATCATCCTAGTACCATACCCAGACCTTTTAAGGACCTATTTACACACACATTACGCGTAATACGTTGCACAACATTCATTTTAGATTAACATCACAATTTATCAATCATAGGTTGAATCCAACATGTTTATATGAGCATGATCTTCTAAACTACCATTCTTTCATACAAATATCTCCTTATTCTAAAACAACCCATCCATTGTCCAACATAAACGACTTTGAATGACACAAGAGCCTTGGCTCAAGTGTCACTTGCATATTCGGCTTTCGGTATTTAATAGTTTCCATAGGAAACATTGCCACTTTGGTAAATTGTCAATTCTATGTATTTGGCTTAGGTTCTCATGACAAGCTCCTATACTTACGATAAGTGTAGGTACACACTTATTGTTCAATATAAATATTTATGATAAGTGTGTTGACATAAATAAACATGTGAGTCATGTTTATATTGAACAATCAATCTGCCAACCATCTAACCCAACACTAGTTATACCCCTGATTTTACTGACTAGGGTCAGTTTGTAGACTTCAGTGGCGTTGTGTGAGTAGTAAAATTGACCCTTAACATATTTAACGTATATATGCTATTACAAAAAAGAATTGTACGTAATTGTTACACATGTGTTGCAAAATGTTATTATCACCTTGAATTGTGTAACATTTAAACAATGGCATTTTGTTACACATGTGTAAGTGCCGACAATTTTTTAATTTTTTAAATAACCAAAATAACGTATATTACATAAATAAAAAATGATTGTTTGATCGGATTCACGGGTTCTCAACTTAAGTGGGATTTCAAAAGATATTCCGTGTAGATATTCGTGTGTATACACACACACACACACTCTAATATGACAATAATTGTTTTAAATTAGGTTGTTCACATGCCTAGGCGAGACAATTCAAGACTAGCTTGGGCTGAGCTCAAAGTCGAATTGATCGACCTAGCCTGGCTCAAACTTTAAACAGGGTGGAAAATTTAATAAACCAACCTGAAAGTTTTGAAAAATCAAGCCAACTCAGCTCGACTCACTTTGTCTTGATTTCAAGTAGTAATTAAGCCTGGTTACCGTTTTCAATTCAGGTTCAAGTAATACTTGAGTGAGATACCCAAGTTCTCAGTAGTGAATGATTATGGGGCCAGGGGGTGCCCTGGCCCCCATCGTTTTCTGGCTCTGTCATGGTATAGTTTGCGATTTTCATATGTAATTTTTATATGAATTGAGTCCGGCCCCCACCAATTTGACCTTTCGGCCTCCACCGATAGGAAAAAAATTTGGATCTCGTGATATTCGGCCCCATCACTATTTTTTTCAAGCTTCGCCACTACAACTTCTCAATTTATATAAAGGAGTTATGTGGGAAGTCTTGAGCCATGACCTTTGCTTGTTGCGTGGAGAGTCTTATCAATTCTTACATCACTACTTTTGTGTTGAAATTCTGGATAATATATAATTTATAATAATATATTTTTTATTTGTGGAAAACATGGAAAAAAGAATTTTGGATCTCTTTAAAATTTAAACCCTAAACGATCAGTCACTAATCACATACCCATTTAGGATCGTTAAGTTGGATAAGTTATGGATGAACATGTTATTTGAGTATGCACAATGCAGTGACTCGTTGGAACAAAGGGTGGGAAAACAAAGTTTGGCACACAAATAATAATTTTGTTCCACATAATAATTCTGCACATATGAAGGCTATTTATAGTTTGGTTTTTGAGGTTAGCATTCACATCAGCTTCCCCATTTTTTTTTGAGTGTGTTCCCCAAATTATATAAGGTGAGTGTAAGTGTCTGTGAGTGAAAAAAATGTGGAATCTAATGTTTATCGGTATATTTGGGTTATTTGAGAATCTTTTGAGGAAACAGGAAACTGTATTTATTTTTTAATATTTATTGAAATTGGTTGTGAGTGGAGGAGAGAGAAACTATAATAATTTTTAATGTAATATGTTTAACCTAATTGAATAGACACAATTAGGGGTGTTCAACGAATCGAATAACGAATTTTCGAATTATTCGAATCGAATTTCTCGAATTTTTATTATTTTTACCTGAATTCGTCTTCGATTCGTATTCACTTAAAATTCAATTTATTCGATTCGTATTCGATTCGAATAAGAAACTCGAATTCGAATAAATACGATTTAGTTCAAATTTACCATAAATAATAAATTGTTTTACTTTTAGTTTTAAAACTAATATAAATTCATTATTTATAACATATAAAATACAAATCTACAAAATTGATAAACAACAATATGTCAAAATCGGGAATAGTAAAAATAATAAAGAGTATAGTTTGTTAGAGTTTTATGATGTATAAGGTAAATATGTAAAATATGGTTATGGTAAAGTTGTAGAGACTATGGATTCTTAAATTTTGACCAAAATTTATAAGTTCTTTTTTTCAATGTGTATATTTGTCTATATAATAATGTGTATGAGCGTATATATATTTAAAAAAATATACATGTACAGTTTTTATTCGAATTTCGAATTGAATCGAATTTATAATCATAGATTCGTATTCGATTTACTGGACTCGAATTCGAATTAAATCGAATTCGAATTCTTAATAATCGAATCGAATTCGTGGTAATCGAATCAAATTAAGTCGAATTTCGAATTTTTCAAATCCGGATCGAATTCTGAACACCCCTAGACACAATGTTTAAGCATTCTCTTCTATTTTGACTTTTACATAAACGGGTTCGACTTTAATTTTGACTTCTAATAACTTAAGATTTCTTGATTAAATTGATTCTAACAACACACTCTCAGGGCCGAGCCTGACCCTGTAACAAACAATATAGTAATGCATTTTAAAAGGCAACATTTACTTGTTTATAGTCATGGACGAAGCATTGTGAGGGCGAGGGGTGGCCCTGGCCCCCTGTTTTTTGGCGCTGTAGCGGAAATTTACGATTTTTGTAGGTAAATTTAGTCCGGGTTAAGTCCGGCCCCGCCGATTTGCCATTACCGACCAAAAAAATTGAGTCCGGCTCCCCTAATTGGCGAATGGTGAACCAAGCTTCGCCCCTGTTTATAGTGGAAAAGGTATCATGAAAGTTACATTAGCTGCATGTTATGCTTGAGAACATAAAGGTATAAACATAATATTTAATCAAGTGTACCTGATTTGCTTAACCGTTCAGGAACCTCAGTAATGGAAGCCACCATCATCTTGATCGGGTTCCCTTTAGGGTAAGCAGCTCTGATGGTTTATGTGTTCTTGAGTTATGAACACATTGAGAGAGAGAGAGATAGGGGATGACTAATGGTGTTATGTTGTTATGATTGTCTTAACCCTAATCTCATAATAATCTCTCCTTATTTATACATACCCAGGGACACCCTAATAAGGCCCATCTAATGATAGTCTGCCCATCAAAGACATATCTGTTATCGGGCTTAGGATAATATTAATAATTGATCATCATAATATATAAATGATTATAATGGCTATCGATAAATATACAAACGTTACGTATATTTATTCCAACTGTTAGTACACGATGTCCCTAGGCTAGTATATTTGTTGTTTGGACGTAGTTCGGGGTGTTTGGAGGCGTTTATACGCGTTTCGGGGTCGGTGAGAAGCTGAAGGCGATTAGGAAAGGCTTGATGGTGATTAGGGCCCTAATCGCTAGTCACTGTACACGATTGGGCATGTCTTTCAGGCGATTAGCCCATAATCGCCTGTACTGTAGCAGCCTAATCGCCAATAGGGGTCTGGTCGTACCCGGGTGGTATAAATACCCTCATTCTCAACCCTAGACCTTAGTTCTTGCCTCACACACCCTCCAAACACCCTCCCCTGGTCATAGACGTCTGATTTGATCTCTGTAAACACTCGAGCTCTGTTTTGGTGATTAATAGATAATCTTTTGACCCGTGTGTGTGTTGTGATTACTCGTTTCATTGTTTCAATCTTCGTACTTGTTATTAGAACATTCTAGAGGGATTCCGCACCTCTAGGATAAAACCCGTGATTGTCGGATTACGCGTTCGCCGGTCCCAACAAGTGGTATAAGAGCCGAGGCTCTTATCACGGGTGTTTTAATAACAAAAACGAGCAAAAACAGGTTGTTTTTGGTGTAAAAGTCTGGATTTTTTTTATCAAAAACATGTTCTTAGTTTGAAACTTTGAGTTTTTATCAAAAACCCATATTTTTCAAAATCTTAGTGTGTGTTTTCGGTTAAAAACGTGTGTTTTTTATCAGGTTTTGCTCTAAAACTATTTTGGTAACTTGTCTAATCATTTGGGATCAAAATACAATGTTTTAGATAAGATTTTGAGGCAAAATAGGTGATTTTTGAGCAAAAGTGCGGCTGCAGATCAGATCAGGCGATTACGCAGGGTATAATCGCCTAAAACCTCCAAGCGAGTAGGGTTTAATAGCGATTAGGCTCACTCGTGTGCACTGTAGCACACGATTAGGGATACTCGTGTGTTATAACCTGTTCCTATACACGATTAGGTGTCTAATCGCCCATATTGTTCATGCGATTAGCACCTAATCACGTGACATCCCCAATCGCCTGAAAACTCCTAATCGCGTAACTGTTCACTAGCAATTAGCCCTAATCACGTGTAAAAACCCCCAATCGCCTATATTAACTAGCAATTAGCCCCACAATCGCCTAAAAGGTTCTGAAACATAAAAATTGACTAAGTATCGGACTTTTAACATACCTTAACATACCTTAACATATGGCGAACCCTTGGGGACATCTGAGTCAACCGAGAACTCAGTATAACCAGCAAATGAACAACCAAATGAACAATCAAGCCAACGTACCCACGAACCCTTGGCAGTTTTCAGCTGAACGAAACGCGTAACGGATGCAACAAGCGCAAATGCAAGCGAATGTTGCCGGAATCAATCCGTGGGCGCTAGCTGCTCAACAGCAGGCAATGAATGCGAATCCTTGGGCACTCGCAGCTGCTGCTAACTCTCAGACAAACCATCTGTCGTCCGTTCTTATCAGTGACTTAGAGACGGGTAGTTCTAACCGAGCACCGAAACTGCAATATATGGCAGACTACCATGGATGGAAGGGCAGATTTCAGTCACATGTTGAGGGTATCGATGGCTTGGTATGGTCAGTTATCGAGAATGGGTACGCAAGGCCGTTGGTTGAAAATTCTACTACTCCGGTCTCAATAGAAGACATGTCTGAAGAACAGAGGAAGAAGTATAACTATGAAAAGAAGGCGATGGCAGCGTTGAAGCAGGCACTTCCCAAAGACATTCTTCATCAGTTTGCGCAGTGTACTACTTCGCAGATGCTTTGGTTAGCGCTTTCTGAGCGTAATGAGGGAATCAGAAGACACGGAAGGTGAAAGTGGATCAGTTGAAGAAGGAGTTCGAGAACTTCACCGCGATGGGAAATGAATCACTGAGAGATCTGACAGCTAGATATTATCATCTGATGTCCGAGATGTATCAGTATGGGGTTATCTACACTTCAGAAGAACTTCGTGAAAGATTGAAGAAGAAAGCGATAGTTCAGGTTGAATATGTTTAGCCTTTAAATTGTTACTTTGCTTATGATGATGAAGGCAACTTGCTCCCACCACCTGCCATGCCCGAGTATGATCTGGAGGAAGGCGAGATTCCACCTGAGATGACACCAGAGGACATGGCTAAAGTATACGGCTTTACACCTGGAGAATCTACCAGTGCGAGCCAAAGTGTTCCTCCTGAGTTGCATCCAGAAAACAATGAAGTGGATCTCGAAGATGGAACCAGCGTCCCAACTCCTGAGTATGTTGTAAATGAGTCGGGCGCTGGAATTCCAAATATTGACGAGGAGATGGTACGAGAGGCCGAAGAAAAATTGAAGACTGACTCTGCTGAGGTTCCTGATGAAGTTAAGATACGACAGGACAAAATCAGAGAGCGCTATCCCAAATGGTTTAAACCTGAAGAGAAGAAAAAGCCGGTCTCCGTCTTCAAGAAACGATTGACGAAGATGTCTGGAAACGTGATAAGCTGGGCGTATATTAGTCACACAAGAATGCTGGGGGTAAAGTGGCAAGAAGGTGTGTTGTACTTCAGGGAATACAAAGACATTCTGAGCCTGCCGTTCTGGTACATTCGTGATCTTATTCGTCTTGATTATCCGTTATACAAAGAGAAAGCTCCTCCACTTCAGGGTTTTTACACTAAGCTGAAGTGAGAAAGCATAGAGGGATGGAAAGAGCTCGTGCCTCAGTATCCCAGATCATACCAGACAGACAAGATTCATCCTTTCACATTGAAGCCAATCTGGGAGCACAAAGTCAAGCCACCGAAGTGTGTTTCAAGGATTCCCATAGTCCCAGTTGAACAAGACTTTACCTCGAAGCTGTATTATTGGCACTATGATGCAGCAACTACTGAAGCGGTGATCGTCTTGGGCAACAGTGTAACACCTTGCCCCTCTCACCACCAATATTGTCCGCTTTGCCCTCCCAGAGCTCACGGATTTGTTTTTGGGTGCCCCGGTGGAAACTTCCCAGGAGGTCACCCATCCTGAAACTGCTCCCACCTGAGCACGCTTAACTGTGGAGTTCTCCTCTCATCCACTAACATTAAGCCCCAAAACGCGTTGGTGATTTAAGAGGCAAGACATTACTTATGAACCAAGGATCTCTCCTGGCCACGGCCGATGTGGGATTTTCCTGGGGTGTCACATTCACCCCCCTTTAGAGTCTCATCGTCCCTGATGAGGTATGCATCCACCATGCCGAACGGCACAGGAGTGGCTCTGATACCATTCTGTAACACCTTGCCCCTCTCACCACCAATATTGTCCGCTTTGCCCTCCCAGAGCTCACGGATTTGTTTTTGGGTGCCCCGGTGGAAACTTCCCAGGAGGTCACCCATCCTGAAACTGCTCCCACCTGAGCACGCTTAACTGTGGAGTTCTCCTCTCATCCACTAACATTAAGCCCCAAAACGCGTTGGTGATTTAAGAGGCAAGACATTACTTATGAACCAAGGATCTCTCCTGGCCACGGCCGATGTGGGATTTTCCTGGGGTGTCACATTTCTGTAACACCTTGCCCCTCTCACCACCAATATTGTCCGCTTTGCCCTCCCAGAGCTCACGGATTTGTTTTTGGGTGCCCCGGTGGAAACTTCCCAGGAGGTCACCCATCCTGAAACTGCTCCCACCTGAGCACGCTTAACTGTGGAGTTCTCCTCTCATCCACTAACATTAAGCCCCAAAACGCGTTGGTGATTTAAGAGGCAAGACATTACTTATGAACCAAGGATCTCTCCTGGCCACGGCCGATGTGGGATTTTCCTGGGGTGTCACATTCCCTGATGAGGTATGCACCCACCATCCCGAACGGCACAGGAGTGGCTCTGATACCATTCTGTAACACCTTGCCCCTCTCACCACCAATATTGTCCGCTTTGCCCTCCCAGAGCTCACGGATTTGTTTTTGGGTGCCCCGGTGGAAACTTCCCAGGAGGTCACCCATCCTGAAACTGCTCCCACCTGAGCACGCTTAACTGTGGAGTTCTCCTCTCATCCACTAACATTAAGCCCCAAAACGCGTTGGTGATTTAAGAGGCAAGACATTACTTATGAACCAAGGATCTCTCCTGGCCACGGCCGATGTGGGATTTTCCTGGGGTGTCACAAACAGTCCGAATCCATGCAGGAAGATAAGGATTTGGGATCCTATGTGGCTGATAAATTGCTCAGAGAAAGATGTGGAGATGTTGTATCAGCACCCAATCATGCATCTACTTGTTGAAGCCGATCAAGCTATGAAGTTTCAGAGAGTGATCCGGTTTTGCTATGCTAACAAGGTTCATGCAGGATGCGACTGGTCGAGGATCACGAGGGTCAGAACAACATCAAGCTGAAGACAAAGATAGAAGATGCTGCTTGTAATTTTGTTTAGTTGTAATTGTTTTTGCTTATCGAGTCTGTAATGTTTGTTTGCTCTTGGTATGAACGATGTCTTTTGGTTATTTCTGTACGTATACTAGCCTGGTCCAAGGGGGAGTCTGTTAGTACACGATGTCCCTAGGCTAGTATATTTGTTGTTTGGACGTAGTTCGGGGTGATTGGAGGCGTTTATACGCGTTTCGGGGTCGTTGAAAAGCTGAAGGCAATTAGGAAAGGCTTGATGGCGATTAGGGCCCTAATCGCTAGTCACTGTACACGATTGGGCCTGTCTTTCAGGCGATTAGCCCATAATCGCCTGTACTGTAGCAGCCTAATCGCCAATAGGGGTCTGGTCGTACCCGGGTGGTATAAATACCCTCATTCTCAACCCTAGACCTTAGTTCTTGCCTCACACACCCTCCAAACACCTTCCCCTGGTCATAGACGTCTGATTTGATCTCTGTAAACACTCGAGCTCTGTTTTGGTGATTAATAGATAATCTTTTGACCCGTGTGTGTGTGTTGTGATTACTCGTTTCATTGTTTCAATCTTCGTACTGTTATTAGAACATTCTAGAGGGATTCCGCACCTCTAGGATAAAACCCGTGATTGTCGGATTACGCGTTCACCGGTCCTAACACCAACATTCTCCCACTTAGCCGAGTAATCATTTATTATGAGTATTACGTAAGTCTGCAGAGATAATACTCATTTTAGTTCTAAACCCAAAATGTAGCAGAGAAATACAACCGTTAAGTCTTTATTCGACTTAGGACCCCCATTAATCATACTACACCCAAATTTAAAACTTAATATTAGGATCAATTAACGTTATGCCCTTAGTTGATATGTTATATTATTGTCTTTATACCATTATGCTAGCTTAGCATACTTATAGACAAACAAATCATAATGAGGAAAATTAATCATTAGTCATAAGTCATTCATAGTACGATATGCAGTTGTACATGGTCATTAGTAATACCCTTTTCTCTTAGTTGGCCCGTTAGTGAGACTTATGGGTGATAGACCTTTAGTTATTGGATCCATAAGCATATCATGAATGCATTCGATACAAAATTCTGATTTCCTCTATTTGTTCTTAATCATAAGCGAACAATAATTTCGTATCGAACTCTAATGCAGCTCCTCTCAAACTGTTACTGTTTGAGAAAATTAGGGCAACTGACTTTATCACAGTAATCTTCAACTTAGTATTTGCATGGAGTTAATAAGTTATGAGTCAACTGATAAATTTACCAACAACATTAATGACCGTTCTGTTGTGATCAGCAACACATTATGTCATGATAACTTAGGTTGTTGTTATAGTTCCTTATGACTCCTCCATAAGATAGTTATGTCTGCTGACGTTATAATATACCCCGAAATTGACACTTAATTTCCTTTGAATATAACAAAGTTAGAGTAAGAATAGTCAATCACTTTAGGTTCTCACTTTTCTTTAGATTATAGTCTCTTGTTTCATAAAGATATTGTAATGTTCTATTAGATGCTTTTCATCAATCTAGACAAGTCTAGTGTTAAGCAATATGAACAATATCATAAACAAGCATAGACTTAAATTTACATCAGTCTTCTAATTAATGAAGCATAAGGTGATAATCTCAAATTATCCTATTATCCTCTAAAAGAGAGCAATGTTGTATGTTACATACTTAAGGACCCGCTTAGAGTAAAACTTATGGGATGAAATTAATATCCCGTTGGGTCTATCTCGGTATATTTTGATTCCTATCACGTAAGAGGAATCCCCGAGGAATCCCCGATATTCATCATGTCAAAATTATGCATGAACAATGCTTTGACTTAGGTAACATATACTTGTCAAGAGAAACGTCATCTATGTAAGGACAAGTTTTCATTAGTTGCTCCCACTCATCTTGAGGTAGGTTCTTTAATCCACTTAGTTCTTGATGAAGAGAATTTCATTATGATTCCAACACATTTTGTGCTTGTATCAACCCATACATGGATCTTATTGACTTACAGACTAAGTGTTCTTACTATTCAGTTTAGAACTTTCAGGTTGCTTAATGAACATGTAAGTCATCGTTTATGGAAAGTTGTCTTAATGTCCATCTAATGTGGCTCTTAGTTATTATGAGCTACTAGGACGGTAATGATCCTCAAAGAAATCTTTGTATAACACAGATAAAAAGATTCTTTGATAATCTAATCCCTCTTGAGTATAATCTTTTACAATCAATCTTATGTTACAACGTTCCCATTCGGATCTGGTTTAATTATGACTACCTTTAGGTTATTCAACAAAATCCCAAACGTTGTTCTAAATTATGGAACGAGTTATGCTAATAATAGCTTTATTCCATTTATAAGATTGATTGATACTAATGATTTAATTAGAAGAGGTAGGATCAGTAAACTTTCCAAACATCCATTTTGTGTTAGTCAGGCAGGTTACATAATCATCAATTTTAATGGGCTTTTAGACCCATATGACCTCCTGAGTTGAACATTGGGTTTATTATGATACAAACTTAACTTTAGTTGTTTTTATTTTCAGGTATATAAGGAGCAATATTAGTTTCTAAGTGTGTAAGAGTTGGTGCAGTACGGTGTACAAGAGGAATAATCGAAGTTAAATTCGGAGTTAAACTTAATGAGTCTCGAATTTTAATGAGTCTCTCCCCCGCATCTTGTACTTCCGAAAAGTCATTATAAGGGCTTTTACTACTCCCACTTACCTTAGAGATCTTAACGAATTCAGCATGTTTAAGATCTAACATTTGGAAGATCCATAGATTTTAACAGAGAAACAACCTAATGATGTTTATTGTCGTTTCTCTTGATGAGGATTACTTTAGTAAGAAATCTACGTTCGCCCATATTTAGGCATCTACAAAACTTTGTTAGGAGTACGTTAAATGCTAAGGAGACAAGTTGTGATAGAGCGTTGTCCAGTGCAAGAGGTGTAATTTGAGGATAGATCAAATTTCCGTTCCCCCACCTTTGTAACTTTTGCAAGTCATAAGTAGGACATCTAATGCTCCCACTAATCTTTTAGGTCTCGTAGTATCTCCCCATAATAAGTTATAACGATGCGTGTGAACGAGAATATTTCATATATTTTATACTTGATTTCCCTTATCGTCCAAATTTCATAAGGTATTTTAAAGACATACTTAGAGGGAATCTCATTAAGTATATATGAATTGATTTCTTTAATACTTTGGTCGGTAGGAAACAGGTTAGATACAATCAGATACTTATCTAATCTCCATTAATGTCAATTAATTATGACTTATGATGGAAACCCATTTATTCCTTTCGCCATTTAATGTTTAGGGTGTTTAACACATGCTTTAAAGTCACTGAGAATGAGATTTGATAGCCAAGCATCCTTTAGTGACCTGGTCATGATTTCTTATGAAATTTTGGTCATAGTGGATGAATTGCATGGGTCTCATTTTCCTTTGTTAAATTCTCATTTTCATGATAACAAAGTTGTGAAAAAAACGTTATTGGATCATCTAGTTTTATTTCATAAGGTTTCTATTCAGATAATGACAACAAACAATATGAGAGTTTAACTTAATGGTGGCTTTGTTTTTGTCATTAAAACCTTGTAACTATAAAAATTGTAGCTTTTAGTATTGATACTAAATTCTGAGTAATCTCAAGAATATCGTAAGGTATCATAAAGCTTCAACACTAAGATCCGTTATTAATGATTAATAGACCCTTAAGTTTTGCCACCAACTCTCATCTTAAGTGTTTGTTGAATTATGGTAAGGAAACGTATAAAACTAGACTCAACCATCATGTGTTAATTGGAATTCATTAGCATTTGTGGAGTTAAATATCCTTGATTAGGCACTACATATCTTAGCCAGTTGTTCTCTTTACTTATGGGTAATCTCATTGTTTATGCATGTTCTTAATGGCACAGTTTTGCTTAATAAGACTTTCCCTTTGGAGAAACTTATAGCTGAAAGTAGTACTTGCATCTTGTTTCCAGACCTTATAATTATCCTCTCTATGGTAATTATTCTTCCTCTTTTAGGTTTGATGGTAGTAAGGTGAATAACATCAACTTTTTCTAGTTTAATGCGTTTCTTTTTCCTGTACGTAATTCGCTATCAACACACTCATTTTACTTTGATATTTCTGAGTGTTATTAGTTGAATCATAATGCATCTAATCGTACTTTTGGAAAAGTTATTATGCACTAGAAATTTATTGATTTTCATGTGTAACCCCTTAGCTTTATGGGTCATGTTATGAAATATTAAGATGTATTCACAGATCCCATTTAACCATAGAATTAGATTTATTTATTTTATGCTTCTTAGGAATTCGTTATATTCTTTCATTTCCATAGATAATACATTAGTCTTAGGAATTTCAGAATCTTTAATAGCTCACCTGATAGGAATCAGTAAAAGCGTTCTTGATTACCATAAGAGACATTTTGTGTATCCCACTTTCTTATGCTCAATGTTATTCTGTAATACTTTATTAGATAGAGCGTAGGAATGTTATGTCTTAAGAGGTAATTTAAGACTTAATAAGAACAAAGTTTAAGATAACTCTTCTTAGTTTTGATAATTAGAGTGGATCACTTAGTTGAGATTGTAATTTATAGAATGTGAGATTAGTTTCGAGTTATGGGTATTGATATAAGGCAGACTTAGATTATGATCATTATATTAATGAAGGATCATTAATTGTGAGGACAAATTCTGTAATGAAGACTAGATAATATAATAACACCAACATAAGCTACTTAAATAACATGCTCTAGCTTTGGCTATATGCTATTTATTTAAGTATTAAGTTGTTAACAGTGAATGTAGCACATCACCTTTGGGCAGAAGTGAGACACTCAAAGTTCTAATGCAATACACTTAGTTCACCAACATAATCTGTTACACATCACCTTTGGGCAGAAGTGAAACCTTATGGCACTTATGTGAACGAGCTACAATGCTTAACGAGATCTTTATAACGAACTAATGTGACACATCACCTTTGGGCAGAAGTGACACCTCAAAATGTTATTGCAAGTTAAGCAAGGTTTTATAATGTTTTGAATAAACTTGATACATCAGGTTTATCAAAACTGTAAATTTTATTAGAGATCCCGAAAAATAATGGATTCTCAAAGAATTGAGTTCTCAAAAAAAAAAAAAAAAATTATATGAGCTCTCAAATAGCATAAGGGGTTCTCGGAAAAATATGAGTTCCCGGAAAACTTATGAGATCTCGAATAACATAAGGGGTTCTCGAAATTATGTGTTCTCGAAGACTGAATGAGTTCTCGAAAGTGATGAGTTCCCGAAATTATGAGATCTGGAATAAATCATGAGTACTCGAAGACTTAATGAGTTCTCAGATATCATAATGAGTTCTCGAATGTCATGATGAGTTCTCAAATATCAGAATTAGTTTTCGATATACTAATGAGTTCTCGAATATATTATGAGTACTCGAATAACTTATATTTTTGGATAACTTTAACAGTTCTCGGATTCTTTAATAGTTCTTGAAAAATATTGGTTCTTGAATACATAATAGTTCTCGATAAATAAGATGGGTTCTTGGAAACATTATGGGTTCTCGAAAAACATTATGGTTTTCGAAGATGAAGACCTTGACCGAGAACTCCTGTCCGTGAACCTGATTGAAAGCTTTAAAACCGAGAACTTAGGAAAAAAATCGAGAACCTGAATTCGGGAATTAACTGATAATCCGAGAACCTAAATTCATTAATTCTTAAAACCGAAAACAATTATTAATATCGAAAACAGATAATTATAATAATAAATTGGTTCAAAATTTTAGAGATTTACATAATATCTCTTTCCAAATTTAAATAATGACTATCTCCAAAGATATCATAAGATTTCGAAATCTTTAACTTAATCGTAACCGATTTCGAAAATTCCTTGGAGATAAAGTTATGTCTTAAATTATCGGAAACAAAATTTCAATCCAATTTTAAACCAAAATCATAATAATTTTCGGTTTTCTTATGATGTTCTTGAAGAACATCAGCCGAAAAACATAAACAATATAATTTTTTATCTTATGAATCCGTAGTTATCTCCGATTAAATTTATGGAGTGAATTCAATTAAAACTAAAAAAAACAATCAATCAGTTTACAGAGGTAAACCATTATTTGATTTTAATAAATCGAAATATTTTGATTTATTTATTTCGTCTTAAGTGATTTGCAATAATAAATCAAACCACAAATCAATTTTACAAAAGGAAAACACTAACCTTACACCTTCGATATGTATTAATAAATAACAATTTATCAAATATGCAAAATCTTAATCAATTGATTTGCAACGTTGATCTAAAAAAGAGATCACAGAATTGTGAATCATTCGAGAAGTATTATTTTATTCTATAAAGTGTTGAAACAATGGTAAACCATTCTTACTTTCATTGATTCGATTTTATTTGATTTAATTTTGCAAATCGAAATAGAATTGATACAATCAACATTGCTCTGATACCACATGTTGATTATATTAATGAGAACATAAAGGTATAAACATAATATTTAATCAAGTGTACCTGATTTGCTTAACCGTTCAGGAACCTCAGTAATGGAAGCCACCATCATCTTGATCGGGTTCCTTTTAGGGTATGCAGTTCTGATGGTTTATGTGTTCTTGAGTTATGAACACATTGAGAGAGAGAGAGAGAGAGAGATAGGGGATAACTAATGGTGTTATGTTGTTATGATTGTCTTAACCATATTCTCATAATAATCTCTCCTTATATATACATACACAGGGGACACCCTAATAAGGCTCATCTAATGATAGTCTGCCCATCAAAAACATATATATAAATGATTATAGTTATGTATATTTATTCAAACATATGTAAGTTGTACCGTAATCAAGGATTCTACAAATGAAGTGGTGTGTTACTTTTGATAAAGATGCAATTTCTTATATGCCAGTTAACTTGTGATTGGATGTCTTCAAAGTTCCCACCTGCTGTTTTGTTTATCTCCAATGACAATTGACTAAGAGACAACCCTTGGCCCATCTTGGAATTGAAATTATTTTAAGGACAAACTAAAATAAGGGAATAATGATTTCTAATTATGTATTGTATTTATTATATTTAGAAGTAGGAAGTAGACATATTTAATTTCCATTTCTTACGTTACAAACCCACGTGTTAGCGGTCATATAGGGTATGTTTAGGGATGAAAATGGGTCGGGTTTAGGTAGGGTTTAGGTAATCCCAATTTTATACCCGTTTAGGTATGTTTGTTCCCAACCCGGCCAAAACTCGTCAGGTTTGTATCGGGTAATTACCTATCGGGTATCGGGTATACTCGCGAGTTTCGGGTAAACCCGTTAATTTTTAAAACTTACTCATTGAGTATATCCGACCAAAAATCCGATGGACGTCTATTAGGTAACTAATTAACCTATTACATTTAGCATTATTAAATATTGATAACAAATAGTATACACTAATTTTTGGTAATTTTAGCACAAGATGACAATCTAGATGGACAATTAGATATATTATGCATACATATTTGAAATTATATATTAGAAATTATATTGGGTAAACGGGTATACTTTATCGAGTAATCGGGTTGGGTAAACGGGTATATCATCAAATCCCAAACCCGTCCCAAACCCGCGAAAAAAATAAAAACCAATCCCATACCCGATTACCCAACCCCCCTTCCCAAATGTGTCGGGTTTACCCATCGGGTTCGGGTTTCATTGCCAACCCTAGGTATGTTTGGCAAAACTAGCTGGAAGCTGGTGGCTGGACAAGATGACAATGTAGATGGATAATTAGATATATTATGCATACATATTTGAAATTATATATTAGAAATTATATTGGGTATCTAATTGGGTAAACGGGTATACTTTATCGGGTAATCGAGTTGGGTAAACGGGTATATCATCAAATCCCAAACTCGTCCCAAACCTGCGAAAAAAATAAAAACCAATCCCATACCCGGACCCATACCCGATTACCCGACTCCAAACCCTTCCCACATGTGTCGGGTTTCGGGTTTACCCATCGGGTTCGGGTTTAATTGCCATCCCTAGGTATGTTTGGCAAAACTAGCTGGAAGCTGGAGGCTGAAAGCTGGTAGCTGGTGGCTGGAAGTTGGTAGCTGTAGATGGAAGCTGGTAGCTGTAACTTTTTAAATATGTTTTCGTGTTTGGCAGAGTAGTTGGAACTTTTAATAAAATCTATAAAATGACCAAAATGGGCATAATTAAAAGCTTGTAAGGAAGGTTTTTAGTTTTTATTTATGGTAGAATGGGTATTTGTGTCATTTACTTATTAAAAGGTTCTAGCTAGTAGGAGTTTTTTCTTAAACGTTAGTACTAGTAGCTTTTCAATATAGAGCTTTTTCTCCTAACCTAAAAGCTTCAAGCTCCTTCAACCAAACAAGACTTTTTATTGAGTAGGAACTTTTTCCTAAAAGCTTGAAGCTCATAAAAGCTATTTGCCAAACATACCCGTTAACTAGTTAAACGAGGTTGAAAAGAATAGGGTTTTGTGCATTCATCTTTAATGTTGCAATAGTTTTTCTTTTCTTTTTGGGAAAAGGAAAAGATGTTAAATGATATAACCATTTTTTCTTAGTCAAAACCTTATATTTACAACTAATATATATGATGAATAGGGTTAGAGCCAGCTGGAACGTCTGGGTGTCCACTTAAGTCTAATTTTCTGCTGTGGAGAGTCATCTCTGGTAAGATTCCGTCAAAGACAGGGCTGATCCATCGTGGGGTCTCTTTGAATAATGCGTTGTGCGACAGATGTGGTTATTGCAAAGAGACTCCGGATCACATTTTCGTGGGGTGTTTATTTGCTCGATGTATCTGGTGGCGTGTTTTGGTTTGGCTGCGCATCCCTTGGCCTGCGCAAGTGGATTCGCTTAAAGACCTGATGCAGATTTTGACGAATACCCCGGGGAGCAAGAGATGGAAAAAGATTGTGTATACAGTCGCTCTGGCTACCATTTCGTGGATATGGCGTGTTAGAAACTCAAAGGTGTTTGACGACAGCTTCGTCTTAGTCAGCTCATCTGTTGGTGCAATTCAGGAGGACACTTTCATGTGGATTACGAATAGAGTCAAGGAGGCCTTGATCTCTTGGGAGAAATGGATTGCCTTTGATGTTTATAATGTGTTGTAATCCGTTTTTGTCTGTTTCCTTTTCTGTTTTGGAGTTTGGAGGTTGTATCCGGTGTTTGTGTGTTGTTTTCCAGCTCCTTGCTGAGGCTGTATATTTATATATATAGTTTTTTTGGCCGTTCAAAAAAATGGTTAGAGCCAGCTAAACCTTTCTGATAGCACGAATGATTTTGAAATCGTGACCTTTAGTATATAAAAACATATTTTTATTGGTATCCTAACACATAGGAATCTATGTTGTATATATATATATATATATATAATATAATAATTGAGGTGCGGATACATGGTATTTATTGATGCTATACTCACCCTTAAATTCCCGTAAAATTTTTAGCTTATAATCACTCAACTAACCTAATATTTATTAGTTTATATTGTCTATCTTTATCTTTATCTTTATTATTACTTACTATATAATAAATAAAAATCTTATAATTATCTTATTTTACTCTCATATATGAATTAATATTATTAAATTATAATTTCACTTTTATCTCTTATTTATTTGATATTTATTTTCTTAACTATTTCTTTTTAAATTTCCGCTTATTAAAAACCATTTAATATTTTATTGATTAAAAAGGTTACACCTTCAAGACCACCGCCTCAATCACGCTCTGCAATGGTTGTTTCTGCCTTTTCACATTATCCAAACATACATTCTCTCTTTAATATACATTTTCATTCTTATTCACATGATTAAAATTGTTGCTTTCTTGATCATATAGTAAATTAATTTGTATGCTACATCATAAATTCATAACACATATTTTGTTTTAATATTAGATTTGTCTATCACGAGAAGATCCCGGAATACGACCTAGTATAATAATAAATAATTTATCAATCATCAATACTACATTATAAAGGAGGAGGCATGGGCAAATATGTTCAAATTGTCCAAAGTTAAGATGACATACCAAGGGTTTATTTGCAATTTCCAAAATTACCACTTTTCTTCCATAAATGCCCCTAGAAGATAATCAACTTTTATATGAAAATGGAACTCACCCAAACTAAATAAACACATGGGAAAACAATATTTTTGAACAAATTTCATATAATGGTGATGAAAAATAATATAGTTAAAGTTATCTTAGCTAAACTTGTATGAGTTTTAAAACTTTAAAATATAGTGACTGAAGTCTTCTTAGAGTTAAAGTTAAGCTAACCAGAGCACATTTTTTATATCATTCAACACAATCATTTTTGTCTTCAATTTTAATCATGATAATTACGGGAAATTAGGCTCTGTAGCTTTTATTAGTTGATTAATTTTTAGGCATTTTATGATAGATTGATAATATGATATGCGTGTCGTTCATTAGGTATTGGTTCATGTAATTTTTTATTGATCTGCTTTGGTAAGAGAAATTCCATGGTCTGAAAATTGTTATTTCAAATATATCCAAGTCTAGTCTTTTTTCTTGATGATTCAGTCTATGTGAACAACTCATCTTCACAAGTGAAACGTACTTCAATTAACAAAAAAAATGCCTAATCGATCATTGTCTTGGATTACAAACTTGTAAATGAGTTTGGAAATAGTAAAAAAAATAGCTTAAAAGTGTATTTTTAATGAAAAAATGTACAAAACCGTATATGCTACACAAATTATTAACAAAAATGTTTTTAATCTACTTGACCGACCAATTTCAACATGTAGCTAACATCTTTTGAACTGTTAACATCTCTTAAAGATGTTATAAGAATGCAAACCCCCACCCCTCTTTCTCTCTCTTTATATATATATACACACACACACATATATATTAGTTCTTTTTTGCTTCAGTTTTATCAGGTAATCGAGTCGGGTAAACAGGCATTTTATCAAATCCCGAACCCGTCTCAAACCCCCCCCCCCCCCAAAAAAAAAAAATAATAATAAAAACTAATCTTATACCCGGACTCATACCCTATTACCCGACCCCAAACCCATCCCAAATATCAGGTTTTGGGTTTACATGTCTGGTTCGGATTTAATTGCCATCCCTAGTTCCATGTAGATAATGAACACGATTGGCTCATCTCTAAAAAGAACGTATGAATTACTCCGTAAAGCATTATGACTGTGCTAGATTAGGGCTATATTTGACTCAGGTGAAAACTTTCCCCCCTAGAATTAGGTATGGTGCAAAAATGATTAATTCCATGATAAGGTACCACTTTCATAGCAGATAGTGCAAGTGTAGTAACATGATTGGACTGCAGTTTTCAACTATTTGTGAGTCAGATTAAAAGCTTTATCTAAACTTGTACTGTACTTTAACTGAAATCATATCTCTTTAGTCTTTTTCTAGGAAAACTCTTTCACATAGTATTTTTCCACTTAAAGCACAATCTTTTTTTCCAATTTAAGCACAAACCATTCACTTTCCTTAAACAACTTCTTTCTAGTTTCTCACCTTTCAATTTCACACACCCCTTCAAGATGTCAAATGAACAAGAATTACTTTCTTCTTGTGATCCACTGATAGATGCCGAATTCCGAAACCCGAAAAAGATTAAAACTTGCAACGCTGATCACGAAGACAAAGACGAAGAAGAAGAAGAAAGAGATGTAGAAACTTTTGATTGTAATGATGATTTAAGGTTGAGTCAAGAATTGAATCTTATAGACTGTTTCAACATGGGCAGTTCATCAGATAGTACAACTCAACAAGCATCAGACACAACTGAACCTAGGGTTTTCTCATGCAACTATTGTCAAAGAAAATTCTATAGCTCACAAGCATTAGGTGGTCACCAAAATGCCCACAAAAGAGAGAGAAATCTTGCAAAAAGAGGCCAAAGATTAGGGTTTCTTTCACCTCCAATGATTTCAGCAGCTGCAGCCTTTGGTCATGCATATATGCAACAACAACAACAACATGATCAAAATTACTGTTCTACCCTTTCATCACTTCCTCTCCATGGCTATAACAACAACAACAACAACAACAATAATAATAATAGATCTCTTGGAATTAAGGTACACTCCATGATCCACAAACCTTCTAATAACTCTATGTTTTCGCCTGCAAATTTATTGGGTTACAAGAGCTTTTATGGACCAAAAGGATGGTCATCAAGACCACATGTTGATCAGCAACCAGCTATAGGGAAACTCAACTTGGCTAGCTACACCTCAACTCTGGCCGCAGCGCCACCATCAAACAACGGTGGCGCTGCGCGGTTTGAGGTGCTTAGGACAGGAATAAATTCATCTGTTAAAGATGAGACTAATGGTTTATGGTGGCCGGAGTTGAAGATCAATCATGATGAGTCACAAAAACTTGATCTATCCCTTAAGCTCTAGTCAATATTTCAGTTACATTTTGTTGTATCTTTGTGGTTGAGAATCCATTATAGTTATGCTTCCTTTTCTTTACTTTTTTTGTTTATTATTTTTTTTTTAAATTGCAATTAAAATAGTGTGTATATTTAGATCTTGGAAAGATTCTTTCAGATATATGTTGTTCTTTTATGTTTTAGTTTATTAGTTTTCATCATTTCTAACCCACCCCACCAAGACAAAGTGGGGATGGTTAGGAAGACCATGAAGTATAGTCCAAAGAAACCAACCAGAACTATGTTTCGTGTATTATTATTCCCCACAAGTCTAGTTTTATTTGTTTAAAATTCAAATTCGAACTTATAATAATCCTTTTGGGTCCAACTTATATATACGGTTTGAAGTAAAATAATTGTTAAATTTAATTCTTCTTAAGTAATTCGAAATTGACTATTGTCATAGTACGTACATAAAGGAGGAAGCATCCGGACTTTAAACTATATTCAAAGTAAGATAAATCTTTAGGCATTTAAATTTGAATATCGATCCATTTTGTATAATCATAAATAATACAAAATGTTATGAATAATACAAAATGTTATGAATGCAAATACAAAAACTTCAAAAAAAAATACTATAAAGCTATTTTTTTTAAATATATTTAAATTTAGAATATCCATTTTTGGTGTATGTTTATGCTCTTTTCTGGTCGAAGTTTTCACAGTGTGAATGAAAGTTAGCTTGTTTGTTCACGAAAAAAAAAAGTAGTAAAAAACTTAAACCGGATAAATGCTTATAGATTGGTTATCGTATTAATTGGAAAAGATATATTAGATAGAGGAAAGATCCGGTACAAATAGCTTTTTTGGTAATTAAGAACTGTGAGAATCAAAGGAGGGTATTTTTTTTAATTTTTTTTTCCCCATATTGTCGCGTTGATTCAAGAATTCTTCCCAAACCAGAACCCATTTTTGCACCCCCCCCCCCCCACCTGCGCGCGCGGGTAGGTGCCAGAGTATAAAGCAACACAAAGAATTTACTTCCTTCCATTTGGTTTCTCCTTATAAACCCATTACAATTTCATCTCCCAACCAATGTGGGACAAACTAAACTCAGATTCACACACATATTTCCAACATTTTTAACCTTAAGTTTTTCAATCAAAATGCTTGGATCAGTATTGAAGCTCCAAGGATCCGGGCAAAAATGAACCCGTTTAATTAATTACTATTAATGCTAATACATTGTTAAGTACTATAAAACTTAAGTGTAGCTGGTTGAGCTTGAAGCTTACAGAAAACTACTTAGCTAAACTTGAAGATTAGAGAACGATGGAATAATTTAACAGTATAAAACTTAAGTTTAGCTGGTAGAAATACGATGTAACTTTATTTTGATTGTCTCCTGGTTAACTTTGGTGTATTTTCCATTTTCTAGCATCTTTGTGGTGATTTATGAGAAGTCAGCTAGATTGTTAAAAAAAAGTTTTGAACTAATTTCGCAAGTACTTAGTGTATCTTTTCCTCACTTGTGATGAGTGACTCATCACATTGATACAATTAAAGTCGATCTTATTGTTAATTAGGTGAGTGCTATTAGCACCTATAAGGTTAATGTACTCTTCACTACAAGAATGTTGAGTATTAGCGGCAACAGCTACAACGACGACAATCAGGATGTTGTTGCTAAAGGTCCATAATCCGGACATTGGGCCTCTAATTATCTTGGCTGTTGATGATTGTTTTGATCAAACGGTAGGTTATTTCGTACGAGAGTCAATTGCGGCGACATGTTACCTCTATTGACTCCAACGGGAATATTTCACATTTCAGCCTCTCCGCCCATTTACCCTGTCTTCTTCCACATGCTTCCTTTGCGCGATTTTCTGGAGAATCGGACCAGATTTCAGGCTTTCCCATCTCTGGCTTCCCCTTTTCCGGCTACCCCATCTCCATCTCTCACCCCCCGTACCATCACCACCTACGAGCACCACGACCGACCAGCCACCCGTCAACCATGCCGGCCACCCTTTCCCTGACGTGGTCCAATTTTTTTTCTTATTATTATATTCTTTAAATATTTTGTTTAACAAGATGAATTTTCTTTTAATGTATGTTTACAAGTAGAGCTGTAAACAAACCGGCCAAATGTTCAGCGAACAGTTCGGGAAATGTTCGGCGGGAGGTTCGTTTGTGTTCGTTCGTTTAATAAATGAACGAACACAAACAAGAAATTATGTTCGGTTAGTTAAACAAACAAACATGGACAGAGGTCACGCTCGTTCATTTTTGTTCGTGAACGTTCAGTAATGTGTTCGCTTATGTTTGTTTGTGTTCGATAGTTCATTAGTGTTTTTAAGTTTTTATTTTTACTTTAAGTATTCAAATTTCCCAGTGGTAGATTATTTAATATATGTATCACATATTAACATTACTCTAACTATTTTAATGAACTTTTATTTTAGTGGATTAAATGAGGATTTCAAGTTTAATATGATAATTTTGTGTTTTTATAAGACTTTATGTGATCAAGATTATCCAAGTATATTTGGGCAATTAGATTAGTATATTTTGGGTGAACAATGTTCGTGATGAAATTTATGGAATTTAATATGTGTTAGTTTGTGCTCGGTTTTGTTCATTAATGCATATTTGTGTTCGTTTACGTTCATTGATGTTTTTTTTTGTGTTTTCTTTTGTCCGATAACTAAATTTAACATATAAAGACAAACAAACACGAACAAAAACCTCGTTCGGTAATTGTTCATGAACAGTTCGTGAACACGTTATTTCCTTAACAAACAAACACAAGCAAAAGATCTCGTTCGGCAAGTGTTCATGAACAATTCGCAAACACGTTATTTCCTTAACAAACGAACAGGAACAAGGCCATGTTCGTGTTCGTTTGGTTCGTTTATAGCCTTATTTACAAGAGCACCGATCTACCAGTACCACCGCGGGGCACCTCAACCACCACCACCGCGGTTAGTCGCCGCTAATATATGTTTTAGTATGTCTGTATGTAAGTAAGTATGTATATGTATGTGTGTAGGTATATGAAAATTGGTAAAGTTAATAGAACTGGTAAATGTTAGTAGTTTGGTAAAATTGGTTTATGTTGGTAGTTGTAAGTAGATCGGCGAAGTTCGTAGAATCGGTAAATGATTGTAGTTTGGTAAATTTGGTCTATGTTATTAATTGTTAATAGATTGTAAATGTTAGTAGTTTGGTAAAGTTGGTATATGTAGTATCTCGGTAAATTTGGTATATTTATGTTTGGTAATATGCTTATTTGGTTGGCGGTGTTAATATTGAAGGTGTATATATGTTGGGGGTTTGTTCCAAAACCCGAATTTTATAGATGTCCTACAAAGGTTTATTGGTTCGACTGCCATGGATCAAATTTTTACGGCGAAGATGAAGAAGAGGGTGATGGCGAAGATGATGGCAATGATGATATAATGTAGACATTGTTTAAGTAATTTGTGAAGTTTTGTGATTTAAATGACCCAAATGATAACGCTTATGCTGCAGCTTAATTATGTAATTTATATGTTTATGTAGTTTTATGTGTCCTGGACCTAAAAATTGGCAGATGTTGTATATCAAAACATGGGAAAAAAAATGGAAAATACAAAAAAAAAAAAATCAAAAAATCCTTTAGCGACGATGTTGCCGCCGCTAATACTCCACGACAAAAAAGGCAATATTGGCCACATAGTCAATAGCGATGATATGGTGTCAATAGGTGCGACACGTTGACTATTTGTGACAAACCTTTAGCGGTGACAAGTCGTCGAAAAAGACAGGATTATTGTAGTGTTAAGTGTTAACTGAAATGTTTAATAATACTAGTGAAAATGCCCGCGCGTTGCTGCGGGTATTTATGTTTTTTTTTTCACAACGGGTTTCACGTAATCTATTTTTAAAAATTAAAACCAATTTGCTAATACAACTAATATATCAATTCACAAAGAGCAATCAAGTATAAACAAAAGAATTGACATAACAAATAAAAATATAAGAGATGGTATGCAACATCATACATACGTAAATCATTACAAAACTACACATCATGTTTTTGTTTCTAATTCACTGATCTCCAAGTATGCGACACATCATAGTTATTGGCAAATATAATTCAGTAGGAGGCCTTGTTCGAAATATTAAAGCAACTCCTACCTCTTCATCTCAGTGGATCCTTATTACTTAAACTTTTTTTTAGCGTTTCACCTTCTTTTAAGGACCCATCATCATTCACCACTTTTGCTTCCACATAAAAACAAGAATGTGGCAATCACACAAGCCCGTTGGTTTATCTAGAAACCACTTCGACCGATTACCAACCCGTTATGTATAAAAAAATTAACGAGGACTTGTCATAACACATCACCACATTTGAAATAAGATTCGCATGTTCCGCAACAAAAACGAAAGGCAAATACAGAGTGTTCGGGATATTCTAACCAACCATAGTGTTGGGACCTACATAAATATGCATTGTATAATGAGACCAATTAGACAAAAGAAAGCTTGTCAATATTAATAAGTTTTTTTTAAGCAAAGAAACATGACTATTTATAAAGATTAAAGAATGTTATTATAGTTGGAGGCATTTTATTAACATGATGATTGTAACTAATTTAAAATTCACCAAGCTAAAGACGTAATTTGGAGAAGTTTGATGGTTAAAACAAAAATACAACAAAAAAATATATCTCCTTTCCCTATACAGGATTCTCACAATGTCACAGTTTTTGTGCAATGGCTAATAAAGTTTGGTATCTTTCCAGTGAAATTGTTGTCACTTATCATCCTGAAAGTGTAACAAACTCACTAAATTTTAGAAAAATGTAAAAAAATTATAAATAGGAAACGATTTGTACACCACCAAAAAAATGGTTTTAACCACTTTTCCCTCACACATAAAGAGTTGTAAAAATATTGAAGTACTGTGAAGGACAAAATAGTAATAAAAATGTATTTTGGTGCACAGTGTACACATAAAAAAATATGTTGTACAATTCACCTCTCTATCATTTTATTGGATAATCATACAAGTTTACAAGTTTTATACTCACACATGAGTTAAGTTGCTGAGTTTTGCAAGTGCAATAGGCAGCCGTCCACCGAAATCATTTGAAGATAGAGAGATTTTGTTGGAAAATGCAGGTTATGACAATAAATCCAGTTTACTAATGGGAATACAATGCGAGAACCATATTATTTCAATAATAATTTCTTATAGACCTGGCTATTTGAGGCTGTATTGACCTTTAAAGAGAAGAGGTAGCTAAAACTATTGATCAATGTAGAAGAAACAGAAGTAGACTTCCTCCAAAGTGTAAGCCAAGCAACAACTTTCAGCCAATGACCCACAGACCAGTTGGTTTGTGGAGAGGTGGGAAGGTTTTCCTTAGGGTTTCCTGCCCGGGTGGTCGCGGGTTCGAGTCCCACACCGCGTGTTTACGCGGGCTGGCAACCGTTGCAGCTGGGGATCGAACTTGTGCGAATGAGGTGATCTTCAGGGTGGCGCTCCGTTTGGCTATTCAAAAAAAAAGCAACAACTTTCAAAGGGGTGCCATAGCTTGACAAGACGAAGTGAAACAAACTCTCAAGAACACCTTCTTCAATTCACAAATATATGTATGGACATGATTGGATGAAAAACCATGAAACACTTGAAACATGTAACAAACATAACACACCTCTTTAGTTAACAAGCTTTAATTGAGTAATTAAGAACCTTCAATTGAGTAGTTAGGGAGTTTGAGAATTGAAAGAAGGGTGTTTTAAAGAATTTATTAGGGACCTTTGATTTGGATTGTAGGTTTCAAGATAGTAGAAATGAAGGGTAGTATTGTAAAAGTGTTTTGATATTGTAAAGGAGGATGTGGATAAAATGTCTATATTACCCTCTTAAGTGTCTTAATTGTCACAATTATGCCCATAATACCCTTATATTTCTTGTTTAAATATATACTAGTGTGATTGCCCGCGCGTTGCTGCGGGTGTCCCAGCTGATATGAGATTTAATTATGATGTATTTTGTACCGAATTCACTTTGGTGTCGACATTGGTGATTATGTGAGTGTGGGAATCGATTTAGAATTTGTTAAATCCTTCAAAGCCAATATGAAGTTAATCAAAATCTATTTACATATGCTTCAAAACTTCAATGCATGTCAAAATTCCAATGTATACATCTCCCAATCAGTTACACTTCATTTTAGAAATGCACAAACAAACCTAGGTGCGAGACGAGTCCTGGGCCCGGCATGAAAAACATTGTTCCTTTAGACCGGTTGAGCCTGAAAGTTGCATATTAGTTCTAACATTTTAACCAAAGCTCCTGGCTATGGCTGGTCGAAGGACCCTTTAGTCTCCGTTCCTCAAGCCAAAAACAATAAATTGTTTTTTCCAAGTCGTAGATATTTTTTTATTTTCATACACTATCTAATCTTTTTGTTAGTTGAATTATTTTAATATGTAAATATGTTACAAAAATATAACTTTGCATATTTCTATGGTCCATAAGACTAACTTAGGATATTTTTATATATTTGTCTTTCTTAAAGTTAATCTGTGAGAAGTTTCATTAAAGTAAAAATATTATGTCTAATTAAAACATTTCAATGATCGTAATTCAAGTATAATTTTTATTACAATCAATGTATCACAAATCTTAATGATATGGTCCCAAGCGCCCAATGGTTAATATCTTGTATGAACTATCCAGAAGAGTAATTAAGAAACACACCTTTGAAATTCCTGTAGCAGCTCTTGAATCGCCAGTTTCAAGTTATAGTCCTTCTACCCTTGTTGAGCCAGAAGTTGTGAGTGATTTATCGAATGATAGGTTTTACAAAGAAAAACCTACAAAAACTTCCGAGAACAAAAGGTAGGAGAAGAGAGATTCAAGCCAAACAACTTTCATTCATATTATTCATTCCTGCTCTTCTTAATACAATACATCAACTTAAATAGCAACAACAAACCAACAAGCATGTATCATCGAACTTTTACTAATAGGAGATGCAGGAACAGTTCTGGAATCCAGTTATAAGAACATAATCCACTCTGAGAACGTACAGAGGCATCACAATCATCAAAGCATTAGAAACTGAAAGGACAGAGACAAATCTCAACAAAAAAACATGAACTAAACAATAAATCATAGAAGGATGATCAGGAATTAACTAAACATTATTAGTTTTAGAATTTCTTACCAGGTTGAAAGATTGATGGATTTTCTTGAAGCATCATGTTTTTGAATTATGTAAGAACACAAGGGGACACGATTCATTTGTAGGCTAGGGTAGAGCATAGATTATTTGCCACATTGATGAGGGGTGGGGATTTGAAGGGATTTTAGGGGAATTAAAGGGGCTGAGCTTGAGCGTCATATTAAAAATGTATTCAATTTCAAATAGAGGTTTCATTCAACCTGCACATTCAATTCAATAAATGGTTGGGGATGAAGAGGGGAGGAGTAGGGGCAGGAAGGGAAGAAATGGTTAAAAAATTAGGGATTTGTATTGAGACCCTCCATCTCCCATCTTAAACTTGGTGTAAAATGACAAGATTATCCATCCAGTTTGTTTAATAATGTAATATAGATTGTACATGTTGCTTGTTAAATTGTATGAAAATGTAAATTAATATGTTGGCCATCACTCTTTCTATAGATATCTAAAGCATATCGACAAGACGAATACAATGAATTTTACAAATTAATGAGTCAATCAAAGTTGCTGAAAAAACAGGTTGAAGTGGAATTTGCCTAAACATAATTCAAATAAACAAATGGAGGAATTCAATTCAAGACATATTTAAAAAAAATGAGAATGGACTCTTTATTTTATTCATATTTCCCCCATTAGAGCATTAGAGCATTCTCATTTGAGGTACCAAATATATAAGAGTGTGTCCACCAAATTATATGGGGTGAGTGTAAGTGGTTGTGAGTGGAGGAGAGAGAAAATATTTGGTGAAAGCACTATTCAACCCTATATTTGAACCCCTATATTTGAAAAGCTACTGTTCATCCTTAAAAATATTTTAATATTTTTGGAAGTGGTTGGGAGTGAGGAGAGAGAAAATATATTGATAAAAGTATGAAAAAATATTACTCCCTCCGTCCCATTAGAAGTGTCCATATTCCCTTTTTTATTTGTCCCATTTCATGTGTCAACTTTAAAAAATTATTAGCCAACTTCTAAATTTACCCTTAAAAACACAACTAAAATAAACAAAGAATATAATGGACCCACATATGACAAGGGTATTATTGTCATTTGGCAAGCAAAAAAAGCAATCATTTAATGTGCATAAAACTTTGTGTTTTTCAAACTAAGACACTTCTAATGGGATGGATGGAGTATTATTTTAAAAAAGTGAGAGAAAATTTTAAGATGAAATAATTTTTTTAGTGTATTTTGATAGAGGAGATTTAGTGAAAAAGATGAGAATGCTAAACATATCAAGAAACAAGAAAAGTATGCTTTGAAAAGTCTCAAGAAACAAGAAAAGTATGCTTTGAAAATGAACAAAAACATGGTATGTCTTCACTCCCCATAAAACAACAAAAAATTTGTTTTTTATATATCCAAAGTCTGTTTTTATCACGTTTAAAATAACACGTACCTATTATTTGTTTTTGGATAGTATTACTTTTATCCAATAAGTTATATAATATACTTTAATTTATAATTATAAGGCATATTCGTAATTTCATGATGACAAGAACTTAAAATTCAAAGAACATATACTATAAAGAACGTTATGGGTTAGCTTATGTCAGAGAAAATTTGCCGTCTTGTAATTAATCATTATTGATATATATCATTTGACACTAGTACTAGCAGAACCACGCCCAGAATAAGATTGATCAAAGGTACTTGGTTCAATAATGAATGAAAGTGTTAGTTGCCTAATAGGTATCATCTATGTTGTCACACCTAAGTGATGTCCTAACTTGTAGTCAGCTGTAAATTATGCTTAATCAAATGACATAATTCACCATAGATATGAACATTAACATGAGCGAACTTTGGCATTTTACCTCGGTATAGGAATGGAGAACCATGTGCCGCTCCTTGGAACATTTACGGGTAAGGTTGCATCTTGTCAAACTCATCACAACCCCTCTCTCCTCTACATTACGAGCACATCAGCTTTTTCAACTACTTTTTACTTGCCACAACATGTCAAACACTAGCTAAATCACTAGAAATCTTACACACTTTGTACGGTTCTCACGCCACAGACAATTCTTAAATTTAAATAAAAAACAAAAATATTAATAAATCAAAATACCTATATATATTTAATATAAAATAAGATTTTTTTACTAAAAATAAAATAATAATATGTAAATAATTAAATACGAATAAAAATATTAAAGTTAAACATAACATTAGATAATAAAATAAGTCAAACTACAACAATAAATTTAAAAATTACAACGTTAAATTTAAAGTCACAATGCCATCCCAACGCTCTGCCACATCCTTTTTTTGTTCGAGCATCAACTCCAATCAAGCACTGGTTAAGTGATCAGTGGTCTATGGAAAAACTGCTAATCCTCCTCATTTTCTTGTCGCATCTTCAATTGAGCGTCCATCTCCCATTGTTCCTTTTGCTCTGGGGGGGGGGGGGGATTTGGTTAGATAACAGAATCCAAGTCCGCTTTGTGGAGGGAATTTAGAGAGAAGAGAACGACAATTACACTTATAGGAAGGAACTGTTGAGGTTTAGAGAATTCACAAGAGAAATTGGGGGGGGGGGGGGAATAAAAAATTTATAACTTGGATATGTCGATAAATTCCTAAACGATATCACATGTGGTGAAGTTAGTGATTTTCTGATGATACTTAAGGGCCTGCATGGAATGTTTTGCATATACCATATACAAAGGGCTTTGATTGAAAGTGCTCATTTCCCAGTTGAAGTTCTCCTGCTAGCGTGACGGGTTTTGCATGGACAAGTTCAAGAAAGAAGTTTAAAGGGTTTGGTATAACACTTTTTACCAACCGGATATCAAACCGGTCAACTTAAAGGTTAACTGGTCAGACCGATCCAACCGGATTTAAGAACCGAACTATTTAATATATATCATTTCAAGGTTTATAGCCTAAATAAAGTTAGACAAACCAACTAATATAAACAATTGGCCCACTAGTTCCTATATCCTGGTGTAAAAAAGGGGATTTCAAACAAAAACAAGTTAAATTGACTTTTCAATATTAGTCTTGTATTCTCGAGATCTAATTAATCTCTTCTTCTTCCACCTTTAACCTTAGCAAACTTGCAAGATGCTCTATATATGGTGCAACAACAGTGAACACCAATATTCCTAGCCCATGTGCTTGTTTTTAACTTGATTCATCTCCAACACAAAACCATATCATGATCTAACTTGTAATCGTGGCTTTTTTGACAAAATTGAAGCTTCCCTGCACCTCAAAAAGAGCTTCGACCACCATTTTCTCTTCTATTTTGTGTTGTCGAAGTCCCTGTGACACCCGACAAATTCAGGTTAATACTTTTACAAACATATAAGTCAACCTTAGCAAAAAACATTTATTTAACGTACTTGACTAGGTCAATTGAGTCGGTTTACATTTACGTATTGTCCAGGGTTCAATGATTCGGAAGGATCATTGGGAGTACCATACGGACATGCAAGTCTTGAGTCCCATTGTTGGTGAAATTACATAGTTGGATTAAGTAGCAAGTAAGAAATGTTTCGTATATGAAATGCAATGTGTGAATACGTGTTTACTTGATTAGATAAGGTTAACACATGTTAGAAATGCATGATTATGTGTTAGGATGTGTTAACATGTGTTAAAATGGGGTTAACATGTGTTAAAACAACAAAATCATAAAAACATGGACATCCTGAATCTGGTTCGACGTACCTAGGGGAGGGTCGAACCAAGTTCAGAACCTTTGATTCGACCTTGTATAGGGTCGAACCAATCCCTACTAGAAATACTATACTTTGCAACTTTTTTATCATTTCACAAACTTAACTCGCCTCCAAGTGCTCTCTCTCAACCCCAAACCTGTAAGGAGGAGTTTTTGACCACGTTTTTCAGATCCTAACCTAAAAACAAGTTCCACAACATAAAAAAGAGAAGATTCAAGGTGTGTTCTTCATCTAATAAAGAGTTTTCATACAAAAATCCTTATGTTAGGGGTTTCTCTAGCTTTAGGGAGCCTCAATCATGCCTAATTTGGTTATGAATCACACCCTACATGTGTATTTGATTTTGACAATATGATTATGTGAATATGTAAGATTTAGATTTAACCTCTAGGTTGAATCAACTTCTAGATAGCAATATTTGAGACTCTGAGGAGTTGTTATAATGACGAAATTAGGCTAAAGAGTCTAAACAACATGATATGATGGTGATTAGATAAATGAGTATGCTTTGGCTAGCTTAAACTCATAAAAATCAATTGAATTGGTGGGTGCACACCAAGTGTTTGATAAAATGCTTGAACGAGAAAGTAAATGTGTAAAAAAATGTATGAACATGAAAACTAGAAATGTGATGTTGAGCTTGAGGTAAAATGAATACATGATGCCATGGATAATGAAAGAAATCCATATTGTGTGTTCTAACAAAAACAAGGTTTGACATGTCCCTAAGTTAGGTACAAGGACTAGGGAGCAAAAGGGTCAAACGGATGCAAGCTCAATGCGAACTGAAGCAAAACGGATATAAGGTAAGTAACACTTACACTACTAGTCTACAAATAGAACTCTTGTATTGATATAAGTGTTTAAACTTTGAGGTGGGACAAAGGTGTGACCTCAAGGGGTGAAACCTATTAATCGGGTGACTTATGCGAATTCATGTCAAAACAAACTCCATAGTCAGAAATGAGTCATATAGTGTTGATCAAATAATGGAAATCATCAATTGAGTCAACCAATAAAGACATGTGGTAAATAAGAGTCTAAACTCAAGTTTTAGAAAGAAATCACATGAATAAGGAAGTTATGTAATCATGAGTCTTAACAGGTCGAATGGGTGATTCCCTCACCATTCGAACCCGACATTAAAAGCCGGTTATCTAAGCTTTAAGAAACTTGTGGATAACGGGTCAAATGGTGAATGCATTACCATTTAGTCCCAAAAGACTAATGTGGTCAATCTAGAGTGTATGAAGGAGGACACTTGGAAATTGGACACTCGTTGCCTAAGTAATCCATATGGGTGCAAGGTATAGGTCAACACCACCCGATAAGTCCATAGCTAAATAAACGCCTTCGGGCAAAGCAACGTGGGTACTAAAGCTACTCACATGAAGTGCGGGTGTCAACCAAGTAAGTTATTTCCATAGCTATGTCTAATGCGCTTAGAATTGATTAAATAGGAGAAATCTTGAGAAAACGTCTAAATCTAAGTCCGTAAGGACTTAGAAGTTTTTAAACAAGTCACTGGGTCAAAAACATTGGAATTGGAATAAGAAGTTTCGCCACGAATGGCTAAATTGAAAGATTTGACCACTAAGTGAATTTTGGGAATTTAAAAGATTTCCAAAGGTTGAATCTAAGAAACTAAATTATAATGAAACAAATCGGACAAATGCTTTTGTTGATCAAGTGTTTAATGACTTGACAACTCGAACGGTATGCAATTTAAGTAGTCAAAAGTGTCTTGTTTGATTCAAGGCCTTAACGTGTCGATTTGGGTAAAAATCGACATAAACACTTAAAACCATGAACCGGGTCGTAGTATCATGAACCGGCCTATAATTTCAGTCAAACACAGGTTTATTTAGTCGGAATGTCAATATATAGCCTTCAGGAATCATCAAACGCGAATCTGACATGATTCCCATGCTTTGAAATCACAAATCAACATCTGGTCAAAGTGAGCGGCCGCTCAACCTTTCTGTAAACGTGTGAGCGGCCCGCTCACTCTTAGTGAGCGGCCGCTCACTATGAAATGGGCATCCTGACGGACTGATTTTTAAAATTTCATATAAAATCGTAGAAAAATCGTTAGGAGGTGTTCTTTATATACCTGGAAAGCTCTCTGAGCGTAGAACAATTCTCATTTGAAAGTCAAAGTCGGATTTTGGGTTTTAGAAGGGGTAAAATCGATCCAAACAGCTGCTGCGCAAAGGTTGCAGCAATTTGTTCTCCTGATAAAGGGCCATTTGGCTTGGTTCGTTCTGTTTCGACATGTAACGACTATCGTACTAGTTTAAATGTATCATTTGACAACCCACTAACCATTCTTTGTGTAATGGTGCTAGGTAAACATGTGATGCAAGTCCCGGGGCAAGGGTCAAGTCGCGATAAGAGCCGAACACACCCGATCACTCATCAAGCTTCTGCATTAGAATTCAAAGAACCCCCGTTAAAACGCAAAATCTTAGAGTATGTTTTAACTATTAAAATGTAAAAATTTGTGGGAATCAAATATGTATTTGATCTTAATGGTTTGAGTTTATAATAAACTTCAAAGTTTTAATCGGGAGTGGTTTAAGTAAGGTCAAAACTCGTAAGATTAGACGTTAATCACGTGATTAAGGGTTAGGGTCTTACAAGTGGTATCAGAGCCATAGGTTTGAGGGATCCGAGTGTCGGGAAGGATACTTGGACTAAAACCGTGCGCTCAAAGTGTTGAAGGGTGTTCGGTTCGAGACTTGATCGAGGAATCCGGTAAGTAATACCTGTAGTAAACATCCGTTTTGATCGGAAATTGTTATAGGTAATCAATAGTGATATCGTGTAGATACACGCTATCTCAAAAGCTTGGTAAGGAAATGGTTAGGTGGTATGGGACCTATCCAAAGATCAATTCGGGCAACAAAATTCTTTTATAACAAGAATTCTTGCATCTATATAGCAATGCATGCTAACCATGTAACGTCATATTACTAATCAATTGTGATGTGACAGGAATAATATCACTGTGATTGATAGTAGGGATCGAATTATACACCCAACGAGGTGGTGGGGTTATGGGAGCACGCTGATAGCATGCTCACTAATGACAAAGTCAATAAATGATTCAGACCAATGGATGGATAACAAAAGGGAAACTCGCGGGCAAGTATCAAACAGGTACACGCTCAAAATCATAGTAGGTGAATTAGTATGCAACTATCACCCGAAGAGTGGTAATTACATACGCAAGCAAGAAACAAAATGGGAAATGTGCATTGTTCGTGATAGTGAACAATCAATACACAAAGGTAATTCGAACATCGAAATCGGGATGGGGGAATCATCCCAAACTAATACTTAAAATCAAAGGGTGCTAGAAAGGCGTTGTGATCATACCAATGAGTGTGATCACACAAAGCTTATTAAAACGAAAACACATCGTTTATTCTTAATGGATGAAGGTAAAAGCCTAACATTGAATAATTTATCAAGGAAATGTTTTTACCAAATAAAATAAAGGACACGAGCATGAGCTGAAGCTTTGCTTAAATAGGATGTGACGTACTAATTATAACAAGTCCATGTGTACCATATGCGGATTGCTTACCCTGGCCAGGTAAGTGTTAAACATATGATACTGTGGGTTTCTTACAATTGATACATATACAACCTATGTAACAAGGTCTAAGTAAGTGTGAGGTGTCGGGACAATCATGGATTAGTCGAATATGGCCCGAAGGGCCATGATAAACAAAGAGGCAAGGAAAAATCAAGGTATAAGCGACCCGTGGGGATCGTAGAGGCCGAGGTATTGCTTCAGTAAATCAATCATAACTACGGTTTTGGTTGATAAATCATAAACAACAGACATGGGCCGTGATAAACCCATGGGTCAACTGGACTTTCGGGTCAGTAACAAAATTATAAACTAATAAGCCAAGGTATAAGCAATCCCGAGCGGGTTGTAAAGACCAAGGTAGTTGCACTCTCAATCAAAGTCATGAACTTGGTTGAATAAAATTGCAAAAACATGATTATAAACAGCGGCCTTAGGCCGTGATAAATTAGTAAATCATTCAACCCTTGGGTTAAGGATGAAAAAGAGTAAACTGCAATAACATTAGATTGTATTGCTGGTACAGTTTAATGCAAATTATGATGACAGTTGGATAGTTATTACAGTCATATGCAAACCCTGATAACAGGAGATTACTCGATACAATAAGTTGTAATGACCAATCTACACCGTGTTTTATGAAAAGAAAACCGACCTCAGTTTATATTGAGGTCGGTAATCAGAAAAAAGGGCTTTTAAAAACTAAGCGTTCTAAATATATAAACGATATGAAGTCTAAAACTCAAAAGTCATTAAACGGGTCGGTTGAGGCAATGACCACCAATCGAGTTAGCGAAACGGGAACTTAGGTAAACCAAGTAAATGGCAAATTCTTAAAATAGGATTAGCCAAAGAAAGGAAAGTGTAATTGTAAAGCAAGGTTTGTTTATAGCATTTTAGCAAACAAAAAAGAAACGAGGGTTGGATTCGGAAATGAATCCAAGAAGCTAGAAAACGGCTATGTTAAAAAGCTGGGTTAGTCTTGGGAACCAAGAAAAATTACTTGTTAGAAATAGACGCATAGACATGTATGCATATGCATGCTACAATCGAGTATTATAGTAGATACCCTAAGGTGCATGATAGAATGGCCCCTTAAACCATTACATCATTCGGGATAATAGTAGACGGGGATAGTCTACGGATCTAGGGAAGACCTATGAAGAACATAAGTAGCTAAAATGTCGGGTAGGGGGTAAGTATGTAGATATTGCCCCTAGTTAACAGAAATAATAGAATGACTCAAGTCATATTATGAAAGCTAAGGCTTCCATATAATAAAAGTTAGAAAGCCGAGTAAAGGGATACAAACAATAAGTATATAGTACTGCTCGTTAGACTATAGAATGTCAAGGGATTGAGCGGTGCTCAAAATTGATTAGAGACACTAAGGTTCTTTGGTGTAACTAAAGTAACAACACAAGAAAGGTTTCGAGGACGAAACCTCTTTAAGGGGATAGACTTGTAACACCCCAAAACCATTCGTTCGCCTAACTACACTATTAGGCGTGATTAGCAAAATATTAACACGAGACTTAGAGGATAAGAATATGGGTTATATTCTAATATGGAAATAACCTAGTTATCAATATTATGTTTATAAATGAATAAAAGGTGTTTGAAACTAGCTTATGATTTAGTTTTTATACGA
This sequence comes from Ambrosia artemisiifolia, assembly GCA_032199755.1. Taxonomy (NCBI): domain Eukaryota; kingdom Viridiplantae; phylum Streptophyta; class Magnoliopsida; order Asterales; family Asteraceae; genus Ambrosia; species Ambrosia artemisiifolia. Next base: position 41,315,657 of record CM063525.1, read on the forward strand.
AAATGACAGTGGGAAAACTTGAGGGACTATAGTTGTCATTAGCCAAACAAATGTGTGTGTGTGTGTGTCCAATACAGAGAACAAAAACGGGGGGATTCTTCCCCAAAACCCTAAATCCATAAGCATGTTCAAATCAAGGGCATTTGTGGAGGATTTAAATGCATGAAGCCAAATATGGGTCATCTAAGGTCCTACATATACCAAGGTACCTTTAATTTGGATAAATTTGAAGTTATGTTTGTCTTTGATCATGGTGAAAATCTTGGGTTTGATAAAACGTGAGATTTCTTGTTGTTAGGGGTTTCTCTAGCTTTAGGGAGCCTCAATCATGCCTAATTTGGTTATGAATCACACCCTACATGTATATTTGATTTTGACAATATGATTATGTGAATATGTAAGATTTAGATTTAACCTCTTGGTTGAATCAACTTCTAGATAGCAATATTTGAGACTCTTAGGAGTTGTTATAATGAAGAAATTAGGCTAAAGAGTCTAAACAACATGATATGATGATGATTAGATCAATGGGTATGCTTTGGCTAGCTTAAACTCATAAAAATCAATTGAATTGGTGGGTGCACACCAAGTGTTTGATAAAATGCTTGAACGAGAAAGTAAATGTGTAGAAAAATCTATGAACATGAAAACTAGAAATGTGATGTTGAGCTTGAGGTAAAATGAGTACATGATGCCATGGATAATGAAAGAAATCCATATTATGTGTTCTAATAAAAACAAAGTTTGACATGTCCCTAAGTTAGGTACAAGGACTAGGGAGCAAACGGGTCAAACGGATGCAAGCTCAATGCGTACGGAAGCAAAACGGATATAAGGTAAGTAACACTTACACTACTAGTCTACAAATAGAACTCTTGTATTGATATAAGTGTTTAAACTTTGAGGTGGGACAAAGGTATGACCTCAAGGGGTGAAACCTATTAATCGGGTGACTTATGCGAATTCATGTCAAAACAAACTCCATAGTCATAAATGAGTCATATAGTGTTTATCAAATAATGGAAATCATCAATTGGGTCAACCAATAAAGACATGTGGTAAATAAGAGTCTAAACTCAAGTTTTAGATAAAAATCACATGAATAAGGAAGTTATGTAATCATGAGTCTTAACAGGTCGAATGGGTGATTCCCTCACCATTCGAACCCGACATTAAAAACCGTTTATCTAAGCTTTAAGAAACTTGTGGATAACAGGTCAAATGGTAAATGTATTACCATTGAGTCCCAACAGACTAATGTGGTTAATCTAGAGTGTATGCAGGAGGACACTTGGAAATTGGGCACTCGTTGCCTAAGTAATCCATATGGGTGCAAGGTATGGGTCAACGCGACTCGGTAAGTCCGTAGCTAAATAAACACCTTCGGGCAAAGCAACAAGGGTACTAAAGCTACTCACATGAAGTGTGGGTGTCAACCAAGTAAGTTATTTCCATAGCTATGTCTAATGCGCGCTAATACGCTTAGAATTGATTAAATAGGAGAAATCTTGAGAAAAGGTGGAAATCTAAGTCCGTAAGGACTTAGAAGTTTTTAAACAAGTCAATGGGTCAAAAATATTGGAATTGGAACAAGAATCTTCGCCACGAATGGCTAAATTGAAAGATTTGACCATGAAGGGCATTTTGGGAATTTAAAAGATTTTCAAAGGTTTAATCTAAGAAATTAAATCATAATGAAACAAATCGGACAAACGCTTTTGTTGATCAATTGTTTAATGACTTGACATGTGACACCCCAGGAAAATCCCACATCGGCTGTGGCCAGGAGAGATCCTTGGTTCATATGTAATCCAATACCTCTTAAATCACCAACGCGTTTTGGGGTTTAATGTTAGTGGATGAGAGGAGAACTCCACAGTTAAGCGTGCTCAGGTGGGAGCACTACCAGGATGGGTGACCTCCTGGGAAGTCTCCACCGGGGCAACCAAAAGCAAATCCGTGAGCTTTGGATGGGCAACCTATCAGGGCAAAACGGACAATATTGGTGGTGAGAGGGGCCGGATGTTACAAATGGTATCAGAGCCACTCCTGTGTCGTTCGAGATGGTGGGTGCATACCTCATCGGGGACGATGAGACTTTAACAGGGGGTGAATGTGACACCCCAGGAAAATCCCACATCGGCTGTGGCCAAGATAGATCCTTGGTTCATATGTAATCCAATGCCTCTTAAATCACTAACGTGTTTTGGGGTTTAATGTTAGTGGATGAGAAGAGAACTCCACAGTTAAGTGTGCTCAGGTGAGAGCACTACCAGGATGGGTGACCTCCTGGGAAGTCTCCACCGGGGCAACCAAAAGCAAATCCGTGAGTTTTGGATGGGCAACCCATCAGGGCAAAGCGAACAATATTGGTGGTGAGAGGGGCCGGATGTTACATGACAACTCGAACGGTATGCAATTTAAGTAGTCAAAAGTGTCTTGTTTGATTCATGGCCTTAACGGGTCGATTTGGGTAAAAATCGACATAAACACTTACAACCATGAACCGGGTCGTAGTATCATGAACCGACCTATAATTTCAGTCAAACACAGGTTTATTTAGTCAGAATGTCAATATATAGCCTTCAGGAATCATCAACGCGATTGTGACATGATTCCCATACTTTAAAATCACAAATCAGCATCTGGTCAAAGTGAGCGGGCCGCTCACTTGAGTGAGCAGCCGCTCAACCTTTCTATAAACGTGTGAGCGGCCGTTCACTATGAAATGGGCATCCTGACAGCCTGTTTTTTAAAATTTCACATAAAATCGTAGAAAAATCGTTAGGAGGTGTTCTTTATATGCCTGGAAAGCTCTCTGAGCGTAAACAATTCTTATTTGAAAGTCGAAGTCGGATTTTGGGTTTTAGAAGGGGTAAAAGCGATCCGAACAGCTGCTGCGCAAAGGTTGCATCAGTTTGTTCTCCTGAAAAAGTGCCGTTTGGCCTGGTTCGTTCCGTTTCGACGTGTAACGACTATCGTACTAATTTAAATGTATCATTTGACAACCTACTAACCATTCATTGTGTAATGGTGCTAGGTAAACATGTGATGGAAGTCCCGGAGCAAGGATCAAGTCGCGATAAGAGCCGAAAACACCCGATTACTCATCAAGCTTCCGCAGTAGAATTCAAAGAACCCCCGTTAAAACGCAAAATCTTAGATTATGTTTTAACTATTAAAATGTAAAAATTTGTGGGAATCAAATATGTATTTGATCTTAATGGTTTGAGTTTATAATAAATTTCAAATTTTTAATCGGGGACGATGAGACTCTAACAGGGGGTGAATGTGACACCCCAGGAAAATCCCACATCGGCTGTGGCCAAGATAGATCCTTGGTTCATATGTAATCCAATGCCTCTTAAATCACTAACGTGTTTTGGGGTTTAATGTTAGTGGATGAGAAGAGAACTCCACAGTTAAGTGTGCTCAGGTGAGAGCACTACCAGGATGGGTGACCTCCTGGAAAGTCTCCACCGGGGCAACCAAAAGCAAATCCGTGAGTTTTGGATGGGCAACCCATCAGGGCAAAGCGAACAATATTGGTGGTGAGAGGGGCCGGATGTTACATGACAACTCGAACGGTATGCAATTTAAGTAGTCAAAAGTGTCTTGTTTGATTCATGGCCTTAACGGGTCGATTTGGGTAAAAATCGACATAAACACTTACAACCATGAACCAGGTCGTAGTATCATGAAGCGACCTATAATTTCAGTCAAACACAGGTTTATTTAGTCAGAATGTCAATATATAGCCTTCAGGAATCATCAACGCGATTGTGGCATGATTCCCATACTTTAAAATCACAAATCAGCATCTGGTCAAAGTGAGCGGGCCGCTTGCTTGAGTGAGCAGCCGCTCAACCTTTCTATAAACGTGTGAGCGGCCGTTCACTATGAAATGGGCATCCTGACAGCCTGTTTTTTAAAATTTCACATAAAATCGTAGAAAAATCGTTAGGAGGTGTTCTTTATATGCCTGGAAAGCTCTCTGAGCGTAAACAATTCTTATTTGAAAGTCGAAGTCGGATTTTGGGTTTTAGAAGGGGTAAAAGCGATCCGAACAGCTGCTGCGCAAAGGTTGCAGCAGTTTGTTCTCCTGAAAAAGGGTCGTTTGGCCTGGTTCGTTCCGTTTCGACGTGTAACGACTATCGTACTAGTTTAAATGTATCATTTGACAACCTACTAACCATTCATTGTGTAATGGTGCTAGGTAAACATGTGATGGAAGTCCCGGAGCAAGGATCAAGTCGTGATAAGAGCCGAACACACCCGATTACTCATCAAGCTTCCGCAGTAGAATTCAAAGAACCTCCGTTAAAACGCAAAATCTTAGATTATGTTTTAACTATTAAAATGTAAAAATTTGTGGGAATCAAATATGTATTTGATCTTAATGGTTTGAGTTTATAATAAATTTCAAATTTTTAATCGGGAGTGGTTTAAGTAAGGTCAAAACTCGTAAGATTAGACGTTAATCACGTGATTACGGGTTAGAGTCTTACATTAACCTACAGATTATTAGTCTAGTATCTTATAAAAACTTTATGATAGGTCGCCAATAGTTGGGACTATCAGCTTGTGTCAGTTATTCTTTCGATAAGAAGACTTAACTTAAGGTGAGTTTCATGGCCCCACTTTAAGTGTTTTTGTTTTTGGGTGAGAAACATGCTTCATACTTAGATTCTTAAAGATCATGTTATACTAGTGTTACCTTTTATTTTACTATGCGATTCTTTTAAGTCCCGGGGAATACCATGAATATGCGGGATGCATAACGGGGGAAATGTGGATAGATCTATTGGGACTGACGAACCCCACTCGGGTCAGCTGGGAGCTGGATGGCTGCGTATTATCTCGGTCTTAAAACTCTAATGTGGGACGGTAGTTCAGTGGGCAGATTCATGTAACATCAAGTCAGTAATGGTTTCCTAATCATAGTAGTAGTATCTTTCATACGCCTAGCTAGCATTCTTATAACATAGTAGTAACGTGAATGATCTTTCAAAACATATAAAACGTTTATCATAAAAACATGTGAACTTACCAACATTATGTGTTGACATCTTTAGCATGTTTTCTAAGGTTGCTAAGGTAGTAGCAATTTAAGGCGCATGGCGTCGCACGACGTCTAGTTATCATATGCATGTTTTATAACATAATCAGTTTATTAATACTGAGTGGTTTGGATTGTAGTCATATTTTGCTTCTGCTGTACTTAATGGTCTTCTGAAGATGCAATGGTTTATCTTACGTAATTTTATTCATATACTTGTCGTTTATTGTGACCATTGACTTGAATCCTGGTGTGTCACGCGCCTCGCGGTAAAACCTTGCAAGTGGAATTTGAGGGTGTGACAGTCCCTTCCTAACCGCTACGGTTACCAAATTTCCGATCCACTCGCCGGTATCCGGTTCGGCCGGTCGGCTAGATGTTGAGGCGATATAACACCCTGAACCGGACCGGAAATGCCTACGGTCGCCGGTCCGACTGGCTGTTCAGGTCCGGGTTTCAAAATGTTGCTTTTTACTGAAGACCTGGTCGGACTTTGTGGAAACCACTTAGCATTTGATTAGTTGAGTTGGATGTACTTGGTCCAGCTAGTCTTATGGGTTCTTATGCTACGAGATCTGCAGTGCACTACCGTTAGTTGACATCACAAGGTGAGACAAATTGATCTGGTTGTAATTCAATCTAAGCGTGCAAAATTGAATTCGCAAAGATATACTTGGATGTTGATTATTTAAGTATTGACACTGGAAATCCAAGTTTATTACTTGGTCGGCCCACAAGAATGGGTTATATAAGATATTTCACTATAAGAATTTAACAATGCAATGAAATTTTTTGATGACTTGAAGATCAATAGGATCCTACATGGACACCTGCAGGGGCGAGGTGGGGGGGGGGGGGGGGTTGTGATGACTCAATGCAAAGTTGCTTTAATTGAGGGGGAATTCTGATACGAGAAGCTTCATGGATTTCGTTGTGCTACGAATATTTATCGAAGTAGCTGCGGTTGACTTTTATAAAGATTAACTGAAGATTGCAAGTGGTATTTAGCATACGCCAGCAACGTTCAAGGGGAATTTGTTAGTGCATTATTATGTCAGTTATTGGGCGAATAGACTAGGGTTGAGTCTTAACTGAATACCGTGTACATAAACCATGTAAACATGTGAACTGGCCGATATGTGGGGGCATGCGTACATCGGAAGAGACATTCACCTATTGGGTTAAGGAGAAAGGCTCTGGAAGGAAATAGGCGAATGAGTGTCATTCGCTTGATGTGACCAAGCGAATGAGTATAAGATGTATGGCTCCATTCGCCTGGATAGTCCAAGCGAATCGCGAATGAGGCCCATTTACTTGAACATTACCGGGCGTACAGGGATGCCAATATAAGGATGTTTAATGTAAGAGGTGTTTAAGTTTTGAGATGTTTCGGATCCGATATGAGAGGAGAGGTCATGCATGATCTCCCCAGACCTTAGACGACGTAAACTCTTTTGGTATCGTAATGAAATATGTGTCGAATGCTTGTGTACATCGTGTCTCAAACTTTTGTCTTGACCCGAGCTATGTTTGCGTGTGTATCGATCCGAATCGCGTCTTTTCATGAAAGAAGAGAAATATCTTTATAGAAGTTAATCATACTAGTTGACTTAAAAAACAATGTTTGAGTAAATTTTTTACTGGAAAATACATGTTCGTATAAACAAACCTTATGTTTTAAATGAATTATTAACTAATCTAGTTCGGAATTACTAGGGGTGCAAACGAGCCGAGCGGCTCGCGAGCTACTCGAGATCGGCTCGGTAAAAAGCTCGAACGAGCCGAGTATTATCGAGCTCGAGCCCGAGCTCGAGCCTGAAAAAAAGCTCATTTGGCTATCGAGCTCGAGCTCGAGCCTCGAATGTAAAGCTCGGTTGGGCTCGTCGAGCCTTATCGAGCTTTGCTTATTTATGTCAATTAATATTATATAGCCCAATTCTATTGTAACCTATGCATTAACTAAATTACTTTGGGCTTTGGGGTTGTTAATTGTTCAACACGAGTTCATTAATGGTCCAAAACGAGTCCTTAATAGTCAAAACGAGCTCCTTAATGGTCCAAAACGAGCTCGAGCCGAGCTTAGGCTCGTTTAAACTCTTGCCACATACATTTTTATCGAGCTTTCGAGCCGAGCTCGAGTTTTTAACTATACTATCGAGCCGAGCTCGAGCCCAAAATACAAGGCTCGAATCGAGCTCGAGCTCGAGCTTCTGAAAATTGTAACGAGCCTAGCTCGATAATGCAAGGCTCGAGCTCGGCTCGGCTCGTTTGCACCCCTAGGAATTACACGCAGGGGCGGATGTATGCTTTGGTTAGGAGGTGCACCGGCACCCCCCTCAACTTAGGCTTTTACCGTTAAGTACTTTATAAATTTGAGGAAAAAACGAACAGACCTCTTTAAATAATCTAAATGCACCCATGGAAAAAATTCTAAGGCACCCAAGAAGAAGTTTAAATGCTTAATGCTCTGTGGCAGAAGCGTTTTTTTCCGCCGGTGACTATAGGGCAGAGGCTCTGCAACTTAGAGATGGGGAAGAAAAAGAGTGATGTTTTATTTAATTAGAACATAATATTATATTATTTAATACATATATTTTCCTTTCTCGGAATTCGGATACACTCCTAGCCACTATTTGCAACTTTATTATTATATTACTAGACTAGCTTTTATCCCGAGAGTGTCCCGGGGTTGAAATATCTAATATAACATAATAAAATATATAATATGACAACATAATTAATGATTTGCCAATACATGATTAATGAATAATAATAATAATATTATTATTATTATTATTATTATTATTTATTTTAAACAAATTTCTGCCATAAGTTATCATATTCAAATATAAAAAAAAGGAATCTCTGCCTATGAAGTTATGTTTATCGTTTGTGATTTATTAGTAGAGTAAAATATATTTGAAAACAAAACCCCACAAAAATAGTTGTTTTTTTCTCCGTTTTTATATAGCACTATGGTACTCGTTGGAAAGATAATAAAACGCTCGTTAATTTGGTGTAATTCTTTTCTTTAAAAAATCTCGTATATAAAAGATATTAACGTTTAAAAGTTATGGGAGGAAACATTAGAGAGAAAATTTAATTTTGTTTTTAAATTCTTATCTTTTCCTAAAATAATTATAATATATATAGATTTATTAAAAAAACTCAAAAATTAAAAAATCCTACATGATGCCACGTGGCACATTCAAGGAGGGGTTGAGGCATCCATTGAATGCCACATTATCAAAGTTCAATTCTTTTATTATAAGTTATAGATTATACTCCGGGACGTTCCCGGGTTGAGAAATCTAATATGACATATTAATTTTACATATGAAATAGAATGATTCGCTTTACAATTACATACAAGAAAACTTCGGATAACACCTAACCTAAAACAATTAAAAATGTATCTCCAATGTTAACGCCTAACTTTATACAATGTATAGCTCTAATATTAATATCTAACATAAAACAATGTATACCTCTGAACAAAACCCCACAAAAAATAGTCGTTTTTTTTCTCCGTTTTTTATATATAGCACTATGGTACTCGTTGAAAGATAATAAAACGCTCGTTAATTTGGTGTAATTTTTTTCTTTAAAAAATCTCTTATACAAAAGATATTAACGTTTAAAAGTTATGGGAGGAAACATAAGAGTGAAAAATCCAATTTTATTTTTAAATATTTTTTTCCTAAAATATCTCAATGCCACATGTGATGACACATGGTACACTCAAGGAGAAGAATGTCTCTTTGAATGTCATGTCATTAAAATGGCTTTAGTTTATTATATGTATAGATTTACCGATTTACTTCTATTTTTCTGGCTTGTTTAATAATATTTATTGTTTGTTTGAAAAAATAGGTTTTGTAAATTTACATACCATTTTATTCATAAGTAAAATTTTCTGTTGTTTTCTTAAAGTAAATTCTATATAGCATGTTTAATCAAGAATGAGGTTTATCAAAGTGGTTGAGGTTCACCATTATAATAAACCCAAATTTATAATCTATAATCTTTAATCTATAACTTATAATAAAAGAATTGAACTTTGATGATGTGACATTCAATGGAAGCCTCAACCCCTTTTTAAATGTGCCACATGGCATCATGTAGGATTTTTTAATTTTTGAGTTTTTTTAATAAATCTATATATATTATAATTATTTTAGGAAAAGATAAAAATTTAAAAACAAAATTAAATTTTCTCTCTAATATTTCCTTCCATAACTTTTAATCGTTAATATCTTTTATATACGGGATTTTTTAAAGAAAAAAATTACACCAAATTAACGAGTGTTTTATTATCTTTCCAACGAGTACCATAGTGCTATATAAAAAACGGAGAAAAAAAACAACTATTTTTGTGGGGTTTTGTTTTCAAATATATTTTACTCTACTAATAATTATAAATCACAAACGATAAACATAACTTCATAGACAGAGATTCTTTTTTTTATATTTGAATATGATAACTTATGGCAGAATTTTGTTTAAAATAAATAATAATAATAATATTATTCATTAATCATGTTTGGCAAATTATTAATTATGTTGTCATGTTAGATATTTTATTAGGTTATATTAGATATTTCAACCCCGAGACACTCCCGAGATAAAAACTAGTATGTTATATACCAATAAAAGTAATAATATCAAAATTATTTATCGACACTAAGAAATATATTATATTAAGATCCAAATAAAAGTATCCTAGTTTTATCATTGAGTCCCAACCTCTTGTTTCGCCAAGCATAGTTAAATCCATATACATTATTGGTTGGGTACGTTTTTGCAACCCCTCACCAGTCACCATAATTTCTGGATCCGTCACTGATTACACGCTTATATTAAAAGAGGACATGATAGTATAATTGTTGAGAGTTTCATAGAGAGAGAACCAAAGTAGGGATGAGCTCGGGACGGTATCGGTACCGAACCGATACCGATCCCGAAAATACCGATACCGAAAAGTCCAAAAAACCAATACCGATACCGATTATACCGGTACGGTATCGGTTCGGTATCGGTACGGTACCGGTGTGGTATCGGTATTTTACCTTAAAATACCGATACCATACCGATCCCGTACCGATACCGATAAAACCGAAAACCTCTAAATGTGGGTACCGATACCGATACCGAATACCCTCGGTTCGGTATCGGTTCGGTACGGGAACGGTATTTTTTCGGTACGGGATCGGTTTTCGGGACCGTATGCTCATCCCTAAACCAAAGTGTGTACCCGAAGAAGGAATCAAGAGAAGCTTTTCACAGACACCAAATTTAAGAGGATTTGTTGTTCGTGGGTTTTGAATGGCCAGAGCCACTATTATGCTATGTGGTGTGGACTGGAGTCTTTAAAGGTTTCATTCTACCACCTTAGCCACGTTTAAAGGGGGGTCTTGCCTTCTTTCAATAACACCTAGAAAATGGAATAAATTCCCCCATCATTATTTTATCATTTATTTAATTTATTTTCAATTTTAATTTTATTATTTTTTAAAACTTAGTATATTTTTTATTTTTTTCATATAATAAAAAATATTATTAAAGACACACAAAAAGTATAAATAAAATTTGTGGAAGTTTTCCCTTAATTTTTTTAAATTTAGTTTAGTGTTTTTATTTAATTTAGCTTACTTTTTTATTTTTGTTAATTTAAAAAAGTATTCATAAAAAAAAACTGAACCAAACTCTTTTATTTTTATTTTCGGTTGATTAAGTGCTGATCATGAAGATGTCTGAATGGTTAAGTGCTGAATCATTAATTTGGACCTCTTAATGTTTAGTTTGTTGTCCCATATTGATAGGAGAGTCTCATTAAAGTTCAGCTGACTTCAGTGCTTAACGGTTCAGCAACATCCCAAGTCTTAATGGTTTAGCCTTAACCATTCCATTCCATTCAGATTAAACAAACGCGCTGAATGCTAAATCATTCAGCGCTGAATGCTGAATTATTCAGCACTGAATGGTTCAGAGACTCATGAAGAGGCTTACCAAACAACCTCTTAGTGATTTTTTTTTTTTGTTTAGCTTTATGGACTGTCACTTTCTTAATTAGAAAAGCATGCCGGCCGATGATTGATGGTTATCGGATAAATGTAACTAGGGTTAGAATAGTATAACTAATGTTATCTACTAGAAGCAATGTTTTAAAAACCGGTATATACCAGCCGGTTATACCGGTATTACCGTTTTCAGATGAAAATCCGGTACGAAATACTCCGGTAAATATGGGAAACGGTATCGATTTTATACCGCCGGTAAAATCCGGTATACCGGTTTGAACCGCTATACCGGTACCAGCATAGGTTAGTTTTCAGGTTATTTTTAGATTATTTTTTCATTAAGGAATAACTTTTAAAAAATTAAAAATTTACATTATCTTTTGGATTATTTTTTAACTAGAATGTGATCCCGCGCGTTGCGGCGGCGTTATTGTGTTTCGCGGTTGTTTCGTCTATTATAGGGGAATGACTTCAATACTGAAAGAGTGATGGCTATTAGAGATTTCATTCTCGGCATCATATACATAAATCTGCAAAAAGTGAGGTCTCTCGTCACATGGTGGTCGTAGATACCAATCCAGCGATGAACCAGGCCAAAAACCTTGAAGACACACGGACCGAAGCCTTGGTTTAAAGTATGGTTTAGGATCTCATCGTTTAATATTTTATTTTGCATAAAGTAATACTTATTATAATTAGCTAAGTAACCATGTAGTCGTTTATACCTTACATTGTCTTCATTTGTCCGAGCCTGATTTGTGTTGTGCTTTTATCCAAAACGACCACAGCACCTTTTAGCAGCTTCATATGGTCAATGATCTCAAGTTGATCACTATCGGCAACTAATCCTACCAACAATCTCCAAGGTTTTATGAATTAAACATTAAGTGTCTAACTTGGAACAAAGTAAACATAGAGAAACATATCGTGTCGGTGTCGGGCCTTACCTGAACTCAAGTCTATACGGCCCATGATGGTACATCTTTGGAACCCATACCGGAACTTTAGAACACCATCACCGCCGTCATCATATAAAAGATTTAGAGACCGGAATCGTAACCACCTTCACCTTGTTTCGGTTAATGTTAGCACCTGGAATCACCCCAATCATCCGTCACTGTTCTATCATTAACCAAAACCGCAACAATCAGCACTCAACAGAAGAAGTGGACGTTCGGCCGTGTGTGGTGGGGCACTGCCATGGACAACTGGAGTCCCGCCGGTCTCTTCCACTTTTCCCTCTGGTCGCATTCTCTCTTTCTCTCTCTCTCTCTCCATATGGATGTGTATGTGTGAGGGCGTCGTTGAGAGCAGCTCCGCAGTTGGTTGTGGCCGTAAGCCTTTCGATTTGTCTTCGCTTCCTCATCTCAACTTCTCTCCCTCTCTATGTTTCTCTCTCTAAGTTGATAGTGTGTTGAAAGATTGAAAAAAATAAGATGCAAAACCCATAGAAGAAACAAAATCATATATAACTAACACAAAGCTAGGTACAATATCATAATTCATAAAGCACACAATATCAATTAAGCATGGAGTACAACCCTATAATGCACAAATCATTTGTAAATTAATATACTATATAATTATTGATTAACTTTTTGATAGTATTTAGTATGTAATTATGTACTTTTAGAATATTTTTTGTGTTAATGTTGTAATTTATAAAATTTTATAGCTAACTAATCAACCCGGTTGAACCGCCCGGTACAAAGCGGTTCAATCGGTTGAACCATTTTTTTTAGCTAAATCCGGTATAATTAAAAAAACCGGTTTTTAAAACATTGACTAGAAGTGACTTACCATTAATAAGATGGAAAATCACGAGAATAGCCCTTTCACCGTTTGAATTATGAGAATAGCCCCCTCCCGTCTTTTTGGAGAGACGGTTCACGTTTCCCAAGCCGTCTGAGGCGTCCCCCGAGACGACTTGGTTCCCAACCAATAAAAAACGACACGTCTCCGGAGACGTGTCGTTGTTTTATTGGTTGGGAACCAAGTCGTCTTGGAAGACGTCTCAGACGGATTTGGAAACGTGAACTGTCTCTCCAAAAAGACGGGAGCGGGCTCTTCTCGTAATTCAAACGGTCAAAGGGCTATTCTCGTGATTTTCCCTTCATGTTCCTCATTTTTCAAACATAAATTCTATTTTCTCTAGTAGTGTGTTAACTACACATGGATAACTGATTTCACATGGAGGTAAGTTTGATGTGCATGAAGAGGACATGGCATTCACATGTCTAATGATGATGAAAGTTTTATTGTATGGTAATTGTCTATGTGGATAACGAGTTTATCAACTTTATAGAAAGAAATAGAGCAGTAATAATTTTGAGGCACGCAAAGCCAGTATGTTGTCCAATAAATTAAGGAGTATTTTTAAAGTATCCACTAAGGCTAGATGTGTATATGACTTTCAACGTATTTTCTAAGAAGATATATATGAAGTACGTAGTGACTTGAAAGGTGTAATCACATCACGATGGAAAGTTACAAGTACGTTGATATGAAAGACGTGACCATTTGATATCTATTAAACATGTTACACTACTAGAAAAATAAGCAATTGCAACCAGAACTTGCGACCGTAAAAAGCGGTCGCAAAATTAGCAATCTTTTTCCGACCGATCTATTATCGGTAGCAACATTTGCGATTGACCACAAAACGGTCATAAAACGATTGCAAATGATGCGACCGATTACTTTCGGTCGCAAAACAGTCGAAAAATGTTAAAGTATGATCATTATTATGGGATTTGTGACCGCGTTCTGACCGTCAATTTGCGACCGTCAAAACGGTCGCAGTAATAATTAAAGAGTAGTAAGGGTATTTGTATAATTTCAGTAAAAACTATAAAAAAAAAATAGAACAAAACCTATTATAGGAACGAGCATACAGATCTGACAAAACCCTTCAATCACCTTCAACCCTACATCGCGCCTTCAACCCTTCAATCACCTTCAACCCTTCAATCGCCTTCATTCCTTCAATCGCCGTCGACGTCGATCTGTAATTACTTGCCGCTGATACTGTAATCTCCGTCGATCTGTAATTACTTGCCGTTGATACTGTTATCGCCGTTGATACTGTAATCTCTCTCTCCCTCAATTCCGGTAATCTCTCTCTCCCTCTTTTTTTACGTCGATCTGATGAATCTGTTTATTGCGATTGAAGTTAGTGATGAATCTGTTTTTGAATATGCTAATCCGTTGATACTGTTTTTGATATTGTCGATGAATCTGTTTATTGGTACTAGTATTAACGATATTGCGATGAATCTGTTAGTGATGAATCTGTTTATTGCGATGTTAGTATCAACACTGATATTGGTACTAGTATTATGCTTGTGAAGTGGAAATCACAGAGTATGTTTTGGTTCAAAGAATGTTAGTACTTTTCAATAATATGGATTGAATTTGGTGGTACTTGTTGGTTGCAGGGTGATATCAGGAATAAGGAGGATTTTGAGAAGCTGTTTTCCCATAATAAGTATGTTAATTTTCACGTTAATGTGTTTTCTTTTGATGAATTTGTTTGATTTTGCTATTTTAAATCCGTTTCGTTACTTTGATAATAATCTGATTGGATCAATTACTCTGTACCAAGTCATGGCCAAATACAACTGTAAGAAGGTATGTCTTGAATAGTTGAATCTACAAATGGATTCACAACCTTAATCTTGATTATGTTATTCAATAACTATTATCCATACTTACATGTGATTGTTGGGTATGCAGTTGGTGTTCTCGTCTTCTGCAACTGTTTATGGACAGCCCAAGATAATTCCATGTGTTTTCTTTTGATCAATTTGTTTTTGCTGTGGATTCACAACTTCAGGGGTACGTACGATCCAACGTTTAGTTCTATTTATAAAATCTCATAAACCCTCGTTTAGGGTTTAATTCATCGACATCGCTCAGCGTACCAGAGGTACTACACTACTAAGTTTGCGTTTTCTATGACAGATTGTTTGTTTGATTAACATATACCAGAGGGAAGTAGCGAATGGAACGAATGGCAGTCTACAGCTCTACAAGAGCGGAATATGGTTGAAAATGTGTACCGATGGGTTTGTGGGTATGTTACTGTTGTCTTTTATTAGTTATGTTGCTTATGCATAAAATATCTCTGTAAACTAAACAAGCATAAGCCTCATTGGGCTTCCACTTTTACTTGATATGCCTGTATAACTATTCGTTAAATGACCATTGTTGTCTTTTTTTCTCATGTAGTTATAAAACCTATGATTTAACTTAGATTTTTGATTCTTATGTCTTCCTTCTTTGTCTTAATAAAACCTGACAAACTTTACCACATGATACTTCTTATTTAATTTTAAGTTGCTAATATATTTTTTTTTCTGTTTATATTTTCAGTCGACCAACGTCAATTCATGATAGAAATAGGGATAGTGATGAAGATGACATAAGATCTTGACTTGTAAACGACTGTAAGGTAATGGAACAATTATTATTACGTTTTGAAACTGATTATCGCTATTTGCATTCACAATAATCAAATTTTAATGTTTGGATAAACAAGTTTTATTACAACTTATTGTTCAGTCACATAATAATACTTTCATCCAAACACCCTTTATATGTGTGTACGACTTGTTAATTGTTAAAATTTGGAAACAGATTTCTATAGTTTAAGGAAGGAAGTTGAGGAAACTTCGAGGCGTGTTAAGGAAATTAGGGCTTCTGCTGGTCTGGAGCAATTAGGAGGAGAAGTTGCTAAGTTAGAGAAAGCAGCAGCAAGTGATTCTTTTTGGGATGATCGTTCATCCGCCCAACAAACACTTATGGCTCTCACAGATGTTAAAGACAAGATAAATCTTCTCAACGAGTTCCAAACCCAGGTTTGATTTTTGAACGGGTCAAAATTCCCGCTTTTACTTAACACAAATAAAATAAAACAGGATGTTGTAGTTAATAGTTGTGGAATTTGATTTGCTCAGATTGATGATGCAGAAACTATAGTTAACCTAACAGAAGAGATGGAGTCGACTGATACCGCGCTTCTTGAGGAGGCTGCCACCATTGTTAAAGAATTGAACAAGGCGTTGGATAAATTTGAGTTGAGTCAGCTTCTATCTGGCCCATATGACAAAGAAGGTGCTGTGATTAATATAACTGCTGGTGCTGGAGGTACTGATGCACAGGTAATTAAGTAAGACTTTTAGCATCACTGGTCATTTCATTCATATACCATAATTAACATCAGACATCAATGGCTATGAATAATATCACATTTTCATGGATTCTTTAGTTGTATATGAATAATTTTAATTTGTGGGATGCTTAAAAAATCTAATAATGACACCTTTATTGTTTTTCAAACCATGATTTGAGTCCTGGTTCCCCCCCCCCCAAAAAAAAAAAATATTAAAATAAATAAATAAATAAAAGAAAAAAAAACAGAAAATATATCATGGGTCCGCCACCACACTCACTCTTTGCTTTTGGTTGCCCGAGTGGACACTTCTCAAGAAGTCATTCATCATGGACCACTAGTGAAGCCTGCTAAATGTGGGATTTTTCTTCCATCCACAACCACTTGCCCAATGCGCCCATAGCAAACACGTTATGGTCTAGTATCTATCATGTGGGCATCCCAGAACAATGTGGGATTCACCTGCAAATGTTCTTTTAAAAATAATATGTTTACATGTTTGTCAATTTGAAGTACCAAGTGCTAACTCCGATGGTCACAAATGCATATTTACAAATTTTGATAATTTGTTGGCTTTTTTATGCAAAATTATTTGATAATATTCAGTGCAGGACTGGGCTGATATGCTTTTAAGGATGTACGTAAGATGGGGAGAGAGACAAAGATACAAAACAAGAGTTGTTGAAAAATCAATGGGAGAAGAAGCTGGGATCAAATCAGCTACAATTGAGGTCGAAGGTCGATATGCATTTGGATATTTGTCTGGTGAAAAAGGAACACATCGAATTGTTAGACAATCTCCTTTTAACGCAAAAGGTCTTCGTCAGGTATTCGCTTTTGCTTACTATTATTACTCAGATGTCTAAACTACCCACTGATGAGCTCTGAGTTTATGTTTGCTGATGCAGACAAGCTTTTCTGGTGTTGAAGTGATGCCTCTTCTTCCAGACGATTCATTAAATGTGGAAATACCGGAGGAAGACCTGCAAATTGGGTTCTCAAGAGCGGAAAATAATTTTGCTCGAGATATTCATACTGCAGATCCAGAGTGGAAAATAATTTTGCTGAGGTACTTTAACCCTGTTGGAGCTCAAAAGAGAAATACGACTTGAGTATACTTAAGATCTTGACTTGTAAACGTTTTTCTATTTTGTTTTTCACAAATAATGGTTTATTCTTGTGTACTTTCTGCTTTAGAAAATGATATTACATTAGCTGAACCTTATGTTACTAGTTTAATCATACACTTATTTGATTCGCTTGTAAATGAAGTCTTAAACGATTGGCAATGACTAACAGTTGTTGCAAATGACGAATAAAGTAGCAGCATATGCACTATCATGGATAAAAGTGGCTCAAGAGGCTTCACGAAGAGGTAATATAATCAAAATCCTGGGTATTGGATTGAATCTTGGTGTATGGAGTAAGCAATATTATTTCAATTTGAATTTAATAAATTTGATCTTTAACACTTTGCATTGGTTTATTAGATTGAAAAGTTGAACGCGATCATCCAAGATGTAGTGAAAGAAAAAGAAGAAGAGAAAGAAAGGCTGAACGGAATTATTGCGGAGTTGGTGATGGAAAAAGAGAAAGATAAGGCGGAGAAAGAGGCTATGAACGAAAGGATGGCAAACATTGAAGCGATGTTAAAAGTTAGGTTTCAAAACGTCTAATCATCGACTTACGCTATAAACATTTTATTTTGATTGTGTTTTTTATGTTAACTCAGATTTTGATGTTTCAAGTAGAATGTTTTATATAACTTTGTGAATTCCCAATAAATGCTTAAATTCTAAATATATGATGTTATAAGAAGATTAAAATAGAAAATAGCTTCAAAAAGCTAAAAATCAAATAGATTAGAAAAATATTTTGCGACCGCAAAAGCGGTTGCAAAAGACAAGCGATCGCAAAACGGTTGCAAGGAAAGCGGTTGCAAAACGGTTGCAAGAAAAGCTGTCGCAAAACGGTCGCAGGTTTCTCGTTACAAACATAACCTCACAGCAGTCGCAATATTTGCGACCGCTGTTATAGTCGCAAAATATGGGTCGGAAAAAGATAACAACGGTCGCAACTTGGACGCAATAGGGCATTTGCGTCGAGTGTTTTTCCGACTTCCTTTACAGTCGTAAAACGGTCGCAAAAGGACAATTGCGACCGCTTTGCGACCGGAATCGCTATCGCAATTGCTCAATTTTCTAGTAGTGTTAGATGTTATCGATGTACGAGAATATGAAATACTAATGTATTGTTTTAGATGACTAATTGACTATATAGTTAACTTGGTCTCCGCCCATATCGTAATTACCTCTCTTTTATCTATATCTATATCTATATCTATATCTATACTACTATATAGTGCATTCTAGATGGGCAATAAGGTAATTTAACTTTATTATAGAAGGACATCATTGTAATTTACATCAAATCATTAATACATTATTTAATATAAAATTATAACTAATTAATACTTTATTTAATAAACTTATAATTATAATTAAATGAACTAAATGCATTTTCTCTAACAATAATTTTTATACTTATAAATAAAAAAAAATAAGGTAGAGATACATATATAATTAGAACAAAACAAAATTAAAGAAGTTTATAAAAACAACATAAGTAGTGTTATGTTATTATATACAACTAAGGAGCAAATATATAGACTTAAATTTATCTATTTCTAAATATCATACCGTTTACACGACACATAAAATTGAAAATATTATATTCTTTAAATTAAAATAACTATGTAATAAGAGTAAGTTATTTAACATTTTATCAAATGCATTATATTTCTTGAAATTAAAATAGCAATATTTAATATGATATGTAATAATATTAACTTATTTAACTGTTTATCAAATATTTAAAAACTATAATTTGTTGACTAAATCAAACTATAGATTATACTTCTTTTTCTACCGTCAGGCGTAAAAAGCAGTGTATTATATAAAAAATTACCCTTGCATATTATATAAAAAATTACCCTTGCACGGAATATAATTTGAAGGTACGTGAGGAGATGAGTCCGTTGCAATTATGACTAGATATTCATATTGGTTCAAGTTCTCTATTCGTGCTTCCGAATAAATGAATTATTGAGACTAAATGGATATTGAAGTGTTTTTTTAAGAAACTTATATTTCAACATATTTGACAACAAAATAGAGAAAAAAAAAGGGCTTGAAAAGTATCCATTACATTAAATTAGTCTAGAGACAACCCTTTTTTTTCTCAAACCAGTTTGGGTTCTTTTAAGCTCTTTGGCCAAATCGACACGAGCTAAAAACTACGATAAGCCAAAAATAAACCAAACCTTCTAGAACCGATTGGCATTGGGGAACACTAAAGATATTTTTTTGTTTTTACAATATTTTAGTTTTGGGTATTTTTAGTAGTGTTATTATTACTATTTCGTCAACATTTCCATTTAACTTTCATTCAAAATTGGTTTGTCCCGCTGCGTAGCGCGGGATCACTTTTAGTGATTTTAAATGAGTTATCACTTAATAAAATTCGTGTTCTTAACTAGGAAAATAAATATGGTCGACATTCTAGTAAAAGTTCTTTTTAATTCAAGATGTTCATACCAAACAAAAATATTGTCCGTTTTATGCACTATGAGCTCACAACTTTGTTTTTCGATCAGTTGATTGAAGGCTTCTCAACATGTTAATTATCTTAGTAGAATAAAACTTACTATAGTACCATTTTAATATCCAGCTCCTTATACGAAGTAAAATTGTTCGTCTTACCTACAAGGTGTATAATTTATTTTTACTTATATGAGTAAAGACTTCATAAGAAGCTCGTCATCCTCCTACAATTCTGGCCCTCAAACACACTTTTTTTTTTTTTGATCGGCGAATAACTGTGTGGCAACCACCCTTGCGGGGCGCCGTGCCCAAGAATCGACTACTCGACCTCCAGCAGCCCCCGCCTTCTCCCGATGCGCGGAAACCCGAGCCCCACCCGCCCGAAGGCACGACAGTGTTATAGAACTCGGTAAAACCTCGCCGCCCGTCAGATTCGAACCGGCGCCACCCGTATTCGATCTTCACCCGGATACCAAACCATAATGTTGGAAGTGGGAATTGAACCCATGATCACCTAAGTGAACATAAGGCCTCTCCACCACTCCACCACTATGGATGGATGGCCCTCAAACACACTTAACTGCAAATTTCTTCACTCATCCCCAGCTAGAGTTTTAAAAAAACATGTCAATAGTATTTGAGTTCAGGATCATACAATCTTCTTAAAACTAGATATATCGACATTTGTTAGATAAGCTTACATTCACTTACCGTAAATTCAAAAAAGTTCCCCCATAGTTGTGGTTTAATAATCATACTAAGTTACAATATCATATATTACACGGGTTGATAAATATAATGTTATATAACTAGTGACTAGTAATAAAAAATAGAGTTAATAGCCAAAATCGTCCCTGAGGTTTGGGCACTTTTGTCACTTCAGTCCAAAACCCAAACCTTTTAAATCTGGGTCCGTAGACTTTTCATTTTTTGCCACATTCGTCCATGACACTAAACTCAGTTAAATATTTTCGTTAAGTTAGGGAGTATTTCTGTCTTTTTGCTTGCCCCTTTTTTAAACACTTTCTTCCTCAGATCTGACTCCCCCCCTCTCTATCTCTCTCTAAATTCATCAAACACACCTCATCCAATCTTACCTCCTCAAAGAACAACGATTAAAATTTCAACACATCACCAAACCATTTACTGGTTTTTTCAAAACCATCTAACAAGTGCCCACACTCTTGGGGTCTGCAAAAGCATCAACCCATCTTCAGTCAATCATCCCTTTTATCTTTCACCTCTTTCACGGTTCATAATAATATTCATCATTCTTGAGCTAGCTAATATGTAAATGTTATTTTTAATCCTCCATCTAAAATCCATCTAAATGCCCAAAATGAGGTTTCAAGTACCCTCACCGAATTCACCTAAATGTATAATAATAATAATAATAATAATAATAATAATAATAATAATAATAATAATAATAAATTGATCTAAACCCATCTTCCCCTTTCGATCTTCTTCTTTTGCATCTTCCCTTTTCTCTGAAACCTTAACAAATTGAACCATAAACAAACTCTGAAATCACAAACATGTTGCGTGTAGCTGGGAGGGGATTTACTTGCACGGATTTACTTGATTTACAAATTTGTATATAAGCACGTGGCGATTTCGGATTTGTTGGTTAGAGAGAGAGGGGAGGGGATATGAAGATGGTCGGATTTGGTGGTGTAGGTGGTGGAAGGAGGTGGCGGCGGTGGTGGTGGTGGAAGGAGGTGGCGGCGGTGGTGCTAAGAGAGAGATAGAGAGTGGGTGAGGGACAATCTCTCTTTAAATAGGGTTTTAAAGGGGTAAGGCAAAAAGTCAAAAATACCCTCAGAGTTAACGAAAATATTTAACTAGGTTTAGTGTCAGGGACGAATGTGGCAAAAAATGAAAAGCCTACGGACCCAGATTTAAAAGGTTTAGGTTTTGGACTGAAGTGGCAAAAGTGCCCAAACCTCAGGGACGATTTTGGCTATTAACTCTAAAAAATATGTTTTGAAAAACATATGTATTGCATGGTTGAATAAACATGTGAATTATTCTTATAAAATAAAATAAAATAAAATGTAATTTATTAACATATGTAATCGTTAAAATATGTATATAAAAATGAACACTAACATAAAAGCTATAATTTTCTTAAATTAGTAATATTATTTCTTTTATTAACTTTGATTTTTTAATACCACATATTTTTTTTATTATTTAAAACAATATAATCATAATTCAAACGAAATACATAATTAAAGTCGAATACAAAAAACACTTTGTCATGGTTGGTCCTTATAATTTTCCAAGCCGAACATGTTTGAATTCATGATCGTATGTATGTTTGTACTCAATTTTAGCCATTGGCTTCGTTTTCACTTGGCTCATCCTTGCCATTCATGACCGATTGTAGAGGTCATCAAAAAACGTTGTCTTGTTCTGCAAATCAACAAACTTTGAACTAAGTTGGTGTGGGGTGAGTTCGGTTTACCACCCATATATAGGCGAAAGCGAGCAAAAATACTACGCCATAACGGACAATCTCTCTCATTAGGCGCCATTTCATCAACTTTAATCCAGGTCGTAGCCAAGTCTATCTCTTACTTCTCGGTCTATCTTTCTGCCAATTTAGGATGATATATATTTTTTGTAATATAAAATGGATGTACATGTGAAGAAATGGTAAAAAATTGGATGTAGGTGAAAATGGGTGTACTTATAGTGAAAATAGTGTTTTTTTAATTTAACGGTAAAAAAATTTGACCATTTGAAACGTTAACACCCCCAATAACTTCTGTTTCCACCACCGTTGCCACCACCCGATTTGGAAAACGTCCCGAGATGGTGTAGCTGATCGGCTACCCCATAACCGAGAGGGTAGCCGAGATCGACACCCTCCACCCTATTACATAGATTAAAACGTTATTTTTAAGTTTTCAACATCAAAACATGAGTTTAATTTGCAAGTTCGAGTGAATAGCCAAAATCGTCCCTGAGGTTTTTACACTTTTGCTAGATCCATCTAAAAAAGTTTTATTTTTCAACTGAACCACTGATATTTCAAAATCATTGCTAGATCCATCCAATTCTCTAACCCCGTTAAAAACTAACATCAACTAAGGGGTAATTTTGTCATTTTACATATATTTTTTGTTTTTCTTGTTCTACTTAATTTGTTTTGCCAACTCCATTCACAATGCAACTGTTGACATTACAAAATCAGCGAGGCAAGCGTTGGAACCTTGATGGAGATCGACCAAAAATGAGAACTGTGTGGTGAAGAAGGTTTGAATATTGATTCTGATGTTTGTTTCTTTTTGTTGAAACTTTGTCTCTCAATTCAAATACTTCACACAAATGGACAATGTGTACAAAATACCAAAATAAATAAATTAAAACCCCCCAAATCTTCAACTCTCTCTTTATCGCTGAATGTCCTTCATCCCGTTTTGTTTCCTCTAATTTTGGGTTGCATTTATTTTTTGGTTACAGCGGCTCCCTCAAGTAAACAAAGACCCCTAGTAGCGATTATTGCCATGACAATATATAGGTTATTTACAGAATACAAGTTACTTTGGATCTCAATAAATATGAATGTGGTGGATGGATTTGGCAAAACAAATTAAGTAGAAAAAGAAAAACAAAACAGATATTTAAAATGACAATATTACCCCTTAGTTGATGTTAGCTTTTAACGGAGTTAAAGAATTGGATGGATCTAGCAATGATTTTTAAACCTCAGTGGTTCAGTTGAGAAAAAAACTTTTTTGAATGGATCTAGCAAAAGTGTGAAAACCTTATGTACGATTTTGGCTATTCACTCTTGCAAGTTCTCTTGCAAATTTAAAATCCACGTTCATTTGTTTAAATTATTAAGAGTTGAAAAGATTGTATGATTAAAAAAGGCCTAATAATGTAAGGGCTATGAGTATTTAAATAAACTTTAGATTAATGCTTTGCAGTTAAGTTAGACATATTTTAATTAAGGAATGATGCATAATTAATCAATGTAGGGTTTGTCTTTTTCTATCATATTGTACGGGTTACCTTATAATAATACGATATGAAAATCTAAGAAAGATTTCGTTGTATTTGTCAAGATCCAAGTATGTTACTATGCTTCTAATTCTACATTATTTTACCTAATAATTTTTCTTTAAAGAAACATGTAGCCTCTAGGGTGGTACAAAGACACCAATTTATTTATTTCTTTCAATCACCGTTTTATATAAACTTAAGTAGAATGTTAGTTATGTGCGTTGTAACGGGTTGTTACATTTATTAGCCAAATTTTATGCGAGTATAAACATATTATGATTAGTAACATACCCAAGCCACAGGAAAAAGAACTAACATGCTTGAAACTTAATAAAAACAAAACCTTGACGTAAACCTACCCTTGGTGAGTGTGTAGCTACTAGTTCATGTGTTTTAATACACAAACACTGGGTGTATAGATGTGATGGAAAATATGTAAGGCTCGATTTCAACCATTTGAATGTATTCATTCACCTATAGGAAAAAATGATGTTAAAATACGATAAAAATAAGAAACTTGAAATGTTAAGCAAACACGTCTAAATGAAAAACTTAGGTTTAATTATATTAAATGAAAAATAATTAAACATCTTGAAAAATAATTATTAAAATGCAAGGGTGTCAATAAATTTAATAATGTTAAGGGCTTTTAGTGTAAATTGATTAAAAGGGAAAATTGAAAAAGATAATTTTGTTAAAGCTGATGGGTTGTATGTTAAATTTATAAAAGATGCAGGGGTGATGGTTTGGAAGCATATTTGGCGTAGGTAAGTCGTATAAAATACGAGTCTTATTGGTTCTTGAGTGTACGCACTGTCACTTGATCTAACTGTTCTAGAAAACCACATTTGCGATGCAAATGATCGCATATTGGTTAAGTTATGGTTATGAAGGGATGATATTGCAAAAAAGTAAATAAATTGGAATTTGAAGAGTAAATTACATGGTTTGTCCTTGTAATTTGGGTCAATTTTGGTTTTCATCCTTATGTTTTTTTTCCTTGCATGTTCAATCCAAAAGCTTCTCGTTCTCTTTCAATGGTGGTTCAAATGGATAGTGAGCTATTTTTTCTTCTGTTGAACGGATGTAGAATTTTTATGTTAAACAGAATCAGATGTAGAATTTCCACTTGTTTTATATATGCAACTAGCGGAAGAGATCGAGAGTCGAAGGCGACAAGATGAATTTTGAAATATTTTGACGCTTCTGATAGGCTTTAGCCATTTACTTAGGTTAGAATTTACAGGGGGTTCAACTTGAGATTGAAGGGCCGGACAATTTTGGTTTTCATCCTTATGTTTTTTTTCCTTGAATGTTCAATCCAAAAGCTTCTCGTTCTCTTTCAATGGTGGTTCAAATGGGTAGTGAGCTATTTTTTTCTTCTGTTGAACGGATGTAGAATTTTTATGTTAAACAGAATCAGATGTAGAATTTCCACTTGTTTTATATATGCAACTAGCGGAAGAGATCGAGAGTCGAAGGCGACAAGATGAATTTTGAAATATTTTGACGCTTCTTATAGGCTTTAGCCATTTACTTAGGTTAGAATTTACAGGGGGTTCAACTTGAGATTGAAGGGCCGGACAATTTTGGTTTTCATCCTTATGTTTTTTTTCCTTGAATGTTCAATCCAAAAGCTTCTCGTTCTCTTTCAATGGTGGTTCAAATGGGTAGTGAGCTATTTTTTTCTTCTGTTGAACGGATGTAGAATTTTTATGTTAAACAGAATCAGATGTAGAATTTCCACTTGTTTTATATATGCAACTAGCGGAAGAGATCGAGAGTCGAAGGCGACAAGATGAATTTTGAAATATTTTGACGCTTCTTATAGGCTTTAGCCATTTACTTAGGTTAGAATTTACAGGAGGTCCAACTTGAGATTGAAGGACTGGACATAAATTAGAGTCTACCCACTATCTCGATTTAATAAGAGTACATTAGACCAACTTTTAGTTTTAACTAGCGTGTTGCTCAGTCGCACGTTACGCGAGCTTTAATTTTGTGTTTGTAAATTGGTTAGATGTTTTATTAGTCACCAGGTAATTTTCGAAACGTGTGCATCATAAAAAAAAAACATCAACCCTCTTTTTTGATACTCATTGATAACTTGATATAATTTTGCCAAGATGTTTATATACAAAAGAGAAAATTGCTCGAATAGTCCCTGTGGTTTGTTCAGATTTCACCTTTAGTCCCTAACTTTTAAAAATTACAGGTATAGTCCCGAAACAGTGGACTTTTTGCACTCGGATAGTCCCTGGAGCTAACTGACGTTAGATAATCCAGTTAAGTGGGTGTGAAATTACTAAAATACCCTTACTTTAATAAAAATAAAAAAATCAATTAAATAATAAGGTGGATGGGGCCCACAATCCATCTTCCCCACCCCAATCACCTTCATCTTCCCCATCCCACCACCACCACCACCACCACCTCTCTTTCTTCATCTTCCCCATCCCAACCACCACCACCTCTGCAAAGTCTCCTCAAAGTCTGCAGCTCCTTGAGAGACCCTTGAAGGCATTGTTTGCACAGCTCCATCTTTAGTCTTTTTTTTCCTAACAGAAACGGATAACCGAAGTCCGTTCATGGAGGCGGGTAAGCCTTGGATGGTAACAACTTCAACTGATAACAAACAGGTAAGCTTCTGTTTGCCAATGTGGGACAGAACCCGAATAGGCTTCCAGTTCCATAACCCACCTTTCTTCTCTGATGATGAAGAAGAAGAAGTGGGCTTACTATTATTATTATCTTGAAACATGTTAGTAACCAGAGGCTGTTTTTGGGTGGGTTCTTCGGTACCACGAGACCGCCATGGGGACAAAGACATGCGTCGTGATCTTGGTTTGGGGTTGAGTTTGATAGGGTCGTCGTCATCGTCGTTTTTGGCAGTGGATAGAATAGGAGGTGGTGGTTGGGATGGGGAAGATGAAGAAAGAGAGGTGGTGGTGGTGGTGGTGGGATGGGGAAGATGAAGGTGATTGGGGTGGGGAAGATGAAGGATTGTGGGCCCCATCCACCTTATTATTTAATTGATTTTTTTATTTTTATTAAAGTAAGGGCATTTTAGTAATTTCACACCCACTTAACTGGATTATCTAACGTCAGTTAGCTCCAGGGACTATCCGAGTGCAAAAAGTCCACTGTTTCGGGACTATACCTGTAATTTTTAAAAGTTAGGGACTAAAGGTGAAATCTGAGCAAACCACAGGGACTATTCGAGCAATTTTCTCTATACAAAACAATCAAAACAAAGCTAACTGCCCAAACAAACTTGTGCATAGTACTAACTTGGGCATGACCATGCACATGTAACTTGCGCACGGGAGATCTGAATAACAAACCAGGGGATCAAGTAGTATATTCCTATTGATGTATCTTCATAAGTCCATCGGCTAAAACCACCATTTGTTGCACTATGTCAAAAAGTGTTGCAACGTTTCACCCAATCATTTTATTTATTCGACCCTTGTATGAAGAATTATTTAGAAATTACAACTTTTTTTTTTCTGAAGAATTATTTTCTTGTTATTCAATTGTTGCGTAAAATAGTCTTTTGTGTTGACACTTACCGACTTGTTTATATTTATAGAGGAAAGTTCTTGTACAAATGGTTCTTATCCTACAAATAGCTCATAACGTGAGAGGTGAAGGAGAGTATTTTTTATTTTATTTTATTTTTTTGAATTTTTTCCTTATTGTTAATCATGTACATTAGTATTGAAATCTAAAAAAAAAGTTTTGGTGTAGAGTAATTACGTAATTACTGTTGTAGAGTAATTACGTAATTACTCTAGTGTAAACTATTGTAATTACTCTAATGACGTAATTACGCTAATTTTTTTTAATTTTTTTTGTATTATTTATCTAGAAAGCATGTTTAAGCTTATCATGATTAATAGGTTAAGCCTATTTGTATTTGATCTTTACTCTATATTTATATTGTACTCTTCGCTATTATGTAAAAGTATACATTCCTTAAATTGTAATCATACTTACAAACCATTAATTTACTATTATTTTTTGCATAAAGGTGTTGAAACTCATGTTTGGGGTGTTTTTCATAAAAAAAAATATATATTTTTCTTTTACTTTTAATCTAAAAATTTTTATA
Organism: Ambrosia artemisiifolia; assembly: GCA_032199755.1. Lineage (NCBI taxonomy): Eukaryota > Viridiplantae > Streptophyta > Magnoliopsida > Asterales > Asteraceae > Ambrosia > Ambrosia artemisiifolia. Next base: position 41,343,642 of record CM063525.1, read on the forward strand.
TTTTACAATTTTACCTCATAATTTTTTACTTTTGACATTGGTGCCCTATAGTTTTCATCTTTCATTATTTTTTCGTTTTACATTTCGTTATAAAATTTATGAGTTAACACGGCAAAACGTGCATGTGTGGTTCAATGTTTTTACATCTACTATTTCCCGTTTGACATATTCATCGCAATGTGTGTGTCCTAAATCGACTAAGTTATTCTTTGCTATTCTTTAAACTTTGGTCTAATTTCTTTGCATTAACACGCTGCAACTTTAGTGATGGTGGTCGCTGACAGTGTTATGGCATTGGTGCTATTTGGCACGGTTTTATGCCCCCGCCGCAATGCGGAGAGCTTTATACTAGTCCAGTCCAACTAGTCGGAGGTGGGAGGGTTTACACACTTGTGTGGTTCCCGTCCAAGGGTCCTTAGGTTTGATTCCCTCTGTCACCGAAAAACATACCCATTAGCGTTGAAAAGGAGGGGCGTATGAGAGGGATTTGATCCTAGGCATGGAGTTTTTATAGCCAAAAGGTTTACCACTGATCGACACCTTAAAAAAAGTTGAAGAAGCTAGGTTCAGGCTTTATCTCTCCACCTTTGGTGGACCATTGATCTATAGAGGGTTCAAGCCTACCTTCACATGATCTTGAGGCTTGACATGACAAAGCTTTCTGTAAAGAGCTTGGCATGACCCCACAGGAATGGTTTGGACCTAGTTAGATTTAACTTTGGACATTTGGACCTCCACAAAATGTACAATGTAATAATTAGTCCACCTATCCTATTACCAAGTCAGACGGCGTTTGATATATAGTTAATATACCGTTTTTAGGAGGAGAACAAGAGAAGGGGGCCCGGAATAAAGGGACTGTGGAGAATAAATTTGGAGGCACGATTAAAGGTATAAACATAATCTTGGGTACTTAGTTTCCAATCCAGGACCGAAGTCCGTGTTTAGTGTCAACTCCACAGTGCGGGAAGCATTTTTGAAGTTTTATTTCAGTTATACCATTAAGTAAAGGGGATCCACAAGCCGAAAAGGTGCTCAAACTTATCGAGAAGCGGCTGAAAGTCAAAAATTTCTTTGGGTATTGATGTCATAGTTTCTTGTTGTTGAAGAAGATGGCGAGGTATAAAATATGAATAAGGAGAATAGTTCAATCTCAATGTTTTAAGGCGATTTACATGTATAATGTTTAATATGTAAAGGAGATGGCGGTGAACGTCTAGCATCTTGCTAACAAATGGTGCAACAATTTTATTTGGTGATGAAATATATAGTTTGCCGTTCAAAAAAAAAAAGTTAATATGCCGTTTTTGATATTATGCACCATATATAATTTTAATGTTGAAATGTATCTTATGGTGTGTATTTATAGGTTTACGTAATGGGGTCTGTTATAAGAGTTGGTTATGTGGACTTAAGTGTCTCATATTAGTTATATTAGCCTAAAAAAAAACCCTTAGATCCTAAAGAATTATATAAACTATTTTTTTAAATGACGATTAACATTATAACAACAAACATAGCAAAAATATATTATTAGAATGACATACGGTAGTAGCTAAGCAATGATTCGCGAAGTTCTCCTAACATTCTTGATAACAAATTATTTTATCACCTCTTCGCAGTTTAAACTCTCTAAGACATCCTTGTTGATAGCTATCATAGCCAATTCACTATTCTTTCTTGGGACATTGGAGATCCTAATTAAGATTTCAGCACCTTCAATTTCAAAAGACTCATTTTTGCAGATGCCACATTGACCGGAATACAACAACAACCATACCCAGTAAATCCCACAAATAGCAAGCTACAAGTAGGGTCTGGGGGGATGTAGGCAAACCTTACCTCTATCCTGAGAATAGAGAGACTGCTTTCAGAGAGACCCCCGGCTCTAAAAAATCTAAAAAATAAAAATAATAATAACTTAAAAATCAATAAATAAATACCTATAAAAAATAATAAGATAAATAAATAAAGGAGAATAGGAAAAGTTCTCTAAAAGTAAAACACGTTAAACATCAAACAACATAATAAACGTGCAAAAACCTGAAAGCAGTCAGCAATATTTTATAAGTAGACATTGCATTTGGGAAATAATCGAGGTCTTTCAAATGCTTCAAAACATCTACAGGGTTACTAAATTCACTGGTTTCTAATGCGTTAAATAATATAAAGTTCATCACCATTATTATCCAACCTTCCTTCAAACTTAAGTGGATTTTCAAGAAAATGATAATGCAGCTTAAAGATCTTCATCTTCAATTTCCCTCAAGTTATGTGGAAAAAAAAACCCAAATAATTTCTTATTGAATTGTTCAAATCTTATTACAAGAGAAACAATATATAGTTTGATCAACAATATATAAGAAAATTTTACTCTAAAGTTATCTTTAGGTGTAAATGAAACTTCTTTGCTACTTGAACTCTCACGGAAATTTTTTCCTTTAAATCAAACACTTTTATGGAAATATCGGATGGTTGTTAATTAGCAGACATGATTTCTTAAACTCAAATCCATATTCAAACATCAAAATCATTAACAGTTACTCAATTCTAAGCCGTGTTGTGTTTGTTTATTTTTTATATTTTGTTTATTGTTATTATTATTATTTAAATATTTAGATGCTTGGATAATCACTTATGGATTAAAACAAGTTTAGTTGGGCCCATAATAAGTTAAAAGGTTTTAAATAGATTATTGAAGATCCAATAAGTTTAAAGGTTCTAGAGTTTAGAGATGGCCAATAAATTTTTCGTTTTCATATTTTCAAATACACACATGTATATGAATTAATTTAGGCCCTCTGGTAGAACTGGTCACAGCCGAAGGTACGACTCGCCCACTCCTTGGGCGGCCTGCATGCTATCACACCGCGAACAATATAATCCCACATCATTGGAGGCTAGAACTGAAACGGCCGTTTGAGTTCTTTAATGGTTATTTAAGTTTGGGTGCCTTATTTGAGTTTGGGGGTTGGGCACCTACATAACAAGTGTATTACAAGTTCAAAAAATATTGGAAATGTTATGGCATTTTCATTCAGTTTACTTTTTTCCAATTAATTTAATAGAATATGTAACCAAGTTTTATCACTTAAAATGCATAGAGTAAAATTTTACATTTAACATGTAAATATGTATGACTTACCAAAACTTGTATGTATCTTAGGTGTACGGATACGTAAAAATTAAAGTGTCTGAGTGCTGTTTGGTAGCCTCTTAATCAGCCTCTTAACCATTTAGGTCTGAATCATTCAGCATTCAGACAGTTTGTTTCAGCATCTGAATGCAATGATTAAGTGCTGAACCATTAAACTAATAAGGGATGCTGAATGATTCAGCTCTTAACCATTCAGAGCCTCTTAACCATTCAGAGCCTCTTAACCTTTCAGACCATCTTAATGATTCAGCACTTAATCAACCAAACAACCCCTCAAGCAACTCATTTCTAGCTAGTATTGTACATTTACAGTAGTAATATAGATTCCAAACATACTTCGTTTTTAGAACATAAATATAATCCTAACCATTTAAAACTAATTTAGACATGTTTACACCCTTTTGCTATTATTTCATTAACATGTTACTCTATATGGGCTTGGAGGTAAACAAGCTTGCCATGAAGAACCAGCTCTGAAAAAATAATGAATGCTTTTAATATTCTCATATGATGTATTTTTTTTTTCTTCGACAAATTGCTACATGTCCAACAATATATTGTTAGCTTCTGGTTATCATCACACTAAAGGACTAAAGGTGCACCAGAAAACCAATAAGCGGAATCGGACCTTAAGAAAATACTAGGAACCAGGTATTGTGAGAAACCGAATATTGAGAAACCGGTTATAGACAAGACCCTGCCCACTAGGCATTCACCGTGAATTCATTTTTTGTTATTGTAACCTGGCATGTATATATGGAACCTAGGGCTTTCCACCCCAAAATATAAATTAAAAAAAAAATTAGTTGCAACTCCTATATCTTTTTTTTAGCTTATGTTTTTGTTATGATAAAAAAAAGAAAGAAAAAATTAAAAACAAACTTTATTTTGTTAGCTTTATTTTTCATGATGTTAATTGAAAAAAGTATTTTTATACCCAGTTTTCAATAACCGGTTCCTATCAGGTAGGATTTTTCACTCCAAGAACTGGTTCAACACCTGACTTGGTTTCTTTTTAACCATACTCCGGAACTTGTATGGAATTAGAACTGGTATCTAATTTTGTGCAACTTTACATCCGAGTGTTTCTCCCGTAACAACTACTTTTATCTTTCATTACATGATGTTATATATAAAATGTTATATGATAAAAATACAAGAGTTAACTGCAATTTGCATCCCTGTGGTTTAGAGGAGCTGGCACCTTGCACCCATTTTTGAAACCTTTTGCACTCTGAGCCACTATACTTGTATTTTCTTGCAGTTTGAGCCCAACTGTTAACTTTCCATCCACTTTAACGTTAAAACAAATTGAACATGAGCCCTAATTCTTTCCCCAATTCTTCCCTGCTCTAATCGACTCAGAGGTAATCGAAGGATCCATCGAATTTCTTCACTGATCTAGTCGAAGCATCCATCATTCCATCCATCCGTCTGAGCAAATGGGTATTTATAGGATGTAGTGAAAGGGTTTGATTTGTGTTAGTAGAATATAGTAAACCAGAGGTAAAAAACTAAAAACCAGCCACCTAGTTTTCTTTCTTTTGATCCACGCGTTGACAAACTAAACGTTGAACCCACCGTTTAAACAAAACAAGAAACTATTCATGCATATCGTGATTTAGTTTGACAATGAAAAAATAAACTTCCACCATACTATACCTCCTGTTTACTATATTCTAAATCAAGGTTTGATTATAACAGGGAAGAATTGGGGAAATAATTAGGGCTCATGGGTATTTTAGTAACTTCAATTTTTTTTAACGTTAAAGTGGATGGAAAGTTAACAGTTGGGCTCAAACTGCAAGAAAATACAAGTATAGTGGCTCAGAGTGCAAAAGGTTTTGAAAATGGGTGCAAGGTGCCAGCTCCACTAAACCACAGGGACGCAAATTGCATTTAACTCAAAATATAATGTTTTTATATAATTTGATACAAAATCAACCAAATAATAAATCTTGTTATATATACACAATTATAATTATAATTTATAAACATATATAAAAATAATAACTATAGGTTAAAACCATATCAATTCAGTTATCGAAAAGAGTATTAGTAAAATAATTTTAACTTAAAGATGTTCTAGTTTCAGGAAAGGTTTTGGAGCATTGAGGTTTGGACTAGAAGTGTAACATGGAACGTTGCTTGAAAAATAAAACTTTGAGGTCTAACGCGGAATTAAAATATTAAATCCAGATAATATAGAGAAGTTTCTCATTTTATGGCTGAAGATCTTGGGGAACACCTTGCTTGGTATGTGAAGTCCATTGCTGGGCTCAGTCAACATGCAGGAAACAAATGGGGCTGGCTTTGCTAAATTATATTTTAAGCCCATTATTTTACTTATTTTGTCTCACCAAGTTGTTTCCTATGGGAGGGCGATTCTTATTTTCTCATCAAGTTATTAACTCTAGTTTCTCATCTATTTAAAACATCATATGTAATTGTAATCTTTATGAGATAATAAACAAACCTAGTTACAGTTTATGGACGTAGAATTCAGATTGATCCTGAACCATAATTGTAATCTTTATGAAATAATATTCGTCTGTGTATCGTGTGTGTTGGTTCCACTACGCCACTTGATTCCTAACAAGTGTTATCAGAGCTTTGACTCGTTGAACACATGGTATTACACTGAGATGATTAGCAGAGGTTCGTTTTATCCGGTTCGAAGATGATGTCGATTAGGGTTAGGGTTTGGGTTTTTCGGCGTGGAAGGCGGAAATTTCTTGGAGCCTAGTTTTGCTCGAGATCGTGAGTAAGGTTAGCCGATCACTCTTAAAGAATAATCTTCGCTTATCTGAGTACGACCCAGGTACTGCAATCAAAATTTGTGGCCAACGGGTGATTTTGATCGAGATCAGGTTAGTACCGAAGTAAAATCCTTTTAGCTGATTTTGGTTTCGAATGGAAAACACCACATAGGATCCAATGGGGAAATTTTAAGGGTGACAAGATGGCGGTATTCAAAATAAGCTAATCTTAATAATTTCAGCTACACTGGATGGGGACACAAACCAGATGTGGGAGACTATGGCGTCTACCATTATTCATGTGGGAAGGAGACTTTAGGGGTCACATCAGGAAAGATAAGTAGGCATAAGAAGTACTGATGGTGGAGTGAGGAGGTGAAACCAAAATAAAGGATAAGAAAATGAGTTTCAAATATCTTTTGATGTGCACTGAGGAGGAGGAACGTGCGCGATTGAGGGAGAGATACAAAAGGCTAAAAAGGAGGCGAAGAAGGCAGTGATAGAGGCAAGGAACACAACATATAAGAAGATGTATGAACGCCTGGAAACAAAGGAAAGGGAATATGAAATGTTAAAGATTGCCAAAGCTAGGGAGTGTGGGAGGCAGGATCTAGGAGTAGTGAAGTATATTAAGGGAGAGGATGGGCGAGTTTTAGTCAGGGAACATGACATTAAGTTTAGATGGCAAACCTACTTTCATAATCTCTTCAACAGTATGAGGACTGACGAGCATCAAAATGACATCCTCACTGTTCAAAGTAGACGACAAAATAATTTCTGTTGTCAACTGATCACACATAGAAAGGTGATGGCGGCAATTAGGAAGATGGGAAGGCTAACGCAGTTGGTACGGACAACATCCCGATTAGGGTTTGGAAGTGTTTGGGAGATTAATCAATCAAGTGGATAATAATTTGTTCAACATAATTTTCAAATCCGGAAGAATGCCAGATCAGTGGAGGAGTAGTGTCGTAGTGCCCCTATATAAGAACAAATTGGTTTCATGCCATGGAGGTCAACCATGAAAGCCATACACATTATACGGAAGTTGATGGAGAAGTATAGGGAGAAGAAACGAGAAATGGATTCAATCCAGTACAACTGCATACAGAGGGATTAAGTTGCTAGGTCATACTATTAAATTATGGGAGAAGGTAATTGAGACTAGACTTAGGAGTGAAACCCAGGTTACGGTAAACCAAATTGGTTTCCTGCCATGGAGGTCAACCACGAAAGCCATACATATTATACGGATGTTGATGGAAAAGTATAGGGAGAAGAAACGAGATCTACATATGGTGTTCATCGACCTGGGAAAGGCATACAATAGTGTGCCTCGTAGACTGATTTGGGATAGTTTGGATCGAAGAGACATCCCTAGGAGGTATATTGACATAATTAAGGACATGTATGTTAGGACTAAAACTAGTGTTCGTGCGCCAGTAGAGGGATACCGATTTCTTCCTTATAGAGGTAGGACTCCACCAAGGTTCTGCATTGAATCCATTTCTCTTTGCAGTTGTACTGGATGAGTTGTCAAAGTCAATCTTAGAAACTGTTTCATGGTGCTTGATTTTTTCGGATGATATTGTGTTAGTTGCAGAGGGAAAGGGTTTAAGGATAAGTCGCTCTAAGACTAAGTACCTTTATTGTGATTTCACCCGGTGCATGCGACGATGAGGACTGATGTGCCTGGTTTTAGTAATTAAAAAAGAAATCATTTTTCCCAGTGCCAAAAACTTGGTGTTTTAATTCCAAAACAGTGGTTTTCGAAAAAAAAAAGATTAATTAATAAACCGTTAAATAAGATTTAAATTTATAAGTAAACGATAATTACTTAGAAACTAAAACTAACACATACGCAGAGAACCTGACGTGTATAGTATAGGTTTCTAGGGTAATACCGAGTATCGTATTCCAGAGAATACACTTTCCTCTACTCAACCTTTCATCACATTAATTAATCGGGTTTGAAAAAGAAAATAAAACGGAGGGGTTCTAAAAGAAAATTGGTTTTTAAAAAAAGTTTTGGTTTTGAAAATAAAAAGATAAAAATAGTAGGGATAGTAAAAATGCACATCTCAGGGACCCTCCGTATAGGAAGTTATTTTATAATAATAGTAGTATTAAGATTAATTGTTGGTGAGGAGGACAATGGTGAACGGTCCCTTCAGAGTTGGGGATGAGAAAAGAAATAAATAAGGGATGACGTTATGACATCTCTATGGGTCACGCACAGGGGAAGTGTACGAGTCCCCATAAAGGTGTATTCGGACTATTCGCCCGTAAGCCGACCTTCTCCAGTTGACAATGCGGTTTTGGTCAAACTCACACTGTCGTGCAGCTTTTTGAAAAGCTTAGGTCCTGCTTTGTAGGCACTTCCCAAACCACTGCCAAGCCACTCGTTTAGGCACTGGGTCCTCTAATTTATCTTCTTAAATTATTGTAGAGGCTTAATTCATATCGGGAATCCCTTCAACCTCAGTTAGCTCTCGCTTTCCGTACCGAATGATCTCTTTTACAGTCAACCCTAGCGACAGCGTATCCCCTAAGTAGGTAACAACTTTGAACACCGAAGGATCTCTCTTATAGTCAGCATGAGGGATATCATATCCTCTAAGAAGATTAATGGCTTTGTACTAACGAGGACTAGATAAAATATTCTTGTTTTATTTATATTAAAAGTGACAACTTAATAATTTATTGATCAGATAAATTTAAGTTTGGTTTAGTGATCATATGACAAACCCAACCCATAACCTCTTGAGATGAATGAAGTCCTTAACAAAGGTGGAACATAATCCTAAGGGTGTGCAATCCGAAGATCACTGGTGCACCCGTAGGGAATCCTCCCTTTGCCAAGAAAATCACTCATACATCTGGTAAGAACCATAAACGTGTCACTTAGATCTGGTCCACTTCAGAAGCCATTGCTTAGAATCCGGTTTGGATATCGGAAACCCAAATATCTGTCTCACTACCGGTTTCCTTCCCTTGGATCTAGCTCGGAACTACCAGAAGTCGTACAAACCATGATAGTTTATTTTATTATTGAAGTTAGGATTGTTTTTAAAGGTTGTCAAGTTAATCACTAGCTGAACATGTCACAAAGGTAAACAAACAAGAATTAGTTAAGAAGATAAACACACCAAACTAAAAATAAACTACTAATAATAATAAAAGTCTACAAATCGAAATGGGTTCGGAGAATAATAGATGGATACACCATAAATGGTGATCATCACAAGAACATGGATGCTTCTGACTCATAGACAAGCCTTCAACCTCCAAAATCCTATGTATCTAGTCTGATCCTCACGACCCTCGATGTTTTATTACATGTTACTACTTCTACGATTCCATTCTCAGCCAAGATAATCAAGTTAGGACAAGGCCTAACCTTGGTGGGATGTTAGGATGGCCCTAAGGCCTCCCACAAGACCCCAAGATCTCTGGAAGAAGCTTGGAAGTCGGCCCAAGAAGGAATGCTAAATGATTGAGGTGAGCTTGCTATTTATAGAGTCGTCAAGGCTTGCACGGGCGTGCACAGGGAGTGGGCACGGGTGTGCACCTGCCCCACGTACGTTCTGTTGTTGCAGAATCTATCTTGTCTGTCCTTGTCATCATGCACGGGCATGCCAGGTAGGGGGCACGGGCGTGCCAGCTGACAAAGTCAGTTTTTTTGTCTCCCAAGTTGGCTGCGTTGTCTTCTAGCGTGCGGGACTTTCGTGCAAGAGTGAATGGGCGTGCTTGGTCAACCCCGGGTCAGTTTTATCATCGTTTAAGCCCCGAAAAGGTCTTTACACATACGGGAAACATGTTGTGGGTCTCGTGTCCTCATGAATCTCCGGTTTAAGCTGATTTCACCCAAAAATCGTCTATTTTTGGGTTGGAGCTCCAATTTCCTGAAAAACACAAATATGAACGATTAAGTAGCTATAATTATCAATTTAAGCTCAATTTTGCCATATTATGAGACTTATTTATGCATGTTTTATATGTGTAATTGGTAGCACATCACAATACCCCACATTTAGACAATTGCTTGTTCTTAAGCAATCAGACACATGTCTACCTAGGGCAAACAACAATCAACAAATCCTCAATCCACTTATTTATTTTATGAGAAAAATAAAACTGCATGACACACCTAGTTAACCCTTGGATTATGCTTAAACCTATACCTGCTCACAATGTTCACTCAACACTCGGGTTTATCTTTTTGGTGAGGTTTAGGGGTGAACACTTAAGTCCGATCCGAAGTCGACACAAGTCATAATCTTGTATGCAAATCAAGTCCTCATCTCTAAACCGAATAACTAATGTAAATCAAGAGGGCTTTTATTAGGGTTGTAATGTAGGGGTGCTAAAACTACTAAAGTAAACAAAGAAAACTTTTTTTAACCAATACAAAGGGGGATGAGTCACCAAACTGCGATGGACCGTCACGGTTGAGAGGCAACAAGACGTGGAGGCGGGCGATACCAGAGTGCAACTTGTTCAGCAACAATTTCGGATAGGAGTTTGGTGGTTATTCCTCGATCCTTCATCATCACTATCTCGCACTTAACAGTGTAGTCGATATTGCTTACTTTCATGACGCGACGCTCAGCTTTGTATCGAATAGCGCCCTCCTGGATCAGCATCGTGTACTCAAACTGTGAGTAGGTTGAATTCTTGTTGCACCTGCCTTCATGAGACCAATTTCCACACTTGATACATCTTTCATACCGTTTGGTCTGTCTCTTTGCAGCAATTTTTTATTGTCCACAGAAGGGTGGATTCTGCTCCATCTATCGCCACAATTTTCTTTCATCATCCATTTTTTCAAAAATAATCTGAATCAGCTTTGGAGGCAGACGTGTCTGAGCGAAGTGGAAGCACGTGAGCAAGTGTTTATTAAGCGGATGAATTTTAAGTAAGCGAGGGGGAGAGCAAGAGAGAGATGAGAGATCATAGAGAGAATGTGGAGAGAGAACAGAGAGCAGGAGAGAGAGAGAGTTCAGTTCTTTAAGGTCTCACCGGTCAAAGACCAAAATTTTAACTTTGAAGAACTTTTATTACTTTTGGGCTCTCTTTTCGGGTATCTATATTTATTTTGGGATCTCTCCTATGTTTTTTTAGAAGATCTCCCTCATGGTCTCATCTTGTGTTGTTCCCTCTTTTTTTATAACGGCACCACCTTTTCTAGCTTGTTATCGCGAACCCTTTATGATGACAAAATACTTGAAGCTGCTCTCGTGACGCCTGGTCGGGACTCATTTTATTGGGTAAAGAAATGAAAGGCTAAGACTCAAAATGGTTTTCTAGGGGTATGTTTTATTTTGGAGAGATTCCTAAATGCCTCTATCATTTTTACCTAGTTACCGATTTTAAAACAAGAATATGTATAAACACACAAGTTCTAACCGTGTCGAACTAAGGTCGGATATCTCTCAAGCAAATGAAGCGAGCAATAAATGATATATATAAGTGTGGTGCTCAACAAGGCTCAAGAAACTCTCACGGACAAGCAGGTAGGGAAAAGCATAGATTTTAAGCATAATTTTCAGGGTATTTTCTACTTGCCATGCAACTTATTTTTCTGCTTTAATTTAATTTTAATTGGAATTTTGGATTTTATAAAACTTGTCTTATTTCGACTATCCTTTGGTGTGAACCGTTCGGCAAGGTGCCTAATAGCGTCCACTTGGATGGGTCTAATAGACTTTACTAATTTGCCAAAAGTGACCGTGAATGATGCTACGGGTATCAAGCTGCTAAGAAAGTACCGGATGACATATAGAAAATAATAAATGACCCATTAGATGCGATAAAATAAGCAGCAATAACGGTCCAGCCCACACTTAAAATTTTGCAAAAATTTTAAGTATAGAAATGGAAAAAGAGGCAAAAGAAACTAATAATCCCCTGATCGTGGCAAATCCACCAGCGTGTGGTCAAAACCCACATCCACAAAAGCAAGAACATGCAAATTGTGGCTCCACAATAATAAGTTGTCCTAAACCTGTCCTAAAATAACTAGAAAAGAAAATAAAGTAACGAAGATAAATAAAAGCAAAGCTATGGTGTATCAAGTCAACAAACCATCACAACTGTCAAGAACCACATATAATAAACCTGAGAGGGGGAAGATCAAACCTGGCTGTTGCGGCGGGGACGTGTTTGGGGCCTCGAGCGAGAGCTGGAGCTAGAGCAAGTGCAGGATGCGATATGTCGGGCAAAGTCGGCCCGGAATGCTGTGAACTCAGCGGACAATGTGTCGAGCCGATCCAAGATGGTGCGAATGATGCCCCTCCATGGTTTGCTCTGCTGACCTGGTCTGGCTACTGATGATGGTTCCGCTGATGCTCTCCTGGATGTTGCTCCTTTAGATGTTGCTGCTGAAGACTCTGCTCCACGAGTCTCTGCTGCTGCTACCTCGCCATACTGCTCTTCAAATGCAGCTTCCTCATTCCATAACATGTTCTTGTTATCCACCAGCCTTAAAACCTTGTCAAATAACTCTACAACCTTGATGGTTTTCATCACAATGGTATCAAGGGGGCGGACCCGGCCTACAGCTATCAAATGGGCCAAAGCCTGGTGGTGAAGTATCTCCAGACTGGTGGCCAGGCGGGTAATTTAGGGTCCCCTGAAAATGTGGCTGGAAGCTTTGGTGCCCCAAAACCTAGTGAAAATCTCGGCCAATGCATGAGCAAGGTTGTAGTGCCTACCCTCCATGATGATGTAGAGATAGAAGACTTCTCGCTCGTTTACTCCTCCCGTTCTGTCCTTCCGACACCCTATGGTGCTGGCTATAGCCATGTGTAATAACCTGTGAAGTGGATCTAGAAAGCTGGACATCTTATGCTTCCTTGGATTATACGAAACCTCATAAATCTGCCTCCAAAAATCATGTAGCTGCATGTCACGGGGCCACTCAAACAAACTCTCAGTGAACACGGGTGAATGAACTTCTCACTATCTGTACAATCCCAATCTAACCCTAAACTCTGCCAAAGTCATCATGTACCAACATCTGCCCATCCTAAATCTGATGCACTACCTAGAAACTCTATCATCCGCCGTCATGGGCGGGGTGTAGGAGAAAGAGGATAAGAACTCCAGAGTCAACTTGCTGTAACTATGCTCAGAGATCTGAAAGAAATGGTGCCATTAGTGAGATAGGATGTTGTAGAACCGGTGCTCCAGTCCTACAGATGTCACAGCCTCAAAATCCACTGGCCGGTAATCGCCTACTGCCTGGACCGGATGAGGAGCAAACGCCTGTAGGCGTTCTGCTCGTCACCGCCCTGGTTAAAGTATAACCAGGGATGGGTCCACTGGCCTCAACCATCTGGTGTGGCGTCAACTCCAAAGGTGCACACTCGTCGGACTACTGTAAGTACTGGGAATGGTGGGATCCTGATGAGACGGATGGTGATCTTTGAGCTGGTCGTTTTCTACTTGGCATTTCCTGTAAAACACAACAAAATCGGTTCAGTTTCTTAAATTTTAAAATTTTGCAGAAAATTAACGGTTTTGAGATCCAGTGGCTGCTCGCCCATGCAAAAGGGTGTACACGGCCGTTCGACTTAGTCAGTCAGTCTGGTTAACTACTGGTTTTCATCTAAAACACCCTAAAACAGATTTTAAACTACAAAAATAGGTTAAATTTGAAACTTAAAATGTTCTAGCCTGTTTTTAGGTGGTGCACGCCCGTGCACACTGATGTGCGCGGCTGTGCACATCTACAGAGCTGACTGGTGAACGAGGGAAATTCAAACAGTGTCTTCAAGATGGGCACGCCCATGCCCACAGATGAGCACGGCCGTGCACCTGACTGAAGTGACGGTTTTCAAACCTTTCAGAATTCCCGCGAAATCTTTCGCAAAATTTCTCAAAATTTTTTACCACATTATGTTCCTAGCACTACCCTAAGCATTTTTCTAAAGTTTCATGCACATTTTTGAGCTAGAAAGGCTAGAAATCTAAGGTTTTCTTCAAGAAATGGTGCTACTCAAAAACAAAAGAATCTGGACAGATCTGAACCTAAAAAGACATAAAAGTTGTTAAAGAGTGATTATACTTAACTTATCTTCAAGATTTATGCCTGGAACGAAGAAAAATGGTGCATTATAAGGGGTATGGGACGGACTTGAGAGTTGGGGAAGAAGGGTTTTGATTTTGACAAGGAGTGGCACAGGCAGAAGGAGCACGGGCGTGCCAAAGGAGTGGCACGGCCGTGCACCCCATTAAGGTCCGTTTTTCGTGTTTTTCAATTTTTAAACTATTTTTAAAGATATGGTTTTAAAAAAATTTAAGTGGATTTCTCCAAAATAATTTTTAAAACCCCATTTTAAGTTCGAAAACATTTTAGTTTTTAAATTTTTGAAAAATTCTCCCCCGACTCATTTTTCACTTCTCCTTTACTTACCTGGTGATCCTCATAGCATGACAAACCTCTCTCTAACGAAAATAAAGCAGAAACAAAAACCCTCCAAAAAGAAAGTTTATAAAATTGGTGGCTCCGGTTTCCTTTACGAGAATTCTCCAAGCGTGGAGAAAGTTGTGCAAAGTAATTCTCCAGCTGCTAAGGGCCAATGTTTTATTTTCAATAGAGTAGGTTTTGTAATACAAAAAGGGGTAGCGCCGCAACTTGTGGCCCGTTTACCTACGTATCACTTGTAATTGGCTGTCTTTGGTTTTAAAAAAAATCTGGAAGTAGACCTACAAAGAAAAGCTAAAACAACCGCAATCATCGAAAATAAAGGAGAAATAAAATAAAAAAGGAAAATAAAGAAGACCGAAAACAAAAAGAAAAATAAAGTGAAAAGAAAATGAAAAATAAAAATAAACAGATTAATTAAGTGAGTTGGATTTTTCTTTGGAAATTATTGTGTCCCTGGCAACGGCGCCAAAAACTTGATTTGCCTGGTTTTAGTAATTAGAAAATATATCATTTTTCCCTGTGCTAAAAACTTGGTGTTTTAATTCCAAAACAATGGTTTTGGAAAATAGATTAATTTTTACAAAACCGTTAAACAAATTTTAAATTTAAAGTAAATGATAATTACTTAGAAACTAAAACCAACACATAGGCAGAGAACCTGACGTGTATAGTATAGATTTCTAGGGTAAATATCGAGTATCGTATTCCAGAGAACACAATTTCCCCTACTCAACCTTTCATCACATTAATTAATCGGGTTTGAATAAGAAAATAAAACGGTGGGGTTCTAAGAGAAAAATGGTTTTTGAAAAAGGTTTTGTTTTGAAAATAAAAGGATAAAAATAGTAGGGATAGTAAACATGCACATCTCGGGAACCCTATGTATAGGTAGTTAATTTTATTATATTAGCAGTATTAAGTTTAATTATTGGTGAGGATGACAATGGTGAACGGTCCCTTCACAGTTGGGGATGAGAAAAGAAATAAATAAGGGATGACGTTCTGGCAACTCTATGGGACAGGCACAAGGGAAGTGTACGAGTCCCCTTATGCGTATGGTTTTAGTAATTTAGAAAGAGGTCAATTTTCCCGGTGCCAAAAACTTGACGTGTCAACTCAAAAGCATTGGTTTGGGAAAACGACTGATTTACTAAACCTCATTTAACAAGTTTTAAATTTATAAAGTAAACGATAATTACTTTAGAAACTAAAACCAACACATAGGCAGAGAACCTGACGTGTATAGCATAGCTTTCTAAGGTAAATACCGAGTATCGTATTCCAGAGAACACACTTTCCCCTACTCAACCTTCCATCAATTAACTGATCGGGTTTTAAAAGAAAAATAAAATGGAGGGGTTTTTAAAAATGGTTTTAAAAAGGTTTTGGGTTTGATAAAAGAAAAAGATAAAATAGTAGAGTTATCAAATATGCACATCTCGGGACCCTTCGTATAAGTAGTTAAATTTATTATTACAATTAATAGTTAAGATTAATTATTTGTGAGGAGGACAAGAGTGATCTTGATGTGACACCCGGCAAATTCAGGTTAACAACGTTGTCTAGATTAAAGTCTACCTTAGCGAGTCACGCGTATATTATACTTAACTGGGTTAGTTGAGTCGTGTTATGGTTCGGGAACTGTTATTTTAGTCTAGAGGATCGTTAGATATCAGTCTAGAGAATCAGTAGATGTCAGTCCTTAACCAAGTGTACAAAGGGTGACGATTCGTAGAATCGTCAAAGCATTGGGAACATACAAGTCTCGAGTCCCGGGAATTGGTGAACGAGTGTGAATGTGTTTGTTTGCAAGTATTACGTGTTTACAATCATTATGTGACTTGTCGGTATGTGAAAATGTGTTAACATATGTTAAAACGGGGTTTAACGCGCAAAATACGTAGAACCAACCCCTATAGGCGATTAGGGAGGGCTAATCGCCTATAGGGTGGCGATTAGCTGAGTATGTTAGGCGACTGGGGCATTCTCCTTAGGCGATTGTGGGCTAATCGCCTATAGGGGTGGCGATTAGCAGCCCTAATCGCCTGCAAAAGCTGCATAATCGCCTGCAACGTACTTGGCGACTAAAAACGACTATAAATACAATACTTGACCTCCTAAACTTCATTATAACAACCCTAGTCGTCCCACAACTCGCCCCAACACACACACAACCTCTGGAACACGATTTTGGATCAAAACACACGATTTCAAGCCTATTACATCAATCTATCATAAACTTAAGGTGTGGTTTTCATTCATGCAACTTTAATAATGTTTTTATTGAATCCCTAATGGTCCAGACCTGTTTATAAACGTATGTGTCTTCTGAAATTCGTTAATAATCGTTGTTAATTGGATTCTAGCTATTATGCATGTTGTATGTGTGTTTATAATTAAAAGATAGGGTTTTTGGTGATTCAAGAAGGTTTTTAACACGATATTAAGGTAGTTACAGATTGATGATGATAGCATGTTGATGAGATCTGAGTAATTGCTCATTAGGGTTTCGGTTATGCATGTTAATGTGATGTTTCATGCTATGTGTATTGTTTTTGGGATACATGGTTGCATTCAGGGCTGATAGAACGAGGTTAAACGAAGGATTTTGATTGAAATATGTATGATATGGTTGTTTGATTGATATTTGATGTTTACACACGTTCTGGGTTTGATTTGGAGTGTTAAATGCGTGAAAAACCGGAACTGCTGGGTTGATGGCGATTAGCAACCCTAATCGCCTAAGCTATAGGCGATTAGGAGGCTAATCGCCTGATATGACACCCCAATCGCCTATAGCATAGGTGATTGGGGGCTAATTGCCTTCGTTGCATGCAATTGTGATCCTAATTGCTAGTTAAGTCCTGAAATGCATGTCTTATGACCCTAATCGCCTATAGATGCATGTCTTATGACCCTAATCGCCTATAAACTCCTGATTTGCATACCACATGACCCTAATTGCCTATAGTATAGGCGATTAGCATTCCTAATTGCCTGTTGACCAACGTAATTGCTAGTTGACTTTTCCTAATCGCCTGTACTGCTGCTGTAAGTGTATCTTAGCATTCCGGGACCCGATTTGACGCCTAGGAACATGCTAGGAACCCCGTAACATATCTAATAACTCGGTAGCATGTGCTCGGACTTATTTATGTGATACTTGAACTATGTGCTATAACTTGTTGGACTTTAACGTATGTTAAGTGTGATTGCATGATTGTATGTTTGAGAGTGCAAGTACAACACGGGGAGTCTCGGGTCACCAATGGGATGTCGGGTCTTGTACATTGGGTTAGTTTAACAGTCACAGTGTTTTCAAACGAACTTGGTTATGGTCTGGATACCTAGGGACTAACTAACCTACGGGTTATTAGTCTAAGTACTTGTAACTGTCATATGTTAGGTCGCCGCTTTACGGGGCTAGCATAGCTTGCTGATCTTATTCGTATTACGAAGTAACGCAACCTAAGGTGAGTTCATGGCCCCACTTTTAACTGGTTTCACTTTTTGGGGGAGAAAACATGTGTTAAACTAATGTTTTGGTAACAACTGTCATACTATGGGTTTTCTATGGTTTACTATACGATCTTTGGAAGTCCCGGGGGGAACCATGAATGTGCGGGTTTGCACAACGGTGAAATGTGAATAGCGCTATTGGGAGTGACCAACCCCACTCGTCGGCTTGGAGGACCGGGCGGGTGCATATTGTCTCAAACAGGAACAGGTTTACTATTCGGGCACAACATCTGGTTTGCGAGTTAGTAATGGTTTTCCAATCGTAGTAGTAACAAAACATACGCCTAGCTAGCGTACTTTGGTTTACAAACGTTTATAGTATGGACAGGTTGAACTTGGTACTTTGATTACAAACCTGTGAACTCACCAGCATTTTTGTGCTGACGTAACTCTTACATGTTTTCTCAGGTCGCTAAGGTAGCACAATGGAACTAGGGCGCACGCGTCTGCACGGCGTCTAGTTAGGGTTGCATGGTTTTCGAACATTGAATAACTTGGTTTACTTTTGGATTATGTTTTGAGAATAAGCTTCCGCTGTATTTGGGGATTTTAAACTATGTTTTTAAAATTGCATATGTTCATTTAGATTTGTTTATTGTGATCGTTGACTTGGATCCTGGTTTGTCATGCGCCTCGCGGTAAAACTCCGCAAGTGGATTTTGAGGGTGTGACAGATCTTGAAGTGTTGACTCATTGATAGAGAAACGGGGCCATTACTGAGTAGAAGGCAAAACCTCCCAATGCGCGTTCGCATCAAGGTACTCCGCCCGAGCCTTGCGTGTAGCAGGATTCCCTAACTGCGGTCAAGTCTCTGATCCTCAAACTCATCTTCTTCTTGTATTGGAGGCTTCACTTCCGACCTGGAACACCGTACACCTCCCTTAACTCTCGCTTTCCTTACCGAAGGATCTCCCTTATAGCCAGCCTTGCCAACATCGTATCCCTTAAGTAGGTTAACGATCATGAAGACCGAAGGATCTCTCTTACAGTCGGCTCAGAAGACATGTATCCCCAATGGTTAACGGATTTGTACTAACGAGACCTAGAAATGAAATTCTTGTTTTATTTATCTTTAAGTGACACTTTATTATTTAGTGATCAATTAAATATAAAGTTGGTTTGATGATTGATAGCTTAATTAACCCAACCCATAACCTCCCAAGCGGAATCAAATCCTTGATAAAGGTGGAACATAATCCTAAAGATGTGCAATCCGAATATCACTGGTGCACCTGTAGGGAATCCTCCCTTTACCAAGAAGATCATTCAATCATCTGGTAAGTACCAGAAATGTGTCACTCGGATCTGGTCCACTTCAGAAGCCATTGTTTAGAATCTGGTTTGGATATCAGAAGCCCAAAGGATCTGTCTCACTACCAGTTTCCTCACCTTGGTTCTAGCTCGGGACTACCAGAAGCTGATTAAACCTCTAGTTAGTTTATTAAGTTAGAGTTGATTTTAAGTTTATTAAGTTAATCATCATTGGAACCTGTCACAAGATAAACAAACAAGGATTAGAAGAAGATAACACAACAAATAACTAAAAATAAACTACTAATAATAGTAATAAAAGTCTACAAATCGAAGTGGGTTCATGAATAATAGAAAGATACAATCATATCGAATGATCAACACAAGAACATGGCTGCTCATAGACAAGCTCCCCATCTCCTAATGCTATGTATCTATCAACCTCACGACCCTCGATGTTTATTGCATATGAACTACTCTTCGATCCCATGCTTGGTCTTGATGATCAAGGTAGGACGAGGCCTAACCTTGTTGGGTGTGTTAGGAGTGCCCTAAGGCCTCCCACAAGACCCCAAGAGCTCTGCAAGACTCCTGGAAGTCGACCTAAGACCAAGAGAATGAAGTGATATGGGATGTCTCAAATGGAAGGGGGTAGCTTGCTATTTATAGAGTTTTCAGGGCAAGCACGGGCGTGCCACTAGTGTGCACGGTCGTGCTCCTGCACTTCGTACGTTCTGTTGGCTGCAGTTCTGTCTTGTCTATCCTTTTTGTCTGAGCACGGGCGTGCAATGCATCTTGTGTTAGATTTCTTGTTCCCCGAGTTTGCTGCTTTGTCTTCTAGTGTGCAGGGCCTTCGCGCAAGTGTGCGTGGGCGTGTTGGGTCTGTCCCGGGCTGGTTTTATCACTGTTCAAGTCCCAGAAGGGCCT
Organism: Ambrosia artemisiifolia; assembly: GCA_032199755.1. Taxonomy (NCBI): domain Eukaryota; kingdom Viridiplantae; phylum Streptophyta; class Magnoliopsida; order Asterales; family Asteraceae; genus Ambrosia; species Ambrosia artemisiifolia. Next base: position 41,363,689 of record CM063525.1, read on the forward strand.
TCAAACATACAAGGAACATGCTGCAAGTCCCGTATCCTCAGGAATCTTCAGATTTTGCCTGTTTTTGCCTGAAAATCTCATGTTTCCGACTTGGAGCTCCAGTTTCCTGATAAACACAAATAGGAACGAATTAAGTACCTAAAATTAACATTTTAAGTCTAATTTTATCCTATTATGGGCCAGATTATGCATGTTTTATATGTTAATTATGTGATACATCATCCCCATAAAGGTGTCTTCGGACTACTTGCTCGTAAGCTGACGTTCTCCTGTTGACAATGCGGTTTTGGTCCAACTCACAATGCCGTGCAGCCTTTTGGAAAGCTTGGGTCCCGCTTTTTAGGCACTTCCCAACCCACTGCCAAGCCACTCATTTAGGCATTGGGTCCTGCAATTTATCTTTTTAAATTATTGTAAAGGCTTAATTCCTGTCGGGAATCCCTTCCACCTCACTTAGCTCTTGCTTTCCATACCGAAGGATCTCCCTTATAGTCAACCCTCGCGACAGCGTATCCCCTAAATAGATAATGGATTTGAACACCGAAGGATCTCTCTTATAGTCAGCATGAGGGACAGCGTATCCTCTAAGAAGATTAACGGCTTTGTACTAACAAGGACTAGATAAAATATTCTTGTTTTATTTATCTTAAAAGTGAAAACTTAATAATTTATTGATTAGATAAATTTAAGTTTTGGTTTAGTGATCATATGACAAACCCAAGACATAACCTCCCGAGATGAATGAAGTCCTTAACAAATGTGAAACATAATCCTAAGGGTGTGGAATCCTAAGATCACTGGTGCACTCGTAAGGAATCCTCCATTTGCCAAGAAAATCACGCATACATCTGGAAAGAACCAGAAACGTGTCACTCAGATTAGGTCCATTTCATAAGCCATTGCTTAGAATCCGGTTTGGATATCAGAAACCCAAAGGATCTGTCTCACTATCGGTTTCCTTGCCTTGGATCTAGCTCGGGACTACGAGAAGCCGTATGAACCCCATGATAATTTATTTTATTATTTAAGTTAGGGTTGTTTTTAAAGGTTGTCAAGTCAATCACTAGTTGTACCTGTCACAAAGATAATCAAACAAGAATTAGTTAAGAAGATAAACACACCAAATAACTAAAAATAAACTACTACTAATAATAAAAGTCTACAAATCGAAATGGGTTCGGAGAATAATAGATGGATACAACCATAAATGGTGATTATCACTAGAATATGGATGCTTCCTACTCATAGACCTTGATGTTTTATTGCATGTAACTACTCCTACGATTCCATTCTTGGCCAGCATAATCAAGGTAGGACGAGGCCTAACCTTGGTAGGATGTTAGGATGGCCCTAAGGCCTCCCACAAGACCCCAAGATCTCTGGAAAAACCCTGGAAGTCGGCCCAAGAAGGAATGCCAAATGATTGAGGTAAGCTTGCTATTTATAGAGTTGTTAGGGCTTGCACGGGCGTGCACCTGCCCCATGTACGTTCTGTTGCTGCAAAATCTGTCTTTTCTATCCTTGTGGTCTTGCACGGGCATGCCAGGTGTGGGGCACAGGCGTGCCAGCTGACAAAGTCAGTTTTCTTGCCTCCCAAGTTGGTTGCATTGTCTTCTAGCGTGCGGGACCTTCATACAAGTGAGCATTGGCATGCTTGGTCAACCTTGGGTCAGTTTTACCATCGTTTAAGCCCCGAAAGTCTTTACACATACGGGATACATGTTGTGGGTCTCGTGTCCTCAGGAATCTCCGATTTCAGCTATTTTCACCTGAAAATTATCTATTTTCAGGTTGGAGCTCCAATTTCCTAAAAAAACACAAATAGGAATGATCAAGTAGCTATAATTATCAATTTAAGTTTAATTTTGCCCTATTATTAGACTTATTTATGCATGTTTTATATGTGTAATTGATGGAACATCAAGGAGACTCAAACCATAAATCACTAAAACCATCTTAGTGATTGAGCCAACAACTATATGAGGCTCAATCATTAAGAGATTTATAACACTCTCTCATAATTCCATTATCTCTCCCAATCACTCTCTAGTTTTTTCTCATTTAGGTCTTTGATCTTCTAGTGTCAAATCTTGTAGATCCAAACTTGTAAACGTTGTTTTTGAATCAATCAATGATCATCAAACATTTATTTACTTATTGCTTGTTGTTGTTTGTGTGATTTGGATTCCGCACTCATCACACACTAGATTTACACGTGACAGAATCATAGTCTGATCCGCCATCCAGGCCTACAAGTGGTATTAGAGTACTAGGCTCCATTCTATAATGTGTATTGATCAATTACATGGTTTTTGTTGAAAATTGGATTGGTTTTTTATTGAAAATGGTTTGAAAAGCTTTCTAGTGGGTTTTTTTAATTATGTCAAATTAATATGGTTTGTGTGATTTAGATTTTGCACTCATCACACGCTTGATACACACATGATAGAAACGTAAATCTAATTCGCAATCTGGACCTACAAGTGGTATCAGAGCACTAGGTTCCATTCTACATATGTATTAATCAATTAGATATGTTTTTGGTGAAAATTGGATTGGTTTTTGATTGAAAATGGTTTGAAAAGTTTTCTAGTGGGTTTTCTTAATTCTGTCAAAGTAATCATTGGTTTGGATTGGTTTTGACAATTGAATGAATTAGGATAATCATGTGTGTGTTCTAGAGCATTTGGGATCAATCCGCATCAAATACGATTGACTTTTGAGGGTATTCAAATTAAATCTGTTAGTCAACAATAGTCTAGTTCGAAACCCTATCTCATGTGCTACTCTATTCAGTTAAGTGGCTCCTCATTTGTTTCCTTGTGTTTAAAAAAAATGATCATATATTTTACTTCATGTACCTTTATGCATATTTTGTTTTTCTTCACGTATGTATTGTGTAATATATATATGGCCAATCACTCATAGAAAACCATTCATTATATGGTAGCATTAGCATGTCGATCCTTTACCCTTCATTCTCTATCACCGGCCCCTTCCTTTCTCTAAAACCTCCGATCACTACCTCTCCTCTCCTACAACTTCTCTTCTTCATCTTCCTACCATGGTTGCCTCCCCATCAAGTTCTCATAGAACTCTATCGCTAAATACGATGCTTCCCATCAAGTTATCTCCATTGAATTATCGTGTATGGAAATACCAGATGCTTCCCCTTATATATGTTTAGAACCTATTATCTCATGTTGACGGATCCTCGGTGATTCCTACCACTGAATTTACCTAAGGTGACAAAACGGTTCTGAACCTTTTTCATGCTTGTTGGGTCGCAAATGATTAGTAGGCTATTATTATTCTCAATGCCTCCCTCTCTGAGGCGGCCATTGATAAAATACTCGATATCCACACCTCCCGTCAAACTTGGATTTCACTTGAGACTACTTATATTAATACCTCCATTTAACGAGTGCAAAACCTCGTGACCAACTCCAGCATATTGTCAAAGGCACTACCTCTATTTCTGAATTTGGTTGAAAGTTTAAAACTGTTTATGATCAGTTAGATGAAGTTTGTCAGCCCATGGATGAAACTGATAAACTCCATTGGTTTCTATGTCGTCACGGTGCTTCGTTTCAGACCTCCTCAACTGCCATTTGTGCCATCAACCAACCACTAGTTTTTTGTGACCTATTGCTTTAAGCAGAAAGCCACGAGTATTTCTTCGTTCTATTCACGGTACTTAAACCCCCGTCGTTGCCTTCACTGAAACTCCCGATTCGCTAATAACCTTCGTGGTTGTGGGGGGGGGGGGGTCGTTTTAAATGCGGTAGTTTCTCTGGTAGTCTTGATTGTGGCCGATGAACACCATACTGACACTTATGCCCCAATAATTGACATTATGCAAATATATACATGTCCAGATCTTGCACTGTTTGTTGGGAATCCCGATAATTGTTTTAATATTATTTTATAAAATCTGATTTTACAAATATATAGATTACATAACTATTATTAGTTTATCAAAGTGCGGATGCGTGGAAATATTCAAAAGATGGATAAATCTCCAAAACAATGATTTAGTTACAGATTAAACAGATAATGAAATAAACACAACCATAAGGGGCTTTAGTTTTACACCTTGAAAAAAAACCAAAGCTTCGTGTAATGGATGTAACAAACGATTCCATTAGTAAACTATATCACAAATCCCCGAGACTTCAGAGATCTAACCCGAACATAATGTACTAGATCTGATATGAAACCTCAACACGGGGCTGCACACAAAACGAGGCAACATCACGTAATGGCGGGGTGAAGGGGAGACGGTGGCGTGTGGGGTTCACGCGGCTGGTGCACCTAGTCCATGGGGTCGCATGCGGCTGATGTGAGTGGTCGTAGGATGGTGGTGGTTTGGTGGAGGTGGTAGTCGACGGTGAGGTAGGTGCCGATCGGTAAAAGGTTGGGGTGTTTGTGATTGAGTAAAACTCTTAACCATTTGTGTTCATCTCCATCTAGGGTTTAAAGTTAATATCTTTTTATAGATCTTACGATTACACTCTAATCCCTAGATACTACTCCTTGTCCCATAAGGATTAACCTTTTAAGTAGCCCTTTAATTAAAATACACCGTTAACTTTGTATTTAATTAAATTATAATTGTTTAACTAATTGTACAATTCATTAATTAATTTTTATTATCCAATAGTAAAACACGCCATCGTTAACACTTAAATGATCAAGTCAATTATATGTTTCCGTTTATTATCCGATAATAAATCATCCCAGTTTAATGCTTTAAACGAATAACCATCTTTATTTAATTATTCATAATCCTGACAAATGTTTCTCTAAGCAATTAGCCTATGATTATTCCAAATAATGAATTTAATAAATAATGCTCTAAATATTTATCATCGCTTTTGTTTGCCTTTTGTGATATATAATATATAACTATTTAATATTATTCTTTGTTAGCAGTCCAAAATGTAACTTTTCAGATCAATTGTACTTTAATTGTCACGTTAATTAATCGATGATCGGACACCTAGTTCCAACAATCCCCAACTTGGATGATTCTCAAATGTATCCTTTAACGCTTGACAAAATTGGACGCCTGCCAGCATTGCACTATCCTATGAAATATGACGACTTATTTTTGTCAACTATTTATTCGTGTTCAAGTAACTCTTTACCAAACCAAGCATATAGTCGTGTGATAACCTTATCAATTATTCTTTATGTATGGAACATCATTGAACATAAGATATGGATCCACTTCATTCTCATATTTATTTGATTATTCTTGTTTCTCGTCTTAAATTCAAAGTAGCCTGACAAACTACTCTTTATTTGAGTGTGGCCACACATTCATACTAGTCGAATATACAAGGGTGCCAGAATGTTCAGACTTCTTAGTTAAATAGCACATAATTTATTTGATAGCATACAACTCTCACTTAGCTTCAGTTTTATTCTCAATCATATATCCTTATTACTACCTTTTCACGATGTAGTGTTAGGTAAGGTCAAAGAACAAACCTAAACTAATGTAAGTTCTAGTAGGATTCTTAGGTTGAAGGATATAAAGATCATACCACTTCCAAAACTTCTTATAAAGGTGATCTATAAAGACAGTTTTCAAGCGAGTTATATCCAATATCATTCTCAAATGCATATCTATTAATATTGGCTCTCAACACCTTGAGCTTTCATCTCATGAACGACCAAGCATCCATAATACTCTTAATTCAAATTAATTCACATGAATCTGATTGATTACGGACTTTTAGAATACCATATTCAAGGATACTTAAACGTACTAATATTCAAACATAGAAACATTGTTTATAAGGCATCTAACTGTTAGATCCAAATAAATAACATATGTTACCTTACTGTTCAATAAACACGAAATACTAAGTTACAGATCAATGTATTCACCACGATCAATTTAACACCCCAAACACTGGCTGAAACATTGTGGCGCAAGACAATTTTTTAATAGCTCATGACCAATTATTAAAATTTAATAATTCATTCTTACAAAATAGTTATTCATACAAAGATTCAAAGATGTGCAAATTATTCAAATAAATTACATAATTCTAATATAAAATTAATCTAGGTCCAAAGCTTCTATGTGATCTCAAGCTTAAGAAGACTTCAAGTAATATTCCCTAAAACATGTGGAAAAATAATTTTGATCAACAAAAATGTCAGTGAGAATACACAAGATTCGCATATGGATCCAAAAAGTTGAGTTTAGTAGATTTCATTTAATCATGTATCAAAAGCAATTTTGTGAAAACAACACATTTAGAAACAATGAATGTAAGAATGTGGCCTAACTCCACGAGTTAGTCGTCGTATTTGTGAGAACAAATGCGTTGGGTTACAACATCTTACAAACACAATAAATGGTGTACAATCATACCTTAGTTGGCATAGCATGCAAAACAAAGTTATGGTTGCGGTTTCAATTATCCTTGTACACCCTAGACAGTGCCAAATAGATGGGATGGATTTGTCATACCTGTAGCACTATAATCTACACCGTTAACTTGATCAAAGTTAACGACTGTATTAGATTGAATAACATATAATAGTTCAAAAGATTGCACAAAGGTAGCATACAAAAAGTTTAGTTCACCAAGTAATGTTTAAGATAAAATGTATAGTGACAATATTTTAGTGACATGAGTAATTGTAGATACTAACACATATTCCACCCCAAAATATGTAAAAGATAAAAGGGCCTATGTAAACTTACCTTGCTACAGCAATTAGTTCATAATAAAGCTTGGTGATGAAATGGTAAAGAGAATTCCCGAAGAATTAACCTAAATTGTTTAGTTACAATGTCTAATGAGTTTGATGAACTTAGTTTAGAGCCTATTGTTTATAGGACTATAGGCAATTAGGGATTCTAGACCTAATCTGGAAATAATTAGGATTTTATCGATTATTAATTATTTTAGAAATAATTAATGGTTATTGAATTATAAGTTATGATCAATTTAGACTTAACATGAATAAAGATTGTATTTATTGCAATAATATACATGATGGGTTTTAGGTGTTCACAGATAATTTCTAAGCATAATTTATTAAATAATTAACTTAGATTTAAAAGAAATAATTAATAAATAAATTACTTATTTAAAGCTTGAATAAAAGTAACTTATGTAAGTTTAATTTGATACAAATTGTTTTACAAAAGCCTATTTGATTAAAATAAGTTTGGTGGATAAAGTGTGTTCATTTACAAAAACTTACTAAAACAATTCTTTTATTTTTTTTTGGTTTTATTTTATAAAGACTGGTTTGTTTTTAATTGTTAAAAGGAATATATTAAATAAGACATAACTTTGCAATTAACTTGAGAAGAATTTTAATGTGAGAAGAGAAAGAAGAAGTGATATAATGTTACACATATCAAAATTCATCCTCATATATCGAAATTAATTACTCCCTCTATAATTAATTATTCATTAACACTTTATCCTGTACATATCAAATTTGTCTTACAATGTTACACATATCAAAATTCATCCTACATATATCGAAATTAGCATACGTTAATTTTACACATATAAAAATTCATCTTATATATATCCTACACATATCAAAATTATCTTTTATTGTAAATTAAGATTGCTTTAAAAGATAATATATTTTAAATTGTATTATGAGTTTCATTTATTTAACTAGTTTAAAGGGTTACAATAATTTAATCATTTATTTAACATTAAATACATTTATTAATTGGAGGATGTTTGTTAGTTTAAACTTGTTTTTTCTTCTTATAATGCATTTTTTTCTCATTTGAACTATTTAATATTATATGGTGGCGAGTTCAAATGAGAAAAAAATATCTTGTAAGAAGAAAAAGAACAAATTTAAACCAATATTAATCTTTCATTTAATAGTTGTATTTAATGTTATATAAATTATTATTTTTTGTAACTCCCTAAATTAGCTAAATAAATGAACTTATAATTCATTTTTTAAATATACTCCCTCCGTCCCATTTTAAATGCCTATTTTTCTACTTTTTGTTATCCCAAATTAAATGTCCATTTCTAAGCAATTTCCAGTGTTGCCCATAAAAGACAAAAGACAATCAAAGATTTGAAATAATAACTTGAGGATATTATTGTCATTTTACAACTCAGAGAATATACAATCAAAGATTTCTTAATCTGTGTGTTTGTGGGCCCATGACATCTAAAATGGGACGGAGGGAGTATATTCTTTTAATGCAAACATAATATAGGGTGAAGTATAATTTTGATGCTTGTAGGAGATAAGTATGATATATTTTTTATATGTGTAGGATAAATGAGAAGAAACTGTGTTGTAAGAAGAAAAAGAATAAGTTTAAACCAATAAAAATATTCTAATTAATATTTATATTAAATGTTTGTAACCCCGTAAACTTGTTTAATAAATGAAACTCATGACTCATTTTTTCAAAATATATCCTTACAAAACAAATGTAGAAATGTAGGATGCCTTTAGGATGAACTTCAATATGTGTACGATTAATTCAAGATGTGTAAGATAAATATATAATGATATATGTAGGATGAATTATGATATGTGTAGGACAGAGTGGTTTGACTAATTAATTAGTTAGAGAATAATTAATGTTAGAAGAGGTACATTATATATTTCTTTTTCTTCTCTCATTTTTTTTTATTTTTTGTTTCTGAATGGGGATGACGTGAGAAAGAGAAGCTCTGAACTACTTTTCAAGTTTTTTACTTAAATTTTGAGTTATAGTTTTATTATTATTATTATTATTATTATTATTATTATTATTTTGCATTTAGTTAGGAGTTTTCTAGTCCTCTCAATAAAATAAGTTTTCTATTGAAATCATCCCCTATATATATATATATATATATATATATATATATATAGGATGTATCCTTAAAGGGATGAGTTAAAATAAGAACTAGGTTGAGTTGTGAGAGTCATATGAACTCACTTAATAACCACACATTTAATTAATTGTGTAATGGATTTGTAGTTGTAATTAAGCCACAATAAATATTAAATAAAATATTAATTTTGTTACACCAGTGTAGTCATTTTATTACACCGGTGTAAGGATGACGTAAATTTTTTACTTTATTTTTTTCATTGTTTGTATATTTCTTAGCTAGCAATTTTTACATTAGTGTGTAATTTTTTTTTTAACTCGCATTTTACATCAAAATTTTCACGACACAACTCAACCTAATTCTCATTAGTACCGAATCTTATCATTAAATTACATAATCAATTCAACACTTTCAAACATGTATTTAATATCACAAGACAAAAAAAATTTAATAATCACCCTTCAACTTAATTATCAAAACTTATAATTAAAGCAATGAACACAAACGAATTGACAGCCTAAAAAGGTTTGGCAGACAATTTAATACACGTAACTCGACCATTATTTGCATAAAAAAATAGATTTAGATTCTATCACCCCCAAAGCAACCACAAAAGCAAAGCAAAAGCATAATTTCTTCAAATTAAAGTCCTTTAAACAACAATAACACTACTAATAAATATTAGCGGCCGATGGAACCTAAGCAGTCAAATTAAATTCCACCATTTTTTCTCAACATCGACTACTGTATTATTCTATTAGTGGTGTAAACGAGCTCTGAAATTTGGGGTCGACTCGTTAAAACTCGAATTTAAGCGAGCATAAAACAAGCTCAATCTTAAGCGCCCCGGGTATCTCATATAGAGTTCAAGGCCGCTCACAAACCTAAAATGTTTTTTTATTTATATAAAATTCATTATATATATATATACATATAAGATATATATATATATATGTATATATATAAGGTAAGGATCCTAAGAGAACACTAACCTAATTAAGAACCGTGATACCCACTCCGTACAAGAACCGTGATGCACATCATTTGCATAAAATAATGAATCTGGTGCAACCCCGTCTATGGCATCATCAAAAAGATTAGATGAATTTAAATAGGAGATCATTGTTTCCACCGGTCATACCAACGTACACATGCCAAATCAATAGATCTTGAGACGCGACTGTTTGTAGTATTATGTTTGGACCATTGTGATCACCTCGAGTGTCTTGGCCTTTCCAAGCAGTTAGACATGCCGCCCATTCCCAATGTGTGCAATCAAGGCTACCCAACATCCCATGGATACCGTGTATTCTTTGATGGGTAAAGTAGAAAAGGGGGATGTCACTAGAGATCGGCCTCCCCAGATATCCCATCCATATAGATCAATAATGCCAAAGAAAATATAATAAACAACAATAATAATAAACATCAAAATATTTGACATTTATATAACTAAAAAAATATTTAACAATAATACAAAAATATACCTTCACAAAAATGGTGACGATAATCCTAGCACTTGCGTTCACACATTCTTAAATACTCAACCCATGCATCGATCGACATGACATATGCAAGTTGATGAATAGAGGACGTACATTTTTGCAACACAAAAAATCGAAGTTTATGTCTTGCATCATGTCTTTGTTTGAAAAATATATATCCACGTTCTAAATCGCCACTAATTCAAAGACAACGACTTATACGAAAGTGTCGACAAAATTGCTCATCATCATACAACGGATTCACAGAAAAATAATCATTCATCAAACGCCAATGAGCATCTTCCCGATCACGTTCAAGTGGTGCTTGTCTAGTACATGGTGAAATTTTGTTTCTTCTCTTAAATGTTGATCACCTCCTGTGTTGTGGTTAAAAGCAACTCATTGAGCGTGCCCGATTCAGGTGGTGAGTCGGACGGAGAGTCGGAGTGTGGCAAGTCGGATGAAGAGTCCGAGTGTGACGACATTTTGTTAAAAGTTATAGAGATTTGGGAGTGGTTATTTGAGACTGAGTGTGGTGTGGAAAAAAATGAAATATGTGAGAAGTGTGAGAAGGATTAAGAATTGATATGTAGACATCATTTATTGGACTTAGTCAGATAATGTTTTGGATTGTTTAGGCTAAAATAACACCAAACATAACAATTAAAAACACAAAACAAGTTATTCTAGGCTTAAATCTTAAAACACCATGCCAAGAACATATATTTTAAAAACTATTGTGTTTTAGCTATATTTTAAATTTCATAGTTATAATACAGTAAATTGTGTTTTACATTGTTGTGCTTAGTTTTTTTCAGCAAAAACAACTTAAAACATTATTGCTAAATCCAAAACATGATACATATATGTCAATTCTTAATCTTTTTCACAAAATATGGCCTTTATACCTAAACCTTTACCTGTGTGTGTGTGTGTGTGTGTGTATATAGGATTAGGATCCTATGAGAACAAGCTTGAGTTGAGAGAACCGTGAGAACTCCGACGTAAAATGTGAATTTTAAAAAAAAAATTATACACTGATGTAAAAACAAGTAACTCTGTCGTAAAAAAATATATATTTACGATGGTTTTACACTAGTGTAAACAAACGTGCACATTTATGTAAAGCATATAAGTAAATTAATATTTTATTTAACATTTTATTATGTTTTAATTTACAACCACAAATTCATTATTAAATAAAATAAGTGTGTGATTATAAAGTGAGTTCCTTAGTTCTCTCAACTCAACCTTGTTCTCCTTTTAGAGCATTTACATTAACAGCTCAATCTCCATCTCTATAATTACATTAAAAATCATTACCTTTCTTTCTTCTTTTCTATTTAATATTACTTATTCTATACTTTTATCATTAACTTTTCTCTTTCCTCTACTCACAACCACTTTTAAAAATATTAAAAAATTATGAAGGATGAATAGTGTCTCCTCCAAATTTACTGGTGAATAGTGTCTCCTCCAAATATTTTCTCTCTCCTTTACTCACAACCACTTATACACACTCTATATAATATAGAGATCACACTCACACCACTATAGAGCAGCTAATGTGAATGCTCTTACCCCTTCCCGATATATATATATATATATATATATATATATATATATATATATATATATATATATATATGGAAGGGATATTGTGAAAACCCCTCCTTATATGGTAAACCTTGGAAACCCAATCTTGGTCATCCATCTCATTAGATCTATGGATGAGATTCATTGTGTGTACCTGATATGACTTATAATATTATTTTAATGCTTAAAAGGACATGCAAAGGTATTTTGGTAAAGTTGCTTTAGGGTCATGTCACACCCTCTCTCCTACTTTTTGTTTAAGAAAATATTATTATAATGGGTCATGTCACATCATCTCTCCCATCACTCCTACTTTTTGTTTAAGAAAATATTATTATAATGAGCAATGTCACACTCTCTCTCCTACTTTTTGTTTAAGAAATATTATTATAATGGGGCAAGTACAAATAATGTGTTAATGTTGCATACGAGGGTAACATCTGTTAGTTGGTCATAAAGGGCTAACATATATTAATCTAATATGATAAAAGTTAAACCTGTTGCCCCCATATACCCATGAGAAGATCTAACCTTTGTTATTATGAGTGGTGTGGTAACATATGTTAAACCTGTTGCCCCCATATACCCCTATAGTTTTCACTTCATAAGTTTACTAAGAAAATAAAGCACACAAACTATTAACACACGTTATTACAAAGTATCATCACAAACTATTGAACCACACAAAAACCTACCCATGACATTCAAATGAACTGCATGGAAGGTTAACATGTGTTAGTTGGTCATAAAGGTTAACATGTGTTAGTTGGTCATAAAGGTTAACATGTGTTAGTTGGTCATAAAGGGCTAACATGTTAAACTTGTATCATTTGTCAACCTTTTTGTCTTTCTTACCACTCATGTGTTTCACTTCATAAGTTTACAAAAGAAATAAGTAAACATAACATACAAACTATTAACACACATTAGGTTAACACATGTTATTTGGTAACACGTGTTATTACAAACTATCATTACAAATTAGTAAACAAGAGATAAACCTACCCCAAGACATTCATATGAATCTAGTAACTCTATACATTGAGTACAAAAAAACGTTATTAAAAAGTTTACTGAGAAATAAAGTACACAAACTATTAACACACGTTATTACAAAGTATCATTACAAACTATTAACCACTTTAACAAAATAAATCTAGTAACTCTATACATTGAGTACAAAAAAGAAAAGTTATTAAAAAGTTTTTCTACATATTTTTCTCGGCTTCCTTCGACTTCGTTTGTTAACATATGTTAACCAGTGGGGGTCTTCATTATCAACTACAAAACAATAGATGCGATATTAACCGGTGTGACCAACTCATCATCTAACATAATAAACAGGAGTAACACATGTTAGTCGGGGCCCAAATGTGAACATGTGTTAACAAACACAATTGTTACGATCAAAACCTATCGTGTAAACTTTCTTCATGACTCAAACACTTGACCAATGTCGCCCTTCCTACCACTTGCCATGGTCAGATCCGACTTACTCAAAAAAAATCAAGGTCAGATCCTTTTCTAATTGGACCACATAAATGACCAACATGGTTTAAGAGATAATAGCAGTACCAAATAACACATGTTAACCTATATTGCTCGCGAGTAACTCGGCTCGTTTGCACCCCTCGAACAAAACCCAAATAACACATGTTAACCTATGAATTATGATGTTATATTATTTTTACTAATACACTCTATACTATACCTAGGAACACCACCGATCGTGGGTAGCACCGTCACCGCCATATTTGAACCCCAAACACCACCGTCACCGTCACCACCATCTTTGAACCCTCACCACCACCCTCACCACCCTCCTCTTTCCCCCCTCTGACTTAGTACAATATATATGGTGGTAGTGGCGGAACCAGAATTTTTTATCCGGAGGGTCAAAATATTTAACAAAAAATAAAACGAATGACAAATTTTAAAACTTAACATTTTTCTTAGCTAAATAAAAATAAAACAAATAAAGGGAAAATTGGTGAAGACTATGAATTCAGGTAAAATGAAAAACTTGTTTTTTTTTTTGCAATTGGGGTTGGTGGCCTAATGGTAGAAGCAAAGCTTCTAGGAACACCTAAGGGGGAGGTTATGGGTTCAAGTCCCATAAGGAGAAGAAATTTGCCGTTCAAAAAAAAAAATAAAAAAAATTAAGTTTTTATATTAATAAATGTTTAGCTACTCTTTATCTAGAAAGTAGAAATAATAAAAAGAGTGATATGGAATTGGAATGATGTTAACCGGCAATAGATTTTTGACTCTATTTATTAGATGTCTAATGACAATAATACCCTTCATCTTCAACATCATCTTTTTCACACCCATCCTTTCTTCACCTTCTTTTCTGTAACTAAGCCATAAAACCATTAATCTAAAAATTCTCCGTTGACACCTTCTTAAACGTTTCTCTTATTTTCGTTGCAATTACCATTCAACTAACAATCTTGAGGGGTCAAAACACAAAAACTCACCAGATGAAAGATCAAAACGCGTAGTGTCCGCTAACTACCGGAGGGTAAACTGACCCTTCTGACCCCCCTGTAGTTTCGCCCCTGTATGGTGGTGGTGGTCGATGTTGATGGGGGTGGTGGTCGATGTTGATGATGGTGGATCTCTGTATCTCTGGATCATCTTTCAATGCTTCTTCTTTAGTGGTGGTCGATGTTGATGATGATGACCGTGGTGGATGTTGATGATGGTGGTGGTGGTGGTCGATGTTGATGATGATGGTGGTAGATGTCGACTTGCAGATCTAAATCTAGTTTTTTTATTTTTGAGAGATTGAGTGAGTGAGTGAGTGAGTATGGTTTAAAAATAAAAAAAGGATGGGATACAAACCTTCTCTTGTACTTGATGGAGATTTCCTAGATATTGTCAAAAGATGTCATATGTGAAATGACCTCCTTACCCTTTTCTTATTAATAAATTGATTTTGAAACATGATGTGGCTTAATTCTAGCCACATATTGGGTTTCTAAGGTTTACCATATAACTTGGGTTTCTTGTTAATACTTATACTCTCTCTCTCTCTCTCTCTCTCTCTATATATATATATATATATATATATATATATATATATAAGTTCTTTTAATAAAAAAATGTTTTTTTAAATTTTTGACCGTTACCAAATGGCCAAGTCAACTCAGCCACACATTTTAGCCCTTTGGCCATCGTTATTCGGCTGATGAGTATTTAATAGTGCCCCCTAATGACACCCGAAAATGGAGGGGCGCTATTGAACATAAAAGCACGTACGTAGCAACGAGCATGATTCCACCCCGCGTAGCCTTTATTTAAACAAACAAACCCCGAACCTAAACAAACTCTCTTTAGCCCAACTTTGCCCGTTTACTTATTACTCCCTCTGTCCCATTTTAAATGTCTATTTTTGCACTTTTTGTTATCTCAAATTCAATGTTCATTTCTAAGCAATTTTCAGTTTTGCCTATAAAATACAAAACACAATCAAAGATTTGAAATAACAACTTGAAGATATTATTGTTATTTTATAACATACAAAGATTTCTTAATATATTTGTGGATTTGGTTCAAATGAGAACCTTTCCCCAAATTGAGAACTGAGAGAACCATTCTGGGTCACACATTTCTCTAAGGCAAAAAAAAAAAACTTTTTTTTTTTTTTTTTTTTTTTTGCAAAAATCGCTGCTTTATATGTAAGAAATTTTTTTTTTTTTTTTGTATTTTTTTTTTCAGTATACACATGTGTATAATTGCATTATACACATATGTATAATGCAATATACACATATGTATGACTGAAATATACACATATGTATAGCTGAAAAATGCTATATACACATATGTATAATTGCTATATACACATATGTATAATTGACATCTATCTATATATATATTGCAAAGGGATTAATCCTACATGTCATACTCTTATGCAATCTCTCCTTTGAGAGATGCCACATAGGATGTGATGTGGCAAGTGTAAACCAATTAAAAAAAAGGAATAAATATGATTTAACCTAATCTATTATAATCTTTAACCTAATCTATTAAATACCTAATCTACTAAATCTAAATATTAAAACTTTATTATTTTTACTCTCATGTTTCCTCCCATAACTTTTAAACGTTAATATATTTTATATACGAGATTTTTTAAAGAAAAAAATTACACCAAATTAACGAGCGTTTTATTATCTTTCCAACGAGTACCATAGTGTTATATAAAAAACGGAGAAAAAAATGACTATTTTTTGTAACCCAACAGGTATTGTGTCGGGTTTGGGATTAGTTTAAAAAAATTGTGGGTTTGGGTCGGGTCTGGGATTATGTGATAGATTTGTTTAAAATAATAATAATAATATATTTTATTATGTCATATTAGATATTTCAACCCGGGACGCTCCCGGGATAAAAACTAGTATACACATATGTATAAATGAAAAAAAAATTCAAAAAAAATAAAAAAAAAATTTTTCCTTGCATAAAAATGTGCGATTAAAGCAAAAAAAAAAAAAAAAAAAAAAAATTTGCCTTTATATGAATTGTGTGGCCCAGAATGGTTCTCTCAGTTCTCAAATAGGGGTTGGTTCTCTTAGGATCCCTACCCATATATTTGTTTGTGAGCACATCACATCTGAATTTAAATTAGGACGGGAAGATTATATGTTTCAACTTAAAATAAAGTCCTTTAACAATGATAATACTAGCCAAAATGGTCAAATTAAATTCCCCCAATTTCTTCTCAACATCAACTCACTAGTATCATATCATCATCATATGTAGAATTGTAAATTATTAAAGTATAAAAAAATTACTTTTTTATTTCATAAAGCAAACCACAATTCGAATCCCAATCTACCCCCCTCATACCCCTCCTATTCCCTTAAAACCCTCCCATCTTTTCTTGATTTTTTGAAGGGAAAGAGAGAAATTTTAGTGGGATTTGTGGAAATGAAGGCGTACCGTAATGGGTTTCTTTCACAAGTCCATAAAGTTTGATAATTTCCTCAAACCCATCACAAATTATCAATCTTTTTATTGAAAATTTTGTGGGTATGTTTTGGAAGTTGATAAAGATTGATAATTTGCCCATACCCATAACAAATTATCAATCTTTTTGTTGAAATTTTTGTGGGTTTGTTTTGGAAGTTGCTAAAGATTGATGATATGTCCAAACCCATAAGAAATTGACAATCTTTTTGTTGATATTTTTGTGGGTTTGTTTGGTTATGAGCATGGTATGCAAGTCCAGTTGAAGATTGGTTGGTTGATATAGAAAGTGTGTGTATTTTTTGTAATTGGGTTGGATTTTATTTTATTTTTGTGGGTTGGAAGGAAGATGTTGTTATGCAGGATGATTCATAGGAAGAAGAAGACAGGGACAGTGCCTGTGTATTTGAATGTGTATGATCTTACTCCTATCAATGGTTATGCTTATTGGGTTGGTCTAGGTGTTTATCACTCTGGTGTTCAAGGTTATTCATTTAATCCTTTCATTTGATTGCTTTTGATTGTTCTAAAAGTTAATAAAATGATTGCAAAGTTACAAGTTTATGTTTTTTTTAATGTACAATAATTACTGCAACAATTTGAGTTTTTGAATTGATTATGTTATGATGGCGGAGGCTATACGAACGCCACGATGTACTATACATAAACCACTGATCATACGGTCCCCGTACGAGTTATGATCTTAAGAGAGGGTGGTGGTACAAGTTATACGACTGTATGATGTGTCGAAATCGACATAGACGTGACTGATGTGACAGTGACAGGATTACACTGCCCATATGTGATCATTAGTATATGACCTTTCTATCAACCCTCTATACGGCTTGGCCCATCTGATGTGACAGGCAAGCTGGTGTACACTTTTGGTGTTGGTGATTATGCCATCACCCGTCGTGATTTTGTAATAGCTTTAGTTTTATCACTTTAGGATCAGAGCATTGAGTCAATGATTAGAGACATGTAGACAATGCGTTCGAGTTACCAATATTGTTCAAACCGTGGATCCGTGGTGCTCTACGGTTCATGGTACCCTTTACTATTTTAGTGTTGAATTCTTTTGATATAATTATCTCTATGGTAGATCTCAATCAGTTGTAGAACCTTACCCTACTAGTTTGTTGTTGAGGAAACATAAGATAAGATGATAAGAGGTGTCATCCGTCCGTGTCAGTTTTGTTTTTTGATTAATTTGTTAGATAAGAGTTGACTACGCAAGAATGACCTATTAAAATAAATGCTAGATTACATTTTTACGATCATTAAATTATACCGAAGATGTAAAAACATAGTTACTATCAAAGATTGTAATAAGGTGTGATTCTTGATATTTGGCAGTTCATGACGTAGAATATGCATTCGGTGCACACGAACATGCGACAACAGGGATATTTGAAGTGGAACCAAGGAAATGCCCGGGATTCACATTCAGGAAATCAATATTGATAGGACGAACAGATTATGGCCCACGAGAGGTTCGATCATTCATTGAAAAATTAGCAACAGAGTTCACCGGAAACAGTTATAATCTCATCACAAGAAACTGTAATCACTTCTGCAATGACATGTGTCTACGGTTGACCAAAAGGGCGATTCCTAGTTGGGTCAACAGACTGGCTCGACTTGGTAAGTTCCCAAATTTCTATTATTTTTTCATTATTTACCCTATGTTATCTAAGAAAACTTGAATTATTTTTCAATTTAGGGTATGTTATTAGATAAGAGTTAGTTGCAACTTGCAAGATTTATAAATTTGCTCAACTTATGGTTGAAATTGCTTTGAAAGTCATTTGCTCCTTCTTAGAAGTTTGAAATTTAGAGGAAAACTTCAAGTTTAAGTTGTAACGTTAGACTAGATTATAGTCACAACTTACACGAACGCGTTTGACTATTTGAAAAACGTTTAAAATAACTTTTGGAATCTTGTTGACCCAAGATATTATGTTGGGACTTTAATATGTTATGGAGCAGTCAAGACTTAAAAAGAGTATGTTAGGATGGATGCAATTTTGGAGGCTTCCTAGCATATGCTTATAAATTATAATCGCTGGTCCATACGATAAGAGAAGACTTTGACTTTTGAGGTCAACACGAATTACCTTAAACGGTAAATAAATATATTGATATTTTAACGTTTTTTTATTAATTTCTTATTACAAGTTCATGTTCTTGTGTAGCAAATAAGTTTTAGATACATTTAGTGGACCGAGGCGAATTCCCACATGATCCCATGTTTATGATCAGTAGAATCCATGAATCAAGATTGGTTTTTTATACTAAATAAACATCTACATTTAAGATACAAACACAAATATGAAATTATGGATCTTGTTTGGCTCATTAGTTTTTTGTGCTCTATTATCAAAGCCATGTTAGCCATAACTTATGCTGCCAAAAGTTAAAAAACTGTCAATCACATGTTAAAAACTTAAAAACAATATATTACAATTTACAACTAATGATCCATTTAATCGTCGTGTATTTTGAAGGTTTTCTTTGCAATTGTGTCCTTCCTGCTAGTCTAAATGACACGAAAGTGAGACAAATTAGAGCAGAAGACGATTCCAACGCTGAGAAAAAGCTTAGAACACGTTCAAACCGGTTTGCATCAACATCTAAACCTCAACCAAAGGTGTCCTCTTGTTCTTCAAGTCCGTCGACAACAAAAAACGAGTCTTCGGGAACAAATATAAAATCGTTAACAACCAATAAGGATAACAAAAGATAGTGGATTTGTGCTGTTCTTGAGTGGAAGAACAATAATGCATCATTATGATCCAAAATTTGTTGAAGTTGAAGGATTTGTTATAGAGTTTGTGTGTTGTTTTACAAAAGTGGACAGGTTTATTTTAGTTTTGAAGTTGGTGGAATGTATATGCAGCAGCCCATAAGTAATGAATGTGAATCTAGTCACAGTTCAAATGGCATTTAAGTTGCTTTCTAGCACTTTGTTATGGGGAGTCATGATTTGATTATTTTATTTTTATGATATTGCCATTGGGATTTACATGGTCAGAGACCTCTCCATGTGATTGGGTATTAATTGTTATATTCTTGGTCCAAAGATATGCCAAAAAATAATAATAATAATAATAATAATAATAATAATAATAATAATAATAATAATAATAATATTGACTCTGTGTATGTGTGTGTGTTAAGCACATCATAAAGAGTGTTATATTTTAAGATTAGTAACAAACAAAATTCTGAGTTGACATCTTACCACAAGTGAGAACGATGTATTCTTTTAAGAGTTTAAGATTATTTAAGTTAACCTCACACTTATGTGATACTTATAAAAAGATACTCATAAATCACTAAAAGATAACCTTGAGTTCCACCTAACTTGTTTGGAGATTGATTGAGATGTTTGAAGCGTTAGCACATTGAAATTCGTCGGAACTCAATGGAACTGGAATTTAAATTCAACTCTTTACCCCTTTGGTCCTTGAAGCAGAAATCTAAATTCAGTATATGATCGGAGAATGAATAGACCGAAATTGAAAGAATTGTGTTAAATTTCTAAACCATAGGACTGTAATTAAAAAGAATAATCTCAAATTTCCTCTAGTACAAAAACTCTTTAACATTCTTTTTAGTTAGTGAAGTAAGTTAATAAAAAGAATTATAATCCCTAGTTCTCTTATCAATGTATTTGCCACCATCATCCTTTGTCGTTGCAATCAACACGATTGTCATCACCATCCCTACAACTGTTGCAATCATCGCCACCTTCACCTCTGTCACCCTTACGAGTCTACAACAATCGTTTCCAAGCTATCCCCTGATACTATTTATAGAAGTTTTCCATAAGTGTTTAATCTGAACTAAGATCAACATAATTATAAACCTTTGCAACAACTTTACTATCTTCGATAACGTTGGTCTTGTACAACTTGAGGTAGTTATCTTCTTTACCTTCAGAATTTAATGAATTCTTGTTGATATTTATGTACAAATGTATAATTTGTTAACTTGTCACAAAACTTTTGAAGCATTCAACTTGTCATTTGTATAGTGTATAGTGTATACTTGCATCTGTTCTAGTGAAAATGCCAAATTAACATAGTGTACTTTCAGAAAGTTACATTTTTTGAATGCCAGTGATTTTGGGTGTGACTATACACTTCTACACATTTATAACATTTTGGTTATGGGCAGTTTATGGGGTCGAGTACGCGTTAAACTCGACCAAAATAAAATGTTTATTGAATAATTATGTGTAAATAAAATATGATACTTATTTCTTTTTTATCTTTCAAACTTTGCTATAAAACATATAGTTGGTTTAAGTCGACTGAAAACATATTTTTTACAAAGTATAAAATTAAAACGTCAAACCATGATCACTTCATCCTGACCCGAACATGACCCGTTTATCAGTTCATGGGGTTGGACTCAAAACTGATCCGGGTCCATTAATTCTCAAATTTTATGTTAGATTAGAGTTGTATTAGAAATTTACACCATTAACATAAATTTCTCTCTTTTCTTCGATTCTTAATACATTCTACATTAAAAGGTGGTAAGTTGTCTAAAAATAAGCAAGGTGGGGCTAGATTTTTTTAATCCCTCTTTAATTCTTGATATATTTTTTTGTAGAATTGCGGACTTTGAGGATATTTTTTATTTTCGCCTTGTCCCCAATGGTGAGAATGAAACCTTTTCGTGTAATCCGTTTTCGTATATACATCACTGTGACAAACCTATAATATTTGTTATCAGCGTCACTTGACACTGATACCCAACATATAGGTCTGTGGCCCGCCCCTGGGCGAAAATGGATCTCATTTAATTGTTGTTTGTGGGCTGCACATAGCATATGATTGAGGCCTAATCGAAGGACCATAACCGTCGTTATTATTAGTAGTTTAAAGTTTGTCACTAGAAAAATGATTTATCTAACACTAAGACAAAATGAAGGGTATGTTTAGTCTGAATGTTTAGAGTTAAATGTATGGTTTTGAAAAATTAAGGGTTTGTTTGGTTTGAATGTTTAAAATCTTGATGAATGGGTAGTGATAGTACTTTGTCATTTTGTTTAAAGGCATTTTTTTAATAAACCTATGATGTGCCAAAAATTACTTAAATGAAACTGATTTTTCATGGTCGATTTCATTGTTATTTAAAACCATGCCCAAACCTAACCATGCAACCAAAAGAGACATACCCAAGAGAATACCAACCAGCATTGTATATCGATCGAAAACCATACAGACAAATACAAATGGGGTTCACTTTGTCACAACACTAAACAATATTAGTTCAAATCGTCACAATAAAAAACAAAAATTTCAACTTTTATTTAATAGTAGATAAAAATAAACACGTCGTAATGGTTTCACATTCTTTGTATGTTGCATTTCTTCTTTGTATGTTGCATTTTTTACTGATTAATAGTAGATAAAAATTTCTTCTTTGTATGTTCTCCAATTTTACTGATTATAAACCTTAATTGTTTCACATTCTTTGTATGTTGCATTTCTTCCCCAATTTTACTGATAGGGCTCGTCAACATCATAGAAATCGGGCAGATCATCATGGTTGGTGTGAGTCTACAACCGTGAGTCAAACGAAAAGTCAACAGGGTTTCAATTCTTGCAAACGAGAGATCAAGATAGAAAATTGAATATAGAGTTTTGATTTTCGGAACATTCTGATCATAATGGAACATTCAGTTTATAATACAAGCAATGAAATGGACGATTTGATTTTTGACTTTGTGGTTGGTCCTAAACGATTTAATTAATTTCATTGTGAGCTGTAGTCGCACAAAATAATAAGTGGGTTTTCGAGTGGAACCTGATTGTTGAATATATACAACTTTTTAATTCGAAAAAAATTCCTACCAGTGAGCTGGTGTTGATTGGTTTTTTTATCGATGGTTCGTGAAACAATTAGGGTTTGTAATCAGCAAAATTGGGGAATAAATGAAAGGGGGTGGGTGAATTTACTGAAATACCCTCATGTGCAGGTCACGTGACATGATTTAACAGAGAAAACTAACCGAGTTAAGCATAAAGGATATAACATGTATGATTTTGATAAATAAAGTACAAGACCAATCAATTTTAAACTTAAAGGGCATGCTTTACAATCGGGTATAAACATAAAGAACAAAACTTGTAATTCAGTCAAAACAAAATATATCCAAATAATTATAATAATTCCTTAAAAATTATACACTTACTATTCATGCACTATCACGAAAATTGGTAAATATATTATATAAATAAATATATGTAATACATTGTTTTATGTTTTGTTCCCGAGTTAACTAAAGAGAGGAAAAAAGAAAAGAAATGAAAGAAAATCCTTCCCTTCCCTTTCTTTTCTTCTCTTCCTCTATTTTTTCCCTTTCTTTCCCTTTATTTTCCTTACAATTTGGAAGGATGAAAAATGGGTTAGTTTTCTCTCCTTTTTCTTCCCTTTCTTTCATAAAATGAACCCTGAAACAAACATTTCTCTCCTTTTCTTTTCTTTTCCCTCATAAAAAAATACTCAGAAACACACACATTTTTTTCTTTCCCTCCCTTTGTTTTCTTTTCTCCTTTTATGTTATCTCGGGAACACAACATTAGTTTATTTATGAACGTCATCTCCCGTTCGAAATAAAATTTATGAAACGTCATCTAAAGTTTTTCTTTATATATTATAAGGCAAAATAGGAAAAATGATATTAAATTTATTAAAGTGTGACTAAAATCATAGAAATCTTATCCCTTTTCTATATACGTAATAACTATGACGAACCAGTGATGGGTTTTCTTCAGATTGTCAAATATGAGGTGGATACATAAAATTGTCTGTGGGCAGTGGTGGGCTTAGACAGTTAGACTACAGTACGGCTGGGCTTTTTAATAGGTTTTTATAAATCTTTAAAAAGTGTTATTTTTAATTAACATATTTCTACTTATTACGCTTGTCTAAAAACTCATCGTCATTGTTATATTCAGTAAATCTCACCAATTACTTAATTAGATTTAACAATGTAAATTAAATTCAAGATTAAACTGCCAAAGATCATTGACTCAGATGACAAACATTAGCTAAGTTAATTGTCAAACTAAGGAAAAGTATCGAGTTCAACCACGTTTGTAGCAAAAATAATAAAGGAACTTAATTAGCTAGCCTATTGCTAAATTTCAACCTAACTCATTCGCTTTAAAAAAGTTACAAAACTGATGATATGTGAAAAACGCGCTTCAGTTGTAGATGTCTTGTGTGGACTGCGGCCTTTCCCCAACAAAGGTCCATGGCTCCGTTTGTGAAAAAGAAATGTCGGTGTGGCTATGAATGCAAATAGATAAAACTTGCGATAAAGGGAGAAACCAATTTTTTTTTCTTAGGGATGAAGAGGCACAACCCTCTTCTACCCTAACACCCACTAATGTATCGCCACCTCATTTCTACCCATAAGTGCTCCCAAACCACAAAATCACTCGAAGCACCTAACCTCAAGCACCATCACACCACATCCACCAATCACATTCCCTTACAAAATCCAAAACACTCACAAAATCACACCCCACCAAGGTCCTTTCTTCGGGTAACTTAACCCGCCAACCAATCCGCATGAGTGACGGCGGTATTCTTTCAAGTTGGAACCCACGATGGCCAACCTGCCCGGTGCCGCATCCCCCTTGCATGGCTCAGTTCACCATTGTATGTGCTATAAAATTGCCTTACTTGACCTAAGTTCCGATTCTTACTATTCATCCCTCACTAATGGTCTGAAAATCATAAATAGGGGATGGTCAATGAGATTCATTATTTTTTTGTGTGTGTGGGTGTCAGCTCTTCTGGTTATGATGACTGATGCACAACAAAGAGAGGTCTCTCCGCTTAGCTAGTGAAATACCAAACTTATTACATCCTTAGTATGCGGATGACACGCTATTCTTTAGAGATTGGTTAAGAGTTGAATGCTAAAAACCTAGTTCGGGTCCTCAAATTATTTCAAGATGGTTTCAAAATACGTATTTAAAACACAATTATATGATTACTAACGAATAAAGCCAAACCTACTCTTTCAAAATTACTCTTGAGCCGAGTTCGACTTTTGGATATAAACTTCGAAACAAATCGAATTTGAGTTTAAGATATAAAAATCCAAACCCAAGCTCATTTACACCACTTGTAAGGTGAAGGGATAGCACCTTATGCAATATGCGTAGTAGTTTTTGACACCACACACCACCAACTAATCTCTTCCTACAAACTGCCACTATTTATTTATATATTTATTTTCTAACTCTAAACAAAGATGAATGCTATTTTTGAAAAGTGTATTTTGGTCGTCGGTTATTAATTAAAAATCCAACATTTTTGTGTGGTTATGGTGTTAAGGACTCGAGATCCGAATCCTCCTCCATAGAGATTCTATGTTTCTTTCTTTGCCTACATGGTGATGATGCTAGATTGGGTATTCTTTTAATACAAAGCTTTATTTTATTTTTTTAAAGAAACTTTAGATTAAAGAAGTGGGAAATTTTTTAAATCTTTAGTGTAAATCATGGTCAAAAGTAGATGTGGCAAATGCAAACCCTATTGGAATGGTCAAACAAGGCATGGTCAAAATCTCTAAACCCTCTTACACTGCACAGAAACGAATCCCAACATGTTCACGGGTATTTTTAATCCCTTTTTCTGTAGTTTAATAATATTTGTTGATCGTTCAAAAAAAAACACACATACATATATGTATATTATATGTTTCTTTGATCTACTCAAGTAGTGTTTTTCTAGTGCTATGTTAATAAGTAATGATTATCATTGTATTTCAGTTAGAACACTCATATTTAGTACTACCTCATAATTAGTTGTAGAGGTTTTAAATATAAATTACTAAATATTTTAAGAAAATATTAAATACTCTTTTTTTTTCTTAGAGAGAACTACACGGATAGTCCATGTGGTTTATACGTTGTAACATGTTAAGGTACTAACTTTTTTTTTGACTCCTTAAGGTCCTATGGTTTACATTTGGTAACATGTTGAGCTATTAACATTAACTGCCGTTAAAAACTAACAGATTCCGTTAAAACTAGTTAAGGTTGAGGGACTAAATTTGCCAAATTGTGAAAGTTTTAAAAATTCTTTCTTCCCACCCTGCAAATTCGTTTTTCCGGTTGACAAGTTTTTCCGGCGAATGTTTTCCGGTCATGGATTTCGGGTTAAACGTCTTATAATATATAAAAGGAATGGTGAACGTAGTCTGTTTGTTTTAGGATATGAACGGTCGACTTCCACAATTAATAACCGGTTACCGAAGATGAAGTTTATGGTTTGTTTGTACTCGCCGGAGGTTACCGGTGGTAACCGTTTGGCAACAGAGGTAAAGGGTCAGTTGAGGGAGGCAACCAGAGATGGTGAGGCGATCGGTAGTTCACTGGTTGATTCGTTGTTGTTGTTGGTCGCCGGAGACTTAGCCGGAGAAGACGACCGGCCGATATGGATGACCGGATTTGGTTATCTTTCAGTTTCTTTCTCTCACCTCTCTCTCATACGTACTCTCTCTATCTCTTCTTTCGGATTGGTGTAGTGTGTGTATATCATATGAGTTTATTATTTATGGATGAATGGGTGATGATGAGAGGATAACAATGTAAGACATATGGTCAAGTCTTGGAAATATTTATGATGGAGAAATGATTAATCGTTAATAAAAATGTTAAAACTTGCTTTAAAACCGGTTTTTGTCCCTCGCCGGAAACCATGACCAGAAAACACTCGCTGGAAAAAGTTGTCAACCGGAAAAACGAATTTGCAGGTTTCACAATTTGGCAAATTTAGTCCCTCAACCTTAACTAGTTTTAACGGAATCTGTTAGTTTTTAACGGCAGTTAATGTTAATACCTCAACATGTTACCAAATGTAAACCATAGGACCTTAAGGAGTTAAAAAAAAAGTTAGTACCTTAACATGTTACAACGTATAAACCACAGGGACTATCTGTGTAGTTCTCTCTTTTTCTTATGGATTTACATGTGAAAATAGTGAGGTTTCAGAAATAACGTGTAACATCCGGCCTCTCTTACCACCAATATTGTCCGCTTTGCCCCGATGGGTTGCCCATCCAGGAACTCACGGCTTTGTTTTTGGTCGCCCCGGTGGAGACTTCCCAGGAGGTCACCCATCCTGGTACTGCTCCCACCTGAGCACGCTTAACTGTGGAGTTCTCCTCTCATCCACTAACATTAAGTCCAAAACGCGTTGGTGATTTAAGAGGCTTTGGATTACTTATGAACCAATGATCTCTCCTGGCCACGGCCGATGTGGGATTTGCCTAGGATGTCATACAATGGTCCATGTTAATCTTCTCAGAAACCAGTACTGTTACAATCACCCCCCCTTAGGGACTCATCGTCCTTGATGAGGTTTGCCCCACCATCCCGAACGGCACAGGAGTGGCTCTGATACCATTTGTATGACACCCTAGGCAAATCCCACATCGGCCGTGGCCAGGAGAGATCATTGGTTCATAAGTAATCCAAAGCCTCTTAAATCACCAACGCGTTTTGGACTTAATGTTAGTGGATGAGAGGAGAACTCCACAGTTAAGCGTGCTCAGGTGGGAGCAGTACCAGGATGGGTGACCTCCTGGGAAGTCTCCACCGGGGCGACCAAAAACAAAGCCGTGAGTTCCTGGATGGGCAACCCATCGGGACAAAGCGGACAATATTGGTGGTAAGAGAGGCCGGATGTTACATAACGTATACTTCAATGAGACAAGTTGAGAACTTCACAAATGATATATTCTCCTCTAGATCAAATTGTTTCTAAACATTTAGTGGTTTTTATTGGAATTTAGTATCTAAATATTTATCAGTGGTAAATACTTGAACTTACTAGCATTTTGTTGTTTCATTGTTTTGTAATGTAATTGTACACATTCCTTTTTGAATCCATATGTTTGGTATATAAATAATTTAGAAAGTTAGTTAAAAAATCCATGAAGAAACAACCAAGGTGATGGATCCAAGACTTGGTCAACCTAATTATTGATCACTATATCTTGAATACCACAAGACACATGTTGCCTTGCTAAGTAAATTATACACCTTGTGTACGGGTTACATTTTTTCACTCCACATCAATGCACACAATAGCTTGCAAGATTTTATTTTCGTATTTGTATGTAATGATTTCACAATGTTTTACTACCCACCACCTATTATTTAAGTGCGATAAAGTTTACTCTTAAAAAGAAAATGATAATATGTAAACAAATTATTGGATGGACAAAAGGTAGTACGACACATGGTTATTTCATTGGTTCATCTAACTAAGGGGTTGTTTAGTTGATAATGGTTAAGAGGTCTGAATGGTTAAGATGTTTGAATAGTTAAGTGCTGAATCATTAAGTTGGACCTTTTAATGGTTAGTTTTGTTGTCCCACATTTGTAGGAGAGCCTCATTAAGGTTCAACTTAGTTCAGTGCTTAACGGTTCAGCAATATCTCAAGTCTTAATGGTTCAGCCTTAACCATTCCATTCAGAACCTGAAACAAACGCGCTGAATGCTGAATCATTCAACGCTGAATGGTTCAGAGCCTCATTAAGAGGCTTACCAAACAGCCCCTAACTCTATATCCCTTTGTGTATCGCAGGACAAGAAGCCTGTTAGGGGCTAACGCCTAAGCATCTAACTCCACATTCAAGCTTGGGTAACAGCTCTGGAAATGATGTTTAACACCACGTGGATAGGGGCGTGAACCGTATAGTTATCGGCCAATCGTCCATGTGGTGTGCCTTAACACCAAGGGTGTTAACGGTAATGTGACATTTTAACCTTAATTGCACACGAATCCTCATGTTAAGAGGCGTCAAAGTGGTCATAAAAGCATTCAAAGTAGCTTCCTCATCCCGCATTCCCTCTAAACCAATCACAATCACATATTACATTAAAAATTATTACAGTTTCTCTCTCATCTACTCACAACCACTTTCAACAAATATTAAAAATTAAATACAATTTCATGTTTTCTCTAAAAGATTCCCAAATAACCCCCAATATACTGATAAACAGTAGATTTCCCATTTTTTTCACTCACAATCACTTCCAACCCCATAAAAAATTATATGGTTTTCTCTCGCAGGATTATAGGGGACCAAATGATAGTGCTCTAAGTTAACATGTTAACAAGAATCAAAAGAGATAAAAATAAGGGGATGATGTGCAGTTAAAAGGCGTTAAACCATTTCCTTAAAGTGAGGTAGTGTGAACGGGAAAAAAGTGAAAGATGTGGCATATAGGTGAAGTTAAAGATTCTTAAAGTATACCTAATGACGTTATATTATAGACTTCTTAATACAAAGTATCATGTATATGATTATTATATATGGTATTAATTTACAAATGCTTTGTGCTTTATGGTGTTGTACATCATGCTTAATAAGTGTTTTGTGCATAAAAGGGTTGTACACCATCTACACCATGTTTTGTAGGTTGTACCCTACTTTGTTTTTTTTCTTTTCTTTTTTACTTTTAACCCTAAAAGTTTTCATCTTTTACATTAACCCCTACACTTTTTTACTTTGAACTTTATTGCATGTATCTTAAAAAGAGTTTTATCTTTACGTTTCAATCCAAATTTTTCGAGTTGAAATGCCACAACGTGCGTATGTTGTTCAACATTTTTACCTCTATTTTTTTCACCGAACGGTCACGCTGTGTTTTAAGTTTCGGTCTAATTTTTGCGCATTATTGCGCCACAACAGGCGTGCATGATTCAATATTTTTACGTCTACATTTCATTTAGTTTTGTTATTTTCATTTCTTATATTTCTTATGAGTTTTTTTCAGTGTTGTTAGTCGTTGAAAACAATGTGTTACTAATGCTATTTGGTACGGTTTTATGCTGTCCGCAGCAACACGGAGGACTTAATACTAGTTAACTGTGAAGTTAAGTTTGTTTGATTAAATGTACAAAAGATGTCATCATCATGTATAGTTATTATGTAAACATATAATTATAAATTTCTATACACATGTAGTAATCAAAGTTTGAATGTGTCAAGAAAATGACGACTTCCGTAGAAATTTAAAAGGTGTTTTCTTTCATTAGAAATCTTTTAACATGTAATACCAATTAACTATCACCATCGTGGCTCCACCTTGTTTATAAACGCCGCCTACCACGCAGTCAGCTGCACCAAGAGGAACGGTCTCATTTTAACTTTTTACCTGACTCATTTTAACCTAACCTTTTTTAGACTCCTCATGATGAGAAAATCATGAATCCGTCATTGATTGCTCTAGTCTAGGTAAAACAAGGTGAAGACGATTTGGAATCGCTATTATTTTTTGGTGTAGTTATGGTCATTTAGAAAAATATGTTAGCGACATTAACGTTTAAAGAGAGGCCATGAATGTTTGCACAATGCCAAATTTGAATTGGGAAATAATATATGTATTTGGATGGTCCACTTTGGCATCTTCTTATTTGGTATTATCCACTTTTGAATAATTCTTATCGTAATTTTATCTCCATACGGTTCTTTAGGTAAACTGAATTCACGTGCAAAAGTATGGGTTCCTCGACTCTCCAATCGACTAGATTTAATAGTCATAGAGGTACCTAATGTCATTTCTTTACATAACTTGATCACCCTCTAAACTATCTTGTGTGTAAGAGAGTATGATGACCCCCTCAGTTAAAACTTTTGGTTCTGCCAGTACATGTGTAACATCATGATCAATAATTCAATATGATAATAGCTAGGGATACAAGTTGGTATAACAAGATACTAGAATTAGATTACCTAACTTTCAGGATTATGCTAATGAAGTTCTAATGTTATCAACTTATAATATCAAATTTTAAGGCTTGGCATTCATTGAAGGGTATAATCCATGACCTAAAAACACAAACAATCTATAGCAATCTATAGTCTAAGATCATTAATAACTTAATTCAGTATATCAATTTTTTCTAAGCTAAGTTACACTATCACTCTTTCGTTTAAATGCACTAATTAGGAGTGCAAACAAGCCGAGCAGCTTGTGAGCGAATCAAAATCGGTTCGATAAAAATCTCGAAATGAGCCGAGCCTTATCGAGCCCGATCCGAGCTTGAGCCTAAAACAAAGCTCGTTTATTTATCAAGCTCGAGCCAGCCATGCAAAACTCGTCACACCTTATGTAGCCATAGACAGTGTAATATTAGTTTGAATAATATTTTATAATATCTACCTCTCTTTTAAAGTTGTTTAGGAAACGAGCCTAGCTTTTCACTTATCGAGCTTGCGAGCCTAAACAAGCCTATTATTTATATTATTTTTATTTAATATATAAACTAATAAATACTAAACATGTCGAGCCCAACACGAGCTCTAGCTTGAGAAACTACAAACAAGCCGAATTCGGGCATTAAAAACAAAGCTAGAACCGAGCCGAGCTTGAACTCGAGCTCTCATAAGTTAACCGAGTTCGGGCTCATACCAAGTCGAGCTCAGAGTTAGCTCGGCTCGATTAAGGCCCTAAAGTCAAAAATAGAAATGGTATAACGAAAAAAAATTCCAAATACTAACTTACAACTCAAGTACCACTTACATTATATCTAGCTGAATTGAGAAACTACAAACAAGCTGAATTCGGGCATTAAAAACAAAGCTAAAACCGAGCCAAGCTTGAGCTCAAGTTCTCATAAATTAACCAAGTTCGGGCTCATACCAAGTCGAGCTCAGAGTTAGCTCGGCTCGATTAAAGCCCTAAAGTCAAAAATAGAAATGGTATAGCGAAATTTTTTTTCAAATACTAACTTACAACTCAAGTACCACTTACATTATATCATCCCATCCCCCCCCCCCCCCCCCCCCCCCTCCCACCCACTTTTTTTAAATAAACTTCATTAACCACCGGCAAAACCCGTCTCCAAGGAGGAGACGAGCGGCCTCAAAAACATTACATCAAAGTAAAGTTACACCAAGATCTTCAATCACAATCACACTCCTTAATTCTATTTTTATACCACAAGTATCCATGTGCTTTTATAGCCGAAATAATCTCCATTGCTGTAGTCGATCATAAAAGCTTTAATCGTCTTCCTGTACACTGATCCCATTTCCCATTTAGATTTATTTTTACTAAACTTTTATAATAGTTATGTATGAAGTTCATAATTAGAAAATCCTATGAACGGGAAAACTTTTAACTTACAACTACATATTTGCCATTCATAGTTAATTATAGGAATGGAATGCTGATTTTGCTGGATGATAATTAAATATTCAACAACTAATTAATTATATCTTTATAAACTATACATGCATGTTAAAGTAAAACGTTATAAACCTATTATCTCTTGTTGAACACAACATGTGAATTTACAACATGTAGTTCAACTAATATGTTACTACTGTTTAGTTTAAACAGCAAAAGTGAAGTGACATGGATTTGTCTTTTCTTCTTTTTTACCAAAAAAATATTTTTTTTTTCTTATCAAATAACCTTAAAAAAAGTTATGTATATCCTTATATATAAATTTTACATATAATAAACCAAAGCCATTTTAATGACATGTCACTTAAAGAGGCATTCCCCTCTTTGAGTGTGTCATGTGTCATCCCATGTGGCATTGAGATATTTTAGAAATTTTTTTTTTTTTTTTTTAAAATTGGATTTTTTTCTCTTATGTTACCTCCCATAATTTTTAAATGTTAATATCTTTTATATACAATATTTTCTAAAGAAAAAAATTACACCAAATTAACGAGCGTTTTATTATCTTTCCAACGAGTACCATAGTGCTATATAAAACACGGAGAAAAAAAACGACTATTTTTTGTGAGGTTTTGTTTATACAGGAAAAAAACACAAAGTGTTCAGATAAATCATTAATCATGTATAGGCAAGTCAGTAATTATGTTCAAATCAGTAAATATGAATTCTATTTTCAACATGCGTTAGCATTGGAGTTATATATTGTTTTAGGTTAGATATTAATATTAGAGTTATACATTGTTTAAGGTTAGATGTTAACATTGGAGATACATTTTTAATTATTTTAGATTATGTGCTACCCGAAGCTTTCTTACATGTAACTGTAAAGCGAATCATTATATTTCATATGTAAAATTAGTATGTTATATTAGATTTCTCAACCCCGGGACGTTTTGGGGTATATTCTAGTTTATATTATAATAAAATCAGAAAATAAACAAATAATCAAATAATTACCGTTATCCAACCTTTTCTTTAATAATAGCAAGAAATAAAATATTGAGGGCCCATATATAAAAACAAGGACCTCACATGCCGTAGAGAATTGTGAGGAAGAAAGGGTTTGGTAAGAAAATGGAATCCCAAGAAAACGAATACTATGTTCCCAATCATGAACAAACAACTCATGCCACATTTTTCAACACAATTTATTTCATTTTTTTATTTATATATTTTTGCCAGTTAAAAAAAACTGTTTTTCCACTTTGTTTACACCTTTAAAAATATGTGTGTACAATTAAATACAAATGTGTCTATATATTTTATTTTTTTAACGGCCAATAAAAATTTACATCACCTAAGCTAACGAGATACTAGCAAAACACCCAAAGTGCAAATGCATCTATGTATTATCAACATAAATACTAATAAATAATATGGAAAAGCTTATATGCAAAAAAAAAAGTCGTATCTTTTTATTTCGTATATAAAAATCGCCTGTGTAAAATATAGCCTTTGAATGTCGTGGTCGGCTAAGAAATGAGTAGGCCTGATGTTTGGGACCTGGACGAGTTAACTTTGTTAAGATTGCATTTCTTTAGATGGATGAGTATGTGTTTAATAAAAACGAATAGTAAAGGAAAACAAAGACTTTGTAAAGACAAATAATGAAATCAGAGTATGAGTATAACTTTAAATAATACATATTAAAAAAACGGTATCAAGTTCTAATTTAATTTTTTTTGAACGGTGACCTTTTTCATCTTTTTTAGGGGATCAGTGCTAATAATAGCAGGTTCGCCACCTCCACATCTGACCAGATTATGTTTTATTAACCGGGTCTACGATGGCTACAATGTCGGGCTTGGCGTTCCACAAGAACCGTATCTTAACACGCAAACAATCGCACCTAGAGGCCAAGTAGGACAAGTCCTCAAGGTAACCCAATCGATCAGATAAAACTCGTGTTGACTCGAATTTAAACTGCGATCTCCAACAAAGTGATTTTAGTTCCCTATTACTAATACGACGATGACAAAGTCCAAAACCATAGCATAGTACCTTTTGTCTTAGAATTAGAAATGTAGCATTTTATTTTTTATTCTTTATCCTTGAGTCGTTGTCAATTTTATTTTTAGTTAAAATTCGCAACTTTATTACAACATTTACTGTGAATGTTAAAGTTAAATTTTATACTAAGTTATATGTGATAAATAATAATGCACAAATAGAACTAAATTAATTATGGGTTGCTTAAGATTTAAGAACATTCAACCGACGTTAGGAACAATGAACCAAACATTCAAATAAAAAAAATGTTACATAAAACGTTACGAAACATATAATGATATAACTGATGATGCAAATAACATTGACAAAATTGTTAAAAAAAGATATAAAATTCATAATTTCAAACTATATATGTCATGTCAAATGAATTACCCAATTTACTATACTTGAAGTGTCCCACATGAATTACCGTTATTTATGACTTCATTCATGTAAAAAACCGTTTGCTATTCATATAATTTTTTTGTTATACCTTCTACTAAATAATATTTGATATCTATTTATTCGTTTTAACATTTTGATAATTTGATTAAGTAAAAAAAAATTGCACAGCTACAATTTTTAACAAAAGTAGTGAAACCTTAAAAGAACAAAACTTGAATACATATTGTCAAAATTTATATAACATTTCACAAAAATTGAACAAAAATATTTATATTTCAACTAATTATATATTACATTAAAGAATCAATCTAGTTAATGTCACCAAAGAATCAATCTTTTCCAAGAAAATTAATAATCTTGAACAATTCTTACTAAAATATTCAACGACTCAATAACAAATAAACTCTTTGTACATCAATAAAAAAAACACCAATTAAAAAAATATTTTTGTCACCGGAATTTATTTTCCGGCCAAATCTCCGGCACTATGATCAACTCTTCCAAGCATAAACCAGCAATGCAAAACCGGACGGACCTTTCAATTCATTCTCTTCAACACTTTCCCATTCCATAACCGACCCGCAACCGGATGAAGCGGACGAAAGCGAAGAATCCGACGAGCTTTTCGCCCGTTTCAGCATCCCTTTCTTCATTTTCCTCATCTCGAACCCGAACCCGAAACCCGACCCGGACCCGGAAATACCCGACCCGGGTCCGGACGCGTTCAACCGGGCTAACAATTTGTCGTCCTCATGGTAATCGAATCCGGACTTCTCGAACCGGAACATGAATAACGCGTACCCGTCGTTGGACTCTTCGTCCGAAAGCCAGTTGTGAACATCCCAGGAAATCTGGATTTGAACGCCGTCTATTTCGACGCGTTCATTTCCGCGGAATTTCCATTGGAGATGTTTCACAACCAGCACCCGTTTATTGTCAACGGAGAAGTACAATCTGGAATCTTCTCCGTTCGCAACACGGGTGCAATCTATAGTTATTTCGCGGGTTTTTCCGCGAAAAGTGGCTTTAGTGGTGTACCTTTTATTGGAAATGGCGTACACGTGTTCACGCCTAAGGATGGTTATTTGGGTTTTATTTGATTGGGTAGATTTAGTTTTAGAGTAGGCTTGTTTAGGGGAGTCCCCTATGAGTAGGGTCATTTGACCTGACACCGTGGCTGCAATATAAAATCCAGCCACGGGTTCCGGGCCAGATCCAAATTTGGCCCGGGACAGGTCATAATATATTTGAATGACTTCAGACTTATTTGGAGAGATTTGGATCTTTTTTGATCCGTGTCGTTTCCAAAACATTAAAGGTTTAATTTGGAGGTGGAAAGACGGGTTCGTGGAGGCGGTAGCGGTGGAGGAAGTGGTAGATGTGTTATCGTCATCGTCGTCGTTGGCGGCGGATGGGAGGAGGTGGAGGTGGAGAGAGCGGCCGAATAAGGTTCGAGACCACGTGAGAGCGAATATACCGATGTGGGTGTGGTAGAGGGTGGTGGTAATGTTCGGTTTGGATGACGGTGGTGGCGGCGGTGGTGGTGGAGAGTGGTGGCGCCGGTTGGCTATTGGTTGGTCCGAAGACATATTGTATGTGTGTGTATTATTATTGATTATGGAAAGCAAGTGTAGCTTAAAAGAATGGGTTTATATATAAAGGGGTGTGGGAAGAAAGTGGTGTGGGGACAACGTGGGAGCCGACTAGCGGTGTGAGATTTTGACGTTTTGGTCAAAACATAAAAAAACTTATTTCCTACGAATATTGTTCAATTTATTTGCTAATTAGACTTCAAAAGTTTACTTTTATGTTTATCTGATTTAAATTTCCAAATAATTACACAGCTGGCTATGGAGGGTAGAACGTTTACTTAGGGGTGTTTGGGATTGATTATTCAAAACAAATTATGTGTTTTGAAAAAGTAGGGGCGGAGTTGCTTATAGATTATTGCGTTTTGGTAGCCTAAAAAACTGATTATCTGCGTTTTTAAAACGCAATCCAAACACTAAAAACTGATTATAGCGTTTTCCTACCTAGAAGGTGTCAGGGTCGAATTCCGGTTAGGGACGAACTGTGTCATCGGTTCAACCTGGCAGTAATATGCTCAACCTGGTATGAGCATCCGGTCCCGAATACCAATCCGAACCGAAAAAATACCGATCCCGTACCGAACCGATACCGAACCGAGGGTATTCGGTATCGGTATCGGTACCCATATTTTAGGATTTTCGGTTTCGGTATTATCGGTATCGGTACGGGATCGGTATCGGTTCGGTATTTTAGGGTAAAATACCGATACCACACCGGTACCGTACCGATACCGAACCGATACCGATACCGTACCGGTATAATCGGTATCGGTATCGGTATTGGGTTTTTGGGATTTTCGGGATCGGTATTGTCGGGATCGGTATCGGTTCGGTACCGATCCCGTACCGAGCTCATCCCTACTACCAGGTACCAACTTCTCCCTCACGAATTGATCATATATCGAACATATAGCTTTTCACTTCGAATTGAAGTTCCATATGAGAGTTATGTTATAGGATAGGTAAATTTTTGTTTTCAAACAAAGTGTGGTTATTAATTAAACATTTGTGTAACCTTGAAAACTGACCAAATACAAATTGATCATATGTCGAACAACTTCCAAGGACTCTATGTTGATTAGTCACAATTTTTACTATTAGTCACCATGATACCAGTGACGGTTTTGCAGTCCCAGAAAACTATTTTACGGGGAGCGGAAATTTTTAGAGGTCGTTTGGCTATGCTATTAAGTATATTTTTTTTCGAACCAAATCGGATTGGGACGGGTCATGTAAAAAAACAATCAAACTAAATTTTATATATTTTTTGTGTCTCGACCTTGTTTGTGTTTAACTTTATTGATATTTAATACATTTGAGAAAGGATTGGAGTTTTTTTGTTTACCAAATTAGCTTTACAACAAAACATTTTACATGATTAAAAGTATTATCTAATGATTTATATTTTTATAAATAAAATAAAAGGCTGCTTAGAGCAGGGTTACATGAAATCATCTTCAGCAAAAATCAACTAAAGGTTGTTTTCATATTAGGCACTAGCTAGTAATTATTATAAGATTTTTTTTTAAAATTAAGTAATATATTTAGAAAAACAACAATAAAGTTTTAGAAAGTAATAAATTCTGGGATTTGTTCAAGTATTAATCACCGAAATTTCGGAGTGTTAATATTGAAAGCCTAAAGTCCGGATATCCAAATATTTGGACAAACTGATCACACATGTTTGTAGGATTGTTTCCTTAGCTTTCCATAATGGGTAGATCCCTCTTTTTTCGGTCTCATATTTAGAAGGTAATTTGTAAGTGCATGTGTAGTGGGCTCGATGAGGGGGCGTGAGCTACCCCATAGCGTCGGAACCCCCCTGTGTGCGCGCTATGGGGCAAAAATGGTTTGGTTCGAGAGCTGTATAACGCTTGAGCCCTTCTCCATTTTCAAAAAATAATGCCGTTCAACGGCTAGTTTCTTGTATTATTGTTTTTTTAATTAAATCCTTATTTTTTTTACACTATTCTCACTACTATCTTCACTATATACACTCAATTTTTTTATTTTTTTTTTATAAAAACTCAAGATTTTGTTTACCTATTGTTCAACCAATGTTTTAAAAACGGGTTTATACCAGCCAGTTATACCGCTTACCGGTGTTCTGGCCAACACGAATCAGTCCGGTAATTTGGGAAATCGGTAAAGGATTTGAACCGCCGGTAAATTCCGGTATACCGGTTATGCTGGTACCGGTACAAGGTTAAACTTTAGTCTTTATTGGTACAAGGTTAAACTTTAGACTTTATCGGTACAAGGTTAAACTTTGGGCTTTAAACCGATATCATGTTAAGTGAGAAAGAACATGAACCAGTTTCTCAAAGACAAGAATACTTGGTATATATGTTACTTATCTTACGTAATTTTAGCATATTTTAATAATTGGTAACTAAAACTTCTTATTAAATAATGTAGAAAATGAAAATAGTTATACTATTGTTGATGAGGATGGCGATGATAATGAATTTTATCTTTTTAGCGATTTCATGATTCAACACCTTAATGGCATAAACCAGTCGTACTCTTTTATATAAAAACAACTTTGTTGAAAATTGAGTACTTTTGGATATTTTTTATTGCTAGTTCACATTTAAATTATTTTTTATTATGAAATCATGTACTATTAGATTGTTTTGAGTTAAGGTTGTATTTAGGGGTGCAAACGAGCCGAGCCCGAGCTCGAGCTCGGCTCGGTTCGAGCTTTGTTTTTAAAGCTCGAGCTCGGCTCGTTAGTAGTTTCTCAAGCTCGAGCTCGGCTCGGGCTCGGCTCGTTTAGTGTTTATTAGTTAATATATTAAATTAAATAATATATAGAATAGGCTCGTTTAGGCTCGATAAGTCAAAAGCTCGGCTCGGCTCGTTTATTAAACTACTTAAAATGTGGGTAAACAATATATAATATTAATAAACCTAATACTATAATAGGCTCGATAAGGCTCGACGAGCCTGGCGAGCTTCATATGCCAGGCTCGAGCTCGAGCTCGATAAGTAAACGAGCTTCATTTTAGGCTCAAGCTCGGCTCGAGCTCGATAAGGCTCGGCTCGTTTCGAGCTTTTTACCGAGCCGATCTCGAGTAGCTCGCGAGCTGCTCGGCTCATTTGCACCCCTAGTTGTATTTATAAAGTTATAGGGTTAACTTGTCAATCTGGTTAAACCACCCGATTTAATCCGGTTCAACCGGTTGAACCATTTCTAAGTTCAATTTGGTATGGTTAAAAAAAGTTTTTAAAACATTGTGTTCAACCATGAATCCATTCAACCGTGGTTTTGGTCCTCCTCAATTAAGCGGTTACCCTAACCAACCCGTTGCTCCGGGTTCAGTTCCTACCCGACCAACTTCTTATGGAACCGGGTTTTCCAGGTATAATCAAAACCAAGTCGGTTTCATGAACCTCTTGAACCAACCCCATGGCATGAGACCCAAACACATATAACTTGAACATTGGAGGTTTTGGGTCATCTCAAATATACAGATCATCACAAAATGCTCGGGTCATCTCAAATGTACGAGTCGTCACATGAGGAGACAACTTCCTTCCTAAGACACAACCGCGCGATAAAAACGTTCACATAAAAAGAAACAACCGACTGAGACCCACGTGAAAAAAAACATGCAAATGTGGATGATGAAGAAGAGTACGTGTTAGCCCGAGCCTATATCGACGTATCGGAGGATCCCGTAGTTTGTAAGATATATATTTTTTGTTATGTTATTTTAATTTATAAATAATATTTTTTAAGGCACACACATATATTTTTTTGGTTTTGTTTTTTTAGCAAACTACCAAAATAAAGGTGAGTTTTGAAAATGAAACCGAGAAGTATTTTTTGGTCTCGTTGGTAGGGGGAGAATTACCGGCCCCCGGATTCGGGAAAGTGGAGCGATATCAACACCAAATGTCAAACTTTCAAGCGATTTATCAACGCGTAAAATTCGGTTGGAAAAGTGGCAATGGCAACGAGATGATCATGGAGGCGACTTTGAAAGAATATCAAGCCACACAAGGGAATTTCCCGTACTTGAAGGTTTGGAGGGTCCTACGTAATAGCTCGAAATGGGCCAACGTCCGCTCGACGGTTGGAACTTCTCCATCTAGGTTGAAAAATATGAGGTCGACAAAGAAGTCAAAGACTCCAAGTCGGTTGAGCCCGAAACGCCAACGTTCGACGCTTGAAACATCGACTTAAACACTGAAGATAATCTGCTTTTTGTGGGGGAGGAAGGGGTGGATGACTTACGACATCCATCCGGTCGAAGAAGCAGTGCAAAATCCACGAGAACGGAGTCATCGTCGGGGGTACCCGACTTGAATCATGCGTTTTCCGAGATGAACCAACGCCTTCAAGACATACGCGACATCGGGGCTCAACGTATCCAAGATAACCGAGAGGTAGTTGACCTTATGAAGGATCGAGAATTTGAATGAGACTTTAAGTTTTACTCGATGCCGCACAACCACTTAACGAGAAAAGTGTTGCAAATGGCTCTAAACACAAGGCCCAAATCGAGAAGAATATGATCTTTGAGTATTTGTAATTTTTTTAGTATTCGCAAATTATATTTAGTATTCGTAATTTCTTTTTAATTTAATGTAATGTTTTTTTATTTAATGAAATGTTATTTATTTTTAAATTTATATATTTAAATAAAAAAACAATAATTAATCTGTAACACCCCAACCGATGGCGGAAACATGGTGGGGTTTTATAAGGACTTTATCCACTACACACATTTTTATATAAAGCCCCACATTTTACTTTACTAGTAGGAATGCCCGCGTGTTGCTACGCGTGTCGTTTTTTTTTCTTGCATATAGAGTTTTACTTCAAGTGACTTGTTTTGAGATGAGATGAGATTTAACTAATCCCGTTGGTAAGAAAGGTATTGGCCGCTGACTTTAATTTTCCGGTAAAGGGTTCTCATGGTTACAAGATTTGCTTTCTGAGGGACATCAAATTATCATTTCCATTAGGGGTGTTTGGAAGTGTGTTATGAAAGTGCAATGTCCATTACTAAAGTGAGCCTTTGTGTTGTTTTGTAGGTAATAAACTGCCCAGGAATGCAGTTCATACAGAAAACTTTCTAATTGGATTAATAACCTGCAAAATATAATTAATGGTTATACAATTGTCCTACTAAGTTAAGTAATGGGTCAATTTGGTTGAGATTAATCATTTCAGTGCACATTTGGTTCAGGTCAAGACAGGCCAAATAAAGGTTACTATCCGTTCGACACACTATAGCTGACGCTACAAAATATATAGTATGCTTTGACGAACAGGGTTGGTGTGACAATAGTCAACAAACCAGGTCAACAATTCGTACGTAGTTCAATTATTGCTTACTATATGTGCATATCTAGATAGTTTTCATACACTATACCCCCCAGTCTAGTAAAGCCAGAGTTAATCGGATAACTCAACATTTGGCACTTGTTTAGTCATACAACACCCGAATAATCTCTTAAATAAGCCTTTCAAGAGATTAATACACCCTAACACATGACAAATGCATCTCTAACACATGTATGAGAAAACAAGAACTATCAAGGGTTATTCATTACTAAACATATGATATATAGTGAACAAAATACATGTTGATATCAACATCCAACACCCAATAGACATTCCTATGTCTCAACTTAACAAAACCAACTACAAACCATAACCAAAGAGGTATGTATACACATATCTATATACATACATACACACGGCACCACACTAGATCAAATTAACAAACATAGGATAAGATCACTTTGCACCTATCTACCTTACTTTGCACCTATCTACCTTGTCTAGGTTCCCTATATGTATACATACACATGATCGAACACATGGACACCTACTCAATCCTATATCTAAGCCAACTCATGAATGAGAAGTCCTTTCCTTTGAATCCCGTGATTTCGGCCAAATCCATCATTTCCAAGGAAACATATCATCAAGCTAACACTAGGCTATGTGAACCTAAGGTTTCTAAGCTATCTTAGCCGATCCCTAAGTCATGAGAATACACTATCACCCTAAGTTTATATCTAATTAGATAAACATAAGCTCATGACACTATCCAAGGCTCTACACCTTTCCACATCTAGTATAGAACAAACATTCCTATCCTACTTAGATTTGCGGCTACCATAGGACACATAGAAACAAAATTGGAACTAGGAAATGTCACTATCCAAGAGCACACTTTCATACAAGGTGGCGGCCGAAAACCAATTCCCAAGGAACCATTGTGTAGGTAGATCATTGGGTAAGCATCATGTACCTTGGAACTTGTAGAAACAACTTAGATATGATCCATCACTATCAAAAACTAAGCTACACTCCTACCCATTTGTCCTATATCGGCCGAGAACCAAGAAGGCACATGCCTTGTGCTTAGTTGTAAACTAACACCAAAGAAGGAAACAAGACAAGCATAGACTTTTGAACACCTAGTTAACCACCTTCTACATATATCTAAGTCTAGAAATCGACTCACATAGGCAAGGAACAAGAGTTGAGTTGACTATCCAACACTTACATTAAAATAGGTAGCTTCCAAAACCTTAACATGTTTCTAATCAAGTCAACCCTTCCCTTTTTGTCTTGTCTAACCCATCGCCTAAGTCTCAAGCTAAATAGGCACATGTCTTTCACAAATTAGAGAATAGGACACTTAAACAATGCACAAGCCTATGCAAGAACAACACCTATTCTTGTATTCATTCTTATCCAATCGGCTACGGACAAGAACACCTCAAACCTTTCACCAAACTAGTAAGAAACTTTAATCATGAACTCCAATCCATAAAGAATAGTTTGCCATACAAACTAGTATAAATAGGCCTCACCATTCACTCTCAATCCTTGCACCAACACTCAACACAAACACTACACCGACACTAAGCCAAGCAATCGGCCAAGATAAGGAACACCAAGCCGAGGAGAATCAACGAACAAGGGAGCAACCCCACGGCTCTCTAAGCCTTCTAGGTAAGATACACTACACTATAAGCTACCTTCATTCGATATATCCTCTTGTTAGAACCGATACTCGGCTATAGAACACCCTTATTAGGCACACACCTCTTTGCAAGAAAGTAGAATACAAAACAATGCTCATAGATGTATCAATCTTAGGCACATTGTCTCTATACTAACATTTGTTCATGTGATCTTGCTTTAACAACTCTATAATCGACTTTGTTATAACCTAGAGTAGTTGAATTGTATTTTGGAACCATGTGCAACTTAGATCACTTCGGGTTTCACTAATCTAAGTTTACTTGGCTTAAGTTTAAAGCTAAGGTTAGTAACATGATAATCAAAGCTTAAACTTGTTACAAGACTCACCCTATGTCATGATAAAACACTTCAAGCTTCGAATAAGCTTAAAACAACCAAGATAGATCACTAGATAGTCGGCATTGTCCTTTACACCATAAGAACACATTGGCTACCATGAGCTAACATGTGTTAAGCTAGGCCGAAGCATGTGTTAACCTCAATAGTGTAGTATAAAGGCTTAAACATATGTTAAGATGCTTAACTATCACAAATCAATTACACTACAACGAAAATCACAAATGTTGGGTGAACAAATTGTATGATAAATAAAGGCTAGACCACTTATCATGTCCATAATGATCATTGGGCATCATTTGTCAGGACGGTGATCATCTACAGTTTTTCCTAGACCACCTACACTACTATCAGGTGAGTTTTCATGGCCCCTTTTTACTATTTTTCATTTTGGGGGAAATACATGCATCAATACTTGTAACATTTTCAAGTGTGTGTACATTCTATCATGACTGCCATGTGGAACATGAGATATTTTGGTTCATGAGCTCATTAGTCCTCGTACATCATTAACTGTAACCATTAGCTAAACATCTAGCCATGGAACACTTTAATAGATCTATTGGGTTGACACCCCCACTCTTGGTTAGTCGCTCTAACCTGCCACATGCAAAAGAGTGTTAGTATTCTACGATACATACGTTGTATTTTAGTATACAATGCGCGAGGAACAACAGTCAAGAGGTTTGGTTACAGGACTCATTGTTCGCACAATGATCATTTGCCTAGCTAGCATATGATTGGTCATTACACGAATTACACGTT
Organism: Ambrosia artemisiifolia; assembly: GCA_032199755.1. Classification (NCBI taxonomy): domain Eukaryota; kingdom Viridiplantae; phylum Streptophyta; class Magnoliopsida; order Asterales; family Asteraceae; genus Ambrosia; species Ambrosia artemisiifolia. The sequence continues at coordinate 41,407,940 of CM063525.1, forward strand.
GGTTTTGCTCATCACAAACAAAACCCATGAACTCACCAACATTATTGTTGACAAAACTCGTTACGCATGTGTTTCAGGTAACTAGATGGAGGGCCACGGGGATTTGAGGGAGAGGTTCGGGCAAGCACTGTGTGGTACCACTACGATAGTTTCATCTTATTGTCTTATTTTTTTAGTCATGCGGGTAATAGACACGTATTCTCTTTTGTTGATGCCATGGTGACGTTTTTAAATAATCAATGACAATGTCCATCTACACGGTGGTACTATTTTGAATAAATTGTTGTGATTGCTTGAACCTTGAGCTTGAAAACATTTCGGTCGTTACATCCCGTGTTTCCGCCTTGGTGGGGTGTGACAGTTGGTATCAGAGCACAAGGTTATAGCGAATTAAGATTCTTTTGAGTCAACTATAACTTAAAAATCTATTTTCGAAACGTTTTCACAAAGTACCACGACATCACACCTTGCATCTCTCAAATCCCAAGCCACTCCATGAAGACATACAGGTATGATGGTTTGTTTATTTACATACATGATTATTTACATATATGTGCATGTCATGACAGGGAAACATGGTCATCACTATTGATCTCGTTTCTTCACCTGATTCGGAGCCAGATTATTTGGCAGATGATTCCCAGGAGAATGACTTACCTCTCACCCAGCCAGCCCCCGAGTCCCACCATAATGGGTGGATTTCCGATTCTGAGATGGACATTGACCCGCCTCCTATCCCTATACGTACTTCCGACGACGAGGCAGACGATGATACCCCACCCCTAGCTATTGCTGACCCCCATCCTTCTGTCACCCCTTCTGTTTCTCACCCTCCGGCTAGTCTCAACCCTTATTATCGTTTGGACACTTCGGGAGGTACACTCAAGAAGTGTACACCTCGAAAGAGGGTGCGACCATCTCTCGTCATTTCTATAACTGCTAGAGCTCCTAACTTTTCTCTTTCTGAGCCTACCCAGCCCATTGACCCATTACTAGAGCCCTTAGAAGAAAGCGAGCCCCCTAGGAGACTACGGCGGCGCTCTCAGGCCCGTAAACGACCTTACCTTACTAGCCTCTTGAGTTGATTAGCACACCGAGATGAGGAGGACGATCCCGAGGTTCTGAGTTTGGGAGACTCATCAGGGAGACCCCTTCGCACCGAGCGTAGTACTCTCATATCCCATGACGCTGAGCTAGTAGCATTAGGAGACCGCATCCGTGATCTTGAGTGCCAGTGGGCCGAGGCCGAGCAGGGGAGACTGACTGCAGTGATGGAGTGAGCTGAGGTTAGGAGACGACTAGAGGTGTTAGAGCGTACATTAAGAAAATTATTGAACTCTATATGCAAAATATAAAATTTTTAACACACAGCAAAAGAATGTTTTATTTTCCTTTGTGTTGCTTCATTTTCATTCTAATTAGAGTAGTTTAATTTTATTTTCCTAAACCAATTTATAGAAGACATGGATATATTTAGCCAAGTTTGTATTAAACCCAATATTTATGAAAATGTTTTTATTTACCTCACTTTGTTGACGTCTTTGAAACATGAATCTGGTAACTATCTTCATCCGTGCACGTTAAAACTCCTTAGTGATTTTAACAACCCATTAGTCTCTAATAACATTATGACTTTGAATATTATAGAATTTAAAAAAAAAAGACAATTATTTGGAAGATAGACCAATAAACCAGTAGAACAATATGCAATGGGAACAATGAAATCAATTATTAACCCACAGAAGATATATGCAATAATGTTTTTTTATATATAGAAAAAGCAAGGAAGAAGACTTACAACAATCCAGTAGGCTAATGGGTATAATCACCGAAGAGAAAGACAAGTGCACCTTTAAACTTTAGATAAACTTGTACCCTTAAATGCCTTTAAAATCAGAGAATTAAGCACCAAACACCATAAGCAAACACCATTTTAATCCAAAACCCCCTACAATTATAAATAATTAAGCCAAGAGATGTTAATACACTAAGAATAATCTAACGCAAAAACTTAAAGAAAAGCGAATTATGGCTTGGAATCTTACTACTGTTTTAGTAGCGAGAAAAACCCTGACATACCTTGAGCGGGTGGTGGTGAGAACGGGAACGAAGCGTGAAAGCGGATATGGAAGGGTACACCATTTTCATCCGTCATGTCTCTACAATCCTTAAAATTGTGAGCAGGCGATAACCAATCAGAAAATTTGGCGATTGAAGATGAAAAGGAAGGGGTTTTCTGATATAGACGATTTCATTGAATTGCAGGATTCAATTGTCGGCACTGAAAGGACGACCCAGTTATGAAAGCTCTGGATTGCCTCGTTCATTTCATAAATCTTTGATTAGATTTGTAGGTTTCAAGAGGGCACCATTATGGGGGGCATGGAGGGAAATTAAGGGTAGTATTGTAAAAGTGTTTTGATATTGTAAAGGAGGAGGTGGGTAAAATGTCTACATTACCCTTCTAAGTTTCTTAATTGTCACAACTATCCCTATACTACCCTTAAATTTCTTGCTTAAATATGTTGTATATCTTACTTGTTAAGTTATATGGAAATGAAAATTACAATGTTGTACATCACTTCTTCTTAATAACATAATATAGATTAATATTTTAATACATAAATCCCTCATAAAGCCCCTCCACTACACATGGCCTAATGAAGACACGATTAACACAAAACTCACCATCAATACTCGCTACATATTTATTTCTCGACCTTACGCTCTTTTCATCGAGTTGAATTCCTTGCACATGACCGGTCATAGTCTTTGAATCAAATATCATACAATCAACTGATCAAGAGACCATCCAACATCAGATTTCTTTAAATCGACAATATATTCCATTGTGGTCCAAAATTCCCTTAATTTCATAGTCGTCAAGAATCCAGTGGTTACATCATATAACGATACATTTATATCAATGTTTTCTTAACTAGATCAACCTCTTGTTAAACTGTTATCTTATTGGTTTACTGATTAGATAGGTTTATATTTGGAGGCTCTTTTGAGTGTTTTACAAAGTTACCAAGCTAATATATTTAGACACGTACATGCAGAAGTTTTTAAAAAGCAAAATGTGAAATAATTATTTAGAATACAAATAATAATAAAAAAAGTTGCAGAAGAACATATTGATGGTCAATATCAATCCAAACGCATTGTCCATACAAATATAGGGTTACTCTTACTTGGCTAGCATTGTCTTGCCCTACAAAATGTCTCATTGTTCTTTATATGACACATGGGTTGCTTTAATATTGCCAGCTTGTACAATATATTAAGTACTTATGAGTACTTCCCAATTATTCCCTGTTAACATGCAAAACAATTAAGATATGTATTAGTGTATTACAATTTACTTAAAATCAAGAAACTTTATGATATATTGTAACCTTTAATCTGTTACATAAAGAATTGAGAATATTACAATAATTACATATCTATTCATGTGTTATAAACTTATATAATACAAATAACACTTAAAATCGTGATGAAAAAGAAGTATATTAATGACATTAATGTTTTAAAAGCAGAAATCTAAGGTAAAAATAATGAGCGACTAATTAAATCTTATGATTTTTTAATTTGTTATAAAGAATATATTTCAAATAAAAAATCCTAAAAAAGAAAAAAAAAAACTTGTAGGACCTTTAACCGTATGTTATGTTGGGTTGACTATTAAAATTTGAAAAGTCTTAGTCAATATGAAGTCGTGTTCAAAGTTAATGGATTTGGTTGGGTGAAAGAGTATTATTTGACTTGGTATTCGAACAGACTCGGTGGGTTTCATCTTTGAACCAAATATTGTTGTCATGACTCTAGAGAAGGCTTACCATTTTGGAAAATGTCATATTTTTATGACCATCTAATCCTCTATAGTGTTTTTCCTTCCCAAAAATACACAACAAAAATATAGATTTTCCTTCTATTAAACAAAAGAATTTGTCTCCTTTAAACTTTATATTAAGTAAAGGCGTAAAGCTTTCCAGGACAACTTGGTGAAGAATAATATGTTCGAAACGGTTAACCTATTAGGAACCTTGCAATGAAACTTGATTAAATAACAATATTGTCATTCTTTTGCAAGTGATGAATGAAAAAACATTTGACATGATATGTTGGCTTAATATTTCATATGAATCATCTCTTAATTTAAACAATGCATGTTGCATCATCTTTATGCAATTTCCACTATAGAAATACCATAAGATTGTAACGTCTCGAAAATTTGTTTTGTTTAATTAGGCTAATATGCATGATTAATATATAACAAAATGAATTAAATAGTAAAATGAACGTTTTATCAACGAATAAAACGCGACTTAAATGGTAAAACGAGGATTATAGTCCTCGTAAGAAAATAACCTCGTGATTTTTATTATGTAGAAAGTGGACTAAAACCGTAGCTCAATTAGTCCATTTATGCGACTAATAGATTTGTGCTAAATAGAATAGCGGATACTCTTAAACTAGTCTATGTTAATTAACATTTACTAAGTTAAATAAAGCTAGATAAAACACCAAAATCTTGGTTAAATATTAAGAGTTAAGTTAGTGTTGGGGATAAATACCCACAAGGGTCCATAGGCCAATGATGTTGTAGCCTAGTGGTTACAATGGAGGTGGGAAGGTTTACCCACTTTGTGGGGTTCCTGCCCTGGGAGGTCTTAAGTTCGAATCCCACTCAGAGTAGGGTTATTCTGAAATGAGGGCTGGACCTTACGGGGGCCCGGGGACCGGACCTGAATGGTGCGGGGCTTCGTTATGGGTGTGTACCGTTGGTCGTTAAAAAAACAAGGGTCCATAGAGGCTAAGTTGAGAGGTCATTTTTGTAAATTGGGGAAAGTCAAATGTTATAATCAGGAACCCATACGGGTTCACGCCATTTTCTTGATCCACAAAGAGGGAAACGCCAAATCTTGCAACCCTAAATCATAATTAGTGAGAATTTCATAAATTGAATGTAAATTGAAAACCCAATGCTTACATGATAAAAGGGATTATAATCATCAACTTGTTAGAAACATGAGGTAAGTAATGGAATTGCAGTTGATGGTAACTTTGACTTGAAATCATACATGATGAAATTATAGGTTTCATCTATGAATTGTTATGAGAATCCATGTAGAAATCACGTTGTAAATGCTAGATGAACATGTTTTTAGGGAAAACCCACTTGACATGGTGAATTAGATGATATGTCATGGCGGATTCATGGGAATGCCAAAATGGGGAATTTAACCATGAAAACTCTTGATCAATGTGTAAAAACGGTCTAATAGACTTGAAAATTTACCATGATGATTGATTTTGGAAGAAATTGAATGTTGATTCCATAACTAGTAAAGTTAGAGAATTCTATGCACACTGAGTGTTTGATGAAATGCTTAGTTAGAATTGATAAGTGATATAGTATGTTAGAACCTCACAAGCTAAATTGTTATGTGGGGATGAATGCAATTGATAATGATAACATGAAAATGTCATATTAGATGATTTTTATACAAGTGCAATAGCTTAATAGTATGACTTGTCACTAACTATGCCTTAGAAACATGATTATATGCATAGAAAATGTGAAACACACCAAACGATGACAAAAGTAGCCTAATGGTGATTAGGAATTAATTTGTGTACTAATTCTAACGATTTTGATATGATAAATGAAAGGCTAGTCTTTGTGAGGATCATTGCCCTATACTAGTGCAAATGATCACGTTAAGGGCAATTTGACTTTTAAAAGTCAAACTGAACCAAATTAGAGTATTGATGAAATTGTGCGAATAAACTCAAGAGATGTGTTAGTTATTTGACATAATGACTAATTAGATCAGTCATATGAGTATTGTGAAGGTTCAATCTTGTCAAGCTAGGTGGAAGCTTGAGAGGAACGGATCAAACTAGCTAACGGGTGAAGGAGCGCATGAATTGAGACCAAGGTAAGTGACTTGTCTTAAGTAAGTCCCTTTATAACTAAAAGTCTGTGTAAATACATGAATTTATAGATTTCTATAATGTTAGGAAAGAATCGGTAAGTTACCCATAAAAGGGTAATATGGGAATATAGAACTTTAATTCAAGGATAGGCTAAAAACGCCTAAATGAAAGGAAATTAGTAAGTTCGGGATGGGACGCCTAATGGTAAAATTATTATGTGAATACTCTAGCGAGAACCTAGTTACTCGATAAATGATACGGTCATGTGAAGAGGTTATAAATTGGGTCAAATGGGTCAAGTAATGTTATCATCATTTGAACCCAAGAATAAAGCTCGAGTAGTGGAGTATTATGAACTATAAGCTAAACAGGTCAAATGGTGATGTTCTCATCATTTGAATCTGGTACTTAATGGTTATATATCAAGCATTGGGATTCAAGAAGTTAGACGGGTCAAATGGTGATGCGTCACTATTTGAATCCCGGGAAATTAATGCGTGTAAATTAAGATTTCCTACAGGTAAGTGTATTGGAAAAAGCGCAACTTGATGCCAAGGATTATGAATAAGAGTTCAAGGTATAGAAATGGGTCAATGCTACCCGGTAAGTCCGTAGTTTAATGGGCGGATTTTGGGCCAAGAAATTCATGGTAAAAACCTCCCACTCTTTAATTCGCCAAGTGGTTTTCGTAACTATGACCAATGCGCACTAAGGCACATAGAAATGACTAAAAACTAATGAAATTAAGAAAATGGTGAAAAAACTAAGTCCGTAGAGGCTTAGAGGTTTTCAAACAAGTTAGTGGGTCAAGAACAATGAGTTTTGACTAAGTTGTGTCGCATACGTGTGATTAGACTAAAATATTTGCCTATAAGGGCATTTTGGGAATTAGTAATTATAATCAAGGAAAGTATTGAAACGGAACATGGTAATTTTAAATGGATGATGTTTTCAACTTAACAAATGTTAAACAAGTAGATAAATGGGAAGCCATTGGATGCGGCGCTTGAAATCCCATCATGGGTCAAATTGACTTACACCGTGCTAGGATGCCTAAGCGTATGGGCATTCGAGGTTTAATCAAGTCAGGGTATTGTAAGGTGCCCAGAGTTGATATTATGGTTTGCTTTAATACTAGATTGGTCAACTTGGGTAAAGATAGCTTGAAACATAACAAATCGAATGGGGACCTAAGCATGAGACTTGGTACCTTAAACGCATGTTAAATTAGTGATAAACGAGTCCCCAAAGGTCCTTGGGGATGGCCTTGAACTTACATAAAAGTGGAGCCAAAGTTAAGGAATATGGATGTGGAAATTTGGCTAAGGGTATGTTTGGCAAGGAGCTTTTAAGAGCTTTTAGGAGCTTCAAATCTTCAAGTATTTAAGAAAAAGCTCCTACTTAATAAAAATCCTTATTTGGTTGAAAGAGCTTGAAGCTTTTAGGTTAGGAGAAAAAACTCTATATTGAAAAGCTAGTAGTACTAGCGTTTGAGAAAAAGCTCCTAGTAGCTACAAGCTTTTAATGAGTAAATGACAAAAATACCCATTCTATTATAAAAATAAAATAAAAACCTTCCTTACAAGCTTTTAATTATGCCAATTTTGGTCATTTTATATATTTTATTAAAAGCTCCAGCTACTCTGCAAAACACTAAAATATATTTAAAAAGCTACAGCTACCAGCTACTAGCTACCAGCCACCAGCTAGTTTTGCCAAACATACCCTAAGTATAAATGTAGAAACAATAGCAAAGCTGCTGAGAATATGACCCCCTTGCGTCACGCGAAGGGGAAGGGCTCCTTGCTTCGCGTGGCGCGAGGCACTATATAAAAAAAATTTATTTCCTATTTAAACTGGTTAATATATAATGATGTGTCAAACTAATAAATGGTATGTTTGACCATGTTTAACACCAGGTTGAATGTAGACCCGGGATGAAGATCAAGCCGTAAGGAGAGCTGAACACTTATGTGCTTCCGCTTTAAACTATCGTTTAAAACATAAATCATAGCAAAGGTTTTTTGCATTTTGAATATGTGAATGGTTGAGGAATTATCAAATGTGTCAAGATCATTAGGTCATGTTTAGAATATCTAATGAAGTTTTAAACGATTGTCATATTTACATCCTAATATCTCAAGTTTTTACATCTAAATAGCGTCTATTGATTTCAAATTCTTTATATAATACAAGGTATATCCTTTATTTTAGGATATAGATAATCACAATTAATTACAATAAATACACATGTAATTATCTCTAAATATATATTGCTATTAGGATCACCAGTGAATTAGTGATATATGATTAAGTTTAATAGATAGATTAGTAGAAATGATTTTTTTTAACAGACATGTTTATTCCCATCAATGCTTTAGGCTCTTGTTGAACCTTTTAGTACGATATATATATGGTTAATTGGCACAGGTTGTGGATCAGTAATCATAATGTTAGCACCATATACACTCTTAGGATTATTGTAGAGAGAAAGATGAAGGCAATAACTAAACCAGTGTAGCTCCATTTATACTTGATACTCCTATCCTAACAGAGGTATTTTTCTTAATTGTATCAACATATATAGTATTTATCTTTCAAATTTCTATTATAATTATTTATTATACACTCAAGAAGTATATAATGCATGGTGAAATGGTATTTTAAGATATCCAAAAGTTAAGAACTTTTTTCTTATTAATGCATAATGTATAACCTTAAAATGAGGGTAAAATAGTCATTCAAACACTTTTACGTTTTAATACCTCATTTTAGTTGTATTTTAATTTCTTCAAATTTAATCAACATTGACTTATTTAAAATAATAGTTATATTTTCCCCTTGTTTTAAGGCAATCACCGCCACGACTTTTAAACGGCCATAAATTTTTATTACTTTAATTTCTTTTTCAAAAAAAAAAAAATAATCATTAAAACGAACATTTTATTCTCTTTAATTTGAGTATATTATTGCAAATTTTTTTTAAATTTTAGAAAGTTGATGTGTTACGTGGTAACGCGATTAACCAGGGCTGTCTCAACCATTTTCTAGGCCTAAAACGAATTTTAAATTTGAGCCCCTTTTAGCTAAAAAAAAGTTCGATAGTTTGCTTTAAAACCTGATACGTTTGCTAGACTTGCATTTGTTCAAAAAATAGAATTAAAAGACTTACGTAATCACTTTTCGGATTTAAGCATAAGAGAGACCATGGTCGAAAATCATAACATCATTTTGTTGGTGTGAGAAAAATGAATCAAAGACACAAAAAAATGTTTTACCCTACAAGCTTCCACTGTACATTAATTTTCTTATTTTTTAATATGACATTTTGATAAACCTAATGCTTTGGTGCTGAGGGATAGCTAGAACACTACAATGCTAAACAAATTACAGACTGCAATAGATAATTATGTAACTGTTAATGAATTGTTGAAATGTGATAGTAAAAAAAGAATTAATTATAGGTAGAATTATAACATTTAATTTATAACAACTAAAGATCGATAATATAAAAAATACCAAGAGCACAGGACATAAAAAACATCCTAAAGTTGAAAGCAAAATATGAATCAAAATCTAAGTCTCGTCTATGATTATGATAATATAAATGTAACGAAATTTTAATCACATATGAATTCAATAAAGACCTAGCATTTTATTAAAAACATGATATTATAATCTACATTGAGTTAATTGACTTTTTTAGACGGAGTTAGAGAGTTGGATGAAAATGACAAAAACCGGAAACCTCAGCAACATAGATAAAAAAACTATTTTAAACTAAGTCAAACCTCAAACGCTAAAATAGCAATTAATTCCACCCTAAACATAAAAAGACAGTAAGTAGGAGCCATCATAATTTCACCTATACCAATATACTTGTTTAGAATGCTTCATAATTCTCTTATTTTGATGTATGTGAGAAAGCATGTTGTATATTACTCCCTCCGTCCCAATTTAAATGTCTTTATTTCTTTTTTTGTTTGTCTCAAATTAAATGTCTATTTCCATAAATAGAAAATTTAATTTCTAGTTTTGCCCATAAAAGACAAAACACAATCACTACTTTTGAGGATATTATTGTCATTTTATCACATACAAACAAAAAATTTCTTAAAATGTGTGTTTTTATACATGGGACATTTAAATTGGGACGGAGGGAGTAACTTAAAATAAATAACAAAATTGAAACATTAGATTAAGTTTAATAGATAGATGAGTAGAAACTATCAGGATGTTCACGTGATGCGGCGAAAAACAAAACCACTTTTATAAGTATGCATGATTCGGTTCAATTTAGTTCTTAGCTTGAAACAAAACCAAAGTCATCGGTTAAATAATCTTATTAACCAATCGGTTAATTGGTTCGGTTTATTTGATTAGATTGTCGGTTTTCAGTCCGGTAAAGTTAATTTTGTTAATAACCAAACTTTGGCTAAAGTATAATTCTACTAAAGTATGGGCTTAGGGCCCATCTTTTTGGGGACTTATTCTAAGATGTTATTTTTATATTTGTATTGGGCATGTTTGTGTGGTACTGGACTATAACTCGTTCCCCAAAAAAGGCAAGGCGGTTAGTTAAAATATGAAAGCGGAAAATTTAGGATTGAAAATCGAATCTTGTAGAAATAGTGAAAAGTCGTACATATGAATCGTAAAATCACAATCTTCGAAGTCCAACTATTTTCTGTTGCGTTCTTGTTCTGATTCATTTTACAATCAAAATCGAGATCGAAATAAAAAACATCCTAAAGTTGAAAGCAAAATATGAATCAAAATCTAAGCTCCTACTTACTGTCCTTTTATGTTTAGAGTGGAATTATAGCATTTTATTTTTATCTATGTTGATAGATTCTATTTATTTTACTTGAGTTTTGTTATCATTTTGACTTAGTTATTCTTTTTAATGATATTTTTTTATGTTACGGTCTAAATTTGGCGAGTTAACACTCCACAATGCGTGTATGTGCTTCAATATTTTTTTTACTTCTATAGGTTTAAGTGTTTAACGGTCCTGCCATAACACACGAATCCTAAAACTCGTATATTTTGAAAGGAAACTTAATAATATAGAAGATAAAATATAGTTCCAAAAGATTTCGTTAGCCTCATTACATTATTAATAAAAAAGTAGAGTGCACCCGTGCTACGCACGGGTTGCGTGCGATATGCACCGCTATTGTACCGCGCGTTGCGCGAAGGTTGCTGGAACTGGCTACAATGCAACTTTAAAAAAGTTGGGTGAAATTCTAAAAGATAAAAGTTTGGTGGACAAAGTTTGAAATCCTAATAACTCAAAGTTTGGTGGTCAAATTGGAAGAAAAGAAAGTACATATGTTAGTGGCCCAAATTGTTTAGTGGCGAAATTGTAAAAAAAATAAAGTACCAAATTGGGAAAGCAGAAAGTAAGAAAGTAAGTGGCCAAAGTGCGAAGAATCTAAAAGCTAAAATTTTGGTGGTCAAATTGGAAGAAAAGAAAGTACATAAGCCAGTGGCTTAATTGTTTAGTGGTCAAACTGTAAAAAAATAAAGTGTCAAATTGAGAAAACAGAAAATAAAAAAGTTAGTGGTCAAAGTGCAAAAATTGAAAAGTAACTATTGCCTAGCATGTTGTAAATTAATATATAGAGTAATATAAGTAAATAAAAAAAATAAGATATAGTGTTGGCAATTTTTGGAATAAAAGAAAATGACAATTATCATAACAAGAATGAATGAATTTCCATGGTGGTTGTTGAGTTCTGAAAAGAGTTGGGCATCAACTACTTAAGAACTCAAATAAACAAAAGTATAAAGGCTTATGAACAACGAAACTTTCATTGCCCCACCATGTGCCAAGATTCTTCACATGCATTATAAAAACACCTCAAACTTTCCAATATTTATTTTATAAAAAACTTATAATTAGTACATTCATTTTCCAATTTTAAGCCTTTGAGAATCTTAATTATGCATAAATTTTCACCAAAATATAATTTTGGTATTCGGATTCAAATAATATGTAATGACACCTAATAGATTGCTAAGTGTAATCATTAAAATTAAGTTTCAAACATTGTACACCTACTTCATGATAAGGGGGCCATGGTAGTGGATGACAACTTATTTTTCATTCATTTCCCAATCAAGGAAAAGGGTTATTAGGGATTCTTTGTGTTTATTTGCAAATGGTTTTCTTTCTATTTGTTTTATATAAAGCATATATGAGGTGTCATGTATTCTTTTAACCCAATTTGAATTTGAGATAACTGAAATGTAGTTTAAACTCCTCGATGGTGTGGCGGACGGCGATTCGCAATGTTAAGTGTAACATTCGATCCCACGCTCTAACCGATATTATTACTTGCCCAAAGGAAGTTTGTGGATTCGGTTGCTCAGTTGAAATTTTTCTAGAGGTCATTCATCATGGCTTGTTTCCACTCAAGCACACTAAATTTTAAAGTTATCATCACAACCACAACAAATACGTTCAAAACGTGCTTATGGTATTTGACATCAAGAATTTGTTTAAGTCCGTACCTTTTATAGTTTTATACAGTTGGTTCACGACACAAGTGAGGAAAGAAACGGATAAGAGGGTGAACATAACAAGGATAAAGCGAAGACAAATCGAACAAATGAGGTTGATAGACATGGGAAGATGATCCCTTCGTCATGTAGCAACCCCCTTGTGTTTAGTTCTACTTTTAATGACCACCAAACGACATATTGAACCATGTATCATTTGTCTTCATGTTTTTATCCTAAGTTTTGTTTTTTCGTATTTATATATATTGCATTTATATTACATTAAATTCAAAGAAAACAAAATGCAGAATAACTAATATGTACTGGTATTATATAATTATTTAATACCTCATATATAATCGATAATATAAAATTAAAACTAAAACAACCATCCCAATTTCGATGGCTCCGTTGGAGCCTTTGGACTTTGTGTTCCTTGATTTGTGGGAGACATCTTATACAGCTAGATTTTGTCGTCCTCACTTTCCATCCAGCTATAACCTACTGGCCCACCTTAATCATTTTAATATAATATACTTAAAACTTAGTTACGTTAGGGAGTGCGAGGCACTACCACGGTGCTGGTACCCCACTACCCCTACTGGTTCACCGCCACTGGTGACCCGGATAATAGGTTCCGTGAAGTCTCATGCTCCATTTTCATTGTCTACCTTACATGTGTAGAGCAGAGAGAGAGAGATGCAGAGGAGAGAGGGTACCCGGATGCTTCACGGGTAGTGCCGCCGATGAAATGGGTTCACGGGTGGTGGTCCAGATGGCAGGCTGCGATTGTGATTGGTGTGATGAAGATGCTCCACCGATGCTTTTACGGTGAGTGCCACGTACTCCCTTATGTTTAACAATTTTGTAAACTCAAGATTTTTTTTCTTTTCTATAACATTACCTTTCGTGGGTCAAATTATTCTACATAGTGTAAAAAAATGAGAATGGTGAGTAGGATACAAAAAATACAATAATCATGAAATATGACACAATGAATCACAAAATATAACACAATGCCAAAAAAATATAACACAATGCTGAGTAAAAAAGACACAATGAATTGAAAAAATGACACAATGATTAAAATAAGAAAAAGACACAATGGTAATTAAAAGACACACAATTATATAATGCATATTCTAAAACTAAAAGCTAAAACCTCAGAAAACAAAGACCTAAAAATTAACGTCGTAGGGTTCGGTAAGACGGTTCCAATGCCGCTTGAATGAGTTCAATCAGAGTCCGTTTGATACCCTTCTTAGGACTTCCTATTTTTCTTTCAATGTGTATTTGATTATAACCCTACATTTCGTTTCTATTTCTTAATTTTAAACAATAACTAAAAAGCCCTCATGAAATTTGATACATAATTAGGTTATATATCTTATATTGAAGTATTGGTTTATAAATCATAAATCTTCAATACTAACTATTTAATATTTTATTTATTCGACTTGTATAGCTTGCACTACTTTCTAAATTGTAAAATAATATGATATAGTTTTAAAGGGTCAAGTTATTCTACACAGTGTAAAAAAATGAGAAGGATACAAAAAAACACAATAGATCACGAAATATGACACAATAAGCCACAAATTATAACACAGTGGTTAAAAATATATCACATTACTGAATAAAAAAGACACAATGAACCACAAAAATGACCTAATGATGAAAATAAAAAAAAAGACAGAATGCTACACAAAAGACACAATGATACAACGTAAATTCTAAAAACTACAAGCAAAAAAATCCATAAGAGCGAAAACCTAAAAACTAAGATCGTAGGGTTCAATCAGGGTCCGTTTGATACCCTTCCTACAGCTTCATATTTTTATTTCACTGTGTATTTGATCCTACCCCTAGTTTTAAAATAGGCTAAATGCACCTCTCTTCTCCTTAACTATACCCCTTTTTAAAAAAAATCAAATAAAGTGTTTTTTAAAGGGAGAATATTAGACCATGCGTAGTGGGGGGCTTTATATATAAAGCCCCCCTTCTTGATTGGTCCATGTGGCTGCTGAGTCAGCATAGAGAGAGAAACTGAAAAAAGGGTGTAGTGGTGGGGCTTTATATATAAAGCCCCTGTTTCTGATTGGGCCACGTGGAATTTTTTTTATTCTTTTAACTCAAAATAATTAAAATAAAAGGCAAATAAATATAAAAAAATTACAAATAATATTAAAAACACACAACTAATATTAAAAAAAAAAGTTACAACTAAAATTTAAAAAAAAAATTACAACTAAAATTAAAAAAAAATTACAACTAATATTAAAAAAAAACCAAACACACTAGAGGTTATATTTTGTAATGATTTGTTGTCTGTGAAGCATTGCAAGGCGTAGCGCGTCTCCATCGAGGCCATCGAGCGATTTGGTCAAAAAATCAATGTCCTTTTCCCTTTGCCTCGCCTCTTGGAGCTCGACAAACCTTTTATTTTCGACCACTCTTTGCTGCATCGTCTCCAAACGTGTTTGGCCAAGGTCGCGAATATCTTGAAGTCTACGGTTCATTTCTTCAAAATCTTCCTTCAAGCCACCACCTGCTGCCGAAGACGACTCCCCCTTCCCACCCTTTGTTGATCTTCTACCGGGTAGTCTAGGCATATCCTGCTCCTGCTCCTCCTCCTCCTCCTCATCCTCCTCCTCCTCATCATCCAAATTAATATGATCACCTAAACTCACATAGCGAGCATCGGATGACGGTGTATCCGGATCTCGCGTCGAGGAGGAGGTTTTGCTTCGTTTTGATGGTCCTCCTCCTCCTGATCCTCCTCGTCTCCTGACCTTGCGCCTACCACCCGACCCCATAGCCGGTACCTTAGCCCACTTAGGACTTTTTCTCAACATCTCCCAAATTCTCAAATACGGGAACGGTTGGTGGGTAGCTCTCATCTCGTTCAACGCTCTTGTCAACACACCATCATCACCTTCCCCACCGCCCCTGTTGTCCATACAATGCTGGTAAACCTGCGAAAACGAGTGACATCTATTATTTATGTCCGACCACTTTCCCGATATCGAGTCGTTCTCTCGATACTCCCCTCTACCCATCACACCAAAAAACAGCCCTCGAACCCGAATCCAAAACTCAGGAAGATGTTGATAGTTCGCTACAAAAAAAAATTGTACGATTAGAAATATATAACGATTAATTATATATAAGTATAAATACAAAAAATAAATACTATATATATACACGAACAAATTATATATAAATTTAAAAGCCAAAAATAAATACTATATATATATACACGAACAAATTATATATAAATATAAAAAAATTTACTAACCAACTTGTGGATCCTCTGATATGCCGAGCCAGGCCCTCGCTAAAGCATATTCCTCGTCTTGGGTCCAACGTTCTTGTTGCTTTTTTTGACGAGGTTGGGTAGGATCTTTCTTTTTATGCGAGCGTTTCCCGCGCCCGCGCCCGCTCCCACTCCCGCGCCCGCGCCCCCCCCCCGTTGAGAACCCTCGGGTTCGTCGGTCTCCACTTGAGTTTCTGGCACGAGCTCGGGCTCCTCTTGAGAACCTTGGCCATAGTTTGGTGGAGGAAAAAAATGGCCCGCCATGTTTGGTGGAGGATAAAATTGACCCTGGAGTAGTTGCGCGTATTGCATTGTGTTCGGTTAAACTCCGGCCAATTGGGTGGCAGTGGAGTAGTAGTGTTTGGCCTCAAACCCGGGCGACCCGGGACCCCGAATGGTGAACCGTATGGAAACATGTTTGTGTTTTGGTAGGTTTGTGTTGTAGTGTGTGTGTTTTTTAGTTAAGTTTGTGTTGTAGTGTTGTAGTGTGTGTGTTTTTATAAAACCATTGTTTATATATATATATATATAAAAGATAGAAAAAAAATTACCGTTCAAAATATGCAAGAGGGCAACGGTCAAAAATTTGACCCTTTTTTCAACTTCATCGCCACGTGTCACCTCCTGATTGGAGGAAGCTTTTTAAACTCGGCGTTATATACGTAGAGCCCCAGCCCAAAATTCATCCATAGCGCCGGGGTGTAATGGTGTTCCCGGGCGCTATGGATTCAAAACCCAGGCAATAACGCCCAACTACGGGCAGTCTTATAGGCATGACAAGTTGAACAGAAGAGCGCAACAAAAGGAAATAAACGGGGTAAATTACGTTTGCCACAACCCTAACCTTTTTTTATATTAATATCGGTGTCCAATATCATCATTTTCTTAGTCCACCCGTAGTGGTTGGTGAAAGGGGTGTGAAGTGGGGCATTTCACCCCCCCTTTCACCTTAGAACATCGCTCCCCTCTTGGTTAAAGGGGCGTGAATGGGGGCAAGGTGAAAATTTTCATCGGGTGAAAAAGTTGGGCTGGCCAATCATGGGGTGACATGTCATTTTTATTTATTTTTTCTTTTTTTAATTCAAATTTAATACCATTATATATTCATCCTCTTTCACCCATTAAATTTCACCAACCATTACACCACTTGCCTATTTCACCCCTCTTTTAGTACCCACCAAGTGGCCCACATTGCCACGTGTCGAAAAACGCTCATTTCACCTACCAAATTTCACCCCCCCCCCCCTCATTCACCAACCATTACACATGGTCTTGTAGCATAGTTGTGTGAATCTTATCCAATATCTCATTATTTAGCTGCGTCCAACTATCACTAATCGCGTACGGTATCCGAAGGGCTTTCTGGAAACTCATGGCTAGGTCACTTTCTTTTATATGAACTAGGTTAGAGTCCCGTGGGGACCCACGGTTCACCCGAAAGTAAAATGAAAAAAAAGTAAAAAAATAAGAATTGTATTATGCAATTTGTTTTGGTTACTAAATGTTTGATAATGCAATATGTATGAATTTTGATGTTAAATGCAAAATGTCATCTAACAGTTTAATGTAACAAAATGATGGATATATCGAGTAAGTAAAGTTTAATTTGACAACTGCAAACTACATAGCATACTATCACAATATCACACATTACATCATTTGGGTAATATCTATATTCTAATCATAACTAAGCTTAAGCATAGAACACTTATCATTTAGTTGGGGCTTAACGAACTTCAACCAATATCACACATTACATCATTTGGGTAAGGGTAATATCTATATTATAATCATAACTAAGCTTAAGCATATAACACTTATAATTTAGTTGGGGCTTAACGAACTTCAACCAATGGTCCATTTTCATTACTTCAATCAAAATCTTTGAACTCTTGCTCATTGATAGCTGATTTTTCACCTTCGAAGTTGTTATCATTGTCATCACGATCCTAGGAGTGCAGCTCATTTTCAATAATTTATGAAAACCTCCACCATTGTATTCCATATTTGTGTTCTACATAAAATATAGTTGTTGTAAAGATATGGATACGGTGATAAGTAAATCAAGAAACAATCCTTAACCCACTTACTTGAATGGGTAGCTTAAATTTTCATGTTATCTCTCCAATGGTTCAAACCGATTACATAGCTAAAAAACAACTAATAAGAAAATGGGTCCAATGTCACATGCTGTAATATAAATTTCCTATATTTTATTAAAAAATAGACACCAAAAGGATCAACCCCAGACCCATTTCAACATGTAGCCAAAAGGACCCATTGTACACACACTTTAGGCAACTTTTGACATGTTACAAAAAGCCGCCAAAAACGTCATTATTTAAACTGTGTAAATATAGTACTTAACAATTAAAAATCTTAATAAATAACATCAAAATCATAATCAATCGTTCAAATCAATGACATTAAAATAATCCGCATCTGAAATTGACTTACCCATTATATACAAATTATTATTAATATCTTAAAATTAGCACACTTATTGAATCAAGATGATGATTATCGTTTAGTTACAATTGATTAAAGGAAAGTCGTAATATCAAAATGAAAGTCGGTCAACAATGTTAAAATGAAATTCGTAATATTAGTAACATCAATAAATAATATTAAAAATCTTAATAAATAACATCAAAATCGTAATCATCATTCAAATAAATGACACTAAAATCATCCGCGTCTCAAATTGCCTTACCCATTATAAACAATTTATTATTGACATTTTTAGTAATCATTATTAGTTGTACAGAAAGTAACATTTTGAAAATTTATATTATCATTTAATTTCGTTGTTAAATTTGGTATGACGATTAAATGATTTTATTATTTGTTAAGGTTTATATAGTATTGCTGTCTCTCGAATAATTCTGCAAAATCGGAAATACTGTGCCTCGATTGACGTGATCAAGTAGGAATATTTATTTATGTATTTGATTTATAAAAATGGAAGGATTGGTAATTGATGTGAATTGGTCAACAACGCTTAAAATTAGCACAATCAAACTCAAAGACATAAAGTCAAATAATTGACCTCCATCAAATTAACAAAAGCGTAAAAAGTTTTTACTCAGATTTGGTCAACAATATTAAAATTAAGGTCGTAATATTAGTAATAACATTGAAAATTATCTTGAATACATTATATATTTTAGGAAACTGTTAAATAGATTTAAATTATATTTATTATTAAAAGAATATTAAAAGTGTAGGAAAATAAATGTACACTCCTATCTTCGGATTATATTTAAATTATAAACTGTTAAATAGATTTAACACTGTTAAATAGATTTAAATAAATGTTTAAAAGAAAGTCGTATATGTTTAAAAGAATATCGTTTCATGACAATTGATTAAAGGAAAGTTTTTGAATTATGAAAAAGGGAAGGATTGGTAATTGACGTGAATTGGTCAACAACGCTTAAAATTAGCACAATCAAATTCAAAGACATAAAGTCAAAGAATTGACCTCCATCAATTTAACAAAAACGTAAAAAGTCTTTACTCAGATTCGGTCAACAATATTAACATTAAGGTCGTAATATTAGTAATAGCATTGAAAATTATTTTGAATACATTATATATATTTTAGGAAACTGTTAATTATATTTAAATTATATTTATTATTAAAAGAACAATAAAAGTGTAGGAAAATAAATGTACATTGTTATCTTCGGATTATATTTAAATTATAAATTGTTAAATAGATTTAACATTGTTAAATAGATTTAAATAAATGTTTGAAAGAAAGTCGTATATGTTTAAAAACATATCGTTTCATCACAATTGATTAAAGGAAAGTTGTAATATCAAAATTAAAGTCAGTTAACGATATTAAAATGAATTTCGTAATATTAGTAATATCAATAAATAAGATTAAAAATCTTAATAAATAACAACCAAATCATAATCAATCATTCAAATCAATAACATTAAAATTATCATAAATAACATTAAAACTCTTCATAAATAACAACAAAATCATAATTTAAATTTCAAAATCAAAAACATCTTGTGGTGAAACCTTAGTAACAAACATTTTGTGCTCGGTTGAACACCATTTGAAGACACAATATTCGCCAATGGAAGTATCTTTTTATTAAAGCAAATCAGGTCATCCAATCACAGTAAACCTTTACAAAAGAATTAAGTATATAAAATTTAGAATGTGTAACTAATTATAAAATAAGAATATTGTAAACATAAATGTTGAATATGCAAATAACAAACCTAGCGACTTGTGAAACAATTTCTGCACCTAATATTAGTATTAGTAATATATTCATAAATTAATTCGGTCAATAATAAATAAATGAGCTTAAAAATCATAATATATAACATTAAATTCGGTCAACTATTATTAATGTCATTAAAACTCATAATAAATATCATTAAAAAATAAATAAATCCTATTAATTGCAGGCAAGACCAATAATAATTCGAACGAATAGTAATATAAATAATATTAAACATAATTTCATAAAGATTGATTAAACATAATTTCGTAGTAATATTAATATAAATAAATGAGATTAAAAAATCATAATAAATAACATTGAACTCGGTCAATTATTATTAATGTCAATAAATAACATTAATTCTAACATACTAAAAATACATTAAAAATAATTAAATCTTATTAAACATAAATTTGAAAAAGGTACTATAAATAAATGAGATTAATAATTTTAATAAATAACATTAAATTCGGTCAATTATTATTAATGTTAATAAATAATATTAAACATCTTAATAAATAACAATAAAAATGAATAAATCTTATTAATTGCAATCAAGACTAATTATAATTCGAAAACATAGTAATATAAATAAATGAGATTATAAATCTTGATAAATAACCTCAAAATCATAATCAATAATTCAAATAAATTACATTACAAACATAAAAAACCGTAATTTTAATTTGAAAATCAATGACTTCTTGTGGTGGAACCTTTGTAACAAACAGCCTGTGCTGGATTGGACACCATTTAAAGACACAATATTCGCCAATGGAAATATCTTCTAATTGAAGCAAACTAAAATCGTAATATTAGTATTAGTATTAGTAATTAGTAATATATTTGTAAAAATAGTAATAGTTTATTTTAATTCGGTCAATAAGATATAAATGAGATTAAAATTAAAAATCGTAATATTAGTTTTAGTATTAGTAAAATATTCATAATTTAATTCGGTCAATAATAAATAAATCAGATTAAAATTAAAAATCGTAATATTAGTATTAGTATTAGTAATATATTCGTAAATTAATTCGGTTAATAATAAATAAATGAGCTTAAAAATCGTAATAACACTAAATTTGGTCAACTATTATTAATATCATTAAAACTCATAGTAAATATCATTAAAACTCATAGTAAATATCATTAAAAAATAAATAAATCCTATTAATTGTAGGCAAGACCAATAATAATTGGAATGAATAGTAATATAAATAATATTAAACAAACATTTTGTGCTCGATTGAACACCATTTGAAGACACAATATTCGACAATGGAAGTATCTTTTTATTAAAGCAAATCAGGTCATCCAATCACAGTAAACCTTTACAAAAGAATTAAGTATAGAAAATTTAGAATGTGTAAATAATTATAAAATAAGAATATTGTAAACATAAATGTTGAATATGCAAATAACAAACCTAGCGACTTGTGAAACAATTTCTGCACGTAATATTAGTATTAGTAATATATTCGTAAATTAATTCGGTCAATAATAAATAAATGAGCTTAAAAATCATAATATATAACATTAAATTCGGTCAACTATTATTAATGTCATTAAAACTCATAATAAATATCATTAAAAAATAAATAAATCCTATTAATTGCAGGCAAGACCAATAATAATTCGAACGAATAGTAATATAAATAATATTAAACATAATTTCATAAAGATTGATTAAACATAATTTCGTAGTAATATTAATATAAATAAATGAGATTAAAAAATCATAATAAATAACATTGAACTCGGTCAATTATTATTAATGTCAATAAATAACATTAATTCTAACATACTAAAAATACATTAAAAATAATTAAATCTTATTAAACATAAATTTGAAAAAGGTACTATAAATAAATGAGATTAATAATTTTAATAAATAACATTAAATTCGGTCAATTATTATTAATGTTAATAAATAATATTAAACATCTTAATAAATAACAATAAAAATGATAAATCTTATTAATTGCAATCAAGACTAATTATAATTCGAAAACATAGTAATATAAATAAATGAGATTATAAATCTTGATAAATAACCTCAAAATCGTAATCAATAATTCAAATAAATTACATTACAAACATAAAAAACCGTAATTTTAATTTGAAAATCAATGACTTCTTGTGGTGGAACCTTTGTAACAAACAGCCTGTGCTGGATTGAACACCATTTAAAGACACAATATTCGCCAATGGAAATATCTTCTAATTGAAGCAAACTAAAATCGTAATATTAGTATTAGTATTAGTAATTAGTAATATATTTGTAAAAATAGTAATAGTTTATTTTAATTCGGTCAATAAGATATAAATGAGATTAAAATTAAAAATCGTAATATTAGTTTTAGTATTAGTAAAATATTCATAATTTAATTCGGTCAATAATAAATAAATCAGATTAAAATTAAAAATCGTAATATTAGTATTAGTATTAGTAATATATTCGTAAATTAATTCGGTTAATAATAAATAAATGAGCTTAAAAATCGTAATAACACTAAAATTGGTCAACTATTATTAATATCATTAAAACTCATAGTAAATATCATTAAAACTCATAGTAAATATCATTAAAAAATAAATAAATCCTATTAATTGTAGGCAAGACCAATAATAATTGGAATGAATAGTAATATAAATAATATTAAACAAACATTTTGTGCTCGATTGAACACCATTTGAAGACACAATATTCGACAATGGAAGTATCTTTTTATTAAAGCAAATCAGGTCATCCAATCACAGTAAACCTTTACAAAAGAATTAAGTATAGAAAATTTAGAATGTGTAAATAATTATAAAATAAGAATATTGTAAACATAAATGTTGAATATGCAAATAACAAACCTAGCGACTTGTGAAACAATTTCTGCACGTAATATTAGTATTAGTAATATATTCGTAAATTAATTCGGTCAATAATAAATAAATGAGCTTAAAAATCATAATATATAACATTAAATTCGGTCAACTATTATTAATGTCATTAAAACTCATAATAAATATCATTAAAAAAATAAATAAATCCTATTAATTGCAGGCAAGACCAATAATAATTCGAATGAATAGTAATATAAATAATATTAAACAAACATTTTGTGCTCGATTGAAAACCATTTGAAGACACAATATTCGCCAATGGAAGTATATTTTTATTAAAGCAAATCAGGTCATCCAATCACAGTAAACCTTTACAAAAGAATTAAGTATAGAAAATTTAGAATGTGTAACTAATTATAAAATAAGAATATTGTAAACATAAATGTTGAATATGCAAATAACAAACCTAGCGACTTGTGAAACAATTTCTGCACGTAATATTAGTATTAGTAATATATTCGTAAATTAATTCGGTCAATAATAAATAAATGAGCTTAAAAATCATAATATATAACATTAAATTCGGTCAACTATTATTAATGTCATTAAAACTCATAATAAATATCATTAAAAAATAAATAAATTCTATTAATTGCAGGCAAGACCAATAATAATTCGAATAAATATTAATATAAATAATATTAAACATAATTTCATAAAGATTGATTAAACATAATTTCGTAGTAATATTAATATAAATAAATGAGATTAAAAAATCATAATAAATAACATTCAACTTAGTCAATTATTATTAATGTCAGTAAATAACATTAATTCTAACATACTAAAAATACGTTAAAAATAATTAAATCTTATTAAACATAAATTCGAAAAAAAGTAATATAAATAAATGGGATTAATAATTTTAATAAATAACATTAAATTCAGTCAATTATTATTAATGTCAATAAATAATATTAAACATCTTAATAAATAACAGTAAAAATAAATAAATCTTATTAATTGCAATCAAGACTAATCATAATTCGTAAACATAGTAATATAAATAAATGAGATTATAAATCTTAATTAATAACCTCAAAATCGTAATCAATAATTCAAATAAATTACATTACAAACATAAAAAATCGTAATTTTAATTTGAAAATCAATGACTTCTTGTGGTGGAACCTTTGTAACAAACAGCCTGTGCTGGATTGAACACCATTTAAAGACGCAACATTCGCCAATGGAAATATCTTCTAATTGAAGCAAACTAAAATCGTAATATTAGTATTAGTAATTAGTAATATATTCGTAAAAATAGTAATAGAATATTTTAATTCATTCAATAAGATATAAATGGGATTAAATTTAAAAATCGTAATATTAGTTTTAATATTAATAATATATTCGTAATTTAATTCGGTCAATAATAAACAAATGAGCTTATAAATCGTAATATATAACACTAAATTCGGTCAATTATTATTATGTGTCATTAAAACTAATACTGGATAACATTAAAAAATGAATAAATTCTATTAATTGCAGGCAAGACCAATAATAATTCGTAATATTAGTTTTTGTATTAGTAATATATTCGTAATTTAATTCGGTCAATAATAAACAAATGAGCTTAAAAATCATAATATATAACACTAAATTCAATCAATTATTATTAATGTCATTAAAACTCATACTAAATAACATTAAAAAATAAAATAAATCCTATCAATTGCAGGCAAGACCAATAATAATTCATAAAGATAGTTTAAACATAATTTCGTAGTAATATTAATGTAAATAAATGAGATTAAAAAATTGTAATAAATAACATTCACTTTGGTCAATTATTATTAATGTCAATTAGTATTAGTAATATATTCGGTCAACAATACTATTTTTACGAATACTAATACAGGTTTTAATACAAGTTTTAATTTATTTAATGTTATTAAATAGGCAACATGTGTATTGCTCCTTGTTTATACTCGAAATTAAGATATAATTGGAATGTGTCAATCCGTTTTAATTGGAAATAAATGCTGACACAATACAACCTATCTAGCCTAAGATTGCTCCTTGTTTAAAGCTCTTAATTTACGAATTTTGATCACATGAAAGATTTTATCTTTATATACTCATTATAATGGTATGTGTCAATCCGTTTATCAATCCATGATTTTAAAACAGTTAATTACAGAAATTAATGTCTAGAATCCTATAACCGAAATAATTGTAACTTTTACATAATTTCAGTAATTAATGTCTACAATCATATTTAAGGAATGACTAATACGGTTTGAATTTTTTTAATGTTATTAAATAGTCGATTTTTTTTATTTTTTGAAATTTATACTCGAATTGGAAATAATTGGAATTTGTCAATCCGTTTTAATTGGAAATAAATGATGACACAATACAACCTATCTAGCCTAAGATTGCTCCTTGTTTAAAGCCCTTAATTTACGAATTTTGATTACATGAAAGATTTTATCTTTATATACTCATTAATATGGTATGTGTCAATCCGTTTATCAATCCATGATTTTAAAACAGTTAATTACAGAAATTAATGTCTAGAATCCTATAACCGAAATAAATGTAACTTTTACATAATTTCAGTAATTAATGTCTACAATCATATTTAAGGAATGACTAATACAGTTTGAATTTTTTTTAATGTTATTAAATAGGTGTTTTTTTTTATTTTTTGAAATTTATACTCGAATTGGAAATTATGACACATTACCACCTATCTATCCTAAAATTGATAGCTTGTTTAAAAGCCTTAATGAAGATTGCTAATTTTTAGCCTTATGTATTGATAAATATGACCTAATTAATATAATTAAAACCGTAAATTTGTATTATAATTAGTAAATTGATTATGGAAATTACAGAAATTAATGTCTACAATCCTATAACCGAAATAAATGTAACTTTTACATAATTTCAGTAATTAATGTCTACAATCATATTTAAGGAATGACTAATACGGTTTGAATTTTTTTAATGTTATTAAATAGGCGTTTTTTTAGATACCAAAAACTTGTTCATAGCTGTCGGCAATGTCTGGATCAAACATTAAAAACAACATTACGAGAATTAATATAATCAGTTTGCTTAAAGTTAACAAAGATAATTATCAAAACGAAAATTACAATCATACCAAAACTCTTGCGGAAGGGTCATGCATGACCTTGAAGAATTGCTCTCCCTTGTGATAAGCCATATTCGCAACTTTGTATTCGGATGGTAGTCTAGCATTCAAATGACAAAACAATCAAAACATTCGCGGCATATCATATTTGACTCATAAACATAAAGATGACAATGAATCCTCTCTGGATCTCAAATGAAAAAAAGATCAAACAACAGTTAATATATTTGTTCCGTTTCATATACAATTATTGACTTAAAAATCTGATCTTGCTTCCATATTGCGGATTGTATTCAACACGTCCATATTTAATTAAAACGCTGAGAATGAATATTTTCTCTTCAAATATGAAAATGGTTACATATTAAATATTGTTTACAGATAGCCATGCGTTAATAATAAAAACGATGACAATATGGACTTGTTCCACAAATCGTTAACTGGTTCCATATTATCACTAAAAGTTTTACAGGTTTGAGATCCATTTTTGTTGGCTATATTTAACGTTTACGAATAGGAAAACGTTACAATGGTTGATCTTGCTTCGATCCAAATGAAAAAGAAAACATACCTAGAATGAAGAGTGAATAAAAAGAAGAGTGAATAATGTTAATTGGAAGATTTGTTAGTTAGGTATTGGAGGAGTGTAATGGAAGAATGTATGAATGTAGAAATAAAAATTAGAAAGAGTATTTATAGGGAGCTAGTTGGAGCTCCATATTGGAAATGGGTACCTCAAACACTCTCTAAGGCCTCCATTCAACCCAATCTCACCTCAATTATTATATAGATAGATGCTACTATGCTAGTGATGTTTAAAGCATGCTTGCGATAGAGTTTAGCTGTACTAATTAGCGAACATATAATAACAAAAAGGTAAATGACTAAATAAAGTTATTTATTTAATCCAAGATATCTACATTTTACAAAGTAAAAATCCTTAATTAAGTAACTATATTTGGTCATGATGATCATCACTTGACTAGTTTAAGTTAAAACATCTAAATATTACCAAGCATTAAGTCCTGAAATCAGTTTTATCAATGTCAACATGTTTTGGGCTTCTGATTTCCTTAAACTTGTGGAATATTTTATCTGGTTTGGCTAAGCCATCAAAATTCCAACAACTATGTACACTGTGGGATTTAAAAAAAAAAATACAAACAATGATAATCATATAAACAATGTCATTATTCAGACTTCTGTTTATAATTTTGGACTTCCCCATATCCTCAATGGAAAATGTAATGGGTGACTCAAGTGTGATATGAAATTATTACGTACATACGAGTAATTAACTTTATAGCTGTATGTGAAATCGGTCCAACAATGCTACAACCGCCCCTGGTATTCTTAGTGTTATAATATGAAATAAGAAAAAAAAAAAGATGTAGAATTTGATTCTGACTAGACATGGCAATTTCAACCCATTTAGTTGAGTTTGGGTTATTTTGGGTTTAAAATTTGACTTTGTGGGTTAAAATGGGTTTAATATAATTTTTAAGGGGGTTAGGATGGGTAATTTTAATTATATGATATAAGTAAGTGGGTCAGTATGGGTAAATTAAAAAAACAAACGGGTCAGGATGAGTATTTTTAGATAACCATATACAAATCTGAACTGAAACTCACCCAACACCAAAAGCGTTAATGTCTCATAGAAATAAATGTCTTTAAAAACAAAAAATTATATCTTTTGCATTTGTTGATAACCCGGTCGGGTCGAAACCGTTCAGGTCGTTAACGGATGACCAGGTCGAAACAACACGGGTCGTTAACGAGACCGATCTCATCGAAATGGTTCGAGTCGTTAGCGGGCTTGAACGAGTCGAAACAGTCTAAGTTGTTGACCGGCCAGTTCGGGTCGAAATGGCCTGGTCGTTGGCGGGCCCGGTCGGGTCGAAACGGTTCGGGTTGTTACCAGGTCCGGTCGGGTCGAAATAGTCCGGGTCACTACAGGACGGGTCAGGTTGAAATGGTCTGGGTCGTTACCGGGCCCGGTCGGGTAGAAATGGTTCGGGTCGCTACCGGGCCCGTTCGGGTCGAAATAGTCTAGGTCACTACCGGACGGGTCAGGTTGAAACGGTCTGGGTCGTTACCGGGCCCGGTCAGGTAGAAACGGTCTGAGTCGCCACAGGGCCCGGTCCGGGTCGCCACATGGCCCGGTCCGGTCGAAACAGTTTGGTTCACTCCGGGACGAGTTAGGTTGAAACGGTCTGGGTCGTTACCGGGCCCGGTCGGGTAGAAACGGTCTGGGTCGCTACCGGGCCTGGCTGGGTCGAAACAGTCCGGGTCGCTACGGGACGGGTCAGGTTGAAATGGTTTGGGTCTTTACCAGGCCCGGTCAGGTCGAAACGATCCGGGTTGCTACCGGGCCCGGTCCGGTCGAAATGGTCCGGGTCACTACGGGACGAGTCAAGTTGAAACGGTCTAGGTCGTTACTCGGCCCGATCGGGTCAAAACGGTCCGGTCGCTACCGGGCACGGCTGGAACGAAACAGTCCGAGTCGCTAGAGGACGGGTCAGGTTGAAATGGTTTTGGTTAGGGCTGCAAACGAACCGAACGAACACGAACAGAGCCTTGTTCGTGTTCGTTTGTTAAGGAAAATATGTGTTCACGAACAGTTCACGAACACTTACCGAACGAGATTTTTTGTCCGTGTTCGTTTGTTAAGAAAACACTCGTGTTCGTGTTCGTTTGTTAATTTTGTTCATGAACGCACACGAACACAAACAAACATTAATGAACACAAACGAATACATAAAAGTGTTCATGAACAGAAGCGGTCAAACGAACATATTTTAACTTTCGAATAAGATCGAATTCACATACATTAAGCCACCCAAAATAACATTTACATAATCTTGTTAAACATCATAAAGTAGCGTCTCAAAAAAATAAGTTCGCATATTAAACTTAAAGTCTTTGTTAAGCTACCCAAAATAAACTTTCATCGAATTACTTTTTTATTTGAGTAAAATTTATATATAAAAAAGAATATAAGAAGGTTATAAAAATTAAAACCCCTATTAAACAAACGAACATAAACGAACACAAACGAACATAAACGAACACAAACGAACGCGTTACCGAACGTTCACGAACATAAACGAACGAACGCGACCATTGTTCATGTTCGTTCGTTTAACTAAACGAACGAAATTTTTTGTTCGTGTTCGTTCATTTATTAAACGAACGAACACAAACGAACTTCCCACCGAACGGTTCATGAACTGTTCACTGAAAGTTCAGTTCGTTTGCAGCCCTAGTTTTGGTCGTTACCGGACCCGGTCGGGTCGAAACGGTTCGGGTCGCTACCAGGCCTGTTCTGGTCAAAACGGTCTAGGTCACTACGGGACGGGTCAAGCTGAAACGGTTTGGGTCGTTACCGGGCACGTTCGGGTAGAAACGGTACGGGTCGCCACAGGGCCCGGTCCGGTCGAAACAGGCCGGTTCACTAAGGGACGAGTCAGGTTGAACAGTCTGGGTCGTTACCGGGCCCGGTTGGGTGGAAACGGTCTGGGTCGCTACCGGGCACGGCTGGGTCGAAACAGTCCAGGTCCCTACCGGACGGGTTGGGTTGAAATGGTTTGGGTCGTTACTGGGCCCGGTTGGGTCTAAACGAGTCAGGTTGAAACGGTCTG
This sequence comes from Ambrosia artemisiifolia, assembly GCA_032199755.1. NCBI lineage: Eukaryota > Viridiplantae > Streptophyta > Magnoliopsida > Asterales > Asteraceae > Ambrosia > Ambrosia artemisiifolia. The sequence continues at coordinate 41,437,607 of CM063525.1, forward strand.
GGTCGTTACCGTGCCCGATCGGGTCAAAACGGTCTGGGTCGCTACCGGGCCCGGCTGGAATGAAACAGTCCGGGTCGCTACGGGACGGGTCAGGCTGAAATGGTCTGGGTCGTTTCCGGGCCCGGTCTGGTCGAAACAGTCCGTGTCGCTAGCGGGCCCGGCTGGGTCGAAACGGTCCGGGTCGCTAACGGGCGCGGTCGTTGACGAGCAAGATCGGGTCGAAACGGTCTGCATCGCAAACGGACCTGGCCGGGTCGAAGCGATTCCAGTCACTAACGTTCTGGTCGCTAACGGATACGGTCAGGTTGAAACGGTTCGGGTCGTTAACGGGTCCGGTCGGGTCGAAATAGTCTGGGTCGTTAACGGCCACGGTCCAGATCGATAACGAGTTAGTCGAGTCGAAACAGTCAGGGTTGTTAACCGGCCCGGTTCGAAATGAAATATTTCGGATCCCTTAAGATTTTATTTTTAAATTTATTTTTGTTTTTTATTTTAATTTTTTTTTTTTTACTTTTACTTTTTAAATTTTTAAATTTTTTATTGTTATTTTAATCTATTTTGATGTGAGCTTATCCTAATCCAAACCATCCAGGGCCAAACCCATCCTGACCCAACCCATCCTAACCTATTTTTTTAATTTACCCATCTTGACCCACACTCATCCTAACCCTAATCTAAACCTATCCTAACCCAACATCCAAACCAACCCAACCTACCCATTTTACCACCCCTAATTCTGACCATTAACTCTATATCTCTTCATTTGTACTTCTCTTATTTATGTTTGGTATTATGTGTAATAAAATATAAATAAATATATATTAAGAAAAGGGCCATAATTTCTTGATATATGAATTATATAATATGAAAATATGTGAAGGATTGCAAAAATCCTCTTATTCACAGCAAGGTTATAGAAGATAACTATAGTTTTTGATCAAGTTGTAAACCATCTTTAAAGATGCTACCATAATTTGTTGGTACTTTTGACATGAGATGAGATTACAAACCTGGGTGTACCACCTAAAAAGGAAGTAAAAAAGAGTTATTTCAAAACATTACAAAACTACCTTATAGATAGATGATTCCAGCTAGTAACCAGAATATGTGACACTTTAGCTAACCATCAAATGATATTCTGGATTGAACAAAAAAATAAAATACGAAGCGTCTAAATCAAATAATTTGTGCTAATGACTCGAGCGATATTAACTGATGACTGCTACAAACTATTCTCGCCACAATGTTGCGATCTAACTAGCATACGAAAATTTAAGTCCAGGATTGAAGATGTGATAAGAACCCTAAAGGTAACCAAGGAAATATACTACAAAACATGTTACAAAGGAGAACAAACTAGTAAGATAAAAATCACGTTTGTGGCAAATGTGTCACAAACATATTCGGTCGCAGATATAGAGACAATCTTTTTGTCGCTAGATTATATTTGTCACAAACTCATTTCGGTAGTAAAAAGTATCATATCAGATTTGTCAGTAACAATGCTCTTTACCAGCCGTTTTACAAGGTAAAAAATAACTGGTTTCTAGTAGTGTACAATTACAAACCCCATTATCCACATAGTCATTAATAGATCTTTTTACATATATGGATCCAGTGGACCCATGCAGGTTAAAAACATTAGAAAAGTTTGGTTGTGTTGTGTTATGTTGATGATCACACCGAATTACATAGGTTACTTTATTAAAGAGAAACTAGACACATTCATTGTGTTTAACAAATCATGCTTAAAGCAAAATTGGGAGAAAGGAGTAGCAAGATTAGAAAAATAAAAAGTGGCCATGTAAGAAAATTTAAGAATGAACCTTTTCTTTTAGAAATTTGCACCAATTAAGGAACTTTTATGAGTTCTTAGCCTAAAATGTAACACCTTATTTGTGTTCGTTGTAAAGAATTTGTTATTGTATTATTGAAGATGATAATAGTTAAAAGATCTTTGTAATGAGCATAGCTAAGTCGGACAGGCTTGTGCTCAACTCGTTTACAAACAAAGCTGAGTCAGCTCAACTCATTTGTTTTAGCGAGTTGAAGTTTTGAGCTCAAGCTCAACTCGACAAAAACTTGTTTACATACGGGATTTTTTCGAGCGAGCTATGAATAACGAGTTTCTTAAAACATCCCTAGGACTATACATTGTGGTATGTGAGCAAAGCAAGCGCGAGCGAGCCACGTGGCTCGCAAACACGACAACGGGGTGAAGGGGCTCGCGAGGGCTAGCGTCTCGCTCGTGCTAGCGTGGGAGGGAGCGGAGAGCCACAACAGGGTCAGATGAGCGAGCAGTTTTCTTTATCCGGTGTCACGTCAGCATCCAGTTTGCGTGATATGAAAGGATAGAGTTGATGCTTAAGGTGAGCCACAATACAATAGTCTAATTATGTGTACTAAGTTATAAAGATGGTGACAGGCGCATAATTATTCCAATAGCTCATTAGCTCTTATCGCTCTATCCTTATCGTAAGCAGTAGAAAGTCAGAAATACCCATCAACTTAACGATAATATTTTACTGTGTTAGTTTTTTTTAACGGCCAACGAATCAATTTCTGAGCACTCTCGGGCACCCTTTTGGCGAATCAGGTACTCGAGAGTACCCGGGCCACCAATTGCCACCAATTCCCGGGAAAACCCGACCATTCACCGGCCCAAAGGCACGACAGTGAAATAATCGGTAAAACCGGTCGGGATCAGGACTCAAACCCAAGCCAATGGCTGGGTCATCCCTCACTTCCCCTCCACCAATGTCCTCCAAATGTAGCTAGTGGGAATTGAACCCAAGCCTCCCATAGGAAACTTTAGGCCCTCAACCAACTGGGCTACAAGTGTTGGACATTAGTGGCAGAATTGTGTTAGTTTTAGGGACGAATTTGGCAACAAAATGTAAAACTAATGGACCCAAATGTAAAAAGAATCGATTTTAAACTGATATAGCAAAACTGGCCAAACCTCAGAGACGATTTTAGCCATTATCTCAAACTAACTACAATTTAACAATTCAATTATATTTTAGGTCGAATAAAAATATAGTAACAATACTTATAATAAAGAACAAATGACAACTAAAATATTATATAAATACCATAAAAAATACTAAACTTTCAGTTTTTTCTCACTAAAGTCACTCAATAATTTTTTGCATACAAAAAGCACTACACTTTCAGTTTTTTCTTACAAAAGTCACTCAACATTTTTTTACTTAAAAAACACTAAACTTTTTTTTCTTTTCTCATAAAACACATTACCCCCCCCTCTCTCTCTCTCCTTGGTCGCTTTTCCGGCCAAAAACCCGGCGAGGACACCCGCCAACCCTCACACCCAATCCCACACAAGAACATTCCGTATATGAGAAAATCCACACACCATATTCATGGGTGTTTGTATACGGTGCCAAAAGAACTACTTTGAATTAAAATTATACTAAGTAGTATTTTATAAGTATAACTTACAGAAAGAATAAGATTACTATTTGAAAAACGTAAAATGTCTACAGAAATGGCTTTCAACATTGATTTCCACTATGTCAACCTTTGACAAATTTTTGGCCGGATTTTTTGGCCGGATTTTTAAAATATAGAACATCCAATCGACCTTCTCATATACGGGGTGGGTGGCGTGTTCTTGTGTGGGATTGGGTGTGAGGGTTGGCGGGTGTCCTCGCCGGATTTTGGCCGGAAAAGCGACCAAGGAGAGAGAGAGAGGGGGGGGGGGGGGGGTAATGTGTTTTATGAGAAAAGAAAAAAAGTTAGTGTTTTTTAAGTAAAAAAAATGTTGAGTGACTTTTGTAAGAAAAAACTGAAAGTGTAGTGCTTTTTGTATGCAAAAAATTGTTGAGTGACTTTAGTGAGAAAAAACTGAAAGTTTAGTATTTTTTATGGTATTTCCCCTATTATATATACAAGAACTATAACAAACTTCTGACATAAACCATATTATATATACCATACATAGGTTTATTTTTATGTCAGTAATGTATTTAATCCGGTTATTTATACACTGGGCCAGTTGGGTTGTAGCCCAGTGGTAAGAGGCAAAGCATTTTTGGGGAATGACTCAGGTTCAAATTCTAGATAATGTGAAAAATAAGGAGAAGAGAAATTAGCAGTTAAAACAAATTGCCTATCTAAATGTGATAACCGAAACATTGATTTCTGAATTAACAATGGTACATGTCTATTATTTCGGTTAAGGTTTGGTTATTCGATATTTTGCTCACCCTAACACATCAGAGCTATGATGTATTTGATATTACTACCAAACCACACCTAATTCATTACCTGATTTATCAAGCTACCTAGTTATTTGACAAATGAGTTTTAAAGAATTCTCATTCGTACCACAAATTTAAATAGATTATACAGGAAATATGTGCCTACTAAAGTACTAAGGTAACATAAAACATATGGGGATAAGGGATGCACGTCCTGTATAATAAACAGGATAAAAGTCCAAAGGCAAAAACGTCAACGTTGGGAGTTAGCCAATCTCTTTATAATGTCGTTGAATTTTCATCTTAAAGGTTCACTTATCAGTTATCAGGAGTTGAATGCACAAAATTTTGGTTCTTTTTTTTTTTTTGGTGCTTTTCCATGTTTTCATTTATTTTAACCTTTAAGAAATTGTTTTCTGCAATTAAGTCCAATTTAATCAAGGTTATTTTACAATCAAGAAATAAAATGTGTGTAGTGTTAACTATAGATCTTGTATTACATGTTCTAATGTTCGTAGATTATCGTATTTCTGACTTTGAGTTTGATCTAACCACAACTTTATAAATTGAAATTTGAGATAAAAATGATTATATTAAGAACTAAAAAGTTTCGATTGCAATTTAAAACTAAATATGAGCATAAAGGCATTATCTAAGGTTGCGATATTTTTTCGTGATTTCATTGACAAAAAAAGGGGTAAATTACATAAGGATGGTAGGTAGGCGGGCAACAAGCTGCGCCGCCACCCCTTTTTGAATAGAAAATCCCAATCTGCTAAAAACAAAACCCCGCCCTTGGGGGGTGGAAAAGTTGTTGTGCACTACTCGTTGAACCCGAGCCAAAAACCGCACCGCCTCCGGTGCCAAGGAACCGAATGTGTCGAAGGCCAAGGGAACGAAAACATGCTGATTATCCTCACATGCTTTAGCATGCTTTTCCACTTTCTTAGATTCAGCTCTCATGACCGCTTGCCCGGCCACAAACCCACTATCCCGAAGCCCAACAAGGGGGGAGACCCCGGTAAGATCAACACACGCATGCTTCCCACCTTCCCAACCAAAAACTAAGACGTCTGCTAGGCGCAAGGTGGACCTCCCCTCCGCGGGGTCTGTGAGAAAATTAACTGACGCCTCTTTTCTTGCGGAGATCCCCGCTCTTCTAAGGATGTCAGCCAAAGCATCCCGGACAAAATCGTGCTGATATTTAAACCCTGGCAATTCCTTACAATGTAACGCATGTTCCCCATACTTATCAAGGCATGCTTTGCCGCATACCGGGCAATTTTCATCGTCGGGGAAAATGGGTATCATCAGTCGGTATTTAAGGATTGCCCTGTACTCTACTGCCGACATCTGTTGCCTTAAGCCTTCGATAGGTAACACAGTAAGGAAGTCCTGGGCGTGAGGCTTTTGCAGGCATTCTAAGACGGCCTTCTGACGGACGGACAGACGGAAATCCTCCTCCAAACTTTGTGCGATTCGGTTATAAAGAGCATTCGCCAGAGTTTTCTGTGGCTTTTTGGGGGCGGTGTCCTTATTAAAGAAACCGCCAATATCAAAGTCAGGAAAGGATCGTTGTAAAAGGTCAATAGCGCCAGAATAATCCGTGTCAACGTGAGCAACCCCACTGTTACGTAATATGTGGTCTTGCAGCCCCCAGGACTGGGATCTGGAGGCCACAAAAGCATAGGCAGCCACGTCCCGGGCTGAGGAGAGGCCTAACCCACCAAGTCAAAGCGGTAAAGTCGCAACCCGCCACTGGAGGTTCCCAAAAAAAGCCCCCCCCCCCCCCCACACACACACACACATAAAATACAAATACTAAGTGCATGATTGCATCAATGAAAAATGAAATCCAAGAATTTATCGACAGTAAATTGTGGCATCCACTTCATTTAAACCAATGGGCTTATAGCCTAGTGGTACCCACTACTAATGATAAGTATTGGGTATGAGAGGAGACAAGTTCGAATCTTGTGGGTAGCACTTTGAGGTATTTTGCCGGGATCATAACCCTTGTGGAGTGGGATGATCGGTATCCAATATGGATACCAGGGGCCAGAGGGTCTCCTCCACGTACCCTTTTTTTTTCATTAGAATTTAAACATTTTTCTTTTGAAACTCTACTTGATGTAATTGGTCGCGTTTATGCGTTTATGAATGAAAATGTATTAGTTAAACTCTACTTTTACATCTTTACGTCTATATCTATACTATATAATAAAACAAAAACAAATACTTGACCCATACTTGATACGCCATATTATGGCCATAACGTGGCACCTGCGGGTGTCAAAATAATTTTGGATGTCATGACCCTATTATATATACCGGATATTGTATCTAACAAAATATACATTTTAGTTAAGCCCATTATCAAAGGGCTAAGTTAGGCCCAAACAAATAGCCGAAAATTATGGATTTATTATTTATACTTCGGCTTCTAAATTATTTAGTTTAATATTATAAATGAAAGAATTAGTATTCTTGAACATCCAATAAAGCCAGATCATCTGGATGCAGCCATAGAAAAGAATAATTATTCTAGAGATATGTTTATAGTATAAAGTTGGAAGCCTGCAGAAGTACTTATTAATATTAGCTTAGATTTAAAGCTGGATAAATTGCAAGAAATATTTCTTTTGTTGTTAACTTAAACATAAACTTGTATAAGTTGCAAGAAACATATCTTCTATTATTAATCTCATCATCATCATCATCATACTCAGTTAATCCCACCTATAGCAAAGCTAAGGTAGGGTCCGAGGAGGGTAAGATGTAGACAACCTTACCTCTATCCCCTGAGAATAGAGAGGCTGCTTCCAGTGAGACCTCCGACTCGATGTGGTTTTGTATCAAGCCTTGGACATAAGACACATAACACTTAGCAATCGGGGCAAACTCGATTGGTGCATGTACCCCCTTGTCTTTTGGCTATCAACGCCACCACATGATGCATGATTAACCGTCCGTCGTTTTTAACATTATTTTCATGAAATTAGTAAAATAACGTTAAAACTAGTGCAACTTTACTTTTGCCCCCCGATGGCCACACATCTTCTATTATTAACCTAAACTTACTAATTATTATATTATTAGTGTGTTCCATCTGTTAGATTCATTGTCGTGAATCAGTCAGTCTACTTAAATATCGATGTACTAAAATTAATTTGTTGAGTGAATAGCCAAATCCGTCCCTGGGGTTTGACCCATTTTGCCACGTCCATCCATTTTGAGAATTTTTGACAACTGAGCCACTGTACTTTACACTTCTTTGCCAAATCCGTCCAATTCACAAACCCAGTTAAATAATTCTGTTAACTCGAGGGCATTATAGTCATTTCACCTATAAAAATTCCCACCCCCTTTATATACCCAATCCATCCACCCAACCCTTATTGTTTCTTGACAAAACACACTCACACCACCGAAGAGAGAGAGAGGAACATGGAGGAGGGATTCCGGCCACCGGATCCGGCGGAGTCCGGCAGAAACGAACCCAAACCCCCACCCTTTCCCCTGACTGTGCACACTCCCACATACCTAGCTGATAATAAAACTATAATTACCCCCACCTCTCTAATTCTCTCTATCTATCCCTGTTTCTCTAATCTATTCCTACATTAAACAACAGTAGTTTGTTTGGTGGTGCTGACAATGGTGGTTTGGTGGTGGTGGTGTAAACGTGGATGGAGATGGTAGTGGCAGGTACCAGACGGGGGTTGGTGATATAATGGTGGTCGTGTAGATCTGTGATGGCGTGTTGGATATCGGGTTTCGTTGGTGGAGGTGACGGAGGGTGGTGGAGATGGTGGACGGCGTAGGACGATCAGAATCAAACGATAACAAAAGGATTAAAAGAATAAGCAATTAAGCAGCAAGAAAAATTGATTGAACAGAGAAGTAGGTGGCCATAGCCGGTGACAGTGACGACACCGGAGTTCGGCATGCCGTCATAGGTGGCCATAGCCGGTGACACTGACGGCCACCTCCACCAACAGAGTTAGAGAGAGAAAGTGACTGAGAGAGAGGGAGACCGAAGAAGGAAGAAGCAGAATAAGAGAGAGAGAGACGAGACACAGAGAGAGAGAACAGAGGCAGAGGGAGAGATCAGGAGACTTCCGGCCACCACTGACGGTGGAGCTGCGGCGGCGCAACCCAGTTCCGGCTGACCTGGTGGTTTTGAATGAGGGCTGTGGTGCTTATTAACGACGGCAAGGGGTTCGAGTCGGGTTTACAGGTATGGTCATGATGTTGTTTATAATTATTGATGTTGATGATAAGAAGATTAGAGGTTAAGGGTTATGGTGGTGATGCTATTGGACGAGGAAGACGATGGCGGTGGTTTGTAGGCTGTGGGAGAGGATGGTGGTTGTAGGACTGATATATGGTGAGGGTTTTGGTGGTACTCGATGAACAGGAGTAGTGGTTATGGTGATATCAGTGATGATAGTTAGGGTGATGCGTGGTGACTCGAGTTAGGATTTGTTTGATTTGTGTTATAATGATGATAATGAATCCATTATGGGGATATTGGCGAGAGGTGGAATTATCGGGTTGTGGTGGTTGTCCAGGTGGTGGAGACGGTGGCTGAGGTGGTGGTTAGTGGTGGTGGTAAAAGGTGAAGAAGGGCTTGGGTGGAAGGTGAGGAAGAAGGTGAATTGTGGGTCCCACTTAAATGTTTAAAATATTAATTTAATTTATTTTATTATTTAAATATAATAATAGATAATCAGATAGAAAATGACCAAATTGCCCTCGACTTAAAGTTAGTTTTTAACAGAGTTTGCAAATTGGACGGATTTAGCACTAAATTTCAAACCTTAGTGGCTCAGATGTCATAAATTCTCAAAATGGATGGATGTGACAATATTGGTCAAACCCCAGGGACGGATTTGGCTATTCACTCTTAATTTGTTAGATTATCTGTCGAACAAACTTACTTAACAATAACATTTTCACTTATGAATGTATTGAGCTAAGAGAGATCAGTATAGGGATCAAATACACATCTTACATCTGTAAAATCAGTTAAACTCGTTTCGAATTAAATAAATGAATGTGAACCCGTATTCCTAACTAGTAACTCAACATAAACTTTGTCTTTCTATGATATTCATTTCAAACTCATATTACACTCAATAGCATCACAAAATTTACCAAGAGTTTCAATTATAGTAATTATAGCATTCGATAATATAGTTATTCGATAATATCGATGAAAGAAAATGTATTATGTATATTAGGAAAAAGGCTTATCCAATACTTCTTTGAGATGTCAAACCCAACTTGTTAATATAGTTATTGCTCTTTTTCTACAGGACAAGGATACATTCAGACCTTCATTAGCAAGAAGTTGAGAGTGTGTTGTTATGGGTCAAGCGTATTTTTCAATCCAGAATTATTTTCATTTGAGGCCTGGAAGGTGTTCAATGGTTTCCAACAAATTGCAACATTCATAATCTATATCTATATCTATATATATATAGATATATTGCAAAGCTAATAATCCTACATGTCATAATATTATGTAATCTCTCTTTTGAGAGATGCCACATAGGATGTGATGTGGCAACTCTAGACCAATTAAAAAAAAGAATAAATATCGTTTAACCTAATCTATTTTTTTAACCCGACAGGTATTGTGTCAGGTTTGGGATTATTTAAAAAAAAGTGTGGGTTTGGGTCGGGCCTGGGATTAGGTGATACCCGACCCAATTACCCGAAACTACATACCCAAATACCCGAACTATATACCCGATCATATACCCATGAATTTTTTAACGCATCACATAACCCTTAGACTAATGAGTTCGATATTTCAGTAAATAACTTTTTTCCTTATTTCATGTTAGTTCTTTTTAGATTGATCGATTACAAACTTCCGAATTCATTTGACATTATATAATATTTTGTAATGGCACTAGATTTATACCCTGGCGCAGAGATTCGGTTTTTTTTATATTAGAATATGATAACTTATGGCAGAGATTTGTTTAAAATAAATAATAATAATAATAATAATAATCATTAATCATATATTGGCAAGTCATTAATTATGTTGTCATATTAGATATTTTATTATGTGATATTAGATATTTCAACCCGGGACGCTCCCGGGATAAAAACTAGTTGACTTATATCACCAAATAAGAATCTGATGTGTGATTGTAGTAACAAACAACGGCATCCGAATCAAAGCTCTCCCCATAAAGTATTATTCACCCATGATGTAATGGATTTGGTTATGCAACTTGATACACAAGATAGAATTCCCATGGGCAAGATGTCTTTTGTCTTTGTGAAGGCATGTATCTCACCATAGGATCGATCACAACACTAGAGAATATGAGCTTTCTCTTGGTTATTATATGTAGACTCAATAAGGTTTAGATGGTTAATCGCAAAGTGTGTTACCAGCCAATTACGCTAGCTAATAGGTTTCAGTGTCGAAATCAAAACCTTATAATTGAGAGGATCATGATTAAATAGTTTAAATTCGCTTCAACAATAGTACTGGTGAAAATTGAGAATGTAAATTACAAGACAATGATGAAATTTGGATACCCTAATCAATATATAATTGGTGACTACATACCGTGTGTGCTAATTACCAAACAAGGCTACTAGGTCTTTCATACAACTAACTTTTCAATTTAACCCTAGTCTTTTTGAGTCCTACATGTGATATAGGGTCACATTCACATGTTAATACATCATTAAAGAACTTCAATAATTGCTTTCATAACAAAGCTAGCAAATTATACGATTTAAGTTATTAGCTAACACATTCATCGTGATTTTGTTAGTGGATCACTTTGAACTTGGGAGTTATATTATCAACGCGTGCGAAAAAATAACCACATGTTGAGCTACGAAAAGGAGTATTTGGATTTAAATAGTTCTAGCTATCGGTTATTGGCCACCATTGTCTCAGCTAACAAAATTTGTGTTCACGGTCTCACCTTTTAACATATTGTCCACCAACATACCATATGTTAAAAGGTGAGACCGCCAACACACAATTCGTTAGTTGGGACTCATGGTGATTGATTGCTGATAGATAATACTCCAACTATTAATGTAAATGTTTGTGAACCTTTATGTTATTGGGATATACTAATAAATAAAAAAAGCCATTATATATGGGTACCCCTTTTTTTGCAAGAAGTTTAATTAATTAGAGACATGCACAAAATAGTTACAAATGTTGGTATTTATTTATTACAAAATCAAGTTATATTTGGTCATGTGTCGTATATTATGGAGTTTAGAAAATCAAGTTATGTTGGTATTTATTTCTTGTTAGCGTTTCAAGATGAATCACACATAACTTCCAAGGTATAGGTTTGTGAATATTTAATTATTAATCATAGACTACATAAGAATTTTGATTTGTTTATATTATCGAGTTTAGAGAAAACCTACAAGATAGAAGACTAAGAAGGAAGAATATACAAAAAAGAAAGCATGATACTTTTGGATGAGTGGATCTCTGTGGTAGTCAATGCTCAAAATTAAACAGTAGACATAATTACGAAACTATAGTGACTGTAAAAGTGAGACTCATAAAGTATATTGTAGCTATAGAATACATAATGAGACTAGTTACGCCTTTTCAGATGGCATGATAGATGCATATATACTTCATTTGACAAACATCACTAGTGAGTTCTCAAAACAAGGACCCCTATGCAATCCAAAGTTACATAAAATCTAACGGATATTTACACCACCAGGGACGGATCTAGAGAAGGAGCAGGGGTAACGTCCGTTACCCCTCAACTTTTTAGCGTAGTGTATTTTTAGTGTATTTTTAATATTTTTTTACGTGTTTTGTATTACGTTACCCGTGAAAATTATGTAACGTTACCCCTGAAATCTTGGTGTAGATCCGCCACTGTACACCACATATTTCAATCGACATATTTCAATCTAGACCTATGTTGGAATTAAAAAAACGAACACGACTTAGCCATTTCCACCACTTCAATTGCTCTCCGTGTTTTATGGTTAAAAATTCTAGCATTTCTTTCATTCCAAATGCACCACAACGTAGAAACTACAATGCCGTGAATCACCTAGTTGTCCTTCTTGGTGTTCGTATAGTTGTCAGCCAACATTAACAAGTCTCTAACCTCAAAGGCAAAAATAGGGGGCAATCTACACCAACTCCCTATCCTTGACCAAACTTTCGTAGTGAACATACATCCTGTGAACAAGTGAACAACCGTTGCCGGATCAGCTGCGCAAAGGGGCACAACTCGTCATCTATGTGAATCCCACGCCTAACCAGCTCCACTAGAGTAGGAAGTTTATTAAGCTCGGCTCGCCAATATACCATTATTTTACATTGTAAAGGGGCCCAACCAAGCCATTTCATATTTTACACAGTGCTTTGTAAGTTCATATTTATGGACTTCATCTATCATGAAAACATAATCAACTGATGTGTCTTTCAGTATAAACTTTTTTTATTACAGATTTATATGAATACCGTTCGTAAAATTAATATACATAGTTTTAATTAATTACTATACATAAATAAAGAAAATTTGTAAACTACAATGCTTAATTACAACTGAAATGGACGAAATACAAGAGAGAAGATGAAGCAGAACGACAGTGATTGGGGTTTTGTGTTCAACACGAGTCCTCGAAATAAATTACGAGTCTCTCTAGAAAACTTACCAGTACAACAACATAAATAGTTAGTAATGTTAGGGAAGATTTGAGCACCCAAAATTTACCTTGAATCATACATCATGATGATTAAAACACAATTGCACGCAAGCTTTTCTAGTGTTTGAGAATTATGGTATATTTGCAACTAAGAACCACCATAGTTTCATAGTGAAACATGAGTCAAAACAACTCAATCTAAATTAAAACGAAAATAAATTGTATTTAACGTCTTTAATACAATTTAAGCTCGATATTCGTTTATGTTAGTTTATCAACCCTCTCGTGATGTATTGTGTAGTACTTTTGTTAGTAGTTTTATTCGTATAATTTAATTACATATTCGCAAGACTGTATTCAATTAAGATACAAGTACAACACGTTTAGTACCAACGAAAATAGTGAAAACTGATATTACCATCAATAGCATGAAGGGTCATCGTACATTGTCTTAAGATGAATATGAATATACTGTATCAAATTTACGTGGCTAACATATTTACATATTCAATTCAAAAACATCGCTCTAATCTTTGATTGTACGTAATTTATTCACCTGAATTTTCAAACATACCTCACTAAGATCAAATACTAATATAGTTTATTGTTATCCTTTCGAAACAAACCATATTTGATTATTTAAAGTCACAATAGCAATTTACAACCAAATAAATATGGCTTGGTTAGATTTTTAAAACTAATGCAAAGTATAAATTTTAAGAAGTACACAAAAATTGTTAACTCACTAATAAAAATAATAAAAAATGTGACAAACTAATATGAAACCAATGGGAGGTACATGTCTAACACATGAACTTCGATTATGGTAAAGAAGGCAAACCAGTGTTCAGTGGACTGTTCAGCCATTTCTGATTCAAAACCCATTTTTTGTTTCTTTTAACAAATAGGTAGTTGATCATCCTCTTCCGTATTAACTCTAATCAAACAAGTCGCGGTTTGGCCCGTTTACATCCCAAACCTCAAATATGAATTAACTTTTGGATTCACGTGATGGCTATATTTATCAAGTCATAAGATGTGAATTCTTACCTTGTTTGCTTGTGAAGATGAACCGAACCGAAGAATAGAGAAGAGTCACCGATGGTGATGTGGTGCACGATTCTGGCCACAAATCATTGGTTCACGTAACAATAGTGGTATAAAGATATAAAAATGTAGGGGTGTGTGGGTAGTGATATATAATCGTTCGGAGAAGATTCAACCAACCAATGTTGAGTTTAAGATTTAATTGCAATGTTCTAACCCAAACCTAGTTTTCACCATTGTAATCAAATTCTCATATTACATATTTTACATACACAGGATTCTAGTTCACATTGTTACCTCAAAAGGAATCTTCATATGTACATTGAAATAGTGGTTCGCTTGTCTCTTCGTTTTAGGTGGTGCATGGCTACCGAACAATATTTGATTGTAGGACAACTAAAGAGAAAGATGGCATGTTGCGGAGATTCTTCTCACACGTAACGAAACTAAAAGACAAACATTGATACAGAGAATATGAAAGTGCTTGGGTGTGTGTTGTGAATATATATGCAGATCATCTATTAAATTCTGGTTAATAGTACTCCATAATTGTGTTCATATATAAATTAATGTGCGACTCTTTAAATTCTAAAAATTTATTGTTTGGCAGGTTATTGAAGCTTAAAGGTGATTGTTGGATATGTGATAAAAACTCAACGGTTACAAGTTCATGAAGGATCTATGGCTTTAAAACATGCATAATCATTATATACATTATATTTATTAATTAGTTTATCATGTAGAAATACCATTTTACCCCTCACTAACTTCATCAAGTTGTACCATAAGTATAAAATGTTGTAATTACTTAAATTTGGTTGGAATCCTTGTCAGATGCTTTATAATGTAGTATAGATATTGACAATAAAATTGTCTTGTTTCAAGTGTTGCGTGAGTGAATCGTGCAACAGTCATAACTACATGCCGCACTAACATGTGTTGCATGGCCCAACGCCATACCGCTGGTCCACGCATCAATTTTTGAAGTACCATGTTTCAAAATATAAAGGCGGCTTGCAAGTGACTCGACGAAATGAAAAGTGTGTCACTTCAAGGTTTGTTCATTCACCATGTGAGACCAGTTATCGTTCATTTTCCTTCTTATTTTCATAACTCTAACATATTCAAATACCCAAATTCAACTATCGATATCCCATTTATCTTAGCTCAATTTTTAACATGGTTTAGTTCGATGTGAATCCCTCACAAAGTAGAACACACGCCCATCAATAAATATTTATATTAATCACAAATACATATAACCATTTATGTCAAAGTTTGTGAAATTTACAATTTTACACTTGGTGAAAAAACTCATGTGTTCACCAAATTGTCCAACAAAAATGAAAAACTATTCGTCTTTTTAAATCAAGTTATGTACCATGAAATATAGTTTGAACTTTCCTAAAATAGAACCTACCAACCGGTCCCGCAACGTTAAATATTGTTCGCCGCGCTCTATTGGTCGTAAACAACCGGGTTCGAGTTTCCTAAAAAAATGTGTCAATGAGGATTAAGATCCGGCTTTTTAAACCCTAAAAAAATTAGTCTTGTTTGTATACAATTTCTATGTTTGATTTCTTATTCGTTCTCTTATTAACATATAGAAGAACTGCATGTCAAGTTGGTCAATACTAAGATCAGCAGGATGTAGAAGCAGCGGATGCGAAGCTTATAAAGGGCCAGAGGGTGCCTCGCCTCCCACCATTTCCTGGCTAAGTAGTGTAAGTTTCCTCGTTTTTGTCTGAAAAAATTGTAGATATTGAGTCCGATCCCCTCTGATTTGAAAAGAAAAATGGGCCTCATGATTTTCGGCCCCTACCATCTAAAAGTTCAAGTTCTGCACTGCATTAGAATGAAATCTTTTATTTTTAGATACTACAACTTTGCTACATGAAAAAACGTTTTTCGATATATTTGCCAAGCACCTCTAACCTCTTGGTCTAGTAATATGGTGTTCCCCCTTAAATGTTAGGTTGTGGGTTCAAATCTTTGCAAATGCAAGGTGAGGTGGAACGAAGATGTTATAAAATCTACTGTTCAAATATATATATATATATATATATATATATATATATATATATATATAGGGGATGGTTCAATAGAAAACTCATTTTATTGAGAGAACTTGAGAACTAAATAATAACTATTGATCTTAGTAGATCAATGGTTGTGATTAAATGAAATAAACCCATAACAAATATATGTGATTTTAACAAGGAAGGGTATTTTGGAAAATAAAAAATATATCCCTAATCCTTTCAAAACTTCACAAAAAGTAACTGTTCACTTTCTCTCTCTATCTCTCTCTCTCTACCAAACTCTCCAAACATCAAGTTCTAGGGTTTATACAATACGATTATATCAAGCAATCAAACATCATGACAACCAACAAACAATCGTTCGTATCCGTCAATCGATCGTCAGCATCAGGTATCATCTCTTATTCATATTATTAGTGTCGCACACGCACCGAAACGATTTGCACTCGTATTACAATGATTATTAGGTGTTTTGTGTGAATAACGGTTCAATGTAGTTTTGAACGATATTGTTCAATGTATTGTGTGTGAAATAAGTTAAATGGCATTTTCAAATGACATGTGTAATAAGAATGTGATTTTGTATGTTATGTATTACATATGTGTCATGGTACTGTTATGTCTCTATTGTATAACACACGTGTTGTATAAAATGTGTGTGTGTGTATGTATGTATGTATAGTATAGTATACAACACACGTGTAATAAAAATGTGATGTATGTATGTTATGTATTAAAAATGTGTAATTTGTGATAGTGTTTTATTGAGATTATGTTTTTTTAGTCATGTGTTGCACATATGTTATAGATGTAAATGCAATCCACACGTGTAATATGCTTGGTGTAGCTTATGTTAACTGTGGATAGGCATTGTATGACATGTATTGCACATGTGTGATAATTGTTCCGTGTATTACACATGTGTGATAATATTATTTGTGATAGTTAGGGTTAAGTTAGACGGATGTGCTTGTCATATGCTACACATAAGAGATATCTCTAATTGTATTTCACATGTGTGGTAGTCTTGTTGATGTTTAGTGTGAATAGGCTTTGTATGCAATGTACTACACTTGTGTTATAAATGTATAATGTATTACATATGTGTGATAATTTAATTTTTGATAGTTAATGTTAAATTGATATAATTTTTTTGTTTGTCATGTGCTGCCATATGTTATTGATGTAACTGTATTTCACGCGTGTAATGCGACTTTTATATCGACTATTAAATGTGAACATTATATCACATAATGTAATGCTACTGGGAATGAGTTGTGGGTATGGCTAAGATTCCATTGTGTGCAGGAGCTGATGAAGTGATACTAGGTCCATTAAGATCGATTAACAGCAATGAAGAGCATGCTAGGATAAGGGAAGCTCAGATTAGGTGACATGAAAAACAAGCTGGAATTATGGCATTGAAGAATAAAAGATAAAAGTTTTTTTTTTGTTTTTGGTTGGGTTCTTTTCATCATGTATTTTTTATTACAATGAATTAACCTATGTACTAATTTTGAAAGTATGAATTAATGGATATGTGTTTTGAATTTATGTATGTACCAAGTTTAACGAATGAATGAATAGCATTTTAATTTAAGTTTGGTTGTTTAAGTTTGAATGGCATTTTCGGCTGCATAATGACCCATTTTCACTGCAACTTTTGCTACGATTTGATAAAAATTTTCTGCAGTTTTGACCCATTTTGGCTGTAGTATTGACACATTTTTTGTTGCAGTTTTGGCTGCAAATTTTGACTAATTTCGGCACATTTTTTCTTCAATTTTTTGCTGCACTTTATGACTCATTTCGGCTGCAATTTTGACACATTTTGCTGCAATTTTAAACACCTTTCGGCATATTTTGGCTGCAATTTTTTGACCCATTACGACACATTTTTGCTGCAGTTTATTGCTGCAGTTTATAACCTATTTCGGCTGCATTTTTAACACATTTCGGCACTTTCTTGGTTGTAGTTTTTAACACATTTCGACAAATTTTGTTGTAGTTTTTGGCTGCAGATTTTGACCCATTTCGGCACATTTTTTATGCATTTAATTATGACACATTTTGTCTGCAGTTTTGACATATTTTGACACTAACTTGGCTGCAGTTTTTTTACTAAAATTGTAAGACCCTAACCCGTAATCACGCGATCAACGCCCAAATCATACGGGTTTGGACCTTACTTAAACCACTCCTGATTAAAACTTTGAAATTTGTTATAAGTCAACCCATTAAGATCAAATACATGTTTGATTCACACAATTTTTTTTTTACATTTTAATAGTTAAAACATATCTTAAGATGTTGCGTTTTAACGGGAGTTCCTTAGATTTAGGTGCGGAAGCTTGAATGAGTGATCGGGTGTGTTCGGCTCTTATCGCGACTTCATCCTTGCTCCGGGACTTCCATCACATGTTTACCTAGCACCATTACACAAAGAATGGTTAGTGAGTGGTCAATTGTAACATTTAAACTAGTACGATAGTCATTACACATCAAAACGGAACGAACCAGGCCAAACGGCCCTTTATCAAGAGAACAAACTGCCGCAACTTATGCGCAGCAGCTGTTCGGATCGCTTTTACCCCTTCTAAAACCCAAAATCCGACTTCGACTTTCAAATGAGAATTGTTCTACGCTCCGAGAGTATTCCAGGCATATAAAGAACGCCTCCTAACGATTTTTCTACGATTTTATATGGAATTTTAAAGATCGTGCTGTCATGCAGGTCTCTGTGCGCGGCCGGTCGGTCTAAGTGCGCGGCCGCGCACAGCTTCTGATCATTTTTTGGTGATTTTAAAACATGGGAATCATGTCGCAACCGCATTTGATGATTCCCGAAGCCTAAGTATTGACTTGCCGACTAAATAAACCTTTGTTTGACTGAAATTATAGTCCGGTTCATGATGCTATGACCCGGTTCAAAGTTTTAAGTGTTTATGTTGATTTTTACCCATATCGACCCGTTAAAGCCTTGAATCAAACAAGGCACTTTTGACTACTTAAATTGCATACCGTTTGAGTTGTCAAGTCATTAGACACTTGATCAACAAAAGCGTTTGTCCGATTTGTTTCATTTTGACTTAGGTTCTTAGAATCAACCTTTATTAATCCTTTAAATCCCCAAAATGCCCCTCATGGTCAAATCTTGCGATTTAGCCTTTCGTGGCGAAACTCCTTGTTTCAAATCCAATGTTTTTGACTCAGTGACTTGTTTAAAAACCTCTAAGTCCTTCCGGACTTAGAGTTTCATCCTTTCAAAAGTTTTCACTTGTTTAGTCAATTTTAAGCGCATTAGTGCGCATTTGACACAGTTATGAAAATAACTTCTTTATTGGCACCCACACTTCATGTGAGTACTTTTATCACCTATGTCGCTTCGCCCGAAGGCGTTTATTTGACTACGGACTTACCGGGTGGCCTTGACCCATATTCATACCTTGTGTTTATCCTCCATGATTCTTATCATCGAGCATGCACGCGCAAATGCATTTACCTGTATGCTTTCTAAATAGACAACATTAATTTCTCGGAACTCAAATGGCAATAACTTGCCATTTGACCCGTTTAACTTTATGAATCTTAATGCTTGGAATACAAGCATCAAGTGTTGGACTCACATGGTGATGGCATCACCTTTTGACCCGTTTAGACTCATAGTTCGTAACATTGGGTTACCCAAGTTTTAATCTATGGTTCAAGTGACACAAACTTGACCCATTTAACATCATGGTTAACGACTCCATTCAATTGATTTTATTTGGATTAAAACATCATTTCTCACATACCTTTATTAGTTGACCCGTTTGATGGATTTCTCCATTTGGTCATAACTCATTACCACATTTTGTATTGAGTGCACATAAGGCGACCCAATTAATAGATTCTACCCCTTGGGGTTTATCTTTATCTCACACTCAAGATTTAAAACTAATGTTTATAACAATTAAGCTATGTTATAGTACATTGGTGTAAGTAAAACGTACCTCGCATCCATTCTTGTTTCCATAAGTATTCGCCTTGCATCTGTTTGACCCGTTTGCTCCCTCTTTGTTGTACCTAACTTGGGGATGAGTCAAACTTGTCTATTAGAATACATAATATGGAATTTTGTTCACTATCCATAACATCATGTATTCATTATGATTTCTAGCTAAATCCATAGCCATTTTCTTACATGTCTAGAGTAGATTAACTCATCTAGGCATTTCATCAAACACTTGGTGTGCATCCACCAATATACTTAGTTTTCAACATTCTAAGTTTAACCAAAGCATAACCGATTGTCCAATTGACATCATAACATGTTATTCAAGCCCTTTTTTACCTAAATTTCTCATGCAACAACTTCTAAGAGTCACAAAATGTTACTAGATATGAGTGGATTCAACCTAAAGGTTAAACCCCAAATTCTACACATTAACATAACCATATGATCAAAATCAAATACACATATTAAGTGTGATTTGTAACCGGATTATACATGTTTAAGGCTTCCCAAGACTAAGGTAACCCATATTAACCATCAATTCCACGTTTTCATCAAAACCCTAGATTTTTATCATTCACATAAACTCCCAATTTAGCATCAAGACTTAATTTGGAGGTTACCTTAGGGTTTGTTAGGACCTAGATGATGGATTTGCACTTCACGCACTCGAATTTAACCTTCAATTGCCTTTGATTCATGCTCAAATGAGGTTTAGAGAAGTGTATGTGTGTTTTGTGTGTGGATATTTCATCTCCTGATGAAAATGTCGATCCACACATACATATGTGTGTTCTATATTAAATCAAGTTTATCAACTTGACCATATTGGCCCCTCAAGTTTAAATTTCCATGTTTAATAGATAACATCACTATCTAGGTTGGTCGCTATCGTTAAGTTTTAGCCCGTTTTTATCCGTTAATCGATTAAAACACCCACCATTAAATTCGTTTTGTTATTTAATTACGCCTAATGGCGTAGTTAGGCGAACGAATGGTTTTGGGGTGTTACAAGTCTACCCCCCTTAAAGAGGTTTCGTCCTCGAAACCTTTCTTGTGTTGTCGCTTTGGTTACACCAAAGAACCTTAGTGTCTCTAATCAATTTTGAGCACCGCTCAATCCCTTGACATTCTATAGTCTAACGAGTAGTACTATATACTTATTGTTTGTATCCCTATACTCGGCTTTCTAACTTTTATTATATGGAAGCCTTAGCT
Source organism: Ambrosia artemisiifolia (assembly GCA_032199755.1). Classification (NCBI taxonomy): domain Eukaryota; kingdom Viridiplantae; phylum Streptophyta; class Magnoliopsida; order Asterales; family Asteraceae; genus Ambrosia; species Ambrosia artemisiifolia. The sequence goes on from CM063525.1 coordinate 41,458,813, forward strand.
TTCATAATACGACTTGAGTCATCCTATTATTTCGGTTAACTAGGGGCAATATCTACATACTCACCCCCTACCCGACATTTTAACTACTTATGTTTTTCATAGGTCTTCCCTAGACCCGTAGACTATCCCCGTCTACTATTATCCCGAATGATGTAATGGTTTAAGGGGCCATTCTATCATGCACCTTAGGGTATCTACTGCAATACTCGATTATAGCATGCATATGCATACATGTCTATGCGTCTATTTCTAACAAGTAATTTGTCTCGGTTTCCAAGACTAACTCGGCTTTTTAACATAGCCGTTTTCTAGCTTCTTGGATTCATCCCCGAATCCAAGCCTCGTTTCTTTTTGGTTTGCTAAACTGTTATAAACAAACCTTGCTTTACTGTAACGCCCCAAAAACCCGTTCCATTTAAAGACGTTGAGAGGCGGGATTTATATAACAAGATTGAGTCAAGAGGCTATAAGTTGGAGGGTGGATATTGTCAAATACCCAAAAGTCCATATTATTATTATTATTTAAGAGGCAAACACCAAAAACACACACACTTGTGTGTGTTTTGGTCGAACATCAGGAGGAAGAAAAAGGGGCTCCAACCCTAGTTCAACAACCAACTCAATCTAGCAAGGATTCAAAGGGGAATTCGATGCATGAGCCAGAAATCGACCCTTCAAGGTCGATAGAACCCTAAGGTACCTTTTGTTTGGTAGAATTCGATGTATGATTCGTGTAGGGTTCGAACCCAACATGAGGGTTTTGAAGAAAAACACGTTAAATTCGTGTTTTGGCTTGATTGTAGGTGGTATTGATCATCTCTAATGGTTTAGAGATGAGCAAATTACTAGAAGTTGTTTTGTTGCAAAAGATGATAATTTTAGGTTTTCATTTAGTAAATTGATGTTGCTAAATTAGTTGTAAATCCATATAATGGTAGAAATAATGTGTATTTGAAGATATTCATGTGGAAATTGGTCATGATTGAAGGTGATTATGTGTATTGGTGGAATGTGTGTAGTAGGAGCTTGTACAATATGCTCTAAATATGGTACGCACACCAAGTGTTTGATGAAATGTCTAGATGAGAATGATATGTGAAGTCGTATGCAAGACTTGACAATTATGAAGGTAATATGATAAAAGATATAATTGATAGTAGGTTAACATGAGAATTGTGTTTTAGAAAGTATTCATGTCGGAAATTAGTCGATTGTATGTTATGGTAGGAAGTATGCATTAGTAGTGTGTACACTAATGCTTAAATACTATGATTGGAATGATGAATAATCTTGCATGATAATGAGATAGGAATGTGATGTTTATGGTGTGTTTTATGTGATCTAGTCATCAATATGGACATATGTTCTAAGTAGGAAGTTTGTTTAGTTGGAAGATGACTTTCTGAAAAGTCAACAATGGATGACTAACATGGTTATGTTTGTTAATATGATTGTAGGATTAAGGAAATCATGTGATATATGTTAGATTATCTAGGTGACATACTTGACGATATGTTGGATTGCTTGATTGATAAACAATGTGGTAGTTAATCATGTGATATGCATATTAGTAGTTGACCAATGAAAGTCATGAGAACAAGTAAGTGTAAGACGATTGATAGTATGCGTAGTTGTGTATACTAACGGAATGGTGGGAATGATAACATGAATGCGTAGGCAACATGGGCTCAAGCACAAGTGGCTAATGGGTCAAGTGTAGGCAAGTGGAAAGCATCAACTTGGAGGACATAAGGTAAGTGGTTCTTATTCCACTTAGGATAATGAATCTTAACATGTTTATGTGTTTGATAGTAGTACGAGGACCGTGAGATGATGGTACCTAAATAACGAGGTTAAGGCTTGAATTGGAATTTATAATGGTATAAACGTGGCTTTGAATGGATCGGCTCGGATGGGTCAAGAAGGGATGGAAAGGAGAAACAAAGTGGAAAATGTGCAGAGTCCACCGTAAGGTACGGTGGCACCGTACCGTACGGTAGCCCCTGCACCATAATTCCCACCGTAAGGCAGTGGAGACCCACCGTTGGGTTTTGGGGGTCCACCGTAACTTACGGTGGCACCGTAAGTTACGGTGGGACCTGGAACATTTCATTTTTGTTTTGTTCATTCTATCGTATGTTGATGTTTCGCTTATGTACGCGACCCGTATTTGCATTTAACGCATCAATTAATATTGTTGGATCTTGTGTAAGGCTATGTAGGGGTGTAGCATGTAATAGTAATGTCGGTTTTGTAAATATGATCATAGTACGGAATGATACAAGTGCGTGTAGTTTAATTGATACATTGTTTGATTGTGTCAAATACGGTAAGTAGATTGCCATGATTATGTAGATTGAAGATGTGATGTACATATGGGTACTCATGCTCGGGTTAGGAAGGGAGAGTTTCATGTATGTAAGGGTTGGAAAGTATGCGTAGATTGAGTATAGGAATGGGACGTTCTATTCGTCTTAGAGATCGGAGGAGAAAGAGTAGCGTGACGGGTCAATGTAAGATATATAAGTGAATTGTATGCTTGTATGTATGGTGGTATCATAGGCGGAAATTGTATGCTTGTATATGTTGTAGAATTACATGAAGGAATTGTATCCTCGTATAAATGGTGGTATTATAGGTAGAAGTTGTATACTTGTACGTATTGTATGTATTGTAGTAACACATGTGGGAGTTTTATACTTGTATGTATTGTATGCATTGTAGTAACACATGTGGGGGTTTGTACTTGTAAGTATTGTATGTATTGTAGTAACACATGTGGGAGTTTTATACTTGTATGTATTGTATGTATTGTAGTAACAAATGTGGGAGTTTATACTTGTATGTATTGTACGTATTGAGGCAATACACGTGGGAGATTATATTTGTATGTATTGTAGAATTGCATGTAGGGGATTATATCCTTGGATGTATATATATATATATATATATATATATATATATATATATATATATATATATATATTGCGAGGTTGATAACCCTTGTTATGAGAATGATAAGAGAAGCAGGTATGTAAGTACGATTGCAAGAGACTTGGAGGTTCGGATCGGGGTAACCCACCCGAACTTGAGAGAAGGATTTTAGACAGGATCGCAGAGTATCGTGGGATGTTACCTCGTGTCATGAGTAGATTTCATGAGGTCACTTATTGAACTAACATACTGGTTATGTGGTGGATGCAGGTTGTCGGGTTTACCTAATAAAGCAAGGGAAGGATGGAGATCGAGCGAGGAGGCGGATTGTACGCGGTCACGGATACATAACCACTAGAATTGAGTCACGTTGAATGTATTAAGAAATAATTTAAGATGTAACACCAAAATCCTTAGTAGAACCGGTTTTCCAAACGATTAAGCTTGTTTTATAAAAGAATTTTTCGGTTGGTATTTTCCGCTGCGAGTTTTCTGTAAAACAGGATTAGGGTGTTACATTTACACTAACACTTTCCTTTCTTTGGCTAATCCTATTTTAAGAATTTGCCATTTATTTGGTTTACCCAAGTTCCCGTTTTGCTAACTCGATTGGTGGTCATTGCCCCAACCGACCCGTTTAAAGACTTTTGAGTTTTAAATTTCAAATCGTTTATATATATTTAGAACGCTTAGTTTCTAAAAGTCATTTTTCTGATTTACCGATCTCAATATAAATTGAGGTCTGTTTTCTTTTCATAAAACACGGTGTCATGTTAGTCTTTGCAACGAATTGTATCGACTAATCTCCTGTTGTCCAGATTTTGATTGGATTGTACCGATTATACAATCCAATGTTTTCACAGTTTACACGAGGGTTGAATGATTTACTGGTCTATCACGGCCCCAATCCGCTGTTTAGGTCATTAATCCCAAGATTCATGACTTACCCGAATGTGATTATGACACAACCCTTAAATATACAATGCATGAATCAGACAACAACATGGCAAGACGAACGCATAACGAACCGGTCTGCAACAACACGTTTAATATCATCACATGATCACTTGACAACAGTAGCATTGTATTTCTTTTTCTTAGAAATTTTCGATAGCCTTTTAACTTGGATCGATTATACCTACAATAAAAACAGAAACACAAAGTTAGTATATAGTAAACATGTGATAACAATATTACGTATGAAAAAAATGTAGAGATATGGAATAGGTATGAGACCACTACTACATATATGCAATAATTAAACAATATGATAAGCATAGTTAACAGTTAGAACTAAATTTAATGTCATTATGTGTAAGTTCTTCAACTCCTACTTGCAAAAATAAATGTTAGAACTAATTTTTAATTAATAATATACATTATTATTATTTAGTATATGCACCCACTATTAGTTCATGTATATAACAAAGTGCAAATATAATATTCAATAGCCCAAACATGATGCACATGTGTAATACAACTTATTTGAATAATACATATGCAATATAAAACACAAACACCTATTCACACATAACATTAGATAACATAAACATAATGGACATGTGTAATACAACTTCATGTGTCTCATATACGCAATACCAAATCGAAACATACGGTTGCATCTAATATTAAATAGTCCACGCCTAATGTACACGTTTGATACAACTTACTTGAATAACACATATGCAGTACAAAACATAAGCACTTATTCACGTATAGCATTAGATAGCCCAAGCATAATACACATATGCAATACACATCCTTCTGCACATATATCATTAGATTGCCCATATTCATATTTGCACACATGCAATACACATACTTGTATCACATATATGCAGTACATATCATTAAAAAAACAGTCACATATAATACACATATGCAATACATGGATTAAGACATGTACCTCTGTTTGAAAACTATCAAAATCCAAATTATTAGATGCACTGTTAGTAGAAATCGAAGAAATAACATCATACAATTTCAAATCTGAATTCTCATGTAAAAATATATGCTTTTATCCTCGTTTACTGTCAATTTCTGATACTAAATTTGTATTAATGACAGAAAATGTTTGAAATTGTCTCAATCTGTATCAAATCGATTTAAAAACAACAATACATACAAAATCCTAATAAATCAGTATCAAATAACAAAATATATGAAATCGATTGAACGAGTGCTTCAGTTAGAATTTTTGAGCATGTACCTTCAATTCGTATATGTATGAACATGTATTAGGTTTTGAATCGATGTGAAACATGTTATAATCTGGTAAGAGCTTGTTGATAGATGAGATTGGAGTAAGAGATCTATGTTTAAAGTTGGGGAAGATATTTGGGTTCTATAATTTTCTAAAGTTGGGGAAGATGAAGTTAATACAACTTGACAAAAATACCCCTATACTTAAGGAGTTCTCGAGTTCTCTCCCTAACTATGAGTTCTCTATTGAACCTTCCCCTATACATATATATATATATATATATATATATATATATATATAGAAAAAAGATCAAATAGGAACCAAGGTACTAGTTAGGAACTTAGGAACCAATCTGAGCCCTTCATCTTTTAATCTTGATCTAGGGGTAGTTAGGTAATTAAACAATTATGATTTATATTTTAATTTAAAAAAAAGTTTTAAAAATGGAAGTTAATAAAATCACGTTTGATTGCCTTCATCTTCTATCCACGAATTCCTAACTTCCTCCTAATATCATTCAATTGCCTTCCTCCAATCTCTCAACATCTTAATCGCATAATCGAACACTATATTATCTATTGTATGCTTCAATAAATCACGTTCGATTTGAAAGAGAAATAATAGAAAAACTGTCGGCTTCCATCTTATCAAGATATTCAAGTGATGGATAATAATCATATACATGAAAACATTCAATCAGTTTCTCACGATATTGAAGATCATGGAACACAATCACAACCTTTTTTGCTAAATAGTGTTGAGAATCAAGGTATTTATGTATTTTTTTTTAAGTTTTTTAATTGGTTTTTGTTCGAAATTCAAGTTTTTGTGATTTGTATTATGGATTTTAGTTTTGATTTTGCGAAATAGCAGTTTTGGATTGTCCAGTTCAGTTTTCGAAGTACACAAGAATTATACACTAGTGTATTTTTTGCGAAATACTTGTCTTGTATTAGCCAGTTCATCTTTTTTTACGTACAAAATTGGAATTATACACTGGTGTATTACTTATTGTTATTCGTTGAAGCACACAGATACAATAAGATTTCATCTTAGTTTAATAGTTTGTTATACACCAGTGTATATTTGCTGAAGCTTACAGATACAATAAGCTTTTTTGAAGCGTACAGATACAATAACATTAACTATACACAGGTGTAGATTAGTTTACGTGTTCGTTATACACCAATGTATATTTGCTTAAGCTTAATGATATAATAAGATTTTTTGAAGCGTACAGATACAATAACATTAACTATACACAGGTGTATATTAATTATAAAAAATGGAATGTCTGACTCTATTTTTTTAAAATATTGGTTAATTAAGTTCTAATGTACATTTTTTTATTGTAGGTTCCTCGTCCAGCAAAGTATATGAGTCTCCTGGTGGGACGAGATATTGGACGCCTGTTGTACCAGACAATGTTAATCCATTTGTAGGTGCCAAGTTTAGAACGTCCAGCAAAGTATATGAGTCTCCTAGCAAGACGCAGCCGATTGAAAGTTTTTTTTTTATTCAGAGTACTCTCGTAGGGTATTGTGATTAGAATGAGGAGATGATTTTTTTCTTTTGGTATTGTGCTTAATCACATTGAATGTGTATTTGTATATAACAGTGTATAATTTCTTAATATAATGTACGTCATATATTTAAGGAAACGATAATATTTTTTTTGAATGGTGATTGATTTAAATTTGTTAGCTGCTTTCTAGGAATCATGATTATCTATTAGAGATTAAAAAAAAAGGGATATGATTTGGGTTTTAACGGTTTTCAATATTAATTTGATTCTAATTAATTATTAGCTTTAAATAAAATAATACACAATACACATACCATAATTGGCTTACTGTGTTCATATTTTTTGCCATCTATAATATCAACCCAGTAATAGTGCACCGATGTAGATTATTTTGAATATACTTGTACATCATTGTATATTCAAGAACACATATACTACAATAAATAATATCAGAAAAAACAAGAATAATAAAAGAAAAAAAATCCAACGTTACTTTTATTTTGCAATAACCAAGTACATCACAAAAAAAAAAATTCGACATCGAAATAGTTATCCAAACTGCGTTTCACTCAAATACTAAAAACAAATTATTTAAATGGGTAGTGTCTGGGGTCATGATATCCCAAACGACCACACTTTCTACAATAACGTGGATTCCTATTAATGTACTCATAAACAAGATTGTACTCTCCATTGCGAAAAATTACATCACCAGGTCCAAACTTAAAAGCTCCGTGTCCAAGTTTGAAACAACAATTAGTTAATTCCCTTGTCGTCAACTTGACATTGTATCCGAAACCTAAATAAAATTAAACAAAAAACACATATTTTAGAACGAGTTGTTACAGTATATTTCAACATTAATCTACTACTCACCAACGTATAGTTTACACTAGTGTATACTGAAATTAAACACGCTTTTACTAATAAAGTCTCTTGTATACACCAATGTATAGTAATACATATGGTACCCCTGTGTATATTCGATATACACTAATGTATATTTAAATTATATTAACATCGACAGTATTCATTTACAACATTTTACTAGGGTTTAAAATAACTTTTTTTTATAAATCAGCACCAAAGAATACTTTTTAAGACAGAACAATAGTGTATACTCAAAAATAAACTTGCTGTTATTCATATTTTATCTTGTATACATCAATGTATAGTTAACACAAATCCTACATCCGTGTATATTGTGTATACACAGGTGTATATTCAAAATATACACCTAAAATCGAATCTCGATCATCCTGAAAATATTTTACTAGGGTTTCAAATACCCTTTTTTTTAAATCAACAACAAAACTTTTTACTTATCAATACCATATTTGGATCATATTTATCAAATCATAAGAATAAATCGATAAAACTTGAAACTTCAAACGTAATGGTTATGAAAACAAAATAAACGACGATTGATTAAGAATAACAATGAAATATCGCACCTTCATACGTACATGTATATGATTTGTTGCTCTTCATTCGATTTCTGCACATTCTTTATGTATGTTGAAGGATACAAGATCGCTAATTATGATATTATTGTGGTGTTTGTCAGTTACAATGGATAATAAATAACCTGTTAATAATCAAATACCAAAAGACAATATTACCCCTTGATTTAATTAAAAAGTTAATTAATGTTTAACATATTTACCATCATGCCATTGAAGATGGATGGATGAGATTGGTTCCTAAAGTTCCTAACTAAGGGTTGGTTCCTATTTGAACCCTACCATATATATATATATATATAGGGTTTGGCTAAAATAAAAACCCTCTTGAGTTGTGCAAACCCTGAAAACCCTATGTAAATTATTTTTTTTCCTGATTTTTTCAGAATAGCTTTTATATTCAATTTTATTAGTTTTGGCAAAAGAAAATCAAAAAAGCGCCGAGTAGATTATTTTGTTACACAAAACTCGATTTTATCATACGTCAGCATTGTTACATATGTAACATCCGTGTTACGTAATTTTAAAAAAAAATCTATTCGGCGCTTTTTTGATTTTTTTTTTGCCTAAAGTCATAAAATTAAGTATACAAGCTACTCTAAAAAAATTAGAAAAAAACAATGTTGTTACATAGGGTTTTCACGGGTTTGCACAACTCAAGAGGGTTTTCAAAGGATACTTAGCCTATATATATATATATAGATATATATATATATATATAGGATTTGGATCATTTGAGAACCACCATTTAGGGAGAGAACCAAAGAACCAGTGTAAACATGTGGCATTTTTGTAAATATGAAGGTGTCTACAAAAACCCTCCATCAAAAAATAAAAAAAAAATTATATAACCTAAATAAATAAAAAAATAAAAAAAGTAAAAATACCAAAATGATTATTTTGCATTATTAATTCAAAAAAAATGCCTTGTGACGTCACATGACGTCATCCTGATGCACATGTGCATTTCACTATTAAATCACACTTTTGAATGAATTGTCAACTACCATACTTAAATGATTATTAAATGGACGCGATACAGATATATAAGGGGTCACAAATTTTATTCAATGGTCATTAAATGGACGTAAAGTAAGATATAAAATACATTCGAACTTGTCAAGTGTTTAGTCATGCATGTTATAACATAAATTGAAAATAAAACACGTGTATGACAACAAACATGAATAAAGAAACACCTCTATATAAGAAATATAAAATAGAAACGTGTACTGCATGCACATGTGCATTTCACAAATATAGTTAGATTTTTTTAGCGGTTTAACTTTCGGACTTATTTTTTAGGTATGGTGGGATGGGGGTGGTGTGGTGGGTTCAGGTTTTTGGGTGGTGGGGTTTAATTATAATCATGCACATGTGCATATGTCAATTTCATTATCATACAATTTATATACGCTAAAATAATAATTACAAACATAATCAACCTATCAACCACCATATAAGGCCACCCAAAATATACATATGTGCATGCATCATCCTTCAAATACAAAAGTTTTTATACCAATTTGTTTTTATCATACAACTACATGTAGTTTTTACAAAACGTATTAACTCAATAAAACAAACGATAACAAAAAAATATATAACCATATTACAAACCAACTATGTTACCACTAACCACCTACCTACAAACTTCTAATTATCTCACAATCTCACGTCCACCAACAATGTCCCCTTCTATTGCTTATTTGTCCCTCCTCATATTCTTCCCCATTTACTTATCTTCTTTCAACACTCTTCACACTTCATTGTTATTTGTCCCTCCTCCTCTTCTTCCCCTTTTACTTATCTTCTTTCAACACTCCACACTTCATTGATACCTCATCTAACATCTCCCTTGTTTTTTCATCTGTCAACCTGAACATCGTATACTTCACAAATTTATCACATTGTTCGTTTGTTTAAACAACTAACAATTAACATTTATTAATTAACATGAAAAATATACATATATGCACATGTGCATTGCATATGCACACATAAGAAAACCGATATTTCAACCTGAATGCACATGTGCAACAAAAATACTTTGTTAATGACTATGAAATACAATCATTCAAAACACACTATCCAGCAACTTAATTAGTAGAAAGCAAGTAAAACTTATAATAACATTAGCATTTGTGTTAACAATATCAAACATTTCATCGAGCAAGTGGTATGCACACTTTAAATACAACATAGAAAGATACAAGTTTAATCAATTCACCTCAAAAACTTACCCTTAAAAACTTACCCTAAATAAGATCAAAATTTTTTTGGATCAAATGAATATAGCAATACAAATATGAACAGATATGAAGCAGTTGGTGAGGAAAGAGTTGACCTTAGGCTTCAAAATGTCAAAGTTGACTCGTATAGGAAGCTTGCGATTGCAACACTTATTCTACCAATTCAGACACATAGCTTTACAACAAGAGAAACATTTTTCAGATACTTAAACAATATTTTGAATCACACATCAGAACACACAAAAGGGTCTAATTAGTAGCTCTAATTCATAATGTCTAGAACCTATAATAATAAATCTGAAACAAAAATCAACTAGCATATCCCTAAATCAACTATAATAATTACAAAGGTGAACATACCTTTTCACAGTTAGAAGGTTTCTATCTCAATGGCACTAGGGATTTGGATTTCATCATATCAGCGAAGTTAGAGGCGGGTGACGGTACCGGTGAGGGAGGTGGGGTGAGCCGGGGCAGGTTGGATGGTGCCAGTGAGACGCGGTGGTGACGGTCGGCTAGAGAGAGCGCAGAGGAGAGAGAGCAGATGTGGATCCGCCACTGGGCGACGGCGACGGCGGACGGTGGCAGTTATGATGACGGTGAACGGTGTCGGTTAGTGTGGTGTGTGGATCTATGGTTTCAGTCGCCTCTTTCTTGGGTTGATGATGGGTTTTTAGTTAATTATTCTATATATTTACTAAAATGCCATCTGTTCACATTGGTTCTTTGGTTCTCTCTCTAAAGTTGGTTCTCGTATGATCCCTACACTATATATATATATATATATATATATATATATATATATATATATATATATATATATATAGGATTTGGATCATTTGAGAACCACCATTTAGAGAGAGAACCAAAGAACCAGTATGAACAGGTGGCATTTTTGTAAATATGAAGGGTGTCTACAAAAACCCCTCCATCAAAAAATAAAAAATAAATAAAAAAAATAATTATATAACCTAAAAAAATAAAAAAAAGTAAAAACACCAAAATGATTATTTTGCATTATTAATTCGAAAAAAATAAAAAAAATGGCAGTTGTGACGTCATATGACGTCATCCATGATGCACATGTGCATTTCGTTGTTATATATACATAAATACACCGTATGCACATGTGCATTTCACTATTAAATCACACTTTTGAATGAATTGTCAATTACCATACTTAAATGATTATAAAATAGACGCGACACAGATATATAAGACTAGTAGGAGTGGGGGGCGGCATAGGGGCAGCAGCAGGATGATGGGCCTCGCTACACCACCCCCTGGGGCGGCATAGGGGCAGGGGCGGTAATGGCGGCATCCTCTTGCCGTTGGTGCCGGGCCAACTTTGTTGAGAATCGTGATTAATTAAAAAAAAAATCCCACGTGGAGGGCCATCTTCTGGAAATGGGGAGGCACCACACCTAGCAGTCTAACGGGTCACAAATTCTATTCAATGATCATTAAATTGACACAAAGTGAAATATAAAATACACTCGAACTCGTCAAGTGTTTAGTCATACATATTATAACATAAATTGAAAATAAAACACGTGTATGACAACAAACATGAATAAACTTGAAACATCTCTATATAAGACCTACAAAATAAGAAACGTGTACTGAATGCACATGTGCATTTCACTAATATTGTTAAATTTTTTTAGTGGTTTAACGTTCATGCATCATTCTTCAAATAACAAGGTTTTTATACCAAATTGTCTTTATCATACAACTACATGTAGTTTCTACCAAACGTATTAACTCAATAAAACAAACGATAACAAAAAAATATCCATATTACAAACCAACTATGTTAACTACCTACATATAAAATTCTAATTATATGACAACCTCACGTTCACCAACATAACAAAATGTTAAACCAAACATACACTACACAAAATGTTATACAAACTTCTTTGTTTGTTTGAAAATTTCCTTATACCCAACCAAAGTTGACGTGGTGTACGCGTGTTTGTATCCGGCACCAATTTGCTTTTTTTCATAACAATCTGCACACACATTTGTCATACAACACATTATATCATGTTCATCCATAATTATGCACATGTGCATAATCACTATATATGTTAAATATTTCAAAAAAACAACATACCATCATTATTCACGGCTTCAATATGTTTCCGTTTGCTTGATCTCGTTTAAACCTTTTTTTTAATTTCAAATCTGCACATATAATGTTTTGTGTTAGTAAACATCCAACATTTAATATTTTAACAAGATAAAACTACATATATGCATATGTGCATTTCTATATAAATATACTTAAATAAATAATAACAACCTGGTTCATCTTCTTGACAATCATCCATTACATTATCAGTTTCCGCTTCTGGGATAACAAACGGATCTCGATTAGTTTCTGCTATACAATAAATAAAGAACATAAATACTAAAAGGAAGAAGGGAAAAAAAATACCAACTACATCCTGACTAAACAAATAATTCCAACCATATTCATATTCCTGATGACCAATTATGTCATTATCTTCACTTGTATCATGTAACTTTTTTGTTCCTTTATCCCTTGATTTTAATATAAATGTTACTTTCTTTGGGTTTTTCCCCATCTCTTATCTACAAACATTATAAACGCATAGGAAAACCGATATTTCGTCATGACTGCACATGTGCAACACCATTACTTTATTAATTACAACAAAACACATGCAAGTGTGCATTCTTATAATTAACTTAATCATAACAATATGTGATATATCATTAATTTTAACATTAGAATCTACATTTTGCACATGTGCATTAACAGCATAAAACGAATATATCTCAATTAATAACAGCATAAAACGATGCATCAACAATCTGTACCATTTATGATCATTTGTCTGTTCATTAATAACACACTCAATCCAAATCAAACAGATTTCAAGCAATAATATCAAAAAACAATGCATCAACAGTAAAAATCAATGTAACCCCCACTTTCACTTACATCCCCTTTTATCCTTAACCATCGACTATCACCTAAACCATAATCTTAATCCCCAAGACAACCAATATCTCTATAATTTCATCAATATAGTTTAGTTTAGAGACTTAAGATTATAATATGCAAGCGGCTACCTGAATCAATTAGATACTCCTCTTTCACTGTCAATCCTAACCTCCAATCAACACAATCTTTATATAAACATCACGTCATCATCATTGTTATCGTCCACTGTCAATCCTAACCTCCAATCGATACTCCTCTTTCTGCCTCGGTCTCTCAACAACCGTATGTCTTCGAACTCCTTTCCTTCACTCTCGATCGCCTCCACAAGGAACCAAAGCTTATCTGTGTCAATGTCGACCGAATTCAAAGACAGATGCAAAAAATGCACATGTGCATTATGGTAAAACAGATAAAAAAAAGAACAAACATGCATAAATTAAATGTTATGTAAAATTTAAGTCACTATGCATGTCACATAACAAATGCCTTCAACTCTTCTATCAATCCTAAACATCACTAACTAATTGACTAACAAAAATAATGGTTTGTAACCATTGATATCAAGTTATTAACCTAACCCCTTGATTTGTAACATTTTTTTAAACAAATTCAATATCAACTACTTGAATCCAATATAATTTAGATGCAATTAAATGGCAGAATGAGTTGAAGTTCAGGACATGTTACTTGATCGGTAGAAGCCTGATGCGATTGATCCGAAAATGAGGTCTTGAGGTTTTTTAGATCGGTTAATATTCCTTTCAATTCTGACTCCATTGTTGGATCTGGTGCTTTCGGTATTATTCGATCGATCGAGTATAGAATATGATGAGCAAGAGTTTGTGATGTCACTACAACCGACGGTTATGGTGATGAGCGGTGGAAGACGAGCGGTTATTGTGACAGTCAAGAGAGTACAGGAAGAAGAATAATAATCGGCAGTCGACTGTTATGGTGACGATTGGTGGAAGACGAAGACGACGGTTTGTGGATGGTTAATGAAGGTATAAAGTGATAATAGGAATAATAATAATGAAGGTATTATTATTCTCATCAATATGTGAATATTCAGAATGAAGAATGGAAGGGATGAGTGGGGATTTGTATGGAGATGAATATTTACAATAATGCCCCTTGTTCACATTGGTTCTTTGGTTCTCTCCCTAAAGTTGGTTCTCGTATGATCCCTACTCTATATATATATATATATATATATATATATATATATATATTGTGTTGGATCCGTTGAGAACTCGTGAGAACTCGACGTAAAATGCGAAAAAAAAATTTGCACACTCGTGTAAAAACACGTAAACCCCGCAGTAAAAAAATTAAAAAAAATACATTAATTTACGCCAAACTACACCGGTGTAAGGGATTTTTACCCACGTATAAGTATATTAATATTTTATTCATTATTTTATTGTTGTTTAATTCTTGACCACATATTCATTTTTCCTTAAAATAAATTTATGGTTATAAAGTGAGTTCCTATGGTTCTTACAACTCATAAGAGTCTCAAATGATCTCAATCTTATATATACAACATATAGACACACATGCCAAGTATGAAATTTGATCGATTTCATTTAACTTAAAAGAAAACATGTTATTTTTAATTCAAAAGTATTTTTAGGTAAGATAATATTGAAAATTATTCAAAAGTAACACATTAAGGTGAATTTTAAGAGTTAAGCGTTACAATGTAACACATTAAGGTGAATTTTAAGAGTTAAGCGTTACAATTCTAAAACATATGGTACATGATTTAAAATATATCATTTGACTTTTAAACTAACTACACTCATGATTTTAAATTATCATAACTTAATTATAAATTAATAGTGTCTAAAAATCAAACCATCAACATTTTATTCTCTTTATTTGAATATATATGGTATTGCTTTAATTTTTTAATTTAAAAAGAAGTTGAATATGTTGCATGATTATCAATGTCTAATCATCCTCGCTCCATTACGTGGACACACTCTTGTCTGTGTGTTTGTATAGTTATCTGTCTTTTCCAGAGAAGAAAAAGTAAAATCGTAACATATTCAGATTTTTTCAAATTCTATATAATCCAATCCACTTTGGATTGGTACAAAAAGAAGCAAAATAAGTTACCATTGATTGGACATGAAATATCATGTGAACATATTTGACCACTTTATTTTCCGTGTGGAAGATCCCACCTTGCACTCTCACCCATCAAATATATATTGCTATTTTTTTTTCAAAAAATAGTAAGAAAATAATTATGTTTGTAGCTATAAGATATGCAAATACATGTAAGGATTAGCAAATGTTATCGGGTACGACACTAATTCGGTACTGACTTTTTAGCGTTTTTGTTATCAGTACTTGTATTGTTCCAAACATTTTTGGTACGGGTACCCATTTTTGACGATTTTTAGTATCGGTACGGAGCTCATCCTTGTACACATGCCGTATATCTTGAAAATGATCATGTTTTATAGCTATTAGATATGCAAAATGTCATATAGATTAGATTACTTTGTAACTTTATTTCATCCGTCATGGATAAAAATCGTGACATGCGTGATTCACAATTGTTTAGCAACTTTCCACTTTCCTGTCATCAACAAATGTACAAAGACCTTGCAAATTCATTACATATGTGACAAGAGCGCATGTAGTATATGCTTTCTTCACATATGTAATTATGTAGGATGGGGATCACAATCAAATACTTGAGTTTACTATTTAAGGCATGAAGTTTAGACAAGCATGGATCAATGAAATTTTATTCATGACGATGACCTAAACACATTCAATGTCTTTATAATCATTAGATCAATCGATGTTTGTGATTTGATAGTAAGATCAACCGTGCAAGTGTATGTATTGATTACATCTAACATAAATAAGATGGGATCTTTGTACAAGTCAATGCTTGTTTCGAAGGGACTGAAAACTATACCATACAAAGAGAGGAGAGATTGTGATGATAAAATATTGGTCACACTAGAATTCAACCACCATACTTTTCTAACGGTTTCTACCTTTCCAAACAGTTTGTTGTGAACATATTAGTGTTATACCTTCGCACTTTCTGCTAGGTTAACAACATTTACAAGTTTTGTTTTTCACTAATTATAGTGTAGATCGTTATTAACAATATAGTGCGACATTATATATATATAGTTGGGGAAGACACAAAAAATTATCACTTTAGTAGAAGTTCATAGTTTACCAAAACAAGCAGATACAAACACCTAATAAAGTGATTATTTTATGTCTTCTCGTATCTTTTTTGTTTTGGTAAAACATGTGATACGTTCAATACATGTGATACATTCAATACATGTGATACGTTCAATGTTATAGATGCTATTAAATTGACATAAGCAATAATGTTTGATCACTAGTAACGTAATAATATGTTCAAATTAACCTAAAAGGTTGATAGTATTTGCTTATAAATGTAGTTAATCTCAAGATATAATTACATAAATATTCTACTTTATGGTGGAAAATGTAATGTATTCGTTTTTATCTTTATATAAAGATTTCTGAAAACATAAATAAAAGATCATAGTGGCTGTACTTAAAATGTAATGATTAATATTCTTAATCTGATTAGAATACTTATAAAAAGTAAAAGGATGTTGAGATAAAAAGAAAAAAAAATGTGACAAAATTCAAACAACTAATGATGGAAAATTCACAAGCATGCTATTATCATTTCGAAAGAAAAAAAGTAAACCAAGATAATGAAAGACTGTTAGCCTATCTATTGTTGTGGGGAACAAAATCAATTCCCCGAACAGGGAAACATCATTGCCTAAGTTATTTGAGGACGTTGTTTTAAGGGGGACGGGCGCCCTACGGGTAGGGGCTTGAGGGTTCAAACCCATGCAGTTACACTATCGCCACCCTTTGTGGGTAGGTGTGTGGGAAGTGGCTCAGGGGTATCTAAAACCGCGTGGGTACTTGACTTTTGTGAGTAGTGCATGTGAGGGAATATGATTGGTGGGTGTGGTGTGAGAGTGCTTAAGGGTAATGATACGAGTAGTGTTGTGGTTTGATGGTATTTGAAGGTCCAAATGAAGTGGTAGTGTATTATTTTGTGTGTGTTATAGTAGAAGAGGGTAGTGACTCTTCCACTCTTAAGTTGGGTGGTGCAAGGGTGTCATCCCTTGCCACCTCAGCCATTTCATCAACAATGGCGCCCCTCCCATATTTGTTGGGAACCATTTGGGGTTTTTTTGGGGGGGGGGGGGGGGAGGGACGAGCATTTATCAATCATGACCACAATAACGAGCGTTAATGGGTGGTCTGGTGAGGGCCCCTTCAAATCAACCGGTCAAAAAGTTCTTTTCCCTTTTTCCTGTTTTTCTTTTTAAATTAAAGAGGACGTTATTTTATAACCTAGTAGTTATTAAATAGAGCCTCTGTAAAGAACTGATGTGACGCAATGAAGCCCTAGGGGCTCCAACCACACTATCCAACCTTATAATTGGATACATTATGTTGATTTCATTCATGTTTTTAACTTTTCCTCAAAATTGGTTAAAAGTATCACATGTTTTGTTTTTTCAAAAATGTAATTTGTACCATTTGTAAGAATTTTGATCAACAAAAAAACATGTGAAATGTAAAATAAATACCCTTTTTTAAAGTGTTTGAGAACAATTATAATATGTTTGTAGTCTAAACTCATTCAAAGGTAACATAAAAATGGAATTGGCATTCTTGTTGTTGATATAATTGTAAGATGCGTCCATGAGAATTTACGTGTCATATTCGAACTGTTAAAAATATACTTCTTAAGTTTTAAAGAATTAAATAATTTAACCAAATTTTTATTTGCAACGATCAAATTTATGGCAATAAACATACAATTAGCAAAATCATAGTATTAGAATGAGTATTGGGCTCATAAATGTATTACGAGTTAAAAACTTAACAAGATTTGAGGCCTAAATGGACTTTCATTGGGGCTCAATTTAAGTGTAAAATGAGTTTTCAATTAAAAATACATACATACATACATAGGGTGGGGTTCTTGTACCAAGTGCATTTTTCGTACAAAGTGTGAGAAGTTTATATAGGCAGTGTGTTTTAAATTTTAGGCATGATGTTTTATATTCTTTTGGCATAGTATTATATAGAAAAACACAAAATGTAACAATTGAAAACACTATTTAATGTATTTCTAGACATGCAATCTAAAACACCATGCAAAGAAAGTAATCAGTATGTTTTAAATTTCATGTCTAGAATACATTTCATCGTGTTTTAAACTGTTGCGTTTGGTATTTTTCAATATAGTACAATGCAAAAGCAATCGAAAACATCATAGCCAAAGTTTAGGCCTCCATGGATGAACCCTGCGCGTCTAAGCTCTTCTCCGCGTCCCATTTGTAACGCCTCTTTATTGTAACAGACTATATGGTCCTCTACTGTTTCGTTATCATGACGTACACACAAGAAGATGTGAGCCTTATCCTTCTTGTTTACGTAGATGCGAGAAATGATTAGAGAAGTTTTTTAATTAGATCATCAAAATCCTCAAAGCTACCAGTAGGGAGATTTTCATATCATACCCTCGCCGCACCCGTTAGCGTTTGAGCAAACAAGTGACACCACACCTGGACTGACCATAGCACAGAGCTGCCAGCGCACTCAAATGCATGAAAGTGATCATCCGGATCACGTAACCCATTATACTTCCCAATGTTGTTAGGAAGTTTTGCTTCGCGTGGAATTCACGCTAAAGCAATACGCACACAGAATTTAGACTTTTCTACAAAAGCCTTTGGCCTGTATGGCCTGAGGAGGTCATCATCTTTGTGGGTGTGCGTGCTCGCTACAGATCTAGATTTTTGTTGATAACTTGAATCGTAGTCACCCTCGTCATCTGACTTTTCATACATGTCAGGTTCATCCTCCAGACTGACGTAGCCCTGATCGTGAGTATTTCTACCGGG
Source organism: Ambrosia artemisiifolia (assembly GCA_032199755.1). Classification (NCBI taxonomy): domain Eukaryota; kingdom Viridiplantae; phylum Streptophyta; class Magnoliopsida; order Asterales; family Asteraceae; genus Ambrosia; species Ambrosia artemisiifolia. Next base: position 41,478,121 of record CM063525.1, read on the forward strand.
ACCTCCGCTACGCACTATCTGATGAGGTCCCCTGATAAGACGTTGTCCTCGTTTCTTCCTTTTACAGGATCACATTCACGACCCTGTGATCCATAACTCAGGGCCTTCTGAGTATCTTTCTTTGCTTTTGCCAGGCATCTTCTGATACTTGGCTATGGTTTTCGTGTTTTCTCTGGCCAACCATTCATCTGGATTTGAAAAACCCTGGTCCTTCTCTTTATTACGACGAGTTTGATCATCTTGGACTTCAGCATCGAAATTAAATGACAAATTAGGAGCCTTTTCGGCCACCTTCTTTGTCACAGTGTCAGGGATGACGTTATCTAGATCTTCAATGACAGGAGCATTGATGTGCGTGGTTTTAGTAAATTAAAAAGATGTCATTTCCCCGGTGCCAAAAGCTTGATGTTTTAATTCCAAAATTGGGGTAAACGACAGATTTTTACTAAACCGGTTTTACCAAGTTTTAAATTTATAAAGTAAACAATAATTACTTTAGAAACTAAAACCAACACATTGGCAAATAACCTAACGTGCATAGTATAGCTTCTAGGGTAAGTATTGAGTATCGTATTCCAGAGTTCACACTTTCCCCTACTCAACCTTTCATCAATTAACTGATTGGGGTTTTGAAAAGAAAAATAAAACGGAGGGATTCTTTTAAAAGAAACAATTTTTGAAAAAGGTTTTGGTTTTCATAAAATAAAAGATAAAATAGTAGAGTAGGATAATATGCACATCTCGGGGCCCTTCGCATAAGCAGTTAAGTTTATTATTAAAATTAATAATTTAAGTTAATTAATAGTGAGGAAAACGAGAGGGATCTTGAAGTGTTGAATCCTTCATAGGGAAGCGGGCTACTACTAAGTAGAATGCACAACCCTCAAGTGTGGGCCCACACGAGAGGACTCCGCCAGGTCCTCGCATATAGCGGGCTCCTCAAACCGCGGTCAAGTCTTTGGTCTTTGAACTTATCTCCTTCTTAAATTGGAGGCTTCACTTCCGACTTGGAACACCGTACACCTCACCTTAGCTCTCGCGTTTCGTACTGAAGGATCTCTCCTTAGGGTCATTCCTGAGTTGGGCCAACAGCATATCCCCTAAGAAGGTTAACAATCAAGAAGACCGAGGGATCTCTCTTATAGTTGACTCAGGCGACTCGTATCCCCATTGGTTAATGGCGTTGTAATAACGAGAACTAGATATAGAATCTTTAGTGACACTTAAATATTTATGGGCCTGATAAATATAAAGTTGGTTTGATGATTGATGACTTAATTAAACCAACCCATAACTTCCCGAGATTAATGAAATCCTTAACAAAGGTGGAACATAATCCTAAAGGTGTGCAATTCGAAGATCACTGGTGCACCCGTAGGGAATTCTCCATTTGCCAAAAAAGTCACTCATTTGCTGAATGAAAACCTTGATAAAGGTGGAACATAATCATAAAGGCGTGCAATCCGAAGATCACTGGTGCGCCCGTAGGGAATCCTCCCTTTACCAAGAAGATCATTCAGCTACCAGAAATGTGTCACTCAGATCTGGTCCACTTCAGAAGCCGTTGCTTAGAATCCGGTTTGGATATCAGAAGCCCGAAGGATCTGTCTCACTACCATTTTCCTCGCCTTGGATCTAGCTCGGGGCTACCAGAAGCTGATCATACCTCTAGTTGTTTCATTAAGTTAGAGTTGATTTTTAAGTTAATTAAATTAATCATCATTCAAACCTGCCACAAAGATAAACAAATAAAGATTAGAAGAAGATAACACCACAAATAACTAGAAATAAACTACTACTAATAATAATAAAAGTCTACAAATCGAAGTGGGTTCGGAGATAATAGAAAGATACAACCATAAGAAATGATCAACACATGAACATGGCTGCTCATAGACAAGCTCTCCATCTTCAAGTGATATGTAACTCTCATGATCCCCACGACCCTCGATGCTTTATTTTATAACTACTCTACGATCCTCTTCTTGGCCAAGCTAATCAAGGTAGGACGAGGCCTAACCATTGAGGGATGTTAGGAGGGCCAGAAGGCCTCCCACAAGACCCCAAGATCTCAGGAAGAGGCTTGGGATTCGACCCCAAGAGATCACAAGAAGGGATGAACAAATGGTGGGGGGTTAGCGTGCTATTTATAGAGTTCCAGGGGCAGCACAGGCATGCCAAGGGTTGGCAGGGGCGTGCTTGCTGTTACACATACGTTCTGTTGCTGCAGTTCTGAGCTGTCTGTACCTTTTGTCTCTGGCACGCCCGTGCCACATGAAGGAGCACGGCCATGCTTGCCTTGCTGACCAAGTTTGTTGCGTTGTCTTCTCGCGTGCAGGGCCTTCATGCAAGTGAGTGTGGGCGTGCTTGGTCACTCCCGGACTGCTTTTAGCACTGTTTAAGCCCCGGGATTGTCTTCAAACATACAGGGAACAGGCTGCAAGTCTTGTATCTTCAGGAATCTCCAGTTTTTGCTTGTTTTCACCCGGAAATCCTCTGTTTCCGTCCTGGAGCTCCAATTTCCTAAGAAATACAAATAGGAACGGATTAAGCACCCAATATCAATAATATAAGCCTAATTCTACCCTATTATGAGATTGTTTATGCCTACTTTATATGTTAATTATGTGAGTCATCAAGCATCAAGATTATTTGGGTTGGTCGTTGAAGTACCAAGATTTTGAGCCATATGTACCAGTTTGAAAGATTGAATCCGCCACGTATGACGCCAATGAAGAAACAAATAGTCTAACCTCCGAAGGGGATGATGAGACTCTCGATCCATAGAAAACTATCCTTCATTGGTCACTTTATGGTCAAACGAATCCTGGTAAAATGAAACAAGTAATGGGTAGGGAGACAACTACTTTTGTAGCTGTTTATGACAAAAACGTGGTGATGAGGATACTATAGTAATAGCTTTTAGGGTTACTCAAAAAGTTTCCACTCTATGGGGGTAAGGCCCCCTTTATATAGAGCTTGACATATGCCAACATCACCCATACCCTAATCGTTGTGGGCCTGGGCCCAATTAGGGTTTTCCCCACTACCCTAATGTATATTAGTAAAGTTGTTAATGATAACCATGTAAATAAGGAAATAGGAACGAGTACCTCTTTTAACCGTTGACAATACGAGTCCTTCCTAGATTGACGGAGAGTGGAGGATGTTGGTGACGTTGTATGCATGTGTCACGTGCATTACCATGCGCATGCATACGTGACTACGTGCGCGAAGACCCTGCGCATATTCCTGCTTGCGCATGGTAGGAGTTCGGGTTAGGCCAATCCATTACCATGATTTGGTACCCAATCCCATCATATATAGGATTTTTTTTAAAATATATGCCCCGGCAATTACAGACCCTAGTCTGATGGCCTCCTTAGCTACCGTAAGGGCCGACTGTGATAACTATTTTAATACAGACAGTAGTGGTCTAAGTAGGATAATCTAAAGGGAAAATTGCAAAAATAACCATTTGACCAAAATTTTTTGCCAAAATAAACATACAATGCGTCTAAACAACAGGGACGAGACGCTCTTTGCGTCTACCAATCATACGCTTACACGTGTAAAGCCTTAGACGCCTTAATTTTTAAGGTCTCTGCGTATGATCTTTAGACGCGAGGCTGTTATTAGACACAAAGTGCTTTAGACGCGAAGAACTTAAGGTCCCTGCGTCTATACATCAGACTCAAAGCTGTTCTTTAGACGCAAGGTACAACCTTTTTAGACGCATCAATTTAAGAGTCTGTTCTTTAGACGCATCAATTTAAGAGTCTGTTCTTTAGACGCAAACTGTACGGATACGTCTACAAGTCTACGGATACGTCTACAAGTGTACGACCCAGACCGTTTCAACCTGACTCGTCCCGTACTGAACCAGACCGTTTCGACCCAGCTGGCCCGGTACGACCCGGACCGTTTCTACCCGACTGGGCCCGGTAACGACCCCGACCGTTTTAACCTGACCCGTCCCGTAGTGACCCGGACCATTTCGACCCGAACGGGCCTAGTAGCGAACCGGACCGTTTCTACCCGACCGGGCCCGGTAATGACCCAGACCGTTTCAACCTGACCCATCCCGTAGCGACCCGTACTGTTTCGACCCGACCGGACCTGGTAACGACCCGGACCTTTTTCTACCGGTCGGTTCGAAACCGTTCAGGTCGTTAACGGATGACCAGGTCGAAATAACACGAGTCGTTAACGAGACCGATCTCATCGAAATGGTTTGAGTCTTTATCGGGCCCGGTCGGGTCGAAAAGGTCCGTTTCAATACGGGACTGGTCAGGTTGAAACGGTCGGGGTCGTTACCGGTTCCGGTCGGGTAGAAACGGTCCGGTCGCCACCGGGCCCGGTCGGGTCAGGTTGAAACGGTCTGGGCCGTTTCCGAGCCCGGTCGGGTAGAAACGGTCCAGGTTGAAACGGTCTGGGTAGTACACTTGTAGACGTATCCGTAGACGTATCCATAGACTTGTAGACGTATCCGTAGACTTGTAGACGTATCCGTACACTTTGCGTCTAAAGAACAGACTCTTAAATTATTGCGTCTAAAGAACAGACTTTTAAATTGATGCGTCTAAAAAGGTTGTACCTTGCGTCTAAAGAACAGCTTTGAGTCTGATGTATAGACGCAGGGACCTTAAGTTCTTCGCGTCTAAAGCACTTTGCGTCTAAATAACAGCCTCGCGTCTAAAGATTAGACGCAGAGACCTTAAAAATTAAGGCGTCTAAGGGTTTACACGTGTAAGCGTCTGATTGGTAGACGCAAAGAGCGTCTCGTCCCTGTTGTTTAGACGCATTGTATGTTTATTTTTGCAAATTTTTTTGGTCAAATAACCATTTATGCAATTTTCCCTAATCTAAATATCTGGGTGCAGTCTTCTAAATATAATCTCTTATGATAATGATGTAGCTAGGGGTGCAAACGAGCCGAGCCGCTCGCGAGCTACTCGAGCTCGGCTCGGTAAAAAGCTCGAAACGAGCCGAGCCTTATCGAGCTCGAGCCGAGCTTGAGCCTAAAACAAAGCTCGTTTATTTATCGAGCCCGAGCTCGAGCCTGACACATGAAGCTCGTTAGGCTCGTCGAGCCTTATCGAGCTTAGTGTATTATTATTTTTTTAAAAATATTTAATAATATTTACCATTCGTTTAAAGTTTTTAGTAAACGAGCTCGAGTTCGAGCCTCACTTATCGAGCTAACGAGCCTAAACGAACTATTATTTATATTATTTTTATTTAATATATAATTAATAGATAATAACGAGCCGAGCCCGAGCCGAGCTCGAGCTTGTGAAGTTACAAACGAGCCGAGCTCGAGCTTTGAAAACAAAGCTCGAATCGAGCCGAGCTCGAGCTCGAGCTTATGTAAGTTAATCGAGCTCGAGCTCGAGCTCGAGCCTGGTGGAGCTCGGGCTCGGCTCGGCTCGTTTGCACCCCTAGATGTAGCTATGCAATTGGGTGATTAAATTGTATTGAGGGGTGCATATGTTCTTTTCAAATGCTATTTTCTTATCATTACATGTTATATTTTTTTTTTTTTTTTTGAGACAAAACGATTTATCTTTTCATTCATAAACACATAATCGTGACTCATTACATCAAGATAGTGGGCAGGCGGGCAACAAGCTGCGCTGCCATCCCTTTCTGAATGGCAAACCCTAACCTACTAAAAACGAACCCATGTCCCCCCGGAGTCGAGACACTGCTAAGAATAACCCGTTGGACTCTAGTCAGGAAACGGATGGCTTCCGGCGCCAAAGAGCCAAAGGTATCAAATGCCAGGGGAACAAAAACGTGTTGGTTCTCCTCGCAGGCTTTAGCATGCTTCTCAACTTTCTTCGCCTCTGTTTTCCGCTCGCACTGCTAAGCTAAACACATGGTGATTCTATGATTTATACTGAATGTGGATGCATCGTTCACACTACTAAATCAATTACAACATCTCTCTACTTTATTTTATAGGAGGTACATCTAGCCTCACCCATGACAAACTACAAACTAATCTTGTTCATCCATTCACTCTATAAAAGCATTAACGTTGTGAATATTACTTGATTATAAATTTACTTTATCGGTGACACTTTTACAAAGTGAATTTCACGTGTTGATTGCCTTCACAGAAATAAATATATAAAATTAATAAAAGGGAAAAATTACCTAGGATCCACATTTCCATAAAATATCAAATGAATGCTATTCCAATGATAAACAGCTTCGTTTTAACGCATAATTGTTACAAAAAATTTCATCGGGGAAACAAGATTATTAAATAAATGTGTTACAACTTTATCAACTGTGTTTACAAAATATATTTAACAGTTGTTTTAATACAACTTTTTTTTAATCATCAATCTAATCTACTCATAATACAACTTCGTTACGAGTTACAATGTTATCAACTGTATTTACATAAAATCTGATTAACAGTTGTTTAATACAATTTTTTTTAATCAGCAATCTAATCTACTACTCATATTACAACTTTGTTACAACGTTATACAAAATTTTGCTGCTGATGACGGTCAGTTAAACAAAGTTCAAGTGTCTTGATCAAGTGAGTGACCGATTGAGCAAAGTTCAATCGATCCGTAGTGAAGCAACTCCTCAATCATTTGTTCAATGTGATGATCTTCAAGCTTCGCATAAAACTGATGATTTTGATAATCCAGCTTACTGTTACTATTACTATTACTATAATTGTTATTGTCTGCCTGGTGCAGCATTGCTACAATGGGCTTCGCCTCAAGCGAAGATTCGCTAAGATGGACCGAACCCGTTCATTTATGTTGGATTGATGATTTGGTCATATGAAGAGAAGCCATGTAGCATCTATGCAACTTTGCAGTCAAAGTTGAAGAAAGTAGCTTTGATGATAAAGAGGATTGTGATGAATTGGGGTTGTATGGGAAGTTGGTTCTTGCACGTGGCCCGCACATAAGCCTGGCCGCCTCGTCGTAGGCGCGAGCAGCGTCCTCAGCCGTCTCGAATGTGCCTAGCCAAATTCTTGTCTTCCTGTTTTGAGGAAAATAAAAAGAAAAGAAAAACAGTGAATACAATTTATAATGAATAAGTACAAGAAACGAAATTAGGTCCAGAGTAGGAGGAAAGTAGACTTACAACAATGGATGCCGAATTTCGGAAACCCATGAACCCCAATGTCGTTGGCGGACTCCGCGGTACAGCTGTTGTGTTCTAGCCATGTGTGCAACAAGGTGTTTGTGAAAGTGTCACAATGAAGTTAAAAGGTTGAAGTGAAAAAGATGGAAGGTTTGCTTGTGTTATGAAAGGGAGGAAGGACACTAGAGAATTAGATAGGGGGTTTATAACCTATAAGAGGGAAGTGAAGTGGGTTTCTTTTTATTTTTTTCCCACTTGTATAAACATCATATCTCTTTATTCCAATTATTCCACATCATGCTATGAGTTCCACATAACAGGATGAAACTAGATAGGGGTGTTAAGAATTCGATTCGAATTCGAAAAATTCAAAATTCGATTTAGTTCGATTCGATTACCAAAAATTTGATTCGATTATTAAGAATTCGAATTCGATTCAATTCGAATTCGAGTCCAGTAAATCGAATACGAATCGAATACGAATTTATGATTTTATATTCGATTCGATTCGAAATTCGAATAAAAACTGTACATGCATATTTTTTTAAATATATACACACATACACATTATTATATAAAAAATATACACATTGAAATAAAAGAACTTCTAAATTTTGGTTAAAATCCAAGAATCCATAGTCTCTACAACTTTTACCATAACCATATTTAACATATTTACCTTATACATCATGAAACTCTAACAATCTATTCTCTCTACTATTTTTACTATTCCCGTTTTTGACATATTGTTGTTTATCAATTTCGTAGATTTTTATTTTATAAGTTAAAAATAATGAGTTTATATTAGTTTTAAAACTAAAAGTAAAACAATTTATTATTTACGGTAAATTTGAACTAAATCGAATTTATTCGAATTCGATTCGAATTCGAGTTTCTTATTCGAATCGAATACGAATCGAATAAATTGAATTTCAAGCGAATACGAATCGAATACGAATTCAGGAAAAAATAATAAAAATTCAAAAAAAATCGATTCGAATAATTCGTCAATTCGATATTCGATTCGTTGAACACCCCTAAAACTAGATGTCATCCCCGCGCGTTGCGACGGAGGCAATCTAGTGACTGTGTTTGCTAACAGGTAGTTGTATATCGGCTGCAATGCTTACATAGTCCAATATAACTGCACCCTAGGGTGATATGCGGCGGGAACACCGGTTGGTTGACATCCGGACGATGCCGTAGAGGAAACGCATGTTTAGTACATATCGAGTGTTAGCTTATAAAAGTAGTATTGATTTATTAGATAACAATACTATTGTTAGTTATATAAATTTTGTTTTCTAAAAGTCCCAAAACATGGTTTAGTATCAGGATAAAAATAAATACGATTTGCAAACTTATCACTTCATCTCCACTTTACCTGTTTATATGAGAGTTGTTAAAAGTTGATTTTAAGGAATTTAGGATGGTAGACATTAAAGAATTGGGTTGATAATGAGTTTAATTAAGTGCACAATTTTGATTTTTTAAGAAGGTTTATATGAAAGTCCAAACCACTGCTCACATACCCAAACACACACTCTTTATCAACTCTAAATTTCTAAACTCAGATTTTCCTCTAAAAAAATCAATACTCAATACCATACCAAGATATTTAGATATTATTCCAAGTTTTTCCTTAGTACCCCAATATATTACAAAATTGAAACCGTAAACCCTTAACATGTTAAAAAAATAAAGTTAGTACTCTAAGTTGTCACTTTCTATAAACCATAAGGACTATATCCGTGTAGTTATCTCTACCACTTATTTTGACTCTTAATCTAAACGTCCACCCCCACCCTTGTGGTGGAGTGGCATGAGAAATGATGGATAGAGCCTAGTCTTCTTGAGGTGTCAGGTTCGATCCTTGATTCCACCCGGTTTTACTAATTCTCCATTGTCGTGCCTTCGGGTAGGTGGTGGCTAAGTGAGTTTTGGCTACTCAGCGCTGTCTGTGGGCAGACACCTAAGACGTGTCTTCACCCAGGGGCATATGTGGTGCTTTTGTAATCAATTAATGGGTACCCCGAATAGTCAGAACATCTGTTTGACTGTTTGTTCACCGTTCAAATAAAAAAATCTAAACGTCCAACACCTATAGTTTTGACATCCAACCTAACATTATTGATTTTTATATCATCATATTCCATCCGGAAAAAAATTCTCATTTATTACTGAGTATATAAAAGTTCCTTCATATATATTTTATCAAACATTTGTGTATGTGCACATGCACATGCATGTATATGCATCATGTGATGTTGGATTATGAATGAAAAATTAGATGTAGGAGTGTAGGAGTAACATGACTCCTAGCTTTAGGCAAGTTAAACATAGCCATATGCCAAGCATTTGGGTAAACTACAAATAATCATTCCTATATGATATGTGAACCCACGTGGATTGAGTTCGAACCCCATACAGTGTCTTTGATCTCTACACTTTATCTCTCATGGTCTATATACTTCTCATGTTGTCTCACCTTTTGTGGTGTGAGGTGTTGGGTTTTAAAATGGGAGGTTGGGAGTTCAAGCCTCATAAGAAACAAAAAAATATTATATTTAAAAGGGGATGCAAAAAGGAGTGTAAGATACTGAAAGAGGAAATTAGCCGTTAAAAAAAATTCATCTCATGTTCACGTCACACTAGCTTGAATAAAATTTATTTGCATCTAAAAGTGGAATTGGTGAAATTATAGCATATATATTTTGGGTATCTAATTTGATATTATGAATTGATACTAGCAAGGGTGTAAAAGAATCAAGCTACTTATAAACTTCTCTAGATCGACCCTTTAAAAACTCAACCTGAATTGAGCTTTTAGTGGCTCGAGCTTCAACTCGAGTTTAAAAATAAACTTGTTAAATCATGAAATTACTTATATTTTTTTCTATTATTTTCATGATTGCATGAGACCTCATACCAAATATAAATTTCAATAAATTTATATGTAACATTTGGGAATTTATACGATAAAATACAACTAGGATTAAGTCCCCACGTTGCGGTGAGGACATAAAAGAATCCCAAACAATAAATGTAAAAGTGAGGACATAAAACAATCGCAAGCAATAAATGTAAAACACAGTGTGGTCGTTAGATGGAAAAAAAGAGGTAAAAATATTGAACCATATACGCATATTGGGGCGCATGTTAACTTGAAAATTTAGACCAAACCTAAATCTAAGATTTGTTAAAGATAAACAAAGGTGAAAAAAAGTAAGGCACAAAACACACTTGTTATGCATGATGTACAACACCATAAAGCACAAACAACTTCTAAATTAATATTATATAAAAGAAGAATAAATCTATCCATATATATTAATAAAAGAAAATAATAAAGCTGATATGACGTTCAAATGTGTCATCCTCCCCTTTTAGGTGAAATACGTGGCATCCTCCCTCTTATTTGCTTAAAAAGTCTTTTTCTCTCTCATGTTTCCTCACAATTTTTTAGAGCTGGCAAATCGTGTATACCTGACCTGTTAAGACACGAACCTGTTAAGACACGATACACGAAACCTGAGTACCTGTACACGACACGAAAATTTTTCGTGTCTATTTTTTGATACACGAACCTGTTAATTTTTTTAACAGGTATACACGAAAAGTACCCGTTAATACATGTTTGTAACCATTATATTAATCGCATGTTTACGAACCTATTTAGTAAGAGAAATTTTCCAAAAGTTCACCAAAGACCTTGATAATACCTGTTTGCGTACCTGTTAATACCTGTTTGTGTACTTGTTAATACCTGTTTGCATACCTGTTAGTACCTATTTGAGAACATTATACTTAGGGCTGACAAATCATGTATACATGACCTGTTAATACACAAACCTGTTAAGACACGATACACGAAACCCGACTACCTGTACACGACACGAAAATTAACAGGTAAATTCGTGTCTACCTGTTTAGGACACGAAACCTGTTAAAGCCATACCTGTACCTGTTAATATCGTTCAGGTTCGTGTCAGGTAATCGTGTTCGTATACAAAATTGCCGGCCCTACAATTTTTTATCGTTAATAACTTTTATATATGAGATTTTTTAAAGAAAAAAAATTACACCAAATTAACGAACATTTTATTATTTTTCCAACGAGTACCATAGTAAAAACGGAAAAAAAGACTTTTTTTGGTGGATTTTTGTTCATACAAGAAAAAAACACAATGTGTTCAAGTAATTCATTAATCATGTCTAGGCAAGTCACTAATCATGTTCAAACCAGTAAATAGGAATTCTATTTTCATCAAGAGTAGAATAGGTTAAAACCACTCCTTTCCAAGAAAAAAAAATCACACCTTCAAGACCACCGCCTTAATCACGCCCTGCAATAGTTGTTTCTGACTCTACTTACATCTTCTTTTTAATATACATTTTCATTCTTATTTACATGATTTAAATTGTTGTTTTATCATATTGTAGTACAATAATTTTTAGGTTACAGCATAACACATATTTTAACACTCCATATTAGATTTGTCTATCCCGAAAATCTTCTGAGATATAATCTAATGACTAATATTCCAAACCATATATATTTTGAAAAAGAAACTATGTGGGAGTTTAAATTAGAATAAAAGAGTCTTGTAAGTAGGAAAAAAAATTAAACCAATATGAATGTTCTAGGTAATAAGTATGACTAATGTTAAATAAATGAATATTGATCATTCATTTTCAAAATATATTCTTTTAAAACAAACCTAATTTATAGTGAATGATAAATTTCGATATGTGTAGGATAAATGTAGAATGAATTCTATATGTGTAAGATAAACGTATGATAATTTTGATATGTATAGATGAAATGTTTAGGACTAATTACTTTGGGGGGGGGGGGGCGCTCACCGTATTTGACATGGGTACCTCACGGTAACCCCATTACCACCACGGCCGCCGGTGGTGCTAGTAGGGGTACTATGGAGTAAATCAGTGTCTTTGACCACGGTTTCTAAACCATGTGGAATTAGTATTTTTTTTAATTGATATTAGTTCCCAAATGGTTAAAAAATTAAAACTCATAAAACATTAATATTAATATTAATATTAAACAAACATAATAAAAATATTAGACACAAACATAATAAAAACTACTTAAACAAAATTTCTTAAACCTAACGCAACAATTGTCATGCCGAAACATGGTTGAAATTGTTGCGGTATCAAGCCACATAGTCGACCTGTGTAAGCTCGATTGCTAACTCCTCGTCAACACCCGAGTTCTCCCTCCTTATGGCTGCACATAGGGTGTTCCACGGATCACACTTATTGTTGAGATGTAGCAACCGGAAATTTTTCTTTCTTTCCTTTTGATTTTGAGCAATTTTCAGGACGAAAATTCTTTCAACAGGGGGATGATGTGACATCCGACAAACTCAGGTTAATACTTTTATCAAACATATAAGTCTACCTTAGCAAAACATTCATAAAACATTCTTAACAGGGTTAGTTGAGTCAATTCGATGATTTGGGGAATCATCAGGTGTCGGTTCGATGATTCGGGGAATCATCAGGAGTCGGTTCGATGGTCCGAGGGATCATCAAGAGTCAGTTACACACATATTTCCAAGGGTTGGTGATTCGTAGGATCACCGGGTAAAATGCACACACGCGAGTCTCGAGTCCCGTAAGTTGGTGAGTTAACTTAAACGTGTGAGTTATCGAATAATAAATGTTTTACAATCATTATATAATGTGTCAATATGTGTATACGTGAAATTATGTGTTAACGTAGCTAGCTACTCATGTGCATCTGGATACTAGCTAGATAGTTAGCTAGTCCTGTGCTTCTGGATACTGGATAGCTAGCTAGTCGTGTGCATCAGGAGGCTACTAGCCTAGCTAGTCGCCTCCAGCAGGGTGTCAGACGACTAGCAACAGCTATATATATCATATTTGACTTGTTAAACATCATTTGTGCAACCCTAACGCACTCCAAAGTCCTCTCGCATTATCGTTAACCTTTGAACACCCGTTTTTTGACCTAAATCCATCATTTCCAAGCTTAAACAACATTTTTCAAGCAAGATCTAAGGTGTGTTATTCATCCTAAACCTTTGTTAAGTTGTTATTTTTAACCCTAAAGTTCTAGACCTGGTTTTAATGTGTTTTCATCTTTAAAAACCTTTGAAAAATAGTTTCTAACCTAGATCTAAACATTCAAATGAGTTTTTGATAAAAATATAAGCTTGAAATGGTTTTTGATGATCTAAAACATAGGGATTCTTTTGTGTTTGTTATGTTAATGATTTAGGGAAGTTGTTAGGATGATTATCTAAGGTTTTGATTATTGTTTGATGTATTATATGGTTTTTATGAGTTTTGACCGTTTGAGGATTTTAGAAGGATCTAGGATATGATATGATGATTTGATGATTAAAACTTGTTAGGATTAATGTTAGGATGATTATACAACAATTTGATGATGATTGGAATGTGTTTGTGTGTTGAAATCTGATTATTTACCATTTAGGGTAACATTTGCATGCATTGATGTGACTTACCCATAATGATATCCATTTTGAGAAAAACTTGCAATTGGCATGATAAACGGATGATAATTGGGGTTTTATTGATAGGGCTGGGTTGTTTGATGATTGGGGATTGATTAGGGTGTTCCAATATGTTACGGATCTGGTTTGGAGAGTTTCACGCATGAAATGGCCAACAGCCTGCAGAGAAGGCGACTAGCTAAGCCCATCGCCTGTTAGGAGGCGACTAGCCTAGCTAGTCATGTGCTTTGGGGGCGACTAGCCTATCTAGTCACTTGTTTTGATGCTAGTCGTGTGTTTTGATGCCGGAAATGAGTTTTAGAACCCCGTAACATGTTTTCACACCTTGTATCATATTGTAAACCCCCTAGCATGTCTAGGAACCCAGTAACATGCATTGTGACTCATACGTGCATTATGTGAACTATGTGTTGGGTTTTATGAACTATTATTTGTATAAGGTGCGTATCTACATATGATTACTTGTTTACTTGTATTTGACTAACACAAGTATATCGAGTCACCAACGGGATGCCGGGTCTTGTCTTATGTGGTCGTGCCAAATGTTAAATGCTTTTACAAACATACAAAGTCAAGGTCTTGGGCAACTAAGGGTTACCATACAAACATATCATCGGTCAAACACTTATAGGCTATCTATGGTAGGTTTCCAGTAGTCGAACTACCATAACAAGACCGGTTTATTATTTACTTGAAGAACGCAATCTAAGGTGAGTTTCACAGCCCCATTTTTACCATTTTCGTTTCAGGGGAGAAACATGCTGGATAAACTTATTTCTTTAGACCACGGTATTACATTATATCACAAGGGTACTAAGCGACATTTCTTCATTAAGTCCTTTTTAACTTTTGAACCATGAATATGTGGATACATAGCGGGGAAAGTGTGAATAGACTTATTGGACCCGGCAAGCCCCACTCGGGTCAACTAGAGGTCGGACGGGTGCATATTTATCCTATCTAACTTACGACACCGGGTGATGACCGATGGCATGTATTAAAGGCAACTTACTAACGTTCAACAATGGTTCATGACGCTTTAGTATCATGTAACGATGTCTACCTAGCATCAGGTATATATGTAAGCATTATTGGGTCTGGTTTACGAAATTTACTTACTTTTGCAAACATAAAACTCTGTGAACTCACCAGCACTGTATGTGTTGACTAACATAGCATGTTTTCTCAGGTCGCTAAGGTATTTGCACAAGGTTAGGATGCACTGGAGGCCACAGCATCCATCTATTGTCTTGCATAATATCAAACATTACTTTCAAACTTTTGAATTGATTACTTTTGGTTATGGGTTGTAAACTTTTAAAATTGCTTCCGTTGTACTTGGTTTACCTTTTCTTTAAACTACGTGGTTGTTTTTAAACGTTATCTTTTATCATATAATTGTCGTTTATTGTGACTGTTGACTTGGATCCTAGTATGTCACGCGCCTCACGGTAAAACCCCGCAGGTGGAATTTGAGGGTGTGACATGAGATCGGTCCACTTGCGTTGGAGAGATCCGGTTGTGCTGTCGTTTTCACCCACTTGTCAAGTGAAATCCGTCAAGACTCGGTTCCAAAAGGATTTGTCCCCCGAGTGGCGGTGACGGTTTTGTTGTTGCAGAGTTGGGTCGTTTTGGGCGTCCTTATAGCACACCATCAAGTCGATCACCTCTTCGTTGTTCCAACGTGTCATTTTCGAGTTATTGTGTTGTAACCGTGGGTTTATGTAAGAAAGTTTTGGTCACCCTACGGTGGGTATTTATAAGGTTTTTTTAACATTGGGTTTTCAAAAAACAACCATTGGTGGCTACGGTAATATGACCGTTCTTCCACCCCCCACGGTTAAGTTTTGAATTTGTATTTAATGTTTTTTTAATGAAAAAAAACTTTCAAATATATGTATTTAAATGAAAATTAAATAAACGAAACAGTGAAATGTTGCCTCTAAAATTGTGTTTCAGTGAAGTGATGTGTCAGTGCAGGTAGTAAAAAATAGTGAAGCGAAAAAACACAAGTTGGTAAAAATTAGTTAAGTAAACAATAGGGACTATAGTCATAATTTACCCCTCTTTCTCCTTCAGAAAAGCTAAAGCATTTAACTTTTTCTTTACTATTGTGTCATTTCTTCTTTCTCTTCTCACATTAAATTTTTCTCTCAAATGATCATCCCTCGATAAACTATTACGAGTAAATTATGACAACAGTCCCTATTGTTTGCTTAAGTTCATCGTATATGCATGATATCCTTATAGTTTTTTTCTCACATTAAACTTTTTTTCTCAGACGATCATCCCCAATAAAACTATTATATTAAGAGTAAATTAGTAAATTATGACTACAGTCCCTTAGAAAATTGAAAATAAAACAATGGAAAAACCAGACCCCCGACAAGCCAATCTTTCAGACCACCTCAATCCTTCATTCCTTATGTAGTTCTTTATACAAGTTGCCTCGAATATAGATTGGAAATAAGGATAATGACTAAGACTTGACCAAATTGCATAAAACATCATTTATGTGCAAAACAGCATTTATTTTTTGTATATTATTAATGTTTAAATGTAATACTTGCTGTCCTTTACATTTATTTTTTGTATCATGTTTGGTACTCTATTGCAAACTCAGCTAATTTTTTAGAGTCAAGTCTAGTTATGTGCAAAACATGTATTAAAAATGTAGTGTAAGGATCAAATACAAATGAGCTTAACCTACTAAACATAAGAAGTGAAGGGGGAAAAAATTAAATTCTCATCAGCTTAAACATGTTTTCTAGATGAAAAATATAAAAAAATAGCGTAAGTACACTATTATAGTAATTACAGTAGTTTACACTAAAGTAATTACAATACAAGAGTAATTAAACTATTTTTATGTCGGCATTAAAATATATGTTAACATATTGAAAAAGAAATTTAAAAATAAAAAAAATCCCCTTCACTTTTCACGTTAACACCTATTTATAAAATAAAACATATTTGTACAAGAACCTTACTCTAAAAAATTATACCCACCCAAAAAATACTCTTGGATAAGTTTAGTCCCAATCAACGAAAATGATTTTGTAGGTTCATAGAATTCATTTGTAGTTGGTCCCACTAGCACATGCTAATGTTTTTATCCCAACAACATATATATGTAACGGTTTCTTGTTTTTGGTTTTTCTACAACGTCACATTAGATAAGATTTTTTGTACAAGTTGTAGCATCTCACTTTCCTCTGGTCAAGTAACCTATTAAATGTCTGTTTCAATTTTGTTGATACTATCAAAGAATGTCATTTGTCTGTTGCTTAATTTAAAAAGTTTAGGCAAGTCTAGAATCTAGAGTCGAGTGAGTTATTAATTTTCATGTGATATTGATGTCAACTGTAATAACGTGCAAGAGATCGATGAGTTAATGCAAGCGTAAGAGCATGTGTAGTGGGGGCTTTATATATAAAGCCCCCCTTTCTGATTGGTCCACGTGGCTGCTGAGTCAGCATGGAGAGAGAAAGTGAAAAAGGGGTGTAGTGGTGGGGCTTTATATGGGGCGCTATTTTATATAAAAAAAAAGCAAAAACAAAACAAAACACAGCTTCTTCTTCTGTTCTTCATCACCACCACCACCTTTCACCTTCTTCTTCACCACCACCACCTTCTTCTTCTTCATCATCACCACCACCTCTCTTCTTCTTCCCTCCTCCTCCTTTCTTCTTCTTCTTCCCTCCTTTCTTTCTTCTTCCTTTCATGTTTCTTTCTTTCTTTTCTCCTTCACCGTACACCATCACCACCGCCGTACACTACCACCATCACCTTCACCTTCACAGCAGACCACCAGCATCACCGTCACCTTTACAGCAGACCACCACCATCACTGTCACCTTCACAGTAGACCACCACCATCACCGTCACCTTCACAGCAGACCACCACCTCCGCCGCCGCCTTCATCACCACCACCAAATTAGGCTCCAACGGTCAAAAAGTTTTGCCTTTTTTCCCCTCCGCCACGTGTCACGTGATTATTGGCCGGCTTAAAACGTGTATGGCGTTAAAAAAATGGCGCCGGTGACAATTTTTGGGGTGTCGCGCCCACCCGTTTTGGTGTTCCGGGCGTTATATGGTTTTATAGCGCGGTATAGCGCTCGACTACACCTGCTCTAACATAGAGACTATAAGAGTAGACGCTGATCAATATGTTAAAACAAGACCGAGAAATAAAGGTATAGATACAAAACAAAGAGACTATAAGAGTTGGGGTTGTTTAACTAACTCGACTCCTAATTACTTACACTCATTTGTAAGTAGTCGTAAAATCTTTCCCATATTTTAGCTCAAGCTAGCTGGCTCACATAAATATTTGAGTTGAGTTAGAACTCAAGGTAGCCCGGCTCGGTTGAATGCGTTTTCATCTTTGATTTCGTGGTCTACTTGTAGGCTGGTACTCCATCTTTTTAGACTTACATACATAATTTGATATTAAAAACAAAATGAAGCCAGTAACAAGCCCACACTATCAACTTTGGTGACAATAGAATGGCCTTGTGAACCAAGATATGAGAGAAGGGACCACTAGCCCACAAACCGAAAATCGTCACCCAAATGGTCACGCGATGGGTAATTAATCGAGGCATGATCTAGATATTCTATTGCATCCCCGCAATTTGGACTATTAACCGAAGAAAAGATGTCCATAACATAACATTAACCATCTTGCTTTACTACGATATTGCGGAGATGTCTACAAGATATAACCAAGTTTTAAAAATAGAACCACTTTTAATAGCTAAGGGGGGATGGGCCACCATACGTCAAGGGGTTCGCGGTTATTGTTACCGCCCGACACCCACTTACCCTTGCTGCTTGATTAATTTTTGGTGTTTTCGGTTACTTTTTGCCGAGAGGTAAACACAAAAATTCATTCCAACATTACCGTTGGCTAAGGTCACCTTTAAAAAAAAGTTTTTTTTATCAGTTATTTAAAACCTTTATATATTAACCAAACCAAACTATTTCTCCTCCGCTCCAATTTACACTCTCAAATCAAACACTCTACTATAACTCACCATTTTTATTCACTCAAACCTTCACCATACCCAGTGGCTTTTATTAATTTTTTAAACGATGATCTCGGGAAATTCTTACCGTCCAACAATCCCGATAACGATATTTTTTCAAATGATAGTAGCCTAAAGTTTTTCAAAGATATCATCGAGCAAGCCGAAGAGGAAGACACGGCAACATCGTCAAGCATTCATAAAAAAAAATCAAACGTGATTGCTAAAAAGGTAACGAAACTATGATGAATGATTATTTTGTTGATGAACCAAAGTACAATGTTGATATTTTCCGTTACTTGTTTCGTATGCCGAAACGGCTATTCTTAAAAATTGTTGGTGATTTGGAAGCACAATATCCATGGTTTAAAGAGGGATATGATGGGAGTTTTAAAACGAGTTATACCGCAATACTAAAAGTTACATCCGCCGTGAAACAACTCACGACCTGTAATACTGACGAGGGCGACAGGTATTTACAAATGTCTGAAAAGACTTCAGGGGAATGCCTACAATTTTTCAGCAATGCCATGAATCAAATGTACAGTATGCATATGAGTTCTTGCGTGGGCCAACAAGCCACGATGTAGCAATTTTTTACCAACGACACGAAGAAAACATTACATTCCTATGATGTTAGGTAGTATCAATTGTACTCATATGGTTTAAAGGATGTGTCCCGAACACTTATGGGACAGTTTATCAGATGTGATCACGAATAGCCAATGGTCATGCTTGAAGCGGTTGTGTCACAAGATTTAAGGTTTTGTCATGCGTATAGTGGTATGCCTGGTTCACTCAACGACATCAATGTTCTCCAGACATCTCCATTATTTCTCGCATAACGGAATGGAACCGCACCTAAGTGTCCATTTTAAGTGAATGGACATACATACATACATACATACATACATACAAATGCGGATACTATCTGACCGATGGGTCTACATGTAGTGCATATGCCCCAAGCGTAGATTTAGTTTGGTTATTTGTGTATTTCATTATATGCCTGGGAGTGTTTTAGTAATTAACAGCCTAAGGAGACTGAGCAACAATATATAAGCTCACTCTCCCCTCACTTTAGTTAGAGTTGGTTCATTTTGTCTAGACTTGGTGTGTGTGTTTGTGGTGTTTTGTTATTTCTCTGCGTGAGATTAATCGAAGGAAGCATTTGATAGTATCTTTTGTGTGTTAATCTTTTCTATCATCTTTTTCGTTAAACTATCATAATCCATAACCTTGATTCCTCCTTTCTTTTGGAGATAAACACGCTTAAATCTCGTTCTTGTTAGATAAGAATAAGATCCTATATCTACCCTACTTGGTCAACGTTGGTAAAAACTTTCCCATGTCCAAACGATTAGAATTAAAACAAGTTCAAGAAATAGCAAGAAGGGTCAAGAAAAGATATGGAACCATCTTTTGGTGTTTTAAAAGGAAAATGGGGCATACTTAGGCGACCCATGCGTGCTATGACTATAGAAAAGATTAGGGGCGTAACGTATACGTGCATGATACTACACAACATGATCTTAAAGAACGAGAGAAAAGCTTTCCCACCAGTGCACATATCGGATCCCGTCGTACAACCCGTTTTTCATAATGATACTCTTCGCAAGTTGATGGATCGAGATACGTATTTTCAACTTCGATTTGATCTTATGGCACATATTGCAACTCAAGATCTACCATGTATACCTCGAAGGGCAAGACGAGGAATACTTTCATTTTATATCTATGTTTTTTACTATGTTTTTTTAATTTGAATTATGTTTTTCTCAGTTATATTACATTTTTTTGTTTTAATGAAACTAGCAGGAAACCCGCGTATTGCGGCGGAGTCGAAAATGCAGGGCGGAAACATAATTCAAACCTTAAAACGATTAAAAGAATCAATATGTAAGGTGTATGTTTGTGTGTGTGTGTGTGTGTGTTAGCGCATGTGCTTCATAGTGGGTAATTTTTTAAAGTCTACAAGGAGACATTATAGCATGCTGCGTTCTATATTCCATATGCAATTTGACCTACATTCCGGTAAACAA
The DNA here is from genome assembly GCA_032199755.1 of Ambrosia artemisiifolia. Classification (NCBI taxonomy): domain Eukaryota; kingdom Viridiplantae; phylum Streptophyta; class Magnoliopsida; order Asterales; family Asteraceae; genus Ambrosia; species Ambrosia artemisiifolia. The sequence goes on from CM063525.1 coordinate 41,498,846, forward strand.
AAAATGGAAGTAGCGGTTTGACTCATTAGCAACTACTATTATACTAATAGTCCCACTTAATATATTGAAAGTGCCAAATCTGAAGAGATTGCCGAGGAGAAGAAAGCTTTATAAGATCCACATTAAGAGGAGATTGGAACGACTCATATGTAATCAAACTGCAAATAAGCATACCCATAACTTTTTCCACATGATAAAAGCAATGCAATAAAACTGCTAATCAAGTGCACTATAAATTTCTATCAGTGGAATCGAAAAGTGAAATTGGAAGTTAGGTAAGTTGGAAATATTATACACATAAGACCTCCCAACCTGAGAACTTTATAGACGTGCACAGATCGGTTTTTTTCTAGAAATTGAACCAATTCCAAACCGGTTTGTGTCTGAACCGGTTTCAGTTCGGTTCGGAGCCGGTTTTGACGGTTTGAAAGACCGGTTTCGGTTCGAATTCGTGAACCAATTCATGCGCACACTTTTTTTTTATGAAAAGGCATCACAATTATTATTTTTTTACGTAAAGTTCGACTTCTATTGATTCTTACCATCTTTTTAAGGTGTATAGGTATCTATTTGTATGTGTAGAAACCTTTTTATATAATTTTGTAAGATATAATTTTTTTTATATAAAATTGCAATTTTTTTAATAAGACTAGAGGGAGTGGAGGGGTGGGAAGGAGGGGTGGGAAAGAGGGGCGTGATGCGCCATGTGGCACTTGTGGGGACCGTGTTTGAAGGGTGAAAATTGTGGGGAGTGGAAGGGGGGAAAGGGGGGGAGGGAATAATATTATATTGTGTTAAAATTAAAAAAAAACAAAAAAAAATTCGGACCAATCAGAAAGCACCACCTCACCTCCACCACCCGCCCCCGCCCGGCAAGAAACCCCCGCCCAAGGGGCTCCCGCCCTCTTCCCCCCCCCCCCCCCACCAAGGGCCGGTGTTCCCGCCCGGGAACCCTTCCCCGCCCCACTCCCTCAAGCCTAAAATGTAGTAATTACTTAATTTTGTTTAATACACTTCTCAAATGCTTTATAATATAATATAAATTATAGATATAGACTAATGGTAATTGAAGGTTATGATAATAGAATGCTTACAAGTAGGTTTTGTATGAAGGGTAGAAAGGGAAAAAAATTACATGACATTTGAGTTTTAAGCATGAGATTTTTCCTATGTCATCTTAAAATTCATGTAAAATGACATTTGCAGACATCTCTCCTCTTTTATAATGTAGTATTGATATTGATATAGATTTAAATTTTAATTAAATTTAATTGTTTAATTTATTTTAAAAATAAATAGAAAAAGTTTCATGGCACTTTGCATAGAGTACCGTCAGTTTTTAATGCTTCTAGGCAACTTAGGTGTGTAATTGATATGGCACTGCAGAATTAGCTGAAGCTATGATACTTTGACTAGAATGCCCATTTTCAAGCTATAGTACATTTAAAAAAATGTTCAAGTATAACAAGAACAAAGTTTACTAACCGAAAAGCAAGTACCAAACTCAAGCCAGACCCAATTTAGTGGTATGCTCTACACTAAATAACTCGAGTTCGATCACATTTAAAAAACATTAAAAAGAATTTCATTTAAGAAAATATTTCTTTTTAAAGTATCTATACTACATTATAAAGGAGGAGAGATGGCTAAAATAGTCACTTCATGTCAATTTTAAGATGGCATATGAAAGGTTTGTTGCTTCACACCCTAAACGTCATGAAAATCTTTCCAACACTACCCTTTTAGTGCATTACCAAGTTGTACATCTTCATCCGTTCAATGTTGCTGCAATACCTATCAATTCAACATTCATGTTGAGCATTCAATCTCCAACTAAATGCTCATAATCGGTTACTAGGTGGCTTTATTTTTCTTCCCACTTTTGGACTTTGAATCGACTACTTAACTGATGAACCTTCATGGCAATTCAATTCAATTTAATTGCAGATGTTAAATCCATGAAATTTAATCAAGCTCTGTTTCATGAAAACTCTCTGGACTCCTTCCTTCTTCATTAAGTGGTCTATACCGAGATACAAGTTATCGTCAAAGGTCGGTGGCTATGGTTCCTCCATGAAACGGTGGTACTAGAAGTGTGTTTATGCAAAGGGTGGTGGAGCTCTTAGTGCGTAAGTTTCATTTTCTTGGTTCTGTTATGTTGGTTCTTTTGTGTTAAAATTTGAGTGTTTATTTAATATTTCATGTATTAAATATTAAAGGTTTGGAACTTCTATACGGTAGTGATCAAGAAATATGTCATGTTCTTGTTTGGGAAAGCAATTCAAGGTAGAAGAGCCAATTCTCGGTCTTTCCGCTCGAACCGGCACTAAAGATTGGGACTCAAAATTTTAAGATGCTTAAGTCGTTTAGAATTCATTATAAGATGTGGTTTGAATTGAATTAATGTGTACGTATGTATGTATGCCATGTTATAGATTATTGTTGGTTTGGTTGTGCTTTTTTGTTTAGTTGCAGATCTGTGTTTTAAACGACCAAGATGAAGCCGGTTTCTTCACCTGTTTGCTGACAACCATGTAATTGATTCATCTTTCGTACGTATGACTCTCTAAATCATTTGAACCCTTTGTATTTATTTGATCTAATTTTTGGTTTTAGTTCAGTGAAGCTTGAATCGCCTTTTTGCAAGTGACCTGAATCAATAGCCAATTAGAGTTAAAAAGTATGTTTTCTCTATTGTTCATTAGCATTCTGTTTGGAATTTTGTACTAATATACATGTTTGTTTTGAATCATATATTGTTGCAAACGTAGTAAATAATTTGTATCTATTTGCTCTGTTAATTTAATGTGCAATGGACTTTTTCTTCTTTCATTTGTGTTACACTAGAATTTATATTATTATTAACAAATTTATCTAGATAGTCAATTCTTTTGCAGAGATAATGAATAACTAACTTTTATTTTGGGTAAGAAAAAGAGCTATAAGTTACAGATTTGATAAAGTTATCTTATTACTGGATTTTGACTTCAGTTGTGAATTACTTGGTCTGTAACTGCCTTCAAAGGATGGTCTGTCTCATGTTCTTGATTTTGATTTTATAGACTCATGTGTAAATGAATATAATAACTGCAAGTTTTAAAAAGTTTAGAGTTTTAATGGAGTGTGATGCATAAAGTATGTTATTTCTAATTTGTAGAAGTTAATCACTTCGTGCAATTGAAGCGTCATTTGAAGCTTCGTATGTTGCCTCACCAGTGATGGTGACGATGGTTATTTTAGAACCCTAATGGACTACCAAAATTTTGAGAATCGCTAATGGTCCCATGTCGTACTCTTAATCGGCCAATCAATGAATTCAATCGATTGAGTGGGATTTAACTCAAGGAGTGGAGAAAGAAAATGATGTCAAATATGGGAAAACTAGCATCTGATGAACGTGTTTAGGTACCACAAGGTTTTTATTTGGTTTTATAATTTATTTATTTATATATGAATTGACGCATGTAGATCTATTTAGCTTAACTGAATGATGCTTATATAGGCTTTTGGATTTTTAACCAGAAAATGGTTTATTTTTACAATATGTAATGACATATACTACTTTTACGATTCTTGGTTTGTAGGTGCTTCATCTTGAACAAGTACAGTTTAGAACATTCTCTTTATTTAAAAAAAGGGACATAAAAGAATGTGTGAATCTGGTTGTGTTCATATATTTTAGTGACCTATTTGCCTTTCGAAATACTTAGTTACAAAAGCAGCAAGTAGAGAAAAATGCATAGTGGATGACTCATCAAAAGGACCCGTAAATGGAGTGCTTTTGTGAAACTATTATGCTTTGTTTTCACACTTAGCGTGTAATTGCTGTTATGTTCCGTGGTCCGACCATTAATCACATATGAAGCTGGAAAATGGATCGAAGAATGCTATATATTCATGTTAAATCAGTTATCAACGGGCGTTACGATTTATAAACAATCATAACCGTTTAATCTGTAATAAGATTTGTTTATATATATTGTTGTTTTATAAATGTCAAAAGATCACACAATTGTATAAAGTATCCGCATAGCGTGTTATTTACAACTAAATAGTGGTGGTTCCGACATGCTTCATGTCATCATAACAAATCATCCACAAACACCATACACACACCACAAACCCAAACATCTATTACGAGGCAACAAAATAAACGCACCCGCAACAACGTGCGGGCATTCCCACTAGTATATTAGAAATAAAAAAAAACCAAGTTCTGGTTTTATGCAACTGGACGTTGCAGAGTCGAAGAAATAAATAATACTTCACTACAAGTTCAGTTTCCATACCCAGCCGGGTGTTTCAATATTCGGGTTTTTACTTTGTTGACCATACACGAACACAGTACTTGGAACCATGGGGGCAAACGAGCCGGGCCGATCCCGAGCTTGGGCTCTACTCGTTCGTAGTTTCTTAAGCTTGAGCTCGGCTCGTTTAGTATTATGTAGTTAATATATCAAATAAAAATAACAGACTCGTTTAGGCTCGCAAGCTCTATAAATGAAGCTCGGGTTTAGGGTTGTTTACCTAACAAGCATATTTTTAGGGATGATTTCTAAACAAGTTCAAATAAGCTCGGTCAGCTTATTTACCCAACAACTTTAAATAAGGGGTAACTATATATTAATTAATAAAACTAATATTACACTTAGGCTCGACAAGTCTGGCGAACTTCGCATGACATGCTTGAGCTTGTGCTCGATAAATAAACAAGCTTTGTTTCAAGCTCAAGCTCGACTCGGGCCCAATAAGACTCGGCTCGTTTTGAATTTTTTTTATGCCGATCTCGAGTAGCTTGCACCCTACACCTTATAAAAAAAACCCACCTCGAGGTCACCTCTATGGCTCTAATCAAGGGGTATGTTTGGCAAAATTAGTCGGTGGCTAATAGCTGCAAACTGGTACCTGGAAGCTTTTTAAATATATTTTGGTGTTTGGCAGAGTAGCTGGAGCTTTTAATAAAATGTATAAAATGACCAAAATGGGCATAATTAAAAGCTTGTAAAAAAGATTTTTATTTTATTTTTAAAATAGAATGGGTATTTGTGTTATTTACTAATTAAAAGCTTGTAGTCATTAGAGATTTTTCTTAAAAGTTAGTACTAGTAGTTTTTCACTATAGGGGTATGTTTGGGAAAACTAGCTGGTGGCTGGAAGCTAGTAGCTGGAAGCTGGTAGCTGAAAGCTTTTTAAATATATTTTGGTGTTTGGCAGAGTAGGTGGAGCTTTTAATAAAATGTATAAAATAACCAAAATGGGCATAATTAAAAGCTTGTAAATAAGGTTTTTATTTTATTTTTAAAATAGAATGGGTATTTGTGTCATTTACTAATTAAAAGCTTGTAGCTAGTAGAGCTTTTCTTAAACGCTAGTACTAGTAACTTTTCACTGTAGAGCTTTTTCTCCAACCTAAAAGATTCCAGCTTCTTCAACCAAACAAAGCTTTTTATTGAGTAGGAGCTTTTTCTTAAAAGCTTGAAGCTTGAAGCTCCTAAAAGCTCTTAAAAGCTCATTGCCAAACATACCTAGAGCTTTTTCTTAGAAGCTGGAAGCTCTTAAAACCTCTTAAAAGCTCCTTACCAAACATACCGTACACGGTATATTATCCCTGTGCGGCTGAACCCAATAACGAAAACCTTTTAGCAACGACCCATAATAACGGATTAACGGGTCATACTCTGAAATTCCAAATAGATATAAACAAATACAATATACTTGCAGCCCAGACCAATGCCCCAATCTGCTCTATTAAATAGGAGTAATGGTTGGTCCAGCCCAACTTAAAACTTATAGTTTGATTAAATTTCGATGTATGAAAAACTTGTCAAACATATTTCTTCAGAATGGAAAGGTGGATTGTAACAAACCATGAAACACTAATATAATTGAGACTTTAAATCAGCAACAATTGTCTCAAACTCTCAATAGCAAAGATAAAAAATATCACTTCAGAACATCTGATTATTAATTGGTTAATAGAAGTGATTTGGTTAATTGGTTTGGACTAGAAGGAAGTGGGCCAGGGTGCCTCTTAAGCCTTTTTCAAAATATGTGAGGGTGCCCCGAAAAATAAAAGCCCAATTAACTTTACACCAAAAGTTTTGGGCGGCCACCTGTGACTAGAGGTGCACAAAACGGGTATTTTCAAATACTTGATTCTGGGTATGGAATCGATTTTAGGTATAGCTGGCACCACTTGAACTAGGCATTGAGAGACCCGGTTTTGGTTCCTAGCTTAAAAACCATATATGGTGTACCCGGTTTCACGTAAGGTATAAATCGGTTCTTGAATAACGGGTTACAGGAACCGAGTATAATCGATTACAGGAACCAAATGTACTAAAACCCCAGTCTGGGTACTGAAAAAAACAGTCCGGGTTGCTTATTTAAAGTTTTTTACTACTTATTTTTGCCAAAACAAAACATAAAATCAATATGTAACATCTATATAAGTACATCTACAGGAGGATCGTGTTCCTTAGGGTGTACAATAATGATGGCTAAGGAAATTTGTGTTAATGGTCTTTCATTAGCCTCTAATTCTATGCTAACAATATATATATATATATATATATATATAGGGGAGGGTTATCTTGAGAACAAGAAAATTTGTGAGAACACTAAGAACCATTTTCATCCCTTGATAATAATCAATCAAGGGCTAAGATTAAATGGGGGGTTAAATGAATATGAAAAAACAAAATAAGATGCCAAAGGGCAAAATTGTAAAAATGGCAACTCAAAAACCCAACTCCATTGAACAAAAACCCTTCCTGTATGTCGATCTTCTTCCCAATAAACCCCCCAATCTCCATGATCGACTAGCAAGAAGAATAATTAGACATAGTGCTTCCAAACCTTAGTCAACACAATCGCAATCGATCATCAATTGTTTAATCGTATCCTTTGAATGTTATTTCAATGATTCAACTCAGGTACCTATTTCACTTTTTAGGTTAACTTTGATTTGATCGTTCTATGTAAATTGAATATGTTAATGTTCATGTTTACAGATTGTGTTCATTCTGTGTGGATTATATATATTTGTTTATTCTTGTCTACTCATAGAATATATTGGTTCTTTCAGTGTAGATTGTATGTATAGATTGTATATATCATCATTTCCTAAAACAATAAAAAATGTGTGTAAGTTTGTGTTTATATATTGTATAGATATGTTCAAAAATTATATGGTTGGTGATTGTTGTTTCAAGTTAAACTTGTTTCAATTTGTTCATTTTTAGAAGGTGTTTGATGGAATGTGTAAGTGTGTATTGTCTCGATATTGTTGGTTACTTTTGTTCAAAGAGTTAAATACGAAGTGTTTGATTAAAGGTCTAAGTGGTTGTTGCGTTGATTTTGTTGAATTACTTATGTTTGTGTTGTTGCATATGATGTGTTTGATGAAAGGTTTAAGGTCTAAGTGTCGATTGGTGTTATTTTGTTGGACTATTTTTGTTTAGGTAGTTGTAAATGAGGTGTTTGATGAAATATCTAAGTGTATACTTATCAAAATATAACATGTAAGCTTAATATATCCTGTATTTACACATGTGTACGTCACCAGTTTTATTTGTTTAAGATAACACCAAAAACAAATGACCTAATGATTTTTCGTTTTCGTCATGTTGGCCAAGCCCATTTCAGAAACTTTGGTGCATTCTATAGTTTGTAGGAAAAGGACAAGGAGAACTATGAGAGTTCAATTGTGGAAGCCTAGAAAATGCTACAAAGCTTGTAATTCCAAAAGCTAATATTCATTGAGGAGATGTTATCAAGAAAACATTGAAGTTTGAGAGAGACCAAAGCGAAAAAAGAGACGAGTTGATATTTTGAGTGATGACTTGTTTTTATGTTGTCACGCTATATCGCGTGTCAAGGATTATGACTTTTGTTTTTATTTAATCTTGGATATTGTGCCTCCAGGATTATATCACATGTTGGGAAATTGAATCCTTTTGATATATGTGTAATACTATTTTGGTTTAAATCCTTAATATTTATACATAAATTCTATCTTTGTTTAATTCATAGTTTACACATGTGTAAATCAGCTGCAAATATGTAATCCATAAACATATAAGTGACAATGAACAATTTAAACGAGCACTTAAACATGTGTAACACAACTTAACATAGTAAAATAGAAACAAAAGATAGTGAATGGCTTACACATGTGTAAATCAGCTGCAAATGTGTAATCCATAAACAGTTAACTAACAGTGAGCAATTTACATATGTGTAAAACAGACACTTACACATGTGTAAAACATGCAGTTAAACAAGTGTAATACAACTTAATATAGGTACAATAGAAATAAAAGACAATGAACAGTTTACACAAGTGTAAATCAGTTGCAAATGTATAAGCAAGAAACAAATAAGTGATAGTGAACAATTTACACATGTGTAAAATAGACACCTAAACATGTGTAATACAACTAAAGTTAGCAAAAAAATAGAAATAAAATACAGTGAACAATTTACACTTGTGTGAATCATCTACAAATGTGTAATCCATAAACAAATGAGTGACGGTGAGCAATTTACACATGTGTAAAACATACACTAACACATGTGTAATACAACCGAACATAGGTAAAATAGAAATAAAAGTAGTGAACTGTTTACACATGTGTAAATCATCTGCAAATGTGTAATCCAGAAACAAATAAGTCATAGTAAGCAATTTACATATGTGTAAAACATGCATATATATGAGGGTTTACATGTGTGTAAATCATAACAGTAAATTAAATAAGCATAGATGAAAAAGAAAGCAAACCCATACATATAATAATATTGGAATATTGGCATACATAAAGCATACATTGAATAAATAAGGCATACAAACAATCTTTGCTCTTGTTTTTAAAGAACCACCAAGGCTCAAATTGCATTCTACATTGTTAAAAGTAATTGTCTAATTGGTGGTATTGCTAACTTTCATGTTGTTGCTAGTGCTACTACTACAATAGCCGGACTTTCTTATTTTTCTTCTGTTATTGGTGATGTATACAATGGGAACACCGTTGATATCTCAAAGTTGTTGTTGCTGGTTTTTGACCCTCTTAGTCGCTTTGTCGCTGCATCGTAAGCACCTATTGCATCCTTTGAAACATCAAACGTTCCTAGTAGCCCCGCACCACCCTATCATAAATAAATATTATAATTGAGTGAGTTAGGTAATGGATGGATAACATCAAGTAATACATTAAATGATAGCTAAGTGATTTGGCTTGTGGGCATTAACATTTCACAATGGCTAATTATAATACTCAAACTTTAATGTTGGATTGTTACTTAGACTTTATTGTTGCACTAAGCACATAAACAAAGATAGATTAACAATCCAAAAACATGACCAGATCATAAAATTGTACTAAAAATGAACTAGTAATAGAACAAGGCGATTGATACCTATAATTTTAGTTTACCCAAAAATCAACCGTCCACGACACAACATAACACAATGCCTAGGCATTTCATCGAACACATAGCGTGCATCACCTATTTTACCAAAGAAAGAATACATAATCATCAAATTGTTGCTCACAACCCATCCAACACAAAACCCAAAGTCAGAAATACATCACCATTATTATCCATTTTTAGGCTGATACCTTCAATTGATACAGAATGAAGAATTGGCAAAATATTTATGGTTGAATCAAAAAATCGAGTGAAGATACCTGCAATTGATTTGGACAAAGATCACAGAAGGAATCAATGAAGCTGATTTAGAAACAATTGAAGAATTAAAATTCTAAGTAGAAGGAATCGATTCAATTGGATGATGAGATCATATTCTTTAAAGATAGAAAACCCTATTTTGATGTTGTCTGATGTTAGATGAAAAAGAAATTGGTAAAATTACTAATTTAACCTTTTCATTAAAACACAAGGGTAGATAAATGAGTGGATGAGATTTGTTCTCATGGTTCTCACAAAAGATGGGTGTTCTCATTTAAACCCTCCCCTATATATATATATAGGGAAGGGTTATCTTGAGAACGCTAAATATTGTGAGAACCGTGAGAACAAGTAAAAAAATCAATCAAAATCAAATTTTTTTCATACAAACCTCATTATAATCAAAATACAACATTAATAAATGAATGTTCTTTTCAAATAATTCATCTTTTCTTGCAAAAACACTTTCAAATTAACTTTTTACACATGTGTAAATGAAACAGTTTACACATGTATAAACAGTAAATTTACACATGTGTAAAAACAATTTTTTTTCGTATACGTTTGAATTTTTACGCGTAAATTGTGTTTTTGGGATTGTATTTTAGTAATAAAGATAAATGTAAAAAGAAATTTTGAATTTGAATGGTTTTAGATGTCGTTCTCACGGTTCGCACGAAATATAGGTGTTCTCAAATTAACTTTCCCCTATATATATATATATATATAGGATAAGGATAATTTAGAAACTCCCTTGAGTTGGAGAAACTCAAGAAACTCATTTGTAACCCTTGATCAACCAACATCAATGGATGAGATTGATCAACTAATATTATATTATTAAAAGAGTTATCTTTTTTATTTGTTTGAAGCAAAAGGGTATTTTAGGAAAATTGCATTTTGTCCATATCTCCTCTCTCATCTCTCTTCTCTATCCTGACCCTCTCTCCTCTCTCCTGACTCTCTCTCCTCTCTCCTCTCTTTTTTTTCTTGCTTTTACATTTTTTTTTCAATTTTTTAACCTTTTTATAGGTAACAATAAGTCACATTGATCTGTAACAACTTATGCGTTACGTTGTTACATTGTTACATTTTCAAGTGGTGCTTATGTAATTGTTGATCGATTAACTAAGTCCGCATATTGTTACATTCTTACCACACTGTAAAAAAAAACAATTTTACATATTTACATAGGTATCATAGTTAATGGTGCTTATGTAACTATCTAAACCAGTAAAATAGATTATTACAATAATTCAAAACCGCATATTGTTACATTCGTTATCGCGTTTGAAATCGCTAGGGCTGTGCAGACACCTTTGCCCCCTCCAGACATGTCTTCTCCAAGCAGAAGCTTAGCAAACTTCTCCTTCATCATATCAATTTCTGCAACAAAATATTTAAACACATTATTACAATAATTCAAAACCGCACCCATAAAGCTATGCATAATCTTCAATTTGCATATCTGGGTAACAATTTTAAAACAACCCATTTTTTCAAAAAATATGCTTAACTTATACATCAAACTAACAAACAAAAAATTACCCTAAAAAATTACGCAGAATACACTTATCACCAATTTTAACAACAACAACAACAACAACAATAATAATAATAATAATAATAATAATAATGTATGAACTAATCAAAAGCCCTAAGTTTATATCCAACTAATAAAATCAAATCCTATAAAAAATAAAAAAAAACTAACCAAATAAAATCTGAATCAGAAACTTTCTTCATCTTCTTCTTATTATTATTATTATCCCAAACAATGACTTTATCATTCCGGCCAATAAACGGGAACGTGAATGCCGGAAAGACGGAATTAGAAGCAGCAAAGGAAGACGACTTCAGCGACCCAGAAAAACAACCGCTGGTAGAACTCTCTGACTCGCTAACGTCAGCACTGAGACTGTAACCCTCATCGTCTATTAACGTCAGCACCGAGACTCAGATTTGTTCACCGTCGAACCACCACCCTCGAACCACCATCGAAAACCACCATCTCCTCCACCCTCGAACCACCATCAGACCCCCACCATCTCCTCCACCCCATAACTCCACAGCCACGAAGTTTCTTGTGAGTAACCTACCAGATTCAGATCTGAATCTCGAGAGAGAGAGATGAGTGAGAGAGGAATGATTGAAACCCCAACCAGATTCAGATCTGAATCTCGAGAGAGAGAGAGAGAGAGATGAGTGTGTGATATAGAGAGAGAAAGGAGTGTGTGTTTGAGATAGTGAGAGAAGAGTGGATGTGATGTTTATTTAAAATGGTAGGTGAGACAAATAAGATGGGTGAAGTTACCATCTTACCCTTTTGCTAAATGTTAAGAAAGGAGATGTGGAAGCATGACAACCATGGGATGGGTTTCAAAGGTTTCTTCAACTCAACATGGTTTCTTAAGGATACATAGCCTATATATATATATATATGGTATGGTTCTATAGAAAACCCTATATTAAAGTGAAAACCGGGGAAACTCTAACTTCCCGAGCTTTTTAGGGTCTGAAAATTTAGGCCATGTAATATACATAATTCTAAGCATTTGAGCCAAAAAAAAGTCAAAAAAGCGCCAAGCGGTTTTTTTTTTTTAAATTAAAGTTTTCAGGTAACACATGTTACACGAAAATAACACATGTTATTTTCCACTAACATGTGTTACCCGAAAACGGTTTTTATTTTTTAAAAAAATAACCGCTCGGCGCTTTTTTGATTTTTTTTTTTTTTTTTTGCTCAAAATGCTTAGAATTATGTATATTACATGCCCTAAAATTTCCAGACCCTAAAAAGCTCGGGAAGTTAGAGTTTCTCCGGTTTTCACCCTAATATAGGGTTTTCCATTTATCCTTATACTATATATATATATATATATATATATATATATATATGATTTGGATCATTTGAGAACCATCATTTAGTGTGAGAACCATGAGAATCACTGTGAACTAGGAGTATTTTTGTAATTAGAAACCAAAAAAACACGCGACCTCACGTATCATTAATCTAAAACCCTAATAGCTTATTCTTCATCACCATCTTGTAAACCTAACACCTCCGTATCACCATCGCGTCTTCACCATCCTGTAAACCCTAACACCCCCGTATCACAACCGAACCACCACCTCATCGCCACCAAAACACCACCACGTTTTGCAGCTATGGCATTTTCCAATTCCTCTCACGTTGATCTGTTTCCTACTACCAATGATATTAGAGTAAGTAATCCTTTTGAAGGCACTACATCGGATACAAGCGGAAATAAAAACGATATTCCTATTACGGAATCGATGTCTACAAAATCCATGTCTACATCAGCTATCATAAGTGTTTCTAAACCATCGGTCACATATGATGCTACTTCTCCATCAACCGCAACATATACACAAGTTGACGAACATATGCAGTTCATACGATCTGAAACCAAAGGTATTATATCGTTTAATCAGTTACAATGGACACATACACATACGTATATGTAAGATAATATCAAATATAATACTAAATTACAACCATAATACAAAACTATATATATGCACATGTGCATAACCCAAATTGGTATTTGTTAATAATGCACATGTGCATAACAAGCTTTAACAACACATAATACAACCTAACTTAATAATTATCACTTTTATCTTGTTTTCTACTATACAGGAACAATTAAATCTTCTGTTATGCTACACCTAATGGCACATAATACTAGATACCCGATGTTGATGCTGATGCTGAATACACACCTGTTGTAGATAGTACATTTGACCATTGGGACGACGATGTGATGATGTACAACACATATGCGACAAAAGTTGGATTTTCCACCGTATCGGCACACTGAAGAACAAAAAAAACCGGGATAACTCTATCAAACATCCGACACATCGATACATACTATGCTCAAAAGAAGATGCCGATTGTAATGATGATGTTAATGACAATGATAATGATTATCCAGATACCGATGTTGATGAAGATACTGATGATCCAGATATTGAGGGCCCGTTCATACATGGCCGGCCATGAACAACCACCTAGATGTTCATCCAGGCATCGTAATGCACTTAGCCGTTCTTAAACATCCATTATCTAATGTAAAAAAATTTTATGAATATCACTCAATTCGATTACAATTTGTGTTATAATCAGTTTTTGTATCATTTGCTTGAAAAACTTTTCCATTACAAATTTGATATATATATCTACAATGTATCATTGTTAAATATTTCAACCTACACGCATGTGCATTGCCCAACATGTGCACTATTTTTACTTGAGCACATGTAATGTCAAATTCTTAACCACACCTAATCATTTAACACCCATAATACATTACTCCTATATCATTTCAAACCATATACCTTTTAAACCATATTACATTTCTCAAATGTTTATTATTTCGAATCATAATATATATATATCATCATTATTGTTAAAGCTATGCGCATGTGCATTACCCAACATGTTCATTATTTATACTCCTTCACACTTGCATATGTTAATTTCCAATACAACCCATAAACATTTATCACCACTAATACATTAATCATACATATGTTATTCATTTGACATACTGTAACACCCCAGTTATAGGGCCTAGAAGTTTTGCAACTAAAAGTAACATGACAAATAAACAATACGTTTTTGCACAGAACGGACACCCGAGTCGTTGTATATGATTATTATACAAGAGAATGAGATACGTAGCCGAACTAATAACCGTAACGAACCCACCGGACCCAAGTGATTAGTCACTAGGGGAGGACTGTGACATCCGTCACCTTCCTCTTTTATAAATGTACACATTTGGTCCCTCATATATTATTTAAAACATTTATATAAATTTCAGGAAATAAAAATGGTGATCAATAAAAATTTATAATTTTATGGATGGTCACATTTTATTTCTCTAGCTTTCAAAATATATATATATATATATATATATATTTACGGTCCATAAATAAATATTTACGGTCCGTAAAATTAAAAAAAATAATAATTTTAATTTCTCCCGCGGACCGCGGGAGGAGTGGTGAGGCCCTCCGCGGACCGCGGCAGCACCACTGACGAGCTGATTGACTTTTGACGAACTGCAGCCTCGAGCACACCCCAATACCGCCCCCAATGCACCTCAAGACGCGTTCTAGACCTGCTCTAGTTTTTCCCCGGTCGCACACTACATCCAAATCAACCTCACATGCATTCCAAACATCAATTAATGACCAATTTGGTCAAAATCTCTTATAAAACCCACCTTATTAACTTACTTCGAATTACACCATCAAACGATCATATTAACTCAATTAAACACACACACACGTCCATCTTGGCTGGTCTATCAAGTCTGCACAAGAAGCCCCGATTATTATCTCGTATTCGTGACGAACTGGAAGCTTATTCTTTAGGTTTTAACTCGGTTTTCTTTCTTCTTTTTGAGCTAGCAAAACCGTGAGTTTTTCCAATTTCTTTTACATAATCTTTCATTTATATCAGTAGTTTAAAAGCCCTCTATTTGTTGTAGCAAACTTAGCCTCTAAGGGTTCCAATTGAAAATCTAAGGTTTAGGGTGTTCTAAGAATTTTTGGGGATTTTACATTTAAAAGTTTTAAGGACTTTAAAATGCCATAACTCGCTTATTACTGATCTAAAAATTTTGAAACTTTGTAGACTTGTTCATATGACTTACTAGGAGTTTTACAAAAAGTTTCGGAATTTTTAGAAATCGTTTAGTATTTTTAATCATTTTTAATATGCTTTAATCATGTTTAATTTATATAAATTCGAATATAAAGTATTTAAACATGAAAATTTCTAGGAATGTATCTCATTATGTTAGAATAATTATCATGCCGTTTTTCCTCTGTTTTGATATGATTTTACAGGTTATCTCATTTTTATTTGTTAAATTAATTTTAAACAAATAATATTCACAATAAATGGATTTTTATCAGAAAAATCCTATAAAATTTATTAGGAGACTTTCCAAGTCAGTAGACTAAGTTTTTACAGAAACTTTTATTTTTAGAAAGTGTTTAGTAATTATTTCGGATTTATGTATTATTTATCGTATTTAATTCATATAAATTCGAATTTAATTCATTTGGTTATAAAAATTGGTGGAAATATATTTTAACATATTATAAATATTTTCACATCAGTTTTACTTAGTTTTAAATTGTTTTCATACAATATTACATTTTTGGTTAATAAACTAGTTTTTAAACATATAAAATCTATAATAAATAGATTTTTATCAAGAAAACTTTTATAAAAATTATTCCAAGACTTTTTAAGTCAGAGGAATAAGTTTTCACAAGAGATTTCATTTATAACGCTATTTTTATAATCTAACTCATTTTGTACATTAAATTAGATTTGAAACAATAAAATTTATATTCTATAAATTTTATTCAGCAAAACTTTTATAAAATTATTTTCAGACCTATAAGGTCAGAAGATGAAGTTTTCACAGAAAACTTTATTTTTACAACTATTTTACATTTTATTCCAAATTTATGTCATTTTGATAATACAAATTAAATTAATACTTTTATATATAAATTACCAATATTTTATGAGTTAAATTTATTATTTATAAACTCAGAAAATATCACCTTTACAAACTCAAGGTTACTTATCATTTTCTTTGTCATCACCTTTATTAATAAATATAATTGTTTATATTTAATAAAACAAATATAAATAATTATAGTTTTAGATTTATCAAAGTTATTTCTAATATCGTTACTTATAATATATAACTTAGTAAATATTTTGCAATATTAAACTAAGTTATACGCATAAGGCTTTTCATGAAGTTACTACCACGCAATACTTATAAACTAGTTATTCGACTCGACGCGTTACACTTTGTCACTAAACTTATAAAACCCCAAAAATCTAGACTCAACATCCTAGATGCCTTAGATTAGGAACCCTAGACTCTTTTAAGTACAAACACTTACAATATACCATAAACTTTAGGTCGAGCCCTCGGGAATCACCTTGCTTCACTCGCCGCTTAGCAAACTTAGCAAACATGAGTATATCCTTCCCCTTTTTCATGTTTTACTTTTGGGGCTGTTCATGTACACCAAATTCAGATTCTTTACAAAGTACAAATGATTTACAAAGTACAACTCAAGTACAAAGTGCAATTCTTATGTGTGTTTACTTGTATTCATTGTGTGTATTCATGACTTGTTGACTTTACATGTTCTAGTATTTATCTATGTGTGAACCATTCAGTGTTAATTACTTTCATGTCTCAATGTGTGTAATTGTTATCTATGATTATCAGTTGTCAAGTATCGCTATTATAGTAGCGGATTAGCTTCCGTGAAATAATACATCATTATCAGTTGTCAAGCATTACTATTAAAGTAGCGAACTAGCCTCCGCGAAATAATAGGTTATCATCCGTTGTCAAGCATTACTATTATAGTAGCGGATTAGCTCCGTGAAATAATATTTTACATAACAGTTTTCTTATGACAGCAGTATTTCACGCCTTTTTCTTTTCAGACATTTGTATCGGTCGTGTGGTGGGTTAGCTGCGGCACACCCTATATATAAACACGAACGATACTGTGTCATTCATTTACATACAGTATACACCATATGAATTGCTAACGCTTTTCCTACTATACATAACCAAAACAGGGTATGCTCACCAATACATTTTTGTATTGACATATACTATTTTCGTACATGTTTCAGGTTATCTTTGAGACGTATTTTTCTAAGCTTTGGACTAGTATTTTGGATTTCTAGTATCTTTGTATTTCCAAGTTTACTCGTTTTGTTCTAGAACCGTTGTACCACTCGTATTTCATTCCATGTAATAACTATTAAATCAATGTATCAAGTTACACTTTAGTACCATGAACTATTGAACAATCGTCACTACGTGACATCCCGATGTTTCCGCCATCGGTCGGGGTGTTACAAGGACACTTGTCCTCCCCATGACATGCCAACACACACAAAAACCATGAATGGTTTTGTGACAAACCATTAAACCCGCTTAGTATAAAAACCCCCAAACCACCCCTCTTATGTCTTCTGCTCACCATTTTTATAAACACACACATATGCATCTGGTGATAGAGAAGGAAAGAGGGAGGAGCAAGGGCGGAGCTCTGGCCACCGTCCACGGCGGCACAGCCCTCCAACCACCCACCCTGCCTATAGAATATAAAACACACACATCGGTTAATATTAGAGAGAGAGAGAACTGAGAGAGAAAGCGGATGACAGAGAGAGAGAGAGAGACAGAGGAGAGAGAGAGACGGAGAAAGAAAGATGACGGATGACGGTGGCGGAGGGTTCTAATACGGAGCCACGATCAGGGTTCGATTAGGATTCAGGTTAGGGTTCCGATTTGGGGGTTTCCATTGATGATGATGGTAAGGATTTTAAGATAGTTACAGCTCCAACTCCGGCCGATATAGGGTCCGACTATGGAGTCCGATTGGGTCAGATTTGTTTTCAGGTAAACCAAGGAAAAACCTCTAATAATCTACTTCTAGTAAAATAGTTTAATTATTAAAGTTAACAAAGGATGATGGTAGTTACAGTGGGTTAGGAGAAAAGGTTATGATGGGAGATGAGGGCTGTTGTGTTGAGGGTTTATTGTAAAGTTGGGTATGGTGATGATGGATGGTGGACGGCAGACAGACGGAGGTTTGGGTGGCAGGCGATGGTGGTGGTCGGTGATGGTCAAGGGTTCGGGACAGGTGCAGATGGTGGTTACAGGGCCACAGGTGGTGGTGGCGGTTGTTCTCAGTAAGTTGAGGCTGTGGTGGTGTTAAGGTAAGATGATTGATGGTCAAAGATGGTTGTTGGTACAAGAGCTCGGGTCAAAGGATAGGTCAGCAGTCGGTCAACAGAAATAGTCAACTCAGTCAACGTAATGGGTACAAGAGGTATACCACAAGAACCTGAAACATGTTGATATTGTATATGACGTGTGTGCACGTGTGGGACCTTGAAAAGCTTGTTTCGACAAATAAAATGTTATACATAATAAGTTATAATTGTAATAACCAATTAGGTGAATAGTTATGTCTTTATATTTTTGGATTAGAAATTGTATAACATTTAAATAGTTGTTATCGTTGCTTCCGTTGTGCAAGTCTGTTACCAAACTGTCGTAACGTCCAGCCCCCTCCTGGTCAGGTTGTTACACATACACCTTCATCATATGCACATGTGCATTACCCATCATGTGCATTATTAATACTTATACACATGTGTATTACCTTCATGTTAATTATTACATTTCAACATAAACCATTTTGTATCACTTTAATACACATGGGCGTATGACAATCTCCTTATCATACCAATTTACATATGCTGAAAAGACAAAAATCACAAACATAATCAACCTATCAACTACCATGTAATACCAACAAAAAATATGCATATTTACATTCAACATCATTTAACTAACAAACTTTGTGTACCAAGATGTTTTCATCATTCAACTACACAAATTTTCTGTCAAACGCATCAACACACCAAAACAAAACAAAAACGATAACAATAATATGCATGCTACCTACCAGCCATGTTACCAGTGACCACCTACCTACAAAATTATCCACAACGTAGTGTGCCAACTTTGAAGGTAAACCATCTATTTTTAGTTGCAAAATACTTCCAAACCCTATTCTTATAACCGCTTATTTTTTACTATTTGACAGTTTGTTGATCCCCATCCGAAGTTGATATGGTGTGAGTCTTGTACGTATCGAGCGCCACTTGTCATTTTTATAACCTTCTTTTGACTTGACGTTATTGTCATCGCTTCAACTTTGTTTGATGATTTTTTTTCTCTTTAGAATCGGAAGCTGCACATACATTTGTCAAAACACGCACTCTATCATGTTCATCCATTGTTATGCACATGTGCATATTCAAATTTATGTTGAACATTGTGCAAAACATATACCATCTTTGTTCACTTTTAATTACGTTTCTGCTTACTCAACCTCATTTGTATGATTCCTTCTTATTCTACACCTGTATACGGTATAGTTCGTGTGTTTAATCAAATAACATTTATCAGTTAACATGAACAATATACATATATGGACATTTACATATATTTCTGAATGACTTAAATAGATAATACCAACCTTTATTAACATCCGGATCAACGATTATGTCATCATCCACCATCGCATGTGGCAGTTTTTTTACTCTTTCTCCCTCAATTTTAACACGAAAGTTACCTTCTTCGATTTTTCCTTATTCTTTATCCACATATAATAAACAACACATAATAAAACCAAATTTTCAGACTTAATGAACATGTGCTTAAACATTTTTTTTTATTACCACATAACATATGCGCATGTGCATTAGAATAAATGTCCCTAATAATAACCAATATTTCAATCTTAATGCATATGTGCATTAACATTAATTTTATCATTACCATATAAACCTAAAATGCTAATTAAACCAACGATAACAAATTAAAATAGAATTTATATTACATATAGTATGTTATAATTCACATTATAATCAAATCTATGAATGACAATATTAGGCAAAACTATTAACCTAGTTTTATATAAAAACGAGAACGGAATCACAAAATATACATACAATGTGTTGCAGTACACAATATAATCAGATATATGATGCAGCACAATCAATCGTATCAACTTCAACAATACAAACCTAATAACCTAATCAATCAGATTCAAAAAAATCGAAAAACATTAAATAATATATTGTAAACCGGAATAAATATACATAATATACAGAGAATCGGAAATCTAACCCGTTCACTGAGGAAATGCCTCTTACCGTCGATCAATAGTCCGTTCGAATGATTGTTTCTTCGATCGTCGTCATGATGTAATCCGGTTTGTTATGAACTAGGGTTAAGGTTTTATGCCCGTTCATGTCCTCCAATTTCTTATGGCCCATTGGGTTTTCTTAATTTAATGACATATTTACAAAATTGCCTCTGTTCACATTGGTTCTCATGGTTCTTGCATGATCCCTACCCTATATATATTAGGGTTCCTGTACAAAGTGCATTTTTGTACAAAGTGTGAGAAGTCTATATATGCATTGTGTTTTAAATTATAAGCATGATGTTTTATATTCTTTTAGCATAGTATTATATAGGAAAACACAAAACACAATAATTTAAAACACTAATTAATGTATTTCTCGACATGCAATCTAAAACACCATGCGAAGAAAGTAATCAGTGTGTTTTAAATTTTATGTCTAGAATACATTTGATTATGTTATTAAATTATTGTTTTTGGTGTTTTTCAATATAACACAATTTAAAAAGAATCGAAAACATCATAGCCAAAAATTAAAACACAATGACTACATAGACTTTTCACACTTTGTATGAAAAATGCACTTTGTACAGGAACCTTTACATACATACATACATACATATATATATATATATATATATATATTAGAAACTTGAAATATTACAAAAACGTAGCATTTAAAAACATAGATAAAAATGTAGATAGTTCTGGTATTGGGAAAAACCAGTTCCAGATATTAAAAAACGTGTACAAATCAGGTCTGGTGCCAGGTATGGTTTTTTGCTTATGAATCCATACCCTATGTATACACAACGGTAGGATCGGGTACAGTACCGAGTGCAAAAAAAACGGTTATATTTATACTCGCTTTTCAGATGTTTTGTGCAACTCTACATGTGACCCTCCTGAATTCTACATGTATCCACCCTCGGTCCGAAACATGACACGGAATTAGTTAAAGACATGGAGATGGGTTCTTTTTTTTGAGCCAATTAGGGCTGTTCACGAGTCGAGCCGATCCGAGCGGAGCATTGCTCGTGCTTTGCTCATTTACAAACCGAACCGAGCGGAGCAACTCGTTTACAATCGAGCCGAAAACCGAACGAGCATTCTTTGAGCGCAAATTTTCCGAGCAAGCGCCGAGCGTGAATCGAGCGGAGGGTAATATTGACGATCATAAAGTTGGGATGTTTCATTCGATGTTTTCATCGTCGGGTGACAACTAAGGTCAAAATGTCCGATAATAACACTAATATTGAGATCCTAATGTCCAAAGTTGAGGCTTAGATTGAGGTTGGTGAGCATACGTTAGAGAACAATTGTTGCATTGTGACGTAGGTGTGATATCAAGCGACAATTAGCGATGAACGACTAATAACATAAAGAAGTCAAGACTGTCACCTCATGACTTATTGTTTTATTATTAAATCTAGTATTAATTTTTTTTATTGAGTTAAGTGGGATAGTTATATTTTGTTTGCATATACTGAGTCAAATTCAATATAATGTTATATATAAAGCAATAAATTTATCTGTAAATTGTGTGTATATATTTATTATCAAATAAATAAAAAATTATTCGAGCCGAACCGAGCCGAGCCTACCTTTGCTCGTGCTTGGCTCATTTACAAACCAAACCGAGCCGAGCGGCTCATAGACAACCGAGCGGAAGATCGAGCGAGCATTTTTCGAGTATTTTCCAAACGAGTGACGAGCGATGAGCGATTTTAACATCCCTAAGCCACTACATATGATCTAATAGATGGGTTGACCTAACATTAAATTCAACTTTTTAGTAACTCTTCATTTCTATCGGTCCTTCTTCGAAGCAACATATAGCAGTTCAAAAAAAATTACTTATTCTCGTTTTTTCGTTCTCCGGTCATTTTAATTAGCAATCTTTTTCTAAATATATAAATCCAAGTTTGTTAGTACTTGGGACTTGGGAGTAGGAAATTATATTATATATATATATATATATATATACACTTAATTATAAACATCGGTGACAAGTGAAATGAGGCAGAAGAATTCCTAGACTTTTTGTAGAATTGGGAGGAGTTGTTTTCACCTGCTACTTATAAAAGAGGTATAAAAAATTGGATAAATCTTCATAAGATATTTTGCTGTTACTAATTATTTAGTTGGTTTTAAATAAAAAAATTATCCATCATTAACTTGATTGTATTTTCGTTGTAAACAACTTTTTTTACTAATACTAAATTTAAATTTTGGACTGGTCAATTGTAAAGATTTATATTTAATTATAAATTGTTAAAAAGGTAGTATAATTGGGGTTGCTATTCGGTTTTGAATCATCATGGTTTATAATGTCGTTGCGACATACTTACTTATATGTAAGAATAAATACGTGCTTATTTCTTACATACACGTTGGTATAAACTCAAATTGGTTTACGTTAAGAAATTAATCGTTTCCATGCTAATTTTTATGTACATTGTCACTTGGTATACATTGTGATGTAAATTTTGTTCGCAAGCAAATTGGGTCATACGTTTTATTCAACGGTATAAATTCGAGTTACTGTGTGTCTCGCCGCCGTAACGCGCGGCGGGTCTAAGTACTAGTTAAAACACAAAGAGATACACTAATTGTAGAAAATAAATTATTGAGGGTTGAGCATTGGTTATTAGAAGAAAAAAAAAAAAACAAAGATACACTAATTATAGAAAAAAATATATTGAAGTCAAAAGGCATCTGATTTGCAAATGACCGTTAAACAAGTTGAATCAAAACACAACACGATTAACAAACCTTGGGCGTATGTCTTTTCGAACTTATTTTAGTTAATAAAATAAAACTTTAGGTTACATTGAAAGCTACCTGGTAGAAGAAAGAAGAGGCAAGTGATATATCATTAAAAAAACCGTAAAAACTATGGGTAATGGATGGCTTTAAAGCATTCACAACTCATCCACCAAATCTCCTCCATTAAATTACACTAAAAATCACTACTTTACTCTTAAATCTTCTCTCTCCTAATTAAAATAATCATACTTTTATCATTACTTTTTCTCTCTCCTTACTCACAACTACTTACAAAAATATTAAAATATATATAGGGGTGAACAGTAGTTTTTCATATTTAGGGTGGAACAGTGTTTCCACCAAATATTTTCTCTCTACTCTACTCACAACCACTTACACTCACCCCATATAATTCAGTGGACACACTCACATCCATTTGGTGGATGGGATGTGAGTGCTCTTAGAGCAAAGATTTTTACATTATAACTAGCGTGTTTCAAGTCACGCTTTGCGCGCCTCACAATTTTGTCGTATCCAAAACACTAAAAAGCTATTGTCAACAAAGTAACTACCAATTTTCATACCATAATTTAAAAACGACATCTCACACAGACATGGGTATATTTGTATTTATTACTTAATAACATGTTGTGAATGGAAAAAAAATGAGTTGCCCCTTGCCCTTCCCATGTTTTGAACCTAAAACCTCAAACAATAGAAATGCACCAAAAACCAATCCACCACTAAGCCATGTTGTTATTTATTGTGAAATCATGTATAATTATTACTAAAAAAGTGTATGGACCTTTAAAAAAAGTGTCCTTCCCATGTTTTAAACCTAAGACTCAAACCATACAAATGCACCACAAACCACTCCACCACCAAGCCATGTTGTGACTTATTATGAAATCATATATATTTATTAATAAATAAGTGTTTGTAAAAAAACGAAAATCCCAAGATTCGAACTTGAGACCTCAAATAACACAAATGCACCACAAACCACTCCACCACCAAGCCATTTGTGATTTATTATGAAACCATATATATATATATATATATCAGTAAAAAGGTGTTTGAAAAAAAAACGAAAATCCCAGGATACGAACCTGAGACCTCAAATAACATAGGCTGTATCTTCTTTGATAAGATTTACGAACTTCACAGTAGGGATAAAGTTATTATTAAAAACTTGCGTATTTCGAGCTAACCATAATCTCCAAATCGTCGCAATCACTATCACATAGACCGTTGTTTTCCATCTTATTGAACCCGGGCTTTCTAGCACGATCTTGACCAAATCGGCAATAGATTGACATTCCATGGGAAACGGGATACGTATCCAAACCAACACTTGCCACCATATGCTCCTAGCCCAAATGCAATTAAGAAACAAATGGTTACAGTTCTCTTCCCCGCATCAGCATCTATCACAGCAGAGGGTCGCAACATTCACACCATGGACCGAAAGATCGACTTTGGTGGCGACTCGACCCAACAGGACCCTCCAAATGAGGTAGTTACATTTCGGAGGCGCCCATGAATTCCATTTAAAGATGATGCAACCTTGATCATCAAGCGCTTGTTGATGCTAATCGAGCCGAATCTGTTTGACAGAGAAATCGGCATCCTTCGCATTAGGCCGTGTCCACTTATCATTCTGGAAAAACCATTCCGCAGATCTAATAGAGAGTATCGGCTAAAGCCTAAGCATCTACCTGTAAAGTATTCTGCTGCCAGGGGAGCTTCCATATCACGGCATCGTTCGACAGGTCCATGTGGTCAGCAACAAGACCATCTTTGCAGCTAGCCAACAAATAGAGGGACGGAAACTGCTATATGTAGTTTGTTTGAATACTTGTTAATTCATGAGGTATCATATATGCAAATGAACATTAAAACGAGGTGACTCAGAACACAACATGATTGTAAGTGTGTGGGTTAAGATTAATGTTTTTACACAAATAAATGTGTAGCATTTAGGTGAACATATCCAACATCAATCCTAAGTAACCTAAGACTATATGTAGTTTGATGTGAATGTGAATGAAAAGTTTTGCCTACTAGGTAACACTTCAGTGCCACATAAGCAGGAGAGGTATACGCACTCACCCCATGAAATAAGTGAGTCAATGTGATGTATCTTAATTGCTTAAAAAAATATAAACCTTTGAAATCAAATGGCCCCTTTCTCCTTGGTTGCACTCACGTCCCTTAGGACTACACCCATCCATGCTTAGATGGCACCCCACATCCAAAAACAACATCCACTACGGGGTAGTCTAACACTCTAACCTACCAGCTTGACAAGATTACCAAATAATGGCTTTTAGGTAAGGGTGATCACGTAACATTTGGCACTAGTTATACGCCAAAGTCGAACTTAGGATTGAAGCTTCAATTTTTGGGATTTCATAATTAAACGATCAACCAGGTTATTAAGAAGGGTGGTTTGGACAATTTGGTTAATAGAACCAATCAAATTTCGGTCTACATAAAAGAGCTACAAGCTCTTTAATCTAACAAAATGATAATGAAGTCACAAGTAGTAATAATAAAAAACTTATTCAGCACTAAATAATATTATTAATTAATAAATTTTCCACGTCTCTTTTATTTATTTAATATTTATTTTATCAACCATTTATTTTCCCCGCTTATTTGTTTGAACGACAAACAATTTTGATTCATCGCCCAAATATATATATCGTTTTGTACTAGCAAGGCGCTAGTATGTTACATTACAGCCCCTCGCCTGATATAAAATCAAAAAAACAAAAAAAACCTCTTGTTCCATAAGGACATTACCCATAAATTATGGCAAAACATTGAACCGAACCCACTTGTCCCATTCCAGTTGGTGCCATTTCACCCTATGTTTAACCCAAATAAATGTCATTGCTTGTGCTTCCCTGAATATCCTTTCAATGGACACTCGTTTTCCAGAAAAAATCAACTCGTTTCGTGCCTTCCAAATTACCCAACATATCACCAAAATTATCAATAACAACAAACTCTTCTCAGAGGCAGAAACATCAAAGGATTTATAATATTGCAGCAGCTCTTTAACATTGTTGATAAGAAAGGGGGTATGTTGTGTGACACCCGGCAAACTCAGGTTAATAATATGGTTTGGGTCAAAGTCTACCTTAGCGAGTCACGCGTACAGTATACTTAACTAGGTCGGTTAAGTCGTGTTATAGTTCGGGAGTCATTAGTACCACCTAGAGGATCGTTAGATGTCGGACATTTAACCAAGTATGCAAGGATTGACGATTCGTGGAATCGTCAAACCTTAGTAGAAACACAAGTCTCGAGTCCCGGGAATTGGTGAACGAGTGTGAATGTGGTTGTTTACATGTATTATGTGATTATAATCTTTATGTGACTTGTCGGTATGTAAAAACATGTTAACATATGTTAAAACGGAGTTTAATGCGCTAAATACACAGAATCAGACCCTATAGGCGATTATGCAGAGGCTGAAGGCGATTAGCCTCTGTAATCGCCTATAGGGAAGGCGATTGGGGGTATCCTGAGGGCGATTAGGCCCTAATCGCCTATAGCTATAGGCGATTAGGAGCCATAATCGCCTGATACTGCTGCGTAATCGCCTGACGTGTTTTAAACGACTAGAAACGCCTATAAATACCACCCTTGAACTCCAAAACACCTCTATGCAACCCTAGCCGTCTCATAACATACCCCAACTCCCAAACACCCTCTGGAACACGTTTTAGCATCAAAACACCTATTTTCAAGCTTTACACATCAAATCCTCATAAAACCAAGGTTGTTCTTCATTCTCAAACCTTTGAATGATTGTGTTTTACTCCCTAAAGGTCCAGACCTGATTTATAAACATTTGTGTCTTTGAAAACCTATGAAAATCGTTTCTAAACAAGTCCAAACCATTATGCATGTTGTATGTGTTAAATATGATTAAAAGATAGGATTTTTATGATTAAAAAAGGATTGTTATCATGTTATCAAGGTGTTTACAGCTTGTTTATGATAGGATGATGATGTCTTAGGAGTTTGGATGGTTTTGAAGGTGTATTGTGAATATTGAGTATTTTGACCCATTTGAATGACTTTGTATGATTTTGGATGATATGAGGTGTTTTGC
This sequence comes from Ambrosia artemisiifolia, assembly GCA_032199755.1. Lineage (NCBI taxonomy): Eukaryota > Viridiplantae > Streptophyta > Magnoliopsida > Asterales > Asteraceae > Ambrosia > Ambrosia artemisiifolia. The sequence continues at coordinate 41,526,258 of CM063525.1, forward strand.
TAGTTGTTTGATGTTAGGGTTTGTTGTAGATTGATGTTAGAACAGTAGGGGATGATCGGATGACGTGGTAACATGATGAAATCTGAGTATTTGCTATTTAGGGTAAAAGTTGTGCATGTTGATGTGATGTTTTCATGCTAAGTATACTATTTTGGGAAAACGCTTGCATTCGGGGCTGGTAGAACGATGATAAGCTAGGGGTTTTGCTTGAAATATGTTTGATAATGTTGTATGATCAATATTTGGTGTTTCCACACGTTCCGGATCGGTTAAACGCGCGAAAAACCGGAACAGAACTGCTGAAGGCGATTGGGGACCCTAATCGCCTATGCTATAGGCGATTGGGAGCCCAATCGCCTGATATGGAAGCCTAATCGCCTATAGTATAGGCGATTGGGGGCCTAATTGCCTTCATTTCATGCGATTGTGATCCTAATTGCTAGTTAAGCCCTGAATTGCATGTCTTACGACCTAATCGCCTGATAAACTCCTGAAATGCATACCACATGACCTAATCGCCTATAGTATAGGCGATTAGCCCCCATAATCGCCTGTTGACTTTCATAATCGCTAGTTGACTTTTCCTAATCGCCTATACTGCTGCTGTTAGTGTATTTTGGCATTCCGAGACCCGATTTGACACCTAGGAACATGCTAGGAACCCCGTATCATACCTGATAACTTGGTAACACGTGCTCGGGCTTATTTATGTACTGTTTGAACTATGTGTTAGACTTGTTGAACTTTAACGTACGTTAAGTGTGATTGCATAATTGTATGATTGAGAGTGCAAGTATAACACGGGGAGTCTCGGGTCACTAATGGGATGTCGAGTCTTGTACATTTGGTCAGTTAAACGGTCAACGTATTTTCAAACAAGCCTGGTTGTGGTCTGGACATCTAGGGACTAACTAACCTACGGGTTCTTAGTCTAAGTACTTGTAACTGTCATATGTTAGGTCGCCGCTTTACGGGGCTAGCATAGCTTGCTGATCTTATTCATTAGTTGAAGTAACGCAACCTAAGGTGAGTTCACGGCCCCACTTCAACTGGTTTTACTTTTGGGGGAGAAAACATGCGTAGAACTATGTTTTGAGAACTTTTGTCATACTATGGTTTATTTTGAGTTACTATACGATCTTTTAAGTCCCGGGGAAACCATGAATGTGCGGTATAGCACAACTGGGGAAATGTGGATAGATCTATTGGGCGTGACCTGCCCCATTCGTTGGCTTGGAGGGCCGGGCGGGTGCATGTTGTCTCGACCTTGTGATATTGTGACTTGTGACATTATTCGGGCTGTAACATTGGTAACTTGTGACGTGTCTAGTAATGGTTTCCAGTCGTAGTAGTAACAAAACATACGCCTAGCTAGCGTACTTTGATTGAACTTTTTATAGTATGGACAGGTGGAACTTGGTATACTTTTATAACTTGGTAACTTTTATTAAAACTTGTGAACTCACCGACATTTTGTGCTGACGTACTTTTGGCATGTTTTTCTCAGGTCGCTAAGGTAGTAAACGAGGACTAGGGCGCACGCGTCTGCACGGCGTCTAGTTTAGGATCATGTCTTTCTTATGTTGAACTTTTGGAACTACTTTTGGATTTTGATTTGTAACAAAGCTTCCGCTACTGTTTAAGGGTTTCAAACTTATGTTTTTAAATATGCATGTGCTCATATAGTGTTGTTTATTGTGACCGTTGACTTGGATCCTGGTTTGTCACGCGCCTCGCGGTAAAACCCCGCAGGTGGATTTTGAGGGTGTGACATGTTGCACCACCCACATAATGTATTCCAAACCACTGTAGCAATGCTGTAAGACGTGACCAAATGGTCCGAATCTTCTTCCTGATCACCACACCACCTGCACATTACTGAATTGTGCACCACCTTCCGTTTCTATAGACTTTTCGAGTTGGAGTCCATTTGACCCGGTTGAATGATTTATACAGAGCGGAGTACCTAGTCATCGGACCATGACACGAGGCAACAGACAAAAACCCATTCGAGCAGGGTATCACACTCACTTGTCACTGTATGGAGAGAAAACAATCGAGCCCATCATGTTACTAAGTTGTGAAATTTGGTCACGTTCCTTGCTTGATGCCGTATCTCGCTTCCAGCCCCATCTTCCCTGCCACCTGTGTATAAAAATAAAGTAAAATGCTATAGTAAGTAAATAGTACATCAAAGTTCATTTTTAAACAAATATTTTGACAACTTGTATGCATTAACCGTTTATATTATATTTATTTAATATGTATAATAAATAGGTTCATTCAATTCATGCACTACACAAGTTATTGTTAAATATAACTTTGAGTTAATTAGTATTTGAATCCTTGTGTTTTGGTGGTTTTAACTACTTGAATCCAAATTCAAAACATTTAACTATTTGAGCACCTGATTTTCTAATTCTAACTATCTGGGTCCAATTAACTAACGCCATCTAATAACTCTGTTAAACACAAGGGTATCTTAGTTATTTTACATCTAGGTACAACCCTCAATGCACAAGGTATTTACAAATTAATTTACCAATTTTATATATTTAAAAACAAACACACACATTCACACAGAAGCTTCTCTCTATACCCACACCTAACCACTTCCATCTTCAACTCATTTATCTACACCACCTCACACCATTGTTGCACCAACAGGGTCGGCCCTGAGGGTGGGCCGGGTGGTCGACTGCTCAGGGCCCGGTCCTCAAGGGGGCCTGAAAATTTTTATGAACTTCTCTGTTTCTTAGTTGAGATTTGGTATTTTGAAGAAGATAAACCAGGATATTGAAGAAGATGAACCAGGATATTGAAGAAGATGATTATGTGAGAGAGGAATTTACCTTTTTACCCTTAAAGCTAAAAGTAAAAATACTTTTTGTGTGAGTGTATGTTCGTATGTGGGATTGTGGGATATTTTAGTCAACTTACTTTTTTTGTCAGTGTATGTTTGTATTGTTTTACACATAGAATTCTAAATGTTATTCATGAATAAAAATAAAGTACACCGAATAATAGTTAAGTTATATTAACTTGTATTATTTTTGAAATCTTAATAACGTGACAATAAATATTAAGGAGTAACAATTTGTGTTGATATATTATTTAAATAAGGGGTCTATTCTTTGGCGGAGTTTAGCCGCTTTAGGCCCAAGAAATACTGAGCCAACCCTGGTGGTTGTCGGCTTGGTGAAGAATATGATAAGCACACTACTTATATTGAAAATCACACAAATCAAATTTCGTTTTTTAGGATTTTAATGTTATATCAATTAAATACTTTTTTAACGACAAATTTTATACCACCTTATTTTCACTTCACCTTGCATTTGCAAGGATTTGAACTCACAACCTTACATTTGTAAGGGGGACACCATACCACTAGACCAAGAGGTCATGGGTTCAATCAACTTACTATTTTCTAAAACTAAGAATGTCTAGCTTTTTTAATGTACTTATTTCACTTTTCATACGTATCATCCTTAGTTATTATAGGGATTATAGTATTTATTTAACTTTATTATTACATCTTTATCTTTATTAAAATTAATATGATAATGTATTTAAAAAAGATTTTTTTATTGTTTCATCTCAAGAAACATGTTTACAGTGTTAAAAATAAAGTGATAATGCAATAATTTAGGAAGATTACATTTGTAAATGCTATGATCAATTCAAAGGGGGCGTAAAAAAATTAAGATTACATAGGCCCGTTTTTATACTCGCCCCAGGCCCCAAGATTCTTAAGGGTTTTCGGAGATGGCCCTGTGCACCAACACGGTCACACTATACCACCACCTCAACCGTACCACCTCACCACCACCACCACGTCACCCACACCCTCACTGAATGAGAACGACCACTATCTTCCAACCCATCGCACTGCTAACTGATTTGTACAGATCTGAGCAACACACACCGGAACACATTCGACACCTGTACACCTCTATTTTCACCGCCTCAGAAACCTCACGACTATAACGAAAACAATTCAAGGTTGTCGGCGATGGTAGTAGGGCGCAAGAGTCGCATTTGGGCGTTTGCGAGGGGAAGAACAAGAGTGGTGGTGTATGATGGTAGTGATAGTGTTTGTGTTTGTGGTGGTTTGCCCAACCGCCACCAACAATTCCGACACTGGCCACAACAAGGTTTTTTTTTGCTTTGATTCAGATCAGGTTCTTGCGTTGTTCTAGTCGTAGCAGTGGTTTGGTGTAGTTTAGATCTTGTTCTAATCTTATTATGATAGTAGTGTTTTGGTTCAATTCAGAATTGGTTCTAGTCTTGATTCACAGTGGTGCAACAGTGGTTTGGTAAAGATTTGGTTCTAATTAGTCGACGAGGCAGTGGTGTCGTTGGTGCAGTGCGGTGGGGTGGGGTTAAAGATGGTGTCGTTGTGGTGGGGGCAATGCAATGGTGGTGGAGTAGTGGGGGTAGGGGTTGAAGATGGTCGTAGTGCGACGAGAATGTAAAGAGAGAGAGGATGAGGAAGAAGAAGAACAAGAAGAAGATATAGGGTAGGTTAGGTTTATATATTTTTTATTTTATTTTTAATCTATAGGGGTATTTTTACCTTTTAGCAAAAAGTTAATAGAATTATTGGACGGTGTTAGTTAAATGGACTCAGATTGTTGTAATTTGGAAAATCAGGTGCTCAGGTAGTTAAACATTTTGATTTTGGATTCAAGTAGTTAAAACCACAAAAACACAGGGACTCAAATAGTAATTAACTATATAACTTTTTATTAGCTAATATATATAAATTTTCATTTATTAAATTTACTAGATTATATCCCGAAAGCTTTCCGAGATAGATAAATTTAATATGAAGTGATAAAATATGTGTTATGATGTAACATAGAAATTAATGTAATATAAGATAAAACAACAATTTTAATCATGTGAAAATGTATATTAAAAAGAAGATGTATGTTTGGATGATGAGCATAGCTAGAAACAACCATTACAGGGCGTGATTGAGGTGGTGGTCTTGAAGGTGTGACTTTTTTTTTTGAAAGGAGTGATTTTAACCTATTATGCTCGTGATGAAAATAGTTATCATAGTTTGAACATTATTAGTGACGTGCCTAGACATGATTAGTGAATTATCTAAACACATTGTGTTTTTTCCCCTATATGAACAAAAACCTAGTACTTTGGTTTATTAATATGTATTGATTATTGTTATTATTATTTGATGGATCAAATACACAATGAAATAAAAATAGGAAGGCGTAGGAAGGGTATCAAACGAACTCCGATTGAACTCATTCAAGCAGCATTGAGACCGTCTTATCGAACCCAACGACGTTAGTTTTTAGGTCTTCGTTTTTTTTTTTTGGGTTTTAGCTTGTAGTTTTTAGAACATACGTTATATCATGTGTCTGCTTCCAGTGAGACCCACACCTACGGTGTGTGCATATAATGTATATATGTGTTGCCCTTGGGGGGGGGGGGAGGCAAAAGTAAAGTTGCACTAGTTTTAACATTATTTTACTAATTTCGTGAAAATAACGTTAAAAACGACGGACGGTTAATCATGCATCATGTGGTGGCGTGGATAGCCAAAAGACAAAGGGGGTACATGCCTCGATCGGGTTTGTCCCGATTGCTAAGTGTTATGTGCCTTATGTCCAAGGCTTGATACCAAACCACATCGAGCCGGGGGTCTCACTGGAAGCAGCCTCTCTATTCTTAGGGGTAGAGGTAAGGCTGTCTACATCTTATCCTCCTCAAACTCTACCTTAGCTTTGCTATAAGTGGGATTAATTGAGTATGATGATGATGATGATGTTATGTCATGTGTCTTTTATGTACTATTGTGTCTTTTTCTTATTTTCATCATTGTGTCTTTTTTCTTCAGCATTGTGTTATATTTTTTTAGCACTGTGTTATATTTTGTGACTCATTGTGTCATATCTTATAATTAATTATGTTTTTTGTATCATTTTCACACTTCTTATTTTTGTTACACTGTATACTATATAGAATAAGTTAACTTCTCATTTTTGTTACACTGTATACAGTATAGAATACGGTATAGAATAAGTTAACTTTTATTATAAAACACTTGTTTTATAGTTCAACAAAATATATTTCGAGGATCGAAATCTGGATATAAAAGAGTTCAATTGGCTTCAGAATTGTACTCATCTCGACTTCATCGCTCACTCTTCTTCTCCCCACAGGCAATCTCTCTCTCTCTCTAAATGTCTCACTGCTTATGTGTGTGTATATATATATACTCTATCTAATTTTCTTGATTCGATGTCATTTATGAACTATACATAGTTTGTATGATTGTAAATTTGAAGATCAGTAGGTGTAATAATTGATTCAGAGTGTACCCATTTCATAACATCGCTATTATCATGATTTGATTTTTTTTTTTTTTTTTTTTGGAACAACTTAACTTATATTATCATTAACACATAACCGCAAAAAATTACATCAAGATAGCGGGCAGGCGGGCAACAAGTTGCGCCGCCACCCCTTTCTGGACGGCAAACCCTAACCTACTGATTTAGATTATAAGTAGCTGTATTCATTTTGATCATAATAACTATGAGAACCGCATAAACACTTCTACTTATACATAGTGCTTTGAATGTAACACTATAGTTGTTAAAAGCCGCATTGCCTTTTGCCTCTAGGCCCATTTTCAGGCCTAGCGAGTCAATTGCCCTTTAAGTCTCCAGGTGATGGTTTAGGCGCAGATTCTGGCGAGATCCTCGAATTCTCTGGGGAGTTTCGGGCCAAATTCTCTAAATTGTGGCTAGATTCGGGCCAGGTTTCTACTTTTATCTAAGGAAAACTACTTTTATACACTAATAGATGATATTAAATGTTATATAATAGTTTTTGATTAATTTATTTGAAGAATAGTATTATTTTTCTAATATGTAATATATTTTTACTTATTTTCTTTGTTCGCTTTTTTTTTAATATGAGGCCCTTGTTTTTTTGTGCCTTGAGTGCACCTAGCGCCTTTGATAACTTTGTGTAATACATAAGACAGTTATTGCAAGAATATACACATATAATGTGTAGATGAGATTTAGATGGTTGTGGTGCAGTTATGTTATGTCAGTTTAAGTGATACACAACTAAGACAGTTATGAACTTGTTATGAACTTGTTATTTTTAATCTGATTCAGATGGCTTCGATTTCCCTCCCGTCAATCTGTTCTTCAGCTGCCCTGTCTTTCCAAGACAAGTGCAAGGTATTGTTTATTACTTTATATATTTCTCGATACAAATACTTGAAAACGAAACGTTAAAAGATCAAATCTTGTTTACTAGCTTTCCGAGGGATAAATAATGGTTTAAAGATATCGGACAACGTGGGTAAGTTATAAGAATTTTGTGTTTTATTGATTGATCAGGACAAAACAAAGTCAAGTGTTTTCTTTGGGAAGGAAAAGCAACCTCTTTTTATGAAAACAAAGGTATATATTTGGATTTTGTATGGTTACATATGCTTTTGCCTTTTGTTTTAGTTTTGGGAAATTGTGTATTAAGTTGTATATATTATTTGCAGTCTCGTGGTCGAATAACCATGGCTGTAGCTGTTAATGCTTCACGATTTGATAATATTACAATGGCTCCTCCTGACCCTATTCTTGGAGTTTCTGAAGCATTTAAAGCTGACACGAGTGATATGAAGCTCAACCTTGGTGTTGGAGCGTATCGTACAGAAGAACTTCAGCCGTATGTGCTTAAAGTTGTCAAAAAGGTAAAAATTTCACTAGCTTGAATGTGTGAAATATTATTTTCTTATATATAAACGACATAATTTTGCTGGTATTTTACGTTATAGGCTGAGAATCTTATGCTTGAAAGGGGAGAAAACAAAGAGGTATTTTAAATTCTAAAATGATTTTGTTGGTGCAGAATTTATTCAAATTATTGTTTCTTTTTTGTTATCGAGTTTCTTTTACCTGATTTGTCAAATGCAGTATCTTCCAATCGAAGGTTTGGCTGCATTCAACAAAGCCACAGCTGAGTTGTTGTTTGGAGCAGATAATCCCGTTCTACATCAACAGAAAGTATGCTTTAGTCGTTTGTTTGTTTTTTTTTAGTGAAAGAATTTCTGATTCATGTTTCCAATTTTAATTTTTTTTTTTGATTAATATTTAATTTTACTTCTTACTACAAAACAAAATATGAAAGTTACATCATAAGAGAAGGTAATCACTATTCAATGCAGGTTGCCACTATTCAAGGTCTCTCGGGCACTGGGTCCCTTCGAGTTGCTGCAGCACTGATCGAGCGATACTTTCCCGGAGCAAAAGTTCTAATCTCATCTCCAACTTGGGGTGCAATTCTACCTTGTTTTGATTTATGTTTTTAAACTTTTTAAAACGTATAAAAAAACTGATTATTTACTCTTTATAAATCATGTCTGCAGGTAATCACAAAAACATTTTCAATGATGCAAGAGTTCCTTGGTCTGAGTATCGGTATTATGATCCAAAAACTGTTGGCCTAGATTTTGATGGGATGATTGCTGACATAAAAGTAACTTCCACTACTCCATAGCTATCTGTCAATTAATATCATTTCGTTATTAAAACATAGAAAAATAATATTATGTATTCAGGCTGCTCCAGAAGGATCCTTTATTCTTCTTCATGGATGTGCTCACAACCCAACAGGAATTGATCCAACTCCCGAACAGTGGGAAAAAATTGCTGATGTTATTCAAGAAAAGAACCATGTTCCATTCTTTGATGTTGCTTATCAGGTTTTTTCCCTTCTCCCTTAAACTCTGCATCTCTTCGTGTTTACCACTATTTTATTTAAGTTTTCAAAACATCATTTCATCTATGTCAGGCCCTCGCTTTTTTTGCGCCTCACGCCTAGGCCCCAGGCAAGGCCTATGCGCCTTTGATAACTATGGTGCATGCATTATTATTTCTTTAGTATCGGACACCTCACATACGTGGGGCTAGCACGTTCACGGTTCATCCATGCCATAAAGGTGCCTCAAACCTTTTAAAAACCAAGTGCAGTGTTTCTTGAACAGATAGTTACCATTGCATGCATTATCTCAAATTTCATTGAATTTAAAATGTGCAACACTAATCACAATAGTAACAGTTCAAAGTTTATATTGAACAATCCTACAATCATAATCATTTATCCTTCCTAGGAAAAGCGTCCACCTTTGACTTTTTAAGTGTTACTTTATTAACAAACTATATCATATATGTATATGTATACGTATACGTATATGATATAGTTTGTTAATAAAGTAACACTTACGTATACATATACGTATACGTATACTTATACATATACGTATATGTATATAATCTCATGGTTATTATTTATATAGGGATTTGCTAGTGGAAGCCTGGATGAAGATGCATCGTCCGTGAGGATGTTTGCTGCACGTGGAATGGAGCTTCTGGTCGCACAGTCATATAGTAAAAATCTAGGTCTTTACGCCGAGAGGGTTGGTGCAATTAATGTTTTATGCTCATCAGCTGATGCAGCTGTCAGGTATTCAACTGATCACATATAATACACAGACTGATATAATATTTTATTTTGTTTTTTTATCCACATAAATAACGCTTGAGTTGAATCTTGCATACAGAGTGAAGAGCCAGTTGAAAAGAATTGCAAGGCCGATGTACTCAAACCCGCCTGTTCACGGGGCTCGGATTGTTGCTAATGTTGTAGGAAATCCGGACTTTTTTAACGAGTGGAAAGAAGAAATGGAAATGATGGCGGGAAGGATTAAAAGCGTGAGACAAAAGCTGTACAATAATCTATCTGCTAAGGATAAGAGCGGCAAGGATTGGTCTTTCGTACTTAAGCAGATCGGCATGTTTTCTTTTACTGGTCTGAACAAGGCCCAGGTAAATTTCGTTTTGCGTCTTACCAGTTGAAAGCTGTGCAGGCGGGTAACCGGTTGTGATTTGTGTGGGTTGGGTTGACTTGCAAACACTTTTTTTATAAACTTTTTTTGCTACCTTAATTTTAAATTATCTGTCAACTCAATGTGAAATGACCATCTTACCCTTTTCCTTTAAATGACAAAACAAAAAAAAACGAAATAATAGATTTATAAACACTCTTTTGGATCTTAACTGATATCAATAATTCATTGTGACAATTTTCAAGTTGTAGCTTGGAAATTATAAATCTTGTTTTTGGGGAAACACTAATCTGTTTGATTTTCCTTGTATGGCAGAGCGATAACATGACCGATAAATGGCATGTATACATGACAAAAGATGGAAGAATATCATTGGCTGGTTTATCTGCTGCAAAATGCGAGTATCTTGCGGATGCTATCATTGATTCATATCACAACGTCAGTTAAAAACAATCATTGCAAATTAAAAAAAAACGTCATCAATAATTAGACAGGTTAGCCTTGTTTAATCAGTCTCGATATAAGTTTGCAGAATTGTCGAAATAAAGTGAACTTTTTGTGAGAAAACCCTTATAGCTGAAGTTATATACAAGTTCTGTTTCTTCCCATTGGGTTGGGGAAAATCACAAAATACATGAATCTTTGGTCACATATCCACTTTTAATCGTGAATTATATAGGTATGATAATAATACTACGTGTACTTGTGTATGCTAAAAATGTCTTTTCGCCTCTCACTGTACATGAGCAAGATTCGCTTGTCTACTTTTTGTACTCACGTAACTCATGGTTTATCAACTGTTTTATGATTGAAAAAAATGATATATTTGAGTGAAGATGTATACAGGGCTGTAAGCAATGTGAAGGAAAACAATGTGGAAACTGACATGTTATATGTAACACCTAGTTTATGGGTGTTAAGAGATGAATTTATATATGTGTTGAACTTCGCTCAAAAATTCCGGTTATATAATATTCATATAGAATTTTTTTGGTATATACGGTTTCGACCCCCCGAAATTGGTTTTCGACCCCCCGAAACTAGTGGTTTCCGACCTCCCGAAGTTTTGGGTCAAGCTTCGCCACTGGTAAAACGGGGTGAGTTTTTATATGCCCCGTTTTAATTGTTTTGATGAGTTTGTGTTTATTAATGTAATGTAGTAACACGATTTTGAAACGAGTGATAAGCATTTAACGTACGTTGAACCCCAAACTTGATTTGTGGGCCTTCAGGGACGATGTAGGCGAATTAATTGTAGAGTTTTTAGAATATAATCAAAAATTGTTCAGGATATAAGTTGTAATAATTATGTGTGTTTTATGTAGTGCAGTGGTATGTTTATGCATGCGAGTTTGGCATATGTGAGTTCTCTATGCCTATTTCAACTGTTTTAATGAGTTTTGGGTTGCTTCAACGTACAAATAGTAAACCATTTTGATTTGGGTGGCAAACATGTAACCTGTGAACGGGTTGAACCCTAAAGTCTTTGGGGCTGATTCAGAAGAACTAATCGCGAAGGAGTTTTTAGAATAAAAATAACCTTGGTATGAGTAACAATTGAGCTGAGTAAGCGTGTTTTAAGTAGTGGTATGGCATGGTATGATATGGTATGTTCATGCTTGTGATAATAGTAATGGTGTGAATCTTATGCGTATCTGATGACATGGGTAGCTTAAGGCTAAAAAACTGATTATAACATACAAACAGCTTGAAAGGTTAAAGGCTTGAAAGGCTCAAAAGATGACAATGGTCATCAGCAAAGAGAACAAGTCAGTGACATGTCTTGTCAACACTTTCTCGTTTGACCCACCAACTCTGGCCACAGCCACCATGCGTGGAGAATGCACACTTTTACCCGCAGGTCTCAAGCCTTTTATAGGCTAAAGTGGAAAGTCCATTGTTGCAACATAGGATCGAGAGTTCTGCCATTCTTCTTATAGGATATTCCTTGTTTATAAGATATGGCTTGATTACTATCCAGAACATCCCTTACACTCCTATTCTCTCTAGAAGATCATGCTTTATGCATGATCTTTTCTTCAAACATCACATCTTCAAAGTGATAACATTAACAACATTCTGATTTCGAGTTCATCTCAAATTAGAATCATAACATCAAAACAAAAACAACTAAGGTGGTGTTTGTTTTTCTCCCAGAAGCACTTCTGATCTCTTTTGTCTGCGCCGCGCAGACGCGGGCAGACGTTTGGGGCGGGCAGACTATTTGTTTTTCGGAAGACATTTCACTCCAAAAGATCTTCCTGACCTCTTCTTGGTGCAGACTTGGACCAAAGTCTTCTAAGGTCTTCTCCTCTTCTCTTCTCCACACCCACCACCACCACCACCACCATCCACTACCACCACCACCGTCCACCACCGTCACCCACCCACCACCACCACCTAGCATCGTCCACCACCACCGTTCACCACCACCACCGTCCATCACCACCACGGTCCACCACCACCCACCACCGTCCACCACCACTACCACCACCCACCACCACCACCACGGTCCACCACCACCACCACCCACCACCACCACGGTCCACCACCACCACCCACCACCGTCCACCACCACCACCACCTACCACCGTCCACCCACCACCCACCACCGTCCACCACCACCCACTACCACCACCACCACCACCACCGTCACCCACCCACCACCACCACCTAGCATCGTCCACCACCACCGTTCACCACCACCACCATCCATTACCACCACGGTCCACCACCACCACCACCCACCACCGTCCACCACCACTACCACCACCACCACGGTCCACCACCACCACCACCGTCCACCGTCCACCCACCACCACCCACCACCGTCCACCACCCACCACCCACCACCACCACCCACTACCACCACCACCACCACCATCCACCACCGTCACCCACCCACCACCACCACCTAGCATCGTCCACCACCACCGTCCATCACCACCACGGTCCACCACCGTCCACCACCACCACGGTCCACCACCGTCCACCACCACTACCACCACCACCACGGTCCACCACCACCCACCACCACCACCACCCACCACCACCACGGTCCTCCACCACCTACCACCGTCCACCCACCACCACCCACCACCGTCCACCACCACCACCCACCACCACCACCCACTACCACCACCACCGCCACCCACCACCACCACCACCTATCATCGTCCACCACCACCGTCCATCACCACCACGGTCCACCACCACCACGCACCACCACCACCACCACCGTCCACCACCGTCACCCACCCACCACCACCACCACCTAGCATCGTCCACCACCACCGTTCACCACCACCACCACCGTCCATCACCACCACGGTCCACCACCACCACTACCACCACCCACCACCACCACCACCACGGTCCACCACCACCTACCACTGTCCACCCACCACCACTACCACCACCCACCACCGTCCACCACCACCCACCACAACCACCACCACCACCCACCACCACCACGGTCCACCACCACCCTCCACCACCACGGTCCACCACCACCACCCACCACCACCACCACCACCACCGTCTACCACCAGACTGCTGTAAAAACTCAGTTTATTTAAATTTAAGTTTATTTCAGCAGCCTGCAGACGTTAACAAACAAACAGTCTTCTTCTTGCAGACCGCAGACCTTTGGTCCACCTCTTCTCCTGCAGATGTCTGCAGATGTGGTCCGCAGACTGCAGACCTTTTCCTGCAGAAAAAACAAACAGCACCTAAATCTCCCACCTATGTGTTGCAACGTAAGGGGATTCCACGACCTGTGTTTGGCTAATTTAAACCCTTTAACCTTTTTACCCTGTAAGACTCGTTATCAGCGTGTAGCAACAGTATCATAAGCAAGTGGTTTGGGAACCGGGTATAATCAAGTGTTATGAACCCATATTGTAGTGATTTTATGTGCAAAGAGGTAAATAGTTGAGCATGCAGAGTTGTTAATTCATGTGTGATTTTATGTATGATTATTTGTGTGGTGGTGCTGGCGTTGGCGGTCGTTGTGTATATTTTGGGTTGAGTATATATATGTGTAAATAATGAAATTTGTACCGGATATATGAACTCAAATTAAATAAACCTTTCAAAACGAAATAAGCAAAATATATTGGTTAAAAAATGAAGGCTTAGAGTGAGTTGTTACTTGTCAGTTTACATCTACTTACACAAAAGAATCCTGAAAAGCTATAGTCTATTTCCCTCCCTCTCTACACCCACCATGGCCTCCTTTTTGTCGCCTTGTTCCGCCGGCACTGCATGCCTTTCGCTGTTACACCGTTGCGCTGTCGTTGTTGACGCTGTCGCCTCTTCCTCAAGTAGCCGTGGTTGATCAAAAATTAACATGGTAGTGAAATCATATACGAACGGAGACGAAAAAACAAACTCACTAGAAAAACTGATATCCGAAACCAGTGCTTGCTACAAACGCTTTCATCATCATGTTTATAAGCATGGATCAAATAGAGTTCTAATATCATGTAAATTAATAATGATATATATAGATTCAGCTAGGGTTTTATTACTAGAGAAAAAGGAAAGTTACAGCAACTATGAAAGGCAAAACAAGAGTAAAGTGCAATTTTCGTCCTTGACATTTAGCTCATTTAACGGGTTCAATCCAAGCCTGACACATTGAGTCCCTGTCGTTTCCAACCAACCCCCACCATCACCCCCACTTGCTACCAACCACCACCACCTGCGACCACCACCAGCAGCGACCAACCTACATACGACCAACCCCACCAGTTGTACCCTTGTTCAGGATCTCACGGACTTCATCTTCTTCAAATATCCTACCTACTTCATCTTCTTCAAGACTTTAATATCATCAACACACAACTAAAACCCACATCCAGCCATATACTTTGATTAGGTCCAATGGTGTCAAGAAGTACATCCAAAACTTTGTCCCACCTCCCCTCATTTCTTTCGTTACTGTCATGAAATCTAACGGAAAAGTTCACATCCATCAAGGTTAGGGACAATTCTCTTAAGCTTGTACTGAACCTGTTAACTTGTGCAAATCTCATGGACGAAAATTAGTTGATTCACAAACAAATAGGAAAAAACTAATCTAGCTATACGGGCTAAGCCAAAGCCCAATACAATAATAGCCCAATAACTGTGTTAAAAAGCTATTTTATTGGCAACTTGACATATTGGCGTGCTCATAATGATAAAGTATTCATTCAACAAGTTACAAGCACCATCTATCCATAAGATTTTTAGAGAAACCAAGTCAAACTTCTTGTCTTTATAGGTTAAATGTAAGAGGAAACTATCATCACAACAATGGTTAGCATTTGGTATGTCAATTTCTAAAAAAATTCTTTGTAACCGATTGTGGTTTTTACCTTCTGCCTTTAGTGTTTTATTTTCCTAGATGCCATTTCCATTAATCAAATATAATTATTAATGTTGTTTAAAGATATAAAATGTTTTTTAAAGACGTAGTTCAATGTTGAAATCCTAGTCTTAACAACCTCCGGGTCATAAGTTCGAGTCCTCCGACATAGGGATGAGCTCGGGACGGTATCAGTACCGATCCCGAAAATACCGATCCCGAAACACAATACCGATACCGAAAACATACGGTACGGTATCGGTTCGGTATTGGTACGGTATCGGTATTTTACCTTAAAATACCGATATCATACCGATCTCGTACCGATACCGATAATACCGAAACTGAAAACCTCTAAATGTGGGTACCGATACCGATGTTAAACACCCTCGGTTTGGTATCGGTTCGGTACGGGATCGGTATTTGGCGCTATGTGATCATCCCTACTCCGACACACCAGACTCTTTCAACCTTTATTGGGTATGATTTTTCGATAGACGAGAATTGAACCTATGACCAATCCCGGACGGGAACCCTCAAAGAGGTATATCCTTCTATCTCAAACCAACTGAGCTGAAGATCATTTAAATTTAAAAAGTGAAACATATTACTTTTAATTTTTTATATTCTTTTAATGAATAACAGGAACGAATGGAATTTTAAGTCAAATCAAAAAAAGAAATTGAAAAGTTTTTAAATCAATCAAATGACTTAATATTGGCGTGCCTTTACAACCCACGTAGTCCGTGACCTGTCAATGGTCGGATGTGTGATCGGAAACATTAATGATTCAATAAAATGAATTAAGATCCGATCCACACTTGTGATTTTATTTCTTGGTGCAATTTCATTTAAATTTCAGTTTAGAATATTAATTTTTATATCTATGTATCACATGCTTCGCACGCCTAGGTGACAATTATACTCATTATTTAAAGTACTTGGTTCAAGTTAGATCTACTAAAGTTAATTATTGGCTAAAACAAACGACTATTATACAACTTATTAATTTAGAAATTGTATAATTAGATTAGCACCACCAATAATTATTGCTTGTATCCATCACCTACTCGTTGTCACCCACACCACCGCCACACGTCACCGCCACTACCCCCTTTGCCACTCCTCCACCATCGACACTACCACCCACACGAGCTTGTAGTCATCATCGTAACCACCTATGTTACCATTAGTCACCGTAAAAAGGGGTGTGCAAAAATAGTGCCATAACCGAAAACTAAACCATTAATTGAAAGCTTTTACTAAAAGCAAACCGATCGAATTTGTACCCTTAGTTAACCGAAACCAAACCAAACCAAACCATGCATATTTCCATGAACTTTCATGCATTTTCTTGTAAATTAAGACTTGGAACACCATAACCAAACCATAATCAATGCTTGGTTATTGATTTCAGTGAAGCTCTAATAACTGGACTGATCTGACTCTGCACTTCACTATAAAAAAATATACTCCGTATCAGGTAAATCTATTTTGATATTATTTCTAAAACAACTCATTTCAACATGGCTACATCGTGGCTAGAAGCCTAGAGCCCTTTTTGACTTGAACAAAACAAGTTATGACTCGTCACTTGAATCGGTCTAGTTTGTTACGCTTAGTCTCACACTCTCACTTTAACCACTACCCCTCACGACTATTTTTCACCATCACCCACAATCACCAACCACCATAACATGCCGCCTCTAGCCCACTGCTATTAGCGGGCGGTAAGTGGCACTAATTGGCCAAAAAAACATGGGTTAAGATGCTCGAACAATTGCAACGACCCGTGTTGTGGATGTGCATCAATGGTAAGTGTTGATGGTGGGGTTTTGGTAAGGTGAGGATAGTGGAGAGGTTTAAATGAATTGGTTTGAGTACCGATTGCTCAAATGCTAGATTTGTCATCACTTATATTGGGTTGATTAAATGTTTTTAGTCCACTACGTCATGTAAATGGAATGGATGAGGTCAAATTTTCGTATGAGATTCTAACATAGAATAACTAAAATAAATAAATGGTGTAGGAAAATTGTTTTGTTGACAACTAATTATTTGATAGGGGGACGGAGCGCCATCCGAATTGGTCACGGGGACGGTAAAACCGCCGCCGGTTATACTGGTAGTGGATCTGTGAACCATTTCCGGGTTCTAGTTAACGACGGTAACAATGATTTCTCTCTCTCTCTCTTTGTCTCTATCTCTCTTCCTCTCTCATTGATTGTGAGTAAAGAATCAGTGGAGTGATGCATCCAAAAAAATGTTTCAGTGAAGTGATGTGCCAATACATGATTGATTGAAATCAATGAAGTTGAAAAAACCTACGGGTAGCACCCGTCCCCTAAGAAAGCAAACTTATACCATGTATTCTGTTTTTTTATTAGTGAACCATAATACTTTAATTGGACTTGCTTATCAAGGAATCTATTCAAGGATTAGATTAAAATAATCTTACAAAATTACAATAGACTGAAATGATAATTAAAAATGTGCCGGTGGGTGAGGAGGTGTTTTGAGTTTCAAAAACCGAATATGGAAATAAATATTTAAAAATTAAGTATAATATTTAATACTTTAAAATAAGATGTTAACTCTTTTTCTAATTTATGTTAAGAAAATATAAAACCTGTAATAAAAAAAAATATTAACAGAACATAAAACCTAAAAAATAAATATATACTTTAAAATTTTAAAGAACAAGAAATAATTATTTAAAAATTAAATAAATAACTTTGAAATAAAATGCTGGTAACTACTTTTCCTAACATACCAACTAACACCAACAGTACCAAACATAGGGATATCCAAAAGGGTTGTGGTTGGGAGCTCATTCAGAAAAAGTTTGAAAAAAAGCTTATTAAAAGGGGTTGTGGATTCATTAGAGGTGTACAAACCGGTTTTTTTTTGCCGAACCGGTTTCGGTTCCGAACCGGTTCGCTACAGTACCGGTTCGTACCCGAACCGGTTTCGGTTCCGAACCGGTTCGGTTTTGGACCGGTTTTGTCGATTCGTAAGACCGGTTTCGGAGACCGGTTTCGGTTCGGTTTCGGTTTCGGTTTCTTTCGGTTTCGGTTCTCAATCGGTTCGTTCGCGCACAAATTGAAAAAAAAAAAATTATGGCGATAACAAAAAAAAACATAAAAATTCGACTTTTATTATTTTTTTCGGTTTTCGCAACAACAAACTAGGAAAATGAAATATATAATTAAATATGAATGACATATATTATGCATAGGTTAGACCGGATTTAAGAACCAGATAACATTACAATTGTATCAAGAACCGGATAACATAATAATTTAAAAAGACATTATAAATTTGCAACACAAACTTAGACATACGACAAAAAATAAATAATAGTAGACTCTTATGTTATATTAACTAATAAATAAACCACATACATAGTAGACGTCCCTTTTAATATATTCACAATTAGAATCAGGATCAAGATTATTATCACACCGGTGAGATTGCTGATTTTTATCACACCGGTGAGATTGCTCATGGCTGTAATGCTACATTTATAGCTCTCATTGCTAAAGTTCCTGACCCGCAATTAATCTCCGACTACCGGCCAATCTCCCTGGTTAGCTCCTTATACAAGATAATCTCAAAAGTCCTAGCCTCTCGCCTCAAAGCGGTCATCAGCCCTCTTATCTCTCCAGTGCAGTCCGCGTTTGTGGGAGGGCGAAACATCATCGATAGTCCGTTGATTCTAGGGGAACTTATTTCATGGGCTAAGAAGACCAAGTTTAAGATGTTAGTTTTTAAGGTGGATTTCCAACGGGCTTATGATTCGGTAAATTGGAAGTGTCTTCTTAATACGTTGGAATTTATGAAATTCCCTCCTAAGTGGATTCAATGGGTTCGGGGCTGCCTTGTCTCGGCTAGAGGAGCGGTGCTTGTGAATGGCTCTCCTTCCGATGAATTCTCCTTTAAGAGGGGCCTTCGCCAAGGTGACCCACTATCACCCTTCCTATTTATTATTGTGATGGAAGTCCTGAATATGCTCATGAACCAAGCGCTTAATGTGGGTCTCTTCAATGGGGTGCAACTTCCTAATAATGGGCCTCGAATTTCGCATCTTTGCTTTGCGGATGATGTGGTCTTTGTGGGAGAATGGTCCGATGAAAATGCTACTAGTCTTGTCAGATTCCTTCGATGTTTAAACTTGATCTCGGGGCTGCAAGTCAATCACAAGAAATGCAAGCTTTTTGGTGTCAATGTGAATGCGGATGACGTCGAAAATATGGCTACAAAGTTCTCCTGTGAAGCGGGTTCTCTTCCCTTCACTTACTTGGGTATTCCCCTAGGTGCCAACATGAAGCTTTCGAAACATTGGGAGCCGATTATTAGTAAGCTGAAACGCAAGTTGTCGTCTTGGAAGACGAACTACCTCTCTTTTGCCGGGAGAGTGACCTTGGCTAAATCCGTCCTTGGAAGTGTTCCTTCATACTACCTATCTTTATTTGCGGCTCCTAAATGTGTAATTAAACAAATTGAAAGATTGAGAAGAGATTTTGTGTGGGGTAAATCTCCTCGTGGTCAGAAAATCCGATGGATCAAATGGAATAAGGTGACCCGGCCGAAGGGGCTGGGTGGTTTCGGCCTTGGTGGTACGGAAGACTTCAACATTGCCATGCTATCCAAGTGGTGGTGGCGCTTTAAAGACGACCCCAACCTTCTTTGGGTTAAGGTTATTGCGGCTATCCACAAATCCAGAATCAACAACCTCATTGTTCCTATAAAGAAGAGCATCCCGGGCCTTTGGAAGGATATTATCGCTGCTGAAAAGGACCTGCTGAAGATTGGGATCTCGATTAATGGTGCCCTCAAAGTGACGGTGGGGGATGGCACCAAGACGAAGTTCTGGAAGGACCCCTGGTTAGTTCAGCCGTCGCTGAAAGATGCGTTCCCTGAGTTGTTCCTTCTGTCCGCTGATAAGGAGGGGCTGGTCGCTGACTTTCGGGTGGATACGGATGAGGGATACAACTGGAATTTTAGCTGGCAGCTTGTCGACAACCAGCAGCCGTCCCAGGTCCTGCTGAATCCTTTTATGCAGCTGCTCGATGCGTCTGTTAGGCACCAGGGACCGGACAATTGGGCCTGGGCTTCGGACCCTGATGGGTCTTTCTCGATTCGCCATATCCGGTTGGAATGGCACAAAAAAATGACTGACGAGCTGAATCCGTACATCTTTAACTGGAATACTTGGGCTCCCCCGAAGACTAACCATCTCCTATGGAGAGTGATGCTTGATAAAGTTGCCAGTAAAACCAATTTGGCCCATCGTGGGGTTAATCTGCAGTCCGTTACCTGTGATCGCTGCTCTTGCGGAGACGAAGACGCCAACCACCTGTTCTTGAATTGTATTTGGGCTAGGAGTATTTGGTGGCAAATCCTAGTCTGGTTACGCATTCCCTTCCCTTTGGAATGTTCTTCTGTTGCCGAGTTGGTGTCTATGGTTGTCAATAGCCCGGGATCGAAGACGTGGAAGAAAATTGTCTATGTTATTGTGTTGGCTACTATTTGGAGGATATGGAAGGCTCGGAACTCGAAAGTGTTCGATAGTATTTTCATACCCACGGTGAAGACGGCGGACCTAATCAAGGAGGACGCTTTTTGTTGGATCTCCAATCGCTCAAAGCTGAAGATCACGACTTGGGAGAAATGGCTCGATTTCGATGTTTTAGATATGTTGTAATTTCTGTTTGTTTGTTCTCTTTGCTGTTGCTGTCTGTATGTCTCCCTGCCACCGTCTTGGTGGGCCTTTATATTTATATATAAAGTCGTTGATCGTTCAAAAAAAAGGATCAAGATTATTAATAAAATGAAAAAAATAATATAGACAAAATATTGGAAAGTGACAAAAGCAACTGGTGCATATCTTGAAAACTGAAAATTGATTGGAAAGAGTAAAAAAATCAATTTAAACCGATTTAAGATTTAATGTTCTTTTCATTCTCTACATCTCTCCAACTTCAACCATCTCTTCTTCTCTCTTAACTTTCTTTCATCTGTTTCATAACTTTCTTTCATCTGTTTCATAACTTCAACTGTTCCGATTGCATATTCGTCTCTGTCCGGAAGCTCATGTCAACGAAACAGCATGGATCGTCCACTCTCTCTCACCCCTCTCATCCACTCAACCTACACTTCTTCCTTCACTTTCAAATCATCTCAAGTTCCTATATCAAGAAACGGTCAAAAACGGTCAGATCCAAGCCCAACGGCTAATAAACTTGACCGGTTCGTAAACCGGTTCCAAACCGGTTTTTTTGAGCGGTTCCCGAACCGGTTCCGGTTCAAACCGGTTCGGTTCGGTTCTTGGCTTCCGGATGAAGGATCGATGCAGGGACCGTAGGTTTCTTATACGAACCGGACCGGTTCTTAGTGAAACCGGTTTATACGCGAACCGGTTCGGGCCGGTTCCTTCGGTTCCGGTCCCGAAACCGGTTTTTTTGTACACCTCTAGGATTCATACACCCTTACTTTAGGATTCATACACGCTTGGTTTAAAACCAAGCCCGGGTCAAACTTGGCTAAGTTATACACACACAGCCTTTACGTATCTACAACCTTTACTTTATATCTTAGATGCTAACGAACTTATTTTTATTTGGTTGATCGATCTTGAATTCTTAATTTATTTTGTATTATATGGACTTGTTATGTGTTAGATAAAATGTTTTGCATATGTTTTCTATTAATATTGGAGTCGCTAAACTTGAAATGTGTTTATTGAATTGCCTTGAAATGTGTTTACTAAACTTGCCCTAGGTTAGCTCGTTTCGGCTCGTAAACAAGTTCGGACTCAACTCAGCTCGTGACCAGCCCTACCCAGATAAATCGTTCCACGAATACTCAACCAAACCAATTCTTTACTTCTTTTCCAAATCCGACTAGGCGATCCTACTATTTCCTCAAAATGTAACACACAAACACCAAAATTAACAAAATCCATTAAAGAATAAAATCAAAACCTTCAAAAGTTATCAAAATCCTTTACATATTCTTCATCTAACTTCATCCCAACTCCTATTCCTATACTAACCCCTTCTTCATCACGGTTGCCATTCCATACCCTTACAGGTTACCAACCATTAACACAACCGAATCATATTTATATGTATAATATACCAATTCAAGATCAAGAAACATAAGAAATCTTTCTTTATCTTTCTTCCATCCTTACATCATCACCATAACCGACAAATCGTCCTCATTCGGTGTCATGTTAAGATCAGGCAATACAAATCCCCTTCTCTGTCCCTCGGTTTCCGCTTTTTCGCAACATAATTCCATCTTCCTCATCTTGTTTCTATGGTTTTGATCACACTTGTTGTAGCTGGATATTGATGCCCCTTCATTTGCCTGCAAAATTTGAAAAAATATAAATAAATAAATTGATAAAAAAATTAAATTAATAAATTGGAATATAAAAAAAGTCAAAAAGATATAGCCGACAAACACTCACGGCGCCTAAAGATTACAAATTTTGTGATTATTCCGTTGGATATTTATTACTGTACAAAATTTATTATCATCAGAAATTATTGCAAAATGGAAATTAGAAGAAAGATCCGAAAAGGATCATGAAGGATCCGGATTGATATAAATAAAAAGTGCAAAAAAAAAAATTATAAAAGATTTTAAAAAAAGTAAATAAAAATATAGATGAAAAGGACAAAAATGCCCTCTCACGCGCCTAGATTATTAATTTCACTGAACATTTATTATCTTCAGAAAATTATTACAGAAGGAAAATGAGAAGATGACAGATCCGAAAAAGATCCATGGAGGGTCCGAAATGATAACCCGGAAATAAATAAATAAAAGATAATAAAAACGAATAACAAAAAGACAAAAATAACCTCCGTGCATAAGGCTGACCACTTTCACGCGCCTAAAGATGACAATTTCTGTGATTTATTTCATTTAATATTTTATCATCATCAAAAAAATATTACAAAATAAAATTAAAAAAGATGACAGATCCGAACTAAATTTCAAAATTTTATAAACTTTTATAAAGTAGATAAAAATACGAAAGATAAAAGGACAAAAATACCCTCCACTCGCACGGAATAACAAATTATTATATTTATTTTATCAACAAAAACTTGCAAAATGAAAGTGGGAAGAAAATAGATCCGAAAAAAGATCCATTTAGGATCCGGATAGACGACCCGGTAAAACTTAAAAAAGAATAAAAAGATTTATAAAAAATAAGTAAAAAACGAAAGAAAAAAGGACAAAAATACCCTCCGCGTATGGACCTTACCCCACCAACTCCAACTTAGCTTTAACCAAACACGGATAGGATAAATTTGTCCAGAAAAAATATTAAACTTTGTGTGATGTGTCTACTTTCTTGGATCTAGATGAGTTTTAGTCGACGTCATAAAACAGTACATTTTTACAAAACTACCCATAAAAATCAACTCACGAGAAACCGGGGAAAATAGCTTTTTAGCCTTTTGGGACCTTTTTAACAATAAGGTGTTTTTCGTAATTTACTGCCTACAACTTAACCTGCAAGCCTTCCTAATCAGAAAATTACCAGTAAACGAATATTCCGGCGAGTCAAAGATAACAGAAAGTCAAACTTCACCGATCAAATAAAACTTAAATCTGACGTGGCACGAATCGAATTAAAAAAATTACTAAAAAATAGTCAGCAGAAAAAATCTGACGTGGCACAGATGGTATAAAATGTTGTTAAGGAAAATTAGTGGAAGATAGTCCACCGGAAAAATCTGACGTGGCATAGATAGAATAAAATGTTTGTGAAAAACGAATATTAGTGGAAGGATAGTCTGCCGGAATAATCTGACGTGGCACATATCACGATTGTTACTGAAACTTGTTTTCTTTGAAAAAATAAAGTCATTGAAATTTGTTTTATGGTAACAGATGAAGAATAAATCATAATATTAGTTTAATATTAAAAAAATATATAAAAACTATAATATAACAAAATTTATGTTTTGTAACATAAATCTGTTTTCGTATAAATCGATGCTGCTATAATGGATGAAGATGAAGAAGAAGAAGAAGCAGAGAGAGAGATTTAAGAAGAAACACAAACCTTGACAGATCTGCAACCAGAAGAGAGATCTGAAGGACGACTTGAATCTTCATAACCATCGCTACTCGAACCACCACCGCTCCATGACAGATGAGTGGTAGGACTACGACGGCGTTCTTTAGCAAACGCTCCTTTAACGACGCTAGATGACGCCGTTGATTTCGATCGAGTCTTATGATGTCCCCATCGAGGTGGAACAACAATCGTTGTTGTTGTTGTAACGTCTTTCTTTATCAGTAACGAATCTTTATCTTTATCTGATGAATGTTTGATTCGTAACAGTAGCTCGGCCACTACGACGTCGTTCGTTAACGCTGATTGCACCCACGGGTCTTTCGTCATCTGAATGGGTTGTGTAACTTGTGTTGATTATTATTATTATTATTCGGTTAAAGAAGATGATGAATAGGTGATTGTAGAGATAGAGAGAGAGAGAGAGAGGTGAAGAAGATGAGATGGGGAAATAATAAGGGGATGTGGACTGAAGAAAAAGGGTTTTATAGGAGATGTGGAATGAATTAATGAATGAATTGAGTTAATAATATAATTTGTGTGTGTGATTTGTTTTCTGTAATTAAGTTAATAGGTTTAAATGTGGATTTTCAGATGTAAATATTACTCCGTATTTGTTAATTTTTGTTACTACGTATATGTCTTAACGTATTAATCGATGTCTTCGTACATTTTTTTAGTAGTGGAATATTTTATGACTAAATGAATACTTTATTATTTTTTTTTTGAAATATTTAATTGTTTGAGTTTACTATATTCAGAGTTACTATATTTAATTTTGAGTTACTAAAACCTTGTGTGTGGTTTGGGCTAATATGTCAGCTAAAACTTTAAAAATTGCTTAAATAGTCTCTGACTTTTGACGAAATAAGTCAAAACAGTTCATTTCGTTAACGGGGGGTTAAGTTAGTGGTAAAATCGTCAACTCACCTAGAAACCTGATTTTCCCTCTGTTTGTGCCCTTTATAAACCTAATTTCCCATCCCCAGTTTGTTCCGTTGACAGCTCTGGTTTCCCTCCAAACCCTTTCACAGCAGCTCACAAAAGGAAATTCACGATCGAAAGAAGAGGATGATGACACAATGGGTTGTGCGAACTAGGGAAAAGGAAGTCAATCTTAAAGAACACTACGATAAGGCAATCGATCCACATTCTTACATTGAAACCCTATGTTTTATTATACCCGTAATGATCATAATATGCAAGCTGGAAATTTCGTTAACAATCAACAATGCAGGTCACTCTACCAAAAAAAATTACTTAAAATTCATGATAGGGGGGAGTTTACTAATCCAACGAAAGTAAATCTGATGTACCTTAACGGGAAGATTAACTATGTCGATAAGGTGAACTCTGATTATTTCTTTATAATCACCTTGTATGACATGTTGGTGGAACTTGGTTATTGCGAGGATGACGAGTTTAGGTTTCACTATAGGCTACCATGGGAAGGCTTGAGACTGGGTTTAAGACAACCGTTAAATGACAGTAATGTGTGCGTGTTGAACAAGATTGCTGAAACGGAGAAATCAATTTATATATATGTTAGAACATATTAATCCTGATTGTGATGCATTAAAAAACATAGTTTTCTTTCATAAGCTTTGGCATGAGTTTGGCATCAGCTTGAGGAAAATCCTTTTGAGCAGGTTGAGAATGATCCTTTTGAGCAGGTTAGGAAGGAGGTTGAGCATGATGACCCAATTCCAGATATTGATCCAGATGTGTTGAAGCAGGCATTTAAATATCACAGCACAGAGACAGATTATGATGAGTGGTACCATGATCCATATGAGGCGGAGTATGATCCATTATATTCACCTACTGTTTAGATGATGATTGTCATCGGAAGTAGTGTAGGTGTGTTAGTAGGTTAAGATGGTATGTACTTCAGTCTTTTGGTATGATAAACGATGTCTTGAACTTCAGTCTTTTGGTATGTAAAATGTTGTTTGGCTATACATATGTGTGCATATCTACTTTGGCTATATTAATTAGTGCAGCTGTTGATCCATTTAGTTTAGTGCATATATATGGGGGAGGATTCAATTAAAAACTCATTGTTAGGGAGAGAACTCTATATTACACATATGCAATATAACATAAGTTACACATGTGTAATATATATTACATGTATGCAATATATCATACGTTGCACATGTGTAACGTATGATACATTACGTATGTGTAATATAAAGTTCTCGAGTTCTCTCAATAAAATGAGTTTTCTATTGAACCATCCCCTATATATATATATATAGGGTTAGGATCCGTTGAGAACTCGATGAGTTGTGAGAACTCGACGTAAAATACGAAAAAAATAAAAATTTGCACACTCGTGTAAAAACACGTAAACCCCGCTGTAAAAAAAACAAA